>CM029507.1:20364181-21622931 GCA_017140475.1 Eucalyptus fibrosa
CGTAAATTATTATCCATTGACTAATCATTTCCAACAAACTAAATGTGTGATAGTCCAAAAAACTAATATGCAAAAAATTCCCACTCGAGCAAAAACACCCTAACTAATACATGTTCTCCTTTGTTCCTTTGCTTTTTTTTTTTTTTTATTTTCTTTTTTCGGATTTTTTCATCTTCGTTAGCCAAAAGTTATATTTTCAATATGAAGCGTTTAGTTTCTACATGAACACTTTAGTCATGAATAAACGCTAAATTAGGGGCATTGATTTGTGTTAAAGAAATCCCACATTAGAGAATTGGTGTAGTGTAGAATAGTTAATATATCTTAATTAACCCGTAAATTATTGGCTTAACCTTTTACATGAAGGTGGATCTTACTAGATGTGTTAAATGTCCTCAAATTTGGGCTACCACTTGGTGAGCACTCCTAATAAATGATACTAGAGCTAATGGTCAATGAAGTTGGGTGCGATTTCCTAGCGATGGGCAGTGTGTTATAACAATGTGCGCCTAATGGCAAACTTCAAATCTTACCTTGATCCGGAAGGATACCTAGATTAAGGGGTTAGCAGACCTTCCCATGTGAAAGATATTGGGTTTTTATTGTGCGCTCCTAACAGTTTTAATATTGAGTTTATAGATCATATAGCTATCAACTATATTTCTGGCAATATCCATCTATTTCCATTTTGATGTAAAGAGCAGAGTCAATTATAATAACATCATATTTGAGCCTTCAATTGTTGTAACTTGAGTTATAGTTCGCAGAGTATGTTAGATTGAGTAGTAAGGGAATAAATATACAAAATTTCAGCTTGTATCATAATCAATTACTATGTATCATGTCTTGTATCGAAGTATTATATGTAAACCCTCAACAAGAAGGGTATCAATTTGGTCTCCCAGGCCTTGCTTTGCTTTGCTTCCAAGGTATCATCTTGATCACTTCAAACCCTCCATGTAAATCACACAACAATCACCAAAGATTTCCCGAAAATTGAGATAAATCTACAAAGACACAAATTGAAAGCAAAATAATGAACAATAGTCCAATCAATGAATCGGCTACTTGCTGTACAAACTCAACGTTTACAGATGATGCGGATGGATTTGCAATGGCCTCGAACACAGTCTTGGACAAGACAATGGAGGCACGGTCCGAAGAGGATAGGGAGACGGCGTTGAGTGCCTGGTCCACGATCCTGACCTGGACCATTGGGCTGGGTTGCAAGTCTTCAGCTGGTCAGCACTTATGCATCAAACCCAATATTGCCTCCCGCAAGCGGCGCCGTTGTCCCAAATGCCTTCCCAGCGGCTGCGAATAGGAAGCTCAAGGAGAATTGCAATGGGTCGTACCTGAAGCAAGCGGTCGCTGCGATCATATTACCCATAACGCATCAATATACAAACAAAGATCAAATTGTAGTAACGTGGCCTGGAGATACACCAAAAATTATGAGCCAGTGTGATAACACATGGTACTTACACATATACAGGGGATCGTAGTGACCAGCGGTGCCGATATTCGCATGGGATCAGAGCAACAATAGCACAACGAGGATGAGGATCGACGAGAGATGAGAGACAGTGAGGGACGACATTGCGACATTGTTGCGTGTTAAAATATGTCTCGAGTTTGAGCTCAATGCAAAATTCTGAACATTCCGAATTGGATATGTTGTGGACATTCAAAATCGAGCAAAGAAGATCTTCAGATCAACTTCCCAAAATTTGAATCTGCGTTGGAGAGTCTGGCCGTTGAAATAGAAAAGTCCAACTTTCACTTGGACTTGGATTTTGTTTAAAATATACAGAGATATGTTTTGAATAAAATCGTTCAAGATAACAACAAAATAAGAATGTTTGGTGTTGACTTTGATATGCACCTTAAGTGGGATTAATGTGCGTGTCAGGCAAGATAGGAAATAGAATCCTATGAGAAGTCGGTAAAAGAATAAGGGTCTCACTTATTTATAGACTTGTGGCCATGGGTGGCATGGAGATTGATCATGAAGAATTGGTTTTGAAGCGCCATCTTGTCGTCGAGTACTTGGGATTGATTTTCTTTGTCGTTCTTGTTCATGAATTACATCCAAGAAGATTTAGTGTTCAAGTCAACCAAATTTTGTGGTAAGATCTGCATATAATTCCTTTGTAAGATTGAGAGATTATTTTTTGAAGAATTTCGGGTTAAACACTACGTGCGTTATTGAGTGTAATTGGGGCTTGGGAAACACCGAGAGAGTGTTTGAGTGACTCTAATCTCCTTGTATCGCTTAATCTATAGTGAAATCCGTCGCTGCTCTACCCGTGGATGTATGTCTTTACGACCGAACTATGTAAATGCGGTATCCGATTTATTTTCTTTTTCTGTCTATATAATTATTCAATCGCTCACCTTTCGCAACATTGAGACCCAATTTGCAGGAGAGACTTTGGAAAGATTGGAAATTTGTTAATGCATAGAGGGAAAGTTCTAAGGTGAATTTTGATTGTTGCTTGAAATGGACGATTCGGGCAAGTTATAAACCTGCGAAAAGAACACAGAAGAATAAAATGAAGCTTTTTTCCCAATCACGTGCGCACAATTACATGCACATGGCTTCAAAATTTCGATCAGACCAAAGGTTCAATAAGAGTTTTAATTCTCTACGTTCCCGAAAGTCTTCGAGAGAATTTGATACAGGAAGAATATTTTTCTAATCCTCCACAACGCCTGGTCTTTTCTCACGCCTGCTTCTTTTGATTGATCAGGACATGCATCTTCTCGTTTCTACCAACCTTGTCGCATTCGAGAAAAATCAACCGAAACCCTCTACGGGAAGCAAAAGATATAAATGTAATTGTTATTTCCTGTGATTTTGAGCTTCTCAAATCTCAGTGCCACCAATTTTTTCGCACGAAGCAAAATTCCTGAGCTACTCTTTATAATCTGTCTCCCCTAATCTTTAACTGCATTAGTTTAAAACCTCCACTATCTCTAATCCGGTAAAATCGGCCCCTATTTCTTTAAGTTTTCAAATAAAATTCCAAGGCACTCTTTATGAAAAAAATTGAATAAGTTGAAAAATATTAATTTAGAAATAATTATTTATATCGCTTACAAATATGAAGAAGAAAATGTTTTCATGGACTAGGAAAATATGCTATGAAAACATTTAAATATAAATTATATCGATAATGAAAATATTTTTATTGATAAATTATTTGAAAAATATAAGTGATCTTTTTTATTTATTTTTTTGCGAAACAAATTTACCCTAAATCATTTCATATATTTTTGTTCGGATATTTTGGCACATTTCGATGATTGGGATTTGGAAAAATTCTCAAAAGCATTTTTGGCATGCGTTGCACCAAGTACAAGGATATAAATTAGGGTTAATATCATGAAAAACCCCAAACCTTGGTACACATGTGACAAATTTACCCCAAACTATTTTTTTGACCATAAAAAACTCCAAACCGGTATGCTTGTGACAAATTTACCCCGATGACCATAAAAAATCCTAAATTGGTATATTTATGACAAATTTACCCCAAACAAATTTATTCGACCGCAAAAAAACCCCAAATCGATAAATTTGTGACAAATATACTCTCCATTAAATTGGATTAATATCACCAAAAAATCACAAAAATTGTTAACTATGACAAATGGAGCGTAAAATCTCAAATTGGTATATCAATCAACTGTCATGTGTCATTTAACTTAATATTTTAACGGTAAAATTTAACAAAAACTAACTGAGGGTAAATTTGTCACAAGTGTATCAGTTTGGGGTAAATTTGTCAAAGATATATCAATATAGGGTTTTTTGTGGTCAAAAAAATAATTTAAGGTAAATTTGTCATAGATGTACCAGTTTGGGGTTTTTCAGGGTATTAACCCTATAAATTATATCGATAAAGAAAGTTCATGTAAAGGGCATGTGTGCAAGTACAAGGAGCATAAGGTCTAGAGATAGGTGTAGCTTCTTGTTGCTCGCAAGTCACGTTCTATCTGTCTAAAAGTAAGTTGGAAATGATTTATTAATTTTTGGAACTTAAAATTACTTTGCATAAATGAAATCTAAAACTTACTCGTGCCAATCGGTTCAATCGATCAATTTTTTTTATTTCGTTTTTAGTTAATCAAAATGGTTATTTGTCAAAAGCAATAATCCATAAAAAAAAAAAGCACATATACTAAAATAAATAATAAAAAATTTAAAATACATAATTAAGTTTTATCGATTTCCCATTTTAGATCTGATTTTTCAGTTTTTGATTTGATTCTTACTCGCATTCGAGAACTGAATTGATAAAAACAGGAACTCGAAACGATTCCTATAGTTGGTTCAATTGTTCCCAGTTTTACCTCTAATATAAGGGATCAACTTCTAGTACGAGCACCAATTAAGGGCCAAAACAGAAATAACAAAAAAGTAAAAAGTAAAAAAAGAAGAAAAGAGCATCAATATCAAAATGGGCAGTTCCCGCATCCACAAGCCCGGCCACCCAGTCTTTCGACTGGCTCCATCATTTCCCTGTATCGCGCCCAGGCAACCTTGGGGAAGGCATCGCGGGGATCAGGAGTGGCTCCCCATACCCTCAGATGGGGTTGTGACTGGGAAGGCCAATGGGGCCGGATTCTTTATCGAGGCCCGGATCCCAACCTCTAGCTTGCCTTTCCAGGCTGCTAGAGCCTTTTTAGGGACATACTCAGGTCTAGGATCAACTTCTAGTACGAGCACCAATTAAGGGCCAAAACAGAAATAACAAAAAAGTAAAAAGTAAAAAGAAGAAAAGAGCATCAATATCAAAATGGGCAGTTCCCGCATCCGCAATCAGTACTAGTTCCAACGTGAAATGACACGATTGCCCTCATCGAGAAATGATCGGGAAATCCGTTGATGTGACTGCCCCACGATCTCCTCGCCCCCCGGGAGCGGCCACGCGTCCGCGGCTCGACGGGGATATGAAAAGATCAGGCCGGCGCCCTGCGGGGAAACGCAAGCGCCACGACGGGGACAAAAGAGTAAAATCCCACGCCCCACGCCCCTCTCCGTACGTAGGGGTCGTCGCGCGCCTCGTTTGCTTTTCCACTTCCACCACCATTTTTGGCGACTGCTCTCTCGCCCTCTCCCTTTTTCTCCCTGCCTGCTTTCGCGCTTGTAAGAGTAGCCTGCTCGAGCTTCAGTGCAAGCTCACAGGCGTCTCCATTCGCGGTCCCTCGTCGAAGCGTCACGGTACTCTCGGCGCAGCTTCCGCTCTCGGCTTTCGTTCTCGGCATCGTGCAGCTCGCTGATCGGCGATTCTCTCCAGGTGAAGATTTTTACTCTTTTTTTTAATTTCGGTCGGTTTCGCGTGTCGCGAAGTCGAACCAAATCGAGGTTTGATGTTGCCGATGTTCGTGCCGCCTCGGCTTTGTCTTTTTTATTTGATGAACGCTCGGCTCGAGCGGTTCTGGTGCGTTGCCATTTCGAACTATACGGATACGGAGGCGAAAGGATCTTTCTTTCTCGAGGCGTCGCTCGTCTCGTCGTCGTTTCGAGGTTTTTGGAGTCGTTCGGCCGTGTGCGATCCGCTTAAGGTTTTTCGTTCGTTCTCTATCTGCGTTGCGCGGTTCGTCGGTTTGTTTGCCCTCTCTCGAGCGAGACGACGTATCGCGAGAGTCGGTCGAGCCCTGTTGCGAGACTTTCTCGTAAATCCGTTTCGCGTTTTTTCGTCGAGGTGTAATCGGAAGGCGAAGCGGTACTAGAAACACTCCCACGATGGCCTGCGTTTTCGAGACGTTCGTTCGGAGAGTGTATCGGAAGGAAGTTGACGGAGATTGCTGTCCTTTGAAAGACGTGATATGAGAAAGTATTTCCTTTTTTCTCGGCGTTCCTCTTCTTCATCTTCGTCACTAGCAAAATAGTAGAGGCCCGTGCGTGTGCCGAATGGCAAAGATTTTTGCTGAGGATAGGGAGAATGATCGAAGATTTTTGAGTCCTCTTGGAATGAATTCTAATGAGCGTGGGACATAATGTGGATTGCACGTGGGAAGGGTCGAACCAAAAATATTGGAGAAAAATATTGTAGTTATGTTGTTGAATCAAAATCATGCTATTCGTTTGGAAATTACAAGTTTCTTTTGTCGATTTTGTAGATATGGACAATCATAATTTGTCTTATATGTTTGGGACTGGTTTTGTCTCACGAGTTTGAGGTTTGAAAGGTTTCATTGAACGTGCTTTATATATATCATTAGATTATCGAATGAAGGAACCGGTGAGGGAAGAGATTACTTTTTTTATCCAACTGTTGTTATGGTCTTCAAGTGAAATTTTCATGCGGGGAAATTGAGTCCTATGGAGGGGAATGCATGTCCCATGGTGAAAAGTGATAAGGGAATATCCCCATCTACTCTTTTAATATGAAAGAAAGATGGAGACTATTTTGGTGAAAATCTGATAAGGGAAGTGGAAAACATACTTGTGTTGGGTGCCAATAGAATAAAGTGAATATATATATTACTTTTCTCAAACTTCTCAATGTAATCTGGGAGGCCCAGTTTGTAAAAAATACTTATTTACAATTTATATTTGTTCTGTGAATCGATCCATATATAAGGTTTTTTGACTTTTGACCGAATGGACTGTGTTCTGATGCATTTTATTGAATTTTTTGTTCATGGATGTAATGACTGCAGCACCAAAGGAAAATTTAAATCACTATTGGTATCCCCCGAGAGAAATGCTTCGCTTAGTTGTTACTTGCATGAAATTCTAATACTTGCTGGGCATTCCTACTGAGTGCTTTTGGTCATACTCATTGCATTATCCCTTCATGTAACATGTAAAAATTGCTGGATAAATTTAAACATTGGTCTTGCAACATGTGGAAATCAAGTTCCAGGCCATGGCCTTGTACTTGTTTGGCACAATGTCTTACATGATAGGAACATCCTGAAGAATTTATTGGGTTCACCTTTAAAAACCTACTTGCTTCGTGTGTTTCCAAGGTAAAAGCCAGGAGTTTGTAACAATCTTAAGTCCCATATGGACTAAAAGAGCTCTCGTGAAGTGATATCTATGTAATTATTTACATCAAATATTACTATCCTTATTTGTTAAAGCAAAGGGTCCGATAGAGCACAGAGTCCCATGTTCACTTATCACCTCATTTATCTCCGATTGTGATAAGTTTTCAAGCTTCAATGTTGGACCAAATATCAACATGGACCCATTGAGTATTAAATCATGCAATCATGTAATATTTTATAGCTGGAGTCGTATATTTTCCTATCTTCCTCTCCTTAACCTTGTTGGTGTAAAGGGACATGTGGAAATCGTTGATTCGCACGCTGTCTAGCTTAGCATTCATTTTGTCATGTTGCCACTGCTTGAATTAAATCAAGCGTGCTTATAATTTTGGATAGCAGAATGGGTGGAAAGGCCAAGAAAAATAATCACTTGGAGGAAGCGTGCTGCCAAAACGGGATATCCAATCGCAGCACATCTGCAAGGAATCTGTGTAGAAAGGATCTCGGCGGAGTAATTTTGGGGTGCACTCACCATACCATTAAGGAGTGTTATGCAAAGAAGCTATTTGGTTAGTTGGATGTTTCTTAATGCGTGCCATGCAAAACTTGTTTTGGATTTCGTTGCGCACAATGGGCTACCTTTGAGTTTGAGGAACTCTTAAAATGCTTGAACAGGTCTGCCTCGTCTACATTATGCATATATTAAGAAGATTGAACCTGGCTTGGCGCTTTTCTTATTCAACTACAGCGATAGGAAATTGCATGGCGTGTTTGAAGCCACTAGCAGAGGCCAAATGAATATAGACATACGTGCATGGACAAAGGAACCCTCTGAAGAAACCCCCTATCCTGCGCAGGTATGTGCCATGATTCGTTGACTGTTCATTTTGTACATGCTCTCATATTGTGGCTTGTGATGATTACTTGGTTAATGCTCGTGTTAAAGGTTAAGGTGAAAAGGCGTATTGACTGCCAGCCTTTGGTGGAAGAGCAGTTCCAACCAGTAATAATTTCCAACTACTATAGTACAACGCACTTCTGGTTTGAACTTGATCAAGAACAGACAACAAAATTGATATGCCTGTTTACGTCTAATCGAATTGATGCAACTATTCAAAGGGCAAAATATCCAGACAGACAGATCACTGTGGAGAAAGATTTGCTTGCTTTTAAGAGTAGGATAGGAGGTGAAAGAGCCAAGACACCTGCCAGTGGATGGGATCTTGCTCAGCCAAATCGGGTTATTGGAGACAGGAGGTCTAATGTGAGTCATAGGCCTGAGAAAGAGAGACTACTATTGGGATCTGTTACCAATGAGTTTGCAGCACCAGAGCATGATGAAGCTGATCAGAGTCGAAGTTATGCCAATGCAAATAATATTCCTCGAAAGTTGTGGAGCTCTCTATTCAGGTCTGATTCAACTTCTAATGCTGGGGAGCAACCTCAAAGTTCCAAGTCTCTAGCTACAGGAGCGAAAGGATTTGATGACCTAACGGGGGTAGAAACTGATGACATAGCGGGATTTGCAGCTGAAGTTGGAGTTATTGCTTCAGGTCAATGCAATCCTGAGGGCTATGTGCCTGCTGCAACTTGTATAAATGCATCTACATGTCCTTCTCCACCTGCGAGTAGGAAGGAGTTTGAAGAGCATGCAAGCTCAGAACCAAGTTATGAAGCTGCTAAGGAGGCTTGGATACACCTCAGAGGTGCTTCATCAACTTCTTGTGCAACTAGTGAACATGATGAATTTAAGGTTGTAGATCTGGAAACCAGGTTTTCTCCAATTGATGATAGGAGCATTTTAGGGGATGCTTCAGTTGTTGCCCCTAACTTTAATAGAGAGAGCCATATGTCCCAACCCCATATAGATAAGGAGAGGGATGAAGAGGCTTTATGCATAGGAAAGAAATCTATGGCTTTGTCCTGTGTGAGCATTTCTTCTAGCACTTCTTCTCAGCTGAGTTCACCTACCCTGGCAGTGACAGAGACTCAAGGTCTGATTCCTTATGAGTTCACTTCCAGTTGTGATTCTTCATCCATGATGATCACAACAGAAATGGCACCTAACAACCTGGAGGAAGGCGCTAAAGTGCCGTCACTTGATGTAGGTGTTTCAGAAATTGTTGCTGAGGTAATTAGAGCCACCCGTTCTTCTATTTTACTGTATCCACTTTTGGCTATTATTTCGGTACCTTGTCAGTTGTAACATAGTCAAATGTGCTTTGCAGTTGCGATGTGAAGTGCGAGGGGTCGTGTTATCTCAGTTGGAACAAGCCCAAAGATTTAGTTTTATTGAGAAGGAGCTGGTATGTTTCTGTTGAAATATCTCTCATCGTTTGACAATTTCTGCCCATTCTGTGTGTATGTCCATCCCTGTTAGTCAAATCTCATTTGTCATTTCTAGTTCAGCTTAAAATTAAACTTGGACCTCTTTAACTGCCTTACAAATTACTTATCTTAGGAGGCTTGTATCTGCATGTGCAGATTCTGGACTCTGAGTCAGAGCACTGACTCAGACTTGTTCCCTTTAATATTGCACAGACATGATAATCTGTTAACATCAACAGTCATTCTTGCTTAGATGAGAAGATGCATATGATGAGTCTATGTTTTCATAGACATGATAATCCAACTCTTACGATGCTATGAATCAACAATATCAGTTATTGCTGTTCTATTATCATTATAGATTTTTGTTTTGTGGCTTTTGTCCTACTTAACATTGTATATTTGTTGGGTGTAGTAATGTCATTTCTGGAAGAGAAAATTATAAAGTACAAGAATCATTCTTATGGGACGTCTACTTTCTAGAATTGTATTTATGTCACTTCCTGTCAAGCAAAAGTTCTTTATATGCTGATATGGTCCTAGTTGATGCAGTTAATGGTTCTATGAATGAACTTATTGACATTGTGGATGAACTCTTACTGGATTGCAGAGACAGAAAATTTGCTGTCTAGAAGATAGATGCAAAGCATTAGAGCTCAGGGAATCTTCAGCTGTTGGGCTTGTCGTTGAAACTCGGTATGAGACTGGTTGCAAACCTCCTCCTTTTAATGAGTCGATATTCATAGTGGGAGGATATGATGGTTCTTCCAATTTATCCGCCTCATATCTTTATTCTCCTCATGAAGATATCATGACTTCACTGTCTCCTATGAGATTTGTGCACTCCCAAGCTTCAGTGGCAAAATTAAGAGGTGAACTATGGATGCATTTGGTAATGTTTCTGTTCAAAAATTGTTCCAGAGAACAGAAATAGAAAAAAGTATTCCTATTCCGGAGAACAATTTTTGACCAGAAAGATTCGGTTGGTAAACTTGTTTTGGGAATAAAAGATTAATAGAAACACGTTTGGTAAATTTATATTCTTTTTTGCTTCTTTTAATTTTTTAATATTTTTATTTTATATTTCATTTTTTCCTTTCTTTTTTATTTTTTCTTCTTTTGGCCGATTGCGGCCTCCGGCCTCCGGCGACCGGTCAACGGGGCCGGCAGCCTCGTCGGATCTGGGCAAGCCCGAGCTCACCCAGCCAAGGCGAGGGCTTGGCGACGCTCCAGCGAGGTCACCGACCCTCGACGGTGTCACTGGCCCTCGACGGCCGGTTGTCAGCCATGGCCAAGGCCGGCGACTGGCCAAAGAAAAAATAAAAAGAAAAGAAGAAAGGAAGAAGAAAAGAGAAGAGAGAGAAGAGGTGTTTATTCAAAAGTGTTTCTGGAATAAGAAACAATTTTTTTTTTGTTTCTCATTTATGTTCTTTTTGTGTTCCAGGAACAAAAAATCAGATTTTGAATAAAAACGCAAACAAACGTGTTTCTGTTCTTTTTTTGTTCTCGGGAACAACAAAAACAAAATTTATGTTGTTAAACAGAAAAAAGAAACAAAAACATGCAGCCTCTATATGTTTTTGGTGGTTTTTATGATGATGTATGGCATGACACAGGTACTAATTGCTCTCATGATATTGTGCTTGCTGGAGTAGTGTTTGCGTGGATAGACTGCATCAATTTTTTAGATTCAAAGCAGAAGTTTCTTCTTGTTGTATCTCACTTGGCATAACAAAGATTTTTCTTCTGCGTACTATAGTGGAGTCATACAGCCAGGAGTGCAATAAATGGACTAATCGACCTTTAATGAATCGGCGAAGAGGATGCCTAGTGGGGGCATCTCTAAAGGATAAGATATTTGCAATTGGTGGTGCAGCTGACTGCGAGACCTTTTCAGATGTCGAGATGTATGATCCAGACACTGGAAGATGGATCCCTACTTGTTCAATGCTACACAACGTACCCTTTGTTACAGTAGGAGGCAGATTTTAATGATCTTGAGACATGATTCAGAAACAAGGAAAATCACACGGTGTTAGAATTTCAGTCAGAAAGAATAAATCGTGAATACTGAGCATAGTTTGAAGGCTTAGTTGTATGGCATTCTCACACTGACTGAAGACAGTTATCTTAGACAGTTATCTTAGTTAGTGCTTCAAAGACGCCCCAGTCTTTACTTATTTTATTTTATTTTTGGGTCATAGACTTTACATATCCTCTCGACATGCTTCTTATCATCAATTTTTTGCATATGCATGAATAATAGCATGACATATCGAATCTGTTTTTGTGGGGAGAAGTGAGATTTATTATTATTATTATTATTATTATTATTATTATTATTATTATTATTATTATTATTATCATTATTATTTATTTTTCTGTTGCTGTAAATATTACAAAAGAGTGGAAAACCGAAAAGGTTTAATCAAAGATTAGTTAGCAGTGGGTAAAGAAAGCGAAATTCCAGCTGTCTCGTGGGTATTCTTAACCTTAAAATACTCTATTCGATGAAACATAGCATCTTCTATATCTTGTATCTTCAGTACCTATTACATTTGAACTCGCCCACTTACCTTTTTACTTTGCTTCTCTTGATTGCTTCCGTCAGCGACTTGCTCCAGCTGCAAAGGGGAATTCTTAGATGTCAGTGGGCTATGTATACAGCATCAATGTAGTTCCAGAAGAGTACTCGCATAGAAAAAGAACGCTATGCGATCTATGCTGATACTCTCTACATAAATAGCTATATCTCTGCAAAGGTATATGGACGTATAATGTAACGTACTTGCGAACAAACATAAAGACATTCAGCGGACTATGAAAGAGGGATCTGATATTTCATTGCATTCCCAGTTCAGCCTATCGCTTTGGTTTGCTTGGTTTCGATGTAGCATTTGATGTTGATGATCGAAACAGTGATGAGGCGATCCTGCTGTGGGAGAGCATGCGAGCAAGAAAGCTGGGAAGGGTTTTCGTGGGGAGGATCACTTAACTGTCATGATGAAGAGAAGTGATATTGACTCGTGATTCGTAAGGTGATAACTGGCTAATCAACCGCAGTTTTTCTCCATATTTTTGACCTCATCATGCCTGTTACATTCTTTTCCGAGCCGAGGACTTTCAGAAGCCATTTCCTAACTTAGATTCTGGTGTCGGCAAGCTAATATATAGAATTCTGGTGTCGGCAAGCTAATATATAGAAAGAAAATGCCCTCAGCAGTACGAAAAAATGCCTATAGTCCACCTACCTTGGGTAAGGCCTGACCCTGTGTAACTTTATGAGGTGTGACCTTGAAGCTTGCTCTAAGTGGGAAACAGGAATTCAAATCAAAATCCGTTACATTCAAGATCAAGCATTTGACCGCCTGATCAAACCGAATCAATTACCCTTTTATTGATGAATTAAGTTTGGAAAAGAGTTGGCATTGGGGTTCTAGTTTTGGTGGAAGAATGGATGTCTAATTTTAGGAAGAAAAATGGCAAGAATGGACGATAGGTACTGGCAACCCTCTTGAAAATTATTATATGGTTTCGCACCTGCTAAAAATGTCTTATCTGAGTTCTAACCACTATCCTCTAGGTGCATACTTTGTGACATTCGACAGATGCGGAAGTTATTAAGTACTCCCCATCTTTGCACATAGCAGAGCGATATCAATTTTCAAGTAGATTTTCATGTTCTGTTCTTTTTCGGACGGAGAATACGGGCAACTTAGAATTTGATATCAGGTGCTGATTCATTATGCATGGCTTCACCATTGGGGATCTCAAATCTTTGCTGTCGAATGTAAAGGGTGACCAGCCTTTCTAAATGTACATAAGTTGGCCAACAAATGTTAGTGTTTCACCGGGTTTGTTCCCATAACGAAATATCTTTCATCAAAGTTGTTTCTCGATTTTTATTTAGAAAGGACAAGGGTTCTATGCTAATTCCAGAAAGGGGATATCAAATTTCCAACTTTGACAACACCGTATAACACTAGAACAAACTGAAATCCAATCTGATAATGGACTCACTGACTCTGTAGTTAAGTTCGAACTTTTGGCTGATTTCAAGAAATGGGTTTGTCGATTCTTGCAGGGATTGAGGCCGCTTCGCTGCTTTTCTGGGGTAGTCTGGGGAAATTTCGCATTTTGGCACTGTCTCTCGCTGTGTGGTACCTTTGCCGTTGCCACTGTCTTGATTCAATGCGATGGTGTTGTCTTTCACAATCATTCGGAGGTGTATTGCTTGAAAGTCTCTTTCGTGGGGACTGTTCACACCTAATTTCACTGTTGCATTCAGTTCGTGTCAGTTTAGACTTTAAGATCCCGTTTGAGTATCTTGATTTCCCCCTGGAAAAGAGAACAAGATGTCGTCTTCGAATCCAGATGAGCCGTTGATCCAAGAGTCCTCTTCTAGGAAGCTCCCTCACTTCAAGCAATCGGTGAAACTGAAGTATGTGAAGATGGATATCATTATCTAATAACCCATGGAATGTACCTCTTCTTGACCCCTCCCGTTGTTATCATCGCTGCACAGCTCTCTACATTCTCGATCCAGGACCTCTGTGATCTCGGGGATCATCTGCGGTTCAGTCTCATCTCGGTGATCCTATGTTCGACCCTTCTCGTGTTTCTGTCTACCCTTTACTTCCCCTTTACTTCCTCACACAGCCTCGACCTGTTTATCTAGTCAATTTCTCTTGTTATAAGCTGTACAATGAAAGGAAATGCACTAGGCAGATTTTCACGGAGAGGTCACAATCGATGGGTACATTCACTGAAGAGAATCTTGAGTTTCAAAGGAAGATTTTTGAGAGGGCGGGACTAGGGGAGTCAACTTATCTACCAGAGGCCGTTCTTACAGTACCTCCGAACCCCTGTATAGCAGAAGCAAGAAAGGAGGCCGACATGGTAATGTTTGGCGCTCTTGATAAACTGCTTGAGAAGACATCTTCGAAACCAAAAGACATTGGGATCCTCACCCAACCCCATTTCTATCTGCAATGGTCATCAATCGTTACAAGTTGAAAGGGAATATCATCAGCTATAAGCTCCGTGAAATGCAGCGCTGGTTTGATTTCGATTGACCTGGCCAAGGACCTCCTCCGAGTGCATCCAAATTCTTATGCCTTGGTCATTAGCATGGAGAACATAACTCTAAACTGGTACTTTGGAAATGAGAGATCAATGCTCGTGTCGAATTGCTTATTCAGGATGGGAGAAGCTACAATTTTGCTATCCAACAAAACATCCGACTGCTGGCGCTCCAAATACAAATTGGTGCACACTTTTCGGACCCACAAAGGCGCAGATGATAGGTGCTTCTCTTGTGTAATTGAGGATCCTACGGAAAGGGTTTGTGACATCCCGAATTTCAACCCGTCCCGAATATATGAAATGAGCATTTTGCCGGCGCGACTATGGTCCTTTTTCTCAGAACTGACTATTATTGGGTGAAGCCATTAATGGATATAACTGTGGTAAAATTCCTAAAAGTTACTTAATTAGTTGGATTTGACTAAAATCGCGTCTGATCAATTCTAACCATGAAATTTAATTTGGTTTTCGGGCGTCTCACAATTCATTTTTAGAATCTCGTTTCATTGTCGTCAAATTATTGACAAGTCCGAATTTTCGGAAAAAAATTATCGGAGAAAAATTGAAGACCGGAAGAAAAAAATGAAAAAAGGAAAATAATAAAAATAATAAAAATAATAAAAATAATATGTTTTTTATTAAATTATTATTTTCTTTTCTTTTCTTTTTCTCTCTCTCTTTCCTCCCTTCTTTCCCTCCCCTTCATGCGACACACCCCCCTTTCCACCTTATTTCCCTTTTTCCCTTCTTTTTGACTTTTCAACTTTCTTCTCCCCCATTTCTCCCAGGTGACCGAACCCCTATTTCTTTCTTCTTGTTCGTGAGAAACCAGAAGCGGAAGAAGAAGAACAACAGCTCGCCGAATCCCGTCGCCGCCGCACCGGAGCCGGACCTCCACCGGCGCGACGCCCGCCCGCGCACGCCGCGCGCTCCGCCACCACCCCTTCGCCCTTCGCTGTCCCTGCCGTGCGCCGTCCAGGCCGTTCGGCCTTTGCCCAGCCCTATTCCGCCCCTGTCCGCCACCTCCGGCCGCCATTCGACGCCGCTGGACCTCCACCGGCCCTCCCCCGCACCTTGCCGCCCTTGTTGTGGTAGTTTGTTGCTGTTTTGGTGTGTTTTTCAGCCAACTCAGCCACCCCGCCGAGTGGGTATCCAGCTGGTTCGGGCTCGCTTTTGGGCGTTTCCAGGCCCCGAACCCAAGCCGTACTTTGGGAGGAATCGATCCTCGCGCTGTCCCCGTCGGATTGATCCGAGTTGCGCGATTCCGGTTAGTAATCTCACTGATCCTTGTTTAGTGGACTAATTAGACTTAAGGTTGTTTAGTTTTAATTAATTAGGTTTATGTGGTTAGATTAGTATAAATTAATATTTATTAATTAATTGTGATGCAAATTAAACAAATTAAGTGTGCATTTAGTAAGTAGATGTGGTCTACTATTTATTGAAGGTAGCCCGGGATTTTCCCAACCCTTATCGGGCTTCAATTTCGCAATTCGGGCATAAGTGGAATTTTTAGTATTTAAATATTATTTTTTGAAATTAATTTAATTATTTATTTATTTTTCGGAAATTCAATCGGGATGGCTAATGACCGGAATTTTATGCTGATGATCGTGGTGTAGTCCGTTTATTTAATTGAGTTTTATGTTGTGCTAAATTGAAATTATTGTATTTATTTATTTATTTTTCGAAATTAATTAATTAATTATTTATTTTTTAGAAATTAGGTAAAGATAGTCGACGACCGAAATTTCGTGCTGATTGTCGTGGTATAATCCGTTTATTTAATTGAGTTCTACATTGTGCTAAATTAATTTAATTGTGGATTTTTAGGGATTATTTCTAAATCGAATTAATTTGAGTAATTGACTAGTGAATAATTGAGTATCGGTTGCCAGTGATAAAGATATTGTAGTAGACTACTAATCATACTGGAAATTGTGGAAATGAAAGTAAGTATGTAAGATGTATGCTGACCTGATGACTAGGCATGTCATCTAAGAATTTGGTCATGTGTATAGTGGATCTATGATAGGTTCTATATCACCTTGGAGAAGGCACGTGCACTCGGTGAACTGATCTATCACCTGGGAAAACACACGTGGGCTCAATGATTAAGTGTGACATCTTGAAAAAGACACGTGAGCTCGGTAATTTGATGCATTACTTTGGAAAATGCGCGTGGTCTCAATGAGTACATTTGGCATCTTGAAGAGACACGTGGGCTCGGTGACTTGATGCATCGTCTTGGATAATGCACGTGGGCTCACTGATTCAGAATTGCATTTTAAAGGGCACGTGGGCTCGATAATTTAATGCATTACCTCGGAAAATGCACGTGGCTCGATGATCGGTTTCATCACCTCGGAGAACACACGTGGCTCGGTGATAAGGGATATCACCTCGAAGAATGCACATGGCTCGGTGATTGGTTTTATCAGTTGAGACGGTAGAGCAATGACTAGAATGACCTGGGAAATGGTTAGAGTGTCATGTAATCAACTAAGTCGACTAGTCTTTGCTTTGATTTGATGCGGTGAAATGATTGATTAAATGGAATGATCGGTGAATGGTTGATTGAGATGTAATCGACTAGGTTGATTGATCATTACTTGAGTCTGATGTTGTAAATTGATTGATTGAACGGAAATGACCGTGAGCGGTCTTGTTGTCATGTAATCGACTAGGTCGATTTGATCGATGCTTCGACCTGTGATGTAATTGCTTGGGTGTCTATTTGATCTGTGTTAACATGCAGGTGGGATCTGATATCAAGGTAAGTCTTCTAACTCGTGTTGTGCTTAGACAACATGTGGTGTATTGGTTTCCTAATTGAGTCTTAATGGGGTAGAACTTGCTAAGACGTAGTCTCATCCCGATTGTGGGACATCATTTCAAGCTCTTAGAATGGCAGGACCTCCACCTCCTCGTCCTCGTATGCACTACGGTGTCCCAGAGCATATTTCAGAATTTGAGACCCACTTCCACGTCCACCTTCATCCGGAAGGATTAGTGTACGTATTAGTTCAGTCGATCATCTAGGTTAACATGGGAGAGGAAGACCAAACGCCCCACAAATATCGGTCTTGGTACTGTGATTATTTTGATGGACGCAGAGAAGGTCCTATTCTGAAAGAGGACGTGCCTTTTGACGTGATGGAAAAGACGTTCGGAGAGGGAACAGCCGATCGAGTGGATGGATCGGTAGTGGATGCGAGGGACCCGTAGCAGGAGATCGAGACGCACACTCCCATATATTCGACCGAGGAGGACAATGGGCAAGAAGGTAACGGTGAGATGCCGTAGCAGGATGTGGAAGGACCGAAGGAGGACGAAGTCTAGGGAGTAGCTAAGGAGATGCCTGAAGATGAGCTGGCATCTGAAGCCGAAGATGAAGCTGAAGAAGAGAATGATGAGTTGGAAGAGAATGGATTGAGTGGAAGAGTCAGCGGAGGATTAGAATGATCTTGAATATGATCCAGATGAGAACTGAGATCCCATCCTGTTTTTGCAAGCTATGAGTTTTGATTGGGGTGCAGTAGATAAGACTCGTGAGTAGTATTGTATCATATATTATCTAGTTTGTCTGTTTAAAAGTGTAAGCGTGATTTTCAATTATAAAAAAGGTAGCCTTATTTTTTTTTTATCACATTGTTTTATTGTCTGGGGATTTTCTTTATGCTTCCACATGCGCATATTAAATTAACAAGGTCGGCGATATATAGTTCTAAGATATCGCATTTCAAAATTGACCAAAGGTAAGGAATGTGCGCATGTTTGAGAATCGGGGCGTGACAATCAGAGTGGCACAACGCAAGCGTGGTGGGCCCATAACCCATAGGTCCCAGGATCGAAACCTGGCTCTAATACCACAAAAAGGGGATGTCACGCCCCGATCCTCAGGTACGCGCACATCCCTTACCTTTGGTCGATTTTGAAATGCGATATCCCAAGACTATGTACCGCCGACCCTGTTCATTTAATATGCGCATGCGGAAATATAAAGAAAATCCTTAGACAATAAAACAATGAGATAAAAAAAGTAAGGTTACCTTTTTTTCATAACTAAAAATCACGCCCACACTTTTAAACAGACAAACTAGATAGTATATGATACAATACTACTCAGGAGTCTTATCTACTGCACCCCGATCAAAACTCATAGCTTGCAAAAATAGGATGGGACCTCAGTCCTCATCCGGATCATATTCAGGATCATTCTGATCCTCCTCTGACTCCTCTTCACTCAGTCCATTTTCTTCCAACTCATCATATTTTTCTTCAGCTTCATCTTCGGCTTCAGATGCCGGCTCATCTTCAGGCATCTCCTCAGCTGCTCCCTAGTCTTCGTCCTCCTCCGATCCTTCCACATCTTGCTACGGCATCTCACCGTTACCTTCATGCCCATTGTCCTCCTCGGTCGAATATATGGGAGTGTGAGTCTCGATCTCTTGCTGCGGGTCCCTCACATCCACTACCGATCCATCCACTCGATCGGCTGTTCCCTCTCCGAACATCTTTTCCATCACGTCAAAAGGCACGTTCTCTTCCGGAATAGGACCTTCTTTGCACCCATCAAAATAATCACGGTACCAAGACCGATATCTATGGGGCCTCTGGTCTTCCTCTCCCACGTTAACCCTAGTCGACTACTAAACTAATACGTACACTAATCCTTCCAGATGAGGGTGGACGTGGAAGTGGGTCTCAAATTCTAAAATATGCTCTAGGACACCGTAGTGCATATGAGGACAAGGAGGTGGAGGTCCTGCCATTCTAAGAGCCTGAAATGATGTCCCACAATCGGAATGAAACTATGTCTCAGTGAGTTCTACCCTACTAAGATTCAATTAGGGAACTAATACACCACATGTTGCCTAAGCACAACACGAGTTAGAAAACTTACCTTGGCCTCAGATCCCACCTGCATGTTAGCACAAATTAAATAGATACCTAAGCAATCACATCACAGATCGAAACATCGATCAAATCGACCTAATCGATTATATGATAACAAGACCACTCATGGTCATTTCCGTTCAATCAATTAATTTACAACATCAGGCTCAAGTAATGATCAATCGACCTAGTCGATTACATCTCAATCAACCATTCACCGATCATTCCATTTAATCAATCATTTCACCGCATCAAATCAAAGCAAAGACTAGTCGACTTAGTCGATTATATGACACTCTAACCATTTCCCAGGTCATTCTAGTCATTGCTCTACTATCTCCATTGATAAAACCAATCACCGAGCCATGTGCATTCTCCGAGCGATATCCCTTATCACCGAGCCACGTGTGTTCTCCGAAGTGATGGAACCGATCACCGATCATCGAGCCACGTGCATTCTCTGAGGTAATGCATTAATTTACCGAGCCCATGTGCCCTTTAAAATGTCATTCTGAATCAACGAGTTCATGTGCATTCTCAAAGGCGATGCATCAAGTCACCGAGCCCACGTGTCTCTTTAAGATGCCAAATGTACTCATTGAGACCACGTGTATTCTTCGAAGTAATGCATCAAATTACCGAGCCCACATATCTCTTTCAATATGCCACACTTAATCACAGAGCCCACGTGCGTTTTCCCGAGGTGATAGACCAGTTCACCGAGTGCACGTGCCTTCTCCAAGGTGATATAGAACATATCATGGATCCACTATACACATGACCAAATTCTTAGATGACATGCCTAGTGCGCGCATGATAAAATTTCTATTTCTCAATTTCTCTGTTTCTCTGTTCCCCGGAACAGGTTTGGAACAGAAATCCGTTTGGTAACGCAATTTGATTTCTCTATTTCTGAAACAGATTTCTATTCCAGAAATAGAGAAATCGAAGAAATCAGAAGCTGAAATTTTTAGCTTCTCAGTTTCTGAAATAGAAATAGAAATAGAAATTTTTTTTCTCAACTTTTCAATTTAGTCCAAAATATTTTAGATCAATAATATTGAAATAGAAATAGAAATAGTTAATTTAGTCCAAAATATTTTAATGATTTTTTAATATAATCATTCTAATCAATATTGATTGAAAATCTTAACCATTGGGCTAGATGGTGAGAATTGAATGAACAAGGCTTCATTTGTTGCACGTAAGAGATTTTATGCATGGTAATAGTCAATTGGTCATATTCATATCTAATGAGTCTTTCTTCACCTACTCTTCCGTGTATGCCAGCCAACGACTCTATTTGGCTAACTATTTTTTAATCATAAACTTCATATTAAGGCGGTAAAAATGGGTCAAATCATTAGGGTTTCATCTAATTTTTCTTTTATAAGGAAAAGAGATCTAATAAGAAATATGTTGTTCTTGTAAGAGTGTTGATGAAAATATAGATTTTGATAATAAATTTTTAAATAATCCTAGTGTTGATAATTTTGAAAAAATTGGTGACGATTTTTGAACACGGTGAGGATATTTTTAACAAAATTTGGAAAGAAATTGGAATTAGACTTGAAGTTAGGGTTTTTTTAGGAGATTAGACTATTATAATCATGGCTATCATTAGACTTATTTGATTAATGTGAAATCAATTTCGGCAAAAACACAACGACATATTCACTACAATTGAATTTCAATTTTTTTGCCACGTTGTTTATTTTTCAAAAGAAAATATTACGTAATAGGAAACGTAAGCACATGTAATATAAATTCCATGAAATTGTATTTTCAACTTTTCTAATGTATTAGTATTATTTCGATTATTTTTTGTATTTGAGGATTTTCTATATTATTTTAGTATTATTTCGGCTATTATTTTATATTTGAGAATTTCCTATGTTGTTATCTAATCAATTTCTATTCCTAGAAATAGAAATTTTTTCTGTTATCAAACGGATTTACTGTTTCAGAAATAGAAATTTTAGTCGTTATCAAACGGGTTTTTTCTTTCGTAAACTTGTCCAGAATAGAAATTGAGAAATTGATTTACGGCGAAATCAATTTACATTTTTGAAATTTTACCATGCGCGCCCCTAGTCATCAGGTTAGCATACATCTTATATACTCACTTTCATTTCCACAATTTCTAATATGATCAGTAGTCTACCACAATACATTTATCACTGGCAACCGATACTCAATTATTCACCAGTCAATTACTCAAATTAATTCGATTTAGAAATAATCCCTAAAAATCCACAATTAAATTAATTTAGCACAACGTAGAACTCAATTAAATAAACGGATTGTACCACGACAATCAGCACGAAATTTCGGTCGTTGGCTATCTTTGCCTAATTTCCGAAAAATAAATAATTAAATAAATAATTTCGAAAATTAAATAAATAAATACAATAATTTCAATTTAGCACAACATAAAACTCAGTTAAATAAACAGACTACACCATGATCATCAGCATAAAATTTCGGCCATCCTGATTGAATTTTCGGAAAATAAATAAATAATTAAATTAATTTTAAAAATAATATTTAAATACTAAAAATTCCACTTAGGCCCGAATTGCGAAATTGAAGCCCGATAAGGTTCGGGAAAAATCCCGGTTACCCCAATAAATAGTAGACCACATCTATTTACTAAATGCACGCTCAGTTTGTCTAATTTGCATGACAATTGACTAATAAATACTAATTTATACTAATCTAACCACCTAAACCTAATTAATTAAAACTAAACATCCTTAAGTGTAATTAGTCCACTAAGCAAGGATTAGTGAGATTACTTACCGGAATCGCGTGCAACTCAAATCAATCCGATGGGGACAACGGGAGGATCGATTCCTCCTAAAGCACAGCTCGGGTTTGAGGCCCGGAAACGGCCCAAAAGCGAGCCCGAACCAGCTGGATACCCACTCGGCGGTGTGGCTGCGTTGGCTGAAAAACACACCAAAACAACAACAAACTACCACACCAAGGGCGGCAAGATGCAGGGGAGGTCCGGCGGTCGGACGAGGGCGGAATAGGGCTGGGCAAAGGTTGGACGGCGCACGGCAGGGATGGCGAGGCATGAAGGGGTGGTGGCGGAGCGCGTGGTATGCACGGGTGGAGGTCCGATTCCGGTGCGGTGGCAATGGGATTCGGCGAGCTGCTGTTCTTCTTCTTCCGCTTCTGGTTTTTCATGAACAAGAAGAAAGAAATAGTGGGGTTCGGTCACGTGGGAGAAATGGGGGAGAAGAAAGAAGAGAGAGAGAAGGGGATTAGGTTTGAAAAGTCAAAAAGAAGGAAATAAGGTGGAAAGGGGGGTGTGTCGCACAAAGGGGAGGGAAAGAAGGGAGGAAAGAGAGAGAGAAAAAAAAGGAAAAGAAAATAATAATTTAATAAGAAAACACATTATTCTTATTACTTCTATTATTTTCCTTTTCTCATTCCCTTTTTTTTTTCTTCCGATCTTCAATTTTTCCTCCGATAATTTCTTTCCTGAAATGTCGGACTCATCAATAATTTGACGGACGATGAGACGAGGTCCTAAAAATGAATTGTGACATGTTCGAATATTCGATTCCCAAAACCAAATTAAATTCCATAGTTAGAATCGATTAGACGCAATTTTAGTCTAATCCAACTAATTAGGTAGCTTTTAGGGATTTTACTGCGGTTATATCCCTTAGTGGGTTCACCCAATAGATTTGTTAACTCGTGAGTGATCAGCTCCGAAAAAAAGGACAATAGGCGTGCCGGCGAAATGCTCATTTCATATAGGACAGGGTCAAAATTCGGGATGTCACAAGATCGGAGTTTCTCTATCCAAAGATTTGACCAGCGGTGCTCAGTGAACTAGAGAAGACTCTGCAGCTTTTAGATTGGCACATGGAACCTTCGAGAATGACCCTTAACCGATTCGGCAACACATCGAGTAGTTCTCTTTGGTATGAAGTCCCTTACAGGGAAGCCAAAGGAAGGATCAAGAAAGGGGAAAGGACATGGCAGATAGCTTTTGGTTTGGGATTTAAGTGCAATAGTGCTGTTTGGAAGTCTTCGCACCGTGAATCCCACAAAGAGAAGAATCCATGGACGGACGAGATCCACAATTTTCCATTGGAAGTCTCGAAGGTCTCGGCCATCTAGAGTTCAAAGGTAACTTGATTTGTTTCTAGCCTTGTGGAAGTTTGCTAATTTCAATAGTCAACTGGGAAAGCTTTTGAGATGCTATTCCTTTAGCTTGATATTAGAAAGAGGGAAGTACATTAATGAACCCTCTATATATTGGATGTTACAGCTAGAGCTGAACCCATAGTTCATTCCCTTTTAGCATCTCTTACCAATCAATATTTTGAGCCCTCTGTGGGAGTCCTGAACTTTTGACTGATCTTTAAGGCATGAAATGTTTCTTCTTCTATCTAATTGATTGTCTTAAACTAACTAACACCAATATCGACACACAACACAACACGTCGACATATCATTTCTCAAAAAATAAAAAATTCCGACACATTGAGATACGTTATATATTAAATATGTGTGTATACATACATACATACATACATACATACATACATACATATATATGTATGTATGATGAATTATTATTTTAATGATTATTTCAATCAAATTGATTTGCTTCAAATTTACAAATAAATAAATATAAAAAAGAGCATAGAATAAACTTACATAAAAAGCATTAATTCACCATTTGTTGATATTATTCATTGTTTCAATTTGACAGATTCAATTACATTCTATTCCAATAATCCATAAAACTTGAAAAGGAAAAAAAAAAAAAAACAATCTACATTCCACTAATAAACTTAACATTTAACAATAAGTCAAAAAAAAAATCTACATTTCACCATCACATATAACAAAAAATCTTTCTTTCCCCCTTTATTATTATGTTTTATATTTTTTTACATATTTACATTTTGACTCCTCATTTATTAAAAAATTTTAAAATTGACCAATGCTTGTTGAAATAGCATGTTGGAAATTCCAAAGTTGTGTGTCAGGAGAGTTGATCACGTGTCGGATTTTTCAAAATCCTATTGACCACATGTCAAAATGTGTCAGAATATGTCGGAATCACGAAGGCTCTTAGAAAATGTTGTTACTTCCTAAATCCGAAACTAGTTGGTCGCCGGTACTGTCTTAAACCATTCATACGCATTTCTACTTGCGAGAACTCATTTGCCTCGGAAGAAGCATATATTGAAAACGACCAGATTCAACTCATCACTACTTAAATCAACCACTTCTCAGGGGAGATTTTGCGGAACGAAAAGTAAAATATTCACTAACCTTAGCCACCTTCAAATGAAACATCGATTAGTGGTCCGACTTTTCCGGGCATTTTACTAGCTTCTGTTGCGTAGTGCGATCTCTGCGTTTGTCCGCGTTCGACGTGATCGTAGATGCTCACAGGAAATTCTCCTTCTCACATGGATCTCATCTGTTTGGGATACACAGGAATGTGAAAGGTGGGAGCAAATATTCGGGAAACCTTTCTAGACGAAGAATTCGATCTCTAGGCTATTTTTGACCAGCGGAGAGGTGTTAAATGCCAGGCGGATTCTCATGTTACTGTTCTTTTCCATGGAGATGGAGAATCTAACTTAGGATTTGATATTGAGCGTTGACTCGTTAAATGCTGCCTTCACCATCCGGGATCCCGAATCTTCACCGTTGAATGTATAATCCCGGTCCTTCACGATAGGTTTTTATGAGTGCAAACGTGCCTATTACATGCCGAATCAAAGGCAAAGGGTGACGATTTTTTGTGCATAAAGGGGACTCGGGCCCACTTCGCCCTCCAATAGAATATTCGCTTGACGGCGCCAACGAAGCACCCATTGCCCACAGCAGCCTTGCAAGGTGCATGTGGGGAAGTCCAAGACTGGCGACACACATGAACCCAGGGTCTTTGATTGCTCGATCAATCACCTGGCTTGGTTACTGTGGGATTGGGTAAAGGGCTTTCACTTGTACGTAGTGGTCAAGCTCAAACACAAGCTGATCGACCACCGGAGCAAGATTTTCATGGAGGCATCGTGATTGTAAAAGGATATCGGAATTCTTTAACCTTGGAATACTTGATTTTTCTACCAAATTCAATTTTAGGATGTGTTTGTTTGAGGCAAAACTTTCATGATAAAGAAAATTATTTTTCGAAAAATCATTTTCTAAGAATATGTTTTCCTCTTTTCAAGTTACAGTTTTCCTAACTTTAAGCATGCATTACTTTTTAGTGTAAATGGTTGTCCGTTGGCTTTTTATTTTCAACAAACCAGATGTGTTATAGTCCAAAAATAAATATGCAAAAAATTCTCACTCAAACAAACATACCCTAACTGATACGTGCCCTCCTCCTTTTTATATGAGCACTTAAGTTATGAATAAAGCCTAATTAGGGACATCAATTATAATACCAATGTAATAAATCATATAGCTGGCAACTATGGATGCGAATAGTAACCATTATGTTCTAGAATCAATTTATTGCTAGAAATTGATTTTTTTTTTAATTTATATTCTTCGAACGAGTTTTTGAGCAAAAATATATGTTTAATAACAATACAAAATTTATATACTTGGAATAGAAATTTGTTTAATAACGACACAAAATTTCTCCCTCTCAAGTGGCGGTGGGAGGCGACCGGCAACTAGCATCCGGTGACCGGCGGTCGGCATCCCATGTTCAGCGGTGGGCATCTAACGACCAATGGGTGGCAACGGGTGGAGGGTGGGCTACGGACAACGACAAAAGTGAACGATAAAAAGCGTTTTCATTTCTTACTTTTGTTCAAGAGATAGAAAAGTTAAAAATTCTAATCGCTAATTTATGTTCCAAACCTATTTCAGGAGTAAAAATTTGTTCCAAAAATAGAAAATAAAATTATATTATCGAATAGATTTTTGTTCTAAACCTATTTCCAGGCACAGAAAAAAAAAAAAAAAAAAAGGACAGAAAGGTTATCATGCATATCCTATGTTTCTAGCAATATCCATCCATTTTAACTTTGATGCAAGGAGCAGAGTCAATTATAATAACATCATATTCGAGCCCTTCAATTGTTGCAACTCAAGTTATAGTTGGTGGAGAATGCTAGAATGAGTAGTAAGGGAATATATAGATACTTGTTTCATAATCAATTACTATGTTTATGTCCTGTTATCCAAGTATAATATGTAAACCCTTGACAAGAAGGTATCAATTTGGTCTCTTAGAGCCTACCTTGCTTTGCTTCCAAAGTATCATCTTGATCACTTCAAACCCTGCATGTAAATCACCCAACAATTACCAAAATTTCTCAAAGTGGAGATAAATCTACAGAGACATAAATTGAAAGGAAAATATTGAACCATAGTCGAATCAAAGAACTAGCTACTTACTGTACGAACTCGACGTTTACAGATGATGCGGATGGATTTGCAATGGCCTCAAACGCTGTCTTGGACAGGACAATAGTGGCGCGGTCCGATGAGGATCTAGAGACCGCGCTAAGTGCGCGGTCCACGATCCTGACCTGGACCAACTGGGCTGGGTTGCAAGTCTTCGGCCGGTCAGCGCTTATGCACCGGACCCAATATTGCCTCCCGCATGCGGCGCCATTGTCCCAAATCCCTTCTCCAGCGGCTGCGAACAGGAACTCGAGGGGAATTGCAATGGGTCGTACCCGAAGCAAGTAGTCGCTGCGATCATATTACCCATAACATATCAATACATAAACAAAGATCAAATTGGAGTAACGTGGCCTGGAGATATACCAGAAATTAAGAGCCAATGCGATAACAAAAGTACTTACGCGTATACGGAGGATCATAGTGACCAGCAGTGCCGACGTCCGCATGGGATAGGGGCAACGATAGCACGGCGAGGATGAGGATCGATGAGAGAAGGCAAGGGACGACTTGTCGCGATTGCTTCATTGTTGAGACCCAACCCGCAGGAGAGTTTGGAAAGATTGGAAATCTTTAATGTATGGCGGAAAAGCTCCAGATGAAAGTTGATGACCTGGGAAAAGAACGAACAGAAGAATAAAAGGAAGCCTTTTCCCAACCACATGCGCACAATTACACCCACATGGGTTCAAAATTTCGATCAAACCGAGATTCAATAAGAGTTGTAATTTTCTACGTTCCTGAAAGTCTCCGAAAGAATATGATACAGGACGAATCTTGTTCTCTTCTAACCCTCTACAACGCCTGGTCTTTTCTCGCGCCTGCTTCTTTTGATTGATCAGGACATATATATTCGTTTTCTAGCAAACCTTGTCGCGTTCTAGAAATATCAACTGAAACCCTCGTCGCGAAGCAAAGCCAGCCACACGTTTGCTTCGGTAATTTGAAAAATAGAAATTTCTTGTTTACATATTCTTTTTCACAGAAGGGAATTCTGAAATATCAATGGGCTATGTATACAGCAACAAAGAAGCTCCAGAAGAATACTCACATACAAAAAGAACGCTATACGATCTATGCAGATACTCTCCCTACATAAGTAGCTATATCTCTGCGTAGGTATATGTACGTATAATGTAACGCACTTGCGGACAAACGAAAAGACATTCAGGTGACTGTAAAAGAGGGATCTGATCTTTCCTTAGATTCCCAGTTCGGTCTATCGCTTTAGTTTGCTTGGTTTCGACGTAGCGTTTGACGTTGATGATCGAAACAGCGATTAGGCATACGCCACGGGAGAGAATGCGACCAAGGAAGCTGGGAAGGGTTTTCGTGGGGAGGATCACTTGACGTGATGATGAAAAGCAGTGATATTGATTATTGACCCGTGATTCGCAAGATGGTAACTGGGTAATCGACCGCAGTTATTCTCCGTACTTTTGACCTCATCATGCCTGTTACATTCTTTTCCAAGCCGAAAACTCTCAGAAGCCGTTTCCTAACTTGATTCTGGTGTCAGCAAGCTAATATACAGAAAGAAAATGCCCTCGGTAGTACGCAAAAACGCTTATAGTCCACCTACCTTGGGTAAGGCCTGACTCCGCGTAACTTTATGAGGGGTGGCCTTGAAGGTTGCTCTAAGTGAGAAACATGAATTCAAATCGAAATCCGTTACGTTCAAATCAAGCATTTGACCTCCTGATCAAACCGAATCAATTACGCTTTTATTGATGTTAGTTTGGAAAAAAGCTGGCATTGGGGGTCTAGTTTTGGAGGAAAAATGGATGTTTAATTTTAGGAAGAAAAAGGGCAAGAATGGATGATCGGTATTGGCAACTCTCTCCAAAATTATTATAGGGTTTCGCACCTACTAAAAATGTCTTATCTGAGTTCTAACCACTATCCTCTAGGTCTGGACTTTGTGACTTCCAAGAGATGTGAAAGCTATTAAGTATTCCCCATCTTTGCGCGTAGCAGAGAGATATTAATCGTCAAGTAGATTTCCATGTTCTGTTCTTTTTCATGTAGACAGAGAATATAGGCAACTTAGAATTTGATATCAGGTGTTGACTCATTATGCGTGGCTTCACCATTGAGGATCTGGAATCTTCGTTGTCGAATGTAAAGGGTGACGAGCCTTTCTAAATATACATAAGCTGGTCAATAAGGTGCGTATGGAAACGTTTACGTTCGATAACGAGTTTTCTTTTCAGAAATACTTTTTTCTATTTTTGTTATTGGAAACAATTTTTGAGTATTTTAAGGCATTTGGTATTATAAAAAAATTATTTTCCGAAAACATAAACATGTTTAGTACAACCTTAAATATTTTTGTGACTTAAAA
Source organism: Eucalyptus fibrosa (assembly GCA_017140475.1). Classification (NCBI taxonomy): domain Eukaryota; kingdom Viridiplantae; phylum Streptophyta; class Magnoliopsida; order Myrtales; family Myrtaceae; genus Eucalyptus; species Eucalyptus fibrosa. The sequence goes on from CM029507.1 coordinate 20,393,253, forward strand.
TTTCTTTTAATATATTAATAATTTTATTGCATTTTTTCTTTTTTCTTTCATTTTTTTTTCTTATCCTTCCTCTTAGCCAGTTGCCGGCTTGGCCAAGGCTAACCGGCAACTGGCCAAATGAGGTTGCCAACCTCGGGGGAGCCTCGCCGGCCACCGGCAAGGTCCCCCCGAGCCTCACCATGGCTCAACGAGGCTCAGCCTCGCCTTGGCTTGGCAAGGCAATCTCGCCCGACCACCACAAGGTCGGCCTCTCAATGGTAGAGCAAGATCAAGCCTCGCCTTGGCCAAGCTAGGCTCAGCCTCACTGTGGTTGGGCGAGCTCAACCTCGCCCAAATCTGGTGAGGCTGAGCCTCACTTGGTCACCGCGAGGCAGGTGAAGCCAACCCAGGAGACGTTGACTTTGCGGTGACCGAGCGAGGTCGAGCCTTGCTGGTGGTAGGGGAGATCGAGGTGACCTTGCTGGGGGCCAACGAGGTTCCGGTGAGGTCGCCGGGCCTCATCTGGCACATCATCAGCCATCACCAAGCCAATGACCAGCTAGGGAAGAAGAAAGGAAGAGAAAAGGAAAGAAAAGAAAAGGCTTGTTTCTTGAGTTGTTCCCAGAAACAAGGAAACGATTTTCTTTTTTTCTTGTTTATGTTATAAATCTATTCCCCAAAACAAATTGTTCTTGAGAACAAAAAAAAAACAAACGCCTTTCTATTCTATTGCTGTTCCGGAAAACAAAAGAACAGAAACAGGTGTTCCCGAACCGTTACCAAACAGCCCCCAAATGTCAGTGTTTCACCAGTTTTGTTCTCGCAGCAAAATATCCTTCACCAAGAGTCATTCTGCAGTTTTTTTTTAGAAAGGACAAGGGTTCTATGCTAATTCCGGACAGGAGATATCAATGCAAGTGAATATCAAATTTCCAACTTTGACAACATTGTACAACACTAGACCAAACTGAAATCCAATCTGATAATGGACTCACCGACTCTGCGGTTAAGTTCAAACTTTTGGCTGAAATTGAAGCCATACATCCCAGATTTCAAATTGGCCTTCGAGCATTTCTGTATTCACGCTGGTGGAAGAGCAGTGCTCGATGAACTAGAGAAGAATCTGCAGCTTTTAGATTGGCACATGGAACCTTCGAGAATGACTCTTAACCAGTTCGGCAACACATCGAACAGCTCTCTTTAATATGAACTCGCTTACAGTGAAACCAAAGGAAGGATCAAGAGAGGGGACAGGACATGGCAGATAGCTTTTGGTTCGGGATTCAAGTGCAACAGGCCTGTTTGGAAGTCTCTTCGCACCATGAATCCCGCAAAAGAGAAGGATCCATGGATGGACAAGATCCATCAGTTGCCAGTGGAAGTCTCAAAGGTCTCGGCCATCTAGTGTTCAAAGGTAACTTGATTTGTTTCTAGCCTAGTGTAAGTTTGTGCAATTCTTTTAGCTTGATATTAGAGAGATGGAAGTAGATTATTGGAACCTCTGGATATTGGATGTTATAGCTAGAGCTGGACTATGGGGAAATGTATGGCGGCTTAGGAGTTTGAATCCAATATCCATGGTTCATTCCCTTCTTAGCATCTCTTACCAGACTGTATTTTGAACCTTCTTTGGAGTCCTGAACGTTTGACTGATCTTCAAGGGATGAAATGTTTCTTCTTCTATCTATTTGATTGTCTTCAATTGGCTGGTCGCCGATGAGTGTCTTAAACCCTCCATTTGCATTTCTACTTGCGAGAGCTCATTTGCATCAGGAGAAGCATATATCGAAAACGACCAGATTCAACTCCTCACTACCTTAATCAACCACTTCTCGGTGAAGATGTCGTGGAAGGAGAGGTAAAAACTTCACTACCCTTAGCCACCTTTCAATGAACATCGATTAGTTGTCCGACTTTTCTGGGCATTTTACTAGCTTCTGTTGCGTAGTGCGATCTCTGAGTTCAACGTGATCGTAGATGCTCACGGAAATGTGAAAGGTGGGAGCATATATTCGGGACACCTTTCAAGACGAAGAATTCGATCCCTAGGCTATTTTGACCGGCGGAGAGGTGTTAAATGTCGGGTGGATTTTCATGTTCTGTTCTTTTTTATGGAGATGGAGAATCTAAGGATTTGATATCGAGTGTTGACTCATTAAACGCCGGCTTCAGCATCCGGGATCCCGAATATTCGCCGTCGAACATGCCTATTATGCGTTGAATCAAGGTAAAGGGTGACGAGCCATTCTGAATGCTCTGGCCACCAACAAAGGTCAAGAGGATTCCAAAATTACGTTATTCGTTATCTGACTACTTTCTTTATGTGCATAAACGGGATTGGGGCCGACGTCCCCGCCGCTACAATATTCGGTCGACGGCGCCGACAAAGCACCCATGACCCACAGCAGCCTCATAAGGTGCAAGTAGGGAAGTTCGAGACCGGCGATACACCTTAACCCAGAGTAGATCGCTTGATCAGTCACCTGGCTGGTTACTGAGGGATTGCGTATGGGGCTTTCATTTGCACGCAGTGGTCAAGCTCAAACACTAGCTGATCCACCACCAAAGCAAGATTCCGGTGGCTGATTATTCTCAACAAACTGGATGTGTTATAGTCCAAAAAATAAATACGCGAAGATTTTCTTTCACTCAAACAAACACACCATAGCTGATACATGTACTCCTTTTTCTGGGGAAAAGTACCAAAAAAATCTTAAATTATTATATTGAAATCGATTTAATCTTAAATTTTTCAATTTTAGTTCTAAATTTCTTCTAATTGGTGACATGGTCAATGCTAACATAGACATTTTTAATATTATTTTTTTTAATTTTTTAAAATATTTTTTTATTTCTCTTTTCTTTTTTTCTACTTTCCCTTTTTCTTTTTGCTGGTGGCTAGTCATTGACAACTAGCCAATGGTTGGCAAGGGTGACCCTTGCCGACCATCGGTGAGGGTTGGCCTTGTTGGGCTGCGCCTAAGCGAGGGCAAGTGCTGGCAAGGTCCCTCTCACCAAATCTCACAAGTTCGACCCTTGCCCAAAACAAGGTGGCCTCATCAAATCTAGCGAAGGGGGCCTTGCCGACCCTTACTTTCGCCTAGGCATGGCTCGGCGAGGTTGATCCTCACTTGTGGCTAGGGAGGGCAAGCCTCACCGCAACTTGCTAGGTTGCGCCTAAGTGAGGGTGAGCATTGGCAAGGCCCCTCTTGCTAAATCTAGCGAGTTTGACCCTTGTCCAAGGCTGGGGCGGCCTTGCCAAATCTAGCAAGGGGGTCATGCTTGCACTTGCTTTCGCCTAGGTGCGGCGAGGCTAACCCTCGCTTGTGGCCGACGAGGGCTAGCCTCAAGCGTTGGTGAGGAGGGTCATGCTTGCGCTTGCTTTAGCCCAAGTGTAGTCCAGCAAGGCTTACCCTCACTTGTGGTTAACAAGGGTGACTCTTGCCTAGGCAAGGCCAACCCTCGCCGGTCATGGCCTATGGCTAGTGGCTAGCGACTAGCCACAAGCATATTAAAAATGTCTATGCCAATACTGATTGTACTACGTAGAACGATCGGCATCTATGTCAATAATTTCTAACCTAAATTGATTAGATGAACTAATTTGATACAAATATGAAAAATTTTATGACTAAATTGGTCCAATTAAAGGTTTAGGACCGAATTTGTACCAAATCTAGCAAGGGGGTCATGCTTGCACTTGCTTTCGCCTAGGTGCGGCGAGGCTAACCCTCGCTTGTGGCCGACGAGGGCTAGCCTCAAGCGTTGGTGAGGAGGGTCATGCTTGCGCTTGCTTTAGCCCAAGTGTAGTCCAGCAAGGCTTACCCTCTCTTGTGGTTAACAAGGGTGACTCTTGCCTAGGCAAGGCCAACCCTCGCCGGTCATGGCCTATGGCTAGTGGCTAGCGACTAGCCACAAGCATATTAAAAATGTCTATGCCAATACTGATTGTACTACGTAGAACGATCGGCATCTATGTCAATAATTTCTAACCTAAATTGATTAGATGAACTAATTTGATACAAATATGAAAAATTTTATGACTAAATTGGTCCAATTAAAGGTTTAGGACCGAATTTGTACCAATGTAATAGGTTTAGGACTTTTTGGTAGTTTTTCCCCTTTTTTCCTTTTGCATTTTTGTTTAGATTTTTTTTCATCTTCCTTGGCCAAAAGTTATATTGCCAATATGAAGGCTTTAGTTTTTATATGAGCACTGAAGTTATGAAGAAAGCCTAATTAGGAGCATCGATTTTAAATACCAATGTAATAGATCATATAGTTGGCAACTATGTTTCATATCCTTCCATTTTACTTTTGATGCAAGGAACACGGTCAATTATAATAACATTATATTCGAGCCCATCAGTTGTTGCGACTTGAGCTATAGTTGCTGAGTATGTTAGATTGGGTAGTAAGGGAATAAATTTATATAATTTCAGCTTGTATCATAATCAATTACAATGTATCATGTCTTGTTATGGAAGTATAACATGTAAACCCTCAACAAGAAGGTATCAATTTGGTCTCCCATACCCTACTTTGCTTTGCTTCCGAAGTATCATCTTGATCACTTCAAACCCTACATGTAAATCGCACAACGATCACCAAGAACTTCTCAAAATTGAGACAAATCTACAGAGACACAAATTGAGAGCAAAATAATGAACAATAGTCCAATCAAAGAACCAGCTACTTACTGTACGAACTCGACGTTTACAGATGATGCGGATGGATTTGCAATGGCCTCGAATGCAATCTTGGACAGGACGATGGTGGCATGGTCTGACGAGGATCGGGAGACCGCACTGAGTGCCCGGTCCACGATCCTGACCTGGACCAACTGGGCTGGGTTGCAAGTCTTCGGCCGGTCGGCACTTATGCACCGGACCCACTATTGCCTCCCGCAAGCGGCGCCGTTGTCCCAAATCCCTTCCCCAGCGGCCGCAAACAGGAAGCTTGACGGGAATTGCAATGGGTCGTACCCAAAGCAAGTAGTCGCCGCGATCATATTACCCATAACGTATCAATACATATTACCCTCACTTGTGGCCGACGAGGGCTAGCCTCGAGCATTGGTGAGGAGGGTCATGCTTGCGCTTGCTTTAGCCCAAGTGTAGTCCAGCAAGGCTTACCCTCACTTGTGGTCAACAAGGGTGACTCTTGCCTAGGAGAGGCCAACCCTTGCCGGTCATGGCCTATGGCTAGTGGCTAGTGACTAGCCACAAGCATATTAAAATGTCTATGCCAATATTGATTGTACTACGTAGAACGATCAGCATTTACGTCAATAATTTCTGACCTAAATTGATTAGATGAACTAATTTGATATTGATATGAAAAAATTTATGACTAAATTGGTTCAATTAAAGATTTAGGACCGAATTGATACTAATGCAATAGATTTATGACTTTTTGGTAATTTTTCCCCTTTTTTCCTTTGCATTTTTTTTTTAGATTTTTTTCATCTTCCTTGGCCAAAAGTTATATTGCCAATATGAAGGCTTTAGTTTTTATATGAACACTTAAGTTATGAAGAAAGCCTAATTAGGAGCATCAATTTTAAATACCAATGTAACAGCAACCATTTTTCTTTTGTGTTCTCTTAAATTTATGCCTGCTTTTTACTTTGAAGTTCTGGCTGATTTTCCGTTTTTTATCCACAGCATTCACCTTGGAATTGTACAAAATAGAATTATCATGTAAACGTGACTCTTCCTCAATGTGAAAATGTTTTTGTATTTGCTCCAAAGTAAACTCCTCCGACTTGTGAATTAGCCTTTTTCCATAGTCTTTCCAACTTGGAGGCAATTTCGCAATAATTGCTCCAACTTGAAAAACTTCTGGAATATCAATCTTGAGAGCACGAATCTTATTCACAAGCACTTGCAATTCATGGACTTGTTCCAGCAAGGGTTTAGTATCAATAAACTTGAAATCAAAATATTTTGCGATTAGATATTTGTTAGTACCTTGCTTCTCCGCTTTGTACTTGAATTCCAGTGCATTCCAAATTTCTCTTGCCGACTTCATTTCAGTGAATAATTCGTACAAACAATTGGAGAGTGTATTCAAAATGTGTCATCGACAAAGTAATTCATCCTCCGCACGTTTCTTCTTTTCCTTATGAACCCTCTAAATGGCTTCCACACTTGGCTGTCCTCCTTCGATAGTAGGCTTAGGATCTTCTATAAGTGTCAAGTTAGGATCCAATATGTAGGAAATCTTCAGAGTGGTGAGTAAGAACATCATCTTGTCCCTCTAGCGAGCAAAATTGTTCACATCGAATCGGTCCAATTTGACCATATCTTGATTCATGATTTTGATTGTCTCTGATTCCATTGTAGCAAAATAAATCCTTAAAATTACCACCCATGGTGGCGGTGTAGTTGGTTGGGCACTGGTTCCTCTCACAAAAGGTCCATTGTTCGATCCACGACGTCATCTGCCTTGAAGAAAAGAAACCCACAACTTACCCAGCACGCAAGGGTGGTGGTGACTCTACCTGTCATCTACGGTTTACTCACCGGCTGCTGGTTGTACGGGATTCCCTGGGTAACAAAAAAAAAAAATCCTTAAAATTGTTGGAAAAATATGACTTCGAATTGGATAGAACAATGAAGACGGATATTCAAAGTACTCAAGTTAGACTTTGAGGCGTGATATCACTTTCTTTAAGGATTTATTTGCCCCACAAAGTTGTTAACGGTCATCGGCAAAAATCCTCAAGAATACAACAAAGTCTCAAATAAGAATACTAGATAACAATTCTAGTATTTCTCTAGGGTCTCTTTAGGAAACAATCGAAAAATTGGTTGTAGTTTTTTTTGACAAAGGTTCGGAAAATGATCACACACTTTCTTCCGAAAAAGACAAGTATATATATTAAACAGTCTTACATACAACTCTTCATAAAAAAAAAAATTCCAAAAAAATATGAACAAACATGTCCTTTAGAAATTGTTCGGATAAACAAATGCGACCATTCGGAAGAAGTCAAAACCGTTGCAACCATTCGAGAAAAGTTGCAAACCAAATAAGTAATTTTTCCAAAAGTTGTCTTAAAAAACACAAATAAAATTCGGAATAATAATAATAGTAATAATAATAATAATAATAATTTTTTAAATAAATAAAATTTCGAATTTTCATTTTTTATACTTATTTCTGAAAATTCTCAAAAACAAAAAGCAACCTTTGAATTGATTAAAATTAATAATAGAGAAAAAAATAACAAAGTGATTAATGCTTATTAAATCGTGGGCGCGCTAAGTGTACCAAATAATCGCGCACCCGCACGCGATCACCTCACTTCCTCCAAGTGGGACAAGTAATCACGCACCACCCCACTTCCTCCAAGTATGGTAAATAATCATGCACCCGATCATTCACCCGATCATTCCTTGAGATATACAAGGAAACCCTTCACTTATAAATCGTCCCACTTCCTCCCACTTTTCCTATGTGGGACAAGGAAAACACAGTTAGCTTGTTTTAACAAATAAACCTCCAACAAAGCAAGCAGTCGCTACGATCATATTACCCATAACGTATCAATACATAAACAAAGCTCAAATTGGAGTAATGTGGCCTGGAGATATACCAGAAATTAAGAGCCGATGCGATAACAAACGCACTTACGCATATATGGAGGATCATAGTAACTAGCGGTGCCAACGTCCGCATGGGATAGGGGCAACAACAGCACGGCAAGGATGAGGATCGATGAGAGAAGGCGAGGGACGACTTGTCGCGATTGTGACATTGTTGAGACCCAACCTGCAGGAGAGAGTTTGGAAAGATTGGAAATTTATTATGTATGGCGGAAAAGCTCCAGATGAAAGTTCATGGGTTGTCGTTGCTTGAAATGGACGATCCGTGCAAGTTATGGACCTGCGAAAAGAACGAAGAGAAGAATGAAAGGAAGCTTCTTTCAAACACGCGCACGATTACATGCACATGGCTTCAAATTTTCGATCAAACTGAGATTCAACAAGAGTTGTAATTCTCTACGTTCCTGAAAGACTCCGAAAGAATTTGATACCGGACGAATCTAGTTCTCTTCTAATTCTCTACGACGCCTGGTCTTTTCTCGCGCCTGCTTCTGTTGATCGAGCGGGACATACATTCTCGTTTTCTAGCAACCTTGTAGCGTTCTAGAAATATCAGCCGAAACCCTCGACGGGAAGCAAAGCCAGCCACACGTTCGCTTCCGTGATTCGAAAATTAGAAATTTCTTGTTTATATATTTTTTGTCACGCGAAGGGAAATTCTTAGATGTCAATGGGCTATGATAAGAGCGGAACGCGATCTATGCAGATACTCTCTCCACATAAATGGCGATATCTCTGCAAAGGTATATGTACGTATAATGTAACGTACTTGGGGACAAACTAAAAGACATTCAGCTGACTGTAAAAGAGGGATCTGATCTTTCGTTACATTTCCTTTTCGGCCTATCGCTTCAGTTTGCTTGGTTTTGACGTTGCGTTTGACGTTGATGATCGAAACAGCGATGAGGCGATATGCTACGGGAGAGTATGCGAGCAAGAAAGCTGGGAAAGATTTTCGTGGGGAGGATCACTTGATGTCATGATGAAGAGCAGTGATATTCACTCGTGATTCGCAAGATGATAACTGGCTAATCGACCGCAGTTTTTCTCCATACTTTTGAACTCATCGTGCCTGTTACATTCTTTTCCAAGCCGAGAACTCTCAGAAACCATTTCCTAACTTAGATTATGGTGTCAGCAAGCTAATATATAGAAAGAAAATGCCCTCGGTAGTACACGCAAAAACGCCTATAGTCCACCTACCTTGGATAAAAGCTGGACCCGTGTGACTTTACAAGGGGTGGCCTCGAAGGTTGCTCTGAGGGGGAAACACGAATTCGGATCGAAACCCATCACGTTCAGATCAAGCATTCAACCACCTGATCAAAGTGAATCAATTGCCCTTTTATTGATGAATCTAGTTTGGAAAAAAATGTGGCATTGTAGGTTGATTTTTGGAGGGAGAATGGATGTCTAAATTTAGGAAGAAAAAGGGCGAGAATGGACTATCGGTGCTGGCAACCCTCTCAAAAGTTATTATAGGGTTTCGCACCTGCTAAAAATGTATGATCTGAGTTCTGAACCCTACTCTCTAGGTCTGGACTTTGTGACTTTCGAGAGACGTGAAAGTTACTAAGTTATCCCCATCTTTGCTCGTAGAATTTCATGTTCTGTTTTTTTGCGTGGATGGAGAATATAGGCGACTTAGGATTTGATTTCGGGTGGTGATTCATTATGCACGGCTTCACTATCGAGGATGCTGAATCTTCGTGGTCGAATGTAAAGGGCAATGAGCCTTTCTAAATGCACATTGGCTGGCCAACAAATGTCAAGAGACTTCTAAAAAGACGTTATTCCCTATCTGACTGTTTTATTTTTGTGCATAAACGGGATGGGAGCCTACTTTGCCCGCTGCTAGAACATTCACTTGACGGCGCCAACGAAGCACACATTGCCCACTAGGCAAGCCTGTAATTGCAGCCCCACAAGATATAAGTAGGGAAGTACGAGATTGGCGATATACCGTAGCCTAGAGTCTTTTGATCGCTCGATCAATCACCTGGTTGGCTACTGTGGGATTGGGTATGGGGCTTTCATTTGAAATTTTGTATGCGGTAGTCAAACTCAAACACAAGCTAATCAACCATTAGGGCAAGATTTTGATGGAGACATCATAATTGTAAAACGATAGCAATATTTTTGAAGTTAGAATCCTTGACTTATCAACAAAATTCAATTTTAAAGTGCATTTGTTTGGGAAAAAAAAAATTCATGATAAAGGAAATTGTCTTTTGAGAAATCATTTTTCAAGATAATGTTCTCTTCTTTACAAGTTATGGAATTCATTTTTTTAACTTTAAACATGCATATTTTCTCCAACCGTAAATGATTTTCTATTGATTGATCATTTTTCAACAAACCAAATGCATAAAAGTACATAAGTCTCACATGCGGACAATTCTTTTATTCAAACAAACACACCTTAACCGGTACATGTTCTCCTTTTGTCCTTTGCATTTTTTTTGCTGGATTTTTTTCATCTTCCTTGGCCAAAAGTTATATTGCCAATATGAAGGCTTTAGTTTCTATACGAACACACTCAAGTTCTGAATTAACCCTAAATTAGGGGTATTGGTTCTAATACTAATGTAATAGATTATATAGCTAACATCTATATTTCTGGCAATATCAGTTCATTTTAGAATGTGTTTATTTAAGGAAAATAATTTCATAAAATGGCTAGTTTTTCTTTATTTGTTGATATGTGACCGAAATTATTTTCTTATGTTTAGATCTTATTCAGAAAATGATTTCAATCTCATCACTTTATCTTTGGCAAAAAAAAAAATCAAATTTTTAATTCTTTTTTTTTTCTTTTCTTTTCTTTCCTTTTCTTTTTCCTTCTCCTTCCACCGGTTGTTAGGCCTCGGTGATGGTCATAGTCCAGAGCTCACCTAGATTTGGCAAACTTGGAGCTTGCCGGCCTATGTTATGACAGTTCACTAGGCTTTCAACCATCGCCGAGGCAAAGAGCTAGCAAAGGAAGAAGGAGAAAGAAAGGAAAGAAAAAGTAAGAAAAAAGAGAAAAGAAGAAAAGAAAGAAGAAGGAAGAAAAGGAAAGGAAAGAATAATAAAATAATTTAAAAAATCAATTTTTTTATAAAAATAAAATAATTAAAATCGATTTTTTTAAAAATATTTTTATAAAAACAAATGTTTCATTAACTAATGACTTGAGCTTGAGCTTGGCACCAAGGACTCATGCACGGTTGTTGTAGACCCAAGCTTAAGGATTGGTAGCCTTGGATTGGTACCAAGGCTCAAGTGTCGAAGACCTGAGCATTGACGTTTATGAGTTGGAGCATTGGGTATGGGCACTGGAGGTTCGAGCTTAACTTGGATGGACTCGGGAGTGGGTGTCAGGGGCCTAGGCCCGAGCACCAAGGTCCCAAGCCTAGCCTTGATGGACTTGGGCCTAGCCACTAGGTGACTTGGACCTAAACATGAGGACTCGAGAATCAACGTTGAGATTTCCATGCCCAAGCATAAAGTTTTGGGTTCAAGTGTCAATGCCTAGTTTTGGTAAGAAAGCAATTTCAATTTACTCATTTTCCTAAGTGAACCAAATGCTGGAAAATATTTTTTGCAAAACAAACGAATTGTTAGAATGCATTTGTTTCGATCAAAATTTCATGATACGTGAAAATATTCTCCATGGAAATTATCTTCAAGTGAAATTTTTAGCTTTCAATTGTTTGGTGATTAATGAAAAGTAAATTCCTTTTTGCCAAAATTAGAAGTTGTTTTCCCCATTTAAAACTGTTGTTTTCGTTTCACGGAAAACATTTTCCGTAAATCAATTAGTTTTCTGTCATCAAAAGACTGGAAAGTCAAAAACAATTTTTTAGAGATGGTTTTCCTTCAAACAAATAGACCCTTGCTATTGATGTGTGGAATGAACTCAATTTTAGTAACATCATGTAAATGCCTTCAGTGCTTGCGATTCCAGTTATGGTTGGCGGAGTATATTAGAGTGAGTGGTAAGGGAACAAATATATATTATTTCAGCTTGTATCATAATTAATTACAATGTATCTTATCTTGCTATCGAAGTATACATTATGTTACCGACCAAAAAAAAAAAAAGTGTATACATTATGCTGTGTTTGTGTGCGTATAAACCATCCATAGTAGTAAACCTTCAACCAGAAGGTATCAATCTGGTCTCGAAAGCCCTACCTTGCTTTGCTTCCATAGTATCATCTTTATCACTTCAAACCCTGCGTGTAAATCACACAACAGTCACCAAAATTTCTCAAAATTGAGATAAATCTACGGACAAATTGCAAGCAAAATAATGACCAATAGTCCGATCAAAGAACCAGCTACTTACTGTACGAATTCGACATTGACGGATGATGCAGATGGATTTGCTATGGCCTCGAACGCAGTCTTTGACAAGACAATGGTGGCGCGGTCCGACGAGGGCCTGGAGACTGCGCTGAGCGCCCGGTCCACAATCCTGACCTGGACCAACTGGGCCGGGTTGCAGGTCTTCGGCCGGTCGGCACTTATGCACCTGACCCAATATTGCCTCCCGCAAGCAGCGCCGTTGTCCCAAATCCCTTCCCCGGCAGCTGCAAACAGGAAGCTCGAGGGGAACTGCAACGGGTCATACCCGAAGCAAGCGGTCGCTGTGATCATATTACCCGTAACATATCAATGTTTAGGCAAAGATGATATCATGTTAACACGGCCTGGTGATACACTGCAAATTACAAGCCGGTTCGATAACTTCTATACTTACGTGTGTACGGAGGATCATAGTGACCGGCGGTGCCGACATCTGCGTTAGATTGCTGCGACAATAGCACAGCGAGGACGAGAATTGATGAGAGACGGATGAGTTGTTGCAATTCTGACATTGTGGAGAGCCAACCTGCAGAGAGTTTGGAAACATTGAACATCTACTACATATGATGGAAAGATTACAAGCGACAGTTGATGGGTTATTGTTGCTTGAGATGGACGATACATACAAGGTGTACGAGGCACGTTGTTGGAAAGTTAAAAATGGAACTAAGCCTGCAAACAAGGAGAAGAATAAAACCAAGCTTCTATTTTAACCACATGCACATAATTATATGCATATGTGGCTTCGAATAACGATCAAACCGAGATTAAATAAGAGATCAAATTCTCTATGCTCCCGAAAACTTTGGAAGTCAGATACAAAAGAATCAAGTTCTCTTCTAATTTTTCAGACGCCTGGTCTTTTCCGGCATCCACTTCTCAATTTATTAGGTCGTAGATTCTCGTTTCTAGTAACCTTATTGCGTACCGGAAATACCAGCCGAAACCCTTGACGTGACGCGATGCCTAACGCACTTGCGCAGAGCCAATCAAGTGAGCGAACCGACCAACAATATATGCAGCTGCATATCAGTTTCGCTCTACGCTTCGTTATTACTCAAAAGAATACTATTATTAGCATGTGAAAAGAATGACATGCATTGTCAAAAAAAAAAAAAAAAAAAGAATGACATGCGATATATGTAGATAGTTTCTCTATATGAAATTATGAGTAAATATTTGTACCGCGTGGATTCCACCCCATCAAAATCCTAGTCCGCTCACCGGACGAAACGTGTTGTCCGGGCCCCACCATGCCAGAACCTCTAAAACTCTCTCACCGCCGCGCCTCTCTCTTCCCTCTCTTCTTCTTTCCTTTGTTTTTTCTTCATCCCTTTCACAGCCTTCTTCTTTCTCTCTCTCCTCCGCCTGGCCCCTTTTCCCCTCTCCGACCTCAACCTGAAGCCCGACCTCAGACCTGCCGCCGCCTCCGGCACATCGCCTCCATCTTCACCCACTCCATCTCCGACCTTTAGCGCTGCTGCCTCGTGTCCAACTCCTCCGGCGCCCTCTGCGTCGGCGCCCATGTCAGCCAGGAGGTGGAGGCCCCATGCTGCGTCGACGAACCACATCGCCACCTCCGCCTCGTTCGTTGCCTAAGCCAACCTGATCGACCTAGAATCAACTCAGATTCGAGGTCGAGCTAAGCTCTAGATCACATATCTAGGGCTCGCTCGACCTTAGATCCAAGATCTAAGGCGCAAGTTCGCTGGCCGAACTCAAACTCGACGACGAAGGATTGAAACGGCAACGACGTGGTCGATTAAGACGTCAGTGAGGTGGTGGTGGGGGGAGGGGACGCACGCCTGCTGTTGTCCCCATAGAAGTGACAAAGGAAAAAAAGAAGAGAGGGACGAGAGAGGCAAGGCGATGAAAGAGAACCAGAGGGTTCCGGCGCGGTGAACTCGCCCCGCCTGATAAGTGGACTAGGATTTTGATAGGGTGAAATCCAAGGGGTAACTCCATATGTTCTTATTTTCTCGTTAATAACTAGATCTCTACGAAGTATGTGTACGTGTAACGTGAGCGTACTGGGGGGACGAACGAAAAGACATTTCGCTGCCTGTAAAGGAGGGATTCGATCTTCTGTGAGATTCCCATCTTGGCCTATCCGTCTAGGTTGCTTGGTCTTGAGGTAGCGTTTGACGTTGGTGATCGAACAATGATGACGTCATACGCAATAGCCAAGGTAGGAGAGCTTGAAGAACGAGAAAGTGGGAAGGGTTTCGTCGGGAGGATCGCTTGACGTGATGATGAAGAGAAGTGAGATTGACGCGTGATTTGCAGGATGATGACTGGCTAATCGACCGCAGTTTCTTCTCCATGCTTTTGACCTCATCATGCCTGTTTACGTTCTCTTCCAAGCTGATAAGTCTAGGAAGTCATTTCCTAACTAAGATTCTGGTGTCAGCAAGCTTATGTATGGAAAATGCCCTCGTTAGTAAGCTCCCGATAGTCCACCTACCTCGGGTATGGCCTGGCCCGGTGTAACTTTACCACGGGTGGCCTCGAAGGTTGCTCTAAAGGAAAAACTAGAATTTGAATCGAAATCTATCACGTTCAGATGAAGCATTCGACTGCCTGATCTCAATTACCCTTTTTTTGTACGAATCTATTCTGCCAAAGTAGCTCACGTGGTGGGTCTACCTTTGGAGTGAGAATGGATGTCTAATTTTGAGAAGAAAAAGGATGGGAACAAGGGTTCGATGCCAGCCCTCTTGAAAGTTATTATAGGGTTTCACACCTATTAAAAATATCTTATTTGAGTTCTAACCACCACCCCTGAAGGTCTAAACTTTATGACTTGGAGGGATGTGAAAGTTATCAGGTGCTCCCTACCTTTGCACGTGGGTCACGCATGTTCTATAAGTTCATGTGAAAAAAAAAAAAAAAGCTGGAGATGGCAATAAGCCAAACACTTCATTATATTATTCACAAGGACCACTATTGCAAATGACTCATAACATGTAATTACTATAGAAAGGAAAGATGGAAAAGTGATCCTCAAGACATATCGATTAAGCCAGCCCCGGACAAATCCCTAGAGTTAGAGAGCAGAGAAATAAAAAAAAAAAAAATTATAAAGCGGATGAGAGGGTTTACCTGCTTGATTTGGGAGAGAGCTTTCAAAATCTCCAAGTTAAGGACAATGCTTTTTGCCTTTTTTTCTACCAGGCTCTTGACATGCTTGTGAGAGACCATGCATTCATATTTATACGGGTTGATTAATGGAACACGTCTCCTAGAATTCCCTTGGTTCCGTACGTGTGCAGTCTTAAAATTATTTTGTTAATCTCATGATAAAGAAAAAGCCAACAAGATGAGAACTAAGGTTTATTATAGCTAAATTTTCTTAGATTCGCCACATTCTAGATAAATTAAATTTTCACAAGCACGCATATAATCAATCACACTACACACACAAAATAAATCGAATCATATTATTTCAAGAAAGAGCAATGTTAGAAATACTAAAACTCGTTTACCAAATTAGTTTATGAAGTGATGCGATGCTCCATAAGTTGTTTAACTTCAGTAGGCCGGTGTCGCTATGTCTAGCATTATTGTCCTAATGAAAATGCTTCTTTTTATCCGGGTTAGACCTTTTCCCTACATGCGACATTGATTGAGGCTAAGTAAGCAGCGGGCCAGCGAAATCTAGCCGTGTAAGAGCCAGATTAAGACGCGGGATACGCGCCATTGAACGATGGGTGCGTTGCCGTCTTCTATTCAATTCCAGACAATAATCCAATTCAATCACTACAGCAACCCAAGGAACTGGTCTCGGTACATGTCTTGTTTTCCATGACTCTTTGCGGCCATGGTTTGGAATCATTAGAGCATTTCGATGGTTTGGCTCTGGTGGTGAACTCTTCTGTTAGGATTAGTCGATAGACGGCGGACCAGGTTGGAGGAAACCGTGTCTCGAAATGACGAATTATGCGTTGTGGGCATCGCCCGCGCGAAAATTAAATTCATGTTAGCCGCGTGCATGTTTACAGCCAGTCAAATCGGACGATAAGGTTGGAAGGAAAACAAACGTCATATTTCTAGAAGGATGAAGTTTGATGATTTCATATGATAATGAATGCAAGCATGTTCTGTCGTGATTATATTTATGGTGGTGTGGTCATATTAACATCATGCATATTGAAGGATCAATTTGTCATGATATTCATAAGTAAAAGGCATATTTTTCATGCACCAATTCAACAATATTAAGGGTCTATTTTATTTCGCGAAAAATGAATTATTTAAAAAATATTTTCCTAAAAATGATTACTTGTGTCGCATGAAATAATTAGTCAATGAAAATATTATCATTATTGATAATAATTTATAACTAAACATTTTAATGGACGAAAAAATATTTTTGCCATTTGTTCACTTTTTATTTGAACTGAGCCACTCAAAAACCTTTCAACAATATAAATTAATAATATGTAGAATTGTATCTAACAATTTTTTTTTTTTTTTTTGTAATCTTAGATATTTATAATATTTTTTTCCGGCCAATACCCAAAACAGGACCTTACCTTTTACAGCTGAGATTTAAAAAAAAAAATTCCCCAAAGTCCCAAAAATAAAGAGCTCAACCGATTGCTATTGAAGCAAAAGTAACACAACCTTTGGATATGTTTCAAAAATGACGCTCATTACAAGTTTCTTCCGCTCTCCCGGTTACACCGCCACGTCCCTCAAGAATTCGATTCTAGATCCTCACAATCGCGTTCGCGCCATGTTAAATATACGAGGAATCGAGGATCAACAGCTCGATCGCCATAGGACTAGAGGCCCTTTTATTTTTATTTTTTTTTTCAATTTCGGGCACCAAGTCTCATGTTCATGTCGAAGAATAAAAAGTTACAAAACAGTAATGATGACGATGATGATGATTTAACCCTAAGGAAAGAAGAGAGGGACCGAAATGTAATTCACCAACGTACCTGCTGAATTCACCAGAGAGACGGAACGAAATCTGCCCGAGTCGAAGCCCTTTTCTGCAAAGTTCTTTTGACAGATCGACGAGCTCTGATCCTGGACGAAGGGCGGCGCTAGTTTTTCCTGGAAATTCCCGATGTTCATGAACTAAGAACAGACATTCTAGGATCATATATACGTGCACGATCGCAGACGCAGCTTGTGCATGAGTAATTGCCCACCTCCTCACGTTAACGTGTTTTTGTGACGTCTGCAAGTGTGAATTGTCTTTGGGTTCTCTATGAAGCAACGTTGCCCCTAAGCAAAAGAGACAATTGATTGTCGGCAAAAGAATGAACTGCCACTCCTTATTAAGCGATCTTGTCTTTGACCTTCTAAGCAAACATAAAAACGTCACAATTTTCATACGACGCTTACTTGAGTGCAATAACCTTTTTTTAATTCCTAATCATTCAATTATTGTCATACTTTTCAATCAATCACTTAGATGACACGGCTTTTCTTTAAAATGTTAATCACAAATATTATGCCGTGTCGGATTTTTATCACTTGATTGAATATTTTTAAAATGTTAATTCAATCATGTGATTGAAAGTTATGATACTTAAATAAACGTTTTTTAGGAGTCATGGAATTCAAATGATCAAATAAAAAGTTACGACACTCAAATGAGTGCCGTACAAAAATTACGACACTTGTGATGCTTTTCTCCCTTAAAATGGGGAATTTGGCATTGATTTGGAATGTCAAATTGATCGCATTGCTTGTTTGTTCCCCCAAGCATTGATTACTTAACTAAGGAAAGATAATTGTATGGTAGTATATGAGATACCTAAAGGGAAATTTCGAGTTGGTTCTCAGGTAGATTAGAAAGATTCTATGTTCTTCATTTAATCAACACATATCGAGTTTTTGACTTAAGGAGGTATGCCAACATGACGTCTATGAGCCCATTGATGGTGTGATCATATAGATTCTAACTAATTTTCCAGTGCCAATATAAGATACCAACATGTTTTTGCATTGTTGACATGATATTTCGAGATCATTTAATATAATCTAAATTGATCCAATCTAATAAAAATACGCATGAAAGAGGTTCTAGGTTCCGTGTTGGCTTGAGCAACATGCTCGATTTTCACCACGTGCGAATGCTCCTAGGCAATGAGCGAACATCCTCGTTTTCGACAAGCGGCAGTTAATTTTGTTTTACTACATAACTTGCTTATCTTTGTTACAGTCAAGACCAAGCATCAAATGACAATGAGCAAACACCTATATAAACCTTAAGGTATTTGACTTCAAAGTTTTTTTTATATTGATTATTCTTAAGACTGCCTTGACCTTTTCATAAAGGCGTATATAAACATTCCGCAATAGTAAACCCTCAACCGGAAGGTATCAATTTGGTCTCCAAAACCCTACTTTGCTTTTCTTCCAAAGTATCATTTTGATTAGGAGAATTACCAAAAAAGTCCTAAACCTATTACAATTGTGTCAATTCAATTCTAAACTTTTTTTTTTTGCCAATTTAGTCCTAAACCTTTTATAATTGTGTCAATTCAGTCCATCCAACCAAAATTGGCCGGCCAGCATTGACGTGGATGCTAGCCGTTTGGCGAACGTTGACGTGGCATTTTAAAAATATTTTTTTATCTTTTTTTCGAATTTTTAAATATTTTTTTGAATTTTTGAATTCTTTTTTTTTCCCCATCTTCTCCTTCCCCCAACCGACCGGCGCCGGTCGGAGGTGAGGGCCAGTGAGGTTAGCCTCGCCGGCCACTAGCGAGGGGAGCTCACCGGATTTAGCGGGGCCTCACCCTTGCCCTCGCTAGTGGCCAGCAAGGCTGACCTCGCCAGATCTGGCGAGGCCTCGCCCTCACCAGCCCTCGCCCCTGGCCAGCCAAGGCAAGTCTCGTCTCCGATCGGCAAGGTTGACCTCATCGGCCCTCACCTCCAGTCGGCCAGTGGAAGGAGAAGATGGGAAAAAAAGAGAAAAAAAAAAAGAATTCAAAAATTCAAAAAAATATATTTAAAAATTCGAAAAAAATATTTAGAAAATGCCACGTCGGCGTTTGTCGGATAGCCGTGTCCATGTCAGCGCCGACCGGCCAATTTTGGCTGGATGGACTGAATTGGCACAATTATAAAAGATTTAGGACTAACTTGGCAAAAAAAAAAAAAAAAAGTTTATGATTGAATTAACACAATTGCAATAGGTTTAGAACTTTTTTGGTAATTTTCCCCATTTTGATCACTTCAAACACTGCATGTAAACCACACAACGATCACCAGGAATTGTCAAAATTGAGATAATTCCACAGACACACAAATTGAAACCAAAATAATGAACACTAAGGGGGTGTTTGACAAATTTTTGTTTTTGTTCCCTAGAACACAATTTTTGTTCTTTTGTTCCGGAGAACAAAAAAAAATGTGTTTGTTCCCAGTTTTGTTCCCAAGAACAAAAAAATTATTTTTTTGTTCTCGGGAACAAATTTGGAATAGAAACAAGAAGTGGAAAAAACTTATTTCTTGTTCCCGGAAAAACTTCCGAGAAACACTTCTTTTTTCTTTTCTTTATTATCTTTCTTTTCTTCTTGTTCTTCTTCCTTTTGCCGGTCACCAACCTTGGCCATGGCCAGCGCCAGTAACCGACCAAACGTGGGCCAACGACCTCACCAAAGCGTCGCCGGCCCACGTCAGCCCAAGCCTTGCCAACCTCCGTCAGCCCGAGCCTTGCCGTGGCCTCACGAGGCTCAACCTCACCTAGGCTGGGCGAGCTCAACCTCGCCAAATCTAGGCGAGGTCGGCCTCCCTAGCCGGCATGAGGCCGAGCCTCGCCGATGGCCTAGCGAGGCTCGCCTGACCAACGGCGGTCTCGCTAGGCCACCCGCGATCTCATCGGATGTCGCCCAGCCGGTTGCCGACCACGGTGGTGGCCAGCGACTAGCCAAAGAGAAAAAGAAAAAAAAAAGAAAAAAATATTAAAAAAATTAAAAAAATTAAAAGAAACAAAAAAATTATACAAGTTTACCAAACGTGTTTTTGTTCTTTTTCTATTCTAGGAACAGAAATTTTGTGCAGTTACCAAATGCAGCCTAATAGTCCAATCAGAGAAGCAGCTAGGCTACTTACGGTTTGAATTCAATGTTGATGGACTTCGCGGACAGATCTGCATTGGCCTTGTACGCTGTAGTGGACAGGAGTATGGTGGCACCATTCAACGAGGAACGGGAGACCATGTCGAGTGCCCGGTCCACGATCCTGATGTGGATCCGTTGGACTGGTCTGCAGGCCTTTGAACAGTCGCCACCTATGCACCTGACGCTATATTACCTCCCGCAAGCAGCTCCATTGTCCCAAATCCGTTCGCTAGTAGAGGCAAACAAGAGGCCAGAGGGGAATCGGGATGGATCGTATCCGCAGGTGGTCATTGCGATCGGATTACCCATAAAATGTCAGTGTTTAGACAAAGATCAAGTTGTACTAATGGGGCATGATGATATACTGGAAATTAATGGCCAATTCGACAACATATATGCTTGCGAGTGTGGGGAGGATCATAGTAATGGGCGGTGCTGACATTTGCATCGCATCGGCAAAGCAATAGTGCCGCAAGGACAAGGATTGACAACAGACAGTGAGGAACAAGTTGTTGCAATCGCGACATTATCGAGAGCCAACCTGCAGAGATTCTGGAAAGGTGGAAAGTTTGCTAACGATGGGTTACCTGCTTGATTTGGGAGAAAGCTTTCAAAATCTCAAACAGACATTCTAGGATCATATATACATGCAAGGTCACAGACGCAGCTTGCGCTTCGGTAATTGCCTGCCTCCGCATGTTAACGTGCTGTTGTAACGTCTGGCAAGTGTGAATTGTCTCTGGGTTCTCTATTAAGCAACATTCCACCTAATCAAAAGAGATATTGATAGTCGGCGAGAGAATGAATTGCAACCCCTTATTAGGCGATCTTGTCTTTGACCTTCTAAGCAAACATAAAAATGGGTAGAAAGTACAAGTGCCATAATTTCCATATGGTGCTCGTTTAAGTATAATAACTTGTTTTTATTCCCAATCACTCGAATATCTTATGACTTTTCAATCGATCACTTAAGTAACATAGTTTTTCTTTAAAATGTTAATCACAACTATTATGCCACGTCGAATTTTTGTCACTTGATTGAATTTTTTTAAAATGTTAATGCAATTGTGTGATTAAAAGTTATGACACTTAAATAAACGTCATTTAGGAGTCATGGCACTCAAATGATGGAATAAAAAGTTATGATACTCAAATGAGCAATGTAAAAAAATTATGACATTTGTGGTGTTTGTCTTCCTTAAAAATGGGGGATTTGGCATTAATTTGGAAAGTCGAATTGATTGCATTGCTTGTTCGTTCCTCCAAGTATTGATTACCTATCTAAGGAAAGATAATTGAATTGTAGGATATGAGATACAAAAGAGGAAATTTCGAGTTGCTTTTCAGGTAGTTTAGACACATGTTGAGTTTTTGACTCGTGGAGGTATGCCAACATGACATGTGATCATCCGGATTTGATCCTAAGGCCAAATTTAATCCATCTAGGGGATTAATCAAGATAAAATTAGACATGTGATCATCCGGATGGTAGTGATGCGTCGAAATTGGAACTTTAGATTGAATTTGCGATTCATGCCTAATTAGGAGCAATTTCATAATTTCACGATATCCGAGACATTTCCATAAAACATGAAAAATTGAAGGGCATGGGAGAGAAATACACACAACGGGACACCTAGAGGCGGTCACTAACCATCAAGAGTCAACCAGCAGAGGGCTAAACTGGCCTCTTCCTCCTATGGCCAGTTGGATTGGTCGAATCAATCCAAGCCGGTTCAGCCGGTTCAACCATCCCTTGGTGGTTTGGTCCTGGGGCTTCTAAATTCTATGCAAAAAGAAATCTTGTCCAATTATAGGGAAAAGGATCCAATTTACAGAGAAATGATCCAATTTTGAAAAAATTAGGCCAATTAAACCATATAAACGCAATTCGATAATTTTCTATTGGCCTAATTACTTACTTAACATGAAAAATATTAGACCGCTTGCGTAGTCCCCTTCTACTAGCTGGGTAGGTCTTGTTGCCGTTTCCCTCTCCGATCTTGGAGTTTTATGCTCGCTTCGTGTTTTTCCTTTCTCCCTGTGGCCTTTCCTTCGTTGCGCTGAAAACAGACGAAAACCCTTATTTGAGTGTTCTGAAACCCTAATTCTTGCCCCTTTGCTTTTCTTCCTCCGTCTTTCTTCACCTCACCGTCTCCCTCGATCTTCACTCATCTAAGCTCCCTTCGATCCTGACGCCCATGAATCATCCAGGTTCCCATTCCCCTACAGACAAAACATGGCTGATCAGATCGATGAGGACAGGAGACTGGCGGCTCTCTGCAAAAGCATGGGTAACCTCTGGAATGCAGTCGATGTCGTGGATATCCCAGGTGCAATATCTCCTGAAAAATTACTTGAGTGTCGCAAAACCCTATTTGGCCGATTTTACACAAACCCTGCCTTGAACTTTACTGCTTTTGTAAACACTATGAAAAAAGCTTGGAGGACGGATAAATTTACGTGCGATGCTGGAGCCTAGTTTCTTCTCCTTCTCCTTCCAGTTGGAAGCTGAAAAACAGAGGGTGCTTGAATCTGGGCCTTGGTCTTTCTCCAGCCATCTTCTCGTACTTAAGCAATGTGAACCTGACACACCTGAGTTCTATTATGATTTTAATTATTGTGATTTTTGGGTAAATTTCATCGGCTTACCTTCTAAGAGAGTTACTTATGATGTAGTCGAGGAAATTGCTTCCAAACTTGGAGTAGTTGTCAAAGTGAAACTGGAGGAGAAAGGAAATAGCAGTTATAAGGTGGGTAAAGCTAGAGTAATGATGCCATTAGCAAACCCTTTGAAGACAGGTGTGTTAGTGAATCTAGATAGCAAGAGGCTCTCGGTTGAATTCAAATATGAACGACTGCCATACTACTGTTATTCCAGTGGCAGAATTGGACATTATGCAACGGAGTGTACTGAAATACCTTACAAGGAATCAGGGTTGGAACAGAACTTACCAGTCCGATGTGGAAATTGGCTGAGAGCTGAGGTGAGGGAACTAAGCCCATACGGAAAAATCTTTTATGGGAAGCAGGAGCTCCCTCCTGAAAAAGTGGAAGTGGTGCTTGAAACCCCCTATCTCCTGCATCTGCAACAGAACAGAACATTCCAACATTACCTCTACTTCCACAGGATTGCAATACCCAGCTAGGGGTAAAGGTAACTTACCAACCCTCCTCATCTCGGGAACTTATCTTGGTTGAAGAGAAAAGCCCCCAGAAGAGGGGCAGCTGCTGCATTGATGAGGAATCAGTCTTGATACTACATAAGGAACAGATGAAGGAAGCTGAAGTGGGGCTGGATGTGACTCCTCTTGCAAAACTAAAAGGTAAATGTGTGAAGTCGATTAATTAAAAAAAAAAGGTAAAAGATTTTGTCCATATGGAGCACAATCATCTAAACAACACTCAGTGGAGAGTACTCAGCTAGTGGAAACACCTATTAGGGTGGCAGATAAGTCAGGTCAATGGACTCTAGTGGCTAGTCCTAATAAGCCACCAAATTACCCATGAAACTTTTAAGCTGGAATTGTTAAGGGCTAGGCAACCCCCTAACAATCCAGGCTTTGCAAGTCACTGTGACTCAAGAAAGGCCCAACCTTGTTTTTATAATGGAAACAAAAAACCAAGAACATAAAGTGCTCAGATTAAAAAGGAGATTAAAGTTTCAGAACTGTTTTATAGTCAATCCAAAAGGTACAGCAGGGGGCTTAGCTCTTTTCTGGGATGATCAATTGCTCTTATCCATCAATTCCTCCTCAGCTGCAGCAATCTTCAATCAATGTCACCTGAAAGATAACAATCATAGAATGAATATTATTTTTCTCCATGTTCTAAATGATTTCAAAGAGAGAATACTGCTATGGGAACAGATTCATTCAGTTAGTGTGCACTATCGAGTACCCTGGCTTTGCTTGGGTGATTTTAACGACATCCTATATCACTGGGAGAAAGTGGGTAGACACAGAGCAAAAACTTATAGGTTAACAGCTTTTAGAGACTTTGTCAATCAGTGTTCCCTGATGGATTTGGAATGCAAGGGGTGTTCCTTCACCTGGTCAAATAACCGTGAGGGCGAGAATCTGGTAAAAAAGAGACTAGATAGAGCTTTCTGTTCGCTCGAGTGGAGAATTACTTACCCAGAAGCTGAATGTGTAGCTCTCCCGACAATAGGCTCGGATCACACCCCTCTTCTGATATCCCTGGCTAAACCAAAGCATAAACAACGACAGCAGTTTAAGTACGAAGCATACTGGGCTGAGGATGCAGAATGTAAAACCATAGTCAGAGATACCTGGCATGAACCTGCTTTACAAGATCTTAATGTAATGGAGAAATTGCAGCAAGTACAGCAGCAGTTGACAAAGTGGAGCAAAAACAAATTTGGCCATGCCAAGAAGAGGATTACTTGGCTGAAAGGTGAACTCCAGAACCTAATGAACAGTGCACACATTAATGGAGAAGCAACTCAAGTGAAAAAGTTAACTCAAGAAATTGATCAACTATGGTGGCAAGAGGAGATGTATTGGGGCATGAGGTCGAGGATAAGTTGGTTAAAGTGGGGCGATAAAAATACTCGATTTTTTCATGTGACAACAATTCAGAGAAGATGTCGAAACCAGATTTCAATTCTGAAAAATGACAATGATGCACGGGTACAAGAGGAACAACAGCTGAAAGGAATGACAGAGCGATATTTCAAAAATTTATACACATTAGTGGGTTATCGTAACTGGCAACCCATCTTACAACTTATCCCTACCTTAGTGGATGACGAAATGAATAATACCTTGATTGCTTCAATTACAGTGGAGGAAATTACTAGAACTATGCAGCAACTAGGAGCTTTCCAAGCACCTGGTCCTGATGGGTTTCATGGCATTTTCTACAGAGGGCATTGGCCAGCAATCTCCAAGGATATCCATCAAGCAATGCAGCTTTTCTTTACCTCTGGCCATCTAGATCCTGCACTTAACAGAACACTCATTACATTAATACCCAAAATCCCACACCCTGAAAAACTCGAGCAATATCGCCCCATCAGCCTTTGTAATTTTCTTTACAAAATAATCTCCAAAGTGCTTACTAACAGGCTAAAACCAATTTTACCTCACATCATCGCAGAGGAACATAGTGCATTTGTGGGAGGCAGGCAAATTCAAGACAATATATTGATAGTTTAGGAGGTGTTACACAGATTACGAACCAGCAATAGAAGAAAGAAGTTTCAAGCTGTTTTAAAACTGGACATGCAGAAAGCGTATGATCGCATTGAATGGGATTTCCTTAAAGCCTGTCTAACCAAACTGGGATTCTGTGACCTATGGGTTCAATGGATCATGCAGTGTGTCACCACCCGCATAAATTTTAATGGGGAGCCCTTACCTTTCTTTAAACCCACCCGCGGCTTACGTCAAGGTGACCCACTCTCACCTTATCTCTTTATAATTGTAGCCAATATGTTGTCTATCCTGATGAAGAAAGCTGTTCAGGAGGGTACACTTACAGGAATCAAATTGAATAGAAGCTATCCCACTTTGTCCCATCTGCTTTTTGCTGACAATTCGATCTTCTTCATGCACGGCACAATTGTAGAATGTCAAAATTTGGCTGCAATCTTAAATCAATACTGCTTTGCCTAAGGTCAGGCCATTAACCTGAACAAATCAGGCATTTATTTTAGTAAAGGTTGTCCTATAGCTCTAAAGAGAAACATGGCAACAATTCTCAGAGTTCTAGAAATCATAAAGACAGGGAAATATTTAGGCATGCCTTCAGACTTGGGTCACTCCAAGAAAGACATGTTCGCATGGATCTTAGCTCGGGTCCATTCCAAACTGGACGGCTGGAAGGAAAAATTGTTATCCAAAGTAGGTAAGGAAATTATCCTTAAAGCAGTAATACAAGCCATCCCTCAATATGCTATGTCTATATTCAAAATACCTATATCGATTTGCAAAGCAATTGAGAGGAAGGTAGCATCTTTTTGGTGGAAAAGCAATGAGAAAAAGGCTGGAATTCATTGGAAGAAGTGGGATTTGCTGAAAACCAGGAAGAGTGAAAGGGGGTTTGGGTTTCAAAGATTTACAAATTTTCAATATAGCTATGCTAGCAAAACAGATGTGCCGCATCACTCAAAATCCAGATTCTCTGTTAACTAAAGTATTAAAAGGGTTGTATTACTCACACTGTGACATTTGGAATGCTGAAAGAGGTTCCCGTCCCTCTTGGGGCTGGCAGAGCATCATCAAGGCCAGGGACTCCATAGCTCCTCAGGTCATGTACAAGATCAGCAATGGAAAGAACACATCAATTAGAGAAGATCGATGGCTAAAAAGTGGCCCCATAGGAGGCCCAACAACAAATCAAGAGCCAGCCAAAGTAGCAGATCTTATAAACCAAGACACAGGTACATGGAATGAAACTCTTTTACATTCTATGTTTGATGAAAGATGTGTTAAGGAAATTTTAGCCACAACCATCGGACTACCTGATGAAGAAGATAAATTGGTATGGATGCATACAAAATCAGGCGATTACTCAGTTAAAAGTGGCTACTTTCTATTCAGGGAAGTCTCAATCAGATCACAGGAAATACAAGCAACCTCGTCATACCAAGTTAACCCCAACCTCTGGAAATACATTTGGCAGTCCACAACCCCCCAAAAT
Organism: Eucalyptus fibrosa; assembly: GCA_017140475.1. Lineage (NCBI taxonomy): Eukaryota > Viridiplantae > Streptophyta > Magnoliopsida > Myrtales > Myrtaceae > Eucalyptus > Eucalyptus fibrosa. The sequence goes on from CM029507.1 coordinate 20,419,951, forward strand.
CAAACTTTTCCTCTGGAATGCATGCAATAATGCCCTAGCTACAATGGAGAATTTACATCATCGAGAAATTGTACCTTCCCCTCTATGCCCCCTCTGTAAGCAGGAAGCAAAAACCCTTGAACATACGCTCCTCCTCTGTCCATGGACTGCTCAACCTGCATATCCAGATCTCCAGATTCGGCCTAACTCGGCTTGAAGACTGGATCTGTAGCATCCAAGAAAATCCAGCCACCAACTGCAAATTTGATCAAATAGCGGTGATGATGTGGAGCATTTGGAAAGAGCGTAATCAATATATTTTCAATCATCAAACCCCAAAGCCGCTATACACAATCTCTAGAGTAGAGGCGTTAACAGAGAGCTACTGAGCCATAAACAGTAAATCAAAACTCAAGAAAGAGGCAGAAAACTCATCTGGAAAATGGCATCCACCTCCTCCAGGTACGCTACGAATCAACATAGATGCTTCCTTTGTTCCAGATCCGGCAGAGGACTTAACATCCAACGATGTGAGAGACCCTCCTCGACACAGAGCCGCCATTGCTTGCGTCTGTCGAGATCACCGAGGCCATTTGGTGGATGGTTTCGCGAAGCTAGTCGACGCCGCTTCGGCTTCTCAAGCGGAGGCGATAGCCATGGAGGAAACCCTAGCGTTTATCGAGAACCGAAGCTTTCTCTCTCCACAAGTACACTCTGACTGCCTCTCTCTTGTGCACGCGTTAAAGTCTTCCACCGAACTCAGTTGGGAAGTGCAATTGATCGTGGGCCAGGCCAAAGTCAAACTCGCTCGTCTTCCGGGCCTTTCCCTGGCCCATTGCAGCCGAAGCTCAAATCGCCTCGCGGATTGGACAGCTAAGGTGTGTCGAACCAATACTCTCCCCTCTAATGAGATATCTAACCCCCCTTGCTTTATTTGATCTTTTATGCACTGATGTTCTTGGTGTAATATTTCCTAATATGCAATAGTAAATCATGAGCTGCTGTTTTCTGATAAAAAAAAAAAGTGAAAAATATTGGACCTACACATTGGGTACATGTAATTGGACTTTCCAGGCTAAGTTGGACAATTTTATGTAATTTCTTGCTCAAACTTGCAAATTAATTGAAATCAAATTCAATTAAAATTGTAAGGCACCTATTAGATTAATTGTCCATACCTATGGGGACTCATTGCATCTGAATTGACCTTGAATTGACACCACAAATTTTACACTAAAATTGAATCAAGGTCTAATAGTGAAATTGAGCTTCAATTCTCGAAAGTAAACCTTAATCTCAAATTGGTCAATTTGAATTTCATCAATCAGAGATCATGAGCTTGATTTTCTTATATTCAAGAAGGCTAAATTCCTCAAATTGAGAAGTTCTTAGATGAAATCCCCAAAATTGATCTCGGATTTGAGCTTATCTCACAAAAATGAGTGGAATCGAAGTGCTCATTCACAAATCATGTAGAATCGATCCAAACCCCCTGATCAAGGCAAAAAATGATAATTCATATTTCGGCACGCCTTATTTCGAAATTGATTGAACGAGCGAATAGGTAATGATCTCTAGATCAAATGTTGTAAAAGAAACTAAGCTTAATTATGATTAAAGCAAAAGTAATTTTGTTTTTGGTTGATTTTAAACCTAAAATTGAAAAATTCGAAAAACAATGTTCTTAATTGATTTTCGCAAAATTTGTTATGGTAAGTCATATTGGAAATGAAGTGAAGAGATTTGTGGATTTTTTGTATTTTCCAATTTTTTTATTAAAAGTTTGACCAAAAGTCAAAATTTAGTTGACTTTTACTAAAAAGTAGATTTTATAATCAAATCTTTGAAATTTTTGAAAACTCATATAGCCCAAATGCAATTAAGATTGAAGGATCTTTTTATGCAAAAAGTCAACTTTTAACCCAAAGTTGACTTTTGATTAAAGGGTTAGATCAAAAATTCAACTCAAAAGTTAATGGTTTGGCTTTTTGAGTTTTTAGTAAGAATGAATAGGAAATTGCTCAGCAATGACAAGACAAAAGAAATAAATGAAAAATGAAATTTTTTGTTCAAGACACAGACTCCGTCGCAATTGGAAACCCTAATCTCGAGTTTTTTTTATTTCCATTGATGTGTCGATTAAAAATCAAGTATTAACAACGTCTATGAGTCCCATTGATAGTGTGATCATATAGATTCTAACTAATTTTCTGGTGCCAATACAAGATAGCGACATGAATTATGCAATGCACGTGCATTGTTGGCATGATATTCCGAGATTATTTAATCTAATGTAAATCGATCCAATTTACTGAAAATACTCATGAAAGAGGCTCTAGGCTCCGTGTTGGCTTGGGCAGCATGCCGAATTTGGGCCACGTGCGACTGCTCCCCGGCAATGAGCGAACATCGTCATTTTCGACAAGTGGTAGTTAATTTTGTTTTATTATATAACTTGCTCATCGTTGTTATAGTCAAGACCAAGCATCGAATAACAATGAGCAAACACCTATCTAAACTTTAAGGTATTTGATTTCTAATGTTTTTTATACCGATTATTCTTAAGACTGCCTTGACTTTTTCATAAAGATGTATATAAACATTCCATGGTAGTAAGCCCTCAACCAAAAGGTATCAATATGGTCTCCAAAGTAGGAAAAGTGCCAAAAAAAGTCATAAACCTTTCGTGTTTGTGCCAAAAAAGTTCTAAACTTTTTTTTGGTGTCAATTTAGTCCAAAACTTTTTTATTTAGTGCTAATTCAATCATTTCCAGCCAATTTTTGCCGAATTTTGCTAACTGGACACCGACCGGGCCGACGTGGCTTAATCGGTCTTGACATAAACAATTTTTAATAATATTTTAATATTTTTGAATTTTTTATTCTTTTTCTTTATTCTTTATTCTTTTTTCTTTATTCTTTATTCTTTATTCTTTTTTCATTTTTCATTTTTATTTTTTTCTTCTCTCCTCCTCCCTCCGACCGCTAGCCGGACCATGGTGACCGGCCGTGCGACAGCCGGCGAGGCTCGACCTCACCGAATCACGGTTTGGGCGGCGCCAACGAGGGCAAGCCTCGCCGCCCAGCCGCGAGGCCGCCCTCGTGGCCACCGGCGAGGCATCGCCCAGCCGATCGCCGTGGTCCAGCCAACGGCCGGAGGGAGAAGGAGAGAAGAAAAAAAGAAATGAAAAAAGAAAAATGAAAAGAGAAAAAGAAAAAGAAAAAGAATAAAAAAATTCAAAAATATTAAAATATTATTAAAAATTATCCACGTCAGCACCGATTAAGCCATGTCAGCAGGTCGGTGTCCAGTCAGCAAAATCCAGCCAAAATTAGCCGGAAATGACTGAATCGGCACTAAGTAAAAATGTTTAGGACTAAATTGGCGTCAAAAAAAGGTTTATGACTTTTTTGGCACAAACACAAAAGGTTTATGACTTTTTTAGCACATTTCCCTCTCCAAAACCCTACTTTACTTTGCTTCCAAAGTATCATCTTGATCACTTCAAACCTTGCAAGTAAACTGCACAACTATAACCAGGAATTCTCAAAATCGAGATAATTCCATAAAGACACAAATTGAAAGCAAAATAATGAACTGTAATAGTCCAATTAAAGAAGCAGCTAGGCTACTTACGGTTCGAATTCGATGTTGATGAACATTGCGGACAGATCCGCGATGGCCTTGCATGCGTTCGTGGACAGGATCATGGTGACAACGTTTGACGAGGAACGGGTGACCGTGTCGAGCGCCCGGTCCGCGATCCTAATGTGGATCCACTGGACTGGTCTACAGGCCTTTGGCAGGTCAGCGCTTATGCATCGGACCCTATATTGCCTCCGGCATGCGGCCCCGTTGTCCCAAATCTGTTCCCCCAGCAGCCCAAACAAGAGGCCAGAGGGAAATTGGAACGGATCGTATCCGCCGGTGGTTACGGCAATCAAATTACCTATAACGTGTTGGTGTTGTGTTTAGACAAAGATCAAATTGTAGTACTGGGGCCCAGTGATATACCGCAAATTAACGGACGGTTCGACGACGTATATACTTACGGGTGTATGGAGGATCATAGTAACCGGCGGCGCCGATGTCTGCATCGCACTGGCAAAGCAATTGCACGGCGAGAACGAGGATTCACGTGAGAAAGCGAGGGACGCATTGTTGCAATCGCGACATTGTCAAGAGTCAACCTGCAGAGAGTTTGGAAAGATTGAAAATTTACTACATATGATGGAAAGAGTTCGGGCGGTTGATGGATTAGAAAGTTACAAAAAAAGGAATTAAACCTGCAAACAAAGAGAGCTTAATTGCATGCACATAATTATATGCATACGGCTTTACATTTCGATCAAACCAAGATTAAAGAAGAGTTCTTAATCTCTATGCTCCTAAAAACCTTCGAAAGTTTATAAAATAAAAAAATCTAGTTCTTTTCTTAGGATCCAAATTTTATGTTCTTTTGTTCTCTAGAATAGAAAAAGAGTAGAAATCCGTTTGATAATAGTTGTTAATTTTTCAACTCCCTAGAATATAAAAGTAGCTAAAGAATATATTAGAAGTAACTTATTGTTTCTGGAAACAATTTTTAGAAATAAGTCATATTCTTTCTTTTTCTTTTTTACTTTTCTTCTTCTTCTTCCTTTGCTAATCGATTGGTGGAGACTCACGCCCCGCGCCGTCCACCGGTCTCTACCGTTCTCCGCCGCCCGATGCCTGCTGCCCAGTGTCCGCTAACGTCCACTTGGTTAGAGGAGGAAGAAGAAGAGAGGGAAAAAGAGAGAAAAAAAAGGTAAAAAAATCTCTAAAAAATTACTAAAAAATTGAAAGAAATTCTACATCACAAAAAAATTTGTTGATCATACCAAATGTATTCATATTCTTTTCTTACTCCAAGAATAAAATTTTTGCACAGTTTTAAAAATACGTTATTTTACTCGAAAATTATTTTTAAAAAAAATTATTTTCGAAAATAAAAATTTTTGTCAACCCCATTTCCAAGGCCTCTTCATTTCCACTTCCAGTACAGACTCTCATTTCTAGTTGTTGGTTGGGTCCGCCTCTTGTGGGGCCCAGCTGACATTCAACAAAAAAAAAAAAAGGGAAAAGATTCAAAGTCAAAAAAAGAGAATAAGAAAGGGGCTGCTTCGTGTGAACCTGAGAGGAGAGAGAGAGAAAAAAGATTGTCCACCCCAGAGAGCACGAACAAGAGAGAAGAAAATCAAAGAGGGTTGAAAAAGTTCGTTGTTTCGACTTGAAGACTAAACTTTGACAAAATTAACTTAAATTTGAGTTTTTTTGAAGGATGAATACGATAGAAAATCCCAACCACCACCACATAGTGATTGAGCTTCAGTTCCTTTCAGAAGAGGTCTAGAGTTCAAATCCGTGCGTCGTTTGCCTTATTGGAAAGGAATCCACAACTTGTCCGGAACAGAAAAGGTAGTGGTGACTCTCCTGCTCCTTCAGGGTTTACCGTGCGCTGATGGTGGTGACTCTCCTGCTCCTCCAAAGTTTACTTTACCGCGAAGCGGCGTACGGAAATTCCCTAGGTACCCAAAAAAAAAAATACGATAGAAAATCCCAAATTATTATATTTATCATAAATTCATTCCAGATTAATTGTTTGACTATCAAAAATCATAATTGTTGTATTTTTGACAAATTTACTCTCTATTAATTTTTGTTAAATTGAATTAATATCATGAAAAACCACATATTATTATATCTATGACAAACGGAAGCTAAGATCCTAAATCAATATGACCGTCAATTATTATGAGTCATCTAACTCAATACTTTGATTGCAAAATTTGATAGAAACTAATTATGAGTAAATTTGTGACAGATGTAGCGATTTCTAATCTTTCATTATATTTATTCTTTATAAAAAAAACATGAAGGAGAGATCTAATCTTTTGTGAGCTATCACTTTAGTTTGCTAGGTTTTGCCGTAGCGTTTCCCGTTGATGATCAAACAATAATGATTTGACACGCTATCGGAAAGCATGACAAGCAAGAAAGTGGGAAGGTTTTTGTTGGGAAAATCACTTTGACATGATATTGAAGAGAACTAATATTGACACATGATCTACGAGATGATAATGGCTAATCGACCGTAGTTTTTCTCCATGATTTTGACCTCATAATGGCTGTTACATTTTCTTCCAAGCCGAGAACTCGCAGAAACCATTTCCTAGCTTAGATTCCTGGGTCGGAAGCTTATATATAGAAAATGCCCTCATTAGTATGCAAAATCGCCCTATAGTCCACTTACCTCAGGTAAGGCCTGACCCCTTGTAACTTTATAGGGGTGGCCTCAAAGGTTGCTTTGTTGGGAAAACATGAATTTGAATCAAAATCCATCACATTCAGATTAAACATATGACCACCTAATCAAACTGAATCAATTATACCTCTTTTGATTAATCTAGTTTGGGAAAAAGCTGGCATTGTGGGTCTATTTTTGGAGGGAGAATGAATGGCTAATTTTGAGGGAAAAAAAAAGGGGCAGGAATGGGCTATTGATGCCAACAACTCTCCCAAAAGTTATTATACGGTTTTGCACCTACTGGGGATGTCTGATCTAAATTCTGACCACTACCCACAAGGTCTAGACTTTGGACGAGGATCGCACATAATATAAAAGTCCATGCAAAGCTGGTTAACATAGGTCGGGAGTATAAAATAAAAACTTGAGATGATCCATTTGTATATGATTCAAGAGGATCACAGCCACTAAACCCCGTTAAGCATCCTCTGAGGTGGCTCTACTTTGGTCCGGTCGGTACGACCCGCCTGCAAAATCTTCGCAGAAGTGCTTTTCCTCGTTTTCTCAGCAACTTTCTCGCGTCAATCAGAGCAAGCCGTCCATCTGCAGGAGCAGAAACGAGCCAGGGAAACTCGATGCAAGTGCCATGCACAGGCTGTGAATGAGGAATCCAAGAAACAACATGGGAAAAATCATGGTCAATACGGCAACCGATCCCAAATATGCGTATGGCTCCATCTTCCCCGCCGATGAAAAAGACATTGCCTGTATGGCTTCTTGCCAATGCATAAGCACTACTGATGTGCACATTATGAACGATGCAACGTGCCAACGACAGCGGTATCACGGCGGACAAGTCCCCGGATCCAATCACTAGTCCACAAGGCCCTTAAGAATTTCAGCGGAAACCAAGTATTTGTTCACTAGGCAAACCACCGATGATCGTTTAATTGTTGGGAACCATATAAAACCATCATGTATCGTAAGGGTTGATTTCAATTGCATTTGCGTTTTTTTAACTCCATCTCAACCCCACATCCATCTAGTGAAGAATTTTGCGCCATCGCGTACAAATCGGTCATGATCTTATGGAGCCTCAAGCCACAAGATCCCTTTAAGTATGATTAGACATGACCTAATCGACAGCCCGAGCAAGATTTCAATGTAGGCATCGTAATTGTACGAAGGATATTGGGATTCTTTAAATAAAACACATACTATTCTTGCATCCCGAAAGCAGTCATCTTGGCAATGAAAATAAGATTTCACAATTACATAACTACCAATGGCATTGTTGTGCAGCAACAATTAGGATTAATATCACAATAAACTTTAAATTAGTATATCTATAACAAATTTACTCAAATTAATTTTTTGATCGCAAAAAATCCCAATCAGGTACTTCCATAACAAATTTACCCTCCATTGATCTTTGTTAAATTTTACTATTAAATTATTAAGTTGGATGACGCATAATAATTGACAAGTGTACCTATTTGTGGTTTTTTATGCTATTAATCAAATTTAATGAAACTAACGTGTTATGATGTATGTGTGAGTGAGTTGTATTAGAGAATTGATATGTTGTTGAGCAATTAATACTTGATGGTTTGTCCATAACTCATTAGTTTATGCTTTTGAGTGAAGGTAAGTCAAACTGAATATATTGATAAGTTTGGACTTGAAATCCCTCTTAACGATCTCTCTAGATGAATATGCTTCATGCTCCCAACAAATGGTATCAAAGCCAATGGTTGTGGTTTATGAGAAAGTGTGCATTGTAATGTAGCAACGGGCCCATAAGTTGATGTAAAAGGATACAACTAAATTAAGAAGGAGCAGACCTAATACCAAATTCACACGTGTAGGGGAAATTGTTAGGATGCATGTGTGAGTGAATTGTGTTAGAGAATTTCACATCAAATAATTGGTATATTGTTGGACAGTTAGTATATCATAGTTAACACACAACTTATTAGCTTAAGTTTTTTAGTAAAAGTGGATCCAACTAGATATATTGACAAGCGAGAGTAGGTAAAGGTATTGGGTTTTTGTAATGTGCTCCCAACATAATGGAGGCAATTTGTCACAAATATACCAATTTGAAGTTTTTGGTAGTAAAAAAAAAAATTTGGAATAAATTTGTCACATATGTACTAATTTGAGGTTTTTCATTGTATTAATGCTAATAATTAAAGTGCGAATTTTTCCTTAGCCAAAAACCGCATTGCCAATAAGAGGGAAAGATATACCAAAAGTTCTAAACTTATTATATTTGTGCCAATTTAGTCTTAACTCTTTTAATTGTACTAATTGAGTCGTAAACCTTTGACAATTTGTCAATGTAATTCATTCAACCAATTTTAGTTGAAAATCAAGGATCTGAATATTAACCATCTTATGTCGCACAACCAATTCTAATGTAGACAAATTATATAATGTTATAATATTTTTTCTGAATTTTTGTTCCTTTTTCTTTTCTTTATTTTCTTTCATTTTTTCTTTTACAACTTTCAGCCAATGAGATTGTCGGCCAACTACCGCCAACCACAAATGAGGGCTCGACTCCTTCACTTGTTGGCCGACAAAGGCCATGACACCCTCACTTGGTCTAGGCAAGGGCGTCATGGCCCTCGTTGGCCATGAGTTGTGTGCGATGCCTTCACTAGCTACAAGGGTTTGCAGCCCTCGCTTCTAGCCTGCTAGAGCATCATGGCCCTTGATCATACTAGGCAAGGGTCATGGCCTTTTCCTAGATCAGGAGAGGGCATAGAAAACCTCACCCAAACCTTGCCTTTAGTTGATGAGGGTAGGCTAACGACCTCATCGACCCACAATTGAGGCAAAAGAGAGAGAGAGAGAGAGAGAGAAAAGAACAAAAAAGATAATAAATAATTGTCCACATCAACACTAGATATGCCACATAGGACGGCCGAAGTCTTGCTCATGACCTTCATCTATTTAGCGATTTTTTGGCCAATTGGCTGGATAAACTATATTGACAAATCATTAAAAGGTTTAAAACTGAATTTACATAATTAAAAGATTTAAAATCAAATTAGCACAAGTACATTATATTTAAGACTTTTTTGGTGCTTTTCTTGCCAATAAGTCTCTAGTTTATATTTGGGAACTTAAGTTATGAATAAACCCAAAATTAGGGGCATTGATTTTAATATTGATATAATAAATCGATATAATAAATCATATAGCTAGCAATATCAATGCGGTCTAAACTTGATGTGACATACACAGTCTATGTGACGTACATTTCCTCCATTTGTGGCGACTCAAGTTATAGTTGAATAGTCTACTAGAGTGAGTAGTAACAGAATAAATATATGAAATTTCAATTTGTATCGTAAATAGTTAGTGTATATCATCTCTTGCCATCGAAATACACAATTTACTTGGGTTTGTGAGCTATACCATTGATGTACCCTATAAATCATTAATGATAATACATCCCCAGAAAAGAAAGTATCAATTTGCTCCCCAAAACCCCAACTGTTCTTCCAAAGTATCCCCTCGATCGCTTCAGACCCTGCATGTAAATCGCACGGAAATTACCAAAATTTCTCAAATTGAGATAAATCTACGAAGACACAAATTGAAGGCAAAATAATGAACGATAGTCCAATCAAAGAAGCGGCTACTTACTGCACGAATTCGACGTTGACAGACGAGGCAGATGGATTCGCAATGGCCTCAAACGCGGTCTTGGACAGGACAATGGTGGCGCGGTCCGACGAGGATCGGGAGACTGCGCTGAGCGCCCGGTCCACGATCCTGACCTGGACCAATTGGGCTGGGTTGCAGGTCTTCGGCCGGTCGGCACTTATGCATCGGACCCAATATTGCCTCCCACAAGCTGCACCGTTGTCCCAAATCCCTTCCCCAGCAGCTGCAAACAGGAAGCTCGAGGGGAACTGCAACGGGTCATACCCAAAGCAAGCAGTCGCTGCGATCATATTACCCACAATGTATCAATATTTAGACAAAGATGATATTGTGTTAACGTGGCCTAGTGATACACTGCAAATTTAGAGCTGATTTGATAACATCTATACTAACGTGTGTATGGAGGATCGTAGTGACCGGCAGGTGCCGACATCTGCATTAGATTGATGCAACAATAGCACGACGAGAATGAGAATTGATAAGTGACGGAGGAGTTGTTGCAATTGCGACATTGTGGAGAGCCAACCTGCAGAGAGTTTGGAAACATTGAACATCTACTACATATGATGAAAAGATTTCAAGCGATAGTCAATTGATTGGTTATTATTGCTTGAGAAGGACGATTCACACAAGGTTTACAGGGTACGTTGGCGGAAAGTTAAGAAAGGAATTAAACCTGCAAATAAAGAGAAACTAAGCTTCTTTTTTAACCACATGCACATAATCATATGCATATGGTTTCCGATTTCGCTCGAACTGAGATTAAATAAAGAGTTTGAATTCTGTGCTCCCGAAACCTTGGAGGTGGATATGAAAGAATCTGGTTCTCTTCTAATTTTCCACGCGCCTGGTCTTTTCCAGCACCCGTTTATGGACTCATTAGGTCGTGATTCTCATTTCTGGAAACCTTTTTGCTTTTTGGAAAATATCATTCCAAACGTCCAAACTCTCCACGTGACACACGACGCGACACCAAACACACTTAGCGCAGAGCCAATCACGTCAGCGAACCGAACCGTAATGTATACAGCTGCAAAGCAATTTCGCTAGTCTAGGCTTGGTCATTGCTCAGAAGAATTCTCACGTGTGAAAAAATTGATAGGCGATATATCCAGACACCCTCTCAAATACGAATCAACTATATCTCTACAAAGGTATGTGAACGTGGAGTGTAAACGTACTGGCGGACGAACGAAAAGACGTTTCGCTACCCGTAAAGGGGGATTTGATCTTCTGTCAGATTCCCATATAGGCCTGTCAGTCTAGTTTGCTTGGTCAGGAGGCAGCGTGTTACGAACAATGATGATGTGAAACGCAATAGCCAATTGAGCATGAAGAACGAGAAAATGGGACGGGTTTCGCGGGGAGGATCGATTGACGTGCTGATGAAGTGAAGTGATCCTGACGCGTGATTCGCGAGATGATTAGTGCCTAAGCCACCCCAGTTTTTCTCCATACTTTTGACCTCATCGTGCCGAGAAAGCCAATATTTTCTCCATCGTGCCGGTTACATTCTCTTCCAAGCCTCAGAAACAATTTCCTAACTTAGATTCTGGTGTCAGCAAAGCTGCCGTTTGGTTTGACTTCGAGAAAATAGCTTGAAAGAATATAAATACCTTTAAAATAAAAAGAATTTTTGAAATATTACACTATTTGGTATATTATAATCTCATTTGAAAGATAACTTTAGTATAAATATCATTTAGAAAATTCACATTTGTAATAGGCTTTTGCTTTTTTTTTTTTTTAAATTTGAAAATCAAATCCGACGACCTACTAATCGCTTGGCCAACTACGAACGACTGGATCTAGTCACTTAGGGGCGCTACCTCAGGCGACGTTGTCGTCTAAGGTTGCAATGGCCAAATCTAGCCTCCGGACCGCCAAAGCTGGCAGCCTGAGGTTGCGGGTCATGCCACCAGGCAACGCTAGGTCGCACCACCCCAAGCGATGGTCACTAGGGACGCGCGACCCCCAGGCAACGGTGGCAGCTACCAAAGAAACCCGACTCCCAGGCGAGGAAGATGAAGATGAATGAGGAAGAAGATAAATAATGACACGAATGAATAATAAACTTGCATTTCCAAAATGTTGAATGCTCAAAACAAGTTCAGTCCTGCATTGGGCTTTCAGCATTGGGAATGCTAATATTTGACCAATGAACCTTTAAAAATGTTTACCAAATACAAAATATTTTCCATAAGAGGCTTTGGGAGCCCAAAGCTCTTTGAGAAAGTTGAATTAAACAGAGCCTAAATATAAAAAATGCCCACAGTAGAATGCAAAACTAACTATAGTCTACCTGCTCAAGTAACGCTTCACCCGCGCAACTTGACAAGGGGTGGCCTCAAAGATTGCCTTGAGAGGAAAGCACGAATTTGAATCGAAATCCGTCACACTTAGATCAAGAATTCGACCGCCTAATCAAGCCGAATCAATTACCTTTTTTTTTTTCTACGAATCTGGTTTGGGAAAAAGCTGACATTGTGGGTCTATCTTTGGAGGGAGAATAAACGTCTAATTTTAGGAAGAAAAATGGTGGGAACAAGCAATCGGTGTTGGTAGGGTTTCACGCCTAAAAGAAATGTCGGATATGAGTTCTAACTACTACCCACGAAGGTCCAGACTGTACCATCATGAGAGCTATGAAAATTATTAGGTACTTCCCATCTTTGCACATGGGTCACACATAATTAAAAAGTTTATGCGAAGTGGGTTAACGTAAGTAGGGAGTATAAGAAAAGAAGAGCTCAAGATGACACTTTTGTATATGATTCATGAGGATCACCATCACAAAAATGATGTATAACATGCAATCACTATAGAAAAGAAGGAGAATGGTTGTCTAATTTCAGGAAGAAAAAGAGCATGAATGAGCGATTGATATTGGCAATCAACCTGAAAGTTATTATAGAATTCCGCGCCTACTAGAAATGTTTGATATAAATTCTTACCATTAGCACAAGGTCTAGAATTTACAGTTTCAAGAGAAGTGAAAGTTATTAAGTACTTTCTGTCTTTATGTGGATCGTACATGATCATATGAAGTACGCTAACATAGGTTGGGAGCATAAAATAAAAGCTTTAAATGGTTGGTTTGTAAATGACTTATGAGGACTACTGTTACAAATGATTCATGACGTGGAATCACTACCATGAAGAAAGAAGAACAATCCCCAAGACATATTAATTAAGCCAGCCACTGACAAATCCCTGAAGTTAGAGGGCAGAAAGAGAAAAATTATGAAGTGGGATGATAGGGTTTACCTGCTTGATTGGGGAGCGATCTATCAAAGTCTCTAAATTAAGGTCGATGCTTTTGCCTTCTATTTTTTTCTTTTTTCCAAACTCTTGACATGCTTGTGAGAGACCATGAATTCATATTTATACGGTTTGATTTGTGGAACATGTCCCTATATTGCCCTCTGTCCAACTGCCGTCCTTAAATTATTTTGTTAATTGCATGGTTTTGAATAAAAAAAGTTTAACAAGACGAGAACTAGGACTTTTCGTAGCTGAAATCTTCATAAATTTGTCACATTATGAAGAAATTAAGTTTTCACAGGCACACGTGTAATTGATTACATTATGCTCATAAAATAGAGTAAATCATCGTATTTTAGAAAAAGATTATAAAAAAAAAGAAGAAGAAGAAGAAGCAACATTAGGAACATTAAGACTCATTTACAAAATTGATTCATTAAGTAATGCAACGCTGCATTAGTAAATCCACTTTAGTAGGCTGGTGTCGGTACGTGTAGGCATTATTGTCCTAATAAAAATGCTTCTTTTTATCCAGGTTAGACCTTTTTCCCTACATGCGACATTAATTCCGGTTAAGCAGCCAGCAGGCCAGCAAAATCTCGCTGTGTAAGGGGTAGATTAAGACGTGGGGGAATAAAAACAAGCAGATCTCAGTCTTCCATATGGGCTAAAAGTATTTCTAATCGCGCCATTTAATGATGGGTGCGTTGCCCTCTTCTATTCGATTCCAGATAATAATCCAATTCAATCGCTAGAGCAACCCAAGGAACTGGTCTTGGCACATGTCTAATAATTTTTTAATATATCTTTCGGATTTTTTTAATTTTTTATAAAAAAAAAAATAAATTTCGAATTTTTCCCCAAAAAAATTCTGAATTTTTTCGAAATTTTTAATATTAAATATTATTATGTTCAGGAAAACAGGTTCAGACCTGGTAAACCCAATCCGGCCCACTGACCCGACTTAAACCCGGATCCAACACTATCGGATTAAAAAATATAAATTTTTCTTTTTTTTTTCCATTTTTTATATTTTTTAATGATTTTTTTTTCTTTCGTCATTTTCCCACTCCGTGCTTTTCCCTGCATCTTCCGCTCAACGGTCCTTCCCGAAGCCAACTTTTGCCATTTTATAGTTTTCTACTTTTTTTTTGTTTTGCTTTTTTCCCTTTTTTTATTCTTTATTCTTTTTTTTTCTTTACTTCATCCCTTTTGGTCTTCTTCCCCAAGAATTTTCCTCCGAGCATCTTCTTTTCCCTTTTGTCTTTTTCCACGTTTACACTTTTTTTCTTTTTTATTTCTTCTTTCTGCCCATCATCTTCTTCTTCTTCTTCTTCTTCTTCTTCTTTGATGGTTTCCTACTACGCCCGAAATTGGCCCCTCCTTCCGATGCCTCCATCGCCGATTGCCCAACCTATTCTCTCACGCCGAGCACTATAAACAAAGCAGCGGCTGAGCTCGTCGCTTGCCGCCACCATCACCTCGTGACATCATTGCCGGCCCTTCCGAGCCGCGCACCACTTACAACCACCACACCCAGGAAACCAACGAGAGACAAACAAAACACAGCGAACGTGCCCAGACATGGCTCGGTGATCCAAACGACAACTCGCAAACAAAAAAGGTTCATAACATGCAAAACGTATTTATCCGCGTTCAAGAACACATGGGAATCGGTGATAAACGCACCTAGGCCGGCTTAGACATATCGTCGAACATGTGGTGGGCATGAAACGGAGGAACGATATCAACCCTTTTTGGACTCGGACTCAGCGCCAAACTTGAAAAAAAATCATCAAATGGGCATTCGAAATTAACCACATTAGCCCACAGAAGCCCAATACGCGTGTGACTAACAGGAGGAACAAAACTCAACGCCCTATCCCTACCAAAAGAGGGCAGAGCAGCCGGGGTTCACAGGAACGGGCGTTTAAAATGAGAGATCCCTACTCGGCTTCGGCCGCAGCGACGGGAGGGTGAACTTGAAATGGATCGAGCGATGACTGGCCGTCCCGCGGTGCTCCCGAAGCGAGATCCTCGGGAAGGCGACGCAACTCGACACAAATCAAAAAGCTACGCACAAGACCTACCTGGTTCGGGGGGAAGCACTGCAAGGGCGGCGCTCGACGAACAGACTCTGGCGACGGTCGACCAGCCTCTCGAGCTCCCTCACTGTCTGGTTCTCTCCCTCTCACTCCTTAAAACTCTCCCGAGCTCTTCCAATCTCCTCCCTCTATAGCTCGAACCCAAAAGAACCCCCCAAACCAATGAGCAAGCCCCTCTCTTTCAAAGGCGACCGGCAGGCGCGCATGGCCCCTGCCACCGCCAGCTTGCCAGCCGCGGATCATGCCGCCATCTGCTCCATGGCGATCCCGTCTCCTCTGCTCGTACGCTCTTCTTTTTTCTTTCTTTTTGCAGAAGCGTGGTTGGTATGATGGGAGGAAGATGACCTGCATGCGGGCCAGGTTGAAATAAAAGGAGATGGACCGGCCCAGGCGCAAAAGGGAAAAAAGGGAAAGAGATAGATGGGCGAGCCCACGCATGAAGAAAAACCCTCTACTCGGCCCCATTCGATTTTTTCTTATACCTTTTAATCAAAAACAATTTATTTTTTTCTTTTTTTTTTTAAAAAATTCGATTTTTTTTTTTTAAATTCTTAAATTTTAATTTTAATAATTAGTGATAGTTATGTAAATGCTCCTAATGTTTACATGTAATGAATTTTAATGAAAACATACATGATGCATTTTAATTGAAGTTATTTACTATATTCTTTACTTTTCTTTTTTTTTTTTAGCTACCAATTCCTAATTTTGTATGCGATTAAGTCCTAAATAAAATGATAAAATTTATGTGTCAATAATTACATGTTGTGGACATTGCTCACATGAAAATTTAATTAATGTTAGCCACGTACATGTTTGTAGCCAGTCAAATTGGAGATGATTGGAGGGAAAACATCAACATCGAAGGACAAAGTTTAATGATTTCACATGACAATGAATGTTAGCATGTTCTGTGGTACTTATATTCATAGTGGTGTGGTCATTCTAACTTGCATATTGCAGCGTCAGTGCATCAATTCAACAAGCTCCTTTTGTTTTGCTAAAAATAAATTATTTGAAAAGCATTTTCTATAAAAAAAAAAAATGTTGCATATATCATTTGAAATAATTAGTTGATAAAAAATATTTTTCTTATCAAGAACAATTTATATTTAAACATTTTTATGGACAATAAAAATATTTTTCATATCATTTACTTTTTCTAAGCATTACCAATTATTTTTAAGAAAAATATTTTTTAAATCATTTATTTTATGTGAAACAAACTAATTTTAATGTTCTAATAAAAGTTACCTGCTACTTATTCTACTTTTTAAACTTTTGACTTTAATTTGACATGAAACCCACAAAAACCTTCCGTTTTATATGCAATTAATAATATATAGAATTGTATCTAGCTCTCTTTTTTTGTAATTTTAAAAATTTAAAATACTTTTTTTCCAGCCAATTCCCAAAAACACAACCCTAACTATTTACACCTGAGATTCAATAAAAAAAAAATCCCCCAAAGTCCCAAAAATAAAGAACTCAACCTATTATACCCGGCAAAAGCAACAAAATCTTTGAAATGTCTCGGAAAAGAAAAAAAAAAAAAAAAAAAAAAAGCCAAATCATTCGTCCATGAAACAAAAATGATGCTCATTATAAGTTTCTTCCGATCTCGCAGTTAAACCGTCACATAATAGCATACATTGCTCATTATGCTGACATGTTATCGAGCTGCTTGAATTTCATTAAAAATAAAACCGATCATTTTTTCAAAAAATAATTATGAACACCAAATCATTAATCATCACTGCTCATATCGCATTATATATTCGAGGAATCGAGGATAAACGGCTTGATGGTTAAGAGGGTTTGAGGCCGTTCCTTTCTCAATTATAGGCACCAAATCTCATGTTCATGTCGAAGAATAAAAGGTATGAAACAGTGAAGACAACGATGATTAACGCTAATGAAAGAAGAGAGGGATCGAAATGTAATATATCTACGTACCCAAAGAATTCACCAGAGAGACAGAACGAGATACGCCCAAGTCGAAGCCCTTTTCTGCAAATTTACTCAACAGATCGACGAGCTCTGATCCTGGACAAAGCACAGTTGTTTGATTTTCCCGGAAATTTGGGTATTTGCATGCTAGGAACGGAGATTATGAATCCCTATATATATTGCACGATCAGAGTGCGCCAACGCGCGTTACGTACTCTGTAAAGTTTGGTGTTTGGCGAGTGTGAATTATCTTTTGGGTCCTCTTTGTTCTTGCTTTCTTCGACTCCATTAAGCAACGTCCTTCCTAAGCAAAAGAGATGTCGATTGTCCGCAAGAGAACGAATTCAAACCCTTACGAAGCGACCATGTCTTGACCCTTCTAAGCAAACAAGAAATTGGAGGATTTGGCATCGATTTGGTGATACGGATCAATCACATTGCTCATTTAATTCTCTAATTATAAATTACACTTTTTCACTCTCTTATTTAGGGTTATCTAGTCTCCTTTCCTCTTCACACAGCTTTCTGTTGGAGGTTTGTTTATAAAACAAATTAAGTGCGTTTTCCTTGTTTCACATTGGAAAAGTGGGAGGAAGTGGGTCAATTAATAAGTGCAGGATTTCTTTTGTATATCTAAAGTAATGATCGGATGAGGCTAGACCCACCATACCCACATGCGGTTGTGCGATTTTGGGTTAGCACGCCCGCAATTTAATTAGCACTAATCTCCTTGTTATTTTTTTATTTTTATTTTTTTATGTTATTAATTTTAATCAATTCAAAGGTTGCTCTTTTTTTTATTGCAAATTTTTGGAATTTATTTAAAATAAGAATTCGAAATTTTATTTTAAAAAATTATTCTGAATTTTTTGTTTGTGTTTTTTCAAGATAACATTTGGAAAGATGCTCGTTCAGTTTGCAACTTTTCCCGAAGGGTTGCAATAGGTCGTTCTTTCAACTTATTATGAATAGACGCCTTTGTTCAACCGAGCAATTTTCGAAATGACATGTTTGTTCATTTTTTGGCAATTTTTTTATGAAGAATTGCATGTATTTTAAGACTATTTTATATATATACTCGTCATTTTTCGAGAGAACTAAAGTAATCATTTCCAAGCCTTCTTTCAAAGAAAACTACAGCAGTTTTTTCGATTGTTTCCTAGAAAGACTCGGAAAAATACTAGAATTGCTATTTAGATTCTCATTTTGAGACTTTGTTATATCATTGATGATATTTGCTGGGTCGCGACGTTGTGGGCAAATAAATCCTAAAAAAAAGAATATCACGTCTCAAAGTTCGACTTGAGTATTATAAATATCTGTCTTCATTGTTCTACCCAATTCAAAACCATATTTTCCCAACACTTTCTTCTTCAACCTCCATGGAAAGATATCTGTCCCTCTCCTCCCTTTTGCCTTTTTCTTTGGTTGATTTGGTTCTTTGTTTTTCTTGTTTTCCTTCCGTTTGGAGGAGTTTTTCTCTTCTAATTAGTTTAAATCTAGAAGTTTCTTTCTCCCATTTCGAGAAGGTTTCTATCTCAATCCAGTTTAGATTTAAAGTTTTTTGTGTATAATTTTGGAGTTTTGCTTTCCTTGAATTTCATTGGTGTACAAGTCTAGTTTTGAAGGAAATTAGAGGAGTTTTGTAAAGGTTTCACACTCATAAGTATCAGATTTGTGTGCATATAACCTTGTTACTCAGGATGACGATGGTGTTAGGATGTTAAACCTAAGCAAGCACTACCAAAAAATAAAGCTGTAGTAATAGATGAAGATGTCAATATGTGCTCGTTATTGAAGATGAATTTAGTGATCAATCGTCAATTTTAATTTGAAGAATTCATGGATCTGTTCTTTGAGCATGTGACCCCTCCTCACCTTCTTCTAATAATTTATTTTATTATCTAGAGTTTGTTTTATTTTTTATTTGTCTTTGTTTTCTGTTGAAATCCCTTTTTCTATTGTGTATATGTAGAAATGAATGAAATAGTTTTTTGACAAAAAAAGAAAAAAAAAAACCAAGGAAAGATAATTAAATTGTCGGATCTAAGATATCAAAAAAGGGCAAGCAAGTTGGTTTTCGGGTAGTTTAGAAAGATTCTATAATTCTTCGTTTAATTTGGTCGACAGATGCTAAGCTATCCACTGTCGTAGGTATGCCGATTTTAGGTACCAATGGATATTATGTGGTGCATATCTCTTGTTGACGTAATAATTTGAGATAGTCTAATATGATCTAAGCTAGTAAAATATATCTTAAAGAGGTTCTAGACTCCGTGCCGGTTTGGGCCATGCCCTGTGCCACATGAGCAAACATCTACGATTGTAGACAATGTGGCAGTTAATTTTTGTTTTAGTATCTAACTTGCTTATCATTGTTATAGTCAAGACTGAGCATAAAATGCCATGCGCAAACATCTACATTTAAGACAAAATTTTATAGGGCACGATACTAAGGACATAAGTATTTTTGTAGGGATTTATAGTTCTTTGGAAAGATAATGCAAATTGGATTTATTCTTAACATTACTTTAGTTCATGAAGAAATAGATGATAATTTTTATGGCTTTTTTTAAAGAGTGTCCCAAGCACTTTTATTCTAAATGATTAATACTACGAAAAACTATAAACCAATACATTTATGACAAATTTATCTCAAATTAACTTTTTGACCATTAAAAACTCTAATTTAGTACACATATTACAAATTCATCACTAACTAATTTTTTTATCACCAAAATCTCAAACTAGTATAGTTGAGATTAATTTAATCTCCATTAACATCTATTATTTTAGATTAATAACTAATACACTTTTAAAGACTTAATGTAAATTTGTCACGATATACAAAAAAACTTAAATAAATTTGTAACAATGATCAATTTGAGTTTTTCATCTAACTCAATAATTTGATATCTAGTGTTTAAAACTTAAAATAAAAGTTCGAAACTAACGGAGTTAAATTTGTTAAAGGAAAAGTAAAGCTTTACAATAAATGTACAAAACAAATGTATTTTTTTTTCAACATGATTAAAAATTTTATTACTTAATTTATGATAAATTTGTAACAATGAACTAGTTTGAGTTTTTTACGATATTAACCTTGTTCTAAAAATAGACCTTTATAGATATCTAGTGCATTTAATTTATTGAGAGGAGCCTTATGAAATAAAAGTTCGAAATTTTGTACGTAATTAAAGAGACTTTAAAAGCTACAAGTGAAAATTTATAAACCACAATTACTTCATATAAATTATTTTTTTAATTTAGGGATGCTATTGATTTTATCTGAATTGAAATGTGAAGATGAAGAGAGATATTCTCACAAAAGTTAAAATAGTTTGTGGGATAATCATATCCAATTCCCTTCAAAATTTTTAATAGTACATTAACTGGTTTAGTTGAAATTTGTATAATAAAAATTACTTTAAAAATTTAAAAACAAACGAAGCCATCAAAAAAGTCTTCAATTCCATTTAGTTCCATGAACATATATTTGCTAAGCCAAGATTGAAATTTATATAACTAAAAATTATTTTAAAATCTAAAACAAATGTAGTTTTTCCTTCCTTTCATGGATAAAGAAATTTTATCATTTTCCAAAAATTATACATTTTGGGTCATATATTATGAGTATATCGAAAATAATTTTTTTTTTGTTAAGTACGATTAATAAGTGTTAAATAATAAAAACAAATTATCTTTAAGTTTTGATTTAATATACAATATAACTTATGAACTTTTAATTTATTTAATGTGAATCATGAACTTTAATCTAAAATGTAATATCGTTATTAAATTTTTAATTTATTTAATATTTTTGTCAATTGTATGAAAACATTCAATGTTATTACCCTATCTTAAATTAATAGAAGGATAGATTAGACATTCTTATTTAATCCACGAATCAAATCAAAGTGACTTGAATAATAAGTTGGAATTATAGAGACCATCGGTATCATTATCCCTAAAATAAAGACAAAAGGCCAAAATTCGGGGGGAGCATTTCTTTCTGCAACAGTCTCGATTCTCCAGCGATTCTCCATTTTGTCTCCATCCCCTCTCTCTCAGTTTCAACTTCATCATCATCGTCATCACTTCATCTTCAACCTTCGGCGAGCCGGTCGAATCTCCCCCCGATCACTTCCCCGCCGCCCGCGCTCTTCGATCGCCGCGGCGAACTTCTGCAAACGCTCCCTCCGCTCCCGAGCTCGTTCGTCTGGCGGCGGCGCGCGGCGGCGGCGCGGGGGTGGCGCGGGGGCGGGAAGTCCTCCTCCTCCTCCTTAGCTGAGCACGCCGGGCCGACCGCGGTTCCCTCGCGCGATCGATGGCGGCTGCTGCTTCGCCTCGCTTCTCCGCGCCCGGAGCCCTCGGCAATCGCGGCGGACGGTGGCCCGCGCTCTCGGCCTCCGGCGAGGCGGAGCCTTCGGGGCTTCGGTTTCCGCCGCCGCCGAGCGCGGAGGCTTGGAAGATCGCTTCTGCTCCCGGCGCGACTCGCTCGAAGGTAACGGTGGTTTCGTTCGCGTGCTGAGAGGGCACTGATCTGGTCGTTGTGTGGACTGTTTGCGTACCTCGTGGAGTGATCGCTCACCGTTCGAAAAGCGAACTAACCCATCTCGAAAAGTTTGTGTATGGTTGGTTGTTCGCGTCTCTTGCTCATAGTTGGGAAGTACGAGTGTTTTGCGTGTTTGTGAAGTGGGGCCTGAGGTACTGGGCGTCTACTGATCTGCATTATCAGTTTGGACCAGTTTTTACCAGTCAATTACGGATAATGTTGGGAATAGAAAAATACCATTTTGGCGATGTTCTTGTCCCTGGTTTCTAGCAGACATGTACTTTTATGGATTATACGGCGCTGTGGTTCCTC
The DNA here is from genome assembly GCA_017140475.1 of Eucalyptus fibrosa. Lineage (NCBI taxonomy): Eukaryota > Viridiplantae > Streptophyta > Magnoliopsida > Myrtales > Myrtaceae > Eucalyptus > Eucalyptus fibrosa. Next base: position 20,442,066 of record CM029507.1, read on the forward strand.
TAAAATGCCACCTGACAGTGTTCATTCTTATCTTGTGTTTGTTCTCCATCCTCATCAAATTCATAAGCTGTTCACTGTGGATTTTTCAAAAAATGGGAGAGCAATAACTGTTCACCATTATCTATGTCTAGAATGATCTTGGCAATTGTTGCTTTGGGGTTTATGACTATTGGGGTTTTTCTCGACGCAGAAAGCTTTTAGTCAAATCAATTCTTTGCCTGATAGTGACGATTTCTTCCATGAGAAAGTACCAACACCCATACTTGATGTCATTGAGAGCCCTACCAATGTGAAGAACCTGTCTACAAAGGTTTGCTCATTTTTTTCTCTTTGATTTATGGGTTACCCCTCCTCAAGCTAATCTCATCTCTATCAACTAATGACTAGTTTTGCAGGAACTGCGGCAGTTAGCCAATGAAATCCGTTTAGAATTATCGTCAGTATTAAGAAAAGCACAAAAACCTTTGAAAGCTAGTCTGGCAGTCATTGAGCTGACGGTGGCAATACATCACGTTTTTCATGCTCCTGCAGACAAAATTTTGTGGGATGTTGGGGAACAAGTGAGTAATGGATAGCAATCAGCACATGTTTGATCCTTAATATTATTGAAAACAAGTGCACAATTGCAATTTCAAAGTATTAAATTGTTTATCCTGGTTACTTGGCAGGCATATGCGCATAAAATGCTTACTGGAAGGAGATACCTCATGAACATTATGAGACAAAAGGATGGTTTGTCTGGTTTCACTTCTCGATCTGAAAGTGAATATGATCCTTTTGGTGCAGGACATGGATGTAGCAGCATTTCTGCAGGGCTAGGTAATGTCTCTGGCAGTCAGTTCTCACGTGACATGTTGGTTCTATAACCTAGCTTTCGATCACATGCATGTTGCTACTCATGCGTGCTTTTCTTTTCCACTAATGAGAAGGAAGCTTAAGCAATACATTATATCATTTTAGGCATGGCAGTTGCACGGGATATGAAGGGAAAACGTGAACGAATTCTAACAGTCATAAGCAATGGAACTACAATGGCAGGCCAGGTCTATGAGGCAATGAGCAATGCAGGTTATTTGGACTCTGATATGATAGTAATCTTGAATGATAGTCGTCATTCTTTGCACCCAAATGTTGAAGAGGGCCCGAAGACATCTATCAATGCTCTCTCTAGTACTCTAAGTAAGCTCCAGTCAAGCAAATCTTTCCGGAAGTTTAGAGAAGCTGCCAAGGTATGCAGTTTATTTGGATAGAACTATTTCAATGGCTGCTTTCAGGTCATGAAGAGGGAGTTAAAATATTTTACAGGTTGACAATGCACATGTTGAAAATAGAAAACATGTTGCTGACTTGGAGAAATGAGTAGACCATGATTATGACCATCGCCAAAATAGCATATCCACCTCGCTTCTGACACCTTTTTGTTTGTCCTTGCCATAGCTTGTTTATTGTAATGGAAATATGACACTTACAGCTGCTTTGGTTGGATGTGAGATGTTAATCATAAAGGCCTCTTCTGTAGACATCTACAACCTTTGAAGTAACCACACAATCCCCTTTATTTATGTAGGACCTGATGATAGATAGATAATTCCAGTAGTTTCCCATTTTAGGCTCATCTTAGCGGAGCTTTAAGTTCCAAATTCAGTACAAAGTGTGCTTAGAAGAGATCAATAGATTAAGGATGTTTACTAAGGATTTGTCTACAAGATCCATGGAGTTGACTCAACTTAATAGAAAAAGGTTTTGATTAATGTCATCGTGGTGTTTGGTACAGAATATCTCTTAAATGTTTGCGAGTAGGTGCTCTTCATCTTAGTATAAAAGAATACGTCTTGATGCTAACTTTTTTATATACAATTTGAAGTTTTGAATTGTCATTTTATAATCACTCAAAGTCAAGCACAAGCCAAACTATTTCCTTTTGAATTAGACTCTAGAGTTGTCATCTCTTTAGTCTCTGCAAAGTGCATTGTAACAACTAAGGTTGAAGTTATGTCAATGAGAAAGGGATAATTGCACTGGAAGTACTAAAACTTGTTGTAAAAGTGTATTCAAGTCCAAGAACTTTTAATAAGTGCAAACCAATCCTAAAACTTGTATGGTTGGTGCAATTGAGTACCTCTCTTAAGTCTGTCTAATTTGAATGGCGGAAAATGTTGACATGCCATTAATTAAATATTTTTTAAAGGCACACAACACTGGTATGGCAACGCTTTAGGGATAGAGAGAGAACTAAGCAAATTATATAGAAAAAGGTTTATTAAGGGTTGAAAATTTACAAAACAAAATCGTGCTAAAAACAAATTGAATTGTTGATTCTATTTAGATAAAGAGTGACAGAGTGGGTTAAGGGGTGTGCTGCCACACACTACATTTTTGTTGAGGGAGGACCAACAACCCTCGCCCAGCCATAGGTGAGGACTGTTCACCCTCATTGCAAGTGGGCAAGGGCTGCAAGCCTGGCTTGCTTGGTCTCACTGCTTGCCACCATCGCTCGGGGGTTGATTTGCCCTTGAGGCTGACAACAGGCAGTGAGAATATAAACATGACCGAGAACCCCATTGACATTGGGACTAATCTCTGAGGCAAAATCTGTCGCGACCACATGAACTTGGACTACATTTCTCTGGTGAGTGGATTCTTGAGAATGAATAGAAAGGGGTAGTTGAAGAAGAGCTATGCATTGAAGTTGCAGAAGTTGGTGGAAGAAGTTGAGACCTTAATTTTGGAGGGGTTAGTGAGAGAGCTTGCAAAAATTCCATGCTGTGAAGAAATTAAGGATGCTGTAGCCACAAGGTTTCATTTGTGCATTCCAAGCCAAGCCTGTCTAATTGAGGAAGAGAAGAAAACTCAGGAATGTATTATAGGGGTGATTGGTTCCCGTTTTGGTTCGATCTCACCTAGGAATTGGGAATTGGACTTAGAGGACCGGTTCCCAGTTTCTGGAACTGGAATCAGACCACTTGGTCCTGAACTGAACTAGACCGATTCTCAGGCAGTCCAATGGAACTGGTCAACACTGAGTGAAAGTGTCGATGGATCTCCACTGTGGGTGACACACCAGATAGGTGGTCGTCAGTGGAGACCCATTTGGCGATTGAGTGGCCGGCAACGAGTCCCCTACAGCAAGAAGTGGCAAGAGGTGCATTGGATTGCGGTGTCTCAAAACAGTGGAAGCCATTGAAATCAGCACATAGAGAGAGAAAGAGAGAGAGAGAGAGAGAGAGAGAGCAGTGAAGGGTTTTAATTGTGGGCTTGTTCTTGCCTCTTGTTTGCTTTGCCTTGCTGCTTTGAAGGGTTTAAGGAGAAAAAAAAAAGGGGGGGGTAGGGGGAGAGAGGGGGATCTAGCAAGTTTGTCATGAAATTATGAAATAGTAGTAAGTGTGGAGGTGGAGAATCCATGGAGATGAAGAAGAGATGTGTACATTGATTTTTCTATGAAAAATTGATTCGATTTGGGCAGCCCCTAGAACTGAGAACCAGACTATCCAATTTTATGGAATTGGGAACCAGACTGGTGCCCTTGGGACTGCCCAGAACCAGCTGGTCCAGTCCAGTCTGGGCGTTTTTGTTGCATAACTCTAAATGCACTTGTGCCTGAAGTGAAAATTTGTTGTAGCTTTTTTTTCTATTAGCCAAAAAAAAAACAAAGAGGCTGTAGCTGATGGAATGTTTGAGTTCCTTTTTTTTCTTCTGAGGGTTGGCTGAACCTTGCACAGTGTTGGCAAGCAGTGGGGCCAATGCTGTGCAAGGGCCAGCAGCCTTCACTAACGAAGTTATGCCCTCATCTGAAACAACCCTCTCCCAGTGATGTTTTTGTATCACATCTGTTTTATCTTTCTTTTTTTTTTTATTTCTCTCTTTTGTTTTTGTTTTTCTTTGGCATTTTTTTTTAAGGTGGCACCCACATCAACAGTGTCTTGAAATATGTTACGAAAAGCTACATTAGTATTTTTTTTTACTCAAATTAGACAAAGCTAATGGAGGTACTTTATCAGTTGGATAAGTTTGAGGATTTGATTGTACATTCTTAAACTTTTAGGACTCAATTGCATTTTCACGATAAGTTTTAAGATTTCTAATGCACTTATTCCAAAGAGATATGAAGAGAAACCTTTCTAAAGCCTTGAATATTATTTTTTTAAGGACAAAAAGGAGAAACGCTAACTTGTTGGTGCTTTTTCCTGTAACCGGATTTTTACTAGTGATAACTGAACCAGTAGTGTACAATTAGTGGCAATTGTGTATGCCCTTATTTAACATGCAGCTTTCTTATTTTTCCAGGGTGTTACTAAAAAAATTGGCAGAGGCATGCATGAATGGGCGGCCAAAGTTGATGAATTTGCTCGTGGTATGATGGGTCCACCCGGTTCGACTCTCTTTGAAGAGCTTGGCTTGTACTATATTGGACCTGTTAATGGCCATAACATTGAGGACTTGGTTTGTGTTCTCCAAGAAGTGGCGTCACTAAATTCAATGGGTCCTGTACTGATTCATGTTGTAACCGAGGAAAATCAAGGGATCGAACATAGCCAGCAGAGTGAGACTGGCGTGGATGTAGGCGAAGGTATGTCAGATATCATTAGGAATTCTGCGCTTTTTGTTTTTCAGTGGAATACTCATTGACTTGTGAAGCAGCCAAACGTGTCAATGGTCTCTCTTTGGTTTATATTTGGTCTTGTGCTACATGGTATGATTTCCCACTTTTGTCCTGTGTGTAGCTGCATATTTTATTTTACGATGAATCATTGAGTTCCATTCATTCTCGTGCTGTTTCCAAATGATTACATAAGGAGTAATAAATTCTGAACCCAGGACCAGCTTGTGGATTTTGCTCAACATTTGAACTGTTTGCTGTTTGTATAGTTAGCTTGTCATTTCGTTCATTTGATTCAGAACATATGCTCACAAATCAGATTTTTGGGCAATGAAATGGCTGTCTGTGATGATTATTTTCATCACTCTTGAGAGACAACCATACAAATCATAAAAATGCTTGTGAGCTGAGAGTCAAATCTACTTTTGTTTGGCTGTCCCATGATGATTATCTGACTTTTTTAGCCTATTTTTACATATTTTCTGTCTAGTCATTGTCAGGTTTTGCTTCATGCTAGCCCTTCTAGTTTCTTAGTCACGCCTAATTATAGTATTAGAGTATGCAACTAGGGTGAAGATGTGTCAGTTTTCCCTAAATGCTGCTATCTTCCAACCAAAACTCCAGGGCTGACTGCTGTATGCACCATATTTTCATAGAAGAAAGTTCCTATATGCTCTAACTGTCCTAGAGTGATGTTTCACTCAAATATTCGTGGTTTGTATCTGTGGTGCTCTTCAGGTTCAAGCAGTTGTGATTCAATGGCATCTAATTATCAACCCAGGACATATAGTGATTTTTTTGTGGAGGCTCTGGTTAGGAAGGCAGAGAGTGACAAAGATGTTGTGATGGTTCATGGGGGAGCGGAGGTGGAACCATCGTTTCAGTTGTTTCGCGAGAAGTTTCCAGACAAGTTTTTTGATGTAGGAATGGCAGAGCAACATGCAGTTACATTTTCCGCGGGTTTATCATGTGGAGGATTAAAGCCATTTTGTGTGATACCATCTGCATTTCTTCAGAGAGCATTTGATCAGGTTCTTACCTTTTCAGCTGTATATTTATGGTCATGATAACTTTAAGACATATTTCCTTATTGAGAATCTGTTGTGGCATTAGGTGGTCCATGATGTTGATCGGCAAAGAATTCCTGTCCGTTTTGTCATTACGAGTGCAGGCTTGGTAGGATCTAATGGTCCTGTGCAGTGTGGGGCTTTTGATATAACGTTCATGTCATGTTTGCCCAACATGATTGTCATGGCGCCATCTGATGAAGATGAGCTAGTGGACATGGTAGAAACTGCTGCCATAGTTGATGATCGTCCAATTTGCTTCCGGTATCCACGGGGTGCAATTGTTCGGACAGACAAGTCTCTCAGTCAAGGGATCCCCATTGAGGTAATGCTTCAGCAATGTTACTCCCAGGTGATATTGTTTTCGACAGTTGTGTCTCCGTCATGTGAAGTGAGGATCTCATGTAAATGTGTGCTTAAATTTAAAAAAGAAAAAGAAAATGTAAATGGCTCTAGTTCTTGTTAGTTTGAGGTTGAGAACATTAACCATGCGGATGATGTGTTTCATACATTCCCTTTCATGGAATTTCCTTGACCAATTTTCATATTGATAACAACCAAAGTTCACCTTTTTTATAGTAGGGAGGCGAGAACACCACTTGCTGCCTGTTCTTAATGAGATATGAAGTCTATACTTTCCTTTTCAATTGTCATTGTGTTCCATTCTCATTAGAATATCCTTCCAGGATTTGTTATAACTGAATATCAGTTTTAGGTCTGCATCTCGAATCTAAAATCTATTTGCCAAATATCAGTTCTAGGTGAAATTCAAGTTGTTCCCTGCCATCTTACATTGCATTATCTACTATTGCGTACTTATCAATAATTGCAATCATTTGCTTTCATGCGTAACTCGAAGTGCTGTGTTGTCATATTCTAGGGCTTTTGATTAAATGTCTGGATTTGCAGAACAGATTGGAAAGGGGAGAATTCTTGCAGAAGGTAAAGATGTTGCTTTGCTTGGTTATGGGTCAATGGTTCAGAACTGTGTCAAAGCTCGGTCCCTTCTTTCAAAGCTTGGAATTGAGGTGACAGTCGCTGATGCAAGATTCTGCAAACCGCTTGACATAGGATTACTTAGGGAGTTGTGCGAAAATCATGCCTTTCTGGTCACTGTTGAGGAAGGATCCATTGGAGGTTTCGGGTCCCATGTTGCACAGTTCATTGCACTTGATGGACGGCTTGATGGGAGAATAAAGGTACAGCATCATCCTTTCTATAGTCCTTTATTTGTGATCGTGCCCTTGTCATGGATCTTTTCTTGAGGAAAGACGGGCCCACCGCTCCTGTTGGCATCATCTAATTTTTGCATTTCAAAGCCATGATAAATGAAAGAATAACCACAAGTAGGGCGAATCATTTCTTTTTTATTAGTTTGATACCTGGTATTGGCCATAGTTCGCAGACAATCTATAGCTTTAGTAAGAGCGGATTTTCAGCTCCATAATACCAGGCATTGGCCACAGTATGCGAGGCCATTCTAAGTGTTATGCAGTACCGATGCGGGAGGAAAATTTATTGAATTGTGAGTTACTGTTTCTAAGCTGTACTGATTAGGTTTGATTCCTCCAGTGGCGGCCAATTGTTTTACCCGATGCCTACGTAGAGCACGCGTCACCAAATGAGCAGCTTTCCCTTGCTGGGCTCACTGGGCATCACATTGCCGCAACCGTGTTGAGTCTCCTTGGCCGGACACGTGAAGCTCTTCTGTTGATGTGCTAGGTTCCCTGCAATTCTTCCGCCCCGATTTCTCTCGAAATGGGTTCATGCTGATGCCGCAGTACTGATAAGCCAGACATGGTAATGGAGCTTGAGCAAAGATGGCTTACTCGCCGACTACCATGTGTCCAGAATGCTGTATTGATTGTTGGCATGCAGTACGTTCTATCGCCAGAGTACAGAACTCATTTCTGAGAAGCTTATTCGGAGATTGTTTTTGCTAATTTGTCTCACATGCGAGAACCAAAACGAAGAGTGAACAAACGTGTAGTCGCTTCGGTCTTTTGAGACCCCAAACTAAGAAGTTACTTTGAATCAAATGAGCTTTCTGAAGGTGATGTATTTGGTAAGTGACAATACTGAACGTTTCAAAATTGTGTCGGGTGAATTTGGGGAAATTATAAAAAAAAAGTCCTGAATTTATTGCCTTTTCATTAATTTAGTTTTGAACCTTTCATTTTGGCTCATTAAGTCTTACAGCTTTGGACAATTTATTGATTTAATTATTAAAATTGTGAATTGTGTCAATTTAGTTTTAAATTTTATGATTATATGTTGATTTAATTCTAAACTTTTGGAGGATTTATTAATTTTTTTACTTTTGATCATTTTTTGTCGAAAAATATTAACATAGCAATCTAGTTAGTGTCGGTCTTTCATGATATGATTCGTGCTTACATAAATAAAATTTTAAAATTTATTGTTGAATTTTTAAAAAAAAAATTCTTCTTTTTCAATGCTAAGGTCATCGACCACATGTGAGGCCCAAGATGCTCTTGCCTGACCCGGTGAGAGTTGTTGGCCCAAAGTTGGTTGGAAATGTAAAAGAAAAGAAAGAAAAGATAAAAGAAGAATAAAAAAATTAGAAAAATTGAAAAAAAAGTCATATTGATTGTCATGTTTTCCAGTCAAAATAGGTTGGAAATACTAAATTAGTAAAATCATCAAAAAATGTTGAAGATTAAATTAGTCAAATTAAAAAAAAAATTTTATATTAAATTGTTTAAAACTAAATTGATTAAAATATAATAGGTTGGAACTTTTTTAGTAATTTTTCTGAAAATTTTTTAGGGGTAGTAACACAGCGGGCAATTCTTGGAGTATGTTCATGGTGACAATGATAGATCGTATACTGCCTCGTGCCGGCGAGCATCCGAGAGGAAAGGATAAATATTTGGCGCCAGTAGTAGTATAGTATGGATGCCGATGACATGGCTGAACATAGTTTTCATTTTCTTAAGAACAAGAAAGAGAAGAAAGAAGATATCACAATGTCTGCCTGCCATGAATTCATGAACAATCTGATCCTGACCCGCCCATTCATGCGCGTAAGTTCGCGCACAGGACTTGCTCATCGACATCCGCAACGATGCCCATCTCGAGCCGAAGTTCCATGGGCCGACCGGGGACGGCAAGCGCATAAGATATGGCCGACGCATTACCAGAGAAATACACCACCGAGAGAATGTTAAAACCAAGCTGCATTTGATGTCTGCCCGACGACCCGACCGCTCTTCATCGGCTATAATCGTTCTTATCGACAAGTGCCCGATCACGCGATAAAGGTTCGCAACCATGGCTCTATCAAAAGAGCACTAAAACATGAAGTCAAAAGCACTGCTTGACAGTCGATCCAAGAAGCAATACTCTCCATTCGCGCCTCGTTTTGAACCGACCGGCAATGTCGGGGACCGGAGTGGCAAATTTAAGTCTCGATTATGGAGGTTCTCCGATGGGGTCTTTCAAGCCGAGTTGCTGATGTCACTTTAATGAAATTAAAGGAACTAAAAGCGAGGAAATAATCTGATTTAATTGTGCTTGGAAACCTGGCAAAAATGAATTATAAAAACTTATATGGATGTTAAATGAGTTAGTTTTGTTGAGTAAACACAAATATGAGTGTTGAATGGGTTATGAATGGGATTACAGCTTACTTAAAACTAATTCATTAACTCTCCCTTTAGTCTCTTTTGCTTTTACTAGATTTCGCATTTACTCACTCTACACTCTCAATTTAATTTGTTTATGAGTCTTTATAAATTGGATTAAACAAGGAAGTGTTTTAGTAATATGAATCGTGTCTGGAATAAGTCACTAAATTTGCATTATGTGAAAACAAGTCAAATGGGTTAAGCGGCTTTATGATCCGATTCAAACCTGACCCACCTTACTCGTTTGATGAGTATAGTCCAGAAAAGTGCCACGTCAGCAATTGGACCGGAAACCGACCCCGGCCAACTATCATTTATGTATCCGGGCCGGGCCGGGTAGGCCCATATATGTGCAGCCATACCGAGCCCACGAACCGATCCCCCAATTACCTCGAAAACCGAGGCTCCGACGATCTTTCCAGAAATCCATCGTCTCTGGCAGAGAGAGAAGAGAAGAGAGAACAGCTTGGCGAAATCGAGAGGGAGCGAGAGAGAGCACGAAGAAGAAGATGTCGTCGTTCCTGCAGTCGCTGCTGGATCCGAAGAAGAACTGGTTAGCCGCCCAGCACATGAAGACCATCTCTAAGCGCCTCCGCCACTACGGTCCTTCCCCTTCCATTTCACCCCCATCGATTTCGTCGATTTCGCTCCTTTTTTTTTCCTTCGTTTCTCGCCCTCTCGCGGTCAATCGAGGATGCGGTTGTCCGATTCGGCGTCCTCCGCCGCCGCCGCCGCCGCCGCCGGTTGTTCTGGTCTCCTCCGGCGGCGGCGGCGGCGGCGGCTTTTCGATGTTTGACAATGTTGCCGTCGGCTCGAGTTTTGTGATTTTTATTTTCGGCCGAGTTCTGATTGTTTGGAATGGAAAATAGGGCTCCGGTACGACGATCTTTACGATCCTTACTACGATCTGGACGTGAAGGAGGCGCTCAACCGGCTGCCGAGGGAGATCGTGGACGCGCGGAACCAGCGCCTCAAGCGCGCCATGGACCTCTCCATGAAGCACGAGTACCTTCCCGAGAATCTTCAGGTAATGGGGCATTTGGCGGATGGGGTCGGTCCGTCGTCCGTCTTCCAGGGGTGCTCGAAGCTCGTCTCGGATCGCGACGCCTTGCTTTGGTGTCTTTAAATGGGGCGTGTCTCGAGCATTCTTTTTTGTTGGTGTAGTTTGTGGTAGCCTGACTCGAACGTTGTCGTCGGTGAATAAGAGATTAAAATTGATGATGACGAAATCGGGATAGAATACGGAAAACTTGCGGAGGCGGTGGTGTGCGTGCAATGCGAGCGATATGCGCTTCGTGAAAGTGTTCTTTGTTGTTCGGTGTTGCTTGTTCATCTGCTGAAATTTGAGCAGAAGAGTGTATGTTTTGAGCAATGGCTTTCTAAATTTTATCTTCCTTTTATGGAAAAGAAAATATTATATAGAGATATTAATGTATCTCATTCTTACCCCTGCAGGCTATGCAAACTCCTTTCAGAAGCTACCTTCAGGATATGCTTGCTCTTGTAAGTTTCTTTTACTGAGAGGAGAAGTTTTTATAGATTGCTTTGAATGGTGATCTGGCTCCATGCTTACTTTGCAATAAGAGAGAACTTTTAGCAGCCTCAGGAGTCTCTCTGGGTCTCTTGTGAATCTTTGTTATTGCTACAATGGCCCGTGTGATTGGAGTGGTTTTTTATTTGGGCAAATTTATTAGTTCTTGTAGATTATATATGGAAATCAGACATTTTATCCAATGTGAAAAGGTGGAAAGCTAAAAATCAAGAAGTTATTTGTGGTGACAAGTTGTGGTATGCTTCTTAAGGTAGGTTCAGTTGAATACCATATTAATCTCAGGAATCAAGTAACAGGCAATCCAAAGCTCAAATTGGTGGCTTGATTGTTTGTATAGTGGGAAGGACCTGTTTGGTGCTCCTCAATATACTTACAACTAGACACTTAGTTGTTTTTACTTTCTGTTGTGGAGAAATGAATCAATGCTGTTCCTAATCTTACCCCTAACATCTGGTCCTAAACCTCAACCCTTAGAGAACCCTAAAAATGGGGAAAAATATGCTAACAACCATTTGCTTCCATTTAATTTATAATTAAAAGTTAAAAAAAAAAAAAAAAAAAAGAGAGAGTATTATTATCTTAAGAACTCTTAAGTATTAGAATCTATATATCTTTCTGAAGTTGCATGGTATGGTTTTTGGCACTTCTGGCTTCTGTTATGGCTTAGACATCAGTTGCATATAAAATTTTTCTTTTAACCTTGTCAGCCGTGATTGTGAAGTTTGATATGTGTATTGACTATTGGAGGAATAATTCCTATTGTTGATTTGAAGAGTGAATGAATGCCATAGAAAAAGCGGCACATCTACAGTTTGTCTCGCTAGCTGTAATATTATAGTTGAATGGAATACCTTTGTGGCAGTATTATAGGTCCTTAAGTTTATCTTCCTGTAGAGTCAATCAGCTGAGGCTTGTCTCATCCAACTTTGTATCTTTTAAGTCTTGCTTTCTAACTTGCTGAGTTTGGAGGTGGATAGTAGTTTCGGATGTTTCTATGAATTGAAGTCTGTTGTGAATTTTTAACCAATTCTATTACAGGAAGAAACTGGACTTGATGTTTTCTGTGAAAAATTATTTTTTCTTATCTCAAGATTAATCATCTGTTGTACAATTAGTATTGAGTGATATGTTTTTTGAGTGTGTGCCTGTGCTTGTGTTTTTCTGGGTCTCTTTCTATCTTGATTTGCTCCTCTCCTTGGGTTTAATAAAATGTACCTGCCAAATGATCCGTCAAAGTCATGTTTGAGATAATTCTCAGGAAGTGGTTTTCTTTGATTCACTCGGTTTTAGATGATGGCAGCTAGTTCTTTTCAGTCTATATATGCACAAATCACTAAGAATCTCTTATGTGAGATTTTGCAGGTTAAGAAGGAGAAAGCAGAACGTGAAGCACTGGGAGCATTGCCTCTCTACCAGCGCACAATTCCTTGATCTCCTAGCCTTTTTTATGACCGGTGGTTTTAATCTCATGGGCACCATAACATGGTAGTCTACATTCTGTGGAAATTTTCATTGCACTCTTATATAAGCGTTTCCTTCATCCCAATTGCTTGTATCATGGGACGGCATTCACTATCCTGCTTGTCATCTAGTTGAATCTGATGACTAAGTGACATCGACTTTTGTAATAAGTTTATGTCTGGAATGTTGATGAGTACTTGATTAAGTCTGTTGTTATGCTCGCCTCTTTGCTATGGAATATAGAATCTTGTTTGGACCATTTTGTCCTTTGAGTTATACATTGCTGTGCATTTTGCCTTCTGCAATTCGCACCTTGTTTTGTTGCTTCACGATTCCTATTTGCTAAGTTCCAATAAACTGTCCACTGACGACATGATATCCGCTTATTGTCATTCTACGGGGGACGCACATTCAGCTGAAGAGTTGCTAATTGGGATGAATTTAAGTTGTGCTTCAGTTGGAATTTTGATGTCTGGCTGATCAAACCACAAAAAGGAGTAATATTTTCATCACATTAGTCATGCAGAACTGCATAGTCTGTTCATATGAATCTGCTTTGAGTTGGGCCAGTTGAAAATCTGTTGAGGGTCTGTGTGCCATTACCATAAAGATCCCTAAGAGTAATAGACTGATCTTCTGCGTGACTTGCTCTGATTCAGTTTTTGGTTATTATGGTAGGTCTGCATCCAGATCATCAAATAGCCAAGGAATGAAAATGAAGTTTAGATGAGGAAAAATGGTCGCCGCTTGGCTCAGTAGCTATTAGAGGTGGCAAATGGGTGAGTCAGGTCGGGTACGGGTCGGGTCGGGTACGGGTCGGGTCGAAAATGGGTCGATCCATATTTGATTCATTTAACCCGTTTTGATCCATATTCTTGTAGTGTAAATCTTACGATCCATACCCGACCCGACCCGACCCATATTATCGAAACACATTTATATTTAACTCAATTTAGTTACTTAAATAAAAACTTCACACCAAATTTAAAAAGTAAATAAAATAAAAAATGTGAAAAACCTTAAAATTAAAATACTTTTGAAGAACTCTTAATAAGAAAAAATTTGATGAGGTAATAATTGATATGAAAATAATATTTGTTTAAAACAAATCATCTTGAATGCAAGAATGCATAGCTTCTTAATTGTAATTGTTTTTATTTTTGGTTGATTTATTGATTTTAGTTTATCAAGTTAAAAATTACATGTTTTGAATTTCTATTTATCAATCTAAAGAGCATCGAGCTTCGTCTAAAAGTGCTTCTCCAATATGTATATGGATATCTATATACCAAATATCATTAAAAAAATCAAATTTTTTATTATTTTAAATTTTTTGAAATTATTATTATTATTATTTATTTTATTTTTTTTATCTTTTCTCTTTTCTTTCTTTTTCCTCCTCCTTCTCCATTGTTACTTCCATCGACGGTGGCCGCCAAGCCGCAGTCCGCGAGATCAAGGCTTCGCCCGTCCGAGCGAGCCTAAGATACCGAGCTCCGTCGCGATTGGTGAGCTCGGGGCTTGGCCAATCCAGGCGAGCTCGAGCTTTGTCACGGTCGACGAGCTTGCGGCTCGCCAGATCCAGGCGACCCCGAGCTTGGCCATGGCTGGCGAGCTTGCGGCTTGCTCGATCCAGGTGAGCTCGAGCTCTGTCGTGGTCAACGAGCTTGCAGCTCGCCAGATCCAAGCGAGTCGGAACTCGCCCATGGTCGGCGAGCTCGCGGCTCGCTCGATCCAGATGAGCCCGAGCTTTGTCGCGGTCGGCAAGCTCGCGGCTTGCCAAATCCAAGCAAGCCCAAGATTGCCCATGGTCATCGAGCTCACGGCTTGCTCGATCCAGGCAAGCCCGAGCTCCGTCAAGGCCGGCAAGCTTGCGGCTCGCCCAAGCTCCGTCAAGGCGAGCCGCAGCGGTGAGTGGCGGAGGTGGGTCGAAAATGAGTCACCGACGAAGTGCAGCTGTCTATCGTTGAGGAAGTCTATGTTTTTAGGTTTTGAAAATGGATCGAAAATGGGTCAGAACGTGTAACCCATTTTCGACCCATATAGAATTGAACTTAAAACACTTTAACCCATTTTGCCATCTCTAGCTATTCTTGAACTTTTTCAATAAGAAAAGATGTCTTCACGGTCCTTATTTGGAGTTAAGGGCAAAGTGAACCAGAATGCTGCAAAGTTAAGCTGAAATGGAATTCGTGTTGTCTTACGCATTAGATCAGACTCTTGCGAGAACCCATGCCTGTTTGCCATTTCTCACTGTGATTTGTTGTCGATTTCCTCACCTTGGCCATTCAGGGATCGAACTTGGGAGATTCTAAGCTGATGAGTTTGAGCTCTCGCTTATGAGGCCAAAAAGGCTCTTTAAAGCCCGGTCGAGACGAGGACCATACCGACAAGTGAGAATGACTTCCTTATCGATTTTTTTGAACGTTTGCGGCATGGAGAAAGTAAGTGACTCGATCTTGCTCGCTCCATTCGCTAAAGGCGTCTTGATATAAGGTTGTACGATGAGGCACCTGAAATACCCGAGTCACTGCATTGTCGCCGAGTATAATTGCTGGAAGTAGCAGAGAGATGGTAAATGAGTACGCGAAATCCAATTGAAGTGGGTCGAACTCAGGCTCTGACTTTCTTAAGCTAATTACAGATGACTATGGCAAATCGTTCTTTGCTCTAGTTTCGTTTGTTTCGTAAAAAATATATTTTTTCATTTTATGGCGTTCAGTTTACCGAGGAAAATGAGTTAATGGAAAATATTTTCTTTACTCAACAGAAAATTTACTTTAAAATTCAAGAAAATGATTTTTTTTTTTCTCTAAAAGATCGGACATTATTTTATAAAATATGATTAGATATCGATATTTGGAACCAAAATTCCATGCTTAGGCACGAAATCTAATGTTGGTTCCCGAGTCTCCAGTGTCTGGGCTCGAGTCCATCAAGGTTGGCCTGTGCCTTGGACTTTAGCACCTGTGCCTAGCTCCTCGAGACACATCCTCGGGTCCATCAAGCCTTGAGTCTAGGAGCCTCTGGCACCCATACCTAGGTCCATCGAGGTTAGGCTTGAATGCTCATGCCCAATGCCCAAGCACTCAAGCTCAAGGTCCACTAAGGCCATGCTTAGGTTCCAAATACTCTAGCTTTGGTCCGTGGCACTTGACTTGGGTCCACAAGGCCATACTCAGGTCATTGGTGCTTGGGCTTAGGTCCTTGGTGCTCAATCTAGGGATTATCGAGGTTGAGGCTCGAGACCCCAATACTTGTGCCCTCATCCCCGACGCTTGAGTCGAAGTCCATCGAGGCGAGCCTCACGACTTTGATGCCCATACTTAGTTCTCCAACCATCCATGGGCAATTATTGATGCATGAATAATGTATGTTTATTTAAAAAAATCATATTAGATTTTTCATATCAAATATTTTTCAGTTCATCTTCAAGTTTTAACCAAACATCATCAGAATTTATATCTATTTTAAGGAAAATGATTGTTAGAAAATATTTTTCAAAAATATCCAACCTTTCGTGAAACAATTGGAGCCTATTGCATTGTGTGCGGTTGTGCATAAGTCAGGTGGACGAATGTCAACGAGCAAAATCCCTTGATCTGTCCATCATCCACGTCCCTTTACTTTCGTCACGAAAGAAGAATGAATGTGCGGGGGAGGAAAATGGCAAAAAACAGGAGGTCGGTACAGAGTGAGGGGAAAGGGTAGGTCGGTGGGTAGCAGCGATATCTTCGAGTGTGCTTGGCCAAGAAAAATTGGCCGTGTATTGAAAGAGTGTGTCGTGCAGACTGTCCCCCCTTATCTCTTGGTCCTCCTGGAGCGAGCAAATCAGGTAAAAGAAGATAGATCCAGAATCTGCAATAATAATAATTTTATTAATAAAGTTAATTCCATGAAAATATTCAAATTGATATATTTATAACAAATTTTCTTGGATTACAAAAAGCCTTGAAATAGTACACCTACGATAAATTTACACCTAATTAATTTTTTGGTAATTAAAAACTCCAAATCAATATTTCTATGACGTAAACTTATCATGTCAATTGAATTACAATAATTTCATGGTAAAACGTAACAGAACCCAATGAAAGATAAATATGTCATGGGTGTACTATATTAAGATTTTAAACGATCCAAATTAATTTTTGGTAAATTTATCATAAGTATAACAATTTTGAATTTTTTGAGACCTAAAAATTAATTTTGGATAAATTTATCACATATATATTAGTTTAAAATTTTTTTGTGATAAGATCATAAAATAGTAAAAAATCACAACTTTGGGGCCACTGTCAAATCGATTTTAAGTATCACTATAGCAATTTCTGATAAGTATTTTTCGTATTTTTTATGAGAAATATGATTTAATTGTGTAGATAAAAATTTTCAAAGTTCAGTTGAATTCTGTATAGAAGGCTTTAGTGTAATTTTCCTGAGTTAAAAAAAGAGAAGTCTGGAGCTTGTGCAAGCTGCATGGGGAATAATCAGCTGGGCATTTGCAGGTGCCAATCATATAGGCCGGCTTTTAATGGGAATGGAGGCATGGGGTTGCTGCCATTATGTGTCATCTCCCTCTTTGTCTCTCTTGCCCAGACCTCTATCTTGTGTGGATAGGCTTGAGTCTGAAATCCAGACTCATCTTGATCTCTTGGCTTGTTCTGAATTGGCCAGATGATATTTGCAGGGAAACAAAGAGAGAACAAAATAAATGCTTTCTCTTAGCAGAACCATCTTACCTTCATAAATAGTATTTCACTCTTCTTATATACGGAAGCCAAAGATGTTAATTTTCTTATAGGCTGTTTGGTATAGTTTTTCTCCAGACAGCTTCATCTGTGTGGAGGGATGTCGCACCTTTTAAAAGTGTATGGCAAACGCCTTAACAGTTATAGCACCTCCGAAGCTAGGTAGCTTATACCAGCTTACAACGAGCCCACAATACTTCAAGAAAATGAACTACCATTTGTGACATTCATCTTTCGGGGTTCGAATGCATAGATCTAACAATCAAGGTATCGAATCACCATGTTAATCTAGCGGGTGCATTCTTCTTATTATTCCTGAAACCATCTCTCATTTCTCCATTTGTGCTCGTCCCGATGTGTCCAAGAAGCTCTTCAGAAGCTCCCCTTGTGGGGAGAGACTTGTCTGTCGGGTAGGTTGTCACTTTTCACAGGCAGCTTGGATGGTGACTTGTGCTTGCATTGAAACTGAAAGTGTTATCTTTTTCGAATCAAAATGAAAAAGCCCTTTCGTGGGTGGGGACGAGTTAATACAGTGAAAGTCCTACAGATGATGATACAATGTAATCAAATTCTAAAATTATAATATACTCGATTAAGCTCTAGACCTTGTAAAAGAAAAAAATACAATCAAATCCATGAGATGAACGGTGCCTAAAATTGTTTATGTTACTCATAGAACATGGGATCCATAAATTGCAGTTTTACATATAATTTTAGGATTTGATTGCAATTTTCGCAAAACATTTAGAATTAGAATTGATAAATTGAAAAGTTTACAATTTGATTACATTTTGTACATAAGTTTAGAACTTGTGGTACAATTTTCCCATTCTTTCAAAATCATGGCACGCATCAATCATCTTCGACTCCAACACATATTAATTGAAAAGTCCTATGTTATAGTTTCTAGATATATACTCGATAAGGTGCTAACTATCCATTAAATATGTGGACGAAACCCCAACGGGAAATTATATAGCAGTTGAACTTTGTTTGGATCGTAAGATAGACTAGATTGAGAGGACCTGAGGAATGAATATTAATTATTTGTAGGTCCAAAGCTTTTTGACATTCCACCACCCCCCCCCAATTACCCCCATATTCCAAAGTGTTAGAAGATATCTCACATTACTTAATTATAGATAAATATGCTATTTATTTGTATGTGATCTTCTCCACCCATTATAATAATTTTTCTGGATTAAATCTTCTAACAAGGTATCAGAGTTAGTATCTATCTCACTTTATTCCACATGTACATCTATGCTATTGTTATTTTTAATTCAACTTGCATGTGAGAATGATATTAAAATATCGTATACCGTATGACTATAGGATCTGTATGCTCTTTATATACACGTGATTTCCCTTTATCAACTTAAACTTTTGGATTAGACTTTCTCGTAATTTTTTTTTTTTTAATCTTGTCAATTTTATTCGTTCTTATCTACGCAAGAAATTATTATGTATGTAGCCAACATTAGCCACACAAGTCCTTTTGAAGACAAGGGATCGAGTCACCCGCGACCTCATCGGAAGACAAGTTCATTAATGCAGTTGCACTGTGTGCGTGCATGTGCATGGTCTCATTCTGATGGTCTATTTCCCTGTTCTTAGAAGGGTTTGTCCCTGAGAAGAGAAAGAGATCGGCACCGATTGATTTGTCCCTTCTCAAGCTTGGAATTCCTCAAGATATAATAAATAAATAAATAAATAAAATCACGTCACACAAAACTCAAAGGGCTTGACCCTTTACTCCCTATTTCCATTTTCAGGAGACATTTCTCCATTTGTAGAGGAAGTTCCTTTGTATCAGTTCAAAGATTGAGCTACAAGGAGTATGAATTCATGCATGACCATGAGGGAATGGGTCTCTGCAGATATTCTCAAAATCTGAGAGTAGGAATCTAAACAATATTCTGGACAATCTCCCTTTCTTTTTTTGCAGTATTTTTTCTTATATTTGATTATAATAGATAACCGTGATGTTGTAAAATCAGAGATTTGAATTGTAGGACCATGGTACGACAACTTACTGTAATATTGTATGATAAATTGAGAGATGACAATTCTAGCATTAGTTGATCAAGTCTGGCCATGTGGCGAACATGTAAGTAAAGGTACTAATGTCATGGTCAAACGTCAAAATCAGTACTTCCAGTTCCATCTGGAATAGCAATATGCATGAACCTAAAACTTAATCATGCATTTCTTTTCCCGTTTTTTTTTTTTAAATCAAGCTAGGCAAAATTCTTCATGTCGGTGAAAACCCTTTTTTTTTCTCTCTTTTTTGAGAAACTGATGCGGGAGCATCCAACGTAACTCCATCGACCAACTTAGAATCATCGATGCTTATCCAAGCTAATAAAGAAATTGGTCATTATATGCTTCGATGGATCATTTTGAATGAATAAATTTTGGAAGGTTAAAGATTTATAAATATGATTCAAGAATATGGAAAGCCAAAGGTTCAAGAATACGGAAAGCTAAAGATTCAAGAATGCGGTAGCCGAATATTAAAGGCATTTAGTTCTCGTGTTAATAAAGACAAATGCATTAATGTTGCTGTCATGAAAAGTATAAACAAATTAATTTCTGCCTTTCTTCAGAGTCATTTTACCCTATTTATCCAGCACATTGCATAGACTGACATAAATTTCCTTTTTTTTTTTATAAAAGTTATCATATAATTAAAACTTCTTCCCTTTTCTTTACCATCATCATCCATATTAATATTATTATTATTTGCAAGAGAGTATCTTTTGGGCAGCAGACAATTTTTGATCCTTACAGCACTCATATAGCGGGGTTCCACACAAAAACAAAAAAAACTTTCAAGCAAGATTTTGCACCGTTGTCGCGTGGAAAGTGTTTAAAAATCTCACATGAGGACAATTGAAGTTGGGAAGGAGGCGACCCCCAATAATTCAAGCGGGCAGGAGACCTTGATTTTAGGGCCAATGAAAGAGAAAGTTCCAAAAGAAAATTGCAAAGAAAAGGGACGGGTAAATTGTCTCTTCAGACCTTGGTGAAGCAGGGATTCCCGCACAAGAAGCAGATAGAGAAGGGGGAAAAGGGATGAGGTTGAGATTAGTGTTGGGCCACCACTTACTATTATTCAATTCAGCCCTTAGGCCTACCATGCTTCCCTCCTCCTGGCCCAGAAATTCAATCCAAATAATTCAATTCAGCTCTCGGATCTGTTCTTTCATTTTATTTTATTTCTTTGGTTTATGTCTGTTAGGTCAGCTGGGATTTTCTTGCATGCCCTAGCACTGTCCCCTTCAGATTGAGCCCCACAGCCTTTGGGGCCCCAACATTCCTCGTGATTTTGTTTCATTGATAATTTCACAAAATTCATGCTTCCGAATGGTTAAACTATCAAATGAAGCGTAGATTGTTAGATTTGAATTTTTAAGCAGATGGGTCATATTCAATTATGACTATAATTATGTGACATCATTTAATATATCATTTGTTAAATCAATTTTGGTATTTGGATCATTATTTCAATCAGAAGTCTGCCATATTTGGATTGAGTGTACTTTTGATATTTTAGGTCATACAAAAATATTTGCATGGAGAAATCTCCACCATTATAAAATTAATTTGATAAGCTCTATATAATCATCTGAAAAGAAACCTCCTTGATCAATGACAAATAAATAAAACCTCATGTTAGGTATTCTACGTGTCTCCTGACATCTATTCCATCAAGAATCTCCAGATGACATCTCATCTTGTAAGGCTGCATTTGGTTTGGTTGGGCCATTGGAGAAAACTTTTAGAGAAATGTAAAGGACATTAGGCTAGAGCCTTTTTTTTTTTTTTGGCAAAATAAAATAGTGTTTAGTAAAGTGTAATTTATAAGTGCATTGTGAAGCAACTTTGGTTTAAGTGCTACATCGAACAAACTACACTTAAAAAGGGACTCATTTTATTTTTATTTTTAAAAAGAACCTCAAACCCTTCATTGGCATTGAGCTTAGGCTATTAATAAGCTAGATCTACTATCAACAACACTCACTTGAGATTCTACGACCCTTGGCAACGTTGTCAAGGTTGTGTGACCTTAGGTGACCGCCACCTAAGGTTGTACAACTCCAGGCTGCCTCACTTGATGTAGCATGACCTCATGCGAGACTCGTTGGTGCCAAATTTGAGTCACCAACAATGTCACACCTAATAAGGGCATTTTAGAGAACTTCAAAAGTTTAGCAAGGGCAAAATTATATAAAAAAGAAATTATTAGCATTCTGAAAATGCTCAAAACTCTAAGCTCCAACAAACTTGCGTTAGGTTAAAGGAATCTAGAAAGCTTTGGAGATCTAATTGCATTCTCCAAAACTCTTCAAAAAAAATTCTCAAATGCCAGTTGCATTTTTTAAGGCCGATGGACCTTAATGGAGCATCGCTTCACTAAACAGTTGTTGTCATTTTCTTGATGAAAGCGAAATAAATCTGATCTTTTATCTTTCGCATGTGTCTCCATAAAAAAAAAAGGATAAAAGATAAATTCTTGGATTGTTTGCATCCGCAAATATGTTGTCTGCATATATTTATTCTTGGGTTCAACAACCTTTGAAAAGCCCTTCATCTGTATTTGTACCTCCTCTCATGTTAAAAATAAAAATAAAAACAAAAATCTAAGGTTCTAATCAGAATCTCTAATGCATAGTTTTCCCCCTTCCTGCCGACCTTAAGAAACAGTAGTTTTGCAACTTTTTGGGTCCGACATGTGGTCTGTTACTCTATAATGTCAGCGACTTTATTCCCATTCCATTTCTTAATGAACAAATCAATATTGTTATTTCCTAGGAACTTTGCGATCGCAGGCACCATCATTCCACCTGCCATTCACATGTGCACCTATCCAATCCTTCTCCCATCTGAGATTCTCTGATTTTTCTTTTGAAGAAATTCCTTGGAATAGTGATCTGTGAATGCATTTCATACCAGAGATTAATGGACGTTGAACACCCTCCAAGCAAAGATGAAACAATGTCCATATTCACAAATCAAAAACCCATGTGCATTAGCTCCATGCCTCTTGATGCTTGGGGCCCTTTTGCTCATTTACCTAAGAACCAAGACCCTCCATTAAGATTTATTGCTGCTTTTATCTACTGCTAATTCATTTCCTGTCTGCTTCAACTTTTCTTGGATATACATATTTCAGTTAATTCTACAACAAATATACAATTCATGCAAATCTAGAACTCTCACTTATTCATCAATTGTCCATATGATGTTTGCTACATGATATCACGTGTTTCATACATAAAGTTTTCAAATTGCATTGGGAAGGGCTTTTTTTCATTTCGTTTTTCATAACAAGACAGAGTATTTGAATTTTTCGGCTTGATTTAGGCTCACGCACTATGTAATAATATATGAGACAGAAATCATGCGATTTGAGGTATGGAGGAGGGTACATAGACATTGGCATATTACTTGCAAAAATATGGCCAAAAGTCGAGCTTCACTATAACTGTAGTGCAAAATGATGTTAGTATGATATTTGATCAATTGTATTTTAAACAGAAAGACTTATATATTAGGATATGGCTATAAACTACCATATTTTATGGAACTAGTATATTTAACAATGGAACTTGCCTACTAATTCGTTTTTATCAAATGAGAAATCATAAGAATACATGTTATATTATTTTATGGGATTATGAAATAATAATAAGCATATTTTGGGCACTTGACATGTTGCATCATTGATTAAAAAAAAGAAAATTAAGTTTGAAATGGAAGTTTTTTCATGTGAGTGTAATACATCATATATTAATACAGGCGTAATTTGGTTTAATATTAAAAAGGAGTATTTTTCCTTAAGTTAGTTAAACGTGTGGGACATAGAGGTTTTATTGAAAATAACTTATTTTACATCAAGGTACAGTTATTTGACCAACATATATCCTCATACATTTACACGAATGGTCCTATGTACGTCATATCCATATAAAGTACCACCTATAGCATGATGGGCATGAACCCCAAAATTATTCTAAGCTGGAGAAATCATGTTTCAAATTCAAGATCCATCACATCAAAATCAAATGCTCAATCACCAAGCTAATCATTAAAGATGAGGGAAGATGGGAAGTGTTAAGAAGTATACTTGATATACATCATGTTCCCATTTCTCCATAGTTTAAGCTTCTAAGAAAAGTGATTATGGCATCTAATGTTGACAATTAAACTTAATCCGGGAACAAATGACTAAATTAATCCCCCAACAAGGTTGTGCTTGAAGCATGGTGTTCCTGCATACCTTGCAGCATCTCAGGGCGGATGAAGTCATGTGATATTTAAAGATCACCCCCAAGAATAGGAACTATGGAATTTATTGAAGATCGTGTCTTGGACCTCCACCAGATAACATCCAAGAGCATAAATTTAAAAAAAAAAAGATAAAATACAGAAAGATTAGAGAGGGTCAAAAGCGTAAATCGGGCAAACCCCATGTGAAAGAGGCAGTGGCAAATGGAGGTAATTTCCTCAATGTCACAGGGCTCTCTGGCAATGGCACATGCATATAAATAAGTGCCCTGCTGAATCTGCTTCTGCACAAACTACATTCTTCAATTTCAGGCTGAAAACTCCTTTTCCTTCTCCTCCTCCTCCCGTGGAGCAGCAAGAAACCTTTGGCGATGAGAGGGTCGGTTCTAGCGGTGGTGGTAGTGCTACTCTGCGCCACCTGCCGCCTTGGTTGCGCCTTCATCGATGGTGAGCTTCCAAAATTTCAACATACTCAATATAAGTGCAGAAACTCTGTAGACATTAGTATCTGAATATTTGCTTTACCTTTCATTCTCTCATAAGTTCATCACCCACCAACTGATTCTGTCTGTATTAGTGTGGCTTTTTGTTTCTGAATTTAAGCATGAGTAAGGCAAAATCAAGAGGGTAGTCAAATGAACTGTGGTATGAAATTTAGTTAGCTGCCAAATCCTTGAAACTCGCATGTACTGACTAACTTGAAAATTTAATAACTTCAGAGGTCACTCATCAAGCAATTACTTGAGTAGCCAGTCTTCTTTCTACCCACAACTACATCCATTTGCAGTTAATGACTAAATGAAGATCTGGTTCATTATGTGCTGATATCTGTAATCCTCAATCAACATACTTGGATCAGTCTATTTTGCTGGAATATGCTTGTAATATTCAACTCAAAAGATTTTCTCTGTCAAAGTGAATGATTTTGGTGAGAACCAAATTCTTCATTTGAGTGAATTTCCTTAATTCCATGCATTGAATTCTGAATTTTGGAGATCAATGTCTCTGAAGCTGTTTTGTGATTAGTACAGACACAATGGGGGCCACTAGACAGCTGACATTTCAGGCTGGCAGAAGCCTCACATGGTCTTGAATTTAATAATTTTATACCGACTTTACTCGTTGTACCACATAAAGAGCATTTCAAAAGCTATCAAACATTTCCCAGAAGCAGCAAATAAGACTACTTTTTTTTTTTTTTTTTTTTTTTTGTCCTTTTTGGCCCCCTGACTTTTTCTGAGAAAACGCATAATAGTTTGGGTCATGACCACAGAAGCCATTCCAACATAAACTTAAAATGAGGAGGGAAGAAGAAGCAATCATAATACCCATATGGTCATTGGTCGTCTCCTGCAGTAAACTGTGCAGTACTTTGCAGACCAGATGGTCCTTGAGTGAGAGCAATAAAGCTTATGCTAGGTCACAATTAATGCCCCATATGATGTGTCCTTTTTGTCCAATCTCTCTTTTCAACTTCGGCCTAATGAGTTAAAATTTTGGACATGGCTGTGGACCCGACCAATTGATCATTCGTTAAAATATGCCCGATTCATTTTCTGGCACAGGGCTAGTGCCGAACGGGAACTTTGAGCTCGGGCCCAAGCCCTCAGACATGAAAGGCACAGTGGTGATCGGTAAGTATGCAATCCCCAAGTGGGAGATCTCCGGCTTCGTGGAGTACATCAAGTCAGGCCAGAAGCAGGGCGACATGCTGCTGGTTGTCCCCGAGGGCGCATTTGCAGTGCGGCTCGGGAATGAGGCCTCGATCAAGCAGCGTCTCCTGGTGCAGAAGGGCATGTACTACTCTATCACGTTCAGTGCAGCCCGGACGTGCGCCCAGGAGGAGAAGCTCAACATATCGGTTGCGCCCGACTCAGGAGTGCTTCCAATGCAGACCCTGTACAGCAGCAATGGGTGGGACTCGTATGCCTGGGCATTCCAGGCCGAGCTTGATGTGGCTGATATTGTGATCCACAATCCAGGAGTTGAGGAGGACCCTGCTTGTGGACCCTTGATTGATTCAATTGCAATCAGGGCTCTCTATCCTCCTAGAGCAACTAATAGTGAGTTCTCTGATCTTTGATTTCACAACTAATCGCTTCTGGAACACAATTCTACTTACCAAAAGCTTAGGCATTTCATGTGGTCTGATCGATCCCAAGGACTTTCTACATTAGTCTGCATGAAACCCTACAGAATCAATCTCATTAAATCTGTTTGATTGATACTCATTTCTACATCATTCCTCCATGATTTTTTGGTCAAGGAAGAGGTAATTTTGAATGGCCATCTTTCACACGCCAGAGAAAGGCTCTAAATCATGACAGAGACTCTTCTGAGAAATGTTATTACTAGTCACTGAAGGAACTATAATCAATGTGGAGACTTGATTGACATAATCTACAATAGTAAAAGAATTACAAGAAAAACTTTTCTCCTAGTCACATATTCAACTCTCTTTGTATGATTGCAGAAACATGAAGATACATTAGATTCTTCTACATAATTATCATTCCATCCTTAATGCCAAATTTGTTCCTTTCTCGCAAGCAATGATTTTAGTAACTTCTCTTCTACTTATCCAGAGAACTTACTGAAGAACGGCGGCTTCGAAGAGGGTCCCTACATCTTCCCAAACACGTCCTGGGGAGTATTGATCCCTCCGAACATCGAGGATGACCATTCTCCCTTGCCTGGCTGGATGGTAGAATCCCTCAAAGCAGTCAAATACATCGACTCTGCCCACTTCTCTGTCCCTGGGGGCTATAGAGCAATCGAACTCGTTGCCGGAAAAGAGAGTGCAATTGCTCAAGTAGCCAGGACCATCCCAGGAAAAACCTACACCCTATTCTTCGCCGTTGGAGATGCAAGCAACTCATGTGAGGGGTCGATGATCGTCGAGGCATTTGCAGGGAGGGACACCATCAAGGTGCCCTATGAATCAAAGGGCAAAGGCGGGTTCAAGCGTGCTGTCCTGAGATTCAAGGCTGTGTCCACCAGGACCAGGATCATGTTCTACAGCACGTTCTACACCATGAGGAGTGACGATTTCTCTTCTCTGTGTGGTCCCGTTGTTGATGACGTAGTCCTCTTGAGCGTCAGGAACCCCAGGCTCATGTAAGAGTTGGACCAGAATAATTGGTCGGATGTGTTATGGTATAGGAGCATTTTATGCTTTTGATGTGTGGAGTGAGACAAGGATTTCTCAGGAGTGTTATGCTTTAACTAGGCTTATAAAACCCCAAACCAGAATAATAAGAATTACATATACTGTAATGGAAGGTTAATATGGTATATATTACTAGTGTATTTACTTTGCCAACCCTACGTATTATTGATAACTCTGAAATAAAAGGTTCGTTTTAATGCCCTCTTTCCTATATCAGCCAAACAAAAAAAAACATACATAACATTCTTTGAAAACAAGAAAATTGAGTTTCGTTTAAAGAGAAGAAAAGCATGTGGAGTTGTCTTCCAATAAATTTGTTTACTCAGTCAAAAGATTACAAGAAAAAATCTACAAACTCATTTTCAACCAATTTGGTCTGTCACAAAAAGAGAAGAAAGCTGGCTCCTCAAAACTAGGAATGTAGCATTAACAGTAGAATGCAGTTACACATAGGCACACGCACAATCACAAGCAGCTGCAGGAAGAAAATTGAATATAACAAAATGGGAGGTGACAAAATTAGGATTCACTCAGTATGCACCAGACGGCTCATCTGAACCCAACAAGTGCATATGAGTTGGGTACGCACAGTAACAAGAACTACTATAGGCCAATATAGAGCAGACATTTGAACTACCATAGGCAATGTTTGATAACTCAATCAAGCAATGGACATATTTTACACTTACTAAGATTATGTACATTTTATTAACTAACTGATTTCAGACTTAAATAAATTGAGAATTCATTTAATGTGAAAAGTACAGAAGGGGTTATTTGATTTGTTCAAGGAAAGAAAATTTGAGTATTTGGAATGTCATCTGTTAGTATTATGTTGCTAAAATCAATCAATAATATCAACAATTTCATGGTTGGTAAGAATTAAGAAACTAATATTTGACTCTTGGACATTATCGCAAGAATCTTTATTTTCAGTTTTAGCACTAAAAATTTTTTACACTTGGAATTCAATTACAATTCCAGATTCAATTCTTGTGTTGCAACATTATCCGATAAACCCTAACTATTCACCATTAGCTTTTTTCTTTTTTTTTTTTAATGTTAATCTGGCAGCAAATGCATTCATACTTCTCAAAAGTTATATGGAAGAATTGATGTTCTAGTAGCTTAATTTCTACAGCTGCTTGGGTTTCCCTCAATGGTTTCTACTTAATCAGTGAAGTCAGACCAGCTAACAAAACCCTAAAATTTGCCTTCAGTCTAAAGCCCCTTTATCACCCTTGGGCACACAAAACAGAGAATATGGACAACCGAGACAAACTTTTGGATGAATGTAGTAACTCAGAATACATCACCACAAGCACTGACAATTAATTTCGGGAAAATGCTGCTAGCACCCTAGATGACCTCTAAGAACATTGCAATACCTCCATCAATTAAAGCTTTACAGGTCCAGGAAAACCTTACCTGAATGGCATGGAGAAAGGTACAGTCTATGCTCTAGTTACCAAAATGACTGTTCACTTAACCTGCACCAAAGGCTGAAAACAAGAAGAAAACAGTATGCCAAGAAGGAATGATTAAGATTTGAAAACAAAAAAGTTATATGGAATCTTGGCTGGATGTTCCGACTATAGTCGTAAGTCTTGGTGCTCCTATGCAAATCCTAAATTCTGCATTTGCAATTAAATGCATATGCTCTAGAGCCTGAAATTGTACTTCTGACTTATAAGATTATCAGTACCAAGTGAACAACAATCTAGCTCAGGGTATTCAGAAAAAATCGTTATCTTGTTCACTAGAAGAATAGGTTCATTAATCAAATCATTCTATTGTCAGCTCACATATCTTTTCTCAGTACAGAATATAAATTTTGATAACTATTTCAACATATAAGTAAATCTTAATGTAGAAAAAAGCTATTTCCTTTGGAATATACCACCAACAAACAGCAACAAGCTAAGGGTTTCTCCAGCAGGTGGTGGTACTGAAAGAAGAAGAATAATTGAAAAACGTAGTCATGGTAGAGAACTCATGAATTTTAAAGAGGAAACCAAGTAAAAGAACTTCTGCAATGCTAACTCGGGAAATTCACTACTCAAACCCCCTCAGATGTGAAATTAGTTCACAATTGATGAAACATGAACATGCTGATTGAGACAGATTTAAGGGTAATGGATTGACTCCTTCAAATCTACCTAGTAGTTGATATTGAAAATATTCACTAGCACTACTTTGATTTTAAAAAAATTTGAGCACACATTCAATCATCAAATGCAAGAAAATTTGGACCGGATACAACAGGTATTTTCAATTTTTACTAAAAGAATTGAAACAAAAGAAACGAAAATCAAACATTTTCCAACAAAAATGTTATACAAACTTGACACAGACCATACAATTTAAAACTGCTACAAACAATTAAAATAAGGCCACCATCGTGAAACCAAAATATCCACGACACAATGATTTCATACATAGAATGAGTAACCATTTATTTCTTTCAAACAGTATTCCGAGCACTTCAGCTTCTGTGACCTTTGAATTGGCACGAAAAATTAATGTAGTAGACTTTGTGACATATTGATTTTCCAGAAGAAACTTTTCAAATATAAATTGCAAAAGAACATTCATATTAAAAATCAATCCTCCAAAAAAAATAGTTCTAGCAATTATTAGCATACATCTTTGAGGTGCAAAAAATTTACCTGCATGGAATGAGGAAATTTTGAAAAAAACCTTTCTTTCTTTTGGACATTTGGCCACCCTTTTAACTAAAACCTTTCGAAGAAAGAAAATCATTAGTGAAATAATCACAAGCTCCACCAAATCCAGGGAGGCCAACCAGCAAACAAGTGGAGGCAGGTCTATTCACATTAACATTCATGTATCGAGAGGAAAGCAAGTTCCAATCTCTTGACTTCTTTCAATTGCCGGAATAAAAAATGTGATTCTGGGAAAGAGCAAATTAGCAATGACTTGACATCATTGTACTATTCAAATGACGAATTAATAGTCAATAGCCATAATATCTGCAGAAGTAATAACCAAAAGTCCCATGGAAGAAAGAGATTGTCATGCATGAGCATTTCATAGAAGTTGATCAACCAAAAAAAAAAAAAAATTATCCTTTTAAAGAAAGGACAGAATGTAAGACTCACAATATAAAATACATTGGATATTTCCACATTGTTCCTACAAAATGTTTAGTGATCATGACAAAAACATGATCACTAAACAGGTGTTGCTTTGTATGTTGGATGGATCTACAATCTCATCAAGACTCTAGTTGGTACGTGAGGTGCAATCAATGCAATTTCTCTTACAGTCACAATGAGTTTTTTAATGCTTCAATACTATAACCCTTAAATTTTCCCTGTTCTGTAAATTTCAATTTTCTCAATTCATTTCACTGTAATCTCTGAGAGAGAGAGAGAGAGAGAGA
Organism: Eucalyptus fibrosa; assembly: GCA_017140475.1. NCBI lineage: Eukaryota > Viridiplantae > Streptophyta > Magnoliopsida > Myrtales > Myrtaceae > Eucalyptus > Eucalyptus fibrosa. The sequence continues at coordinate 20,472,013 of CM029507.1, forward strand.
GAGAGAGAGAGAGAGAGAGAGAGAGAGGTTGTATAACCAGTGCAACGGGGTCATTCTTTTAAATCCTTAACCAGCATGTCAGAAGGTTATAAACAATTCGGTTGTTTGAGATGGCTACCATTGCCATCATTCACAACCATGCAATGAAATTGCAGTTTATCCAAAGTAGTCATACACATAAATAATAACAATAAATGATGTAATTTGCAATTACATCATTCAAGAGAACGTAGTTCAGCATTTGCAAATTACATAATTTAAGAGATCTACAAATGACCTGATCCAGATCTCGGAATCTTCTTCAGGATACTCATCATTGCCAAAATCAACAGGAATGCAGATCGTTTCCGCTCTTAACTGAAGTGATGGAGAGTAATGCATCAGAATATATCATTTAGAAAATTGCTAATTTTGCCATGTAACACTTTTTGTAGAAAGAATGCATTCAAATATTGCCCTACGGTACATGCCAAAAGCAATCTAACACAGCATCATCTTTGGACCTTTGGAAGCAAGGACCAGAAGGCTCCAACTTCTGCCCTGCATAATACAGGGCGTGTTGTGATGCTTCTCTTTTGAAGAAGAATGGATGCAGATATTGTCCCATGGTCTATGCCAGGAGAGACCAAACGCAGCATCATGTTTGAAGTTTTCGAAGCAAGGAATTATAGCCTCTAACTTCAACCCTGGAAAATACAGGGACATTTATCAATAACACCCTCACATTTGGATTTCCAATGTTGCCATCAGGTTAGAGACAGGGAAATCAGAAAGATTGCTGGTTCAAAGTTTCAGAGCATAAACAAGCTCTATATGTTGTATAATTCATGAAGGTCAATGAGTGAGGCACCAGGACATGTTAGTATCATCAGGAACCTATGCTCCAGTCACACGTACATACACAGAACCTACCAAACAAACGATTTTGCCAAGATCCAATGTCTAATCAGGTCATATGAGACCCTTCTGCAATAAAAGAAGAAAGTCGACAAAGGATCCATGGACAATTTATTATTTAGTGATATACATACAGTCTACCAAGAAATAGAAAGATCCATCACAAAGGTCCACAAAGAAAACAGAAACTTGCTTTGTAGAGGTAATCAGAATAAGAACAATAGCGTTCACTTTTATTGTGGTAAAAAGACATGCTTTTAAATACATATCGTCACCATATAGTCATTGCAGAGATATTAAAAGAAGCAGAGGAACATATAATGTACTTTCCTTTCTTACAATTTTATGGTGCCATCTGCACAGCAAAGTGAATCCAATAAAAGATAGACAAAAGTACTGAATCTGACCATCAGCTAATATGAAGACTTCTTCTGGAAGAAATTAAGTTCCTTAGCTCTATCAAATGTTCATCATTTGATATGTTAAGAGAAAGACGGAGATTCGTCAATAAGGCTTCTTGTTCCCAACTCATTGGTCCAGAAGCATACAATGCCACCAGAATGCTGCGATATGCATGCAACTCTAAACTATGAACTCTAGTTGCAACAGCCTCCTCATGAGGAAGGGAGAAAGTCACGTCTTCCTCATCATCACGTCCTTGGAATGATTCAGCGCTACTACAAAGAGTATCGGCATCTTGACTAGGATCCCTCAAAGTTCGACTAGACAACCTATTGAAACAATCATCTACAACACTGCAACTACCGACAGAACTTGCGTCCGTATCGGAATCATTAGGTTCTAGATGACTGCCAAAGGAAGCATGCATGTTTCTTTCACCCAGAATTTCTCGTGGGTAGGCAACAGCATCTACCTTTTCCAATGGGGCTCTCAGGAACACATTATCTTTGATTGTTGCTTTCCTTTTGCGACTATGTCCAGCGTTCACTCTTAGTTGAGATGAGCAATAAGGTGAGAGTCTTTTCATCCCCGACGTTCTACTGGAAACAGCATTAGATTCCTGGAATCGGCTTTTGTTGGCAACTGACAGACAACCATCCTCTACCCGCATGTTCATCTTTGGTTCCTCCTTGCACAGCAGCCGAACTTTATTTCCTTTAAGCTTCATGATCAATGAAGCACGCTACACAGGGAAACCTGCACAGCCGACAAACGAAACATACGATCATTCTCGTAGGCCATAAAAGCAACATAGAATGTGAAGGACAAACATTGACAAGTAATGCCCATATCCCAAATGTAAATCAACAGGATCTTTTCGAGATAAAATTTTTCTCACATGCAAAGTTTAATATCATTGTCAAACCATCCTAAGTACAAGTCCTATGGCATCTGAATCAGACGAACCCGATACAGAAAGCATGATCGAAAGGCACCGATCAAGAGACAACAACCCATCTTCCTTTAATGAAAGAAAAATTAATGAATCAGACATCCAAAAAGATGCCTTTTAGTCACAATCAGTGCGCAAAATCAATAATTTATATGACCCAGAAATCTAATCAAAATACCCAAAAACGTGGCATCAGACCATTACATAGTAAGGCACAGATACACAAAAACTAGGCAAAAATCGTCAACAGGAATGCGCCTCCAAGGAAGGGGAAAAAAATCCAAAAGATTGATTTAAAAAAAAAAAAAAACAAAATCGATTCATCTTGCGATGAAGAGCCCAGAATCTTCAAATTCAAAAATCATTGTTCATAAATTCACATCCAAAAAACCGGAGCAATACGGCAGCCATTAATTCCAATAAATTGCAACAAAAATCGAAAATAAACTGCGAAAAAAATTGAAACTTACCTTCGAAACGAATGCAGCCCGAAGCCCTAATTTTCGATTCCGCGGAAGCGTTTAGGTTTTTCCCCTTCGATTTGGAGAGAGAGAGAGATTTGGGAGATTGCGATTTGAAGGACAAGGAAGGTAAACAATTGAAAATGGGTTTATAATGGGGGGGTACTTTTCTTGCTTACCAGAAAAAATAAAATAAAATAAAGTAAAGCCAATTTTTTTCATTTTTATTTTTTTATCCCCAGCAACAATATATGTCCAAAAAAGTGAAAGAAAAGAAAAAGAAAAAGAAAGGCCCTGTTTGCAGCTTGAACCCTACAAATACTTCATAATTCGACTTGGTACTTTAGAGAGGGTTAATTGTAATTTCACCCCCAATTTCGAAATCTATCTCACTTTAAAAGCAATCAAAAGCAATTCATTAATAGTGGAATTTTTTTGGTACTTAGGTTAGGATAAACGTTCTAGAATAATTGTTACATGTATATAGTCAAGTACTATGACATTACTAGGCCAAATCGCGATGTCTAGTCAATTTCAACTTAGGTTATGTAGCTCCAAACAACAACTATAGGACACCGAGGCATGTTTGTCTTATAAACTGACGTCTATACTAATTCATAATGAGAGATGGTATTTCATGTAATATTTATACTATGTGGTATAACAAGCGGATCAAAGTTATGGGGTGCGCCTAATAGGAGGAGATTCATAACATGCGCGCATTAATGATTGGTCGATTACACCATATGTAACGTGGTGTGACCATAACATAAAATATTTTTTGCTATCGGGGGCTAATTTCTAAATACATAATTAGATGCATGACACCAACTACAAGGGAGATGTGTAGGTAGAGGCAAAGTGGATGAGAGAGCGCTTAAGGTTTTCTCAAATGACGTGCTAGGTACATTGAAATTGATTTATTAAAATTGTTTACTAAGTAATGTAGTGGGGTCTTTTATTAGATATTGGGTATATACCCCCACTCATCTGAAATCCCAATTACAATCCTACCCACCACCAATACATTGATTTTGATGGACTAGTCTTAATAGGACCACTTTATTCATCGATCAGTACTCCAATTGGTAGTTTACTAATGTGGGTATCACCGCATTCATATAGCTGAATTTGTACATAGGGGATGTCCACATCTTATCACCCATCAATCAGTGACCGGAGAAAGTTTCCGCCAACCAAAGATGGAGAAAACATAGCCCGTCTTGGTAACTCAGCATTATTTTTCTTGGAAACGTTGTACCAAATGTTAGTTCTCTTTAGATTCAATCGAAAGAGAACACTTTCCCTAAACCACCAAACAAGTGAAAACTAATTATCTTTTCTTGAAAATGATTTTCATTGAAAAAGATTTTCAATTATCATGAAGTATTTAGGGAAACAAATGTGTTTTCCCTCTTACTAGAAGAGGAAGTTATTTTCCCCCAATTTAAAATGCTTGTTTTTTTTTTTTTTTAATCTATGACAAACATTCCTCGTAAATTGATTAATTTTTTGTCACCCAAACACTAGAAGTCGGAAAATAATTTCCTAGAACAATTAAAAAAAAAAGACTCTAAATTAATTTGGTAGCACACCACTATAATTACCAATGTCCTTTTCCCTTGAGCAATGGCTAATTGAAACCACACGTCAATCGGTGGATAATATCCATATTGGTGGAAACGAAAGTGATGTCGCACGTCGTGCGCGAGGCATCTATCGTATGTTGAAACTTTCATTCCTTCCTGTCCCCACAACGTTATCCTTTTTACGACAGAAACACTCAAAAATCTTCATTACATCGAGTTCTTACATTTGACCAACCAGTGGATTTTCTATAACCGGAAAGAAGTTGTTACAAAACAATGAGCAAATCTCTCACAATGAATTGTCAAAGATTTCGGTTTCTCACGATGAGTTGTTACCCTCAAAAGCTTCGTCCTTCATCTCGAAGTTGGAGGACTACCACTGGTCAGCGGAACGATCCTCATCATTTCCAGCCCATGTCGACGTCAACATGAAAAGAGAGAAGCAATTATTTCCCATGGCAGTTTCGTAGATGATGGTGAGAAGAAGTTTCAAGTTGGGCATCCGATTGGGGTCCCATCTCGTGCTTTCGCATGAAATGCTTGGATGATGTGTGGAAGCATCGTTCAGATCATGCCGGGAGTGCAGTCACTGTGCAACGTTTGATATGAACCATGCGTGCAAGAAAGCATGGACTCTGGTTGGAGGATTGGCCATGGGAATGATTATGGTGCAAATATTGCACAACGAGACAAGGAATCCACCATGATGCCATGCCCGAGTCGGACAAAGTTGCAACAAGGTTCTTATTCCCATGCGAACCCGTTAAAGAACGGCATCGGACCACAAATCCTGGTACCAACAATAAGGAAAAGTTGCAGCAACAGAGACAAATTTGCTGAACTGGATTATCTGAAGATCCAAAGACTTGACATTTAAACCAGGTAAAGGTAATGTAGTGAATAGCATATCGCCTTGTTTTCTGTGTGACGGGCGAGCGTCGGCAAAACAGCTCATGATAGGTATCTAGAGTCTCGACTGAAAAGCAAAATCTTCTGAATAACATTTGAGTGCTCCAACTGCCCGTGCCGACAGACAATTAAAAAGAAGACAAAGAACTTCAGCAAATTGAAGCATCGAGAAATTGACAATGCGCATGTTTAGGTGACTAATTCGACCAGCACAGAAGTCTATTTCCATATGCCGCCTTTCATCGAAAGTGATGAAAAGGTACATATTAAAATAATGTAACAGCAAGTCACCATTTCTTCTTTGGCTTCGCATGATGAGGACGTGAGCAAAATTTCCACATCCAGTCTATGTTTACATGTGACTGGAATTACCCGAGCACCATTAAATGGTTTCCTCAACAGAACTCAAGAGACCGGAAACTTCTCAATAATTCTCCCTTCTTAATTGACTCAAAACTTTTCACAATGCAAAGAACCCAGATTCCATCTAAAATTCTTTTTTCTCATGACATTTTACAATCTGAAGACAAGAATGATGCCATATACTCATAAATGGCTCACAATGAACAGCGCATACTTGTGTTATCCTACTCTTTGGGGATTAAAGAGGAAGTTGCATGTTCTTCTTTCCTATAAATGGGACATCAAAAATTCCTGAACCTCTGCCAGCATGAAAGATGGCTAGGAAGTAAGATCTTCCGATGGCTTTTGTCAGCTGCTTGCTTTCATAGATTCAGAAGCCAAAAACTTGCAATTAATATGTCATGTTCGAACACCCAACATCTTTGCACTGACCCTCTATAAGTCATGATGGTTCAGTAAACAGATAGTGAAGCAAAGGTGCCACAACGGCAACACTCAAACTGTTTCCAAGGAGAGCATATCTGAAGCAGGAAGCACATACATTAGATTTCGAGGGCCAGAGAGAGAGAGAGAGAGAGAGAGAGGGAGGGAGGGAGAGACATCAGATTTCAATATCCCTAGGCACAAAAGCAGATTTATGATGGTTCATGAGCTAGTCATACTTCAGGGGAGATAGAACCTCAACAGTAGACAGCACCCAAAACTAGAAGGAGATACATTCTCACTTGTGGTTTTTAAAAATTATTCAGTTAGAAATATACGTCAAAACCTTGCAAATGATAGAGGAAGCAGGACAGAAATGTTGAGAGGTGCAACTTTTCTCAACTTTTAGCCAAGTCATAATCTAATGAGTCTGCAAGCATGGAGGCTTGAACCCACAACCTTCTTGTTGCTGAGCAACACAACCTGAGCTGCATCCAATCTTCCGTCATTAAAAGTTATTATTAACAAACACATTCTACTTCTTGGGAGAAAATAAATAAATAAATCGTTGAATTTGACGCATGTAGGACTCAAAAACATGGCCTCCTTTCATAGAAAGAGAACTCTTCCACGGGGACATGTTAACTTTTATATTACAAGCCTAGCAGGAACTTCAACTTCAACATTATATTGTATATGTCAAATATGGTGAGTTAATCCTTAAAATTAAAGCCAGCCTCGAATCTGTTGAACCATATACAGGACATTCATCCGTTTGGTCTTAGATACGGTTTTCATAACACTACCTGGAGAATCGGTTCTTCTATACAGTAACAAATTCCTTTCATCATCTCTCTTAACTAATACCTTTAAATGATTTACATGACAAAAATCAACAGTGAGCTGAAATGGCAACAACTATATTGATGTGACTATCTAATTAAGCCCTGCATGGTTTTTTCTTTTTTTGTGGTTGTGTGTGTGTTGGGGGGGAGGAGTTGGGCGTTGGGATGGGGGAGGAATGGTTACAGCATGAGGGACCTTGGAAGCCTCGCCCCTGCTGATGCTTGTTGGTAGCTCCCCACTCTTTTCTCTCTCTGTCTCTCTCCCCCTCCTGTTTTTGCTTTTATCGTCAATTTCCTAGTGTCTCATTAGGTGCTTCAACTAGACGCCGTGTCAGCAACACATCAATTAGTAATAGCAGGTGACGAAGGAAATTGATTACCAAAAGGATTTGATTAAAAAGAGGCCGGGACACAAATTTACAACAATTAGAGGACCAAAATTACAGTTAACCCAAAAGAAGGGGGCGTAAAAAGGTAGCATAAGGATGATGCAAAAGGTGGAATGTATGAACTTGCTGATTTCAAATCAGTGAAAAAAGAAGCAGTGTTAAACTTCAAACAAACATTACTATGCTATTGTTTTTTTTTTTTTTTTTTTTTGGTATAGTGACTATGCTATTGTTAAACTTTACAGGACCACCAAACTATCTTCAGTGTGAAGCAACATACCTTTGCTTAAGATTGACATGATCTGGAAAAACAAAATGCCCCGGGAAAGAGTGGAAATTTGCAACCTGATTGCCATTCGGGAAAGAGAAAAAAAAAAATATTAGCACCATTTGGGGAAAAAAGAAAAAAAAAATCTCAACAAACAGAATGTCTTGGGAATATATAGATACCTCCCGAGGGGTAAAATATCTAAGGCGCTGCTCCTTTAATGGGAATTCTTTGCCTTTAATTTCTGGCTGCATGTTAACCATTATGAAGTGTCACAGCAAGAAATTTCCATCTGCCGGATGTCTAGATTATGTAGAATAATCAGATAAAAATGGCATCTCTAATGACGAAACTATGAATCCTTCAAAAACAAGAATTTTAGCCTGTAGACATCTCAGTTTAGACTCACTCCCAAATATGCACAAGGTTGTAATTACTAAGCCTGGTAGCGAAAGATTAAATACATGGAACGGATCTATAATGTATAGAATGCAGATATCAGACTCCAATTATGGGGAAGAATCGAAAGTTATTCAATCCTTGCAAGCATCAGGGTATTTAAAAATGCTAGACTAGCTAATGAGCAAATTTACAGATGGACAGTACCTAAAGCTCTAGCATATGATGCAATTTAGAAACCATGCCTCTCCAATTTTAAAGTTAGATTCTCACCTGGACAGTTGCCAAAAGAGACCCAGTACCCTTTACATATCGATAATAACTTTTTGTGAAACAACAGCACTGCCTTGAATCAGGATAAACAATGTCTATAGTCTGTCAAGGAATTTATCAATGGATAATGAATATGTTCGATGAGTAAATGATGGGAGATGCTATTTTACAAGACAAGTAATAAAAGAAGGAAAGTGGAAAAGGATACCCATAGCACTGCCCCATCTCTCTATCAAACTTAACGGAACATGGTAAAGGTCCAAATCAGTACTATTGAATCCATATCTTTCATTGTGACCCTTGAGAGGATCATTAAGTTCTCTAGAAACAATGTTTGCATTCTCAAAGCCATATTCAGCTGTTTTAGGGCCAGCAGTACTCTTGAATTCAAGAAAGTGCTCCACTGGGACACAAGATTCCAGCAGCTTATCCCAGTTGTCTTGTGGTCTCAAACACTCATCAGTAACTAATTCACCATTGTGCACAAATAATGGGCTTGGACACCATATAAGCTTATCATTAAAGCATGGGCTTGAGAAGGATAAGGGATTCCTTTTTGCCTGAAAGTCAGTGGACACAAGTTACATGCCTGAAGTGATAGAACATAAGAGATGTATGTGGCTAATACTAAAGCAAACATTCATATGAAATGAGTGTACATAGATTGTCAAAGTTAGTGCAAATAACTTATTGGCGAGGTGATCTGACAATAATACAATTATCAAACAGAACTGGTAAAGTCAATGGTCCTTGCAACAAATTCATCAGAGATCAATTAACCATATATCAATTCTTTTTAGAAGAAAAAGGCAATCATTTTCTCAGCGAATTTGATCAAGAACTCAAAAATCAAAATCCCGAAGTTCATCAGAAGTATCAGCCATCAAGTAAAGAGGATTTAATTCAGAAAATTCTATCTCATAGAAAGTTAATGCTGTTCGTAACACCTAAGAAATATAGCAGAGGCAGAGAGAGGACGAGTACCAAGCAAAAGTACCGAGGCCTAGAATATGGCACCCCAAACTGCAGTGGACTCAAAATAAATTCTTGAGTAACAAAACCACTACTTTTCAATGTTTCAATCATTTTTGCATGAGTATCAGAAGTCTGCAAGAAAAAAAAATTCACAAATCAGCAAATCTTCTTGTTCGCTATAAATGAAGCAAGGTGATAGATAAACAAACCTCAAATCCAACGACATTTTCCACAAATAACAATATAGGAGGCCGAGATAATTGTGGTATGAGTTCAAGAATCCTGAGAAATGAAAATGCTCGAGCATCACCAGATTGCTTTTGCAGACCTAATGACAACACAAGATGAGAATTCTCCATCAAAAAGAAAAAAGCTAAAACCTGAAAAAGAAACAACTAACCTTGTCGAGTATAGGGTTGGCAAGGAGGAGAAAGAAGCCACGCTTGTGCTTCATATCTGTCGAGATCAGCAGCAGTAAGACTTTGAATATTGCCCTATGGAGTACAAATATAACACACATGAACATGGGTAAGTCAAAAGGAAGCATGCAGAAGCATATATAAGAGCTTATAAAAACATTTAAAGCAATGAATTCCTGTCTTGTAGTCCTTTGAGTCATGTCAATAAAAAGCCCATCCTCTAAAATCTCAAGCACCAATCTCGCATAAACCAATCACAGCTATGGAATTCTAATTCCTTAACTCGAACGGCAAAAACCCATTGGGGTGCTGAAGGAACTTTTCTCGTTTTGTAAAAGACAGATATTCTGTTAACAGACAGATGCTATAAAAAGGCATTGATTTCACTACCTTTTCCAAGTCATGTGTCATTCAGCAAATTCTAAGAGCAACACTCAAAATCCCCAATGTCCACGAAGAAACGAAAACACTATGTTTGTGCAATGTCTGCATTTCACGTCTTTCCAAATTATCGAAAAGGTGGATTTCTTCATAAAATGTGAGAATTAACAGCACATACTTTTGTCAGTTTCGAAAGTGCAGATGAAATAAGTTGCTGCCTATCGGTGAAAAAACTCTGACAAAACCAGTGAACTCAGATCCTCATCAACACCAATACGCCGCGCTGACCTGCTTATCGCCGAAAACCAACATTTCTTTTTCTAAAAAAATAAAAAAACAAAATAATTCCCATGAACCCCTCATCAAGCAACACACCAAAAGCAAATTTCTTCAACTAACAACAATCACCAGAGCACGCATCTCTCGCGTTCCCATGAATGGTCACTAGCTAGCTTCCAAGACGTGTAACTTCCAACGCCAGCCAGACCAACGGACTCTAGTAAACCCCACGGAGAACTACTCCGGCAAATCCACAACAACCCATGAACCACAATCATACAGTGAAAGCAAGAAAGAAAGGACAGGACAGGACAGGACAGGACCTGGTAAGGCCGGTGACCGAAATTGTGCTCATAAACGTCGTTGGCCACGTCGTTGATGTCGAACGCTTCTGCTACTTCCGCGCTCACGCCGGCCTTGATCAGCGAATACCTCTACAGCAAGCAGCAACGAAACCAATCAATACCTGGAAAAAATGCGCGCGCGAACACGCACCGATCCAGCGCGGAGAAACTCATTAGGGTTTTCTGGGCAGAAGGGTACCATGCCGCCGACTCCGCTGTAGAATTCGAGGACCCGCCATTGATGTTTGACCTCCATTGCTTTGCTGCTGCAGAACTGCTCTGCTTCGCTCTCGCCCGCAACGGAAGAGACGGGAGCAGCAATTTTTGCCTTCTGGGTTCTGTAAAAAGTCAAACGAAAACAACGAATGCCGATAAAAGAAAATGAAGAGCCTTTTTTTTTTTTTGAATTTCGAGAAAATAATTTATAAAATTCTAAAATATTGTCATAAAATCTAAAAAAAAAAGGAAATTAAGAGAAAAATTAATATGATTTTAATATCTACTATCTAAAACTCAACGTTCTTCGTATTAAATTATATGCTCATTTTTGCATTCATTCTTTCTACACAACACACGTTGTAATATTATTCATAAATTTGATAATGGGACGACCACTTAAAGAGAGTACTAAGTTAAGCGTTTGATAACGTTCTAACCGATTTAACCGATTCTTTTTGATTTTGTTCCCTTAACCGATTCTAAGCATTTTAAGGTTTGGTAATTGTCAGAATTTACGATTAAAAATTTCGTTTGATAAAATCATCGCCGTATTTATTAATTCCCGCTTCCAAATCAATTTCTTTTAATTTTTAAATAATTTTTTTTACTTTTTTCCTTTGTTTTCTTTTCATTTTTTAATTTTTAATTTTTTTCTTTTCATTTTCCTTTTTTTCTTTTCATTTTTTCATTTTTTTCTTTTCATTTTCCTTTTTTTCTTTTCTTTTTCTTTTTTTTTCCTTTTTTCTTTTATTTTTCTCACCTTCTTCTTCTTCTTCTTACGGGCGGCCGTCGGACCGGCGACCGCCGTGACGAGGGCCGGCGACCTCACCGGCGCGTCGCCGGCCCTCGCGAGGCCGGCCCTCGTCGGCCAAGCCTCGCCGGCGGCCCTCGCGGCCGATGGGCGAGGCTCGCCTAGCTCCCGCCGAGGCTCGGCCGAGCCCCGCCGGTGGGCCGCCGACCTCGTCGGGGTTGGGCGAGGCTTGCCAGCCACCGGCGGGCCGGGCGAGCCTCGCCCGGCCACCGGTGGGCCGGGCGTCGCGAGGCTCGCCCGGCCCTCGCCCCGATCCGGCGAGGCTCGGCCTCGCCGGATCCGGGGAGGCCGAGCCTCGCCGGTGGCCGGGCAAGCCTCCGGCGAGCTCACCGGACCTCGCCCGGTCGCGAGCCTCCGGCGAGCTCGGGACCGGCCGGCGGGCGGGACGGGCGGCGGCCATGGCGGTGGACGGCGGTGGCGGATGGCGGACGGTGGCGAGCGGCGGTGGACGGCGGTCGTGAGATGGCCGGGGAAGAAGAAAATTTTGTTAATATTTACTATAAAAATCAAATTTTTTTTTCAAATTGGATTCGGAACAAGAATCAACTTTTTTTTATTCTTTCTTTCTACACAACAAATTTGTAAAACAAAAATTTTACCAAACGCGATTTGATGATTCCTAACAAAGACGGGCCACTTGTTGGATGGTTACCAAACACTAAGATAATGATCTTGTTGAAAATGGCCAGATCTAGGAGGAAGCTTCGCCACCTACAGCAACAGGCCTTGGCAAAAGTTCATTATGCCCAATTGTATAATGTCACTTTGCCATTGTGGTACCATTCACCCAAGATCTGAGGTTCGTCAAGCTTGTGCGAGGGGTGCTTCGGCCGAATTACGGGGGTGTTAAGCACCACAAAACGCCGGGATTTGCAAGGGTCGGTGAGAGCATAATTGATGCGGTTGTTATGACCGTTAACTTTCAAGTCTCATTGACAATTATGGCTATTGCAGCGTCCCAATTCACTGGTAGAGCCATCTTGGGTGTTACATCAATGAACTCTGCCGTTTAAGAAACATTCACATGGACAATGTTTGTGTAGACATCATGAGAACGGTGAAAGTACATTCCACTACTTTGGATAATGCCACCATCAACACACCGGTTGCTAGGAACATAGTCATGCGAATGAGGCCGGTTTGCAGCTGCGTGTGCTATGTCATCAGTTTTTGCTGGCAAGACGACCTTAACGAAATGTTTCGGTTCCGTAAGTTCCCTTTCAGACGTGAGAAATCGGTGGAACTTCGCCCATTTGGCGTTGAAGAAGAAGGACTCTGATCAGACGGTTGCTAGTAATTCAACCACTAACGCAGAGGCTGATTGGATGGTTGCCGAACTATTCGGGGACGTTTTCAAGGTGTCCAATGATGGCCAGGAGGTTCCCTCCATCCACGAGCGACTATCCATCGGCCACCTGAGTTTTGACCTTCCTCTACCTGATTTCACATCAATCAGCCGACAGAGAAAGTGGCGACTTTTTCTGTCCGGTCATCATTGCCGTCCAAAAGAAACTGCCTAAACATAGTATTCATGAAAATCTTCGTCTAAACTTTAAAATGACCGACATTTTCTGTCAAAATGGGACACTTAAGTCCACCCCGGCGAAAATCCGGCCAAATGACTCTTTTTCCCATTGAGTTTAGTCCAAAACGGCGTTGTTTTGCACGCCGACGCGCGAGAAAACGCAAAAACGACGCCTGCTTTCGTGTCTACGTGTAAATAATAATATAAAAATTAATTAAATTATAAATTATTCAAAAAAAATTTAAAAAAAGAAATTTTAAAATTAAGAAAATTAAAAAGTTTTAAAAATAAGAAAATTAAAAAAAAATTAAAAAAAAAAAAAGGAGGGGAGGTCGAACGGGCGGGCGCTGAGGGCCGAGCCCGCCGCCGCCGCTCCCCTCCGTCGCCGACAAGGGGTCGCGGGCCCTCGCCGCCTCCTACCGCCGTCGGAAGGGCCAACGACGGAGTGGGGAGGGTCGGCCGAGGTCGGCGGGCCCTGGCCAGGGGCCGGCGAGGCCAGCCGATCGGCGATGAGGGCCCGCGAGCCCTCGCCCAGATCTAGGGCGAGGTCACAACCCTCGCCGCGATCCGGCGAGGGCTCGCGGGCCCTCCCTCGGCCGGCCGGGGGCCGACGACCCCGCCGACCCTCCCCTCCATTGCCGGCCCTTGCCGGCGACGGCAAGGAGGCGGTGACTACAAGGGCTCGCCCTCAGCCACTCGTTCGACCTCCCCCCCCCCCCCCCCCCCCTTTTTTTAATTTCTTATTTTTTTAATTAATATTTTTAATATTTTATTTTTTTAAAAAAATTAAAATCTTTTAAAATTAAAATTTTTAAAATTTTCTTATTTTTTTTAATTTTTTTAAATTAAAATGTTCAAAATTTTCTTATTTTTTTAAATTTTTTTAAATTTTTTAAAATTAAAATTTTTGAAATTTTCTTTTTTTTTAAAATTTTTTTAAATTTTCTTTTTTTAAAATTTTTAAAATTTTTTAAAATTTTCTTTTTTAAAAATTTTTTAAATTTTTTTAAATTAAAATTTTTAAAATTTTTAAAATTTTCTTTTTTTTTAAAATTTTTTAATTTTTTAAAATTAAAATTTTTAAAATTTTCTTTTTTTAAAAATTTTTAAAATTTTTTAAAATTAAAATTTTTAAAATTTTCTTTTTTAAAAATTTTTAAAATTTTTTAAAATTAAAATTTTTAAAATTTTTAAAATTTTCTTATTTTTTTTAAATTTTTTAATTTTTTAAAATTAAAATTTTTGAAATTTTCTTTTTTTAATTTTTTAAAATTAAAATGTTTAAAATTTTCTTATTTTTAAATTAATTTTTATGCTGATTTGAGCTCCTAAAATGACCACGTAGGCAAAAAATAATAATAAAATATCGCTTGCAGTGATTTCCGAGGGTGCGGAGGAGGCTAACTTAAGTGTCATCCCACTAAAAAAAAAAAAAAAAAGACTTAAGTGTACTGTTTTGAAATTATTACGACTTAAAGTGTCGTACGCCTTGAAATCCAAGTTATGAAGACTTGTCTTTTCATCCATAGTATCCATGAAAAGTCTTCATCTAAAGAGTATTTTTATCAATCCAATTCTAAATCTTTTGATTATATTAATTAAGTTATAAATTTGTTCACATTTTACCAATTGAATTTATTCGATCAATTTTAATTAAAAATTATTAATATGAATGCCGAGCATTTTATTTGTACATTACGCGTAAATAATTTTTACGTGAATAATTCTAATAAATTCTTCCAGCTATTAGTTGTCCATGATGCATGCAAGTGGCGAATATCTCACGATGGATGACTCGGGCTACACTAAGAATGTCAGCCATGAGAACCTTGACTTTTTGTGTTGGTGACAGGCCAAACCTTTTCGTCACGCTATTCTTTCCATGGTGGCCCTAGGCATGCTTACTCCACCGGCGTCAACTACATCATCCATGGTGACTTTGGATACGTTCGGGTGAATCAACACGGACAACAAGCTAAGGGTGTCCAGCAAAGTCTAGAGAAAAGATCCCCTGGCTAATGGAAATTCTAATGCCGGAGGAACGTGCTCGAGTTGAGGCAACGAAGGAGGACGACACTCATCTTGTCCAGTTACAGTGATGAAGGGAGTGGCCCGTGACAAATAAGATTTTACTTTTCTTTCAAGATGTATTTGTTTATACAGGTACATTCTGTTATCGTTTTTTTAGATGAAAAGATGTATTTCCATCGATCTCTTCAATACACTGTTTTCAATTATTAGGTTGTAATGTCTTACCAGATGCATCTGTCTAAAGAATTTATTCATAACTCACAAGTTGAGTTTATAGCTTGCATTAACTTAGACCTGCAACAAATGATGCACACCCTTGCATCGTTATAAGCACGGAACCACAATGCCAATGGCTTTCTAAAATTCAACTACGTCGCTCAGGGATCATCCATCAATTCATACACAAGTTCCATAACTCTCTTCCCTCCCAGCACTTCATAAAGGCATCCAGACGGAAGAACAGAAACCATGTAGAACAATGCATCAGATCCCGATTCGGAGATTGTTACGACATCAATTCCGTCATAGATTCACGCCTCAAAAAAACTGGCAAGCAAGTACTCTATTCTCCACTACTTTCATCGACTGAAGTACAAGGCCATGAAGGCTACAATTGCCCATACCCATACAGTTCAATGAAACTTCTGCTGCCCATGCACCCAGGCAACGCTTCCATCATCCTAAAAGCCAACACGCTCAGATCAGAGTGGATCAGATATACACGTCCTGTAATAATTGATTTGTGCAGAGTATTACAGGCCTACTTTTGCTTGAATTGCAAGAAATGTAACAAGATCTTGTGACCAGAATAGAACCTTAAACTACAAGTCATGAGTCTAGACCGCATTCTCAAATTCAAGTAGATTGTAGACATACATGTACATGACCGCTTCTTGCATTTCAGCATCATCGTGGACTCCAGTTCTTCTCCTCCTCAAGAAGAATGGTCGCAACATTTGCACATAACCTCCATGTAGTAACACAAAACTCTGCAAATCTAGGTGCAGGAATCTTGTACTTGGTTATGGAAGCTAAGAACGCTATCTTGTCAAAGGTGAATTTGGACGGAATTGAGCCAAGAGGTGCACAAATCTTTTATCTTTACCCTGAGTAGCATTGCTAGCATCTTTTAAGCATACCAGACCAAAAGAGACTCAAAGCAGCATAACCTCTTAAATGCACCACATCAAATTTGATCCCAACTCTAAGATAAACATGATTATCTTCATTTCACATCTCTTAGGTCAATTGATACAGCAATGAGTTATGAGGTCAATCAAAAAGTGACAGAAAAATGCCCAAATTAAAGCTCCAGCCAGAAAAGAAAGGAAGAAGAACAGAACTTTCTGAGCTAACAATAGTTGTGTATATTGTCACAAAGAATTGATTGAAATAACTTATCACGGCTCCACTAAAAAGTTTACTAGCTACCAAAGTTTCTAGACTTTCATCACTTTACCAGTAATCCCGGCAAGAGCATACGCCATCTTTAATATGGTGAAACCTCTTGGCATCACGCATGATAAACTCTCTGCCCACTAGCTTTGACATAATCTTCAGAGCGTTGTGGCAATCCCCACAAACACGGAGATTCTTAATGACCCGGATAGATGATCTGGCTGGACTGCTGAGTAGACCATAAGAAACTGCAAGTCTCTCACTGTGAGATAGAAGGGCATCCTCCTTGCTTTCCTGGTCAACGTCATGCAAGACAAATCGAGTCTCCGGAACATAACCAGCCTCTTTCATGAGTCCCCTTAATCCCCTTAACTGAGCATAGATTCTGTGTGTCTCGGGATGAGACGTATCACCTGCTCGATATTCATGGACTGTGCTCCTTGCCTCTAGGAGATTTTTCTTTGCCAATTTTTTCTTTTCTTCCTCCTTAGCAATTTCAGAAGCCGTCACTGGTACAAGACCTGACCTAGATTGTTCATTCATGCGTGATGGATCCAACTGCTCAACAAGCTCAGCGCAGCGATCCCCGAGTTCTGTGTGCCCTTGAATTCTACAAAGATTCATCAAGGTCTCCCAGATTCCAACACTAGGCTCCAACGGCATTTTCTCGACAAACTCCATCGCCTCATCCAGATGCCCTGTTCTTCCCAGCATGTCTACCACACTTACATAGTGCTCCATAGATGGGACAATGCCATAATCCTTGCTCATCGATTCAAGATGCAACATCCCTTCATAAATATCACCCACTGCTGCACAAGCAGAGAACACAGAAATGAACATTTGTCCGTCAGGTTTAAGCCCTGCTTCTTTGAATCGAGTGAACAGGTCAATGGCATCCTCTCCAAGGTCATTCTTTGCAAGCCATGTGATCATGATGTCCCATGTTGACAAATTACGCTCAGACATCTTGTCAAACACCGCAAATGCATCATTCATGGAATCGCATTGGCCATACATTTCCAAGATGCGGTTATAGGTGAAGACGTTGATGGGAGATATTGATCTCATGACATGTTCGTGAACTGTTTTTGCTTCTTCGAGAGCTTTATTTTCACCACACTGGTGCATCAGTTGTACAAAACGAGGTAAATCAACAGCAACACACTTACTAACCAACAACTTCAAAACTTCCACAGCTTCCTTCACTTTTCCCTCTCTACAGAAACCATCAAACTCTTCGAGGGAATTAATGTAAGATGCACCTTCAGAAGCTCCATCCAATGCTTGTCCAGGCCTGGAATCCCCAGGCATCTGAGAAGCCACCATCGAATCATTAATATCATTTGAGTTCACCTGATGCTGTCCAAAAGAAAAGTTTTGAGGGTACTGTCCGACACCTAGATTTTGGGGGGACACAGTTTGTTGACCGTTTTGAAAGCCACTGCCTATCCCCATATTATAGCCAAAATTTTCCTGATGTCGCCCCATCATTTGTCCGTTCGAAGGGCTTTGGGAATAGGATCCACTCACGTTGGGCCTCGCTTGAGTGTATCCCTC
This sequence comes from Eucalyptus fibrosa, assembly GCA_017140475.1. Lineage (NCBI taxonomy): Eukaryota > Viridiplantae > Streptophyta > Magnoliopsida > Myrtales > Myrtaceae > Eucalyptus > Eucalyptus fibrosa. The sequence goes on from CM029507.1 coordinate 20,490,125, forward strand.
TCCATAAGAAGAAGCTCCGACGGTAGATGCATTTCCTTGCCTACCATAAAACATATTCGGATTCCGCTCAAACCCCGGTACACTACCCGAAGAGCTGTCCACATTCACATTTTGCGGAGACTGCCCTGCATACTGTCTCGGATAATAACCCGCATTCAGACTCCCATTCTGCTGAAATTCGCCCGATTGCCGTGCCCAACCGCCCGAGCCATTGCCATAACTGCCCGTGTTCATATTCTCCACGACCGGCCCATTCCCATATTCACCTCCATAACCCTCCCTATACACTCCACTATTCCAATTCGCCTGAGACTCACCATAAGACGGCCTGCCATGCTCGCTAAAGTTCCTACCTTGCACAGCCGAGCCATTCATTCTTCCGTGAACCCCATCAGGGTTCAAGTTCCCCCGAGCAGAATCAGCATAATTCCGGCTTGTCTCGCGAAACCCATTTGGGTTCTGCTCAAGCTCGGGCGCATACTCGCTGCCGGCGCCATTGGGCGCGCCAAAATCGTAACTTTCGGCGGCGGAACTGATGAGCCTCGACGCGTTCAGCGTCCTGAGGGAATCCGAGGAGCAGGTTCGTGAAGAGCGTACCTTGGGAAGGGAAGCGAGGGAGCTGACCGCCACGACCGCCGCCCTCCTCGTACACATCTGATCTCGGGAGGGCTCTTGGGGGAAGAGTTCGAACGCCGGCGGTCGCCGGGATCGGAGGCGGCTGAGGATGGCGGAGGAGGAAGAGGAGGAATCGCCGGAGGGAGAATGAACTGAAGATGCTGGTGCCTGTGCCCTTCTTAAACCCTATTGATGCATATGTAGAACTTTCTTAAGGCATAATAAAGAGATAGAGAGAGAGAGAATGAAAATACATAGGTTTTGAACCTACCAAATGTATTTTTCAGTCTTTGACAAAAAAAAAATATATGTATTTTCAGTCTTCGACAAAAAGAAAATGTATTTTCAGTCGCAAGAAAATAGATATCAATCATTCATTTGAAAAAAGGGAACTTTTTTAACATTTCTTTCCCACTCAATAATTTTTGTAAAGAATTCTACAATGACAGTTACTAATGACTCGTTATGACGATGAATCGATTTCTTAGGAGACCGTAAATCTCGATATAAATAACTTATACTTATTTAAGAAAGAATTAAACACGTGCTCAGATATCCATTTTACTGTAAATGGAGACAGAGTCGAAGCCAGAGCTGTGGGAGTTTTCTCAATGAAGCAGGGGGTGAGATCCTTTGTTCTTGTAATGTGGATGTCTATGCACTAATATTGTGCTATATGATTTGCCATGTTAGCATTTTCATTTATATAATTTGCGGAAGGTCCAATGTAAAATGAAAATTTAAAATGTTTAAGGACCTGATTAATGAAAATTAGTATTTAAGTATTAGATCAAACAAATTCAAATATAATGAAAATTAATTGGAAAAATTCTAATAAGAGTATGAAGTGTCCTCATTTTTTTAAAATAAGGGTCTGCAAAATAAACATTTTTTAAATAAAAACCCGAAGTGTTCCATTTTCTCAAAAAATGATCTAAACTCACTAGTTGTGAAGGGCAATTTTGTTTTATAATTTTTTTTTGTTTTTTCATGAAAACAAAACAAATTAATAAAAAAAATGAAAACATAGGTAGGAGGGTGCCTGTGGCCACCACCTCACTCCATCGGCTCCTTTTAGCCTATGTTTTTCCTTTTTAAATTTTTTTAAAATTTTTAATCTAATTTAATTTGAATTTAACTTATGTTTGGACGAATATATTCTTGACAACCAAAATATTTTGTTGGCCGGCAAGGTTACGTCCTTATTTGAAACAATCATAGCTACTTAAAGCTCTTCTTTGGGAATGATAAGGTGACTTTATGTCTTTATTTGAAACAAGGTTCGCTTCATGCCTTTATTTTAGAAAATGAAAACATTTCGAGCATTTTTTTGGAATTTTCCCTAATTAATTTTACCCCATTTTGGCAAGGAAATTTTTAGGCATGGGTACATAAGACCTATTGCTCATGCAATTTGGGATCCTCATTTTGGTCAATTGATCATGGAAGCTTTTACTCTTGAAATCCTTTTATTTGGTTTGTAGAAAAATAAAAAGTGCACTTACTAGCATCTACTTCATTGGAGATGGTAAAATGGGTTTATAATCCATATTTGGGAAAATTTTAAATAAGGACATGAAGTGAATCTATTTTCTTAAATAAGGACTCAAAGTGAACTTTGTGTCAAATAAGGACCCAAAGTGGATCCATTGTTTCAAATAAGGATCCGAAATGAATTTTGTGTCAAATAAAGACCAAAAGTGATCAAGTTAATCTCTATTGAGGACCTTAGCTTGCCGGCAAACATTTTCTGAAGATTAAAATAGGGGCAATTTTGTCATAAATTTGTGATTGGAAAAAAAGGGGAAATTCTAAATTAATTAAGTTTTTAAGTTATTCATTTAGATGTTTACGTTTTCTTCTTTCTTCTCCCCATTGCTCCTCAACCAAATCGATGTCCGGTCATCATCATGACTCGATTCTTGTCGCTTTTAACCTTGCTCGACCGGCGGAAAATTTGTCGTCTCCGCAAACAAAGAAAGAAGAATCTAGTTTCATTCTTGTTTTTGAATTTGTGCCTCAACCGGCAGAGAATTTGGGTCTTCAATTTTGCGGAGGATGGGTACAAGGAATGGGGAGAACTTCGGTCTTTGACTTTGCAAAGGATGGGTACAAGGAATGGGAAGACCGTAGAAAACCTAGGGTTTTTTTGTTTATGTTTTAGGATTTGTTAATTTTCCCTTTTTTTTTTGACAAAATTGCCCAAACTTTGGTTGTCGAAAATGTTAGAATATTTGGCTGAGCCACAAGCTTAGGTTCTTATTTGGAATTGATTCAACCACTTCGGATCCTTATTTGAGATAATAGGTTCACTTTAGGTCTTTATCTGACACAAAATTCATTTTAGATCCTTATTTGAAAAAATTAGTTCACTTTAAGTCCTTATTTGGAATTTTCCCTCCATATTTTAACTCATATATAATGGTGTGCGCTATAAATGGGTTGTTGCTTTTTTTTTTTTTATCAATCCCACTTTATTCTTACTTAAACTCTTACTTTGAGACTTTTGCTCTTCCTTCTTATAGGAAATAGGACTCGAAACACACAATTAAAACTAAATCGCTCCCACCCTAAACCTCTTTAAGAATGTGGGGATTGAGTCCCCCACCCCTTTTTTATGTAAGAAGGGTGGCCACTAAAACAAAGTCTCGAGGCTTTATTACCTTAATTTTTTTTTTTAAAAAAAAAGTTGAAATTGGTCGTATATGGGTTATCTAACAACTTAGTGGTTTTAAATGAGTTACTTAACAAGCTTAAATAAAATCACATCATCTTTTAATTTAATTTTTAAAATTTTAAATTTCATAAAATTATTTTCTTTTCTTTTTTTCCATGGGATGACCGATTGAGCCTTGCTGGATTTCATTAAAAAAAAAAGGAAAGAAAGAAAGAAAGAAAGAAAAAATATAAAAAAATTCACTTTATTTCGAAATTATTTTTCAAAAAAATTTAAAAAATTGTCCATTAGATTATTATTGCATGGAAGTGTTTAAGCAATATATCTAAAAAAAATTATAAGAAATAAATTCTTATAGAATGGGTTAAATAGGAAAGTGTTTTAGTAATATCGGTCAATTCAAGTATAGATTGCTAGATTTGTATTAAATGGAGATGAGTTAAAACAGGTGAAATGGGTCAATTCGGACCATACCATTTTCAACCTCATTTGATAGGTGTAACTTCGACAAAGAGTATATCTTTTTGCCTAGTGTTGCCCTCCGAAGTGAACTTTTGAGAAATTGCTCGCCCTCTATGAGGTGAAGATTGGTTTATCTAGATTTGGGCATGTGGTCACTGAATTTTAGTTTAGCTACCCAATGATTGAAATTTGATTTAGAATCTATTTGTTTAAAGAAAAATAAATAATTTTGAAAAAAACATTGATTATATATATTTTTTGAAATAATTAATCAATGAAAATATTTTCATCATCAAAAGCAATTTATATCTAAATATTTTTGTAAGAAATACAATACATCATTTTTATGAAATATTTTCTAAATCATTCATTTTTCTTAAAACAATTTGACTAATTTCAATCCATACACTTTCAACAATTCCAAGAGATCATTGGCTGGTCTACTTGTATTGCAAAAAATTCATGTATGTGAACTCATGGAACCAATATGGAGTCCAAATGGAGTGACATTAGACTTACATTATGTATACCAACGCAAATTACATATTTATCAATAATGTGATATTAAACAGCCATACTATGAACACCATTACATATCAAATATAAATATAAGATAAGGTAATAACATAAATTTCACATTTCCTAAAAGCAACAAACCATAAAAATGAACATGTGAGACGAGTAAGCAGGCGAGTGAGGCCGAGACAAGCGAAAAAAGGGTATTTATTTTTTTTTATTTTGGTTGAATTAGGGCTTGGTTTCTTTCTACTTTTTCACTTACACGGCAAACCAAACCATGAAGAGAGCAAAGAAGGAGGTGCTTGGGTTTAGAGTAGATAAAGGCATATCATATATAATATATGATATATCTAATATACCTAATATATATATATATATATAATATCATATTATATATAATATATCTAATTATATATTATATGATATCATATAATACATTGTTGGTCCGAATTGAATCAACCCTAAACTTTTAGGACAAATGATCAACTTGCATAATGTAGAGTTTAGGGTTCTCAGGATCGAGGACCAACCCAATTCCCCTAAGAATAAGATTAGGACTAGCCAGATTGGGCTGGTCTAGGATCGGTTCAGGATTAGTTCAAGGTTGATTTTGGACCGATGCTTAGCCCTAGCTTTAACACATCTTTCTTGAAAAACAGCACATATGTGACACCACTGGGACACCTCCCCAACTTTAGACGTGGGATGGCATTTTTTTCGTCATAGGCGAAACAAATCATTGATCGAAATAGATTGGAGTTCACTATATTTGATCGCTGAAATTGAAGTGCAAATGATCCTGATGTACGGGATCCGAGTCCAACGTCTCCTAGCAAGAGATCTCCCGACGTCGCGTCGCAACTCTTGCATTCACCGTACCCTTTCGAACCCCGTTCACCATGCGAGCATCACGGGGTTCTTTCGTATATCCATTGGAATAAGAATCGACCCCACATGGAACATAAAGCTTCTTCGCAACGTAGATACATCCAAATCATCCTCCCAACAATGCGAGCAAAGTCTCGTTTCCATGTTATCATATACCAAGAATCTTAGGAAGCATCGACGCAGCACCTAGGACAACCCGCCAAGGCTGAAACTTATTAGCAGCGAAGTGGCCAAGGACGGGTGAGGAACACTTTCTTGTTACAGATTTCTTTAAGGAGGAAGAGAGGACACCCCCTTTGTGACAACTAATCGTGAGAATCAAACTTTCGTTTCTTCTTATATAAAGTTTGAACTATCGAACCGAGATTGCATGGGACTTTTGAGGAATTGATTCCACGTTGTCGGACAGAGTTCTTGTCCTAGCGAGAGTAGAAAAATGGGCTCGGCTCCTTCTCCGTTTGTCCTCCCGGCGAATCTCATCCCTAATGAGGCGAACCCTGGGTGGATGAGCAAAGGCGACAACGCATGGCAGCTGACGGCGGCCACCCTCGTCGGCCTGCAGAGCGTGCCGGGGCTCATGATCCTGTACGGGGGTGGGGTGAAGAAGAAATGGGCGGTGAACTCAGCGTTCATGGCGTTCTACGCCTTCGCCTGCGTCCTTGTCTGCTGGGTCCTGTGGGGCTACCAGATGTCCTTCGGCCGCAAGATGCTCCCGTTCTGGGGCAAAATCAACGTCTCGCTCGAGCAGGACTTCCTGCTGGCCCAGGCGTTCTCGGGGATGCTGCCGAACGCAACGATGGTGTACTTCCAGTTTGTCTTCGCAGCGATCACGCTGATCCTGATCGCGGGGGCCTTGCTGGGGAGGATGAATTTTAAAGCGTGGATGATATTTGTGCCACTTTGGCTGACGTTTTCATACACATTTGGGGCATTCAGCATATGGTACCCTGGTGGATTTCTCGCTCGGAAGGGGCTAATGGACTATTCGGGTGGGTATGTGATTCATTTGTCTTCCGGAGTGGCTGGTTTTACTGCGGCATATTGGGTAAGTGGAAAGCTCTGTGAAGTCGAATGCCTCATTTATGAATCGCGCCATCTTTGATCGACTCTCTTTGCACACAGGTCGGTCCACGCCTGAGCAAGGACAGAGAGAGATTTCCTCCCAACAACATCCTGCTCATGTTGGCCGGTGCCGGGCTTCTGTGGATGGGATGGACCGGGTTCAACGGAGGCGACCCTTACGCGGTCAACATTGACGCGTCGCTTGCGGTCATCAACACCCACATCTGCACGGCCACGAGCTTGCTCACCTGGCTCGTGCTCGATCTCATCTTCTTTGGCAAGGCCTCCGTGATCGGTGCTGTCCAAGGGATGATCACTGGCCTGGTCTGCATCACCCCGGCTGCTGGTAAGTTTCACCGACCAACTTAGTTCTCGAAATCCTGTGCCGACGCAAACCCAAAACCTTTAGGAAAGCAGACACTGGCAGATCCGGAAACAGCACGAACTTGAAGTGGCATCGTTCTTTTAGCATGATCAACCAGAACAAACGCTCTTGAGACTGACACACAACCCCCATTCGACGAGTGAACAGGCGCAACTTGCCTGCATTTTGCAGTCGCATCTGCATTTGCTTTCAGCGTGTTCTTCACCAAAAAAGCAACTAGTTTAAACTACTTGCCACCATAGAGTTATGTGGGAATTAAAATGTGACTTTCCCTGCTTTATTTCGGGTCGTATCAGTCGGATAGGTGATCAAACTAAATCGAACGGCCTAATTTACGAGTGGTGCGGTGTTATTTTCATGCATGTTGAGCTAGGTATAATCAAAACCCTAACCAATTATACAAATTACTTTGCCTTTAAATTCAGGTTTGGTCCAAGGTTGGGCAGCTATAATAATGGGGCTCTGCTCTGGCTCAATCCCGTGGTTTACCATGATGGTGGTCCACAAGAAATTGGAGCTGCTCCAAAAGGTCGACGACACGATGGCCGTCTTTCACACCCACGCTGTCGCCGGGAGCCTTGGCGGGATCCTAACTGGGCTCTTCGCTGAGCCGCGTCTGAACCGCCTCTTCTACCCCGCCCCTGCTGACATGTACATAGGGCTCTTCTACGGCTTCCAGACGGGAAGGGTCCACGCGGGTTTCAGGCAGATCGGGGTCCAGTTGCTCGGGATCGTCTTCATCGTCACCCTCAACGTGGTGGCGACCAGCCTGATCTGCCTTGCGGTGCGGTTCGTTGTGCCGCTGAGGATGTCGGAGGAGGACATGGAGATCGGCGACGAGGCGGTCCACGGGGAAGCGGCGTATGTCCTGTGGGAAGACGACAAGGCAACCAACGCCGTGCGGGGGGAAGGATCGGCGCCTAGCGATGTAGAGATGACTGCGACGAAAAGAAGAGGAGGGGGTCGAGCCGGGGCGGTATAGAAAAGGAGAGAGTTCATTTTAGTTTTGAGGATAAAGATGAGGGATGCATGAATAAGGTAAAATGCTTTGTGCGGGTGTTGATTTCTTTCTTAGAGAAGCTAAAAGATTGCTCTTATATTTGCTTATTTCTTGGTGGAACATTTGCTCTCTCTCTCTCTCTTTCTCATTGAAAAATAACGTGTTGGCTGAGTTTGCTTCTCCTCTCGTGGTATTGGGTTTGAGACTTGTTAGAAACACTTAAGGAGTAAAATCCGAAATGCATTAGATCACTACGAAAAAAGTGCACTCTTCGGACCACCCACTGATCGAGGTACTCGAAAGCTGACAAAACGCGGAATAGCATGTCAAGATAAAAGCATTAATGTCTATATATCTAGTAAACTCCACTTTAAAAAAGTCTTAAGACAATGATCTTTCCTTATTTGAATTGAGTATCCGAGGCACTCTTTGCGCACCGCAGTTCGTACTCATCGGATACGACATTCTCCCTGCACATCGAGTGATTACATGAGACGTGCGAATATATACTTTTGGGGGTGGTTCCAAGGCAAATGCGGAGGTTTTTACGACAACAAAATTTGTTTAACGATTCGGCCGCTTGAAGTCTACTCTCTAGTGATCCCTTGCCTTGCGCCATAGGATCATATCGCTGGTAACTAAAACCTATGAGACCTATCAATAAAATAGGCTAAGGTCTGGCTAAGTGAAAAGGGTTTTGGCCCAAACTTCGTGTCATTTGGGTTCATTGCCATATAATACTTGTTTGGAATATGAAGAAGGCTTTTCTAATTATCTAGAGTCCTATGTGTCATCCTCGAGAGGTGATTCCTTAATAATATTGTATTTTTATATATTTACATAGATTTGTGGAAACAAAAAAGAGGTTGTGTTAAGCGGAACCGTATCTCATTTAATGAGATTGACCTTTTTCCCTTTTCTTTTTAATAGTTTTAAACCCTAGCTCATAATACTCTCACCGATTTCTCTAGAACATTGTTCCAGTCGAAATTAATCATAAGAAAGACAAGCTTTTAACCCCTTGTTAGACATTTGTGATTGATCGATTACATTGCGATAAAAGATATTAGAATCACTAATAAGTGCATGCAAAACTAGATATGGGTATGGATTCACAATGACCATACACTTCATTGATGTCCAAAAACTGCATGTGATGCCATAGGTTTTAGATTCTATTGGACTAGCACAAGATTGAGATAAAATCCAGGGTTGAGAAATCCCAAATTAGTACATATATGTCAAATTTATCCTCCATTATTTTTTGATAAATTTTAGTGTCAAATTGCTTAGTTAGATGACACATAATAATTGATGAGTGTACTAAATTGGGGTTTTATCCTCCGTTTATTGCACTCATGTTAGTTTGTGGCTTTTCAAATATCAATCAAATTTAACAAAAACTAATGGATGATAAATTTTTCACAAATTTATCGATTTGGGTTTTTTAGTGATCAAAAAATTAGTTTGAGGTAAATTTGTTACATGTGTACTAGTTTTGGGTTTTTTTAATTGAGTGAATTTGTTCTATGTATATAAGTTTATGGTTTTTCATAATATCAGTCCTTAAAATTGCGAGGGATTGATTGAGATGAGCCCACAAGTATGTGGGCAAAATGCAATTTGTCCGACAAAATTCTGCTGGAGCTAGTGACTCTTTGGTTCCCCGTAAAGATCCCCGTAAAGAGCTAAGAACTTTAGTATTAAGTCCGAGTATAGTCATCACAACTTGAATTTTCACTGGCGACTGTAATGTGATCAAGATCCTCCCGAGTGAGGCATTTATAGGGATGTGAAGCAAAGTGCTTTCTAGTTTAGATGACTCGATCAATATCAACTTGGCCAATAAAGAGCAAGGTGCTTGATTTCATGAATGATGACAACTTCATACCTGGTCTATGCTCTCCCAATGTTCATGCTTGGTTTATTGGCCAGGATGTTAAATGATCTTTGCAATTCCGATTTTTTTTTTTTTTTATAATTACTATTACTTTGCCTACATCTTCTCACGAAAACATGTCATTAATTTTCTGCGTGTTTTGATTCAATTCTAAATCCTTGAAGGCCACATTCATAAGAATTTTGCAAACTTTTCTTTTATGCAGGGGCAATCTTTCAAATTTAAAGAATTCCATGTAAAGGTAAAAATGTGAATGTGCAAATTTGTCATTCATTGTATTATAATTAAACTTTAAAAAGAAAGATATATATATATATATATATACACACACACACATACATACATACATACATACATACATACATACATACATACATACATACATATGTCATTCATTATCGCGATCTCTCAAATTCACTCTAAAGGGCTCAGCCCCACAGATTTATTAGAAAAATAGTTTATGACACAACGGTCTAAATAGGGCTGTTGATTAGTGATAAGATACTATATTATCTCTATATTCTTGCAATGATTTAGAAAGTTTGACTTCATGGATTTGGAGCGGAACTCATTAGGACCCTAGCAAGATTTATCCCTAGTCTTTTCTAGTTTGTTTAGTGCAGCCCATGTCCTTCTAATACGTGGTCACCTATCAATGGCCCGATGACCTCGTGACACATTGGGGCACCATTCATCGATCTCCCTATGATAACATTGCCACTTGATAAGATCTTCCACACTTACCATTTTGGCAACACCCCTATAAATCCCTCACTTTATAGTCTTCTTAAATTGGACTTCGACTCATAAGACACAGTAACTCCTGTCTACTATAGACTCACCCTTGCATATACAAATAGGTCCTTCTGGAATGTCAAAGTTATATATAATGTAAACAACAACCATATAATTTGACACTAGAGTATAAGTTAACAAGGCTGAATCCTTACGTCCTCTCTCATTCTTATCTTGTCTATTTTCTTCATACATGTGATTGTTTAACATGTTTACATCATAGTCACATTCTTCTCCTACATCAACAATAACGCTTTCAGGATTAATTAGGGCAATTCGAGAGTCGGAGAGCTTCACTTCACTTATGGCATCAATTGACGCGGTTGAGAAGCCCTCCCTCGGAAGGAGGCCCAAATCTTGTTGGAGTGACGACTAGGGGCGATGGCTCGTAACGAGTCCAGAGACCTGGCTTATCGGTCCACCGGCAAGGACGTGGAGGCTTCCTATTGTTGGTGGGCTTTGGGGACATGGAATGGGCTTGGGCTCGTGGACACAGTTGCAGAGTCAAAAAGTATAACGATGATGAGTTGTAGAGTGAAAAAGGATTAATTTCATTGAGTTGTCATATGTACAAAATGTAAGTCTTCGTTTGATAAAAAAAAAGAAAAAGAAAAAGCACACACATGTAGTTGAGATTAGTTGGTTGTTAGCTCAATTATAGGAATCACAGTTTGATTCCATCTCCAGGTAATGCCCCTAAAGATGGAGTATCCATTGGATACGCTAATGTTGGACCGAAAATTAATGAGCTTTTGTTTGGACATGGCCTTTGTTAGGAGGTTTGCCAATAGCTCGTTATAGCACAAAGTGAAGATCGATGGATATATGCCTCTCATGAGAGTGAAAGATAAGATTCGTGTTGAGATAAATGGCTTTGATGTTGTCGCTATAGATTGATGGTGATGGTGGCGTGGTGGACAAAAAAGACCAAGTTCATTGAGAATGGACTGAACCAAGAAAGTTCATTGGTGGTAGTGGCAATGGTCCGAGCCTCGCCACCCTTGATTGAGTTCAAGCTTGTTAAATCCCGAGCTCAAGCAAGATTTGGCAACCAACGGAGGATGAAGAAAGAAAAGAAAAAAAAAAATAAATATACAAATCAAATTTTTGAATAAAAGAAAAAAAACATTAAAAAAATCAAGAGGAGCAATCCAAAAAGTATTTTCATCTTGAATTCATTTTCCTAATTTTATGCATCAATCTTTTCCTCAACTGGAAAATGTTTTTATTTGACTAATCATTTTCAGTAAATTAAATGAGTGAAAGTTCTGAAAACTACTTTTGAAAAAAAATACTTTCTTTAAACAAACGCATCCTAAATGACATTTTGTATTTGATTTGATTTCATTATAATGAAATCTATGGATTATCCTAAATCTATGTGGAAATCTAAAATTAACGTGTATCGCTCTATATATGAAAGCTCTAAAATATGAATTATGAATGTGTCCTTAACCTGTGATACATATTGATGTGACGATTAATAAATTTCATGAAACATTAAAATATATGTAATTCACAAGATTCATTAATGTAATTCGAAGACTTATTATTCCAAGTAACCGAAATTTATTTTGCCCATCACGTAGAATAAACCATATCATGAATCACGCATGATGCATGAGACGATATTAAGGATCTCAAAAATCAGATGCCGCGATAAGTCTTGACTAAGATGAGAGCACAGTAAAACAACCAAGGTTTTCTACCAAGTAACATGCAATTAGAACTATAGAGTAAAAACCGAACTACCATATAAAATTGCACAAACTTTGACTTCTCTAGGATATCAAGTAAACGGAGCGTGGCCAAGACTTGCAAGGACCGGTGGCGATGGCAAAAGGGCCAGTGAAGTTAGCGAACTTGCTGGGCTGCAGCCGGGGAATTTCTGGGAATGGCGGTAAAGGGATTCGCAGGGAATTCCAGGCACAGCAATGAGGGCTGATCTGAAGTAAGTCGTTGGGATGAGAATCTGCAGGAGGTTGCTGAGGCAGAGGCATCGAAGAGGACTGGTGATCGCCTGAGGAAACCTGCAATGAAAGATTTGAGGTGAGTAGGAGAGCTGGACTGAAGTGACGACCGGCTGAGCAACAACATGGGCTGGACGAACAGCAGCAGTGATGCAGCAGGACAGCGCGTGGTGGCTGGTCACAGGGACGGAAGGGACAAGAAACACGGGAAAGGACTGGCCACGGACGCACCACTTGTAGTTGAACTGGGCAGCCTGCTGGAGAGTCACCGAAAATCACTGAAATTTTGCTAGATCTCTGAATGGCCATCACATTTTCTTTTTGACTTTACTCGCATGTCCACTTAATGCTTCAAACCCTCTCAATCACCATCTCTCGCTCGTGTGTTGATTTCGACTTGATTATTTCCTTGCTCTGATCACTCTCGATTGGTACCAATCGAAAGAAAGATTATGCGTGCACTAGCTCACAGTATGTGGGCGCCAATGATGAAGAAAAATCCTGCGTGCGCTAGTCCATGGGAGTGACACAGGAAGATCATATGGCTTGCATGTGTTTGTCCCAGCAGGTACTGAAACTATACAGGACTTAGATCCAGGCTCGACCAACATGTTCACTCATTAGATTTTGCATGGTATCACCGTTAGTATTAGGATTAGTATTGTCACCGTCTGTTTGACTTTTTGCTTGCCAGTGCTTGACAAGTGCACCGACAAATAGGCTGTCGACAGTACTTGACCATTTCATTCAGAAAACAGTACTCCAAGTTATGACAGATTTGCTGTACACCTCAAATTGTAGCGCGTCCATGAAAAGAATCTTTTCCATTTGCATTTATGCTGGGCGAACAGAGCTTTTGGGTAAAATTCTACCAGAAATATGCATTATAAGTATCGTTTACATACTCCTTGATGATACTCTCCATGTGGCTGATGGTGAAGTTTCCGATCTCCCACTCCATGTAGCTGTCATTTCTGCCCCAAAGCAATACAAAGCATCCCACTCAGCCAGAGAAATTATCAGCTTTTCAACCACCAACAAAGTGAAGTTACCTCTGGTCTCTTGTAATATATAAAGAAGTATGAATGGCCTAGAAAAATAATGAGTTCAAACACTGAAATGGTAAGATCAAACAATCACAATGTGATTCCGTGTATAACATACAGATTTCCTTTATATGTTAGTGTCCGATCCTCAGCTCCCATGCACCATAAGTGGCCTTGCAATTCCAAGACTCCTTTCATTCCTGCTGTCTCCCACACAAACTTGAAAAGTCCAAGAACCTTATGTAAATGTTTTACCCCATTCCAGATGATATTTTCCTCATCTGATGCCAAAATCCTTCCCATCTGCAAACAACGTTTGCTACCTTCACCTTCACCGTGTCCCCAAATCCCGCCAGAAAGGTCTACCTCCAAGTCTCTTACATATCCATAGAGATAATACAAAAGAAGAGTAAACAAGCATGGGGATGAGTATCCTAGTGTCTTGGTAAGTTTCTTGTGCACTAAACTTTCCTGGTGTCGAGCATCTTTATACCCAATACATCTCTCAACTCCCACATCCCGGATTTGTGACAGCCCTTCCTTCATTGCCTCAAGCTTCTTTAAATGAAGAAGCAATTCTTCTTCATATTTTATACATCTAATAAGGTCATCAAACATCTCAAGTACATCTTCCCACTTTCTTGAGGCAATGGCGTCAGCCTTTGCAGCTGCTGAAACACGCATCCATGAAGAGGAGTCGGGATTAAAGGAAGTAAAATTTTCTTCTAAGAACTTCAGGCAAACAGAAACAATCTGCTGACCCATCTTAGTGGCGTGTCTTGGGCATCGACCATTCAAAATCTCCAACTCATATTTCAAGCCATTCAGTACCTCCTCGAGCGTAGCAGTCCATATCTGTTGCCGTGTCACCTGCGGGCATACCGCGACACGCACTGATTTCCTTTGCTGAGCAGAAATGTTAAGGATGTCGCTTATCTTAGTCAGGGAACTTATGACCATGGGCTCTCTTTCACTCGCTTCACCGAAACAAACATGGGGTGTTGACTTTGCATCCGCTGAAGATGGCAGAATACTTCTCTTCAGCGTCTGCTGGATCGATGGAGACCCAATAAAAGCTCTGGCAAGCGATTTAAAAGTATGCACTTTATGCTCCATAAGATCATCGATGACAATCGAACCATCTTTAACATTTACGAGCCGTCCGTCGACTGAATCCACGTCCTTCAAGCAGTCGCTCAATTTTGTCATTTTGCGAAACGCCTTCTCATACCATCTGGCGGGCAAAGTCACCCCACGGGTCTCACCAAAGCTATGATAAAACATCACATTGCAGCGCACGAACCCATTTCTTCGCGCGTCAAGATGCTTTCCCCAGCAGAGGCTGCTCCACAGATGTCTCCGAGCCATTGATAGCTAGCTCTAACAACTCCTATCGATCCTTGGATTATTCACCAGCTGGATTCTCAATTTTAATCTTCAAGAAACCCCATTCAAAACAGAGACTTGATCGGTGGGTTCATCCATACAATCACTTCACTCAGACAAATGATCGAACAGGTGGTGGATGTGGCCACGCACTGAAAACATTTACCCGAACCCACGATCACATTTAACTGTGGAATGAATCTCGCCGCAGACTTGCAAGTTTCGGGAACTTGGCAACGATAGAATTAGAGAATCCCTATGACCAACGTCGATAAGAAGGATGCGGAAAATCTGGGAGACACCCCTGTTCGAGCAAAGTAGAGGCGACCCTCTCGATCCTGGTTCTTCATATGAAATCAGAAATCTCTGGGGCACAACAAAGTTGCGATTTTGACATTCGCCTAATTAACAATTCTCTCAGGATAGTGAAAATTTGAGAGATTTGTGATCGGCGGGGATGCGAGTTTTGCCTGGACTTTGGTGGGCTTGAGTTTTGTCCAAAATGCAATGGCGCTTGCTTTAGAACGAAGTTGCCATTTTTTTAGGGATAAGTTCTTTGGACCTAATTTAAGATCCACTCCCAATTTTGCCTAAAAACCCAAAATTTTAGATTCGATCTTAAATTTACCCCAAATAATTTTTTCTCTAAAAAAAATTAACAAACTTTAACTCCAATCCTAAATTTGCTCCGACTTTTTTTTTTTGTTTGAAAATAAAGATAAACAATATTCCATCTAATTTCAAATTTGCCCTCATTAACCTCCATTAAAACATCACAATTTGTTGTTTAATGTGGTATTTTCATGGTGATATAGCAAATTGTATTCAAAATATAACCAATATTTAAGTAGAAAATTAGGGAAATTATGGACAACTAATGGCAGTTTTTGGACGGAATTCTAGTGGGGGCAGATTTGGAACTAGAGTTAAAATTAGTGATATTATGTTAGACAAAAAATGTTTGAGCATGATTTGGGATAAAACCTAAAGTTGGGATTGTTTTAGATTGGGCAGATTTAAATTGGACCTAAAGTTGGGTTTTTGTTTAGGTAAAAATAAAAGCAAGAGTGGAACTAAGATCAAACCCAAAGTTTGGGGTTTTTAAAGAGATTAGGCCTAGTTCTTGGTTTTAAGTTTAATGATAAAACAAAAACGTGGTTCAAAATTTAATCTAGTGTCCTCAAACTTTTTAGGGATCAATTCTTAGTCATAAGTATTAAATCCTTAAACTATTGTGCAATGTGCAATCTAGTCCCTATATCATCGCAAAATCTGTAATCTAGTCCTTAAACTAATGTGAAAACGCAATCTAATCCTTAAACTTTCAATTTATCAAATCTAAACTCTTAATTTTCCATAATAAAGTCAAATCATTCCTTAGGTATTGTTCACAAGTTTTCATAATTACACTATGGCCTAGATTTTATAATATATTATCATTTTTTATTAATTTCCTAAATCAACAAAAAAATTTCTAAATCTTTTAAAACATTTTTACCTTTTTTTTTCTAGATATTATGATGGGAAAAATAACAATAATATTACCTAAATTTTGGTCAATGTATAATGTCAACCTTGGATTTTCAATTTGTTTAGTGTGATATTTGAACTATTATGAAATGTCCAATAAGGAAAAAGTCACCACAAATTCCTAAATTATTATAAATGTGCAATCTAGTCCCTACACTTTTAATTTGTTCAATCCAATTTCTCGATTTTTCAATACAAATTTAAATCAATCATTTGATATTATTCACAAATTTTTGTAATTACATTATTGCCCACATTTAGAATATCTTGCATTTTAATTAATTTCCTAAATCAATAAAAAAAATATATGCTGTCTTTTTTTTTTTTTGACCTTTTTACCTTTTTGGTCTTAATAAATATCAAATAGTTCCATTTGAGTATATTTTAGCTCATGATATCTATAATAGTCTAAGTATACCTCATTTAAAGTTGTATCTAATTGATATTCCTTCTATTTTAAGTGTAAATGTTTTCACAAAAAGTAAGCATAAAGTATTATTTTAGAATAAAGGCTTGAAGTGTTCTCATTTTCTTAAATAAAAGTATGAAGTGAATTTTATTTCAAATAATGGTCTAAAATAGCTATACAATTTCCCAAGAAGGGCTTACTTGCCACTTTATCCAAGGCAATTTCATCCTTTACCTTTTTTTTAATTTTCTTTCTTGTTTTCCTTTTTTCTTGCTTTTTTGTTCCTTTTTTTTTTTTTTTTTTTTTCTGATTGTCTTCTTCACCGATGGCTGGTCTCAAGTGATGGCTAGCCACCGGCCAACTCAATTTGGTGAGGGTTGGCTTTGCCTTAGTGAGTTGACCCTTGCCCTAGGTGAGGCCGCACAAGGCTAGTGAGGGCGAGGGCAAGGCAATCGTCCCTAACGGCTAGTGAGGACTTGAAGGCCCTCACCCAACAACCAACAATGGTCGTTGGGCCCTCATTGAAAAGAATAACAAAAGAAAAGAAAAAAGAGAAAAAGTAAACAAAATAAAAAATAAAAAATAATTTTAAAATTAAATTATATTTTGAGAAAATGCCTCTTGACCAACCAAAATATCTAGCCGATTGGTGATCGGTGATGTTATGCCCTTATTTGAAACCATCATGGTCACTTCAGACCTTTATTTAAGACTATCATGGCTCATTCAAACTCTTATTTGGAATAAGATCTACTTTAGGCTTTTATTTGAAATTTTCCACTAATTTACCATTGAATACTTGTATTTATATATACGCTCATGAATATCGCATGAAATAATGCTATTTATTTCCGGTCCAATTTCTAAACTTAGGATGAATATGTTTAGAAATTTGACCCTCCATAGGAAATAGATTATCAATTATTGATTTTACAATTGGTTTAGGATAAATTTGACATAGGCATATTAATTTGGAGTTTTTTGTGGTATTGACGATAATTTATAATATATCATTCGATGTGACATGTCAAAAAGTTGAAGATAGCACTTGAGAGTGCAAATGATTTCATTTTTGTGTATGGTGTTGAAGACCAACAAAAGTTCCAATAGCTTTATGGATGATCGTTTTAGGATACGTTGATGTGACATTAGCAGTCAAAAGTTTATGACGTAGCAATGCCAAAATTAAAATGGATCACTTAAGTGCTAATCGCAAAATCCGGCCAAAACGCTAACATGTCAATTTTGCGGCAAAGTAAGTACAAAACGGTGTCTTTTTGGTGCTTACATGGTAAAAAAATTTAATATAAAAATTAATTTAATTTAATTTAAAACTAAATTTATTTAATAAATTTTAAAATAAAAAAATTTTAAAATTTTAAAAATCTAAAAAAGGAGGCAGCCCAAATTTGACCCTCCCCACCTTTTTGGCGATGGCGGGGAGGCGGCGGCGGCGGCGAGGGCTCTGCCCTCAACCGTTGGCTGCCTTCCTCCTCCTTCTCCTCCGTTTTTCTAAATAAATATAAATTATATTATTATTTTGTTTTAAATTTAATTTAATTAATTTTTATATTATATTAAAATTCAAATTATGCCAAAACAACGTCGTTTTGGCTAATTTAAGGGCTTTATTCTGGTCAATACCCGAAATGACGTCGTTTTGGTGTTGACGTGGTAAATTTACAAAATTTACAATTTTTTTTAAATTTTTTAAATTTATTTTTTAAATGTTTGAAATAAATTTATTTTTAAATTTAACTTAAATAATTTTTATATTATCTTAAAATTCAAATTATACCAAAAGGACGTCGTTTTGGCTGATTTAAGAGTTCTATTTTGCATATAAACGTCATTTGAGGTGAATATGAGCAGACTCAGTTCCAATAACACATTTATGGAAATATTAATATTTTAATGTCACGTATGATTTCCGCCAACTTCGGAGATGAGCGCACTCGGTGTCCGCTTTTTTTTTTTTTTTTAAATGTGGTACTTTTTTTATAAGAAAGTGAACATTTAGGTTCATCCATCCTTTTTTTTTTTTTGATATCCAGGAACCCCGTTTTCCCGTCAAAAGTGACCACTTAAATTCTTTTGCCATCCTTTTAGTACCATAAATTCTTGAAAGTGAACATTTAGGTTCATCAACTTTTTAAAAGTGACCACTTAAATTTCTCAACTTTTTAAAAAACATCTTATAGTAACTTAATCAAGATTGCACAAGTCTCTCTCATTCTTTGTCATCCTATTACAGCTTATAAAAAGCATTATTCCTCAACGTGAGAATCAGAAAAGTATAATCCTTGCACCAGCAAAACAATGACCATTTTACATTAATAGCAAGATGACATTTTTAACATTTAGACTGAACAAGATTGTTGCTAAACATGTCATTAGCCAGAAGACAGCAAAGACAGTAAAAACCTGACAACATAAACCTAACAAACATGCCCAAACATGCCCACCTAACGGTAAAAACATAGATAGATATACACCCTCGAATCAGTCTAGTTGGACAACTTTCTCCTTCTCACTTCCTTTTTTTTTTTTTTATTCCTTTTTTTAATGGACCCTTGCTTGATACATGATCCCTGCGCAATTCTTAACTGGAACTATATGCTTTGGGGGGAAGGGTGAAGGGGGAAACCCACTTGAACGAAGTATGTTCGATTTGGGCACCACATGTTTTGGATCATTGTTCGGGTTGTGAACACATATACACCAAACATGTTCGGGTCAGTCTGAGTATCATGGAAACTTGAATTGACCTGAATAATTGACGTCCCTAGTCATGGGACAATAATGGGCTTATTTTATAACTATCAAAACAAAATTTTAAAAATAAAATTAAGAATAAACTCAATTTGATTGAAAACGGAGGAAAAGGAGAAAGAGAAGGGAAAAATGAACACAATTAGCTCTGGAACATGTGATTAAATGAATATCATATTAGAATACTATATCTAAAGATTGCTTTGCATTTTCATATTAATTATCCTTATGTCATGATTTAGAAAATGGGTTAATATCATAAAAAAAAACTCCAAATTGATACACATGTGACAAATTTATTTCAAATTTTTCTGAAGATTAATTTTTTCACTATCAAAATGGACATCCAAACTTTCATACGTTAGAAAGATGCGAAGATTTTTTCCAGGAGATCCCCAATGATCGGAGGTTGAATCGATCATTTACCAAGATTAGCTTTTAAATCAAAAAATCCAAACTGCTATTTTGAATTTATTTTAAAAAAATCCCAAATGGGTTCATTTGTGATAAATTTACCCTCCGTTAACTTCCGTCAAATTTAATCGTTAAATTTGCTGACTTAAATGACATATGGTGATGTGGTATGATGATGTGGCATGTCCATGTGGAAATTTATAAGGTAAATATTATGAAAAATCCCAAATTAATAGATTTGTGACAAATTTAACATACTCTTATTATAAATCTAATGGTATACCTATAATGGATTTGGGATTTTTAATGGCATTAATCCTTTGGATTTCCATGTCACCATATTATGTCATAATGTGTTATTCACATTAGCAAATTTAACAGTAAAATTTTATAGAAGTTAATAGATGGTAAATTTGTTATGGTTTTACTAGTTTTGGAGTTTTTGGTGGTAAAAAAATTAGTTTGGTTAAATATATCACAAGTGTACCGATTTAGGGATTTTGATGGTTAAAAAAATAATTTGTGATAAATTTGTCACATATGTACTTGGTTTGTGATTTTTGATAGTTAAAAAATTAGTTTATAATAAATTTGTTATATATGTACCAGTTTGAGGTTCTTAATGGTATTAACCTATAGGAAAATTCCATTTTCTTTTAAAAATACACTTTTTAATATGGGGTTTTGCTCATGTGTATGTAAATGATTTTTACCAAAATAGAGTATATAAATGATTTTGGAGTAAAGAATGAGGATATTTTGCTCATGTGTATGTAAATGCCATTTTCTAGCTTTTTATCTAATGTTAACTTCATCTCCTATCCGGTGACTTTTATTATTTGTACAGTTGTGTACTCTAATATTTGATTTTTTTTTTAACAATACTCTAAAATCTGATTTGCACAGTCGATTCCACTCACTTGTGAGAATTTCTTCAAGTACGTCCTTCTCATAACTTTTGTTTCAAATTTTCAATGATTTTGCTGTTTCAGCAATCCATAAAATTTTGACAAAACTTTTTTAACTTTCCATTAGTCAAAATTTACCGTCGAGTCCACTCACTTGTGCGAATTTCTTCAAGTACGTCCTTCTCATAACTTTTGTTTCAAATTTTCAATGATTTTGCTGTTTCAGCAATCCATAAAATTTTGACAAAACTTTTTTAACTTTCCATTAGTCAAAATTTACCGTAAATCTGGCTTAAGTTTCGCCTGTATTCTCTGCCCACAAAACTTTTTTAACTTTCCATTAGTCAAAATTTACTTTAAATATGGGCTTAAGTTTCGCCTGTATTATCTGCCCATTTTAACTTCTCAAACGCATCTATTGGAGACGAAACAGCCTCTCAATTCTAACATAGGCAAACGAAATTTATTAGATCTCTCAATCTTAATCGCGTTTCACTTTCTCAATTAGAGATGAAGTAACCTTGGACTCTAATCGCGTTTGACTTCTCAATACTTGTTGGTCCTTCGATATTTTGAGCTATTGACATTTGGCATTCGGAGATGATTTATCAATTAGTATGGTATACCATAAATAGATATATTATTGAAAAAAAAAAGCCACGTTCAAACACCCAATACGATAAACTAAGAGAGAATAGCGTAAGAAAACCCTTAATTATACTTAAATACTTATACCAGAAACATTTTTTTTCTGTCACAAAAGACCCTAAATTATATCCACTGTAGCACTAATATTTTAAGCGTCTTTTATGTGTCAGAAAAACTCCTAAACCATGTCTATTTTACACCAATACCCTAAACTTTTGTCGTATTACTAAAGTTTGGAGTATTGGTAACGAAAAAAATTCGGGATAGTAGTATGGTAGTGGGAAAACTTTTGGGTTTGTAGGTTGTAAATGGAATGTATTTTTTTTCAAATTGGCACAATTTAAAGGTTTGATGACATAAAATTTTTTGAAGCATTAATGTCAAAGTCGATATAATTTATGGTTTTCCATAGTAGTTTCCCATAAATGAATCCATCACACTTTTAGGTTCCATTTGTTTCACTAAAAACAGCTTGCTTTTTTGGCATTTGGATCGCTTAGGAAAATAAGTCAATAAAAGAAATTTCAAACGGAGAACCTATACTTAATTCTATAAAATAATTTTTCCTTTTATAAAATCGCAAATTGCTTTTCAAAATTTAACTAGTTATTGGCATTTGAACTAGAAACTTGGGAACAAAAACCCTAATGATTGTTCCCAAGTCCTCAATGTCTCCCGAGCCTAAATCCATCAAGATCGAGGGGCGGGATGCTTGTGCCCGCTCGACTTGTCGATGCTCACGGTTGGGTCTATCAAGGCCAATCTCAAGACCCCAATGCTCATGCTTGATGCCCCTACACATAGGCTTAGGTCCACAAAATATTGTGCCCCATTCACTAGTGTTAGATCTCGAGTCCTCGACACCCTATCCTAGGTCCACAAAAGCTATGTCCAAGTCCAAACTCTTAGGCTTGGGTTCCTAGTGCCCATGCCCAAATTCCCTATGCTCGAGCTTTAAATCTCGATGCTTGTGCCCAAGTCATCAAGGTCAACCTCGAGACCCCAAGACTTATGTTTGGGTCCCCATGCTCAATTAGGTCCATTGAGGCCAAGCTCCACACCCCGCACTTGTGCTTGGGTCAATTGAGGATGAGGCTCGAAACCCTAGTCTTTGTGGGCAAGTCTATATGTCTAGGTTTGATTGACAAGATCCTGATTCTAGCCTCGATGGACCCAAGCTCAATTGCCTAAGAAATGAGCACCAAGGCCTAAAGCCCACCCTCGAAGGAATAGGGGATGGGCATTGGGGTCTCGGGCTTGCCACTGATGGACTTGGACTTGGATGCCATGGTCTTGAGCCATACCTCGAGGATTTGGGCATTGGTGCTAGGGACCAAAGTAGGGGCACTTGAAATCGGCCTTAGTGGATATGAGCTTGGGCATGGGGAATTTAGGCATAGACACTAGGGTCTTATGCTTGGTGCCAAGGACTTAAGCATGGGCTCTAAGATCTTAGGCTCAACCTCGTGGGCCTACGCTTGAACACCAAGGCCCTTTGCCTGGCTGTCGGACCTAGGCTCAACCTTGATTGACCACGGCTTGAGCATTGTGGACCCAAGCTTGACCATAGGGACCCAGGTCATTGGTGTTCTCAACTGGCCTTGATGGACTTGGACTAGGCCTAAGAAACGAGGTCTGATGATTGACCTTTGTGGGCTGGAGCCCAGGTGCTAGGGATCTAGGCACGATGGGGCCTCGAACGTGGCCATTTCTGGACTGAAGGCGGTTGTGCGAAAAGTCCTGCACGGGCATTGGGATTGATGCCTTTGCTCTTGCCTTGGACCCAAGTGCTTTTCTCTCGGGTCCACAGCACCCAGGGCAATGTCCATCAAGGAATCCTATCTAGGAATCCTTGTGCCCTTAGGTTCTTCCCGATCGTTTATAATAAGTCATTAACACCCCCAATAACGTTCTCGAAAAAATTATCACGCTCTCCGCGAAACAACGGGGCATTTCCTTTCGCCCTTACCAGCATTGACAAACTCTCCCACAGAGGCCGAAACCCCGGAAATTACCGGAGCCCCCCAACTCACAAGGCCCACGCGAGCGCGACGAGCGCATCACCCGCAGGGACAGCGCCGTAAATTCACCCGGCATCCCAAGAGAAGGTACTAGGCCCGAGCTTATTAAGGCATTGCAGCCTTATAGGTTTATCTCCCCTCCTTCCCTTCTTTCTCTCTCTCGCTCGCAGACCCGCAGAGTCGTCGTCGCTCGGTAGCTGCTGCTGCTGCTGCCGCTCTTCCTTCTTGCCTCCCTCGCTCGTCGGCCCAGCGTTTTTCCTCTCAGGTCGGTCGGCTCTAGGGTTTATCCTCTCGTTTTCTCCCCCTCTCGCCTGCCGTTTCCAGCCTTTCGGATTCTGTCTCGATCGCCGAATTCCCTTCGCCCGCTCCGCTTCGATCCCCAAAACCCTCGTTTCTCGCCGAACGTTTCCGGTTCTTTTTTATTTTTGGGCGTCCCGCCGGTCGGTTTCTGTGCGGTTCGGCTTCGTTGGCGTTTGGCTAGGATTTGAGGTCCGATGTCTGTTGTGCGGTGATTCTTGATTGATTGTTCGATTCGGTCGGAGCTCATTTCGAGCGACGCGTCGTGTGGCGTTCTGGGATTACCGTCTGGTGCTGCGGTGGAAACGTTGAGGCTTTGCCGGTCTTTGGACGTGCGGTCTTTGCATTTGGTGTGCGGAGCCGATGGTTTGCGGAGGGCGCGATGTGATTGACTGATAGGCGGAGATTGCCGTTGAGCGATGGGGTTTAGCATTCGTTGGTTTATGTAGTTTTGCTTTGTTGGTGTTTAGCTAGGGTTTGAGGTCCGATCTCTGTGCGATGGTTCTTGATTATTTGATTCGGGGTTTCTTTTTGGTTGAGCTTGTTCTGAGTGGGTACGTCGTGTGGCTTTCTCGGATTGGTTTCTGGTGCTGTGGTCGAAATGTTGAGGCTTGCCAATCTCGGTGTATACTTGACTGTGCGGTCTTGCATTTGATGTGCAGAGCTGGGGGGTCTGCTAAGGGCATAAATTGATGGGCTGATAGGTGAAGACTGCTGTTGCTTGACGGGGGGTTGACATTTGTTGATTTGCTTTAGTGATTAGTGAATGGCACGGGGGAATTGATTTATATCTCCTTCTTTTCAGATTAGGTTGTGAGGGGTAACCGCTCCCAAGTCTTTGTCTCGATATGCTTGTAAGGTTGTGTCAAGTAGATCTGATGGGACTTGTAATACCTATGCAATCTGATTAGACTTGCTTTTTGATGAAGCACATCTACGAGGTGAGCTGTTGATCCACCACCCCTTCCTCAAATCAAAGGATGGGATGTGTTTTTAAGTCATGAGCACGCAGATTTGTTTGTCTAGTACTGAATTCTCATTTTTTAGGAAAAAGCCCATGTTGCTGATTTTACATCCTGTAATCGAGCCATAACTACTTGAGAATTGGTAGCTGACTTGATTAACAATCTGTCTGCATCTCTTTTGATTATTATGCTGTTACTTTTTGTCCTTCACACGATATGTTTGACTGATATCTAGCATGCAGTTTGGATACACAGAAGCATTTGAGTCGCATTATTTACCTAAAAGATTTTGGTACAGTAATATATCGAACCCTTGAGAGGATAATAGCATGTCTTCTGTTCTCTTTTATCTTTTGAAATGTCACTCTAGCTTTTTACTATTCCATCAGGTCCTTGATTGTGAGCTGTTTTAGAGTCGGAGTAGATGATGAAGAAGAAGGATCTTTTGGTTTTTATGGATGTCTCCATTGATGGGGACCCTGCTGAAAGAATGGTTTTTGAGGTACTTATTTGTGAATGCGAATCTTAAATTTTTTTATCTGTATGCCCTCAGTTATTGCATTTCTTTTGAAATTTGATGCGGATTCTTCACAATCCTTATCTGTTGACTGGCTTTCTTGTGAATCCGGTTCAACAGCTTTTTCCTGAAGTTGCTCCAAAGACGGCAGAAAATTTCCGAGCACTCTGTACTGGAGAGAAGGGAATTGGCCAGAAGACAGGGAGGCCACTGCACTTTAAGGGGTCATTTTTCCATCGGATCATAAGAGGCTCTATGGCTCAGGTATGTTTGTTTGTTCATGTAAGAGCTTTGTTCTAGAGCAAGTTTGGCCTTTATGGTTGTGTAAGGCTAAATAGGTTCTTTTGGTCAGTTACCTTTCTTTATGCTGTAGGATACAGGGCTGATGCTCACGACTGCTTTTCTTGTGATATAGTTTTAAGGTTGTACTTACCATGTTGTCCACCCTTTGATCTTTTCTTTGGTTAACATTTCAATACATTTCTTTGAATATTATCTTTCTCACCATTGGATTTTTCATTGATTTTTTGTTATTTTTCTTTTTCTTTGCTTTTTGCAGGGTGGTGATTTTCACAAAAGAGATGGTAAGAACTTTTTTCATGGCTGTCCAATTTGTCCGTTTGTTTGTAATTTCACTCGTCTTACTTGGTTGCTTTTGAGGCCTAAACTTTGGATTTGCTTGTTACGTGGTAATTTATTGAGGTTCTTTTTTCTTCTTTTGTCTTTGGTTTCTGTTATGTGCATCTCGTTGGTCAAGATGGACAACGCTACAAATTGCTACAGGTGAACAGGCCAATGGCCATAATATGTGATTATGTGCATATACACGACCTGTTTACTTATTAGTTAGTTTGGATGAGTCTGGTACATGTCGCTACACATTCATCACACCAATGCGTTCTTTGAAAGCTATGTTACCTTTGAATTTCAACAAAAATGCTGTTGGGTTTTGAATTAATAGTCTAATGTTCTTTTTTTTTTTTGTTGGGTTTGTCGGGGATGCATACCTTGAAGGTGTTTTTTTCACTTATAGGGCCTAAGTATGATGCTTTTTTGTGTCGGCAGATTGAATATTATCTATCATTTCTTTCTAACTTGTTTATTTAGTGAATGTTTAGATACTATCTGATATTTGCATCCAAATTACGAATAGATGAATTACTGGCTTTTGTGTTTATACAACTCTTTCAGGGCCTGCAATGAGTCTGATATAATTGGAATGTGTATTCTAAATTAAACTTGAGGTGAGTTGATGGTAATTGATGATTATGAAATGTCAAATGATAACGATAAAAGATATTTGGTGCTCTTAGTTTCGGATCCTAAAATGAGGACGGTGATTAGTTTGTTGGTGACAATGAATTCAAATGGCTCTTGGGATGCCAGTGTTCTGTTTCAGTTTTGTTAATTAATTGTAGCACATTCTCTCTAAAATTATCAGCTTGGCTGAGGTGGCTTCTGGGTATGTAAGTTGGAGAACATCGTGGTTCCAAAAGTGCATGCAGATGCCATTGAGCTAATATTTATTTATAGATGATCTGAAAATTTGTTTGCAATCTTACTTTTCTTCCTGCTCGTACAATGATCTAGATATAATATACATGTCATCTCACAATCTTTTCTGGTGAAAAACTGAATGGCTTTAGTTATGTGAAAAAAAGTAAGGATGGATATTCTCTTCTAGTGCCCTGTTATAAAGGTTCTCATGGCTTGACCGTTTTTGTGGCCGAGTTGTGCTCTTTCCTTTCATTTAAAGAACTGATTGGGGTTGTTTGCAGTTTAATGAAGTGATAATTTGTTGTTCACTGTCAATATCATATGTAGCACTTCATGTTGTCCTCTTGTTCTGAGTGTTCGAAATTTGCTTCATGTTTGGGTATTTGAATGGTAAAATTATGAATATCCTCATTGTGTCCTACATTGTTTTGTGCAAATTGGTTAGCTGTTGAACAGGCCATCTTTGATCTTCAATTCTTGGTTAGGTGATCTATGATAGAGGATTTCTCTGAAAATGTGGGACTCTAGATATGTGTGGATATTGCACAGTTATGAGATTTCCTTTTGGTTGCAGAACCTCAATTTGCTTTTTTGACATTACCTAATGAAGTGTATTTTTCTTGGGTCACTGTTTTATAGGAGACCAGACTGGAATTTGAAATGCATTTATGGGTTCCAATTCTTGAATTTACCTCTCAATTTTTGTATGGATTTGTTTCTGTAACAATTACTAGTTGTAGACTTGTTGATCATTTTAAAAAGATCAGAGAACTTCATTGATTTTGTCAACCTCATTAGCATTGTATAGTGTCTTCACATAAGTGGAGCATTTTGAGGGCAGAACAATGGGGTTCAAACTCTTCAACAATGTCGTTTGCTTTAAACACAAGCATTTTCTCTCAATCATTGGTTGTTGAATTAAAGTATTCTTGTGGCTATTAATCTTAATGTCATCAATCAAAACTATTCTTATACCTTTTACTGAATCGAATGGTTTAATTATTTGGAAGTCACTATCTCATTATTAGGATTTAACTCCCTGAATTGAATATTGTGTTACTCTAGAACACCTAGAATAGTGTGCTCAACGATAATAAAAATGTGATACCAGCAGGTTCTTTTACTGTTTTTCTATCATCACATGAGAGAACTGATCTTTATCATTGTCTTTTGAGGAGATATATTTAAAATCCATTGTATTTAAAATTTTAATATATGGAAACTTAGATGTGTACGGTGCAGCTTGGTTTGGCAATTTGTGTCAAACATGTGCATTGGCTACATTTCTCATGGTTGGATCATGAAATTTTCCTGAACAATTTTACCACGTTTTGAGATTAATAATTCCAGCTGGCACATTGGTGTTGACATCAAGTTGACTATCTAGTGTAGGCATTCTTTATGCCCATAAGTGGAACCATACTTGTACTCAATGCGCTTTAGAAATTTGGTTGCAGCTTAATCCCTCTATTTTGATTTTCTCCAATTGATGAAACTTATGGAGTTTCCCGCTGGTCATAAGATGTACTGTGTTAATAGGGTTGGCTAGATCATGCTTCTGGTAATTGAACATGTAACATGAAACAATTCTGGGAAACTGTTGGTCCTATGAATTTGCAAGAGAGGAAATGAAAGTTCTTTTGGGCAGGCATTAAGACTAATAGAACAAACAGTTTACAGCTTTTTTTATTTTTTTTTTTATGAATGCAATCTTGTGTGCGAGAAATAGCTGTTCCCTCTACTTTTTCATCTCTCATTTCGCTCATTTTGTGGTACTTATCATACTGATTTTACCCATGGCTGTTAGTCTTTTATTTGTTGGGATTTGTCGCACAAATTTTCTTAGATTAATGATTGTAGTTTTCCTTTTGCTGCCATCAACAAGAACACTGCAAACACGTCTTAGATCTATATGCATGCTTTTTTGAAGTGCTTTGAAAAGTCATTTAGTTCATTTTTGGTTGATTGGCTTGATCAACTGGCTTTATTACTGGTGACAATTGCTTCTCTAAATTTCTTCAGATGAGTCCCCTCGGTTGAAGCATGATGGACCTGGTCTTCTTTCTATGTTAGTTGCTGATCGTGATGCTTTAGGTTCTCATTTCCTTATTACCTTCAAGGCTGATCATCATCTTGACAGGTTTGTCTAAATGTTCTCACCGTGTCTTGGGGCTTACCGGAAGATATTATGATGTCTAGCATTTTATGGTCTTCTTATTCATTTAAATATTTTGGTGTACATGACAGGAAGTCTGTGGTCTTTGGGAAGCTTGTGCAAGGGCTTGAAGTATTGAAAAGAATTGAAAATGCAGGCGATGACGAAGGCAGGCCCACTGTTACTGTGAAAATAATTAATTGTGGCGAATTTTCGGAAGGTAGTGTGATTTGAGAATTCTAACATGAATCAATCTAAGTTGAGGATACAATCAATTTATGTTGAAGTCAAACTAAGTTCTTCGGTCATGTTTTTATGTTTCATATGTGGGTTTTATGTATAGATAAAAAGAGAGCGAATAAGTTGAAAATGGGCAAGGACACAGCTTCTGAGGCTAACAGTCATGAACCACGGAGAAAGAGTAAACGCAAGAAATCTTCAAGAGATAGAAGGAAGAAAAGAAGAAGATATTCATCTTCATCGGAGAGTTCAACAGATATTGATTCTGAGTCATCTGAAACTGAGAGCGAGTCTGACTCATATGATTCTTCATCATCTTATGTTAGTTCCTCAAGTGAAGACAGGCGTAAAAGGAGAAAGAGATCTTCCAAAAGGGACAAGTCTAAGCGTGGTAAAAGAAGGGATAAACGGCGTGATAGAAAACGGAAGAGACGGGATAAGAGATCCAAGCGTAGATCCAGAAGGTGAAGCACTTGATTGTCTTGGTCATGTTTTTACTTGCATGGATAATTGACTTCATACTGGACCCCTTGTTATTTTTTTCTTTTTGGTGGAACTTTGGTGATGACGGACAGCATGCTCCTGTGCTTCTGGGAAACAACATTAAAACGTGCTTGGCTCTAGAGGTTTCTGTTGGAGCTGTTAATTTGCTTCCTTTGTAATCTGCCTTTTTCAGATTCAGTTGATATGATCTTTTAAGTTCATGATATGTATCCTTTTGAGACAGTTACTCATCTTTTGATGCATGACAACCCTGTAACTACTTTACTG
The DNA here is from genome assembly GCA_017140475.1 of Eucalyptus fibrosa. Taxonomy (NCBI): domain Eukaryota; kingdom Viridiplantae; phylum Streptophyta; class Magnoliopsida; order Myrtales; family Myrtaceae; genus Eucalyptus; species Eucalyptus fibrosa. Next base: position 20,519,974 of record CM029507.1, read on the forward strand.
TACTCTTTTTTACTACCGACTCACTTCACCTGACAGTAGGCTGATACTTTCCCTTTGTTAGGGTTTTGAATGGTTCTTCAGACACTGGAAGTGAGACTGAGAGTGGAAGTAACTCTGAAGATGACAGTCTGGATGCTTTTGGAAAAGATCGGAAAAAGAAAGATCCTTCTCAAAATTCTGGTAAGTTCTAACTAATTTTGCATAGGTTCACATACATGAATGCCATTTCAGTGAGATTGAGATGCTGTATCATCCATTCTGTTGGGTGATTATCCTGATTCATAGTCAGAATTTTGTTGTTGGTGCTGTAAAAGCCCATACTTGATGAGTTATAGAGTACTCACTCATTGAAATTTGCACATGCTCATTGTTGGTGATGCCAATCTAATGAGGTCCATAATATTGAAACTTCTTTTGTCTTTTTGCCTGAAGGAATTAAAATTCTTATGGGCCTTCTGTTTTTTTCAAGAAAGGGGAGCAGGGTGCATGGGTACTGTTGATTGTGGTTTCTATACTGCATGTAAATGTCTGGGCATATGCATTTGGTTGAAAATGGCTTGCTTTCTATGAATTGCAACTTTATAAGCCATAGCAAGTTAGCTCTTAACATTACAGATGCAGTTGTATAGTTAGAAAGCAAAACTTTGTTATATAGTTTCATAATGAATCAAAATGTATGTGTGGTAACGAGTGGAATATTGCTTTTTATGCTGTTTTCTCTTACTTTTTAGAGATTATGCAGGTGGTGGTAGTGTGTGGAATATTATATTTTATGCTGTTTTTTCTTAATTTTTGGAGATTATCCAGGTCCTGGTCTGTCTCCTGAGTCCATTCAGAGAGAAGGTTCTGATCATCACAAAAAGAGGGACAGTGCAAAATCGCATGGAAATGAAGCAGATGCATCCCTAAAGGAGAATGGAGATCGGCGAAGTAATGGTATTGAAGACGATGCTCACTCCAACGGGAGTCCAGATAGACGACCTGATGTAGTTGATGATCATCCAGGAAAATCCAGGTATTCTTGACATCTCAGTTGCTTTTTTTAATGGTTTATAGTTCTTCTAGAGTCTGGGAATTTGTCATATGTGAAAACTGATGGAGCAGGAGCCGGAGCAGAAGCAGGAGCATGAGTCCTAGTAGTATCAGTCCCCACAGGAATATGAGCAAGAGCCCTGATGCAAGTCTAAAGAGGGCTATTAGCAGGAGTCCAAGTGTACCTAGTAGGAGCCCTAGCCCTCGTGGTGGGTCAGGCAGAAGCAGGAGTATAAGTAGAAGCCCTGTTAGAAGTGGTAGCAGCAGGAGCCCAGCTAGGAGTAGCAGCCTGAGCCCAGCTAGAAGTGTCAGCCGGAGCCCAGTGAAAAGTGTCAGCCGGAGCCCAGTCAGGGGCAGAAATGTTAGAAGTGTCAGCAGAAGCCCCGTGAGAGCTCGTTCTCATAGAAGCATCAGCAGGAGTCCTGTAAGGTCCATTTCTCGTAGGAGTCCAAGCCAGAGTCCTCCAAGAACATCAAGAAGAGCGAGGGATAGTAGCCCTGTCAGAGCTTCAAGGAGCGCAAGCCGAAGTCCTGTTAAGTCTTCCCGAAGAAGCATGAGCAGAAGCTCAGGGAGGGCCCCTTCAAGAAGAAATGGTGGCAGGAGCCCTGTCAGAGCACCGAGTAGGAGTGACCGTCGTAGCTATTCTCGTAGTCGTAGCCCTCCTGTGCGTCGTGCAGCTAGATCCCCGCCATCTGTTCGTAGAAGGAGTTATTCTCGAAGTGCTTCTCCAGGTGATTCTCCCAAGCGCATTAAAAGGGGGCGAGGTTTCAGTGAGCGGTACTCTTATGCTCGTCGATACAGGACTCCATCTCCTGAACGTTCTCCAGTGAGGTCCTATCGTTACGGTAGCAGAGCTGACCGTGATAGGTAAGTTACATTCCGATCAGGTTTTGATTGTCTCTCTCTCTCTCTTTTAAAAATGTCTCATGCTTAATGTGGCAAGTGGATTTTACATGTCTGAGCATGCCTTCAATTCCTTCTAGGTATCCAAGCTACCGGAGGTACTCCCCAAGGCGTTACCGAAGTCCTCCTAGAGGAAGAACTCCTCCGAGGTGATGTGCGCCAAACTCTTGTTAGAGCTCAAAACCTTCTATTTCTCTACTCTCAAGCCCAGCTTAAGAATTATCGTGAGATGGAAATCAGAAGAGTTAATATTATTCAAAAAGTTCTCAATCAAGCTAACATACAATGGAAGCTGGCTAGGATCTTCCTCGACTCTAATCTGTTTACAAGCTATGGAATATAAAGACACAAATGCCTATTATTTCCTGTTAACGATCTACTTGCTGGACCTGCAGATACAGAGGCAGACGGAGTCCTTCTGTTTCACGTAGCCCTCGTTATCGAAACCGTCGACATAGTCCAAGTCGTAGCCCCATTCGCAATCGTTCCCCAATTGAGGTGTCTAAATCTCGTTCTTCCCCCGTGATGAAAGGCAGAAATCATCTTCTAGGAGTCCAAGCCGTTCAGCATCAAGGTCTTCAAGGGATTCACCACCTCCTAAGCGTGCAAGCAAAGACAGATCCCGGTCATCATCCAGGAGCCCAGACGGAGGGGGTCTGGTAAATTATGAAGATGGTTCTCCAGATTCTAGTCGAAGATGAACCTGTAATATGGGTGGTTGTGTCATGGAGCTCGAGCTGTCATCTTATATCCGTGTGTGAGGATCTTTACTCGTGTAGTTCATACCCTATTGAATTTAGGCATTGCCTTGTTGGAATCAGTATTGTTGGAATCAGTATTTTCAGACTGAAGTTTTGAACTATAGTTCTCAGTAATGTTTTTGTGAATTTGAATGTTTGGTATGGCAATTATTGCAAGGATAGAACAAAGGATCTTGTCGGCTAAATTAATTTGTAGTGATTTCGTTGGGACTAAGGTTTGTACTCTTTAAAAAGATGACTGGTGCATGCTAATCAGTCTTCTAATCCGGAGATAGATGTCGGTTGGGGTTGGGAATCTCCGGCTGTCGGAATGGTGCGTGCATGGCATGGCTTTGCTGTTATTATGCACTTAGTTCATAGTATGCTCCTGAAGCACCTAGTAAGGACCTCGTTCTCTTGCATTCTAGCCCTTAATGCATCTCATCTTTATGCTGGTTTTTACCGCTCTTTCTGAATTGCTAATTATTTCCTCTTCGTGTTTCACGTAAGCTTACAATTTTTTGTCTTGTCCTGATGACGAGAGCCGTTTCTCCTCTGCTCTTTTGCTTTTTTCTTTCCTGATTAGGATTCAAGCATCGGACAGCGGTTTGTAGGTCTTTATGTGTTGACTAGACAGTAGGTTACAATCTGCTTCTCGAATGTGTCCGCATTGATGATGCATGCAAGGGCGTTTTTGCTTTGTTCGTGCTTGTTACGACAAAGCAAGGGAGATACTTCCGAAGCTATCACGCCTCGGAACTATCTCCACCTTCATCATCATCACCTAGGTTTGCAGGAGTCCCACCTTTCTTCTATCGCCCATCCGAGCGCCTCACCCCCATCTTTCTTTGCAACAACTTCGTCGTCTCCAAGAAGACGCAAGACATGTCCACTGGTCGGATTCGTGGCACCATCTCCGAGTGCATCTCCCAAGCCCAGTCAGGCTCCGACGAAGCAAAGGAAAGAGCCCTTCAGACGCTCGCCAAGATCACCGAAGTCAGCCCTCTGAACCGAAGCCTGCTTGCTCAAGCAGATGGAGCGATCCCTGCTTTCCTCAGGCTCACCGAGTCCGACTCTCCCGTTGTTCGAGCCCTGTCGCTCTCCATCCTCTTCAACCTCTCCCTCAACCCAGACCTCAAGCGGCCCCTGGCAGACATGGAGACCATCAACCGTCTCAACTCCATCATCCTATCTCCTAGCTCCCCTGAATCCAGCAGGCTAGCTGCCTCCTTCGTTTGCAGCCTCGCCATGCTCGACAAGAACAAGGCCAAGTTTGGGGTCGCAGGGACCGTCCAAGCATTAATCAAGGCGATCTCTGGCCCAAACAGCGCGGCCTCACACCACTTGCTGAGCTCACTGGCTGAGCTCGTGCAGTTCCACGGCAATTGCACCCTGGCCGTCCGATCGGGCGCGGTACCAATGCTTCTCAGGTTGGTGGCCAGCACCGATGGCGAGGACTTGGCTGGGACCTCCTTGGCCATTTTGGGCCTGCTAGCCCGGTTCAATGAAGGACTGAACGCTTTGATACGGACGGACAAGATTGTCGTCTCGATGATGGACGTGCTGCAAGGGAGGTGTATGCTGAGCAAGGAAGGCGCAGCCGAGATCCTTGTCCGGCTCTTCGACGAGAGCGAGGGTTGCATTCGAGAGGCTCTGAGATTGCTGGAGTTCTCAACCGTTTTGGCCGATCTTTCGGTCCGAGGGTCGGTGAGGGCGCGCGAGAAGGCCGGCTTCTTGATGAGGAAGATGATGGAGGGTGACACTTATGCTGATGGGAACCAGTTGCTCCTCCAATGGTAGCTGAGTTTGCTTTGCCCTTGGCTTGCCTAGTGAACCTACTGATTTATTAGGAACGGTTAGGTGCAAGCAATAATCAGTTTGTTCATTTGATTTCAGCTTTTCTATTCTGGTCGATTACATGAGAATTGTTGTTCATGATTTCAACATATCTTGCTAAATTAGGACGAATTAAATTCAATTAAAAGGTAATTAATTTTTTTTTAAATTATCGTTAAATAAAATGCGAATTCATATTACTAGAAGAAAAAAAGCAAAGAAGCAGGAGATTAAACTCCCAAAATTAATAGATTTCGATTGGAAGTCTCAAAATTATTTCTCACTGATATACTTTTGTATTTCTTACATAAAATATACGTCGAATTGGGAGTTTCGAAAAATTTATAAAAGGGCAAGAGTTGAAAATAGAAGTCGCCCCGGACATGTTTTAAATAAATAAATAAATAGATAATTCCAAAGAAATTATTTCAAATTCAGTCATTATTTGCATTTCTATTGTCAGTATCCTATGTTTCATTAAAGTAATCTCCCCCTGCGAAATCTCTTTCTTGCCGCGGTACTACATCTGCAGCAATTTATTATGGCAATTTCATGGCAAACTTCTCCTGCCACCGGAACAATAGGTATCCAGTTGCATAGTAAAAAAAAAAATTCTATTATCGACTTATCTTCAATTGTTAACGACTTACTAGGCGTTCCAATAAATTAGCAAATTACCAACTTTTATATGAAATCACTAATCTTAATTTGAGAGGGCTCCCGATTTTTTTAATGATAAAGTAACCAACTTGTTTGAGATTATTGATTTTTATTTGAACTGCTTATCATGTTACCAATGTTGATTGTATTGTTTCGCAATTACCATTTTCTCTAATGACATGCCGATTCTATAGGAACTGCCATGTCCTTCATGGTATCAACTTTATTTAAAAGTACTTACCGGCTCTTTTTCTCGGATGAAGTTACCAATTAGTTTTTGATTATCTACTTATATTTGAATTACTTACTTCTTTTCATTTGATCAATGTAATTCATAATCGAGTTGTGGCAAATCAAAAAGTTGTTTTCACCTTTCAAGAAAGCATTTTACATATTGTTTAAGCAGTTGACGTGGTGTAATCAATCAATGTAGTCTACATGGTATGCCTCATAATCAACAATATATTTGAATTTGAAAATTTTCACAAGTCACCTTGCTTCGTCACCACATGATAACCTTGGGCACACGAAACACCTCGTGTTTTAAGGACGACTTAATTACAAGTTGCCTATATCGTCCGGCCGTATTTGGGATAGAATCAGGGACAAAATCATTTATAAAGTAGAAGGAGAATCAGATTGCCTTCCTTTAACCCAACCTAAGTTTGAGATTTTTCTTTTCCTCTGCATTATTGCATCTACATCAATTTATTATGGCAATTTCACGGCAAACTTCTCCTGCCATTGGAACAATAGGTCAATCTAGATGCATGGTAAAAAATTTCTATTATCGACTTATCTTCAATTATTAACAACTTACTAGGCGTTCCAATAAATTACCAACGTTCACTTCCACAACATATTAACATGTCGAAGTTACCAACTCTAATATGAAATTACTAATCTTAATTTGAGAGAGCTACCGATTTTTTTATGATAAAATAACCAACTAGTTTGAGATTGTCAATTTTTATTTGAGCTGCTTATCATGTTACCAATGTTAATTGTATTGTTTTGCAATTACCATATTTTTTAATAACACGCCGATTCTATTGGAACTACCATTTCCTTCATGGTATCAACAAATTATTTAAAAATACTTACCGGATCTTTTTTCTCGAATGAAGTTATCAAAAAGTTTTTGATTATCTATTTATATTTAAATTACTTACTCCTTTTCATTTGATCAATGCCATTCATATTCTTGAGTTGCAGCGAATCAAAAAGTAGTGTCCACCTTTCACGTAAGCATTTTACATATTGTTTACACAGCTGACGTGATGTAACTAATCCACATACTTTGCGTGGTGTGCATTGCAACCAACAATGCATTAAATTTGAAAACTTTCATATATCAACTTGCTTCGTCACGTGACATTGCCACGTGATGACCTTCGGCACGAAACATCTCGTGTTTTGAGGACGACTTAATTACAAGTTGCCTATATCATCTGGCCATATCTGGGATAGAATCAGGGACAAAATCATGTATTAAGTAGATGAAGAATCAGATTGCTTTCCTTTAACCCAACCTAAGTTTGAGATTTTTCTGTTCCTCCACAGCATCCTAGCAATAATTCTGAACATATATATCCATTCTTTTTTTCTTAAAATTTTTTTGGGCCATCCTTTGCCTATTTAACTAAACGGCTATATCAATCACCGCGGACATATATCAACTATATGCTTCACCAAAGTCCCACAATTTTTCTCACAAGTTTTGCCTAATTGCAAGATCAGTGAGTTTTTCTTTCTCTTGTCCTCTTTGATTCCTAGTACCGTCACCCGGTCCGACGAGTACCATGGAATCGCTCTCCTGTATCCTTCCGTCCGATATCATGGTGAAAATCCTCGCTTCCTTACCGGCCCGGTCTCTCGTCCGGTTCCGGTGCGTCTCCAAGTCGTGGCGTTCGCTCTTGTCTGAGCCATACTTCTTGACAATGTGGATGAATCGCAGCGGGACTACCCTCCTGGTGGTCCCGCTGGAATGGGGAAATCGCGACCAATGCTCCTTGGTGTTTGAAAACGTGTCCATAGGAGTGAAGAAATTGAAGCTGCCATTTGGGAACAGATGGTTCTCCTTATCCGTGGTTGGTTCATCCGGCGACGGCGCTCTAATATGCTTGACCGGGCTTTCGTACGTACGCCGTCACGAGAGCAAGCAATCGGTTATCCTGTGGAGCCCGTACACGGGCAAAATCAAGGCCCTTGGCAACGAGGGTTGCGTCCAATGCCGTCGGTGGCCCGTTTGCACCGAATCTCTAGTTCAGGGCTACAATTCGGCATGCTGCCATCGATACGTCGTCCATGGTTTCGGGTACGAGCCGAATGCCCGGGACTACAAGGTCGTGAGGATTACTTATTCGTACGGCGATGCGAGACAAGTTTATACTATGGTAAGGTCATGGCATGTGGAGGTTTATAGCCTAGGCAGGGACGCATGGAAGAGCCTGGACAGGCCCAAATTCACCTGGACGGTTCGTGGCAATTCGCGGGCATTTGTCAATGGTTCCGTGCATTGGCTCGCGGTGCCTTATGCGAACGCGTGTTACAGCTCGATCGTGGCCTTCGATATGAAGGAGGAATCATTTGGAGATTTCATCTGGCTGCCCCGATCGGAAGATCTCTTGCAATTCTCTCTGAACCCAAGAGGCAACGCGACACTCTCGGTATCATGCGGTTCACTGGCTCTGATTGCTTTCGGCAAATGGAACCGAGAGGAATGCGGCATTTGGGTGATGAAGGAGTACGGCGTGGCTGAGTCGTGGACCAAGCAACATCACATTGTGCTACCGATGGGGCCGGTCCGAGCGGTGTTGGGACTTACCGGGCGCGGCAAGATGTTGCTACGCATGGTGGATGAGAAGTTGGTGTGCTGCGATGTTGACGATATGCAGATGAGTGAGGTTGGAATCCAGGGAGGCAGCCCTGATTCATCTTTTGATGTAATTGATTTGGGAGGAGCAGATCCTACTCTCAGGAACCAAGCCGGGGGACGTTCAATGTTGACCATTACCAACCTCCAATAAAGAATTAGGTTTCCATAGATTAGCAGAAAATCTACATATGCTTTTTCAAACTTAGATAATTTTCTAGTTTTTGTTTTGGTAGTTTTGATGTTGTGCGCATTTTGAAACCAATCCGTAAAAGTTTGGTAAGAATTATTATGATTAATTAAGTTATGTATTCTTATGCATCATTTAGAAATAGTTGTTATCGCAAATTTATAAGTTCTCTTATATATACACACACACATTTATACCGTGAATGTCACAGGAAATAATGCAATTTATTTCCTATGGGTGGTCAAATTTGTTTACTCAGGATGAATATGTTGTACCCTTTTTTTGTCCGCACCAGAAGTTTATTTATTCCTTTGCAATTAAACTTTGTTCTTCCTCGTATTGTTCATTTCAAACGCCCGTCACACTTTCACTCGACAATAAACTAATTCCATCTGCTTATTAATGACCGCATATATGAGAAGATAAGTGATAAAAGCCACCTCAGAGTTTTCCATCACCAAAAGCAAAAAAGCTAAGGGAAGAACTAGCGGGGAGGATGACGGGAGTTTTAAGACTTAAAAGCACGAAATAAAAATTTGAAGGCTCAAGATCTGATGCGGGAGCATCCAATGTAGCTCCATCGACCAACTAGAATCACTCACCCCATCACGCATCAAGATCCGAATTGATAAAAGTTTTAGGAATCCTATTGTAATTGTCTTTCAAAATGATAAAAGTTCATGTGTTCTAGAGATGAGCCCGAGAAATCTAATTTATTGGCATCTTGAATGGCAATGCGCCTATGCAAATTAACTGTCTTCAAGATAACCAATTTTCAATTATTTTGGACCGATTTTATTTTTATATGGTAATCTTGAAAATATTCACGCATGAAGTATTTGAACTCTTGGACATTAAAAGACAAAAGCTTACCTCAATGTGATTTGTTTTAGTGCGGCTCATGAGTTACATAAACGAGTTCTTAAAACTAATGTACCAAATCCAACCTCCGTACAAGTCTTTGTACACTTATTTTGGCTAAAAATACTTCTTTTTTATTTTTATTTTTAAAATGAGCAATACTGGTATGCCAGTCTTCTCTCTCACCCTTTTTTCTTCCTCAGTTTTCTCTTCTCATTATGGACAATTTTTCAGATACTTATCAGGAACTCATCCCCTCATGTTAGTTTCTTGCCGCCATCTCTTCCATTGATCGAGTGTTTATCGATGATTTCATCCTCCCAATATTAATAGATGACAAAGTTTTGTTTGTTTAAGGATATAAGTAAAGTAAGATAAAGTTAAAGGGTTAATACAATGAAAAACCCCACATTTGTTCATCTGTCATAAATTTACCAAAAACAAACCTTAAACTGGAACATTTATGAAAAATTTATCCTCTGCTAGTTTATGTCAAAATTTATCGTCAAAAACTAAGTTTGATGGCACATGGTAGTTGATCGGTGTACTAGTTTGGAGTTCTAACATCTTTTTGTCACAAGTGTATTAGTTTGTGATATTATTCTAATTTAACATAAACTAACATAAGACAATTTTTTCATAAATGTACAAGTCTTGGAATTATTACATCAATAGTCCATAATTTGGAGTAAGTTTATTATAGGTGTACTAGTTTGAAGTTATTAGTGGTCAAAAATAAATTTGAGGGTAAATATGTCATAGGTGTATTGGTATGGGGTTTTTTATGGTAAAAAAATTAATTTGGGATAAATTTATCATAAATGTACTAATTTGAGATTTTTCGTGATATTAACTCAAAGTTAAACTATATTTTCATTTGTCTTATCTTGGTTTATGGCTAAAAAGAAATTGTTGGTTAGGTGGTAAAAGTTCATTTCTAGGGTCTTATCAAAGCATCCTTTTGTTTTGTGAAAAATTAATTGTTTGAAAAATATTTTTCTAAAAATACGTGCTTATATATCTTAAAATAATTAGCCAATGAAAAATATTTTCATCATTGATATCAATTTATATCTAAGCATATCATTCATTTTTTAGTGATATAAAACAATCATTTTTAAAACATATTTTCAAATTATTTATTCTCAACGAAAAAAATTGAGCAGAAGTGCTTAGCAAATTCATGGAGAAACTTCAATCTTTTGTTAATGTGTTGAGAATAATGCCATACTTATCTTTTTTTTTTTGGTAAAAATGCCATACTTATCTTCCTATGTTAAAATGTCAATATTTATTTAATTATTAATACCATCGTAAGCGTTCCATTAAATTGCCAATATTTATTTCCACAAACTTTGCAGTAAATGAATAACTAATCTAAAAAAAAATTAATTTCTAGATTTAACAAATCATTTCAACGACAATCAAACAATTTCTAGTTATTATCGTGATATTATTATCTATTTCTTCCCTTGAGTATTTTCATATTTATATCATTGTTTCATTAAAGTAATCTTAGTTTGAAGTCTCTTTCTTGCTGCAATATTACATCTACATCAATTTATTATGGCAATTTTGGGACAAACTTTTCTCGCCACCGAAGGGATAGGTTAATCCAATTGTAAAAAAAAAAGAAGAAGAAAAAACAGGAAATTTCAAATAAGGACCTCAAGTTTCATCATTTTTTTTTTTTCTAAATAAGATATTGTTTCAAATAAAGGCCCAAAGGGTAATCATTTTCTTAAATGAAGGCCGAAATGGAGTTTGTTTCAAATAAAGTTCTAAAGTGACTATATTAATCTTAAAGAAGGGTTTGAAATCACCAGCTCGTGAAGGAAATTTTATGTTTTAATTTTTTTATGTTTTTCTTACCTTTTTATTTTCATAAAAAACCAAAAAGACTAAAATTTTTAAAAAAGCAAAAATATGGGTGGGAGGGCTCCCATTGACAATGGGGTAGCGAAGATGGCCGTGGAGTTATTATTATTATTATTATTATTATTATTATTATTATTATTATTATTATTATTATTATTATTATTATTATTATTATTATTATTATTATTATTATTATTATTATTATTATTATTATTATTATTATTATTATTATTATTATTATTATTATTATTATTATTATTATTATTATTATTATTATTATTATTATTATTATTATTATTATTATTATTATTATTATTATTATTATTATTATTATTATTATTATTATTATTATTATTATTATTATTATTATTATTATTATTATTATTATTATTATTATTATTATTATTATTATTATTATTATTATTATTATTATTATTATTATTATTATTATTATTATTATTATTATTATTATTATTATTATTATTATTATTATTATTATTATTATTATTATTTATTATTATTACTATTATATTATTATTATTATTATTATTATTATTATTATTATTATTAAATTTAAATTATGTGTGGATGAAAATATCCCTGATTAGCTAGGATATTTTGTTGGCCAGCAAGGTTAGGCCCTTATTTAAAATAGTTGTGACTGCTTTAGGTTCTTCTTTGATATTGATATAGCTATTTCAGGCCTTTATTTGAAATAAAGTCCATTTCAAATCCTTATTTGAGAAAATAAGGGCATTTTGGGCACTTAGGAATTTTCCTTGAGAAAAAATGTGTTTCGACACTATTTTTGTGTTGAGAGTCAAGGAACTATCACACACGCATCGTCCTATATTAAATTACCCATATTTACTTAATTATTAACAAATTAGTTAGCATAACAATGAATTATCAAAATAATTTCCTAAGCATATCAATGTGCTGAAGTTACCAACTCTCATGCGAAATTAGTAACTTTATCATGTTACCGACTAGTTTGAGATTACCAATTTTGTTTTAGCCACTTATCATGTTACTAACATTGATTATGTCGTTTTAGATTTAGCTAATTATGCATTCTCCTTTTATGTATCTTTTATATGACTAACGTGGCGTGACCAATCCACATTGTTTAGGTGGTGTGCCTCACGACCAACTACGCAATAGAATTTTAAAATTTTGACAAGTCATCGTACGTGGCATTGCCACGTGATATCTCTGACGTGCAAAGTTCCTTCTCATCTTTTAAAGACAAATTAATTACGGAGTTGCTCTTATTGTTCGGACATATTTGGGATAGAATCAGGAACAAAATCATGTATTATGTAGATGGAGAATCAGATTGCCTTCCTTTGAAGCAACCTAAGTTTGAGATTTTTCTTTTCTTCCTAGTATCCTATCTATATCCATGTTTTTCCTTATTCAGTATTTTTTCTTAACTTTGGGGCCAGTCTTTTGCCTATTTAACGGCTCTATCAATCACCACAAACACAAAGCAAGTGTTTGCTTCACCAAAGTCCCACAAATTTTCTCACAAGTTGTGTAATTGCAAGATCAGTGGGTCTGACCGTCACTTTTTCTTGCTCTTGTCCTCTTTAATCCCTAGCAATCTGTCTCCCGGTCCCCGAGTACCATGGCATCGCTCTCCAGAATCTTTCCATGCAATGTTGTGGTCGAAATCCTCGCTTACTTACCGGCCCGGTCTCTCGCCCGGTTCCGGTGCGTCAGCAAGTCATGGCGTTCGCTCTTGTCCGAGAAGTACTTTCTGACGATGTGGTTGAATCGCAGCGGGACCTCCCTCCTGGTGGTCCCGTTGGAATGGGATATTCGCGACAAGTGCTCTTTAGTGTTCGAAAATGTGTCCATTGGGAGGGAGAATTTGAGGCTGCCTGTGGGCAACGACTGGCTTTCGTTGTCCGTGGTCGGTTCGTCCAGCGATGGCGCTCTAATTTGCTTGACCGGGCTTTCTTTCGTTCGCCGTAGTGCGAGCAAGCTAGCCATTATCCTCTGGAGCCCGTTCACGGGCGAAGTCAAGACTCTTAGCTACCATGATTACATCTATTGCCACGAGCGGCCCCTTTGCTCCGAATCTCAAGCTCAGGGCTACAGTTCGGGATGCTGTGTTCGGTATCATGTCCACGGTTTCGGGTACGCGCCAAATGCCCGGGACTACAAGATCGTGAGGATCACTTACTCGCGTGGCGTTGCGAGGCGAGCTGTTGCTTCGATAAGACCATCGAATGTTGAGGTTTATAGCCTAGGCAGGGACAAATGGACGAGCCTGGGGAGGCCTAATTTCACAAGGACGATTCGTGGCAATTCGCGGGCATTTATAAATGGGGCTGCGCATTGGCTCGCGGCGCCTAAAGAGGATGCGCCTTACAACTCAATCGTGGCCTTTGGTATGGAGGAGGAATCATTTAAACAAGTCATGCGGCTGCCCCGGAAGAGATATATCTCGCAATACTCTCTGCATTCCAGAGGCAAAGCGACACTCGCAGTGTCATGCGGTTCACTGGCTCTGATTGCTTTCACTATATGGGACCGAGAGGTATGCGGCATTTGGGTCATGAAGGAGTACGGCGTGGCCAGCTCCTGGACCAAGCAGCATCACATTGTGCTACCGATCGGATTGACGTGCCGAGCGGCCTTGGGACTTACTGGGCATGGCAAGATTGTGCTTCGCATGGTGGATGAAAGTTTGGTGTGCTGTGATTTGGGGGATAAGCAGATCAGTGAGGTTGGAATCGGGGGACAAGGCACTGAGTCATCTTTTGATGTCATTGATTTGGGAAGAGGAAATCCTACTCTCAGGAACCAAGTGGGTGGAGGCTCCCCGTTGACCATGCTCAACCTCCGATAAAGAATTAGGTTGCACAACATTTACAGAACTTAGAATATGCTTTTCAAAAATAGATGATCATCTATCATTTCTGTAGTTTCGATGTAATGCGCATTTTGTTATAAGTTACTTATCGTCCAATTTCGGCAGCTATCGCCAAAAGTGTAGTAAGAATTATTATGATTAATAAACTTATTTGTATGTCATTTAGAAATAGTTATTACAAAACTAAAGATTTTCTTTTATATATATATATATGCGCATGCGCTTATGTGTGTTTCACTAGAAATCGAGACTTGTTCCAATAAGTGTTATCCCTTTTACCAAATGTTGATCTTTGGTTTTTTGTTAAAGGGGTTTAGTGGCGATTGTGATAGGAATTAACTTGTGCAACGAAAATCAAGAACAACAAGGTTTAAGGAAAGGAATGCAAGTACTGGAAATTAAAATATTGATAAACTGAAACAATATGTACGTTTTTGTGATGATGTTCGTGTCTTACAACAATTATACACGGCTTTATAAACTACAAAGTATAATCACTAACAAGCAGCAACTATTCTAATGATGATTACAACCGTATCTCCGTAACTTTAGGCTCCATCGTTGCACATTAACTTATCAAGTCACTGGGCTCATCTATCGATCGGCATCTTTATCTTTAGTCAATATCTTTAGTCAATGTCGATTCCAAAGATATGATTATTTGTTAGTGAAAACATATATTACCTATTAAATATTGGAAAAGATACAAATTATTACTTTTGGTGAATTGATTAGACGTGCATTAATACCCCTAACATTTAGATTTCCACAAACTGATGGTACTTACGTGACCAGCCACACCGATATGTACGATATATATACTTGATAATTTTTTGTTTAAATTTTTGCATTCATCTTCAACCTCCACCCCACAGGCTCTGTACCACGCACTCCTTTCTATTTTAAACCTCCATTGTTGTCCTCTTCAAGCTCATTTCACTTGCGTTTCAATGGCTTTCAAGACTTGAGCTGCATTCATGCCCTCGCCATATCTGTCATGCTTCGATAGACTGAAAGAGGAGGGCAAAAGCAACGATCTTCTCCAACTCCTCCACAAACATGATGAAGGTGCCCAGCAGCAACGTATTCTTTGGTCCCTTAGGAACTATTTTCCCTGACATGCTGAGGCAAACTTGCCCATCAAATGATCTCTATTGTTGAGTATGCATGTTCTATTAAATTATGTCTCGAGTTTGAGTTCACATACTAAACCTGACCCATTCGGAGAATTTGTAATTGTTGAAAATCTGGTGTGCCCTTTGATCCGAATAAAAAATTGGATTTAAGAGGACGGTGAACTATAATGATTTTGAAGGTTTGTTAGAATCCTTTTCTTTGTTGGAGGGTAACCAAGTGGGCTCTTACTTCCAGAGGATGGATTCTTCATTGGCCGTATATCACAAAGGGACCAGATATTCCATATATAAACTTGTTGGAGACCGTATAGCTTTTGTATTGTTTATTTATAAATATTTTGAATTTTGAGTTTTATATCAAAATCCAAATTGTATTGTTTATTTATAAATATGGGAACACTCGAACATATGAATAATTGTAACTCTAATTCTTCGATCATAATAGATTATTTGATGCTGACTCTTTCTATGGATGTTGGTATCGGTATTCAGATTGAGGCATATAAATCATTGGTATCATTTATTGCTTCTTGTTTATTTTTTAATGAATTACGTTGATTTAAATTGCAAAATCCTACCGATTTCCGCGTTAATTTTATAATATGGTCCATTAGATCCGATTGATTTGAGGCTATTTCTTCTTTTGACCTAAGGTTTTATCAGTGGTATCTCAGGATGAAGTCCCATGTGTATTTGAGAAAATGACAAAATCGATGTGACTCTTCAATTAATTTTTTACGACTTAAATCTGGACCTTGACCTTCCGGGGCTATTGTCAGCTTTTCGTCTTCATAGATCAATTGCTTTTTCTTCCGGATGGAGCCAATTTTCCATCACCCCCTTAATCTAATTTGGTATCCCTGGCCTTCGTTCGTATGGGGTTGGAGTTGGAGATTTGAATCTTCCCAGTGGCAATATTTTAAGCATGTCGCCGATTCTGACTTCTCTATGACACATTCATAATCAATTTCATCGAGAGTCTGATGAAATCCCCTAAACTGAACACACTCATTTCTTATTGTATTGGTTCTCTCGGTATATTTTTTTTCATCCATCGCTCAAAGTCTCCAAGGACTTTGTCGATATCGCTTCCTGCCTGGTCGAAGACATACCAATCACACTGGGTCAGCTTGTTCTTGCTGCCCTTTACATGGGCATTACCCCTGCATGCTTGTGTTATGGGCCAGTAATTCCTTGGCCGTAGGATAGCCGATGTGCAAGTCGAGAAGACATTGGGCCAATCTTCATCCTACAGTTGTTTCAAAAACAGTACGGCAAATAGTACCCCGACATGGAGATCGTTCCACCCCCAACAAGCTCAAGCATTCAATCCTTCTAGTGAGATGCGTAAAACACTTTAAACGCAATTGGTTTTGGTCTACTATAGCCTCATCAAGAGAGTGGTATCGACTCCCGATCAGTTTGTGTACAGGATGCCAACCCTATTTTTTGAGTTCTGTAAATATATGACCATTCTATCCTAAACTCTAAGCACAAATTCTCCGATGCTACTCTCACAAACTAGCTATATTATCTCTTCTACATCACTCGCTTTTCACTCTACTAACACCAAAATTCACTTATAAAGATAAAAAGAGTACGGGAGGATCACAGTTCATGACACTTTTCTATGGGCAAAAGATTTGCCAAAAGTTGGCATAAATGGACACTTAAATGTTAAAAGTTACGAAAGTAATACATAAGTGGCACTTTTATAGAAAAGTGGGATACCTGAGTGCCACCTCTGGCAAAGTCGGCTGGAAATCATATGTGGCAATTAAATATTAATATTGCTCACTTACGTGGCTTGCCGGAGAGCTGACTTAGCTCTAATTTACCCAAAATGACGTCATTTTTATAGTTGGCCAAAATAGAGTTTTTAAATTGGCCAAAACGACGTTGTTTTGGCATAATTTGAATTTTAAAATAATATAAAAATTAATTAAATTTAATTTAAAACATAATAATAATAATAATAATAATAATAATAATAATAATAATAATAATAATAATAATAATAATAATAATAATAATAATTTATTTAAAAAAAAAACGAGGAGGAGGAGGAGGAAGGCGGTTGGTGGTGAGGGCCGCCATCGCCTGGGAGGTGGGGAGGGTCGGCCGGGGTGCAAGGCTCAACGGCCCCGCCGACCCTCCCCCACCTCCCCGGCAATGGAGGGGAGATGGCGGCGGTGGTGGCGGTGAGGGCCAAGCCCTTAGTTGTCGGCCTCCTCCTCCTTCCCCCTCTTCCCCTTCTTTTCTTAAATTTTAAAAAATTAAATTAAATTAATTATTATATTAAAATATTAAAATTATTATATCAAAGTGATGTCATTTTGACATTGTTTAGCCACATCATCATACAAAATGATGTCGTTTTGCGTGCAATTCGTTGGAAAATTGCCAAGTCAGCGTTTTGGTCGGAATTTCTCGTGGTGGCACTTAAGTGATCCATTTTGCTTCGATTTTGGCATTTTAATGTCACTTTCGTAACTTTTGGTACTTAAGTGTTCATTTGTACCAACTTTTGGCACTCTAGGCGTCCGGTTGTCATTTTCTATGCATGAATATAGATATGGTGTGTCATTTGCCCCATTTAAGTACTCCAAGCTTGGGCTAATACTATCCTTTCCATTTTTATTCTCCGAGTAGAAATACACCTTGACCAAATCTAGCGAATTGGAGTTCAATCATATTTTCCCGATGTTTATTCCCGAAAATCTTTCCCCTTTCAAGTGTTTCCTCAAGTTTTTTTGCCATCACCCTACTCAAGGATTAAATTTTTGTCCCCTTTATTTGGATATCTTTGATGCCTTTTTTTTCCCCCAATTTAACTATCCAAACAAAGCCAAAAAACTCTGGCTCATCATGATTACCCTTGTCGATCTCTCTCGGTAAATTTTATCCTAAACTTGAAATCTACTCTTCCTAACTCTATGCTGGACAGTTTGGGCTTATCCAATGTATTCGTATTTTGATCATCTACTCTCAAGTATATCCCTTCACCAGGAAGAACAAGTACAAAGAAAGTGATGATGTACCTTTCAAGTGTTGTTTCGAGATCATTGAGAAGCTATTTGATTGGTATACTATTCTCACCTTTAAATTGATTCCTCAAGCGGTATTGCAATTCAACGATAGATGGGCCCGTTATACCATTGATCACTTCAGTGAAGATTTTGTGTCGATTCTGGCAAAGGTAAAGGAGGATAACCCGTTTGCTAAACCCGTGGCTACTGACGAATTACCCGTAGGGACCACTGAATGCTCACCGATTCAACCATCTCTGATTAGATCCCAAAAGAGCCAAAGAAGAAACCAAGTAAGAACTATCTTGACAGCATTTGTATTTCCTTTGAATATATTTTGCTCTTTTATTATTGCAACGGCAATCAAACCAGCAATATCAAGTGGGTTCACAATGATGGAGTGCCTGGGGAGAAAAACACATGAAAGACCTACACCTCAGTGAAGCTCAAAGGTTGGTGTTGTAGTCCTCACCAAGTGCTAATGTCATAGCATATGTTGATGATGGGAGATTGTACCCAGCCGAGGACATTGATGCTCAAACTGACATTGATGTCAACTGACATTTGTAAATGAAGAGAAAAAGAATATTTTTTCATAGACTACTGAATAATACACGTACCTATTTATAGGCTTTACATAATGACTATGTAAAGTAACAAATTAGGATCAATCAAATAGAATATATAGAATTATAGAATCACATAACATCCTAAATATATCTTTACATTCCCTTTCAAACTCAAAATGATTTGAAAGATGTCAACTTGAGTTTGGAAAATAGATTTAGAAAACACTTGGGTGGACAAGTCTTGCGGTTTGATTAGTGGAAGAAGTAGAGACAAGTCGAACAATGCCGCGAAGAATGTGATATTTGATGAAATGATAGTCTATTTCAATGTGCTTGATGCGTTTATGAAAAACATCAGTTTTTAGAATAGTTAGTAGTGATCGCACTAAAAATCTTACATAATATTAGAACTAGGAGGTTCTAAGTTCGAATATTTCAAGACTCTATTTGCCCCCTAATTATATTTCCATAATTAGCATTGGGCAAAAAGATCAAACTAAATGTGAAAGAGAGTATTAGAATGTTTAAATAATAAGCCACGTATTTATTTAAGAGTTATAACTTATTATTTTAGAATAGTTGGTGGTGATCTCGCAAAATCTTATAATGATGATAGCATGCAAAATGTATCTTACTCGGGTAGGGAATAAACATGAAGTAGTTGGTACCAATGTCATGCCCTAATCTTCGAGTGCTCGCACATCCTTCTTTTTGATCGATAAAAATTTTGTGACTTCTCGGAACAAGTCACTGACACTTTCTTTTTATTGCACATGCGGAAGCGAATAATAAATCCCCTGATAGTAATCATCTCGGGATAGAAAAGCAGGATAACAGATTTTCAAACAAACATGCTTTTAAATACACACCGAGTCAAATACAAAAGTCTACAGCCACAAGACTTCAAATGATTGATTCTTAAAAAGAAATTGTTCTATTTGACCTACACTTCAGATCTCCTCAACTCAGTTCCAAGTCTTCCACCCTACGATCTGAAAAATGAAGCCCACGATAGATGAGATATAAATTTCAGCGAGTCCATGCTTTAAACCCTGATTAGGAGGGTAATACGTCTAAGACGTCGTAATCATACAATCATACAATCACGGAGACTTACCTTATCTCAGATCCTCCCTACAAGTTAGCACAGTTCTTATCACAACCATGTGCATATAGCAAATTTACACACCAATTTGAAACGTCCAAACCAATCATTACTCACATGAGCAAGAATCACAATTTAATCACTGCTCACACGAGCAAGAACTATCGATACACATCAAAGTAAGAATTATAATTGAATAACTTGCTTACATGAGCAAGAACTACCAAAACACATCAAAGCAAGAATTACTAACACACGCCGATCTATCAATTCAACTCAACATGTGTTCAAATTAATTAACTATTACTACCGACACGAGCAGTTTTATCCGACACATGCCGGAGAAGAATAATAATTACCGACACACGTCGGGGAATACTAATAACTACCGACACACGCCTGGAAAGACTAATAACTACCAACACATGCTGGGAAAAAGTAAAATCCAACTACACACACGCCGGAGAAAAATAAAATCCACCGACACACGCTGGGGAAGAATAATAACTACTAACGTCCATCAACATACGTTGAAGACGGGTTCTCTTAACTATTAACGTCCACCAACACATGTTGGGGACGGATTCTCTTAACTATTAACATCTACCAACAAATGCTGGGGATGGATTTTCTTTATTTTTAACATCCACCAATACACGCTAGGGATGGATTCTCTTAACTTTCACATGATCATCAAGTATAAACTCTAGGCATATTACAAACCAACCATATATCATCAAATGTGCAATTTTCCAGCAATCAAATCCTCAAGAGCCATCACAAACTCATAACCAGCCCTAACCGGCATAATAGGCTTACTTGCACGTCTCCAAGTTTAAATCCAGAAATCTAATCAAACAAGTTTGGAAAATTCCCAAATTTGAATATGTTGTACAAGATAGATAAATCACTCAATTTAGTACAAAAATTGTGTCCGTTTTCTAGAAAGTCTGTTTTTCGAAATCAGTTTGGTTCGAGATCCAAAACATGTCCATTTGATCTGAAATTTGAACATGTTAAACTAGAATATATGACAAACAAATTTTGTGAAGAAACCATTTTGAAATTCGAACCCTAAGAGTTGATAAAAATCCATAGAATCCTAATAGGTCACAAGTTCCAGCAAAAATTGAGGTTCCGTTTATAAATGACGTAGTTGATATCTCATTCTTTTAAATCTGTAAAAACCTTGAGAAAAATATATGTTGTAGATGAGGATGTCTAAAACATTTCTCAAGAAGACATCAATCTCAAATTCGTAATCCATTTCGATCTACAAAAATGACAAACGGCGAGAGTCTAGAAGCCAAAACTGTAGGAAGTCCACTGGATTTGACTAATCAATTATCAACAGTACAAGTCTCACTAATTAAGTTAACACTAATCCATTCTGAGGCTAATTTAACCATTCTAACTTATCACTAATACATACTTAAGCTAATTTAAATAATCTTTAAGCATAATTAACTTACTAAGTAAGGTTTAGTGAGCAAACTCACCAATTTAGCAATCCGGTGAGTTTACGGTGATGGCAAGGTGACGGTGAGCAAAAGACAAGCCCACGATGACACCAAGTGAGGTTCGGATGGGCCTTAAAGGGAGCCTAGAAGTCTCAGCTCTTGCTGGAACTTCTGCTTCTGTTCTTGGGCTGCAAAGGTTGAACCAAAGGGGCTTCACGGTTGAAACGGGCTGGAAACGGTGAGACGGTTCAGCGGGCTGCTATTGCGGGTGATGGTGGGACTTTGATGGCTTGAATGGCGACGGAGGGGTTCGAGACATGAGCTAGGCTTGTTGGAATAGCGACTAGAGGAGGGACAAGCGAGCAATGGCATGGCTTGTGGGCGACTTGATGGTGCATAAATGGGCGGCAAGGAACTCCGGGGGTTGCTGCTGGCTCTTGGCTGGTCTCCTTTGGTTTTCTAAGCTCTCAAAAGCTCCAACAATGGATAAAGTATGCTCAAAGAAAAAGAAGAAGCTAGCTGAAGATTGAAGGGAGCCCAATTGCCTCAAAAGTCAAGTTAAATATCTCAAAACACTCAAGCACTTGCCCCCTTGTTGTTGCCTTATCCTCAGCCATTTCCCCCTCCTTGGCTTCCTCAAGAAGCTTGCCAAAGGGTCCAAAAGATTGCTTCCCCCTTGGCTACGAATTTGTGACATCTCCCATTCAATTTCATTCAATTCTTACTCAAATCAATCCAATTGAAGTTCAAACAAATCAGCCAAGGTGTCCACACTTAATCCATGATTTTTCTTATCAATTGAACCAACTTGAATCCCAAAAATCCACCCAAAAATGGTCCTCGACATTTTCTGGACAAAAACGACCCTACCTCGATTTTTTCCCAAAATGTCTCAATTTACAAAAAAATCTTCGGAGACTGAGTCGACGTTCCTAAAATGACTTGTGACATGACAAAACTTTAAATTTCTAAAATCAGATTCAAATTCGCAATTAATTTCAATCTAGCGCGATTTTAGCGTGACCTAGGCTACCGGGTAGCTTTTTTAAATTTTTAATGTGAATGACTCGTGGTTGATTTTCTTTGAACCACAATGAACCCCTTCGACACATTGATGACTTTTGGTGGTCTTGACAATCTCGAGGTTTCAAATACGGACACTAGGTACCAAAATGATAAAAAAATCAATCTAGTGCCGATTGACGAGAATTTTACAATTTAGTGGAATCACCCACGTTTAACCACATATCTCAATCGAATCGAACTATCTCTAATTTCTAATCGATCTTACTGTGCCGAAATGATCTATGTAGATGAGCACGGTCAAATAGCCAATTCCTAGTCGAATCCTCAAGTCTATTGCATTAAAATCTCTTAATGACTTCCCTAGATAGTTTAGTTATCTCACGAGTAGCCATCTCAGAGAAAAAATTATGGGCGTGTTGATGAAAGGCCAAACTTATCCAATTGAAATCAGAACCTGAAAAATTAGGATGTCACAACCAACATCAATGTTGATGTCGGCGAGCATGAAGTCGTTAGTACCAATTGATGCTGATGTTGTTGAACATGAAGTGATCAATTCCAACACTGAAGTTAATGATGTCGATGTCAAGGTGAACTAGCCTAAGGGAGTGGCTAACACAGATCAATATTTTTTTGGCAACCCGAGTACCCATAACTTGGGTGCCAGTTCTGGCAACAAAACCAGGTATTGATTGTGGACTACAATCTTGAAGAATAATATTACTTTTGTATATTGCCTAACTATGGTAATCTTGTTGATATATGTTAATTTATAATATCTCTTACCGATAGATTTAAGATTTCCCCCAGTGATTTCTACTCCCTAGGTCATCATATTTGACTCCTTGAATACTCGATCTAGTCTTTTTGCTTTAATAGGTAGGTAGAAATGGTAGTCGATGATGAACCTAAAGTTGTGGGATTGGAGGTGGCCATTGAAGACGAACTTGAGGCTATTGAGGCCAAGAGCCTGTAGCTATTGATATAATCAGTGTTGCATTTGCTAAGGAACCTGTCCCATATAAGGATGCAATGGGAGGGAAATTAGCAAGAGTTGCCAATCAACTTCCCCGGAATTGTTCCCCTGACAAAATATCTTTTATCGAAAGTTGTTTTTTGGTTTTATTAAGGGGACCGGGGTTGTGGTTTAACTCTAGATAGAGGATATGTCATGCAAGAAGAAATCAAACCTCTTTAATCCAAACAACACTGTACAATCTTAGACTGAGTAGGAATTTAATTAATAACAAGACCCAAAAGTTATAAAGCCAGTATCAAACTATGTTGGAATCCAATTGATGACACAACTTGAACATATTAAGATATGAAGTTGAAATTTAATGGACGATAAGGTATCAGGATAAAGACATATGCCGAAATCTAATCGACAATGCAAATATGAGATTTATAGCTAAGGAAATTTAAAGTGCAATGTAGGAAAAGTACAGATAATTGAAACATGACATTTTGTTTGATTTGTATAGGGCTCTCTGTTGAATAGTTAGTGGTATTTATAGTGAAGGTCAAATAACCACTCTTTGACTATGCTCAACGGTTGCGTTTCTCTGAATAACTTCCATTGGTTTGGCCCACACTCATTTATTCTCACAAGCATCGCTTGCCCACGTTCTTGAGTAACTGTCCTAATTATGTGATGATGGTTTTTGCAGTTATTGATGATCGTTCCATGACTGGATATTTGAATGGTAACTGCTCCCTCCACAATGTACATTCTCAATGTCAATTGTTTTGAGGGTTTCAAGTTTTAAATAGTATTTGAAATACTCTTGATGAAAACTTGCAGCCGTGCCCATATAGGTGGCCACCAAACATCCATTATCATATTTCAACAATTGTTGTTGTGGTATTAAAGAACATTGTCATCGATCACTGTGTTAACTTCTGTATTTGTTGATAGCTTAATATGTACAAGATGATGCCGATGTTTTATGCATGTCACTGTTTCTCATCCTTGCTTATATGTCACCTAATTCTTACTCTTGTGCCAAGCACGTTTGTGTAAATGACCAAATCAATTTTTGGTGTTAACAACTAGATTTTAATCTTTCTTATTTGGTTTATTGCTAGAAAGAAATTTCTGGTTAGGTTTTAGAAGTTTGTCCTCTAGGGTTTCATCGAAGTGTTTCATGTTCTATTATGAGCAAATAAAATTCATGGAGAAACTAGACTATTTTTCAATGGGAAAAGTACATTACAAGTGTCAAAATTTGATACGGATAGATATTTAAGTGCCGAAACTTCCAAAAAATATATTTAAGTATCACTTCTTTTGAAAATTGGGATACTCAAGTGCCAACGCTCGCAAGGGTAATTGAAAATATGAAGTGGCTTATTTTAATAATATAAGTGGTCTATGTAGCTCGTCATAATGCTTACTCAACAATGAACATGCAAAATGACATCATTTTGCCCATAAATTTATTAATTTAGTATTAATTAAAAATAAATTAAAAATAAATTATTATAAAAAAGGGCGGGCAGTAGCGTTTGATGAGGATTGTTGCAAGGTCCTCCACAACACTTACTGCCGTCGTTGCCACACCATCACCGGAAAGGGCTGGCGATGGTGGGGCGAGGGTTGGCCAAGGTCACAAGGCCTTGGGTAGTGGTTTGTGACCTTGGCCAACCACCGATGAGGGCTTGTAGGCCCTTATCCAGATCTAGGGTGAGGGTTGTGGCCCTACCTAAGATTTGGCAAAGTTTGTTGACCCTCGGCTTAGAGGGGCCAAAGGTTGTTGGTTGTTGGTTGGCCTAGTTAAGTGATTGGCTAGGGTTGCTAGCCATTGCCTAGGGCTCGACGACATCGGCTGATCCTTGCCCCATCATCGTTGACCTTTTCCGGCAATGGTGAGGCGGCGGCGGTAGCAAGGGCTGTGGAAACCCTCGTCAAAGCTGTGGCATCCTTGTCACGCCCTGATCCTCGGGCACGCACACATCCTTCTCACTTGGTCGATTTTATAATGTGATATCCCAGGATAAATTATCGCCGACCCTTTCGTTTATTAAGTACATGCGGAAGCAGTTAAAATCTCCAGACAATAAAACGATGGGATAGAAAAGCAGGGCCATATTTTTCTTATTGAAACTTATAACCAAACTTTTATACAAAACACAAACAAATTCATAACTATTCACTTCAAAAGAAATTCTCAAAAGAAGATAAGACTCTCAGCCCATCCAGGCCATACTTAAGGTCCCTCTCGGGATTATCTTCTTCTTCCAAAAATCATTCTCTTTAAGTTTCACCTCCGAGTTCTCCTTCTTAGACTCCTCCTCAGCTCCTCATTGGGGTCCTGAAATGTTTTTCCACAAACTGGGATGAGACTACGTCTCAGCGAGTTCTACCCCACTAAGCCCAATTAGTAAACCATTATACTAAAGGCTGCCTAAACACGCATAGGTTAGAAGACGTACCTTAGCATCAGATCCCATATGCAAGTCAGTATAATTCACAATAGGCACTCAAGCAATCATATCACCGATCGAAGCATCGATCAAATCGACCTAGTCGATTACATGTTAACAAGACCACTCACGGTCATTTCTATTCAATCAATCATTTCACAACAATCGGATCAATTCATTGGTCAATCGAACTAGTCGATTACATGTCAGACGGACCATTCTAGGTCAATACTCTCGGGCGTCAAGTTCGCCAAAGTGACATATTCACTAGACAATTGTGTGCGTTCTTTAAGGCGCCGTTTTCGCCAGTGATATCCCAAATCACTGAACCACACATGCCTACAATGATCTGTTCAATAGACAATTGCGTGCGTTCTTTAAGGCATCATTTTCGCCAGTGACATTTTTAGTCACCGAACCACGCATGCCTATAACCATGTATTCAATAGACAATTGTGTGCGTTCTTTAAGGCGCCGTTTTCGCCAGTGATATCCCAAATCACCGAACCACACATGCCTATAACAATGTGAGTACTAGACCGATACGTGCGTTCTTTAAGGCGCCGTTTTCGCTAGTGATGTCCCAATCACCGAACCACGTAGGTCCACAATCATGTATGTACTAGACCGATACGTGTGTTCTTTAAGGCGTCGTTTTCGCCAGTGATGTCCCAATCACCGAACCACGTAGGTCCATACACCGTGTCTGATCAGTTATAACCCAGAGTATTTCCAGTCCACTCTCATGATTTCATCCACTTTACAACTCAATCAAAGCATTACAAATGCTAAACAAACATACTCGACCCTCTACCAATCAATCATTCAATCTCAATCAATTCCAAGTCAAATTAGGGTAAATCCCTAAAATGTCACAATTTATTCAATTTCATACAACGTAGAGCTCAAATAAATAAACGAACTGTGCCACGATGGTCAGCACGAGATTTCGGTCGTCGGCCATCAAAATTTTCCGAAAAATAAATAAATAAATAAATAATTAATTTCGAAAATTAATTATTAAATATTAAAAATTCCGTTTAGCTCAAAATAAGGTCCAATTAAATAAACGGACTTCACCACGGTCATCAATATAATTTTCTGGTCACGGGCCATCCCAGTTGAATTTTCAGGAAATAGATAAATAATTAATTAATTTCTAAAATTAAATAATTAATATTAAAAATTCAATTTAGCTCAAAATAAAGCCCGATTAAATAAACGGACTTCACCACAGTCATCAGCATAATAGTAGACCATCTCCCTTGAATTTTCGAAAAATAAATAATTATTTAATTTAATTCCGAAAATTAATATTTAAATGCCAAAAATCCCACTTAGGCCCGAATTGCCAAATTGAGGCCCGATTAGGGGTCGGAAAATTCCCGAGATACTTTCAATAAATAGTAGATCACGTCTACTTGTTAATTGCGCAATCAATTTATCTAAATCGCATCACAATTGACTAATAATTGCTAATTAATTCTAATCTAACAACCTAAACATAATTAATTAAAATAAACCAACCTAAAGCATAATTAGCCAACTAATCCGGGATTAGTGAGATTACTCACCAAATCGCGCGCAAATTGGATCAATCCGACAGCTGCGATGCGAGGAACGATTATCCCCAAAGCACGGCTCGGGTTCAGGGCCGGGAAACGGCCCAAAACGGCCCACGAACAGCTGGATACCCACTCCGTGGGTTTGCTGGTTCGGCCGCAAAATAGCAAGAAAGAGAGAGGGTTGGGGGCGGCAAGAGGTCGGGAGAGCGGGTGGTGGCTTGGCGAGGCTGCACGACGGTTCCCGGTGGCCGGAGGTGGCCGGACGGGGTTGGACCGAGGTTGGGCAGCATCTGGATCGCGTGGGGGGGGGGGACGCCTGGACGCAAGGGGCGGCCGGCGAAACGCGTGGCGTTGCGCGGGTGGTGCGGACGGCGGCCCGACGGCGTGCGGCGGCGACGGCGAGCTGCTTCGGTCTTCGAACAACGGTGGCTGCTGCTTCTGTTTTGCTGGCTTTTGCTGGTTCGCACAAAGAAGAAAGGAGAAGAAGAAGAAGAAGGTCACGTGGGAATGGGGAAAAAGAGAGAGGAGAGAGAAGAAGAAATAAGAGAGAAAAGAGAGAGAAGATGAGTTTGACTAGTCAAATAGGGAGAGAGAGAAGCCAAATTGAATTTGGCAAGGGGTGCTCGGTGGGGGAGTGTCCGCACGAAGGGGGAGGGGAGAGGAGAGAGAAGAGAGAGAAAAAGAGAGAAAAGAAGAGAGAGAAAGGGGAAAAAGAAATAAATCAATAATTTTAATTTTATTTTTTTTTTCTTTTCATTTTCTTCTCTATTTTCTTTTAGTCTTCGATTTTTCCTTCGATAATTTTTTTATTGAAATTTCGGACTCGTCGATAAATTGATAGACGATGAGACGGTCCTAAAATGAATTGTGACATGCCCGAATATTCGATTCCCAAAATCGAATTAAATTTCATGATTAAAATCGACCGGACGTGATTTTAATCCAATCCAACCAATTAGGTAGCTTTTAGGGATTTTACCGCGGTTATATCCCTTAACGGCTTCACACAATAGGTTAGCTAACTTGTGAGTGATCAGCTCAGAGAAAAAGGACCATAGGCACGTCGACGAAATGCACATTTCATTTTATCGAAACGGGGTCGAATTTCAGGATGTCACAATCCTCTCTCTCTCTCTCTCTCTCTCTCTCTTCATTTTTTTATTTAATTAAATAGTTATCTTAAAAGTTAATTTTGGGGGCTTACAACGTCATGTGGACATTTTTTTTTAAATTTCCACGTAAATAATTTTTTTTAAAGAATTGCCACATGGATATATATTTTTTTAAATTGCCACATCAGTAAAAAATAAAAAGTTGTTGGAAAATGCTAACTTAGCATTTTGGCCGTAATTTTTCACTATTGGCACTTAAGTGTTCCATTCTTCTCTGATTTGGATACTTAAGTGTCATTTTGTGTCAAGTTTTTGCACTTGCAATGTCCGCACCCCATTTTTCAATCTTCTCGTTCAATCTTTTGTTAATGTTACCATCACACACTTATCATCCTATGCTAAATTACCCACATTTTTATAATTGTTAAAACCTTCATTAGCGTTCCAATAAACAACAAATATTTATTTGCACCAACCTGGAAATAAATGAATAAAATAATTTCTACATTTAGCAAATGATTTCAACGCCAAACTATTTCTAGTTTTTGTTGTGATTACTATTTCTTCCCTTGATTATTTTTATAATTATATCCTTTATTTCATTAAAGTAATCCCAGTTTGTGAAATCTCTTTCTTGCTTACAACAATTTATTATGGCAATTTCAAGACAAACTTCTCCAGCCACTGGAACAATAGCTTAATCCAATTGCGTGAGAAAAAAATTGTGCTCTGACACTGTTATTGTGTTGAGAGTCAAGCAACCGTCACACATGCATCCTCCGACATCAAATTACCAATATTTACTTAATTATTAACAACTTAGTTAGTTACCAATAAATTATTAAAACTATTTCCCCAACATATCAATGTGTTGAACTTAACAACTCTCATACAAAATTGCTAACTTTATTATGTTGCCACCTAATTTGAGATTACCCATTTATATTTTAGCCACTTATCATGTTACCAACATGGCTTTGGAATTACCAAATTGTCTAATAACATACCAATTCTTAAGGGTATCCAAATAGAACCGAAGTAGAACCTATCCAAATTTTCATGCATTTTTAGTTCAGTTCGGATAATGAAAAATAACCTCTTTTTTTTTATAAAAAAATTAATTTCTATTAGAATATATAAATATTAAACAATGCTTTCATCTAATAGTTTCAACTTTTAGAACAGTTGGTTATGGTCCCATCAAATTTCAAATGATATCAGAGCTGAAGATTTTGAATTCAAATTTTATTAGGTCTCATTTGCCTTTCCAATTAAATATATTCATGCCTAGTACTAAGCAAAAAAGACTAGATTAAGCATGAGGGGGAATGTTAGAATATATAAATATTAAATCATGCATTTATCTAACAGCTTATGCTTTTAGAACAGTTGGTTGTGGTCCCTCCAAATCTCACAAGTTCAGATAGTTTTGGTTCGGTTCATTTAACTAAACTAAAAATTGCTAATCTTCTTAATATTACAATTTATGCAATCTTTCTCTTTTTCCACTAAACCTCTTTTTAATATTTTAGAAAAGAAAGTGGAAAAGCTGAACTGAACCAAAGTGAGCCAAGTTTTCATTTTGGTTATAGTTGGTTAGAGATGCAGTTTGGTCTAAAGCTAATGCATACCCTAATGGTTTGGTTTGGTTTGGTTTGGTTTGGGTTTTCAAAAAACCCAAATTGAACCGAAGAAAACCCGAACTAAACTGAATCGTTGACATCCCTACCAATTCTATTAAAATTTCTAACTATTTTAAGATATTACTCTTTATTTGAACTATTTACCATTTTTCTTGATGAAGTCACTAAATAGTTTCTATTACCTACTCTTATTCGAACCACCTACTAATATTTATCTGATTAAAGTCATTCATATTCTTGAGCTGTGATGAATTAAAAAGTAATGATCTCTTTTTGAGGAAACATTTTATGTATAGTTGACATGGCCAATGTGGAGTGACCACCCACATTGTCCACATGGTGTGCCTCGCAACCAACTATACATTGGAATTTGAAAATTTTGACACGTCATTGTCTTAGTTCGTACATGGCATTGCCACGTGATACCTCCGACACACAGACTACCTACTCATCTTTTAAAGACAACTTAATTACAAGTTGCTCTTATCGTCCGGCCGTATTTGGAATAGAATCAGGAACAAAATCATGTATCGTGTCAATGGAGAATCGGATTGCCTTCATTTTTTTCTTTTTTGGTCAAAAACAAAGGCCCGTTGTATTTATATTAACCAAAGGTGCCACTATAGGGCAGAATGTCAATACAAAGCAAATCCAACAGAGGTGGGGGAGGAGAAAGGGTCCAATTCAAGGGCAGACTTCGGTGCCCATGGGCCTTGGCAGCCCAATCGGCAGCTTGGTTTGCCTCCCTCCTGCAGTACTTGATGTTTAACCTAGAGAAATAGGGGAGGAGCGCCGCAGCTTTGGAGATGAGTGAACGAGCTTCCCATGGCGCCGAACATGGATTCTGCAAGGCATTGACAAGCACCTAGCAGTCGGATTCCATTGTGAGTTGCTTCCTTTCCATTTTTTTGTGCAACAGGTTTTGTAAGGTAATTGTAAGGGCTTGAGCTTCTGTCTGTAGCACCGTAGTTGCTGGAATTGTGTTTGTAAATCTGTCAATAAGTCGGCCAGAGTGATCACGCCAAATAGACGCCACAGATCCCTCATTTGATGCAGAAGGAAAGGCTCCATCAATATTTATCTTGATCGCTTCGGGATTCGGAGGCTTCCACACTCAATCTGAGTTCGGGAGGCTGGGTCAAGA
This sequence comes from Eucalyptus fibrosa, assembly GCA_017140475.1. Taxonomy (NCBI): domain Eukaryota; kingdom Viridiplantae; phylum Streptophyta; class Magnoliopsida; order Myrtales; family Myrtaceae; genus Eucalyptus; species Eucalyptus fibrosa. The sequence goes on from CM029507.1 coordinate 20,551,048, forward strand.
GCTTGTCCACACACCATGGCATCGACGAGCAGATTGGGCAGATGCAAAGGCCGTTGTGAGAACCTATGCTGGGTTGGGAGCAGCCCTGCGAAATACAAAATGGTTTTTGGATTTCCAGAGCTACCAGAGGATATGCGCTAGGGTTTCCAGATCAGGTGTGGAATTCTTTTTGCATAAAAACTCCACTAACCAAGCATCCATACGATTTGTATTATAATTTGTTGGGTTGATTCATACCGCTGAATGAGACCAAATCTTGCGTCCATGGACAATGCAAAAAGATACGTTCTGTTGTTTCTAGGTTGTGATTTTGACAAATCTGGCATATAGGATATGTGATGATTTTTCTGTGATATAGATTGTCTCTTGTTGATAGAGCATTTTGGCATAAGGACCACATAAAGACACGTATCTTTTAAGGGGGGGGTTTCATATTCCAAATCTTGGCCCAAAGTTGTCGGGGTGGTTGGTAAGAGGAGGATGTGAAATTTTGTACCTTGATTTCTTCAGTAGATCATAGAGAGTTGTATCCATTCTTAACAGTATAAATACCATTATGAGTTCCCTTCCAAATAAGTTGGTCCTTTGTACAATTAGTTTGGATCTGGATTGTAAGAATTTCCTCAACTATTTAATCATCAAAGCTTCTGTGTAGAAGGGGTTCATTCCAGTGGTTGCTATCCGAAATAATGAAATCAACAACCCTTGGTGGTTCTCCTATTGGTGTAGGTCCGCCAATGGGATCACTATTAAGCCATTTATCATCACGGATTGAGATCCATTTCCCATCTCCTACTGACCATTGTAGGTTATTCAGAATTGAATCTCTGCCAATCACTATACTCAGCCATCCCCAAGAAGGTCTTGGCTCTCTATCAGCATGCCAGAACTTTGTAGAGTGATGGTAAAGACCCTTAAAGAGTTGACTTGATAAAGAGGATGGGCTTTGTAGGAGACACCACGCCTGTTTTCCTAGTAATGCTTTATTAAAGGTGATCAGGTCACGAAAGCCAAGTCCTCCCAAATCTTTTCTATCCTTAAGTACATCCCAATGTTTCCAATAAATGCTAGATTTATGTTGATTGTTCTGCCACCAAAATCTAGCAACTTTCTTCTCAATAGTTGTACATAAAGACATAGGAATCTTGAAAATAGACATGGCATATTGAGGGATTGCCTGTATTACCGTTTTGATTAGTGTCTCCTTGCCACCTTTAGAGAGGAACTGTTTTTTTACAGCCTTCAAGTTTTGAATTGACTTGACTCAAAATCCAGGCGAACATCTCATTTTTTGATTTTCCCCAATCTGATGGAATCCCAAGGTATTTTCTAGTCTTCGTTAGCACGGGTATCCTAAGTTCTTGGGCTAGATTTTCTTGAAGATGAGCAGGGCAGGTCTTACTAAAGTAGATACTAGATTTATTCTTGTTAACTGCCTTGACCCGTTGCTAGGCAATATTGGTTTAGGATGTTGGTTAAGTTCTGACATTCCTGAATTTTCCCATCAAGGAAAAAGATAGTATCATCAGCAAAAAATAGATGGGAGAGAGTAGGACACCACCTGTTTAATTTAATGCCGTTGAGATTATTCATGTCCACTGCTCAATGGATAAGTATTAATAGCACATCCGCCACCAGGATGAAAAGATAAGGTGAAATAGGGTCTCTTTGTCTTAGACCCCTTGATGGGTTGAAAAAATTTAGATTTTCACCATTAAATTTAACACAGAGAGAAGTAGTGGTGATGCATTGCATTATCCACTTAACCCATTGAGAGTGAAAGCCCAAATGTAGAAGATAGTCTTGAAGGAAGTCCCATTCAACTCGGTCATATGCCTTCTACATGTCCAACTTCAGAACGGTCTAAAAGGATTTCTTTCGCTTTCTAATTCAAATTGATGTAAGACCTCTTGAACAACTAAGATGTTGTCTTGAATTTGTTGCCCAATTAATCTTTGTAACTTCATATACAAAATCATCTCAAAGATTTTGCAAACCGCCTAAAACCTTTCCTACCTGAATTAATCTCTATTGAGTAATTTGCCTTTGTTAGTGGGTTTAAATTGATCCTTTTCGGAGAATTAGATGGTCTTCCTGAACAAGCCTTTTATTTGGTAGGTAACATCGATGAAGCTACTACGAATGCTACAAACTTAGAAATGGAGAATAAATTGAAGAAATGACCTTATATCTTTGTGTACTAACCCCTAATCGAATTGTTTGGGATTCAGATGTGAAAGAAATCATTTTATCTACTAATTCATCCATGTTTTTACTTATTCAGTAATTTTTCTTGATTTTTTGGCCTTCTTTTGCTTATTTAACCAAAGCCCCTCAAATTATCTCACATGTCTTGTCTAATTGCAAGATTGGCGAGTGTGACTGCCACCGCTTCTTGCTCGTCGTCTTCAAGTCCCAGCAATCCATCTCCCTGTCCACGAGTACCATGGCATCGCTCTCCGGTATCTTTCATCCAATGTTATGGTTGAAATGCTCGCTTGCTATCCAGCCCGGTCTCTTGTCCGATTCCAGTGCGTCTCCAGGTCGTGGTGTTCGCTCTTATCCCGGCCGTACTTCGTGAAAAGTGGTTGAATCGCAGCGGGACTTCCCTCCTGGTGATCCCATTGGAATGGGAAAATCGCGACAGTGATCTTTAGTGTTGGAATGTGTCCATCGGGAAGAAGAATTTGCGACGGCGCTCTAATTTGCTTGACCGGGCTTTCTTACATACGCCGTGGTGCAAGCAAGCAAGCCGTTATCCTGTGGAGCCCGTTCAGGGGCAAGGTCAAGGCCCTTGGCAACGAGGGTAACATCCATTGCCACTGTAGGTCCCTTTGCTACGAATCTCTAATTTAGGGTTACAATTCCGGATGCTGCAATCATTATAATGTCCACGGTTTCGGGCACGAGCCAAATGCCCAGGACTACAAGTTCGTGAGGATTATTTATTCGGGTGGTGTTGCAAGGCGAGCTGATTCTCCGATAAGACAGTGGCTTGTCGAGGTTTATAGCCTAGGCAGGGACACATGGACGAGCCTGGCCATGTCCGATTTCACGTGGATGGTTTCTGGCAATTTGCGGGCATTTGGTAATGGTTCCGCGCATTGGCTTGCGGTGCCTTATGCGGATACGCCTTATAACTCAATTGTGGCCTTCGATATGAAGGAGGAATCGTTTGGAGAAGTCATCGAGCTGCCCAATCGGAAGATGTCTCGCAATTCTGTCTGAATCCGTGAGGCAAAGCGACACTTTCGGTGTCATGCGATTCACTGGCTCTGATTGCTTTTGGGGAATGGAACCAAGATGAATGCGGCAGTTGGGTGATGAAAGAGTGCGGCGTGGCTGAGTCGTGGACCAAGCAGCATGACATTGGGCTACTGATCGGGTCGACGGTCCAAGCAGCGTTGGGACTTACAGGGCGTGGCAAGATGTTGCTTCGGATGGTGGATGAGAAGTTGGTGTGCTGTGACGTGGATATGCAGATCACTGAGATTGGAAGCCGGGGAGGCGTCCCTGAGTCATCTTTTGATGTCAGTGATTTGGGAGGAGTAGATCATACTCTCAGGAACCAAACGGGTCGAGGTTCACCGTTGACCATATTCGACTTCCCACAAAGAATCAGGTTTCATACATTCACAGAAAATCTACATATGTTTTTTCAAATCATCTATATTTGATTTTTTTAGTTTTAATGCGTGCATTTTGCAATATCTCTAATGAAACTTAACATCCAAGTTTGGAACCTATCCACAAAAGATAGGTAAGAATAATTATCACTAATAAGTTTATGCATTCTATCATTTAGAAATAATTGTCATTTCAAAGGTAAAGATTTTCTTGTATATGTGCGTGTTTCACTAGAAATCGGGACTTATCCCATTTCAACAAAAGTTGATCTTTGGATTTCGTTAGTGTGGCGATTGAGTATTCATTAAAATTAATTTCACTTCGTGGAATGTCTTTCTTGCTGCGATTTTGTGCTGAGAGTCAAAAACCTGTCACACATGGATCCTCCTATATTTAATTACCAACATTTATTTATTTGTTAACAACTTAGTAAGTGTACCAACAATTTATTATTAAGATTATTTCCCCAACTCTCATACAAAATTGCTAACTTTATTATGTTACCGACTATTTTGAGATTACCAACCTGTATATTAGCCACTTACTATGTTACCAACGGTGATTATGGCATTTCAGAATCACCAAATACTTTAATAACATACCAATTCTATTGAAATTACCAACTATTTTATGATATTACTCTTTATTTGAAGTGCTTACCAACTTTCTTGATGAAGTTATTGACTAGTTTTGTTATGAACTCATATTTGAACCACTTACTAATGTTTATTTGATCGAAGTTATTGACTAGTTTTGTTACAAACTCGTATTCGAATCACTTACTAATGTTTATTTGATCGATGTCATTCATATTCTTGAGCTAGTGACAAATTAAAGAGTTATGGCCTCCCTCCAGGAAGCACTTTACATATTGTTTACATGGCCAATGTGGTGTAAATAATCCATATTGCCCCCGAGGTGAGCCTTGCAACCTAGTATGTATTAGAATTCGAAATTCTCACATGCTATTGACTTGGTTCGTCCTGTGTCACTGCCGCATTATACCTCAAACTCATAAAATACCTTCTCATATTCTAAAGACGACTTAATTACCAGTTGTTCTTTTTGTTCGGACGTATTTGGGAATGAGTTAGGAACAAAATCATGTATTGTGTAAATGGAGAATCAGATTGCCTTCCTTAAACCAACCCAAGGTTGAGATTCTTTTTGCCTCAATTGAGTCCTAGCAATAACTCTTTAAGTATTTAGATATTTTTCCTTATTCGGTAAGTTTTCTTAATTTTTTTGCCGTCTTTTTGCTTATTTATCTATTTCCATGTTTTTTCTCGTCAATCACCATAAACAAATACCGTATTGCTTCACCAAAGTCCCACAAATTTTCTCACAAATTCTATCCAATTGCAAGATCAGTGAGTCTGACTGCCCCTGCTTCTTGCTCTTGTCCTCTTTAATTCCTAGCAATCTGTCCCCCGGTCCACGAGTACCATGGCATCGCTCTCCGGTATCTTTCCATCCAATGTCGTGGTCGAAATCCTGGCTTGCTTACCAGCCCGGTCTCTCGTCCGGTTCCGGTGCGTCTCAAAGTCATGGCGTTCACTCTTGTCCGAGCCGTACTTCGTGACGAAATGGTTGAATCGCAGCGGGACTTCCCTTCTGGTGGTCCCGCTGGAATATGAAAATCACAACCTGTGCTCTTTAGTGTTCGAAAACACGTCCGTCGGGAAGAAAAATTTGAATCTGCCTCTTGGCGACAAATGGTTTTCGATATCCGTGATCGGTTCGTCCAGCGATGGTGCTCTGATTTGCTTGTCCGGGCTTTCGTACAAACACCGTCGAGCGAGCAGGCAAGCCGTTATCCTGTGGAGCCCGTCCACAGGCGAAGTCAAGGCCCTCCCCAACAAGGGTTGCGTCCATTGTCAGCGTTGGCCCGTTTGCACCCAGTCTCTAATTCAGGGCTACAATTCGGCATGCTGCAGTCAATATCTTGTCCATGGTTTCGGGTATGAGCCGAATGCCCGGGATTACAAGGTCGTGAGGATTACTTATTCTCGCGGCGGTGTGAGAGAAGCTGATTCTCCAATAAGGCCATCGCTTGTCGAGGTTTATAGCCTAGGCCGTGACAGATGGAAGAGCCTGGGCAGGCCCAATTTCACTTGGGCGGTTCGTGGCAATTCACGGGCATTTGTCAATGGCGCCGCGCATTGGCTCGCGGGGCCTGCAAGGGAGTCACCTTACAACTCAATTTTAGCCTTCGATATGAAGGAGGAGAAATTCGGAGAAGTCATCGAGCTGCCCCAATCGGAAAATCTCACACAATTCTCTCTAAATCCGAGAGGCAAAGCGACGCTCTCAGTGTCATGCGGTTCACTGGCTTTGATTGCTTTCGGCATATGGAACAGAGAGGAATGCTGCATTTGGGTGATGAAGGAGTATGGCGTGGCCACGTCCTGGACTAAGCAGCATCACATTGTGCTACCGATCGGGTCAACGGTCCGAGCGGCCTTGGGACTTACCAGGCATGGCAAGCTTTTGCTTCGCACGGTGGATGAGAAGTTGGTGTGTTGTGATGTGAAGGATATGCAGATCAGTGACGTTGGAATCCAGGGAAGCGGCATTGATTCATCTTTTGATGTCATTGACTTGGGAGGCGCAGATCCTACTCTCACGAGCCAAGTGGGTCGAGGTTCACTGTTGACCATGCCCAACTTCCAATAAAGAACTAGGTTTCAAACATTCACAGAAATTCACATATGCTTTTTCCAGAGACAGATAATCGTCTATTGTTTTCGTAGTTTTGATGTCGTATGCATTTCATTATGTTCCCCAAGATCTTATCGTCTTAATGTGGCACCTATCAAAGATATATATGTTATGTATTGTGTCATTGAGATATAGTCGTTGCTGTAAGATTTTTAAAAAATTGTCTTCAAGGATTTTTCATGTTGCGGAAAGCGAGTGTTTAAACAATAAAATAGATAGAATAAGAATGTATATAGAACATCAGATTTTCATGGTTCAGTCATAATGACAAGGGTTAAGTGCAATTCCCGGGTAAAACCCAAATCAAAGAATCGGACTGATGGCTTCGGCTCGACTCCTGGTTTCAAAGAGAGAGGTTCCGGTTCCTGATTTCTTTTATTTCGGAACTGGTTCGTCCTCTTTGGAGACAAAAATCAAAAGGAGACGACATCGAAGGAAAGGAGAACAGGTCAAGCGCGAGCGGTCACCCTCCCACGGTCCAAGCCCATCACCATACCTAGTTTGACAATTATACTTAAAAGCCTAAGCACAAGTCATGAGCCAAGGAAACACAAGTTCCACTCAGAAAAACTCTAATGGGGGAACTCCTTGACACTCGCCTGTGGCGAACATTCACTCCAAAAGCCTGAAGGCTGACGAGATTCAAGAGTACAGAGAAATGTCGAGCGCATTACTTAACAAGAGAGAAAGAAATGCACACTCAGGTCGAACAAACACATGGCGAGGAAAACCATGGCAATCTCTCGTTTCAGCTTATCCCTAGAAAAACCCAAACAACTTCATCGGTCTAGAACACGTTGTAGCCGCAGACAGAACTAGACCCAAGTAAAGATTTTTGGCAATTCGACAACCGAAACTCTCCACGTTAAGCAGCATGCTTATCGATCCCGAATCGTCGACCTCGAGTAATACCCACGTCTCGAGCACAATTCGACTCGACTTCCACATACCCGTTCCTGCTCCCGTCGGACATCGCAGACGATCGCAGTAGGGGTCAGACCGTTCCCGAAGACGTGGAAGAGAGAGTGAAGAGGGCGATTTGTGATTTATCCCCGAGGGATTGTCGCTCGATTGCGGAAGCTTTCGCCTCCGATCGAAGCTGGACCTGAACGTTTGCAATGAAGGCCGAGACGCTTTGAGCCGCAGGCAGATCGACCTGAACGGTTTCGGCTGGAGCTAAAGGCAGCGCTCGCGGCGAGCTCACGGAGGAGGAGACGACGGGCGTTCGCGTCGGCGGGTTCCGCCGGAGCAACCGCCGGAGTTTGGCACCGGGGGACGTCGGTCGACTTCGTAGCCCAGTCTGTAGCGGGAAAGTGAGAATAAACGCGAATTGAACCAGATGCTTTTAGAGAATTTTATTTTTAATGAGGTTTTGATGAGCGGGAAGATGGTCATGTGGCATGTAAACGAACGAAAAAATATAGTGTCACTCGACACGAAAAAAATAAAAAAAAAAAAATAAGGAAAAAAAAATTAAAAAATACAAAACTTATCTCATCAGAAATTTCTCTAAGGAAGTATTCAAAATCAGTGTATACTCTTCAGAATATGATATATATATAAAGGAAAAAACATTTTGAATAATTTTTTTATTAATAATCAAAATATTTTTATTAACTAATTATTTCAAGTGATTATTTTAACGAAAATATTTTTCAGATCAATTTTTGTTTGCAAAACGAATGCATCCCAAGTCACTGAAAATCATAATGTTAAGTTATGAGAGTGAAAAATGACATTGTCACTTCACTTATTTTGAAAAAATAAATAATTTGAACATTTTCCTAAGAATGATTGTTCACGTTTCTTAAAATTAATATTAAAAAATGGTGGCATTTAGGTCTTATTTGAAATAAAATTCGCTTCATATCCTTATTTGAAATTTTCCTTTTTTATTTTTTGCTAAAAATAAATTAACATAAATTTTAGCTTGGCTACTGTTGGGGAAAAATGGTCCAAATGATCTTAATATATTAATTTGCTCATTACAATCTCTAAAATTTTATTTAATAATATATAATGTCATTTTAAAACTCTTTTAATTTGTTTAATGTTGTCCTTGAATTTTGATCCATTGTTTAATATGATCCTGAAATTTTAATATTTTCATAAAATCCATGGACTACATTGAACAATTACTAAAAAATCAGATACTATATTAAATAAATGAAAAGTTTGTGGATAATATTGCATGTTAAGTATAAGTTTGAGGACCGTATTGCATATTGAATTATTATTGAAGGGCCATTACTATCATTATCGCATGCCATTTTGTTATGAAGTAACTCTTGGGACATGATTTGATTGTAATTGAATACATAAAGATTGAACTTTGTATGGCACTACAAGAAGTATGCTTGAAGTATGCTTGAAAAGCGCAACAATGAATGATTATGCAAGTGTAGTAAAGTCCTAGTAAAAGCCTTAGTACAAGTAATTTGTGTCGAAAGAACGCTGATGGGGAAAATATTTGGACCCGCATCTAAATGTCTAATGTCAAAGGAAAAAAAAATGATATGGACTCTGTTGAATCTGTGTTGTCCTCCGCCCGCCATGGTGCTAAATCAAGCTTGTTGTAGAATCAAAGATGAGACATTTTCCAGTGATACATGACAAAACCGCACCACGCTGCATTAGAGAAGAAAAATTGTAAATTGTTGGTTGGAAAGGAACTTAAGGCTTTCCAACAGGGGATGCGTACCTATCAAGCATCCTAGGAGAGAAGTCATGGTAATAGTTGACAGAGGATGAGTCATGGTAATAGTTGACAGAGGATGATCTTTTAAAGCTATGGCTATAATCTTGTCCATCACATCGTCCGCAAATAGGAGAATAACAAATCCAAAACTCTTGATCATGGTCGATTTGGAGAAAATCATGATCAAGATGACAGCGATATTCCAAAGGCATATGGAGAACAAAGGGCCAGACACCGGGAACACGATGCTTATTCCCGACAGAGAGCAGATCTTACACGCAAGAGCGACACTGCAAAAAGAAAAAGAAAATATATATATATATATAGCAGACACGGTCTTGCTCATTATGTTTAGAACTAGAAAAATTGACATCACAAATTCTCGGATTCAGTCATTGATCTTGTCCACATATACCGTGTCTGCTACCTTGGTGGTACAGTAATCAGCCAGAGAGGCAAACGCTCCGAGTTAAAGTAGTCCCTCCAATACAAAAGTTGGATCACGGTCATTCCCAGGGCTGCCCTGGCATCCATTCCTCCTCCAATGAACGAGAGCCGAACCGATGAGGTACCGTACATGAAAAGATGAACTCCAAAGCAATACAAAATCATGCTCATTAACCCGAAACCCCAAAGAGCCTTGCCTTGCAAATTATGGTGCGCGACATATGTGAGCAGCAAGTCTATAAAATAATACGCAAGTTTTCCTCATTATTTGTTGAGGTAAAAGTTCTCAGAAGCGAAATATATAAGCGAAATTTATCGAGGTGATATTACTTACGTAGACCATGGATGGCGGTATGGAATTGCTTAGAGATCTGCATATTTGGTTGTGCTCCCCGACCTGCATCCAGTAGAAGCCTACGTTAAGACAATGACATTATACGGAACTTGGGCAGTGATTGAATCCCATGGCTTTTGGTGCAAATAGACCTTTGAATTCCAGACTTCAATTCGTTTTGCTAGAAGCAGATTTATGATGCCAAAACAAGAGGATCTCAAAATCAAATAACCTAAGACATAAGCGACAAACCAAACACCAAAGATTGTCCGTAACGCTCGAGTGTTTGCTATACTTAGAATATGCCCAAACCCAAAAGTGTTCATTTAAGGAAAAAAAAAAAAAAACTTAATTTGAGTATAAAACTCACCGCAGCAATCAAGGAGTGTATGAGTTCCGACACAAGAACGTCTTCCGCGTTCCTTGTTTTTTGTTTTTGCTTTTACCGCGCGGCGTCTCCTTTTGACTTGTGCGGCTGCGGCTTTTTTAGGAAAGAGAAGTAAAAGGAAACTCCCTTTTTTCCTCCTTTTTTTTCTCTTATAAAGACTTGATTTAGGATTGGAATCCACCGAATTTTAGATTCGCTTGTTATCTGTGTGGCTTTTAAATCAGATGCTCAATGTTCGAAATATAATATAAAGTCCAAATAGGCAATCAAAGGAATTGAACTCTCAGATCAAATCTTGAATAGATATCGATACGGACATTTTAACTATTTAATGATCCATTCGAAATTTCGATTGACATCATCAGATTCTGTTTGGATTACGTACGCCGCTCAAATTACGCAATCGCATACAAATTAATTGCCGAAAAGAGAACGACTTACCATCCAAATAATTCGATCAAGCGACAAAAATGGCCAATGCTTTGCGTGATGCTAGGGTTCTGCAGCCGAGCCGATACCTCTTCTTTAGGCCTTTGCTTATTTCGGTTAACCTCAAAATTGGCGTCAGCTTCCTATCTTCAAAGAAATTACATAATATACTCACGCGTATCTATACAAATACATGACCGCTCGGATGACCAAGAAAGAAGACCTCAAACATGGCCTTCGTTTGATGATAAACACGGAGTTAGATATATTAAAATCTCTGCGTTAGGCAATACAATATCAACATTATTCGCTTACCTGAAAATGAAATTACAATTTGTCATGTTCTTGAGTAGGCCGATGTATGTAAATAGTATGTGTGTGCGTAGCACTATCGATACCCAAATGTCAGATTTGTATTAAGCACTCTCCCAGAGGAGATACTCTTGATTAATATAAAGTGACTCCACCAAAAGGTTATGATTCGTCGGTCCTACTGGATTTTTGCACTATACTTAGCTTAATTCAACGACACAAACATAGACTGAATTCCCAACCCATCACTTCAAATCGAATTGAAAATTTTCTTTCTCTATCGTCCATTGTAATTTGCGGGGTCCTGAATTCTTCATAGGGTCAGGTGAGGATGGTTGGCGGTGTCTCTTCGGTGCTCGTGGTCGATCGTTAGGCTGCATTGGGTCGGTTAAAGTTGAAGTCTACGAGTCAAACAAGAAACACATGGTTCTCCTTCTTGACCTGGCAGGATCAATGTCAAATTCAAAGTGCATGTTGGACTTTCCAACCTCAGTAGCCGAAGGCCCCAAACCATACTAAGGAAACTGATTTCCCAAATTTGGCCTTGGATTCTTTTCTTTCGATATTTGGTTTTATCCACAACTCATTTCAGATTGAGTTCTTTCAAAGGCTTAAACTTGAGACATTTAATATTTTTTTTCATATATAAACTGATGAATGTCACAGGAAATATGCAATTTTATTTCCTATGGACCTTTTATCTGTCTGTACAATAAATTCTTTCATTTGGTTCTTGACGGAGGCACAATCTATAAAATTTTATTACTTTGTCATCAAACTTTGGAATTCTCAATTTGTTCACTGGTTACACTTTCATTCGACACTAAAACTAATTACATTTGATGAAGAACAGATCTTATTGTCTGAAATGAATCAAGATGTACATACAATAGGACAGATCACCGGAGGATGACGGTGGAAGTTCTAAGTCATGGGCTAATTAGTCACTTTCATTCACGAATTTTTTTTTTGAGTCATTTAAATTTAACTTTGTCGATTTTTCTCAGACAGAAAATCTGCGTGGCTAAAATTAAAGAAAAAACTAAAATTGAAAAGTCAAATGAAACTGGCGGAGAACACAGAGCACAATCTAACCCTAATCGACTGAGCTGGCATTACGCATAGAAAGGTCTTCAGTTTTGGTGCAAAACATATTATCATCTATGTTTGGCTTCCGTATATCATAAGATATTTTTCTAGGTCTTGTCCTTGTTATTTCCCGATCCATTCGAATTCCGTGTTATCGCTATCCCATATCCTTCTGCCGGATGTTACCGGTAAACTACTCGTGTCATTGCCAGTCAAGTCTCCGGTCATAAATTCATGTGCATTTCTAAGGCGTGGCTTTCTCCCTTGTCCAAACCATACTTAGCGACATTGTGGATGGATCGCGGACGAAGCGGTCTCCTAGCAATTCAGTCGAGTACATCCCGACATGGAATGTGTTCTTTTGTATGCGCAGAAGTGCAAATAAGCCCAAAAATTCTGACGATACCGTTTGCTACCAAGGTCCCCGCCGATCCATTATTTTGGAGACTTCATCAAATTACAGTGCCCTAATTTACTTGATCAATCTCTCATCTGAAGGCGATTGCATGACTAAACAAGTTGTTACTATTGGCAAATTCAAGACTCCTGACAACGAAGGTTACGCCAATCGCAGTTGGCCTTAGCTGCACCGTATCTCTTATTCAAGGCTACACAGGGGGTGTTGCGGTCAATGTCTTATGAATGGTTTTAAGTATAGGCTGATTCCTGAGGGTTACAAAATTATGAGTGTTAGAAAGCCCAATCCACAAACTTAAACTAATGATGAAGGGAGACCATATAAATCTTAAAAGAATTTAGGTTATCAACCGATGTAGAGTAATATTTCAACACCTCCGCTCACATACAAAGCTAGATTACAAGCAACATGTGAACTTTTGACTAGTCACATTCGCGAAAGGGATAACACTAGCTCCGATATTATGTTATCTTTTCATGAGACTACTACCAATTGTTTTAAAAGCTTAAAATATTTTTTAAATATTCTAACACTCTCCCTTACGTATAGGCTGGCCTTTGGTCTAAGGCTAAAGTATAGAAATATGTGATTGGGGAAGCAAATTGGGGCCTAAATGTTGGGAGTGCACAACGGAAGTTTGATACCTTCACCTAGAGAGAATGCCAAGAGGGGGCTCAAGTTCAAGTTTGTCGCGACCAATTTTTCGGGGTTTAAACCACCTAGGGTTTGGCTAATGGATTTTTAAACCTAGACTTAACTCGGGCTCTCCCAAGCCCATACCAATTCGCGACTTAGATTCAAGTTTTTAACATGCAATTGATTTTCAATTAGGAGCCGCCACTAATCTATTTTTGGTGGGTCGATTAGAAACCCAAGTAAAATAACGGGAGAATTATTTTACTCCTATGAACCAGATACTATGGGTACGGGGACTTGGTTACGCTAAATTTCTCTAACGTCATTTCGGTACCATTTTTTTTATTTTGAAAAAATGTTTTTTTGCAAGCAGCTTGGGTTTATTTTAAATCTATTTCCCTAACATGTGAGGTTATCATGCGCGTGCACAAACCACCAATTTAACACTCAGATAAACAATAAATAAATTGCAAAAACTTACCTTCAAGTAACGAAAGCATCTGCAATGTTAAATTAAAATCCACATCAACAACCCTGGATATGGTTTCTAATTAACAAACAATTTCTTTTTTTTGTTTTCACTTAATTAATGAAAATCATGCAATATGCAATGCGATATTAACTAAATGACCTAATCCTAATGACATGTAATTTCTAATTAAATGGGCCTAGCAAAAATACTAAACGACATGCCTCTCAATGAATCTAACACTAATGATGTGCAAATGAAGTTTTTTTTTTTCTCTTTTTCCTAAAAGAATGCATTTCATTATAAATAATAAAATTAATTTAACCTATGACATTTTTTTTTGGTATTTTTCAAGAAATTCGAAATTAGGTGAAATGTGAAAATTACCTAGTTAGATTAAGATCCTATTTAATTTATTTTAGGAATTAGGTTGAGCCAAATCCTAATTTAAACTAAAATATTATCTTAACCTAGATAATCCTAAAATGCAATCTATTTACTAAAATACCTAAACCTATGGTAAATTAAGAAAAATATGATCTAAAATTAAACTAAATGCAATTCTACTCTAATATGCTATGACGTGCAAAAGATGCCCTAATTTTACATGACATATGCATAATGACTTTTTTTTGTGTTTTTCCTTTTTTCCCTTTTTTTAAAATTTCAAAATCAATAATTGCCAAATAATTAAACATGCAATCCAAATTAAAAAAAGAAGAAGTAACAACCTAAATTAATTGATTTGATTTTTCTATTTTTGAAAATTCGAAATAAAATTCCTATTATGAATGCAAACCCTAAAACTACATTTTTTTATTTTTGTTTTTTTAAGAAAACTAACCTAAGTGATACCACAACAAATCAAGCAATATTGATGCCCAAAATTGACGAACCGTATCTCGCACATGAGATCGGGTTGGCCAATTTCACATAAAATCACGAATCGGATCTCGGGCGGGAGATCGGATTGGCAATTTTTTAAGTAATTGCGAGTCGGATTTCGGGCGCGAAAATCGGATTGACAATCACTAATTTCAAGGCAATTTTACATCATGGAATTATCAATTTCACATAAGAGGATAATACACCAAAAAGATAAAATAAAAATAATAAAAAAAACAAAAATAAGATGAAAAAAATACCTAAATTTCTTTTGCTTTTCTCTTTTTTTTTTTTTCTTTTTTTTTTTTTCTGAAAAAGAAAAAGGAAAATAAAGCTGGTGGCCGGTCCGGCGAGGGAGATCTCCGGCTAGGGTTCCGGCGACGGCATCAGAGCGGGCGGCACCGGGAGCGCGTCGCGGGCGTCTGGGTTGCTGCAACGTCGAATCGTGGCGCGGGCTCCGTCAATCGGCGATCGGGGCGGCACGGCGATGTCGGGACAAGAGCGCCGGGGCTTCGGACCCGTAGGTGGAGAGACCTCGGCGTTTGGATCTTGGCTCGGCGGCAGCGGCGACTTCACGGGCGGAGCGAGGCGTCGCTTGGAGACGCAGCGGCGCGGCGGTACTGCGTGCGGAGGCATGCGACCGCGGTGGAGACGGATCGCCGAACGGCTTCGGCGTCGGGGGGCTAGCTGCGGATCACCGGCTAAGGCGAGGCGATGCGAGCTTCGGCGAAGCGGTGGTGCTGCTCGTGGAGGCGGTGGAGCGTCGGGGCGGATGCCGGCACGGGCGAGCGATGATGGCACGGTCGGACGCCGGAGGGAGCGGACGGTGATGGCCCCAGCGGAAACCCACCCCCCGCGAGGAAGATGAACAGTCGTGTGGGGGGGGGGGGCTTTTTTTTTTTTTTTTTCACGTCACTTCTTTTCTTTTTTCTCAATCTCTCACCTCACGTCTACTCTCTGCTCTCCCTTTCTTCTGCTGTACTTTTCACCTTTGTCTTTTTTGTATTCTTTTTCTTTTACTCCACGGAATGAATCCCCCTTTTACGTTTTGCTTGGTGTATTTTATAGGCCCAAAAAATGTATCCTCGCGAATTGCTCTATATTTTTTCCTATTTTGCTTGCACACGATACCTCTAAATATGTCGTTGAAGCATACATACTCCGCGTAATATTCCCTTTTGTATTTCTCATATATTCTATCCAGAAAAATTCCCTTTTTGCACGTAATACACCCCTAGTGTATATTACATAAATGTGTGAAAAATCTAAATGGAATATGTGAAAAATCTTCCCTTCACCGGTGACCTAAAACAAAACAAAACAAAATCAAATGTTTCTAAACTATATGTCATGTGATTTGATTTTTTTTTTAATATTATTTAGCAAAAATTAACCCAAAAATTTAGGTGTCAACAGCTGCCCCTCTTTGAAGGTGAGCTCGCAGAGGTTGCCTTCAAAGACAAATTAAGACCTAAATTTTGGTCATGCTCATGCAATGAATGAATTTTTTGTCAGAATATGAATTCCATTTTTAAATGCAATTTGTATGATGCATGGAAATGCTAATGCAAATGATAGATGAACCTACCTGGGATAACTTACCTTCGAGGAGGATAAAGTAATTCGAGGTAGTGAGTGTTACCTGTCCAGGACCCGTACCATTCTACGGTTGCCTAGAATAGTAACATGACTTTGTGAAGATGCTGCTTTCCTAGGACCCGTACCATTCTACGGTCGCCTAGTATGGCAGAAAGGAGTTGCTTTCTCAGGACCCGTACCATTCTACGGTCACCTAAACGAGGATTCATTTTCCAGGACCCGTACCATTCTACGGTCGCCTGAATAAGGAATAGGTGTTGTTAAGGACCCGTACCATTCTACGGTCGCCTCAACAAAGAAAATTATTTTTCTAGGACCCGTACCATTCTACGGTTGCCTGAATGAGGAAATTGCTTTTCCAGGACTTGTACCATTCTACGGTCGCCTGTTAGAGCAATAAATGTTGTCTAGGACCCGTACCATTCTACGGTCGCCTAGAATGAGGTTTTGCTTGGCTAGGACCCGAACCATTCTTCGGTCACCTTAATCAGATTGAATCTGGAGGAAAAATCTTTGGGGGACAACTCAATTGAGTGTCGGTATGCTTAAAAGGGAATACCTGTGCAATGACAAATATTCAAAGTATAGATAGAGATATACTTACCTATTAACATCTCTAATCTTCGGGGATACGTCTCCTGCAAAACATGGTTGTAGGAGAAGCAACATGCATTTGTAATCATAAATATGCATCAATATAATGGAGGTTCATGATGATTTCCATTAATCTTGCACCACCTAATTTCCATTCTTAACACATGAGTGTCATGAATGTGTCAAATGAGGGATCCTTTCGTCTGAAAGGACTTTTTCTCTCATCCTCATTAAAATGGCAATTTCATCCTGACCTTTGATGCAGGATTTTGTCAATAACTCTATCTCACCATCGTCATGTCAAACAAGGGTCTGAGCAATCTCGCAAGTGGTACGATCTCACCAATTTGAGAGGTCTTTAAAAGGGACCGTAATGTGGCCTTAGTTAACGGCTTAACAAAGGGGACTCTTTTGAGTTGAGGTTATTTGAAAAAATGAGTGATATTCTGTAATCATCTCTGGGTTTACAAGTCAAGAACCCTGTAAAATGAGAAAGAAATAATTTTGCTCGCACTTCTTCGAGCGATGCTTAAAACATGTGAACCCCTTAGTTAATTCAAGTGCCATAATCAGAAGAGACTTTGCAAGGGACATGACATGGGCTTGGTTCATGGGTTGAGAAATGAAATGATCATTAGGCTCAAAAAGTGTTTAGGGGGGTTAAAGTTGGTGATCATCTTGACATTTTCACCACTTTCTTTCTCCACGGTTGAAGATTTTTTATCACAACTCCATTGATTGTAACAACATTTGAGAGTTTTTTTTGGTATCGCCTTGTTGGGGATACAACTTACTATATCAAGAGTTTGATTTTTTTTTTTTGGCATTGGCCTTGCTTTTACCAGGCACACTGCTTTTTCATGCCCCATTATTTTGCACTTATTTTTTGAACTTGCACAACAATCCTTTACAGCATTCTAAGCCATGTTACTTGAATGGTTCTTTTTGCCTTGCCCCAATGTAAGGGATGATCACCAACTGGGTTTAATATGAAATAAATTCATAGGCTCAAGTGGGCTATGCAATGGATAGAAGTGTATATGATAAAGAAAGAACTGCTCTTCGTCATCCTAAGACACTTCAATTAACACATGAATTCAATGCAATAGCACAACTTGAAGATTGCTGCAAGAGAGAGCAAGAAAATTTCAATTCATTTTCCTCACCTCATGCTGCCATTTTATCTCCCATTTGCCCCAATGTGGGGGTGATTCTTGATAGGGGTAATTCGAAAAGAATATCCATAAGTGTATGGGCTCAAAAGGGTTAAGCAATGGATCACCTGTAGTGTTTAGGATAGAGAAAAGAATGCCTCTCATCACTTTGGTTGACGTACCCTTTTGCGAGATAGCCCTTTTCCTTGTGGGCATGGAATATCTACACACAACTCACCGATGATTAGTGTATGGGATAGTGTATGGAACAAGGCTTGCCTTTCATCATTCCCGGGTATCTCATTCGACACATTCAATTT
The DNA here is from genome assembly GCA_017140475.1 of Eucalyptus fibrosa. Taxonomy (NCBI): domain Eukaryota; kingdom Viridiplantae; phylum Streptophyta; class Magnoliopsida; order Myrtales; family Myrtaceae; genus Eucalyptus; species Eucalyptus fibrosa. Next base: position 20,569,168 of record CM029507.1, read on the forward strand.
ATCTCACACAATTCATCAAGGAAGAAAAATACAAGACTTATGACAAATTTGAACAATTCAGCTCATTAAGGTACTTTATTAGTCACAAAAATACTCGCAATTCAAGACATGACATGGCAAATTCTATCATGGATAACATTTCTTGACAACATCAGCATTAATTGGAGTGGAAAACTCACAACCACCCATCTCTGCTTGGATCAAGGCACTTCCATGAAGTACCTTCTTCACCACATATAGGCAGCTGCAGTTTGGAGCAAACTTGCCCCCTAGAATCTGGAATTGGATTGGATCCTCTCCATACCTTTACATGCTATAAGACTATCTTTGAAACAGAATGTAGATGGGTCAAAAAGACAAATGGGGTAAATCATTTTTTTTTTTGAAAGATTTTTTTTCTGAAATTTTTTTTAAAGCGATTAGAAGAGTATTTTTTTTGAAGCATTTTGACACGAGAAAGCATGATGAAGCCCAGGCCTCAGAATTTCTCCATTGATGATATTTTCTTTTTATTGTTGGCTGGATATCGTCACTGGGCTGGTTTGGTATACCTCATCATGCCCTCAAAATAAAACTTGCAATTTTATTAATATTCCTCAATCAATTACATTTATTAAATGGAAATGCGATTTTCAAGCCCTAAAAAGAAAGCGAAGAAAAAGAAATAAAAGACAAGCCCTAGAAAGTGATAAAAATTCCCTCGCAGGGGAATGTGGGAAAACAATAAACGAGTTACTCTTGTGGGCTAGAACCCATCTTCTCCGGAGGTCCTTCGTCAATGGTCCCTATGAAGACATCATCGAAGAGAATAGAGATTCCTTCCAACGCATCTTCAGGGTTTTCCGTCTCCGGGGATGTCGAATCATCTATGCCATCCCATCCATCTGGGACAATGTCGCGGGGATCAATGTAGAAACTGGGAGGAGCCGAATACTTCACCAGATAGTCAAATTTTCCGCTTGGCTGCCCCAGGGTGTCCATTATTTCCACTTCATCCTGCATCATTACCGGGGGGCTAGGGAATGTCTCACGAATGTTCAGGGGTGATGGATTTTGCCTTCCTTGCCCTTGGTCAGTTGGTGGGTTCTGCCTTACCTGTCTTCCTCCTCTAGAACTTTCCCCACCTCTTCCATGGTACCCTAATTCAGCAGCACGGGACCTCTGTGGGACTTCATTGGGACTTTCAAGGCCAGTACCAGGAACAAAACCATTCCCAATCGTCACCCTTCCCATCATAAGGGCAACATTTGAAACTTCAGGAGTGGGTGGTGAGTCTCGAGGTGCATGTATGGTGGACACCAACTCCAATGAGTGGTAACTCGATTCGACTTCAACGTCCGGATCCAGAATAGCATTGACCGTACCCTCATGCTTTGGTAGTGGATTCTTTTGGACGTTCGGCCGAGCAGTTTGAAATGAGAAGGCCTTCGTGTCCAGGAGGTCTTGGATCTTATGCTTGAGAGTGAAACATTCATCAGTTGAGTGCCCCAATTCGCCGCTATGGTAATCACACTTCTTCATCGGGTCGTAGCCTCGGATGTTTTCACGATTAGGACGCTTCGGCTCATTAGTAAGCAAACCTTTCTTTCTTAGGATTGCCAACACTTGGGATGGAGATCCAGGGAGAGGGGTGAACTGTCTTCTTGCTTGGGCAGCTTGTTGCCTTTGATTCATCTGGATAGTCGGGGCGTGATTGGTACTTTCTTGGCTATAAGCCATATTCACATCTTCAGCAGGCTTTTTATCCTTCTTGGCAGAGAACCTTTTAGTAGATGGCTCAGAAAACCATCCTTCCCTTATCCCCATCTCGATCTGCTCTCCTACAGGAATAAGTTGATTGAAACTCTCAACATATGTACTGGCCATTCGATTGCGGAACTTCGATGGAAGGGTCTTCACGAACAACTTCATCAACTCCTTGTTGGTAGGTTCGGGGGTGATTTGAGCTGCCAGATTTCGCCATCTCACGGCATACTCTTTGAATGACTCACTCCTTTTCTTTTCCATCCGCTCCAGGTCTTCTCGAGAAGGTGCGATGTCCATGTTGAACTTGTACTATTTGAGGAACGCATCCGCCACTTCGTTCCAGGTTTTGAGAAGGTTTACGTTCTTCATCACATACCAGTTTAGTACAGGCCCAGTCAAACTTGCATGAAACGATTGGATCATAAGGGGCTCATTTTTGATATGTTGGGCCATGCGCACATGATACATTTGCAAATGAGATTTCAGACAAGATGTTCCGTCGTACTTCTCAAATTCTGGCATTTTAAACTTGCTCGGCATTTTAACCTTCTCATAGACCAAGAGGTCGAATGGGAGTGAGCTTTGCAACTCCTGTAGTTGTCTCACTTTCTCCTCCAACTTTGCAACGCGCTCATCCTAATCTGTCTTGGGAACATTGTCTAGCTTGGTCTTTCCAACAAGGACCACGTCATCTTCCAACCCAGGCATTTCATCATCATTCATTCGGGCCCTATTTGCTTGCCTCGGGACTACTATCCCAGGAAGAGCAGGTGGAGGAACCGGATTCACTTGGAGGGATTGAAGTTGAGCTGTTATAAGCTCCATAGAGGCAGCTAATTGTTGGAGTTGGCCCTCCACGGAGGACATGCGATCACGCATCTCGCTTTGATCGGCTATTCTTGCTCTTAATCGCGTGATAATAGGAGAGCGTGGAGGATCCGTTATCACCTAAATTTCAGAAATGAACACAAATAAGTATCTCATATGAAAATACGTCGATCCATGGCAATACTCTAGAAATTTTATTCATCAATAGAGCTTTTGACAAGCCTAGAAATTCGAAATGTCCCTAACAAATGAACTAAGAGAGTAAATGACCCAACTTCCTAAACATTAATCTAAAAATGAAAATAGCAAGACTGATTCAAGCATTTCATTTGGCTTGATCAATATACACTTGGGACACCATTCGGCGCAATCGCTTATTCTCTTCTCGAGCTTTTTCAGCAACTCTTTTGAGGCGTTTATTTTCAGCTCGATTGGTGATCTTCAACGGCGCCTTCGGTATCTTCAGAAGCAGCTCCTCGGGAATTTTGTGTTGTTGGATATACTTAATCGAGGCATAGTACTTCCTTTCCTTGCCTTTCAACTCCTCCTCGGGCCATTTGAGTTTTTGTGGACGGCACATGTCCCACATCGATTTGATAGTAAGAATGGAATCTTCATGGTCTCGGCTTCCATCAACAAAACCGACTTGGAGTGGCTCCGCTTGTAACGCCGGGGTAAGCTCTTCTACGACTTGATACTGACGAGTCACCCTAGTCGGATAGTACTCCAATGCTCCAGTGAATCCCAATAGAGGGATTGGGCCAACTCCTCCACACGAGAGTCTCGCTACCCGAACTTGGAACCATTTAGTATGCCATAGGAAACCTTTGGAAGTTGGTTTTTTCATGAAAGCCAGCCATTTTGAATAATGATAATCCGGTGCATGTTTTTGGTTGTTCTCAAATCTCATAATAGGGTGATTGGAATCATGTATAGTCATTAGACCACCAAACCCTTGTATATGTGAAAGAAACCAAATTTGCAAAAGTTCAGGAGAGGAATGGAAGGTCTTATCACCACCCCCTTTAAACCGAGTGAGGGAAAGGAAAGTTTCAGTTAGAACAGTGTTTACAAAATTCTTTCCTTCCAACACTTGTTTAACTAATTGAGCAATCAAAGGGTTAATAGCATTCTTGCAGTAAGGAAAAACTATAAACCCAAAGAAAGCTAAAAGGAAAACCCTTCGCATTTGAGATGAAATGCCTTTCTCAAAACATTCTTTCAAAAAGGATAAATGACATGTATTGCGATGAGCCTTTAAAACCTTTCTTATATCATCTTCCTTAATTCTCAGAAAATCAGATAAAGTCATAACAGGATCTATTCCGATAGGCGGACTAATCAATTCAGCTTTCAAGGACTTTCCTATGGCAATGCTATACTCTTCCAAGGTGGGAGTGAGCTCATGCTTACCGCCGAAGATAAAGGTAGAAGTCTTGGGGCACCAAGAGTGGGCGAGTGCTTGGACGAGGCCGCCATGGATGTTGATACGCAGCAATGGAAGCAGTCGACCAATATGTGACTCCACGAACCGATGGCCATTTTGGTCTAATTTGTCCCACCAAGCGCCAAGCTCTTCCTTCGGAGGGAGGATAATTCGAATGTCCGATGTCCCCATTGTATATTGATCAAGACTTAAGACAGCCCTAATGCCATGGACCGACAAAATAATGCGATAAAGTAAGTAAATTGCAAAGGCCAAAAATTTAAAGAACTTACTTTACCAATGATGGGCAATCACATAGACATATGCATGATAAGTGGCTCGATTTCTAGTCTATAAGGCTTGACAAGGTGGAGCCACAAGGATGATCAGACTAGCCACGGGCTTGTGGACTACGTCGGGTCCTCATGACTCCGGCTTAGTCAAAGAGCCGACCCAGGTTGCGGGCGTGCGAACCGAGGTGGGTACTCTTGACACCATGAATGAAATTTCGGGATTGAGATGGGCGACTCGTACCGCGGGCTTGCGGTCGGAGTGGTATCCATCTCAATACCATCCTAGATGATCTTAACGCGGCCCAGGTCCGGCGGCAGGTTGTGTGTGCAATAGTGTAGTGCTAGATGCAAGGCATGCATGACAGTTTATATCAAACAACACTTCGTTCATGAAAATAAACCATACATTCCTACACCTCCCTGCAAAACAAAGGTTAACAAACACTTCCCCTTGTACCTCCCATCCTGCAAAAACATTTAACACCTTAAATGTTAGAGGCGTACCTGGGATCCTTGCTGCCAAACAAAAACATTTTTTAAAAGAAAAGAAAAATTGGCCTAAGTCCACTAAGAGTTTTAACTCAATTCCCCAGCGGAGTCGCCAAGCTGTCGCGACCAATTTTTCGGGGTTTAAACCACCTAGGGTTTGGCTAATGGATTGTTAAGCCTAGACTTAACTCGGGCTCTCCCAAGCCCATACCAATTCGCGACTTAGATTCAAGTTTTTAACATGCAATTGATTTTCAATTAGGAGCCGCCACTAATCTATTTTTGGTGGGTCGATTAGAAACCCAAGTAAAATAACGGGAGAATTATTTTACTCCTACGCACCAGAGACTATGGGTACGGGGACTTGGTTACGCTAAATTTCTCTAACGCCCTTTCGGTACCATTTCTTTTATTTTGAAAAAAATGTTTTTTGCAAGCAGCTTGGGTTTATTTTAAATCTATTTCCCTAACATGTGAGGTTATCATGTGCGTGCACAAACCACCAATTTAACACTCAGATAAACAATAAATAAATTGCAAAAACTTACCTCCAAGCAACGAAAGTATTTGCAATGTTAAATTAAAATCCACATCAACAACCCTGGATATGGTTTCTAATTAACACACAATTTTTTTTTTGTTTTCACTTAATTAATGAAAATCATGCAATATGCAATGCGATATTAACTAAATGACCTAATCCTAATGACATGTAATTTCTAATTAAATGGGCCTAGCAAAAATACTAAACGACATGCCTCTCAATGAATCTAACACTAATGATGTGCATATGAAGTTTTTTTTTCTCTTTTTCCTAAAAGAATGCATTTCATTATAAATAATAAAATTAATTTAACCTATGACATTTTTTTTGGTATTTTTCAAGAAATTCGAAATTAGGTGAAATGTGAAAATTACCTAATTAGATTAAGATCCTATTTAATTTATTTTAGGAATTAGGTTGAGCCAAATCCTAATTTAAACTAAAATATTATCTTAACCTAGATAATCCTAAAATGCAATCTATTTAATAAAATACCTAAACCTATGGTAAATTAAGAAAAATATGATCTAAAATTAAACTAAATGCAATTCTACTCTAATATGCTATGACGTGCAAAAGATGCCCTAATTTTACATGACATATGCATAATGACTTTTTTTTTGTGTTTTTCCTTTTTTCCCTTTTTTTTTTAAATTTCAAAATTAATAATTGCCAAATAATTAAACATGCAATCCAAATTAAAAAAAGAAGAAGTAACAACCTAAATTAATTGATTTGATTTTTTTATTTTTGAAAATTCGAAATAAAATTCCTATTATGAATGCAAACCCTAAAACTACATTTTTTTATTTTTGTTTTTTAAGAAAACTAATCTAAGTGATACCACAACAAATCAAGCAATATTGATGCCCAAAATTGACGAACCATATCTCGCACATGAGATCGGGTTGGCCAATTTCACATAAAATCACGAATCGGATCTCGGGCGGGAGATCGGATTGGCAATTTTTTAAGTAATTGCGAGTCGGATTTCGGCGCGAAAATCGGACTGATAATCACTAATTTCAAGGCAATTTTATCATGGAATTATCAATTTCACATAAGAGGATAATACACCAAAAAGATAAAATAAAAATAAAAATAAAAAAAAAAATAAGATGAAAAAAATACCTAAATTTCTTTTGCTTTTTTTTTTTTTTTTTTTTTTTCTGAAAAAGAAAAAGAAAAATAAAGCTGGTGGCCGGTCCGGCGAGGGGAGATGTCCGGCTAAGGTTCCGGCGAGGGCACCGGGAGCGGCGCGGGCAGCGGGCGGCGTCACGGCACCGGGAGCGGGCGTCGCGGGCGTCTGGGTTGCTGCAACGTCGGATCGTGGCGTGGGCTCCGTCAATCGGCGATCGGGGCGGCACGGCGGTGTCGGGACAAGAGCGTCGGGGCTTCGGACCCGTAGGCGGAGAGACCTCGGCGTCTGGATCTCGGCTTGGCGGCAGCGGCGACTTCATGGGCGGAGTGAGGCGTCGCTCGGAGACGCAGCAGCGCGGCGGTACTGCGTGCGGAGGCGTGCGACCGCGTGGAGACGGATCGCCGAACGGCTCCGGCGTCGGGGGCTAGCTGCGGATCACCGGCTAAGGCGAGGCGGGCGGCGTGGTGCTGCTCGTGGAGGCGGTGGAGCGTCGGGGCGGATGCCGGCACGGGCGAGCGAGGATGGCACGGTCGGACGCCGGAGGGAGCGGACGGTGATGGCGCCGGCGGAAACCCACCCCCCCGCGAGGAAGATGAACAGTCGCGTGGGGGGGCTTTCTTTTTTTTTTTTTTTTTTTTTTTCACGTCACTTCTTTTCTTTATTCTCAATCTCTCACCTCACGTCTACTCTCTGCTCTCCCTCTCTTCTGCTGTACTTTTTACCTTTGTCTTTTTTGTATTCTTTTTCTTTTACTCCACGGAATGAATCCCCCTTTTACTTTTTGCTTGGTGTATTTTATAGGCCCAAAAAATGTATCCTCGCGACATATATTTTTTCCTATTTTGCTTGCACACGATACCTCTAAATATGTCGTTGAAGCATACATACTCTGCGTAATATTCCCTTTTGTATTTCTCGTATATTCTATCCAGAAAAATTCCCTTTTTGCACGAAATACACCCCTAATGTATATTACATAAATGTGTGAAAAATCTAAATGGAATATGTGAAAAATCTTCCCTTCACCGGTGACCTAAAACAAAACAAAACAAAATAAAATGTTTCTAAACTATATGTCATGTGATTTGATTTTTTTTTTTATATATTATTTAGCAAAAATTAACCCAAAAATTTAGGTGTCAACAAAGTTTGTTAACACATCCAGTTGGACATAACTTCACTCAAAAAATTATAGCAATGAGTTATGGGTCAACTAAAATATATTAATTGCTCTACACCATATCCATTCTTTGATGTGGATTTCTATAATACAACTAACTCACATGTGCATTCTAACATTTTTCCCCTCACGTGTGAGCTTGGTGTTAGGTCCGCTTATCCTTAATTCAACTTCTTACAAGCTTACATTACTATACCACAATGCTCACCTGTCCACTTATTCTTAATTCAGGCATCCTTTTGAATCAACTTCTTATAAGCCTATATTGCTACACTACAATGCCCACTTGTTGGAGAAACCGCAACCATAGGCTCTAATACCTTTTGTTTGGAGTGCACATTAGAAGTTCAATACCTTCACTTGGGGAGATTGCCAAGGGAAAAAAGCCTAAGTTTGAGTCTGTTAACATATCAAATTAGACCACATTCACTCAAAAATTTAAACCAATAATTTGTAAGTCAATTAAGATATATTAACTACTCTACACCACATCAATTATCCAATGTGGGATTTATCTAATACAACTCACTCATGCATGCATCCTAATACTGGAAAAAATTGAATTCAGGATCTCTAACTCTGATACCATATAAAAAAGTCCAACTCAAAAGCTCAAGTTAATAAGTGAAGAAAAACCACATAAATATTAAAAGTATTTATGACTTGTTATCATTAGATCAATGATGAAGATTGCTTATTCCTGCAAAAATGCACGTGGACTTTATGCTCAATTGAGAACATCTAACGTCGAATTTATAGTCTTAATCAAGGACACAAGGAGAAATTTGGTGGGATACAAGGAGAAATTTGGTGGAACCCGATTTTATGTGCTTAGTTTTAGGCAATTTGCAGGCATCTGTTAAGGATCAGTGCATTGTTGCCAGCACCTGGAAAGCACACGAGATTCAGTTCCATAGTGTCCCTTTTTTCAGAGGAGGAAGTATTGGGGCGAATCACGACACCAGTTTCCGAGTATCTCTCTAGATTCCATCTAGATCCAAGAGGCACCGTGGCGCTCTCGGTGTCGCGAGATTCACTGGCTCTTGTTGCTTTTTCTGTATCACACTATGGAGCCATTTGCGCCATTTGAGTGATGAGAGAATATGGCGAGGATGAATACTGGAGCAAACAGTATCACATTGCGCTACCAACAGGACTTGTGGTAACAAAGGGAGATGGCACGGCTTTACTTCGCCGAGAGGATGACAGTCTGGTGTTTAGCAATATAGAAAATACGCAAGTCGGTGAGGTCAGAGTCTGGGGAGGCTCGTGGTCATGATTCGGCTCATTGATTCTGGCGAAGAAGGAGAACCTAGTCTTACTCTGGGCCAATACGTGGGTTGAGGCCGTGGCTGGCGAGTGATCATATTTTACCTCTGCACATTCTGGTTGCTACTAATTACTACTGGTCGACCTCTCATACTCTGCATTGTCTCTCTTTCGGAAGTCTGCATTGAACTTTTAAGAGGATTCACCAACTGTCCAGGGCTTCCCTGCTTCATTCGGGTTTCGGTCTTTCCCTTCTTTTGATAACTCTATACAAGAGTCCTCTCTCGTTGAAAATGTACGTATCTCATCGTCGATGAATACCTATAAGACTGAGCTAAAGATTTATTCGACTTATTTAACATGGGTGAAATTAAACAATAATTATAAGTAAACATAAGTTCGATTACATAGTAAGTAAATTATTATTTAGCTTTATTTTGTCCTGTGCTGGTGGCAATAAGGGAGTTAGACGTTGCAAAATCGATAATAAGTTGATTTACGACTCAGATGATATAATTAGGGTCAATAACAATGAATTTTAATTGATTATATGATGTTTGGATGGCGGAAAACTAATTGATTTATAGAAAAAGTTTCCATAAAACTGATATCAATTTTAGATTTGGGAAACATGACTTCTCTTTATATCAAGAAGGAGATCACTTTCCCTAAACTACCAAATATGTGAAAACTATCCATTTTTCTTGAAAATAATTTTATGGAGAATATTTTCTTTAAATACGTAAATTTTCAGTAAAACAAACATACCTATAATAGAGATATTTGACATTGATTACTCGTTCCAAAATAAAGCCAACTGTAGGCTTAGCATGATTATTTTATTATTAGACACATCACCGCGAGAATTAATTATCCAAGAGCAAGCGTTAGATCATTGACACATACGTGTATTAGTTTGGGCGTGGACTATTTCCGTTCCTCCCTTATGCGACTAAATTCATCCTACTTTCGTTAGGTAGACAAAATCAACTTTAGATGATTTCCATATTTTCACGGTTTTCTTCAATTTAGTTATTTTCCTATTTCAGGTTCCTTCACAACTTAACTTATCATTGTTTAGAAAATAAAAATTGACCTCTTCTTCAACATTGCTCTTATCTTAAATTATCCGTTCTTTCTCACTCATACATTGAAGGCTCACTTTTATGGTCGATTTGTGACTTGTTATATTAAATTATGTTTCAAGTTTTAGCCTGCGTACGAAATCTGAGCCGTTTGGAGGATTTTGGTTTGTTCAATTTTAGTGTAACCATTAATCTAATTTAAATTTGGGTTTTGTTGGGTGGTGGTTTTTTTTTTTTTTTAATTATCAAAATAATATCATTTATTTTCACAGAATTACGAAAGAAATCACACAGTCCAGCAACAAGTCAAGACAAATTTCAGACAACTTTAAAACAAAATAAATTCCAGATATCAAGATGAATCATCAAAATAAAATGGTTTTGTTGAATATAAATAATAAAGCATCAACAGGAAAAGGAACTTGGATATTCGGTGGATCCCCGCAAAAGTGGATTGATTGACTTGGATAGAAGGAAAACGAAAAGGGGCACACAAAATCCTGTAGGGTGGAATTCCTTTCTTGGCCTCATAGAAGAATTCCTTCAAGCCGCATGGTGAACTCCCAAAAACAAGAGAAGAGAGAGGATGAACAGCCAAGAGAGAAAGGGTGGCGCGTTGACGCTCTCTTTGATCGCAATTAGGAGTCCTAAACACGGTGAATTTTTTACTGTGAGTTTATATTCAATTGAGTTGCTTTATTTATAAACATTGTGGACTTACATGTAATTTAGGTATTAAATACTTAAGCATGTGAACGACTGTAATTATTTTATTATTTGATTATTGGTAGATTATTTGATGCCGACTCTCCTTACCAAGTAAATACCAACACTCTAATTGGATTATGTAAGTATTCTTTATTGTTCCTCATTTATTTCTCCAAGGATTTTCGCATTGATTTAATTACAAAATTTGGTTAACTTTTTTGCATTATATCACAACAATTGGTATTGGAGCTAATGATAGGATCTCTAAAGCTAATTTGGGGCTTTTGCTTGTTTGATCACCATTTGAAAATTCTAGAAATTCTATTGTTGCAATTATTTAAGGAGCGAATTTTGACATTGAGAAGTCCAAGGTGAGAAATGATTTTGGGTTGTAGAGCATTAAGATGCGTGCCTTTCTAACAACCCAAGGTTTGGCAAATGCATTGGATGGCAAGAATAAATTGCCAAAAACAATGAAAGAGGCTGACAAGGTGCAATTGATGGAGAAAGCAAAAAGTAAAATTCTGTTGAATTTGTCAAATGAAGTATTGATTGAAGTGGCCCAAGAGGAGGATGCTGCAACATTGTGGGCAAAACTCGAGACACTTTATTTGATGAAGGGTTTGAACAATTGATTCTATTTCAGTTCCGAATGGTTGAAGGCACATCCATGAGAAACCGCTTAGATGGGTTTGACAAACTCATGATGAACTTGAAGTATGACAATGAGGCATTGCCCGATGAGAAACAATGTATGATGTTATTGGCATTTTTATTGAATTCTTTTGAGTACTTTATGGACTCACTACTTGAGGGGAGCACTAAGATTATTTTGGAAGAGTTAAAGTCTGCATGATTTTCTAAGGCCCACAATGTAATGAATAAAATTTATCCATAAATTTATAAAATCAAGCCTCAACTGGTCCAAGATAAACGGTGAGGATACCCTTGTAACCAAGCCAAGGATCCATAAACTTATAAATGAATTATGATATGATTCACAAGTTGATCTTTCACTAGTCGATATGGATCGAGTACTAAAAGATTTATGTTGTGCTAGGATATGCTCACATTCTTTCAATTTAAAGAGTGAAATTGACATTGAATGAACCTGCGTGTACATCTTCCTTTCAATGCAAAAGTAGATGACAGGCGAAAGAGTTCTAGTTCGGAATTGCAGTGCCTAGAGGCCGACGACGATCACACTTTTCAAGTGGTGGTGAGTATTTACTGCAAGAGAAAAATGGGGAAAGGCAAGTTAGGGTTTTCTACCATTAGGAAGGGAAGAACATATATAATTCACATGGGCGTGACATCGGTCATTAAGACACTAATTTTATTTCATGACATCCTTTTCAGGGTAAAAGGGATAAGCGGCCGGTTCAATTTGGGTCCTCATCAATATCCAACCTGGCCCAAACATGAAGGGTATATAATTTGTTTTTTTGTTTTTTCGTTTTTTTGGGTGATCCAACCTGAGACCCAATCTGCACAGAGTTCGAACCCAAAAAAGGGTATAAATCTAGAGGATCTCGATCATTTGCTGAGCTCATAGCAACCGTATTGTCTTAGTGGATTTGATTTGACTTCAAAAGGTGTTTCGTGCGATTTCACGAATCGCTTCAAAACAGTGCATTACAAGGAAGAGCTGCATCAAGAATTTTTGTTTGGACCACTTCCATGGAAATGTCAGTCTGTGTACGTATGAGAGAGAGAGAGAGAGAGAGAGAGAGAGAGAGAGAGAGAGAGAGAGAGAGAGGTTTATGCCTAAAAGGGAGAGTTCAATAAAATAAACTGGTTACGACAACGGGCACTTTCAAAGGCACAACAAACAAAATCTAACCAAGAACTTAAGCAAGCTCCAAAACCCTAACAACTGTTTGTCCCCCTTTCATTTCAGTCATCATCTTCGAACATTTCTCCAAACATCTTAGGTAAACCGATCAATTTTAGAGCTGAAGGGCCAAAGACTAGCCGTGGCTCGATTGGTCCTCAAGAGATTTTCTTGAAAGTAACCTGATAATAGAGAAATTAAGTAACCGGAACATGTTAGGTCAGAAAGAGAGCACACAAAACACTTGGTCACATGTACAAGAAACTACTCTTCTTGTTAATTACCTTTATTAAGTCGAATGAGGTTACGAAGAAGAGGAAGACACACCACCAGATTCTCTTGGGGCATTGCACCTGAAACATTCTGTCCTGCTTGCAAAGTTGTGCTCCTTGCACCCCGACCTGCTCATTTCACAGTTTGACTTATCAAATTCAAGAAATCAACGAGGTCGTTTTCTTCTCTTCTTGGGGCATTTTATGACGTAAAAGGACGGCCAATGTCGAAATTTCTAATGGAATGTGTAGAAAGAAAGAAAGAAAAATCGAAACAAGAAAGACGAGTTATTATCTAAACTCGTTATACCCCCTCAAAAGGCGTGCATAATATATCTTGGACATGTCATGCGAGTACTATGTTTAACCCCTTAGAAGAGTATCTTATATATTATTTAATTTTAGATGTGTATAAATAGATGCAAAGTTCCTTTGGGGGTGTAGAGATACATGTAGAAAGGCATGCATGCGAATTAGGTATTTATGTCAACTCGGCTACTTTATGATTAAGAAAAAGTTACCTTCCACATATCCAATCGCCAGGCTTCCACCCCGACCGGTTCGCGCTAGTGCCACTGCTGTACCCGAAACCTCCCATCCGAGGCATGTCGCCGTCATACCCACCAACGGTTGGTGTTTCATCCTTTGCCGAGCCACACCTGAAGCAGCTCGAGCGGCTGGCAAAATTGTGCGTTCCACAGCCCCCAACACCGCAATACCAATCACCAAGCCTCACATCCATGGCGGTGCCGGACCTGAAAGACGAGTTGCTCCTTCCTCCACCTAAACTGCTGGGGCGTGGCTCTCCGCATCTCTGGCACGACTCTCGCCTTTGGAAGTTCAGGTGGTGGCACGACCGGCAGTTCCAATCTCCAGGCCTACTCATTTTCTTCAAGAATAACGAAAGGGAGGGGGAAGATCGTCACTTTTGAATTCTTTTTTTTTTTTCCGTAAAAGGGAACTATGTTCACATATCACGAGCTACAATATAATAATAATGTCAAATACTATCAATGGGACTCAAACTTACCTTGAAAGAAATCACAAATTGGAAGAGAGAGAGAGAGAGAGAGAGAGAGAGAGAGAGAGAGAGAGAGAGAGAGAGAGAGAGAGAGAGAGCGTTTGAAATGGAACCAATTGAAGAAGGGTTGTACCGATGAACTTTAGGTGATGAAGATTTTGGAGATGAGAACATGGTCTTTTATACTTGTCTGGGTTACGAGAATCCCTTTTGAATTTACAATTTGATGGTTTGAGGGTTCGCAGGATTTTCCTTTTCGATATATTCCTCACTTTACCTATCCTTGGACAATGGATTCTACAAAATCAAGATTGCGCAAAAAGAAAACCCAAACAAAAAAAAGAGAAAAAGAAAAAAGAAAAGAAAATGGAAATCTAAACGGAAGATTCTGAAAAAGACATCCTCCCACAAGGATTGGATTTTGATAAAGCTGATTGGTGCATCTTCTCTTTACGGGTTCTTTTGGGTGAAAACGATCGAATCAAATCCTCTTTTCAGGTTAGTTTCATCGATGCGCCTTCTAGCTAGCTCATATATTCTTCTAATCCAAACCTTTTTGTTCCCAAATATTTTTCTCCCCAATAAACACATTCCCACTGGGTCCCCTTCTTAGCCTTTAGTTTTGCATTCATGACATCCGTAGGTCCACATCAGTTGGCTTGGAGATACGTGGTCAAGTGAGTCATAAGTTAATTAGTTGGGTTGGAGATACGTTGTCGAGTGAGTCATAAGTTAACACCCATTTTAAATGATCTTCTAATTTTGTTTGGCCCATATGAAACGGAGCAAATATTTATAGTTCCACGAAAGTAAAACAACTTATTTGTGAGGAATGAGAAAAGAGTATCGATGTCCACTTATTCATGGCCCAATCATATTGGTTAAAAGTGCTAACCACAAAAGCAGCCTTTCAAATAGGCTCATGGGTGGTAAGACCGAACATAATCACTTTTTGCTATACAGACACAATACGAGATAAAACACGAATTACAAAGACAATAATTTATAAGTTGACAATAATTGACATGATTGTTTTCATCGTAATTCAATTATTTGGCATTTAGAATTAAAATAAAGATATTTTAGAACAAGATGAATTGACGCGAATTATAAACACAGTCGTTATATACCACATAAATTGCTAGTCACTTTAAGCATCTGCATAAGTTTTGCATCTAATAATTGATTATCTGTATCGGGGCATGAAAAAGGTCTGACGATCAATTAAAAGAATGTCTTAATTATTTACACTAGGCATAATTGCTAGTTTGTATTTTGTAAATGGGAAGAAGTATTAGAGGACTTCATGGAAGTTAATAAAGGAGGGGGGGGGGGGGGCGCAATTCAGAATTAAGTACTAAATATCTATAGCATTGTTGGAAAAAGTTAGTACAAGACTACCTCTCTGAGAGAGAACTCTAGTCAATTCAACGTCTTGTAAATCCCATCTACAGCCCGACAAATAATTCAGTACCTCAAAAAGAAGAAGAACTTGCCCTAAAACCGAAAGCCCTCGTTGTCCATACAAATCTGAAAGGAAAAAGAAAAAAAGAGAGATCATCAGAAAAGGGTCATGTATATATTCTTGAAATTAATAATGATAACAATAATAATAATAATAATGAGGATTGGATAAGGAGGAACATATTCGCTATTTCCTGCCAGACAAGATGAATATCCCCCATGTTGAATAAACTTTAGAGAGAGAAGGATCCATTTGCTATCTGGTTCTTATCTCTTTATAAGTCATAGGAATAAGGGGCCATCTGCCTTTTTATTTTTTATTTGGGCTCAACTTCATATACTTTGAAAATTATCGGCCAACGGCCATTGTAGTTGCCTTTTCTTTTAGTTTTTTTAATATTATTTTTTGCGTCCAAAGGAACAAGTCAAAAGTATATATGTATATGTATCCCTATATGTTGTTTTGCTTAAGCTCATAAAAAAATTGTGTACTTAAACCTTCAAGTGGCTTGAACTTTTGAGATAATTACGCAATTAGTTCTAAACTTACTGTACATACATTAATTTAGTCATTAACTTTCCAGTTTTATGAGTGTAATCCTAAATTTGTGTGTAAAATTCAAATGTAACCCTTCCAATTGCATGTGGAATGGCCGGCGTAATTTCTCATTCTTTAATGATTTTTTTTCCTTTTATTTTGTGGTTGTTCACCTACTTCATCTACTTCAGCACTTTTTCAGCCAGCAAAGCCATATCTGCAGCTCTCTCTTGTCGCTCCTATCACAGGCGCAGCGTTGGTGGCAGAAGCGTCGAGGGCCGTCGTTGCCGCCATGCTAGAGTATTGCAGAGGCGGGGAGGGGAAGAAAGGAGAAGAACGAGTGGTTGACCATTGAAAATTTGAGTATTTCGAGGACGGTATGTCGCTACTAGCCACCTCGATCACGGTATCAATGCCGGTGCTCGCGGACACCTTGATTATCATCGGATTGGTGACGGACAGCTTGACCTGCTCGATTGTCGTCGACTGCAGGAGCTTCACGGTGGCTGGGGGCAGCAGGATGTTATCGGTGACCTGCCTGTAGTTCACTCAGACGAACGACTGCGAACCTGTAGAGAAGGAACAGAGGGCAAAAGGAAATATTACTATTAGACACGTCTTTTAGATTTCTTACACGACTCAATTCGGTCACGGTAGACAAGTTCAAGCAAACAAATGGCGTGCCACGAGAAAAAGAAGAAGCCGCTATCGTGAATCAGGACTCGATTGGCTAGAAGCTCCATAACCATTTCTCTGTGCACTCGATTCACTCGACAAAATTAGACAAAATTCGGCCCAAAATTTAGGAAGTAACGAATTGGAGGGCCATCTGGTACCATAACCAGGACGCCCGGTGGCGGACGCAGATCCTGAAGCTTGACCTCAGCGCTCTCCACCTTAAGCTCGATGATGCTCGCCAACAAAGAAGAAGAAAGAGGGGATGACGGAAATAAGATGAACAGTAAAAAAGAAAGAAAAAAAATTGGAAATTAAAAAAAATTAAGCAAAACGACATTGAATTACTTGAAATAATCCACGTTAGATGTCAACCATCCTAGAATTTTAATTAAGAGCTTTGCTAGCATAATAATCTTTAGGTTATTGTGAGAATAAAGGCTTGTTGTGAACAATAAATTCTTGAAAAAAGTAGATCCTACAATAATTTATAATTATTTACTATTTGGTTTTTTGTGATTCACAGCAATAGAGTGTTAATCTCATAATAAATTAAATCATCAAATCATTTTTCTTTAAATAAATTAAGCAAAACAACATTGTTTTACCTAAAATTATCCATGTCAAACGCTAATTGTGCCATATAGAAGGACTTGTTGCCATGTCTGCATTTTCTAGTTGAAAATCGGCCTGAAGGTTCACATTGGAAACTTTGTGCAATAATTTAAGATTACATTAGTAAATTTGGAAAGTTTAGGATTAAATAGGCATCTATGTAATAGATTTAGAATTGATTGAGTATTTTTAATTGGTGTTTTTCTCTGCTGACTTCATGATTCTTGTTCTTCTTCAGGAAAAAACATATGCCGGTCTGATGAAGTCCAGTGGCCGAAGCAGATGGGCATGGCAGGATGACCAACTTGCTTGTTAGTCCAGCTGCTGAGTGCCCAGGCCAAATTTGGTCAGGTGCCCTTCCTCTTGCCTGGATGACCGGTTGTGCTAATGGTCATCCGGCCGGTTTTTGGCCCATTCTGGTCATCTAGGCTGACATCCGATAGTCGCACGGACCTCTTGAAACTTAGGTTTGATTTCTATTTATGACTTATTTTCACAAAGTTACACATTAGAGCAAACAAGAGGAATGTAAGCTTTTGGTGAGTTTTATATGAGTGATTGTGAGATAATGCTTATGAGTTTCTTTGAGTATAATCTAGGGCTAGAAAACACTCCAGTGATTGTAACTTTGTAATTCTTTGGATCCATGGTAGATTTCTTTGCAACCAACTCTCCCCATGAAATAGGTGTTGGCATTCGGACTAAACCATGTAAACTTTTGGTCTTCTTGTCATTCCTCGTTGATTCCTTTGGTAGTATTTTTTACTTGTGTTAGTCTTAAATTGCAAGATGTGTGTTGCTTTCTTAGCAATTGATATTAGAGCTAAGGCTAGAGTTTCTACGGTTGATCTGATATTTTTATTGGTTTGATCACTATATGAGAAAATTGTGTTTGCAATTATGTTTGGAGCAAAAATTGATATAGAGAATTTTCTAATGGGAGGAGCAATTTTGGATGATGAAACCTTAAGGTGTGTGCTCCGTTAATAATCAAGGGTTTGGCAAAGGTATTGTTGGGCAAGGATAAATTTCCTCAAATGATGAAAGAGGCTAACAAGATAGAGTTAATAGAGAAGACAAAGAGAATGTTCAAAGTACTAGGTAAAGGAGTTAAAATCGAGTCTGCAAGTGATGACAAAATTGTTATTATCGCTATAACCATTCCAATGATGCCTCGACGATGTGTTACCACTCACTATGAGTTTATTAGGTGATTATTGGGTGCTTAATTTTAAATGTTCTTATCTTGTGGCTTTTCATAGGGACCGGTTTACTACCTACCAATATATGAAGGATGGTGAATTGCTCACTGGAAAAAAAAAGGTATTGCTTGTCAAGTAGTCGGAATCAAAATACTTTAGATTAGGTCGAAAAATATTTTGGAGAGTTAGCTTCCAAATGGTACGAGTTTAGGGCCCAAAGTCTCATTGTGGCAAAGAATGTTATCTATTGATGACATGGTTGATATGGTGCAATCGGCTAATCACATGTTGTATAATTCGTATGCTCAATAACTTTTCATGTGGTTATTTATTCATGGAGTATTGCCTTGGGATGCATTCGATAGATGACCATTGCGATGGGCTTTAGCTCTCAATCGATATCTATATATTTAGGCCAAGAGCTTCACTTTGTCTCACTTTAATTTTTCAAAATCAACTTTTATCAAAATTAAAAATACCCACTATTCTCATTAATCAAGTTGCCACTCAATTAAACATTCACTCGATTACTCTCAATCGAGCACGCGCTTAGTGCATATGGACACCGTTTTAAATATCGATGTTGGTCATAGTGATTTTCTTGTCCCATTGCCGCCAAGTTTCTTAGACTTGCAAGTTTCGACAAGATTCTATAGCACAGCCATTCCACAACTAAATGCGATCGCGGGAAAGATGAAATGTTTTTAGTGCGTGGCGACAGCCACTACCTGTTCGATCGTTTGTCTGAGTGAAGTAATAGTATGGATGAAACCCACTGATCAAGTCACCGTTTTTGAATGGGCCTCATGAAGATCAAATTGAGAATCCAGCTCGTGAAAAATCCGAGGATCAATAGGAGTTGTTAGAGCTAGGGGTGATCGGGTCCAGGGTGGGTAGGATGTGGCACCCCTCGATGGCCCCCGATCTGTTAGGGTCGCCACAGTTCGATTACCATTTTCTTTCTTGACTTGAAGGTCTATCAATCTTGGGGGTTTATATCATTTAGATCGGTCCCTGCGCAATTTATATGGCGGAAGCATATCGAACAACTCCCTTCCCTATATTCAGAAAACAATGCACACTAACTAAACATTTATAGGTAAAAGCCGAACACTTTTATTTACTTAAACCAGATGGACATCATTCATCGGTACATCAAAATGCCATGGTTTTCTATACATGGCTATATTTCAAAAGATGACCGACATCTCCTCCAACAGTCGTATACTTAAAGTCCATCGATCAGTGTCGGCATCCAAAAGTTCATTCCTTTGCTATCCTCCTCCTCGCGGTCATATCCAACCACTTGATCCATTTACTAGTGGTAGTGGCAACAGATGAATCTTATCTAGTCTAAAATGTTAATCCCCAAAAGGGGTGAGTACAATCACTCAGCAGTAAAAATCTACCAAACTACTCATTGCGTCAAACAGAACAATCAAGGCATCATAACAAAGCACATATCATTCATGCATTCAAGCATAACTTACCTTGCAGCCATGCATATGTCATCATACCATATGTGCATATACCATCATGCACTCATCATCAAGCATTCATGCATATCCATGCCATATGTGCATATACCACCATGCAGTCATGCATATCTCACAATGCCATCGTGCATATACCACCATGATTCATATCATCCATGCTATCAAGCATACATCACCATGAGATCCATTTATGCCTTCATGATCACATTTTCAATATCAAATAGAATTAATTTATTTTCATAAGCAGATCATGCATCATGCCATATGCATACACCCATGCACATGATTCATTTTCAATTCTTATCTTTCACAAGGATCTTATCAGTTTTTCTTTCCAGAAACCAATGTTTGCATCCCACAATTTATCGCTCGCACCCAACCTGGTATCACGAGGAACCTCCGGCACACACCTCCGGGCATCCAGCACCCCCACATTCCGAGCATCTCGTATCTCAACTGGCATCACGAGGTATCCCCTTGGCACACACCTCTGAAGCTTCCGAAATTACGTACCGCCATACTATTAGGCATTTCCCCTGGAATTACGTACCGTATACCACCAGGCATCTCGAAACTCCCAAGGATATCCGGGCATGTATCGTAATACAACCGGGCATCCAAAGGGCATCGATTCATTCAAACCTTTGGGCATCCTGACTCCCAGGGTATCGTCGGCTCACACCTCTGACGGTATCATTATTATCATAATTTATATTCACATTTGTGTCTCAATATCAACATGGCACATGATGTAATGGCAACAAGGTCAATTTCCGCTTTTGATTTTATATGTAATACCAAATATCATCACATGTACAGCAAGATTCAATCACTTAAAAAAACAATATTATTCATGGGGCAAACTCATGGATTATTGCTATTATTTTAGAAATGGAATGCGTTCTTTTAATTTACACTTCTTAAAAATTGAGTGACTGGCCCTAATAATTTCTAAGAATTTAATACATCATAGAAATGCTCTAGAGGCATTTATCTCATGAAGAACACAACACCACCAGAATTTCATACAAAACAAAATAGTCCATGCATTACAGCTTTTGAAATTCGCACAATCCAGCTTGCACAGTTTTAGAAAACATTTTAATTAAATACCCAAATGACCTTAAAAAATTATGAAATTCGAACATGTGATATTCAAGACATAAAGGTATATATTTCATGAAGAACACTACACCAAAAGATGCCCATATAATTCGGTATAGACCGTGCATCACAGCACTACTATTCTAACAGTTCAACTTGCACAGTTTTGAAACATTTTTGGTTAAATAGGCAAATGAACTTCAAAAATTACGAAATTTGAATATGTTGTAGGGAAGACATGAAGAGAGATATTTCATGTAGAACCTGTTTCCAAAAGAACCTCATACAAAACGATATAGTCAACACATGGCAATTTACAAAGTCCGAATACCTCAGAAACATTTCCGATTAAATACCCAAATGAACCTCAAAATTTATGAAATTCGAATATGTGAGAGACCAGACCATAAGATAGATACTTCATGAAGACATCGAAGTCAAATTCGTCCTAGATAATTAAATATGGTCGGTTAAAATCTCTGTTCCTAGTACCGAAATTTCCAGATCTAACCATCTCCAAAGGACCACGATTTCACCTACCTATTCTTGTTTTTTTTCTCTAAATTTTTGATATGTTAAACCTCAGGATGTCCTTTACAACTTTTGTTAAGAAACAGAAGTGAAATTTCAACAAGAAGGTTACTTTACAGACCACGAAACCACTAAAGGTCATCACAATGAATTCCAGATCTAGTCTCTCCAAAGAAAATCATTTTACTAACTATTTCTTGTTCGTTTTGCCTCAAATTTTAGTATTTTTTTATTCAAGGTGTTCTCTACAACTTTCATGAAGAAATCAAAACAAGATTCCAACTAAAAAGTCACATGCAACACATAAACTCAAAGATGGTCAAACTGGTCTTTCCAGAAACAGCATGCATGGCCAACGAATCTCTCTCCATAGCTTCGAAATTTCATCCCATCTACCACAACCAAGACATACCATCTACTACACATACACACAGCAATGCAAAGAGTAGGTTTTAGGACTTCACTTGCCTCTAATCCAAAGAAAACACAGCAAGACAACGGTGGGAGACGGCCTTCCTCTTCCCCCTCGCGACCCGCACTCGCCCCTCTCTCTCTCGATATCACTCTCTCTTTCTCTCGGTTGCTCCGCCCCCTTCCCCTTTCCTTTTATTCTCTTATTTGCTTGTAATCATTAGGTTTTGCATGCATGAGACACTTGGCTCCAAGAGGAGGACAAGTGGCTTCAACAAGGAGACAAGTGGCTGCATCAAGAGGACAAATGGAGGAGGTGGCGTGGCCTCCATTCGGTTCTCCTCCATGGGCCAACGGTTTGGGCCTTTTGGCCTGCTTTGGGCCCGAAAATTTTGGGCCAAGTTGTCCCATGTCCAAATTAAATAGCCCATAGAAAAATATCAATAATAAGCCCATAATTCCTACACCACTTTAAGGCATTTGTTTTTTTTTAAAATCAATTAACATTCCCATAATCAATTAACATTTTCATAGGGGGTTCGGTCCAAGAGATAAAATATCATGGTTGATGATGTAATTGTCCCTATGGCCATTCAAAGACAAATATCGTTTCCCTCAAAATTAATATTTCGGGTTGTCAAAATTCCCGGATGCCACATAGGATCTAGACCTGGACCCTGTACCCGATCCTGTTATAACTGGTTCTCTTTTTTTGGACAATGTACTTGACCCTATTTACATTAGACCCTGTTCCCGACCCACCCTATTTTTTCGGTTCTGTCGTGGCCTATTTTTTTGGGTGCACCACCTAAAACTAGGTTAATAGACTGCTAAGTTTTTACACTTAGCTTGGGCTCTCCCAAGCCCATACCAATTTGCGACTTAAGGTTTAAGTTTTTAAACATGCAAAAGATTATTATATATGAGTCGCCACTAATCGGTTTAGGGTAGGTCGATTAGACACCTAAGTAAAATAAAGGGAGATTTATTTTACTCCTACGAACCAGAGACTGAGGGTACGGGGACTTGGTTACACTAGATTTCTCTAATGCCCTTTTGGTACCATTTCTTTTTAATTTTTCAAAATATTTTTGCAAGGAGCTGATTTATTTTAACCTATTTTCCTAACATGTGAGGTGATCAGACGGGTGCGCAGTCCACCAATTTAACACCCAAATAAATGATAAATAAATTGCAAAAACTTCCCTCAAAGCAACGAAAGCGTCTGCAATGCTAAGTTAAAAACCACATCAACAACCCTAGATATGGTTTCTAATTACCATGCAATTTCTTTTTGTTTTCACTTAATTAATAAAAATCATGCAATATGCAACTAAATGACCTAATTCTAATGTCATGCAATTTCTAATTAAATGGACCTAACAACAATATCTAAATGACATGCATTTCATGAATCTATTTTTAATGATACGCAATGACATTTTTTATTTTTCCTAAAAATGCAATCTATCCTAAGTAATAGAACTAATTTATTCTAAGACATTTTTTGTATTTTTTTTCATGAAAATTCGGAATTAGGAAAAATGTGAAAATTTATTTAACTAGATTAAGATTCTATTTAATTCGCATTAGGAATTAGGTTAAGCCAAATCCTAATTTAAACTAAAATATTATCTTAACCCAGATAATCCTAAAAATGCAATCTACTTCAAGAAAATACCTAAACTTATAACGAATTAAGAAAAGTATTATCTAAAACTAAATTAAGTGCAATTTTTCCTAATATGCAATGGTATGCCTTAATTCTACACGACATATGTATGATGATTTTTTTTTATTGTTTTTGTTTAATTTCGAAATTAATAATTGCCAAATAATTAAACATGCAATCCAAATTAAAAGTCTAGCAACCTAAGTTGATTGATTTGATTTTTTTGATTTTTGATTTTAAAATTCGAAATAAGATTCCTATTCTAAATATGTAAACCCTAAAACATGCAATATTATAACCCAAACACATTTGAAGATGAACAAAGCGATCATGACAAGCTAAACCAAGGATATCACACATCATTCATATCAAGGGATAACATTTCGCTGATAAAATTGATAAATTGATCTTAAGCCTTAAAGATCAAAATATCAATTTTATTCCCGCTTAATTAATTATTTCATCTAAGGCCTTATAGATGAAATAAAAAATCCTGGCGCGGTTGCGAATCGAGTGACATGTGGGAATTTCCAATCATATAGTAAAGACTAATTATACTAAAAAAAAACAAGATAAAGTAAAACAACAAAAATAATGAAAATAAAATAAATAAATAGAAGAAAAAAAACTACCTAAATTGATTATTTTTCTTTTTCTTTTTTTTTTTTTTTCAGCGAAAATGATGGTTGCTTCGGTGAGGGGATTCGCCGGCAAGGGTCTTCGGCGAAATAGGGCGACAGCGAGGGTGTCGCGGGTGAAGCCGTGGCGCGTCGGAGCGAGAAGGGTCGCGGGCGTCGGGTGCGGGTGTAGACGCGGGTGAAACGAGCAGCAGAAACGTGGGCGTGAGGCCGGGTCGGACGTCGGGCGGAGGCGAGCAAAGAATCGGTGCGGGCTCCGGCGATGTCGAGTCACGGCAGGATAGCGGTGCAGTGGCTCCTTAGTGTCGGGCGGAGGCGAGCAGGGGCGATGTGGTCTCCGGTGGCGTCGGGCAGCGGATCCGGAGTTGCAGGCATTGGCAGGGGTGCGGTGCGAGCTCGCGGGTGAGAGGGATCTCCGGCGGCTGGCGGGACGACGTGACCGGTGCGAGGGGGTCGCGGGCTGTCGTAGGTTGCGGCAGCGGCGTCGTTGGGTCGCAAGCAAAGCAGCAGTGACTGGCAAAGGAAGATGCCAGCGTCTGGAGGTGCGGCGGCGTCGAAGGGGGGGGGGCTGCACAAAGAAGACAAATAGTGGCCTTCTTTTGATTTTTTTTTCTCTTTTTTTTTTTACTCACCTGTCGCACGTCCCTCACGTCTCCCTCACTGTAGCGGCTGACTTTTGCTTTTTCTTTTGCAGCCTGTCAGAAGAGAAAAGAAAGATCACTTTCTTTTCGGCTAAAGATCAACGGAGGGAGCTTGTCTCATTTTCGAATTTCGCTCCTCAATTTTCCTCAAAAATCTCACAATTTCCTGCCTTCTTTTTTCCAAAATTTTGAAAAATCTCTCCCTTTTGCACAAATTTTTTTAGCGGATTCTCTCTCAATTTTTTTTCACCCCCGAATACTGTGCAGGTCAACCCCTTTTATAGTGGTTTCGATCGGCCGCTTTCTATGGAAAATTTTAAACTTCCATCTTCTGTTGCATTAAATCATGGATGCAAATCGGAGCATGATTTCACAATCAGCTCGATTTTGCATCGATTCCTTCCATTTTATCAAAAGCATTGCCATTTGTTCACCTGATTTTAAAATTGTTGCTGCATTTAACAAAATCCGGACATCCATCAGAATTCTATTTTTCCTTGCATACTTCAATCAAATCAATTTCCCCCATTTTCATTTTTTCTTTTTATTTGTTCAAAATGCAATTTTATTTTTCCAAAATTAGGTGTCAACAGCTACCCCTCTTTGAAGGTGAGCTCGTAGAGGTTGCCTTCAAAGACAAATTGAAACCTAATTTTAATTATGCACATACATTAAATGACCCTTTTTTTTTTTTTTGGGAAGATGAATCCCATTTTGAAATGAAATTTATATGATGCATGGAAATGTTAATGCAAATGATAAAAGAACTTACCTGGAATTACTTACCTTCGGGGATGGTAGAGTAACTCAAGATAGATTGGTGGTACATGTCCAAGACCGGTACCATTCTACAGTCGCCTAGAATAGTAACATGACTTCACAAAGTGACTACTTTCCCAGGACCCGTACCATTCTACAGTCACCTAGTATGGCATTGTTTGGTTGTGTCTAAGACCCGTACCATTCTACGGTCACCTAAACGAAAAAATGATTTTCCAGGACCCGTACCATTCTACGGTCGCCCGAATTGAGGTTGTCTAGGACCCGTACCATTCTACGGTCGCCTAAACGGGGATTTGTTTTCCAGGACCCGTACCATTCTACGGTCACTTGAATTAAGGTTGTCTAGGACCCGTACCATTTTACGGTCGCCTAAACGGAAAAAAGATTTTCCAGGACCCGTACCATTCTACGGTCGCCTAAACGAAAAAATGATTTTCCAGGACCCGTACCATTCTACGGTCGCCTGAAATGAGGTAATTGCTTTTCTAGGACCCGTACCATTCTACGGTCGCCTAGACTAAGGTTTTGTTTGGCTAGGACGCGAATCATTCTTCGGTCGCCCAACCTTGCGACAGAAATCATCCGACCAGGATCCGAACCATTCTTCGGTCGCCTTAATCAGATTGAATCTGGAGGAAAAAATCTTTGGGGGGCGACTCCATCGAGCGCCAGTGCTTGGAAAGGAATACCTGTACAATGACAAGTATTTAAGGTATGAATAGAGATAGACTTACCTAGTGACATCTCTGTTCCTTGTGGATATGTTTCTTGCAAAACACAGTTGTAGGAAAAACAATATGCATTCACAAACATGCCTTAATTCAAATGAGGCTCATGCGTGATGATTTCTATCAATCTTGCATTGCCTAATTTTCATTGGGAAATATCTCAAAATAATTTTCCAATTTGAACACATGAGCGTCATGAATATGTCAAATGAGGGATCTTTTGGTCTGAAAGGACTTTTCTCTCATCCTTATCAAAAATGGTTGTTTCATGCTGACCTTTGACGCAAGATTTTGACAATCACTCTATCTCACTGTCATCATGCTAAAAAAGGTTTTGTGCAATCTCGCAAGTGGTACGACCTTACCAAACCGAGAGGTCTTTAATAGGGACCGTAATGTGGGCCTGGTCAATGGCTTAACAAAAGAGACTCTTTAAGTCGAGGCTTTTGAAAGAATGAGTGATATTCTGTAATCATCTCTGGGTTTACAAGTCAATAACCCTGCAAAATGAGAAAGGAATAATCTTGCTCGCACTTCTTCGAGCAATGCTTAAAACATCTGAACCCCTAGGTTAATTCAAGTGCCATAATCATAAGAGACTTTGCAAGGGACGTAACATAGGCTTGGTTCATGGGTTGAGAAATGAAATGATCATTAGGCTTAAAAAGTGTTTAGGGGGGTTAAAGTTGATGATCATCTTGACATTTCCACCATTTTCCTTCTCCACTGTCGAAGATTTTTTTATCACAACTCCATTGATTGTAACAACATTTGAGAGTTTTTTTTTTCTTTTTTTTTTGGGTACCACCTTGTTGGGGATACGACTCAAGTGTTTGATTTTTTTTTTTGGGCATTAGCCTTGCTTTTACCAGGCACACTGGTTTTTCATGCCTTTATTTTGCACTTCTTCTCATAGTTTTTTTTTTTATGAGCATTTTAGACCATGCTACTCGAATGATTGTCTTTTATCTTGCCCCAGTGTGGGGGATGATCACCAACTGGGTTTGACCTGAAATGAATTTATAGGCTCAAGTGGGCTATGCAATAGTTAAAAGTGTGTAAGATAAAGAAATAACTGCTCTTCGTCATCCTAAGGCACTTGAATTACCGCGTAAGTTGCACTGCAAAAGCAATGCTCGCAGATTGATACAAGTGTGAGTAAAAAGATTCTTACCATACATTTTAAATTTGCCCCAGTATGGGATGATCCTTAACAGGGGTAATTTTAAAAGAATCTTCATAAGTGTATAGGGCTCAAAGGGGTTAAGCAATGGATCACCTGTAGTGTTTGGGATAGAGAAATGAATGCCTCTCATCACTTTGGTTGACGTACCCTTTGCGAGATAACCCTCTTCCTTGTGGGCATGGAATTTTTTTTTTCACACAACTCACTGGGGGTTAGTGTATGAAACAGTGTATGGAACAAGGCTCGCCTTTCATCATTCCAAAGTATCTCATTTGACACATTCAATTTATCTCACACAATTCATCAAGAGAGAAAAGACGCAAGATTTGCAATAAATTTGAATTTATTCATCATTGAAATGCTTGCAGTTCAAAACATGACATGGTAAATTCTATCATGGGTAATATTTCTTGACAGCATCTGAATTAACAGGAGTGGAAAACTCATGACCATCCATTTCTGCCAAGACCAAGGCACCGCCAGGAAGTACCTTTTTTTACCACGTATGGACCGCTGTAGTTTGGAGAAAACTTGCCTCAGGGATCTAGAAAGATTGGCAATAGCTTCCTTAGGACTAGGTCATTTGCCTCAAAATGCCTTGGCCGCACCTTCCGGTTGAAAGATCTGGCTACTCTCTGTTGATATGCTTGGCCATGGCGTAGAGCTTTCAATCTTTTCTCGTCGATCAAGTTCAACCGCTCGAATCTTTGTTGTGACCATTCCGCCTCGTACAAATCCACTTGGGATAGAACTCTCGGAGAAGGAATCTCCACTTCCACGGTAAACGCACTCCATGCCGTATACCAGAGCAAAAGGGGTTGCCCGAGTAGAAGTGCGGATCGATGTCCGATACGCCATTAGTGCGAAGGGTAACCTGTCATGCCAATCTCAATAATTCTCGGCCGTCTTAGCCAAGATCTTCTTAATATTCTTATTGGCCGCTTCAACAGCCCCATTCATTTGAGGGCGGTAAGGAGACGAATTCAGATGCTTGATTTTGAACTTGTTGAACAACCCATCAACAAGTTTGTTATTCAAATTGGTCCCATTATCAGTGATGATTGCTTTAGGGACAACATAGCGAGCAATTATGTCACGTTTGACAACCTTCACAACATTACGAGCAGTAACATTTGCAAATGATGTAGCTTCGATCCATTTTGAGAAATAATCTATCGCAACCAAAATAAATCGATGCCCATTTGAAGCCTTGGGATTGATTGGGCCAATCACGTCAATACCCCACATCAAGAAAGGCCATGGCTCGGAAAACTGATGCAGCTCAGTTGGAGGAACATTCATCTTATTTCCATGAATCTGGCAACGATGACAACTCCGAACATACCGGATGCAGTCACTTTCCAGTGTGAGCTAGTAGTATCCTAATCTCATAATCTTCTTAGCCAACATGTGTCCATTCATATGGGGGCCACATACTCCCTCGTGCACTTCTTGCATGATTTGAGTGGCCTCGACCGCATCTATACATCGTAACAAGATAGAATCATAAGATCTCTTGTACAAATTATCACCACTAACGAAAAATTTCGAAGCCATCTTTGTGATGTACTTCTTATCAGCCTGAGTGCTTCCTTCCGGAAATTCCTGTTTTTTAATGTAATTCATGATATCGTAATACCATGGTTTTCCATCAGGTTCTTCAGTTACAATCATACAATAAGCCGGCTTCGGCAAAACTTCTATTTTCAGAGGCTCAACCTCTAACCCATCAGTGACTCGCAGCATGGAGGACAACGTCGCAAGTGCATCTGCAAATTGATTATGAGACCTCGGCAAGTATTCAAACGAAACATCCTTGAACTCTTTCACCAGATTTTCTAAATACTTGTGGTATGGGAGTAACTTGGCATCCTTGGTCTTCCATTCTCCCACGGTCTGCATTATGATTAGTGCAGAATCTCCAAACACTTTTAACTTAGCCACACCCATCTCAATTGCGGCCTGAAGCCCGAGGATGCAAGCTTCATACTCGGCTACATTGTTAGTGCATGGAAATATCAATTTTGCAGCTATCGGATGGTGTTGTCCATCTGGAGATATCAGAACTGCCCCAGTAGCCAAACTAGATAGGTTTATAGCTCCATCAAAAAACATCCTCCACGAGTCTTCATCTACACTCAAGACACGGTCATCAAGGAAACTATCTTCATCATTAAGGGCTCCTAAATTCTCGTCTAGTAGATTAGCGATTGCTCGGCCTTTAATCGACTTTTGTGGCATGAATTGCACATCAAATTCGGAAATCAAGATTTGCCATTTGGCCAACTTACCCACCAAAGCTGGCTGATCAAGCAAGTACTTGATAGGATCGTTCTCAATCACGAGGAATGTCTAATAATGTAGTGTGTATTGTCGCAACCTATGCAACACCCACACCAATGCCACACAAGTTTTTTCAACATTAGAATACTTTAACTCTGATACAGTGAACTTCTTGCTCAGGTAATAAATGGACCGTTCTTTTCTGTCAACGGGACTTTCTTGAGCCAGCATTGCACCCAATGACTCACTATGAATAGTGAGGTAGAGAATCAAAGGATGCCCTGGTGAGGGTGGGACAAAAACTGGTGGATTCATCAAGTACTGCTTTAGCTTGTTAAACGCTTCTCGACACTCGTCATCCTAGTTGACTTCTTCTTTAGAAGCTTGAAGAATGGCTTGGCAGTTTCAGAGAGTTGGGAAATGAATCTCGCTATGTAATTCAATCTCCCTAGAAGGCTCCGGACTTCTTTCACCGTTGATGGAGGTTGCAATTCACATATGGCCTTGGCCTTGGAAGGGTTGATCTCAATCCCTTTACTGCTCACAATAAATCTGAGTAATTTACCAGATGTTGCTCCGAATTCGCATTTAGTGGGATTTAGACGAAGCTTGAACTCACGAAGTCGATCAAACAACTTCTTCAAGGTTTTGATGTCACTTCTTCCTGGTTGAGTCTTTGCAATCATATCATCAACATAGACTTCAATCTCCTGGTGCATCATGTCATGAAATAAGGCGACCATGGCTCGCTGGTAGGTTGCCCCCGCATTCTTGAGTCCGAAGGGCATGACCTTATAATGAAAGGTTCCCCATGGGGTAATAAATGCAGTCTTCTCCTTGTCTTCCTCCTTCATTCTTATCTGATTGTACCCAGAAAAACCATCCATAAATGAGAATAGTTCAAAACCAGCAGTACTATCCACAAGGACATCTATGTGTGGTAATGGGAAATCATCCTTTGGACTATCCCTGTTCAGATCCCGATAGTCAACACAAACCCGAACTCGACCGTCTTTCTTCATTACCGGTACAATATTAGCCACCCATTCGTGGTATTGTGAGACTTCAATGAATCCCACATTCAAAAGCTTCATCACTTCTTCTTCTATCTTCTTTGAGAGCTCGGGCTTAGTCCTCCGCAACATCTGCTTCTTAGGTGGCATGTCTGGATTAGTAGGTGGGCAATGCTCTACGATTGACGGGTCTAGCCCAAGCATGTCAGCATAGGTCCATGCGAAAATGTCTTGATATTCCTCTAGTAACTGAATTAGGCGCTCAGCCTCGTCTTTGGGGAGATTTGCCCCAATTTTCACCTCTTTGGCTTCTTCAGTGTCACTCAAATTAATAGTGACGGTCTGCTCGGATGTGAGAGGCTTAGCTTTTTCATGTTGCTCCCAGCTACGTTGCACTTCGATGGAGTCTTCAATCGAGTCTTCAGGATCATCATCATCAGCACTTGTTGCAATGGATTGGACCATTTCCACACCTTTGCATGTCATAGGATTGTTCCTGAAACATGAAGTAGATAAGTCAGAAAGACAAATAGAGTAATCAACATCCTTGCTTCTTGTTTTTTTTTTTTTTATTAAAAGAAAAATCTTTGACAAAAACATTTTTTGAAACATTTTGACATGAGGAAGCATGATGAAGCCCAGGCCTCAGAGTTCTCCTTGGATTTTTCTTTTTCATTTATCGGTTGGATATCATCACCGGGCTGGTTTGGTGTACCTCATCATGCCCTCAAAATAAAACTTGTAATTTCATTGAAATTTATCAATCAATTACATTTATTGAATGCAAAAATGCAACACTCAATCACTAAAAGAAAAGGAAATCGAAAACATCTCTCAGAAAACAATAAAAATTCCCACGCATGGGAATGTACACAAGCAGTAAAAGAGTTACTCTTGTGGGCCAAAGCCCATTTCTTCAGGGGGTCCTTCATTAATGGCTCCTATGATGAGGTTGTTGAATAAGCTTGCAATTCCATCCAGCTCATCATTAGGGTTCTCTGCGTTCGGAGGTGTCGGATTATCCATGCCACCCCATCCATCTGGGACTATCTCACTAGGATCAATGTAGTAGCTAGGAGGGGTTGAATATTTCACCAGGTAATCAAACTTGCCACTTTGGCTGCCCCAAAGTGTCTATCACTTCCGCTTCTTCATGCATCATTCTTGGAGGACCAGGGAATGTCTCGTGAATGCTCGGGGGTAGTGGGTTTTGCCTCTCTTGCCCTTGGTTAGGTGGCAAGCTCCGCCTCTCTTGTCTTCGTCCTTCAGAACTTCCCCCACCTCGTCCATGGTACCCTAAACCAGCAGAACGGGACCTCTGAGGGGCTTCAATGGGGCTTCGAATGCCCTGACCATTTCTCCCAAGACCATTGCCAGGGACAAAGTCATTCCCAACCATTACTCTTCCCACCATGAGGGTAGCATTTGATACTTCAGGGGTAGGCGGTGATGAACCCCGAGAAGCATGTATAGTGGACACCAATTCGAATGAGTAGTAACTTGATTCAAACTGGGAGTCCGGCTCCACATAGGGGATAGCCGTCTCATGATAAATCCGGTGGTCTTTCTCACCATACACGGTGACCAACTTCCTTTCAATCACAAATTTCACAGCTTGATGTAGACTTGAAGGCACTGCTCCAGCAGTGTGTATCCATGGTCGACCTAATAGGAAATTGAATGCAGTAGGGATGTCCAGCTTTTGGAAGGGAATGTTGAAGACGACCGGTCCTATTTGTACATCGAGATGGATTTCCCCGATCACTTCCTTTCTTGTTCCATCAAAAGCTCGCACCAAAGTTTTCGCGGCATGTATCCTTGATGGGTCTACCTTAAGGCGATGAAGAGTGGCCAATGGACAAATGTTCAGAGCGGACCCATTATCAATGAGTACTCGGGACACATGGGAAGACTTGTGCTTAATGGATATGTAAAGTGCTTTATTATGTCCCCTACCTTCAAGAGGAAATTCCTCATCAGAGAAGGCAATCAAATCCTTAAGAAGGACCGATCCCACAAATTCTTCCAGCTTGTCTGCCTCAACAGTCTCTAGCACACGAATTTCACTCAGCACTTTCATTAGCGACTTTTGATGAACAGGAGATGTCATCAAGAGCTCGAGTAAGGAGATCTGAGCGGGCATCTTTTGTAATTGGTCAACCACGTTATACTCGCTTGCTTTGATTACGGCCATAAGCTCCTTAGCCTCTTCATCAGTGACCGGCTTTGCAGGTTGAGCACTAGCTTGACCATAAGTCCGACCAGACCTTGTAATAAGGTCCACATCTAGGTCATAGGACCAAGGCACTGCTTTATCATTGACATACTCATATGGCTGAGGCACCTCTATCACTATCTCTTCGTCAGATGCATCTTCTAATGGGGGCATATCTACGAGCGAAGGATCAACTTCTCTCTTGTCAGCATCAAGTGTAGCCTGCTCCTCCTGCCAATCGATGATGAGGTGGGAGATAGTAGAAAATATGCAGTTACGATCAGCATACACAATGATGCCATCATCCACCATTTTGGCAACTCTTTCTCTCATCACCGATAGAGGGACATCTTTCCGACCTCGGTAATACCCAGCTCTCACTAGCCCGTTGTAGGCATTTGCTACGTGTACCTTTGAGTTCTTGATCCGTCCAACTTCAGGTTCCAGGATAGTATTCACTGTACCCTCATGCTCTAGTAGCGGATTTTTTTGAACGTTCGGCTGAGCAGTCTGAAATGAAAATGCCTTTGTATCCAGGAGATTCTAGATCTTGCGCTTGAGGGTAAAACATTCATCAGTTGAATACCCCAGTTCACCGTTATGGTAGTCACACTTCTTCGTCGAGTCGTAACCATGAATGCTTTCATGGTTAGGGCGCTTTGGTTCACTAGTAAGCAAACCCTTCTTTCGGAGGACTGTTAGCACTTGGGATAGAGACCTAGGGAGAGGAGAGAACTGACTTCTATTATTCGCTTGGGCGAATGATTGACGGCCAGCGGGTTGTTGCTGTCTTGGGTTTACCTGTATAGCCGAGGCACATTTGGCACTTTCTTGGCTATAAGCCACGTTCACATCCACGGCTGCTTCTTTCTCCTTCTTGGCAGAGAACCTTTTAGTAGATGGCTCAGAAAACCATCCTTCCTTTATCCCCATCTCGATCTGCTCTCCTACAGGAATAAGTTGATTGAAGCTCTCGACATACGTACTGGCCATTCGATTATGGAACTCCGATGGAAGGGTCTTTACAAACAACTTCATCAACTCCTTGTTGGTAGGCTCAGGAGTAATCTGAGCTGCCAAGTTTCTCCATCTCACAGCATATTCTTTAAACGACTCACTCCTTTTCTTTTCCATCCGCTCCAGGTCTTCTCGAGAAGGTGCGATGTCCATGTTGAACTTGTACTATTTGAGGAACGCATCCGCCACTTCGTTCCAAGTTTCGAGGAGGTTTACGTTCTTCATCACATACCAGTTTAGTGCGGGCCCAGTCAAACTTGCGTGAAACGATTGGATCATAAGGGGCTCATTTTTGACGTGCTAGGCCATGCGCACGTGGTACATCTACAAATGAGACTTTGGACAAGATGTCCCATAATACTTCTCGAACTCCGGCATTTTAAACTTGCTCGGCATTTTAACCTTCTTATAGACCGAGAGGTCAAATGGGAGTGAGCTTTGAGACTTTTGTAGCTGTTTTACTTTCTCTTCCAGCTTTGCAACGCGCTCATCTTGATTTGTCTTGGGGACCATGTCATCTTCTAGCTCGGGCATTTCGTCATCACTCATTTGGGCCCTATTTGCTTGCCTCGGGACTACTATCTCGGGGAGAGCGGGTGGAGGAATCGGGTTCACTTGGAGGGATTGAAGTTGAGCTGTTACAAGCTGCAGAGAAGTAGCTAACTGTTTGAGTTGATCTTCCATAGTGGACATGCGATCGTGCATCTCACTTTGGTCGGCCATTCTTGCTCTTAATCGTGTGATGATGGGTGAGCGTGGAGGATCCGTTGCCACCTAATTTGAATAAATGAATACACATAAGCACTTCATATAAAACAATGCCGGTCCATGACGAAAGTCTAACCACTTTTATTTATTATTGAAATTGTTTGACATTGGTAATGTAAGGAGCTTGCAAAATCTTAAACTAATCAAGTAAACGACTCAACTTCCTAAACATTAAGCTAAAGTAAAAAGGCTGAATAGATTCAAGCCACTTTATTTGGCCTGATCTATAAACATATGGGAAGCCAACGCTCCACGTAATTGCCTCTTCTCCTTAGCGTCTTTCTTGGCTTGCTCTTCAAGTTCTTCAATTTTCCTCTTGTGACGGTTAAGCTCCGCTTGCCGAGTGGGCTTCTCGGTCACATTTGACAGCTTTGGGAGGTACTCGGTCGGAATCTTGTGCTGACGGATGTATTGAGCTGTGGCATAGTAGGTCTTTTCCTTCCCCTTGAGCTCATCTTCAGGTAAGCTCAACCTTTGTTTGCGACATGCAATCCAAGCTTGTTCAATATAGCGGAGTTCCTCCCTGTGATCGCCATCCTTAGCAGTGAATCAGACTTGAACAAACCCAGCTTGAGAGGGGGCGGTAGATCTTGCACAACTCGATATTGACGAGCCACTCGGAGTGGGTAGTAGGAAGTGGCGCCGGTGATCCCTAATAGCGGGATCGGCCCATCATCGCCATGAGAGAGATGTGCTTGGAGACTTGGAATCATTTAGCATGCCATAGGAAAGTCTTGGTATTCGGATTTTTCAATAATTTGACCCATTTTGAGTAAGCAAGGTTTGGAGTCCGATCCAGATGATTTTTAAATACTTCGATGGGATGGTGGAAATCAGTGATATTAATAATATTCATACGAATATTGACCTTACTTATATGAGAAAAGAACCAGATTTGTAAAAGTTCAATTGGTGCACGAAAGGTTTTATCTTCATTTTCCTTAAATCGGGTGAGTGACAAAAATGTTTCAACTAGAATAGTATTGACAAAACTAATCCTAGCACACACTTGTTTGACCACCCATGCGATAGAAGGATTAATGGCGCCCTTACGAAGAGGGAAAATAACAAGTCCGAAAAAAGCTAGTAGGAAGATCCTACTTTTTAAGAGAGTGTTAGCACTAGCAAAACTTTGAGCTAGGAAAGAAAAAGGACATGCAAGACAATTATCTTTCAGCACTCTTTTTATTGAATTCTTATCCATCTTAAGAAAATCTGACAAAATTAATTGTGGTTCCAATCCGATGGGTGGATTTATTAACTCCAATTCCAAGGGTTTTCCTATGGCAATGCTGTATTCTTCGAGAGTCGGAGTCAGCTCATGCTTACCAAATATAAACGTTGAGGTCCGGGGGCTCCAGAAATGAGCAAGTGCTTGCATGACGCCACTCTGGACATCAATGTCAAGGAGGGGAACAAGGCGACCAAGTCTGCTCTCTACATAGCTTTGGCCCTCGTGGCCTAGACGATCCCACCATGACTTGAGTTCAACCTTTGGTGCAGGCACTAATCGAATGTCGGATCTTCCCATTGTTTATAGACCAAGACTTGACCAACCTAATGTCATGGACCGACCAAAGACATAAATAAGTAAATTGCAAGAGTAAGGGATAGAGAGCTTACTTTACCACACGATTAAAGCAACCACATAGACAAGCGCATGAAGTGTGAGGCTCGATTTCTATCTAGACGGCTTAGCAAAGTGAAGTTAAAAGGGTGGGATGACTTAGTTGCAGCCTCGCATACCAAGCCAAGTCCTCCTAACTTCGGCTCAGTCAAGAATGATACCTCAATGCGACGTAGCCTCGCGGGCAAAGGTAAACATTCTTGACACCAAGAAAAACTTTCGGGATTGAGTTGGGCAACCTCTACTGCGCGGCCTCACGATCGAAGTCGTATCCAACTCAATACCATCCTAAATATCCTAATGCAGCCCAGGTCCGGCAGCAGGTTGTGTGTGCAATAGTGTAGTGCAAGATGCAAGGCATGCACGACAGTTTAAATCAAACAACACTTCAATAACTTTGAACTTAAAACATCCATCCTCAACTCCAAGCTACAAAACAAGGGTTAGCAATCACTACTCCCCTTATACCTCCCAATCTGCAAAAACATTTAACACCTCAATGTTAGGGACGTACCTGGAATCCTTCCTGCCAAACAAAAACATTTTTCAAAAAGAAGAAAATTGACCTAAGTCCACTAAGTGTTTTAACACAAGTCCCCAGCGGAGTCGCCAAGCTGTCGCGACCTATTTTTTTGGGTGCACCACCTAAAACTAGGTTAATGGACTGCTAAGTTCTTACACTTAGCTCGAGCTGTCCCAAGCCCATACCAATTTGCGACTTAAGATTTAAGTTTTTAAACATGCAAAAGATTATTATATATGAGTCGCCACTAATCGGTTTAGGGTAGGTCGATTAGACACCTAAGTAAAATAAATGGAGATTATTTTACTCCTACAAACCAGAGACTGAGGGTACGGGGACTTGGTTACACTAGATTTCTCTAATGCCCTTTCGGTACCATTTCTTTTTAATTTTTCAAAATATTTTTGCAAGCAGCTGATTTATTTTAACCTATTTTCCTAACATGTGAGGTGATCAGGCGGGTGTGCAATCCACCAATTTAACACCCAAATAAACGATGAATAAATTGCAAAAACTTACCTCAAAGCAACGAAAGCGTCTACAATGCTAAGTTAAAAACCACATCAACAACCCTAGATATGGTTTCTAATTACCATGCAATTTCTTTTTGTTTTCACTTAATTAATAAAAATCATGCAATATGCAACTAAATGACCTAATTCTAATGTCATGCAATTTCTAATTAAATGGACCTAACAACAATATCTAAATGACATGCATTTCATGAATCTATTTTTAATGATACGCAATGACTTTTTTTATTTTTCCTAAAAATGCAATCTATCCTAAGTAATAGAACTAATTTATTCTAAGACATTTTTTGTATTTTTTTTTTCATGAAAATTCGGAATTAGGAAAAATGTGAAAATTTATTTAACTAGATTAAGATTCTATTTAATTCGCATTAGGAATTAGGTTAAGCCAAATCCTAATTTAAACTAAAATATTGTCTTAACCCAGATAATCCTAAAAATGCAATCTATTCAAGAAAATACCTAAACTTATAATGAATTAAGAAAAGTATTATCTAAAACTAAATTAAGTGCAATTTTTCCTAATATGCAATGGTATGCCTTAATTCTACATGACATATGCATGATGATTTTTTATTTTTTTGTTTAATTTCGAAATTAATAATTGCCAAATAATTAAACATGCAATCCAAATTAAAAGTCTAGCAACCTAAATTGATTGATTTGATTTTTTTGATTTTTGATTTTAAAATTCAAAATAAGATTCCTATTCTAAATATGTAAACCCTAAAACATACAATATTATAACCCAAACACATTTGAAGATGAACAAAGCGATCATGACAAGCTAAACCAAAGATATCACACATCATTCATATTAAGGGATAACATTTCGCCGATAAAATTGATAAATTGATCTTAAGCCTTAAAGATCAAAATATCAATTTTATTCCCACTTAATTAATTATTTCATCTAAGGCCTTATAGATGAAATAAAAAATCCTGGCATGGTTGCGAATCGAGTGATATGTGGGAATTTCCAATCATATAGTAAAGACTAATTATACTAAAAAAAAAAACAAGATAAAGTAAAACAACAAAAATAATGAAAATAAAATAAATAAATAGAAGAAAAAAAACTACCTAAATTGATTATTTTTCTTTTTCTTTTTTTTTTTTCGAAAATGATGGTTGCTCCGGTGAGGGGATTCGCCGGTGAGGGTCTCCCGCAAAATAGGGCGACAGCCGCGGTGTCGCGAGTGAAGCCGTGGCGTCGGAGCGGAGGAGTGTTGCGGGCATCGGTGCGGGTGTAGACGCGGGTGAAATGAGCAGCAGATAACGTGGGCGTGAGGCCGGGCGTCGGACGTCGGGCGGAGGCGACCAGCAACGATGTGCGGGCGGCGATGTCGAGTCACGGCAGGGATAGCGGTGCAGCGGCTCCTTAGCGTCGGGCGGAGGCGAGCAGGGGCGATGTGGTCTCCGGTGGCGTCGGGCAGCGGATCCGGAGTTGCAGGCGTTGGCGGGGGCGCGGTGCGAGCTCGCGGGTGAGAGAAATCTCCGACGGCTGGCGGGACGGCGTGATCGGTGCGAGGGGGTCACGAGCTGTCGCAGGTTGCGGCAGCGGCGTCGCTGGGTCGCAAGCAAAGCAGCAGTGGCCGGCAAAGGAAGATGCTAGCGTCTGGAGGTGCGGCGGCGTCGAAGGGGGGGCTGCACGAAGAAGACAAACAGTGGCCTTCTTTTGATTTTTTTTTCTCTTTTTTTTTTACTCACCTGTTGCACGTCCCTCACGTCTCCCTCACTGTAGCGGCTGACGTTTACTTTTTCTTTTGCAGCCTGTTAGAAGAGAAAAGAAAGATCACTTTATTTTTGGCTAAAGATCAACGGAGGGAGCTTGTCTCATTTTCGAATTTCGCTCCTCAATTTTCCTCAAAAA
This sequence comes from Eucalyptus fibrosa, assembly GCA_017140475.1. Taxonomy (NCBI): domain Eukaryota; kingdom Viridiplantae; phylum Streptophyta; class Magnoliopsida; order Myrtales; family Myrtaceae; genus Eucalyptus; species Eucalyptus fibrosa. Next base: position 20,608,540 of record CM029507.1, read on the forward strand.
TCTCACAATTTCCTGCCTTCTTTTTTCCAAAATTTCGAAAAATCTCTCCCTCTCTCACGAATTTTTTTAGCGGATTCTCTCTCAATTTTTTTTTTGACCCTTCGAATACGTGCGGGTCAACCCCTTTTATGGTGGTTTTGATCGGCCGCTTTCTATGGAAAATTTTAAACTTCCATCTTCTGTTGCATTAAATCATGGATGCAAATCGTAGCATGATTTCGCAATCAGCTCAATTTTGCATCGATTGCTTCCATTTTATCAAAAGCATTGCCATTTGTTCACCTGATTTTAAAATTGTTGCTGCATTTAACAAAATCCGGACATCCATCAGAATTCTATATTTCCTTGCATACTTCAATCAAATCAATTTCCCCATTTTCATTTTTTCTTTTTATTTGTTCAAAATGCAATTTTATTTTTCCAAAATTAGGTGTCAACGGTTCGAGAACAAAGAATCCTGTTTATATTGGAACCTGTTTTGCATAAAAATTGCTGTATCTTTATAAACATCAACTTCATCCTTATCGGGTAGAATTAACGAATATTGTGATAGCAACAAGTTAGCAAAACTAGCTTAATAATTGTTGTATAATCTATCGATGAAACTCGAAAGGTAAATGATTTACACACCATAACAGTTTCAAAATTAGTACAAAATCAATCGGTGAAATGTGAAAGGCAACGCAACCATTTTAAAACTGGAATCCATTGGTGAAATTGGAAAAGTAAATTATATAAGAATGAGAGAGCGACTATTATCACTCATTTGTATAACTAATCAATGAAGCTAATAATTTCTAATTACCAAACATCATTGATCAGTGGCGAGCGCACTAAAAGTAGAGTTGGGGTTGTCGCACGGTGATGATGGCATTTGATCCTATTTCGATAAAATGAAATGTGCGTATCGTCGGCGTGCCTATGGTCCTTTTTCTCTGAGCTGATCACTCACGAGTTAACTATTTTATTGGGTGAAGCCGTTAAGGGATATATCCGCGGTAAAATCCCTAAAAGCTACCTAATTTGTTGGATTGGACTAAAATCACGTTCGGTCGATTTTAATCATGAAATTTAATTCGGTTTTGGGAATTGAATATCCGAGCGTGTCACAATTCATTTTTAGGACCTTGTCTCATCGATCGTCAAATTATCGACGAGTCTGAAATTTCAAGAAAGAAATTATCGGAGGAAAAATCGAAGACCAAAAGAAAATAGAAAGTGAAAGGGAAAGAGAAAAGAAAAGAAATAAGAAAAGTTTTATTTTTGAATTCTTTTTCTCTCTCTCCCTTTTCTCTCTTTCTTTTCTCCTCTTCTCTCTCCTTCCCTCCCCCACTCGTGCGATTCTTTCCCCGACCGACCGCCTCTTGCTGTCTTCCACTTTGCTTTATTTTATTTTATTTTTTTTGACCGGTCAAATCTCCCTTCTCTCTCTCTTCTTGCCTCCTCCCTCACGTTACCTTCTCCTTCTTCTTCATTCTTCTCTCTATGCAAACCGAACCGAAAGCCGCAGGAGATCGGAAGCCGAAGCCAGCCACCGACGTCGCCTGTCCCGCCGCCGCACCGCACGCCCGTTCGCCGCCGGCACGTCCGCCGTTCGCCGCCCGTGCGCCGCCCGCGCTTGCCGATCCTCCCACGCGATCCAGCTCCCGTTCGGCCTCTGTTCAGCCACCGTGAGCGGCTAAGCAGGCCGCCGGAGCCGCCGTCCGGCCTCACCGGAGCCTCGCCCGCTCTCCCGACCTCTTACCACCCCCAACCCTCTCTCTTCTCTCTCTCTCTGTTTTGCAGCCGATCCAGCTAACCCGCGAGTGGGTTTCAGCCGGTTCGTGGGCCGTTTCGGGCCGTTTCCGGGCCCCAAACCAGGGCCGTGCTTTAGGAAGTTTCGTTCCTCGCGTCGCCGCCGTCGGATTGATCCGATTTGCTCGCGATTTGGTGAGTAATCTCACTAATCCTTGCTTAGTGGAATAATTACGCTTATTGGTTGTTTAGTTGTAATTAATTAGGTTTATGTGTTAGATTAGTATAAATTAGTATTTATTAGTCAATCCTGATCCAAATTAGATAAATTGAATGTGTATTTAGCAAGTAGACATGGTCTACTATTTATTGAGGGTAGCCTGGGATTTTTCCCGACCCTAATCGGGCTTCAATTGGGCTTTTCGAGCCTAAGTGTAATTTTTGGTATTTAAATATTAATTTTCGGAATTAAATTAAATAATTATTTATTTTCTGAAAATTCAACTGGGATGGTTTAAGACCGGAATATTACGCTGACGACCATGGTGAAGTCCGTTTATTTAATCGGGTTTTATTTTTGAGCTAAATCGAATTTTTTATATTAATTATTTAATTTTCGAAATTAATTAATTATTTATTTATTTTCCGAAAATTCAATTGAGATGGCTAGTGACCAGAATATTATGCTGATAATTGTGGTGAAGTCCGTTTATTTAATCGGGCTTTAATTTGAGTTAAATTGAATTTTTAATATTTATTAATTAATTTTCGAAATTAATTAATTATTTATTTATTTTTCGGAAATTAAGATTGAGATGGCTGATGACCGAAATCTCGTGCCGATTGTCGTGGTGTAGTCCGTTTATTTAATTGAACTCTACATTGCTTATAATTAAATAAATTGTGATATTTTAGGGATTTACCCTAAATTGATTGAAATTGAATTATCGATTGGTAGTTGGTTGAGTATGGCTATTTAGCATTTTGAATGCCTTGTTAAGCCGTAAGTGGAGGGAGTGGTGAGAACTAACTGAGCATTCTATTGGCTGAGATCGATCAAGTACGGAGTATAGACAGGCGTGGTTCGGTGATTAAGAATATCACTGTGCGAAAACGGCGCCTTAAAGAATGCACGTAGACTGTCTATGATCTATGACGGGCGTGGTTCGGTGATGAGGAATATCACTGTGCGAAAACTGCGCCTTAAAGAATGCACGTAGACCGTTTGTAATTTACGTCACCTTGGCGGAAGCGCCGCCCGAGAGCATTGATGTGGCTCTGTGACCGAGTACTCGATGGAAGGTTATATGGTGTGGAATCAATGACCTAGGAATAGTCTGACTGACATGTAATCGACTAGTTCGATTGATCAATGATTGATCCGATTGTTGTGGTTTGATTGATTGTTCGTTGTGATTTATGAAGTGTCTATATATAACCTTGAATTGCAGGTTGAGACTGAGGCCAAGGTAAGTCCTCTGACTCGTGCTGTGTTAGGGCAATCAAGTAGTGTATTGGTTCCCTAATTGAGTCTTAGTGGGGTAGAACTCGCTGAGACATAGTCTCATCCCAATTTGGGGAAAACATTTCAGGACCTCGCTGAGGAGCTGAGGAGGAAGAGTCTGTGAAGGAGAAGTATTTTTGGAAGAAGATAATCCTGAGAAGGATCTTGAGTACGACCCAAGTGGATTGAAATGTCATCTTCTTTTGTGACTCCATTTTGATGTGAATAGAGTAAAGTAAAAAGTTGTGAAGAGTGTGGAGTACTTTGGTTTATGTCATGTATAAAGGTTTGGTTGTGGATTTCAATATGAAAGATATGACCTACTTTTCTATCCCAATGTTTTATTGTCTAGGGATTTATAACTGCTTCCGCATGTGCTTAATAAAAAGAAAAGGGTCGGCGATACATAATCCTGGGATATCGCATTTTAAAATCGACCAAATAGAAGGATGTGTGCGTGCCCGAGGATCAGGGCATGACATCCCCTTTTTGTGGTATCAGAGCCAGGTTCAAGATTGGAGTGATAAGGAGCAATGAGTCTTGGGATAGTAATAAGAAAGGCCTTTAAATTCATGCCGGTGCATGTTTGTGATAGCTGGATGCTAGAATTGCTTGTTGTTTGAATCGCTCTGTTTCTAATTCGGTGTTGAATTGGAAACAGGTGTCAATAGATTAAGGCGACACCATGAGCGATCAGGAGCCTAGAACTCCTGCAAAGAGGGCCAGTAGGGTCGTGACTCGGGGAGGAGCACCGACTAGAATCGGTACCCGAGGAGGCCGTGGTCGAGCGCCAGCACAGGCTAGCGCGAGTGGAATGATTCCACCTGTTGTAGATGCTAGAGTGGCACCACCTTCTATTGGTGCTGGGGTAGCAGCCCCGGGTGAGCAAGGAACTGTCGGAATCAACCAGGCTCTAGATGCTATGCGGGAGATGATGGAGCAACAAGCCCGATATCAAACTGCCGCCTTTACTTCCGCTATTGAAGCCGCCGCCATTGCCGCTGCCAACGCTGCCATTGCTGCCGCTACTGCTCAAGCCGCCCCTGTCGCAGCACCTGCAGTTCCACCTGCCGTTGCTCCTACTGAAATACTACCAGGAGCTGTAGCCGCTGGGAGACCAATTCATCAGTTAGTGGATCAATTTTTAAAAATGAATCCGCCGATTTTCAGTGGTACTGGAGACCCTGAGGCCGCGTCTTTATGGGTACAGGATTTAGAGAAGGCATTTGCACTTCTGATGTGCAATGAGGAGGAAAAGGTGTTACTAGCTGTGTACCAATTTCAAGGTAACGCCAATATATGGTGGAGATCTGCCAAGGACATAGTGTTCCCGGAAGGTGTAGTCCAAGGGTGGGACACTTTCCTCAAAGCCTTTAATGATCAATACTTTTCGAGTACTGCTCGGGAACAAAAGATAGAGGAGTTCCACCGTCTCCACCAAGGGAGCATGACAGTTGACCAGTATGGGGTCAAGTTTGCAGAACTATCACAGTATGCTCCTAAGTTGATAGAAGACCCAGAAGAAAAAGCTCGAAAGTTCAAAAGCGGTCTTCGTTCTGAATTGAAACAACCTCTGCTACCATGGGACTTGAAAGATTACAGAGAGGTTTATCGTCGAGCTCAGATGATAGAACGAGGATTGAATGAACAAGCTACCTCATCTGGATCGAGGTTTAGCTCCCATCGAGAGAATATCCGTCAAGGGAAGAGACCCATGCCTGGAGGTAGGCCCAATGCTCCACCCTTCAAGAGAAGTGGATTCAATAGACCAATGCCTAATAGGGTCAATTCTTGTCGCTTATGTGGAAGACAACACGGGACAGCTCCGTGTCCAGTTATAACAAGAGCATGTTACGAAAGTGGCCAGCAGGGCCACATTGCAAGGTATTGTCCAAAGAAGCAGAGAGGACAACCTCAGTTGCCGCCGCCACCACCGATGAGACAGATAGGAGGGTATGTCCCTCAGAATGCACCACAAGGAGGACAGCAGAGACCTCCATCTCAAGGCATTGTGTACGCAATTACCCAAGGTCAAGCAGAAGTTGCGCCTGGCGTTATCACAGGTATGGTCTCGCTCAACGACCAACCTGCTTATGCCTTGTTTGATTCGGGAGCAACCTATTCCTTCATTGCCGAACAATATGTTAGGATGCTAGGATTGAATCCTGTGTTGTTGAAGTCAGCAATTTGCATATCTACACCCTTGAAAGATAAAGTTATTGCTGCTTTGGGATGTTCGGGGTGCAAGTTAGAGATTGGTGAGCGAGTAGGGAAAATTGACTTTTTAGTCTTAGCCATGTATGATTTTGATTTGATAATTGGCATGGACTGGCTCACTAATCAACAAGCTAAAATGGACTGCTATCACAAGGCGATTCAGTTTGACCCGTTAGGGGGTAAGAGTTTCGAGTTTGTCAGGAATCGAGGAGGACCTACGATTTCCTTAATCTCGTTGATGGAAGCAACTCGTTTGTTAGACGAGGGTTGCAGAGGGTACTTAGCGACTGTCGTGGATACGATAGTTGAAGAGCTGAAAATGGAAGATATTGCAGTGGTACAAGAGTTTCCAGATGTCTTTCCAAAGGAATTGGCAGGGTTACCACCAGAAAGAGAGATTGAATTTGTAATTGAGCTAGCACTAGGGATAGAACTGATCTCAAAGGCACCTTACCGGATGGCATTATCTAAGTTAAAGGAACTGAAGGTGCAGATGTAAGAATTACTGGATAAGGGATTTATTCGTTTTAGTGCATCACCTTGGGGAGCACCAGTTCTGTTTGTTAAGAAGAAAGATGGTTCGTTGCGTTTGTGCATCGACTACCGACAGCTCAATCAAGTAACGATTAAGAACAAGTACCCATTGCCAGGGATAGATGACTTGTTTGATCAACTGCAAGGAGCGTCGATATTCTCGAAGATCGACTTGAGGACAAGATATCATCAGCTAAGAATTCGGAAAGAGGATATTCCTAAGTCGGCATTTCGTACCCGGTATGGTCATTACGAGTTTACAATGATGCCGTTTGGATTGACGAATGCTCTAGCTGCTTTCATGGATATGATGAACAAAGTGTTCAAGGAATAATTAGATCAGTTTGTGATTGTATTCATAGATGATATCTTAGTCTATTCGAGTAGTGATGAAGAGCATGTGAATCATCTGAGAGTAGTACTCCAGACCTTAAGAACTCATCAGTTGTATGCTAAGTTTAGCAAATGCGAGTTTTGGCTGACTCGTGTTGCGTTCTTAGGTCATGTGATTTCCGGAGAAGGAATCTCCGTTGACCCGAGCAAGATAGAAGCCGTGATCAAGTGGCCAAGACCATCATCAGTGATAGAGATCATAAGTTTTCTGGGATTAGCAGGTTATTACAGACGATTTGTGAAAGGGTTCTCATCGATAGCCTCGCCTCTGACCAAGCTCACGAAGAAAAACGAGAAGTTCATATGGACAAACAAATGCGAGCGTAGTTTTCAAGGGCTGAAGGAAAAGCTAACTACCGCACCGGTGTTGACGATTCCATCTGGTCCTGGAGGATTTGAGATCTATAGTGATGCGTCATTCAGGGGATTGGGTTGCGTGTTGATGCAACACGGCAGAGTTGTTGCATATGCTTCCCATTAGTTGAGACCTCATGAATTGAACTACCCGACGCATGACTTAGAACTCGCAACCATCATATTTGCGTTGAAGATTTGGAGGCACTACTTATGCGGAGAAAAGTTTCAGATTTTCACGGACCATCAAAGTCTCAAGTATCTGTTCTCTCATAAAGAGTTGAACATGAGACAGCCGATGGATGGAATTACTAAAAGACTACGACTGTGACATTCTATATCACCCGGGAAAGGCTAACAAGGTCGTCGACGCATTGAGTCGAAAGTTGTCAGTGGCACAAATCTTGGTTAAAGAGTGGAACTTAATCGAGAGAGCTCGAGATTTAGAATTTAAATTTGAGGTATGCCACCTCTCAAGTCTTATAGCCACCCTCAGAATTGAACCAGATGTCCAAGTCAGAATCAAGCAACTTCAACCGACAGACCGAAATGTACAGAGAATTCTTCAGGAAGACGTAGATATTAGGAAGGCTGATTTTATCAGAAGCACATCGTAGCAGTTACAGCATTCATCCTGGAAGCACCAAGATGTATCAGAACCTGCGTCAACACTACTGGTGGTCAGGTATGAAGGTGGACATTGCCAAGCATGTCGCCAAATGTTTGACTTGTCGCAAGTAAAAGCACAGCATTGCAAGCCAGGAGGATTTCTACAACCTCTTGTGATCCCAGAATGGAAATGGGAGCATATCACAATGGATTTCGTGACTGGACTACCAAGGAGTCAAAGGGGAAATGATTCGATTTGGGTAGTAGTCGACAGGTTGACAAAATCGGCTCACTTCATTGCAGTTCGAAAGGACCTAAGTCTGGATAGACATGCAGAGTTGTATGTGCGTCAAGTGGTTCGTATGCATGGAGTGCCGGTTACGATAACATTTGATAGAGACCCAAGGTTTACTGCTGCTTTTTGGAAGAGCTTACAGAGTGCTTTAGGTACAAAGCTTCAGTACAGTACGGCATACCATCCTCAGACGGATGGCCAATCTGAAAGGACAATTCAGACTCTTGAAGATATGCTGAGAGCATGTGTAATAGACTTCAAAGGAAGCTGGGAAGATCAACTTCATCCGGTGGAATTCGCCTACAACAACAGTTACCGGCAGAGTATCAAGATGGCTTCATTTGAAGCGTTGTATGGCAGAGCATGCAGAACTCCAGTATGTTGGGATGAAGTCGGAGAAAGAAAGATAACAGGCCCAGAGTTGGTTCAGCAATCAGTAGATGCCGTGGCAGTGATCAGAGACAGATTAAAGACAGCGCAAAGCAGGCAGAAAAGTTATGCAGATAAGCGTCGAAGGTCTTTGGAATTCCAAGTTGGTGATCACGTTTTTCTGAAAGTGTCACCAATGAGGGGAACTTCGCGCTTTGGTAAGAAAGGCAAGCTGAGTCCGAGGTACATAGGTCCGTTTGAGATTCTTGAAAGAATCGGAAACCTAGTGTATCGTCTTGCGTTGCCGCCAAGATTGGCGCAAGTGCACGACGTCTTTCACGTGTCGATGTTAAGGAAGTATGAACTTGACCCGACCCACGTGCTCAATTTTGAGGAATTGGACGTGGATGAACGTGTGTCATGCGTGGAAAGCCCGGTTCAGATTGTCAATCGTAAAGAGCAAGTTCTGCGCACAAAGACCATTCCGTTGGTCAAAGTGGTCTGGCAACACCACAACACTGAAGGAGCAACTTGGGAGACCGAAGAGTCGATGAGAGAATTGTACCCCCACCTTTTTGAGCAAAGTGTGTAATGGTTTAAATTTCGAGGACGAAATTTTTATAAGAGGGGAAGAGTTGTGACATCCCGAAATTTGATCCTATTTCGATAAAATGAAATGTGCATATCGTTGGCGTGCCTATGGTCCTTTTTCTCTGAGCTGATCACTCACGAGTTAACTAATTTATTAGGTGAAGCCATTAAGGGATATATCCGCGGTAAAATCCCTAAAAGCTACCTAATTTGTTGGATTGGACTAAAATCACGTTCGGTCGATTTTAATCATGAAATTTAATTCGGTTTTGGGAATCGAATATCCGAGCGTGTCACAATTCATTTTTAGGACCTTGTCTCATCGATCGTCAAATTATCGACGAGTCCGAAATTTCAAGAAAGAAATTATCGGAGGAAAAATCGAAGACCAAAAGAAAATAGAAAGTGAAAGGGAAAGAGAAAAAGAAAAGAAATAAGAAAAGTTTTATTTTTTGAATTCTTTTTCTCTCTCTCCCTTTTCTCTCTTTCTTTTCTCTCTCTTCTCTCTCCTTCCCTCCCCCACTCGTGCGATTCTTTCCCCAGCCGACCGCCCCTGCTGTCTTCCACTTTGCTTTATCTTATTTTATTTTTTTTGACCGGTCAAATCTTTCTCTCTCTTCTTGCCTCCTCCCTCACGTTACCTTCTCCTTCTTCTTCGTTCTTCTCTGTGCAAACCGAACCAGAGGCTATAGGAGATTGGAAGCCGAAGCCAGCCACCGACGCCGCCTGTCCCGCCGCCGCACCGCACGCCCGTTCGCCGCCCGCACGTCCGCCGTTCGCCGCCCGTGCGCCGCCCGCGCTTGCCGATCCTCCCGCGCGATCCAGCTCCCGTTCGGCCTCTGTTCAGCCACCGTGAGCGGCTGAGCAGGCCGCCGGAGCCGCCGTCCGGCCTCACCGGAGCCTCGCCCGCTCTCCCGACCTCTTACCGCCCCCAACCCTCTCTTTTTCTCTCTGTTTTGCAGCCGATCCAGCAAACCCGCGAGTGGGTTTCAGCCGGTTCGTGGGCCGTTTCGGGCCGTTTCCGGGCCCCGAACCCGGGCCGTGCTTTGGGAAGTTTGGTTCCTCGCGTCGCCGCCGTCGGATTGATCCGATTTCCGCGTGATTTGGTGAGTAATCTCACTAATCCTTGCTTAGTGGAATAATTATGCTTATTGGTTGTTTAGTTGTAATTAATTTGGTTTATGTGTTAGATTAGTATAAATTAGTATTTATTAGTCAATCGTGATACAAATTAGATAAATTGAATGTGTATTTAGCAAGTAGACATGGTCTACTATTTATTGAGGGTAGCCCAGGGATTTTTCCCGACCCTAATCGGGCTTCAATTGGGCTTTTCGGCCTAAGTGTAATTTTTGGTATTTAAATATTAATTTTCGGAATTAAATTAAATAATTATTTATTTTCCCGAAAATTCAACTGGGATGGTTCGAGACCGGAATATTATGCTGATGACCGTGGTGAAGTCCGTTTATTTAATCGGGTTTATTTTGAGCTAAATTGAATTTTTAATATTAATTATTTAATTTTCGAAATTAATTAATTATTTATTTATTTTCCGAAAATTCAATTGAGATGGCTAGTGACCAGAATATTATGCTGATAATTGTGGTGAAGTCCGTTTATTTAATCGGGCTTTAATTTGAGTTAAATTGAATTTTTAATATTTCTTAATTAATTTTCGAAATTAATTAATTAATTATTTATTTTTCGGAAATTAAGATTGAGATGGCTGATGACCGAAATCTCGTGCTGATTGTCGTGGCGCAGTCCGTTTATTTAATTGGGCTCTACGTTGCTTGGAATTAAATACATTGTGATATTTTAGGGATTTACCCTAAATTGATTGAAATTGAATTATCGATTGGTAGTTGGCTGAGTATGGCTATTTAGCATTTTGAATGCCTTGTTGAGCCGTAAGTGGAGGGAGTGGTTAGAACTAACCAAGCATTCTATTGGCTGAGACCGATCAAGTACGAAGTATAGACAGGCGTGGTTCGGTGATTAAGAATATCACTGTGCGAAAACGGCGCCTTAAAGAACGCACGTAGATTGTCTATGATCTATGACGGGCGTGGTTCGGTGATGAGGAATATCACTGTGCGAAAACGGCGCCTTAAAGAACGCACGTAGACCGTTTGTTATTTACGTCACCTTGGCGGAAGCGCCGCCCGAGAGCATTGATGTGGCTCTGTGACCGAGTACTCGATGGAAGGTATATGGTGTGGAATCAATGACCTAGGAATGGTCTGACTGGCATGTAATCGACTAATTCGATTGATCAATGATTGATCCGATTGTTGTGGTTTGATTGATTGTTCGTTGTGATTTATGAAGTGTCTATATATAACCTTGAATTGCAGGTTGAAATCGAGGCCAAGGTAAGTCCTCTGACTCGTGCTGTGCTTAGGTAACCGAGTAGTGTATTGGTTCCCTAATTGAGTCTTAGTGGGGTAGAACTCGTTGAGACATAGTCTCATCCCAGTTTGGGGAAAACATTTCAGGACCCCGCTGAGGAGCTGAGGAGGAAGAGTCTGTGAAGGAGAAGTATATTTGGAAGAAGATAATCCTGAGAAGGATCTTGAGTACGACCTAGGTGGATTGAAATGTCATCTTCTTTTGTGACTCCATTTTGATGTGAATAGAGTAAAGTAAAGAGTTGTGAAGAGTGTGGAGTACTTTGGTTTATGTCATGTATAAAGGTTTGGTTGTGGATTTCAATATGAAAGATATGGCCTACTTTTCTATCCCATTGTTTTATTGTCTGGGGATTTATAATTGCTTCTGCATGTGCTTAATAAAAAGAAAAGGGTTGGCGATACATAGTCCTGGATATCGCATTTTAAAATCGACCAAAGATAGAAAGATGTGCGTTTTGCGTGCCCCGGTTCTCCAACTAGGATCGGTTCTTGAAAGCCCATGGAGTGACTTTGCCTGCTAAATGGTATGAGAAGGCCATTCGCAAAATGACAAAATTGAGCGACTGCTTAAAGGACGTGGATCCAGTCGACAGACGGCTCGTAAATGTTAAAAATGGTTCAATTGTCATTGATGGTCTTGTGGAGCATAAAGTGCATACTTTTAAATCGCTTGCTGGCGCTTTTATTGGGCCTCCGTTGATCCAGCAGACACTGAGGAGAAGTAACCCAGCATCTTCAGTGGATTCGTAGTCTACGACCCATGTTTGTTTCGGTAAAGTGAGTGAAAGAGAGCCCATGGTCATAAGTTCCCTGACCAAGATAAGCGACATACTTAACATTTCCGCTCAGCAAAGGAAATAAGTGAACAAGGCAATGACACAATCTGTAGAGGGCTAGAAAAAACTAAAGATTTATGAAAGCAATGAAATCCACCATTCATCCTTGACAAGGTAATGTCGAAGTGAATCACACTCGTACCAAAAATCTTATACATCTAATATGAAAATGTAAAGAACAGTCTCAGCCACATAACACAGATTTGGCCAACTTTGTTTTCCATGGATCACCATGAAAAAATTAATGAAGAGAATAGGACATCTTCAACAGAAAAAGAACTACTTTGCTACACCTAGTAAAGAAAATCAAAACTGTCTGCAAAGTTATCTATAATGCTAAAATTAGTCTTTTGAAGATCTCCAACCTTGACCAAAATTAAGATTATTTATCCACCCATAAATACCAGCCAAATCCACATATTAAGTACTATGGATATCATACGGCTATTTGAACAAACGCTGAAAAGAAGATTGACTTAGTCCGAAATGGTAATGTTTGGATGCTTCCCTCCTCCTTCTCCATCTCCTCAAATCAAAAACTACATGTCAGTCTATCCTATCTAGTCAGTTGCAATGCTCCAAAAGCAAGCCAAAGGATGACTATATTTTTCATCATCGCTTTCCCTTAAGTTTGCGTTAGTACACCTGCTTTCATTCCCTTTATCGCAACATCGATCACGCTGTCCATCTTAACTTCCATTTCTTTTCCATCAATTGTTTCGCCATTTTCTGTGAGTTACTTTTTCATTCGACTTTCCAGTACCAGCAAACAAGTGCTTCTTAATTTTATCAGCAGTGCCCTGAGAACAAGTTTCTCCTCCCTCAACTTGTGTCACCACTTGAAGAAGCTGCAAAGGTGTGGATGCAGGATTATGCTCTCAGCATCCAATAGAAGCATTTGCACCTTCTTGACTTGTAAGTGAGCAGGGCCTGATGAGAGAACCAAACATTTCTCTCTTGGAATTGTCCATACTTTACTTAGATCCGGATGCTTATGAAACACAGTCTTGAAGCCACAAACTTTGATAAGTAGAACAACAGTAACACCACAATCCTCACTGCAATCTTTGATCGCTTCAAGTGAGGGAAGTGTCCACCCACCTGCATTATATGTTAACACCAAATATGTTAATACATATAGCAAAGAAGGAAATTCTTAAGAAGCTTGATGATTGGAGTAGTGAGAAAGAACTTGCAGTTGGACTAAATTCTTCATAAGGAAACAGCAAAGAAGGGTACAACATGGAGCATAAAGCTCCTACAAATGGTCCAAATTCTGCTGGAGCTAAGCATAGGAAGCCCATGGACAGAAACGACAAAAGTCGGATAAAATTTTTTTCCCATGCCATTTCTAATGTTGAATCTGAAGTGTAGAACGTAGTCCAAAGCAAACGCTCATTGCAGACCCATATTTTCAATTTTTTTTTTTTGACAATGATTGGACAGAGGTTTCAAGTGTTGATAATCAAGTCTGGGCTACTTATGATGATGATGATGATGGGATGGCCTGTTCCCATGCTTTGATCCATAATGTCATGACATCGAAACCATTCAAGTTGCGCATAAGTTGGCTTCATCTAAAAGTAACCAAGAACCGCGCTCTCTGCGTTGGGTTGGATCTGGCTTTGCCAAAACCTGTGGGAATATGCGGATAGGGAAATCTTTGATGGTCTAGATTTGATTCTAGATATTTAGTGTTTAGCAACATCCTCTTGACCCAAAAATATTTGGATAAAATGCTGGATAAAAAATCAGGGAAACAGGGTGCGATAAGCCATCATTGAATAAAAAAGTTCAAAAAAAAAAAAAAAGTATCCAAACAAGATGAAAAAGCAAACCATGTCATCTTCCAAAGATGGAGCGATGGAGCATGTGGATATTGACGTCGGCCACCGAGCGATGACCACCACCACGACAGCTGATTGTTGTCACTTCCAATCACCATGCAATCGTCGTTGCTTCTGACCATCGCCAATCATGTTCCAACAACCGAATGTGAAAATGAATCTAAAGTCGATCTGGTCCGTGCTTCGTTGCTCTTGTTGTTGCTCTGTGCTTTATTTCTATTGAAGTCAACTCACACCTTCATGACACATAAAACAGGAACATTAATTCTTGCAAAATCTCAACAGAGCCAAGCTATAACTCGAGAAGCATAGCGATGCATTAAAAAACTCAAGGATGACCATCACTCACTCACTCTCACAACAGCTTAAAAAAGGTTCAAATGAGACTTTTATATGAAAACGAAGACGTACCTGAAATTAAGGAGAGGAAGTTTCCACTCGAAGCCTCATTCACCTGAATTCAAAAGCAAACGGAGAAGAAGATCAGAAACTGAAAAAGGCGTTGAATTTATGAGAAATGGAGTTAAGAGAATTGGATTGGACATGTTTAGGAGGATAATAGAAACCAAGGCCCTGATGTATGACAATGAAACTCGTAGAGCACATGTCCTTCGTTTTTGCCCATTGTTGCACATTTCCTAGTATCTCAAACTGTTGAATGAAGGGTAAATTCGAGCAAAGAAAAGAGTAACCGCGATCTGATTGAGTTCGAGCAAGTGTGTTAGAGAGAGAACTTTTTGTTCGAATCCGAGACTCTGGATGAAGAATCACGACCCCTTTGGTGTGCTTGACAAAACGGAGTATTTTTAGAGATTTTTGATCCTATCTTAGGTTGCACCAAACATATGATGGAACTTTATGATCTAGAGGAATTTATCTTATCTATCCCAATTAAATCTGGGCACTAAATCGCAACAAGGAACAAGGGGCTTAGTTCAGATTTATCCCCTAAAAGGATATGTTTGGGCTCTGCATACATAGCTACGTGATTGAAGATTGCATGGAGGAACGCGGTGTAGCCATTGCTACACTCATATTTGTGGCTTTAGGACTGTGTTTCAAAAGCATCCGGTCCAAATAAATTATGGACAATTCCAAGAGGGGAAATGTTCTGATTCCCTCATCTGGTCCCCGCCCAATTGCTTATCTGTTAGGAATTTACAGATGCTCCTATTTGAGGCTAGGAGCTTGATCTTGCACTCACACTTTTGGAGCTTCTTCAAGTGGTAATGCGAGTTCAGGGAGGAGAGATGCAAGGCCCTGCTTATACATCAAGGAGCACTTGTTTGCTGATACTAGAAAGTCAAAGGAAAAAGAACTCGCAGAAAATGGCAAAACAATTAATGGAAAAGAAATTGACGTCAAGAAGGAGACCGTGACCGATGTTGCGATGAAGGGGATAAAAGAAAAGGTGGCATACAATCATAGGCTCAAGGGAAAACAGTGATAGCAAACTTAGTCATCCTTTTTCATGCTTTTGGAGGACTGATGCAGGTAAGATCGGATAGATTGACATGTAGTTTTTCAATTGAGGAGACGGAGTAGGAGGAGGAGGAGGAGAAGGAAAGCATCGAGATCGTATCATTTTGGACCAAGCAAGTCTTCTTTCCAGCGGCTATTCAAATAGCCATATGATATCCATAGTTAGTAGTAAATCTGCTGATTCGGTGGTATTTATTGATGGATAAGGATTCTTAATTTTGGTCAAGGTCGGAGATCTTCATAAGACTAATCTTGGTAAATTTATGGACAGTTTGATTTTCTTTACGAAGATTAGTGCGATAGTTGCCTTTTTGGCGAAGATGTTTTATTCTCCTCATTAAGGCTATCTTAGTAATACATTGATTACGAAGTTCGCCAAATATGCTTGATGTGGCTGCAACTTTTCTTTATATTTTTCTATCAGAAGTATAAAATCTTCATTTTGAGCATGATTGGTTTAACAATTATATTGTCAACTGATGAATGGCGCATTCCATTACTTTAATAAATGTTTATTCTTGTCTTAGCCATGTACAGATCGTGCCATTGCCTTGTGCACTTAATGTATGTATTTGCATGTCCAGGGGAGGCTGATGAAAATCGAGTGTTCTTGCTCACAATTACATGAAGTTTTGGAGTTCTTGGCAATAGAAATCGATACCTCCATATTTCATGTTTTCACCTGAGTAGCCTCAAGGTGACTTGCGTATTTGTGTGTGTATATATATATGCAGCACAATCGACCAATAGATACTGTTTTACGAGTGCAACCCAATAAGAGAATTGGCTGAGACTATATATATATGTCTATGCAGTACAATCGACCAAAAGATACTGTTTTACGTGTGCAACCCAATAAGAGAATTGGCTGAGACTTGCCTCTTGTTGGAGTAAGGTGAAAATCAACCTCGACTAGTAAGTTGCTCGTTGGTGTTGCTAAGAAATGCAAATAAATTTTTGCAAACGATATTAAAAGTTGGGAAGTTTAGTAAATAAATAAATGTTGGCAATAAATTCAAATGAGAGTTGTTTAAATTAATACTATCAGGTAATTTTTTTTTTTTTTTTTTTGGTTGAACTATGTGGTAATTTAATAGTTAGTGATGAGTCTACTAATTTAGACTGGGAATGTCAAAATGGAGCCGTTAAGTGAAAAAGGTTACTAATCAAGCCTAATGAAAATTGGTATGTTCGTAAAAAGATGTAAAATTGAGAAAAACAATTAAACTATATGTAACTCAAATGAAATTTTGTCAATTTAAAACAAAATTTGTCAATTAATTTAATTTAGATATTAAATTAGATTTAATTTCATATAAGATTTGATAAGTTCGTAATGATGGTAAATTATGCAAATAAAAGTTGGTAAGTTAGTAAGTAAAAAAATTCCCAATTTACGAACTGTCCAAAAGTCGTTAATTTCATAAAAAGAATGGTAATTTATGAACAAGTTACCATAAACAAAAGTCACCGATCATTTTATTTATTAACAGTTTTTTTAACATTGACTAACATTTATGGAAATTTATCAGAATGGATTAAGAAATTCAAATAGAAAATTTAAATTCTGTTGGCTAGTGACTGTCGATTGCTCATATACAGTTGCGCCTTATCTCATGGTTTTAAGTCCCAAAATGAAATCTTTGGGATGGATGGATGTGCATTTTTCTTATCTTGAAAAACATGCAAATAAGCAACATACAGGTATGGAATTATCAACATCTTGTATCCTTGACCTGGTTGGTTCTAAGTGGCTGCATACGACAGTACTCTTATCCTTCCTCTGTGTCTGCATTAGTTTAGATCCATGAGATTATAAACCAGATTGTGTCTGCAAAGTCATTCCACAGTCTGGATTAAATGAATGGGTGTATCAAATAGAGGCTTTCATAAGGATGAGAAAAGTACAAGCATAGTGTTATGAGTGAAAATGTAATTAGGGGTAAATGTAGTAAAGGGATATCTCTTTGGGGTTTTTGATAATATTTACCCAAACTCTTATCGCAGCAAAGTGTTTTATCTATGGATTACACGGCTGACGTGATGTAATCAGTCAATCACATGTCTTGCATAATTTGTATTGTCATTGACCTTTCATGCGATCTACTTCTTCACATATTGTTGCATTTCTTGTTTGCTTGAACAAGAGGGTGCCTCTTCTTTGCTTGAATAGAGGGGTCTCATGGATTTCCGCAATTTTCACATTGATGTTGGTCATATTGACTTTCTAGTCGCCAGCTTTCTAGAACTTGCAAGTGTGCATGATTGTGTACGCTGCCATTCCACAACTAAATGAGATAGAGGGAAAGATCAATTTTTTTTAGCGCATGGCCACAGTGGCCACTTGTTCAATCGTTGTCTGAGTGAAGTAATAGTATGGATGAACCCAGCGATCAAGTCTGTGCTTTGTGTAGAGTTTCTTGAAGATTATAATCAAGCTGGTGAAAAATCTAAGGATCAATAAGAGTTGTTAGAGCTTGCTCATAATGGCTCACAAGAATGTGTGGAACAGCCTCTGCTGGGGAAAGCACTTGACACCGGAAGAAATGGATTTGGGCATCGGATTGTGATGTTTTATCATTGTTTTGGTGAAGCCCGTGAGGTGACTTTGCCTGCTAGATGGAATGAAAAAATTGAGCGACTACTTAAAGGATGTGGATTTAGTTCAAGGACAGACTCGTGAATGTTATAGATGGCTCATGTTAAAGATCGGTTGCTAGAGCTTTTATGGGGTTTCCATTGATCCAGCAGACACTGAAGTGAAGTATCCCAGCATCTTCTGCAGATGCAAAGTCGACATCCCATGTTTGTTTCAGTAAAGCAAGTGAAAGAGAGCCATGGTCATAAATTTCCTGTCCGAGACAAGGGACACATCATCAACACTTCACTCAGCAAAGGGAATCGGTGCGTTACAGTGTACCTGCAGGTGACACAGCACCAGATATGGACCCCTACGCTTGAGGAGATACTAAATGGCTTGAAATATGAATTGGACTAGATGAATGGCCAATTCCCAAGAGGCTGAATCAGTGCGTCATGGTGTACCTGCAGGTGACACAGCAGCAGATATGGGCAGGCATATTTTTTCTGTTTGCCTAGATTTCTTAAATGAAACTTCAAGTTCCTTTCATCCCAACTCCTCTGCATGGATGCGCGTTTCACCAGCTGCAGAGGCTGAATCATCCGCCTCAAGAAAGTGGGAAGATGTCCTTGAGATGCTTGATGACCTCATTAGATGTTTATAATATGAAGAATTGCTTTTCCATTTAAAGAAGCTTGAGGCAATGAAGGAAGTGTTGTCTCAAATCAGGGATGTGGTAGTTGACAGAGGTATTGGGTATCAAGATGCTCGACAACAGGAAAGCCTAGTGCCAAGGGAACTTACCAAGACGCTCAGATACTCATTTCCATGCTTGTTTACTCTTCGTTTGTATTATCTCTGTGGATATTCAGGCCTGGAGGCAGTTCTTTCTGGTGGGAGCTGGGGACACGGTGAAGATAGCAAATGTTGTTTGCACATGGGAAGGATTTTGGCATCAAATGAGGTAAATATCGCCTGGAACGGGGTAAAACAATTACATGACGTTCTTGGACTTTTCAGGTTTGCGTGGGAAACAGCAGGAGCGGAAGGAGTATTGAAATTGCAAGGCCATTCATGGTGCGTGGGAGCTGAGGATAAGACATTAACAATAAAGTAAATCCATTTTATGTAATTGGAGTCATGTTGTGATTGGTTGATCTTACCATTCCTGTATTTGAACTAATTGTGTTTGTAGACTATTTATGTACTCATAAGATACAGGAGACCATACTTCGCTTTATTGGTGGTTGAAGAGCTGACAATTCTCTGGGTGAGTAGGATGCTTTGTATTCTTGTGGGGGCAGAAATGGCAGTTCCATGGACTGGGAGGCTCAGTAACTTCACATCAACCACACGGAAAGTAACGCCAAGGAGTATGTAAACGATAATTAGATTGCATATTTCTGGAAGAAATTTAATAGAAAGCTCTATAAACCCAGCATAAATGCAATTTGTGAATGGAAAAGATTCACGATTCTTTCTGTGGATGCACTACAGTTTGAGGGGTACAACAAACTGACTGAAGCTGTCATTACTTGGAGCACTATGTTGTGAATGAAATTGTCAAGCAATTTCAACAGCATATTTGTTCGTACACCTTGTGTAGTCTGCAAGGTATAACGTATCCAACTATATCCACAACTCGTGGGAAACAGAAACTATGCATGTCTTCAATCCAGGATCTATCAACATGTACAATCTTTTGTTTTTGTTTTGGTATTAATATTAGGATTCTTGCTAGGATTATCATTGTCTTCAGCATCACCTCCTTCAGTTATTGATTTTTGCTACTGTGTGGATTCTGGAGCTCCCAGTTGACTTCATAATGCATAGCATCTGTTGCAAAGATAGTGAAGAGGCATCTATCATGTTCAGGTTCGATTGCGTCCTCCAACTTCATAAAGAATCTTCCAAAACTTGCATATATCAACTGCTAGAAAGAATATTATGGCTTAGATACAATGCTATGGATAATGCAGATAGCCGCAGTTCATTTTCAAGTTACCTGATAGAAACAACTCCATCTCGGCTATATTCTTGCGTCGTGTAATTAAAGACTTTGACCGAAAAAATTAAAGACTTCGGTGGCATCTGAAAGGTGAAGGCAATATTGTAAGATGCTAGCTATAGAATTTCCAGTTCACTTAGTCATTTCCCATCTCTGATGCACCATCTTCTGTAGGCGTGCATTCGACAAAAACTTCGTGCAATATTCAACAATTCCTTCTCAACATGCCTCAAGTTTATTGATTGCTAAATATTGATAAGGGCCTACAAGCAAATCTCAGGCTGAACCGTCACATCCCGTTCATTCAGCATTCCATCATCGTGAAATGTATTGGATACAGAAGCTAATAATTCTGCACCCCGACTAACATACATAAATGGATGTCTGCTGATTTTGATAGAAAGTGAGCAAAGGTCACACATAATTCAATCAAAACTTAGAGCATTATAGTGGCAATTTACCATTCAGAAAGCAAAGTTATTTGAGAGATAGGAGTGAGCACACGGTCTGTACTACAGTCAGGGCAAGCAACACCACTGCAGCAATAACCGAGAAGACCGCCCATGGGCTACTGCAGTAATCGCGCTTAAACGTTGCCTTCCACTTGTTATAAGGCCTTCAGCAGTGCATGACAAGCTCGTGCCTGAGGTGGTGGAAGTAGGCGTTTCTTGTCCACATGTAAGTTTCAGTGCAAAACGCGTTGAGTAGGCACGTGGCAGCATCTTCATTGCCGAGCCAGTTCTGTATGACTTCTTTGTCAATCAGTAACTTTGCATCACCAGGGGTATTGATCAGGTGATCCATGAAGGCCATACAGTCGATCAGATAACGGTCGTCCCGGTAGTAACATTGCTCAAAGGCGATAATGTTCCGAAAATAGGATTTGGTTGAATGGTAAAGATGGAGGCACAGGATTTTGAGCACTCCATTCTTGAATTTGATGTCTAATGAGCACTGGCTTTTACCTGAGAGCATTGTTAGTAAAGTTAAGGAAATAAGTCGAGAACGAAACAGAATCAAATTCAGAAAACAAAATGACACAAGTCAACTCTTGCCTCGCTTGACTCCAGATGCCGCCAGCTCCGTCGAACTTGGGATGAATTTGAACTCTTCATGGCACTTGTATGGCTCCTTCCTCACCGACGGCAAGTGCAAGAGCCTGATCTCGTTGAGGAAGTGCTTCACCTCTGACTCCATCACCCTCTCCAGCAGCTCTTCAATTTTCATTGCCGGCTGCAAAAACCTGTATGCGAGCTCGAGCAGCATTGGCGTGCGCTTTTGGTGCGATCCGTACGCCATCTCAAACATCTCTTGGATGGCAAAGAACGGTAGCTGGTTCTCCAGCAGCCACATGTCACGGTGGACATCATTAAGCATCCATGGCTTGCCAAAGATCCAGTCGCCAGACCGCCTCCACTTATAGCTCCAATACATCAGGAAGTGCTGGATCACAAAGATGCCGTCAAGAAGCATCATCTCCGCAAACTCATCGGAGTCGAGGATGATCAGCTTATCATAGCACTTCTGGACCCGATCCTCCCGGGACTTGATGCTCTTGATGTAGTCCTCAAGGCAGCATCTTGGGTTGTACCAGAGGAAGCTCTGCAAGTACCGCAGCTTCTGATCTTCCTTTGGCTTGAGGCTTTCATTGCCGCCGTGATAAGGTCCGATTGTGATGACGTGGGGCGTGTACGCCTCTTTGTAGCCTTGCCAGAGCTTCTCTGGAGCGGCGTAGATGCTTGGTTCAATCTGTTGCTTATCAAAGTTACGAGTTCATCGTGATGGGGTCACTTGCAGATGTTGGCCCTGTTCCTGCCATCCTCTGTTTCTTCTCTCGACCTGAAAGAAAAATTTCCCTCCTTAGTCGATCAAGAGCAAAAAGGTTTGAGCAAAATCCAGTGCAAGAAAGGGTACCCTGTGCCAGAATAAGCCCAGAAATTACATATGGCCTCTTTAATGCAGACTGCAGAGCCATCACGGAATTAGCCAAAAAAGTTATTAAAAAAAAAGAAGGAAACAAACAAAGAAAGAGCAGGAATTCAGACATAGGGTTTGGTTAGTTTAAAATGACTTGTGCATCCATTTTTAGACCGCTAGATGACGAAAATAACCCGTAGATTCATTTAGAATTATTTCATATTGTTATGAATTTGATTCTGCGATTCTGGGCCGATTTAGATTAAGAGACCAAAAAAGAAATCTCTCACTCAAAAGCATAGTATGGATATATACATGCATTTGATTTTGTCACCTAGTTACCTTTCACACAAGATACATCTTTTTGCCCCCTTGCTCTCTCTCTTGTCATGCCTACATGAAAAATTCTTAAGTGATCAAATATAAGCCCAAAGTTCTTGATGTTGCTAGGTTTCACATGGGATTCACGTGATTTACTAATCAAAATGCATTATACTTGTACACAAATAAATGTACCCACAAATGTTGCTTGCCAAAACTTAGGATTACGGCGGCAGTTTGCCCTTCAAAAAGCATTCGAGAGATGGAAATGAGCACCCGGTCTGTTCTACATCAGTGCAAGCAACACCATTGCAGCGGTAACCAAGAGGACCGCCCACGGGCTACTGCAGTAATCACGCTTGAACATTGCTTTCCGCTTGTTATAAGGCGTCCGGCAATGTGTGACAAGCTCGACCCTGAGGCTGTAGAAGTAGGCGTTCCTCGTCCACAGCGAAGTGTACTTGCAGAAGGCATAGATTAGGAAGCTGAGTTATGAAGATCGAAGAAAGTTGGAGAAGGAAAAAGAAAAAAAAAAAAAGGCGCCATGTCTCTTCATTGAATCAATTAACAAGGGTCGAGTCTCCTTCGCCAAATTTGGCAAGCATGATATCTCTCTCTAGAAATAACAGCTTGTTAGTTGTTTTTATTGACCGTATGACCATTTTCATTAAGTTTGGGGAAAAATTCAAATAAAAGCATGAAGTGGAGTGATTTTATCAATAGAGGACCTAAAGTGGGTATTATCTCAAATAAGGGATTAACCTTCACCAACTAGCCATGAAGTGGAGTCATTTTCTTTTTCTTTTTTTCTTTTTCTTGTTTTCTTGTCTATTCTCTTTCTTTCTTCATCTTCCTCAAGCCTCCTTCGCTCTTATATAAAAACTAAATTGATCACTTAAGGCCTTTATTAGAGACGATATTCACTTCAGGTTCTCTTTTGAGAAAACAACTCCACTTCAAGCTTTTATTTGAAATTTTCCCTTAATTTTGTTAGATCCTCTTAAATTGGATAATCTTCATTCAACGGAAAAGGAAAGGGCAAGTAATTTTTAAGTGGATCCCACCTTGATTTTGTATTGACTCTTTAAATTGATGTTTAAATCGATTTTCTCTCACGAAAACTCAATTTTTTCTTTAAAAGAAATTTGCAGACGTTCCAATGAATAATTATTATAGCTAGCCACAACACTTTAAGAAATAACCACATGTAAAATGAGTAAATGGAACAAAAGGAATCAAGCCAAGAAATGTGCTAAGTAAGATAAGTTAAGAGTTGTTGAATTATGCAAGTCAGATACGAGTCAGGTACAATGTTAAGCTTTCGTTTTGAAATAGAAAGAACCTTTTACTCGTAAAAAAGAAGAAAGAAGAGTGGTTCAGAAGGGGCAAGATAGAAGTACGCTAGATTTCAGCAGCCAGCGCTTTCTTCTTCTTTCCTTTCGAAGTCGCGACACCAGAGGAGATTAAAAGACATTACAGAATTTATTCAGCAAGAAAAGAAATCCCCTTTCTTTTTTTTCTTTTTTTTTTTTTGGTCGAAAAAGAAATCCCCTTTCGAAAGTACATTCCTAGCATCGAAATTAAAGCTTCTTCTTGGACATGGAATTGCGTTTCAAGCTAACCTTCAACTAGTGCCAATGACTTCTGTAATAAGCTTTCAGATCCTGCCGAAGACTGCAGAAATTGATGTTCCTCGTCCAAAACCGGCTCTCCTTTCCAAAACTGTTGAAAAGATTTGCCAATGCCTCGGCATCCTTTGCCAATGTCTCACCATGTCCCAACCAGTTCTCAATATCAATTATGCATTTCTTGATCAGAAGCTTCGCATCGGCTCTAGTGTTGATGAGATTCCCCAAGAATGCTACATAATTGATGATATGTTTATAATAGGACTGCTCAAAAGCTGTGATGTTTGAGCGCGATTACTGCAAAGATCATCCACTCTTTTTTCTTGTTAAAGATCATGGATGTGAGAAGGGACATGAGTTTGATGGAGAATCAACTCCAATTCTTCTTTTTTTTTTTTGGTGCTGGAGGAACTGGCTTGCAGCCGACAACCGCGCCGTAAACCCCCAGGTGACACTTAAGCAAGAGGACCCACCACCCCTGAGTCATACTTAATACACCTAGCGCCTCCCTTGGGTTTTGAACCCTTCACCTCTTCGTTGAGGATCAGTAGAGTCTTAGCCAGTGGAGCCACCGCGGCCGGTGGTTCAACTCCAATTCTTTGTTCTTGAGAATCTATACAATTTTGCATTTGGAAGTCAATTGACAGTACTTCCATCTTTATTGGAGCTCGCCTATGATTTCTTCATCTCCAGAGTCAATCTCAAAGCAGAAGGGACATGAATATTCGACTTGTAGATGGTGCATTTATCATTGAGCTGCTCTTGGTCCCAGGTGGGTCCTAGACCAAGTGGACGGTTCTCGATTCTACAAATTGGGAACTAATCCTTCTAGTCCGATTTCCAGTTTTTGGGTGGGAACCGGTCCATCCCAAACCAATCACTACAAACCAAGAACTAATCCTTTTGGTCCAATTCCCAGTTTAGGGTGGGAAATGGCGCACTTTGAAACTGATCACTCCTAATTTATGGTCCCCTCTTCCTAAAATTTGGAATCGGTAAATATCAATCCAGTTCTCGATTCCAAGTGTGAACCCACCTACCTAGATTGAATCGATTTTTTCTTATTCTAATTATTACAAAATTCAAAACTCTAATTACTAATTCCACATTCTTCATCTTCACTCTCCCATCCCGAAAACCCTAATTGCCTCATTCCTAATTTGAAGCGAAGTTTAAAAACATTATGACAAACTCTTATAATTATTGTTATGATTGTCAAACTTTATGGCAAACTCACAAACTCGGTTCTTGATGATCATTCTAACTTTGTTCTTGGAGATGATTGTCATGTTTGGCTTATCATAAGTTTGTTCTATTAATATAACTCATGTAGTAATTTACACTATGCAACAACATCAGTGGTTTTACGGACAATAGAAAAAAAGAAAGAAAAAAAAAAGGGGGAGTATACCACTAGTTCCTAGACTTACCCTGGAACTAGGGAACTAGACCGGACTGATTGGTCTTGTTCCTAGGTGGATAGTCCTTTTGGTTCAGTTCCTAGTTCCAGGGTGGGACTAGCCCACCTTGAAACTAATCACCCATAAATTTTTTTGCGATTTTTTTTTCCTCTCAAGTCAGCTTCACGCGGGCTGACAGACTTTTGGGCTCTAAAATTTACATGTTCAAAAGGAGGTTTATGGACTTTTTGGGGTAAAAAGATGTTGGTTTAGTAGAAAAAGATTTGATAGAAAGAATAGACCTTAGCTAGTGTCGTGTTGACAGCCACAACAGTTGGCTGCGCTGCTCTCCGAACACGAGGCAGCCATTTATTGCATTTGTTATCTAGTGATCCTAACGCATGTTGTATTGAGCCAGTATCACCAACTGAAGTTTTGAATGATTTGATAGGAAGGATAACGCTTAGACAGGACGAATTTGCAACAAGGGCAGGAGCCAATGCCCGGGCAATGCCCGGCCCCGTCCAAGCCCATGCTCAATTTTCTTTTTTTTAAGGGGTGCTGAATCGTGGTCAGAACAAAAGTAAAGATAGTATATTAAGATCTAATTGAACCGTGAAAAGAAATTCCATGCATCGGAAAAGAACAGGCAAAATAAGAAGGAACAATAATGAATAAATTTTCCACCGAAATGCATCCTCATGTTTTTTGTTTTCTTTTAACTGAGGATATCATTTGACTAAAATCTTGGCGACAACACAAAGGTGGACTAAAACATTGTCTTTTCCTTGAGGGAATATTTTTTACTATAGTTTTGACCAATAATGAATAAATTTTGCTTAGTTTCTTGTCAGTATCAGTTTGCTTTTTCATAAAATTTTCCTCAGATTCCCTCAGGCGGTCGGGCCAGCTTTGCCGTGAACGACGCTAATCATCAAGCCTGTGGGCTTATGATTTTGATAGTTTGCTTGATATATGATTC
Source organism: Eucalyptus fibrosa (assembly GCA_017140475.1). Lineage (NCBI taxonomy): Eukaryota > Viridiplantae > Streptophyta > Magnoliopsida > Myrtales > Myrtaceae > Eucalyptus > Eucalyptus fibrosa. The sequence goes on from CM029507.1 coordinate 20,634,559, forward strand.
TTCTGGCCACCATTTGATAAATGGTTTCCTTTTTCGGGCACCAGCATTTGGTAAATGATTCAAGACAAGAGTTTTAATATTTTCTATGGATTCTCAATGAAAATTTGCAAGATGACAGTGCTTTCACCGTTTTACATAACAAATTTTATTTATTGACACTTTTGATTATTTAATTAGCATCGACACTGACACGCGACACGACATGACATGCCGACACGTCGTTTATAAAAACACAAAGAATTCCGATATATTGGGACACGTTGTATATTAAATATATATTTTTATATATACATAATAAATTATCATTTTTATGATTATTTCAATCAAATTAATTTTATTCGAATTCACAAATACATAAATAATTAAAAAATCCTAGAATGAATTTACACTAAAAACTTTAATCCACCATTTATTAATATCATTCATTGTTTCAATTTGACAAATTCAACTATATTTCAATAATTCATAAAACTTGGAGAAAAAACAAGTAATCAATATTCCAGATTCGCATGTTAGATATGTCAAGAGGGAAAAAAAAACTTCAGGAGTAAATTGTGTATTACGGAAAGTGGAAGTCGGAAGAGAAGATAAAATTAGGTTTTTCTTTTTTCTCCATTTATTATTTTTATCATTTTGTTTTATTTTTTTATATATATACATTTTGACATCTCATTTATTGAAAATTTTTAAAGTGGACCTCCATATCGGAATCATGTGTCAAAAATTTGTATGTTGGAATTATGACTCGAGTGTCAAAGAGTGTCGAAAAAGTTGACAAAGTGTTAGATTTTCCGACACGCGTTGACTGAGTGTCGGAGAGTGTTGGACACGTGTCGAAGTGTCCGACACGACATAAAGGCTTTTGAAGAGTGTCGGTGCTTTATAGTTGATTACAATTGCTATCAATAGGTAAATTTTATTTTCAATTATGTTAGAAAAGATGTGCACTTTTGCTGAGTAAGGTTGCGCTAACCAGATTATTTACTAGTAATGACGATAAGTATACCAAAATTAACATATTAAGTTACATAAGCAAATTCTAATTTAACATTTAGCAAGTGAACAAATAGATTTATGAAATTAGCATTATACATGTGTGGAAATGTTGACGAATCTCATTCTCTTACGAAAAAAAAGCCATTTTTGGAAAAAAGTGAATTCTCCATATTTTTTAGCCTAATATTTTTGAGAATCTTCAAAATGTCCCAAACTTTTGACTTAATTTTGTATTAATCTTCATGGAAAATGTCCTGACCTTTCAACTTTATGTTGTTAGTTTCGTAGATTCTATGAATAAGTAAAATAGATCAATTTAGAGTTTCTATCAAAAGATTTTATATGCAAATTATCTCCCCTCAAACTAAAACTCATAAAAGTACCATTTTCCCAAACTTTACCCCAAGTGACACATTTACCTTAAACTTTTTTTTGTGACATAAAAAACCTCAAAATTTTCAAACTGTAACACATTTACCCCATTAAGGACATTTTTGTCTTATTTTTTCTGTTTTTCCTTTTTCTTTTTTTCTTCTTCTTCCCTTCGTTGGCTAGCTGACGTCGGGCGAGAGTTGCCCTTGCCTAGGCTGGCGAGGGCCACCATTGCTGGCGTTTGGCAAGGGCGGCCCTCGGTTAGGTCGAGTGAGGGCCGTCCTCGCCCGTCGCCGGCAAGGGCCACCCTCGCCTACATTAGGCGAGGGCCTAGCAAGGGATGCCTTCGTTGGACTCAGGCAAGGGGTGCCCTCGCTAGATTGGGTGAGGGCCAGATCTGGCGAGGGGTGCCCTTGTCGGCATCGGGCGAGGGCCTCCCTCGCCAGATCTGGGCGAGGGTTCAAGGGAGGCCCTCACCCGACCCAGCCAAGGGCCGCCCTAGCCAGTTCAAGCGAGGGTGACCCTCGCCCAACGCCGACGAGGGTAGCCCTCATCGCCGGACGCGCCTTCCCCCCTCGGCCAGCTGGCGGCGGAAAGAGAGAAGGAAAAAAAAAAAAAAAAAAACCAAAATGCCCTATTATTTAGGACAAATGTGTCACACGACAGAAGTTCAGGGTTTTTTGTGTCATAAAAAAAAGTTTGGGGTAAATGTGACATGGTTGGCAAAGTTCAAGATTTTTCACGTTACAAAAAAAAAGTTTGGGGTAAATCTGTCACTTTGAGCAAAATTTAGGGTTTTTCGTGGTTTTTTCCCTTTTTGGAAAAAAGTGAATTCTCCATATTTCTTTAGCCTAATATTTTTGAGAATCTTCAAAATGTCCCAAACTTTTGACTTAATTTTGTATTAATCTTCATGGAAAATGTCCTGACCATTCAACTTTATGTTGTCAGTTTCGTAGATTCTATGAATAAGTAAAATAGATCAATTTAGAGTTTCTGTCAAAAGATTTTATATGCAAATTATCTCCCCTCAAACTAAAACTCATAAAACTACCATTTTCCGATTTAGACCAAGACTTATAAATAGATACATTTTCGCGATATCTATGGTCATAACTTACATCGTCTTTCACAATAAAAAAGAAAATCTTACCATGCATGCATAATGTCACTATGTGACTCTTCTGGGTTGCTTATTGATGTTTTCCAGAATAACGTATAAGCAATAGAAAAAAGGCATTTTGATTTCCTTACAAGACTTTAATAAGAAATTAAGGATAGAGCCCAAAATTCTTAAAATTCTTCCCATTGTGTACTTGGAAAATGAAAAAAAGAGAAATATATATTATTCATGATACTTTTTTTTTTTTGGTAAAGGATTATTCATGATACTTGATCCGCTTTTTTTGGTCAAAATCCCTGGCCCGCTTTAGTAACATAATCTTTTTAATATGAGTGATCGTTAATAATATAACATTTAAGTAGTGAAATGGAGTTTGTCCATTTGATACTAAAATATGCGACAGGCTCAAAGGACCTTTTCTGGGGGGACATAAATTAATAAAAGGGTAAGTTCGACGGAGCAAAGCACTGGACCAAGCGTGCCCTCATCACCGTCTTGACGCTTTTGTCTGTATATGTCTGGAAATAAGCGCTCCGTCTCTCTCTCTATCTCTCTCTCTCTCTCTGCTCCCCACTTTCCGTCTTCCCCAACACTCTTGTATCGAAATTTTTACAGCACTTTGTCTTATCACCATTAGTTTTGTTCCTATCCATTGCTCCTGCGTTGTTATTTCTCACATATTGTCTTCTTCCTGGGCATTGAATCGCATGTGATTCTCTTGTTTATTGAAATTTTCTCCGGTGAACCGACCAAAAAAAAAAAAAAAAAAAAAAAAAAAAAAAAAAAAAAAAAAAAAAAAAAAAAAAAAAAAAAAAAAACAAAGGCAACAACTCTAATCACGCCATTACTACTCCCGGTCAATGAATTACTCATTTATATTCAGCTTGACAAGTTTAAATTAGTTGTGCAATTGGATTGCCACATCAATGGTTTTCAATTAGAAATACTCAAATAAACTATATTGGAAAATCTTTAGAAAATATTAAAAAATTGTCAAAAGATATATGACTCAACTGACCAAATATAACATTTTAAGACTGATTTGGTGATCATACGATAAGTTCATAGCATTTCTTAAACAATATTTTTCCCTCATCGGGACTATTGGAATTCAAGGTTGAACTCAATGGCATAAACAGCGGGCGAAGGGAAGATGCGTCAGGAAAGGATTCCAAAAGCCATAACACATGGGAACAATTAATGGAGGATCTTGAAGCAATCAACTCCGTCACCAAATATATTACATCCCAACGTAGAGTACTGCACCAACTTAGGGGAGTATCACCATCTTATTCTCGACTAGTCAAATTCCACGCCCTTTCTATCGTCGCCTCCAATCCTCCATCCACGGCGCACCGTACCGGGGGCCTCTCTCTGCGGAGCAGGAGCGGTCATCTGTTTTCGCTAGACAAAACAATTGGGATGGTTATTTCTTGTTTAGCTCGTAAAAAAGATTGGTGCTTCACGCATTGTTCTGCATATTTATATCAGGAATTGGGATGTTCAAGGGTGAAAGAACATCTCAAGTGCCAAAACTTGATACAATGAGATATTTAAGTGCCAAAAGTTAGGAAAGTGATACTTAAGTGCCACTTTTTTTGAAAAATTGGACACTTGAGTGTCACTTTCAGTGAATCTCATCGGAAATCTTACGTGACAATTTTTTTTTTTATATTAATTTTGCTTATCTACGTGCCTCACCAAGAGCTGACTCAGCAAAAAATACAAAAACGACGTCGTTTTGACACAAATTTGAATTTGAATTTAAAAATTAATTAAATTAAAATTAAAATATTTTAAAAAAAAAGAGGAAGAAGATGAACATTGGTTGAGGGTTGAGCCGCCATCCTACCATCGCTGGGAAGGGCTGGCAACTGTGGGGGGAGGGTCAGCTGAGGTTATCACCCCTGGCTAGGGCTCGGGTCAGCGACGGCAGGATGTAGCGGCAGTGGGGGTTGAGCCCTTAGCTGCTGTTTCATCTTCTTCTTCTTCTTCTTCTTCTTCTTTTTTAAATTTAATTTAATTAATTTTTATATTACTTATTTAGTCACATCGCAACAAAATGACGTTGTTTTATAGTTGACTCGCCGGAAAATCGCTACATCAGTATTTTGACTAGATTTTTTTGCTTTGGCATTTAACTGATTCATTTTGCTCTAATTTTGACATTTCAGTATTATTTTTCTAACTTTTGGCACTTAAGTATTCCCATGCCAAGTTTTGGCATTCCAGGTATCCTAGTGTCGATGTTTATTCTTGTCCTTAGAAATGTAGTTCTTAGATTAGATCTACTTAGATTAGTTCACAAAAATTTTAACTTTCCATAATCTATTTTGAAGGAAATAAAGTTCGAAAAATGTAATTACGGAGTTTAATAAGGAAGAATTGGACACTCACCAGACTGAGGAGGTCCCGACGGCTTTCCAATCCCCAAGACCACGGAGGTGAGAAGAACAATGGCGAAGAGTAGGCGAAAGAGCACAATACTCTTCGAGGAAGCCATTTCAATTCAAGGCAGTGAATTCGCAAGTGATGAATGTGTGATAACCTGGCAATCGTGCGATTCTTTAAATATATGGTGAACGGAGAAGAAGCAAGAAGGCGACTTGTGGTGGGATCAGATGATATTTGGACGCTTGTGGTGATAAATCGATCTATGCCCTAGTGTTCAAGTCCTAAGAGTAGAGGGACCCGGGACCATGAGTCCAGATTAATTTATGAATTGATTACGTAAATTATCGATATAAAGAAAATCTTACCCAAACAGTCTTTTTTACACTAAACGTTTGAGAAACAAATCTTGCATTACGGATTTGAGAGAGTGAATAGTCATAATTCTCAAGTCGATAATGTATAATAAGGATGTAATTTTTTTTTTTATACAGCCAGTGTGTATTCCACTTTTTTCTTTATACAGCTAGAGTTGTGGGGATCAATTTCTACAATTTTGATATCATTGTGGTCATTTTCCATAGCATATCTCGGAGTGTTAAATTTTGCGAACTTCATTATCATAACACAGTAAATATTACAATTGCATAATATTGAAAATATTTTTTTACTGATTGATAAAGTCAATGGTCACGAGATAGTTCAAATTCCCAAATTTATTTTTCATTTTAGTCATTACATAATGATAACAAGAGAGGAAAACCAAAAGGATTACGGCAAATCAGCTCGTGATTTACAGTTGACCATAAAGTGATGCAGCTCTTTAGAATCTCTATCTTTTGCCTTAGTTGAATGATAATCCAATCATGGAGTCATGAAACTTGCTATTCTCTATGTATAGGGATTACGAAGGGGGAAATACTAGTAGACAAATATTTGACAAAAATAATAAATTAGCTTAAGGTGTATAGATTATGAATATGAGCCTTTGAGCTTGAATTACAATTTAATGATGTTGTTGGTATGGTCCGTGATATCTAATACCCGAAAGAAGGCCAAAGCTACAAGCTATGCCCTTTCATTAATGGCAACGCCTACTTTGGCAACGACGTAGTAAATGGAAGAATTGCAGCCACATATCCCTCCTCACGTCACGTTACATTGCCACGAGAGTCGTACGCGAGAAAAATGTTTGCTCCTCCTAATCACTGACTACGTCGATAATGTATAATAAGGATGTAATTTTTTTTTTTATACAGCCAGTGTGTATTCCACTTTTTCTTTAGTTATTTGCCTTTTTGGCTAGAGTTGTGGGGATCGATTTCTACAATTTTGATACCGTTGTCGTCATTTTCCATAGCATATCTCGGAGTGTTAAATTTCGCGAACTTCATTATCATAACACAGTATATTACAATTGCATAATATTGAATTAATTTTTTTCTACTGATTGATAAGGTTGATGGTCACGAGATAGTTCAAATACCCCCATTTATTTTTCATTTTAGTCATTACATAATGATAGAAGGAGAGGAAAACCAAAAGGATTATGGCAAATCGGCTTGTGATTTGCAGTTGACCATCAAGTGATGCAACTCTTCAGAATCTCTATCTTTTGCCTTAGTTGAATGATATCTAATCATGGAGTCACGAAACTCGCTATTCTCTATCTATAGGGATTACGAAGGGGGAAATACTAGTAGACAAATACGTGACAAGATAAATAAATTAGCTTAAGGCGTATAGATTATGAATATGAGGCTTTGAGCTTGAATTACAATTTAATGATGTTGTTGGTATGGCGCGTGATATCTAATACCCGAAAGAAGGCTAGAGCCACAAGCTGTGCCCTTTCATTAATGGCAACGCCTACTTTGGCAACGACGTAGTAAATGGAAGAATTGCAGCCACATATCCCTCCTCACGTCACGTTACATTGCCACGAGAGTCGTACGCGAGAAAAATGTTTGCTCCTCCACAGCACTAACTACGTTGATAATGTATAATAAGGATGTAATTTTTTTTTTTATACAGCCAGTGTGTATTCCACTTTTTCTTTATTTATTTGTCTTTTTGGCTAGAGTTGTGGGGATCAATTTCTACAATTTTGATACCGCTGTGGTCATTTTCCATAGCATATCTTTGAGTGTTAAATTTTGCGAACTTCATTATCATAACACAGAATATTACAATTGCATAATATCGAATTAATTTTTTTTCTACTGATTGAGGAGGTTGATGGTCACAAGATAATTCAAATTCCCCAATTTGTTTTTCATTTTCGTCAATTACACAATGATAGCAAGAGAGGAAAACCAAAAGGATTATGACAAATCGGCTTGTGATTTGCAGTTGACTATCAAGTGATGCAACTCTTCAAAATCTCTATCTTTTGCCTTAGTTGAATGATATCTAATCGTGGAGTCATGAAACTCACTATTCTCTATGTATAGAGAATATGAAGGGGGAAATACTAGTAGACAAATACGTGACAAGAATAAATAAATTAGCTTAAGGCGTATAGCTTATGAATATGAGGCTTTGAGCTTGAATTACAATTTAATGATGTTGTTGGTATGGCGCGTGATATCTAATACCCGAAAGAAGGCTAGAGCCACAAGCTGTGCCCTTTCATTAATGGCAACACCTACTTTGGCAACGATGTAGTAAATGGAAGAATCGCAGCCACAGATCCCTCCTCACGTCACGTTACATTGCCACAAGAGTCGTACACGAGAAAAATGTTTGCTCCTCCACAGCACTAACTACGTTGATAATGTATAATAAGGATGTAATTTTTTTTTTTTTTTATACAGCCAGTGTGTATTCCACTTTTTCTTTATTTATTTGTCTTTTTGGCTAGAGTTGTGGGGATCAATTTCTACAATTTTGATACCGCTGTGGTCATTTTCCATAGCATATCTTTGAGTGTTAAATTTTGCGAACTTCATTATCATAACACAGTATATTACAATTGCATAATATCGAATTAATTTTTTTTCTACTGATTGAGGAGGTTGATGGTCACGAGATAATTCAAATTCCCCAATTTGTTTTTCAGTTTAGTCAATTACATAATGATAGCAAGAGAGGAAAACCAAAAGGATTATGACAAATCGGCTTGTGATTTGCAGTTGACTATCAAGTGATGCAACTCTTCAAAATCTCTATCTTTTGCCTTAGTTGAATGATATCTAATCGTGGAGTCATGAAACTCACTAGTCTCTATGTATAGAGATTATGAAGGGGGAAATACTAGTAGACAAATACGTGACAAGAATAAATAAATTAGCTTAAGGCGTATAGATTATGAATATGCGGCTTTGAGCTTGAACTACAATTTAATGATGTTGTTGGCATGGCGCGTGATATTTAGTACCCGAATGAATGCCAAAGCCACAAGCTGTGCCCTTTCATTAATGGCAACGCCTACTTCGGCAACAACGTAGTGAATGTAAGAATTGCAGCCACAGATTCCTCCTTACGTCACGTTACATTGCCACAAGAGTCGTACACGAGAAAAACGTTTGCTCCCCCACATCACTGACTTTCGACGCCACCTGCATGACCCTGTCCGAGTCTCTTGTCACTCGTGTCGTTTTCTTTGCATGGTAGTTGTCTTCTCTCTTGCGTCACATTCATGACGTGGTCATCCACGTGTATCTGAAACGGACGTCGCCGAGCGACCCATGCAAACGAGGCCCATTTCGTGACCCAAATACACAAGAGGGGCCTTTGGAGATCCGAAGAGTACACCAAGAGTATGGACTATAGTTCAATCCAAATTGACTTATTTGTTGTAATATAAATTTCTTGACCCATACCCAACGCATCCCATTTAATTAAATCTAGAAAAACTGATTTTTTATGTCTTTTTTTTTAAAGATGATATTGTTAAAACACTTTCATGCAATACAAATTTAGTAGACAAATTTTGTATATTAAAAAAAAATGAGACTCCATTTGTTTCTTTAAAATATTTTTCAATAAGTTATTTTTTAATAAAATAACAATATTTTCTAGTATTTGCCCAAAAGCTGAAAATAAATTAGAAAATATTTTTTCGCTATTTGGTATGGAAAATCTGATTTGATTTCTTTCTTGCACTCCTTTTAATATTTTTAATTTTTTTGTAATATCAAAATTTTAATTATTTTTTTTCTCTTTTCTTTTTTCTTGTCTCTTCTTTTTTGGCTGGCCACTAGTCATAGTGATGGCCCGCGACCAACCATAGGCAAACTTGAGCCTCACCAGACGTTGAACTCTCTTGGAGTCAATGCATGGGATTCTTTTTCTTTCTTTTATAAGAATTATTTAATATCGACTACGTTGGTGGTCCCAGACTTTATAATTACAGGGAAGTCATGGCCCTCTGTGCCCATGAAACTTTCTCGGTGCGTCGCGGTTTTATGTGGCCGATGAGGTATAAGAAGCTTTATAGTACTGATTTTGTTTTTAGATATACATGCCGTCTTTAAACACATGCGTGAGATTGAATTCTCGTCATAAGGAATTATTCCGATCTACAAATGAAGGGGTTCCTGGAAAATTAACTCAATTTAATCACAATCATTAAAATTCTTTACCTTAATTTAGTCGGTCGGTCCATTGCATATTCTATGCCTCCTCTCAATCAGGAAACGATATACAAAAGAATATGGCTTTTCTTGATTTTTTTCTAAAGACTAAAGGAACGTAAGCTAGGACTTCGAGAGCAGAGGTCATGAAAGATCCACAATCCATTGCATATTCAATAAGTAAGGTTCTTTTCCTTGATCAAAGACCGGATACACCGAATCAATCATGAAGTTTTACCCTCGTTACCGAGCAAGGACTGAAGGATTATACTCATCCGAATCACCTTGCTCTGCCTCTAGCTTTATATCATTTGATTCTTTGACTTTGACACCTAAAATTTTCGCCTCTATAGTTGAATTAACGTTTTATGAAATTAAGGGATCAAAACCATCAATATTGTTGGAATTTGACCCTTAACATATATAATGATAATAATAAATTACATTACAATTTTGCATTTCGCATGTAGGAGACAGATCGAATATGGTTTTAACATCACACTGCTATCAACGTTTCTTTTGAGTTAGAGTTGTATTCGCTCACATTACCTGACATTAGCATCTTTTAATAAATTTCATTATGTTGTTATCTACTTAGATGGTTACTACGTCACTAGTACGCTGCGTTACATGACTAGGCAAATTTAGAAGATTATTCACCTCGAGAGATCCTGAGCAGGTTAGGAAAGCGGTGATTAGGGGAACTAAGAGATATAGAGGCTGCAACGTTTAATTCGTTTTTTGCTTGACTTTGAGTAAATACAATTGTATTTTCAAAAACTTCTACGGGCCTTTAACACGAGGCTGATCAGGAGGTCTTTTGGGAAGTAGCATTCTCGGAGTGCAAGTATTGGTCCCTGTTCATTGTTTATATTCATTGATCATCATCTCCATGGTTTGCACGGATGAGCTGAACGGAGGCCAACGACCATCGTTCAAGGGGTAGCACGACCCAATGATTGCTGCGTGGGGGTCACAACCACTTGACAACCATTGCCCGGGGTCACGCAATCTCAGACGTTAGGAAACCTTTATTATTGTAGAGATCATGAGTACGAGGCTTTGAGTTTCAAATACAATTCAATGATGTTGTCGGTATGGCATATGACATACAGTACCCAAAAGAATGCCAAAGCCACAAGCTGTGCGCTTTCATTAATGGCAACACCTTCTTAGGCAACGATTGCCAAAGCCACTAATCCCTCATCTCGTTACATTTCATTACCACAAGAGTTGTACACCGGGAAAACGTGGGCGGCTCCACATCATTGACTTTCGACGCCACCTACAAGACCTGTCCGAGTCTCTCGTCATCTTGACTCGAGTCGTTTTCTTTTCATGGTAGTTGCGTCCTCTCTTGCGGAGAAAATATTGGGCGGTCCTGGACCGCCAAGTCAGCATGGTCTCCCACCACTCGTCAAGCGCCATATGGAGGTGTGGGGGCCTATGGAGTAGAGGTAATTCTTCTCCCCAAAACAATTTTTTTTTTCTTTCCCCTATCACTAGACCTGCACTACACATACTGGCTTGCACACTCATTTCACACATGTTAGAGAAAACTCTTTTATTGTTTTGAAGTTGACAAAACCTTTCCAAGTTTATACCGGAAGATCTGAAGACTTTATCGTCAAAGTCTGAAGCCGACAGACCATCAGATTTTAAACTCAAAGTCTATCTTCACTGACAGTTCCAGACTGAAGTATGAAGATTTATCCACGTGCAGGATTATTATCTAGATGAAGATTATCTTCAAAGTTTCGTTTCGTATGGTTATTGGAAGATCTTATAGCTCGATTTCATAAATACTTGATTGATTAATCTTATTGGAAACTACTTCGATATGAAGATCTTTGAAAGGCGAGCTAAGCTTGGAAGGTTCTACTTATGGAAACTCAAGATCCTGATTTGCATGGGCGAGCAAGATTGACGGGCTTTCAACACAAATTATCTAATGACTTGAGATCACCTTAATTGATTCTGTCCAACGGGTAGATTGAAAGATTTCCTTTGGAAAGTGCCAACAGTCGAGAAAGCATGAAGGAGTATTTAAGGATTAAGAGAGAATTCCAAAGTTAGAAGCTTTCTAGTCTCTTGCTTTTTCATTCATCAAGTTGAACATTGTATACAAAAGAGAAAAACTCTTAGTGAGATTGTGTGAGAGTTAGATAAAGACTCTTCACTGTGATAGTCGAGATCACGAGCTGTAACATCTCTTTTGATCCTTAGTGGAATCTAGCCAATAGGCTGTCAGTGAGGAGAGTGGACATAGGCTTGGTCTAAGCCGAACCACTATAAACTCAGTGTTCATTTTCTCTTATCCCTGAACTCCTTACATTTATTTACTGATTGTCTATTTACTTAAAGTTGAAATACGATTTATGTTTAACATCTTCTAAAATCAAAATACTTTCATTAAGTCTTGTGAAAATTTTTATTTACACCTATTCACCTCCCTCTAGGTGTACTCACTAGCCATTTCAATTGGTATTAGAGCTTGTGTGCTTATTTGTTGAAGTGTCTTACTTCTTAAGCTAAAGATATATGGCTAGTATTTTGGCTCCAGGACTGGTTGAAGGTCAAGCAACACCAGACCTCCTTACTTTGATGAGAAGGAATACAACGTATGGAAGAACAAGATGAAAGCATTCCTAAGATCAAAAGATCCCTTGGAATGGGATGTGGTAGAAAAATGAATTATTCCCACAAATACATCAATTTCAGAAAGAGGAAAGGAAGTGGTAGATGCTAGCAAGATGACACAAATAGACATAACCAAGAGATAAGCTCTTGATGCTAAAGCTATCTACTCTTTATATTGTGCCTTATCTCCAACTGAATATAATAGAATTTCATCTTGTGAAATAACAAAAGAAGTCTGGGACAGGTTGCATGTTACTTATGAAGGAACTAATCGAGTACAAGAAACAAAGATTAACATTCTACTAAGACAGTATGAAGCTTTCAAAATGAAGTTAGGAGAATCCATCACTGATATGTTCAGTCGTTTTACAGATATTGTAAACGATCTTGCATATCATGGACAGTCAATCTCAGGGCAGATGAAAGTCAACAAGTTGCTGCGAGGACTCTCTAAAGACTGGAATCACATTAAGACTTCCATTAGAGAAACACAGAAGATCGTGCCTCTATCGGTGGATGAACAAGTGGGCACACTTCAATCTTATGAAGTGGAACAAATCAATGAGGAAGAAGATCCTAAAGGTAAGAAGTCAATTGCTTTAAAGTCTAATGATGATTCTAATGATACAGATTCAGAAGATGACTTGGACGATGAAGAACTAGCACTCATGATTAGGAAATTCAAAAAGTTAAACAGAAAAGGAAGAAAGTACAATTGGAGGAATCATGGTACTCAAAGATCTCAGAATAAATCAATTGAAGTCAATGAGTTCAACAAAGATGTGATTTACTTTGAATGCAAGAAGAAATGACACATCAGACCTAATTGTTCTCTATTGAAGAAAAATAAGGGAAATACAGAGAAATTCAAAAAGGCTCTCAAAGCAGAGACTTGGAGTGACACTGAATGGGAATAGAGTGATGAAGAATATGCCAACATTTGTTTAATGGCAAATTCAGAATTAGACTTAGACTCTGAAACAGATTTAGACTCAGACTCAAAATTTCCAGATGTTAAGACTGTAAGTAAATTTCTTCTAATTTAATGTGAAGTTATTTTTGATAAAATTTTGAAAAGGTACGTTATCCCTTAATTGCTATATGTCTATTTTATTTTTAGAAGTTATCTTAATTGACGATTGTTAATTTTCAAAAAGGAAGTTATTATTTTTGAAAAAAGCAGTTTATCATTTTCAAAAAGGCAGTTTTTACCTTTTCCTTGCGACGCTTTGTATACCTGCTTTATATATTGTTGAAATTCGTCTTCTTCATTTATGCTCTCTTTTTGAAACCCTAGAATACTGTGATCTTACCTTTTCTCATCTACTTGAGTTTCATCCAAAAAGTTTTAATCTTTTTGAAAGAGCGAGTTCAAGAATTCTCCTAGATTTTGACAATGTCTTCCTAAAGAAAGTCTTTGAGAATCATGAGTTGGGGACCACAGTGTATGCGTGAGGGACCTACGCATTTCAATTTGACCGAGGAAGAAGATTCTCCTAAACATCGAGAACAACATCAACAGCCAAGACAACATTCTCAACCGCGCCAACAAGCAACACAAGATGCTCCACAGCAAGAACAAGAAGAAGTTATTGAAGACGTTGAACCTGTAAGGACTCAAAAACCCAATTTATCTACAGACTGTATTCAAACTTGAAGAGGGGTGAATCTGCTATGAATTTGATTGATGAGCTCTTAAAAGCGCACGGTTACAGAAATGAGACCTTTTTCTTAAACACTATGGAAAGACTAGGCATTGCGCCTCAGATTTGGCACAATGGTCTTTTGAAAATTTTCCTAGTGATCCGAGATTTGGTTAGCCAGAGGAGAAGGACGACAATGAAAGAATGTTTTTTAATTTTCAGCCCAGGATGAGCGTTGCTACAAAGGTTGGTGGAGAAGGGATGAACTTATTTCGTTCCAAGGACCACAGAAAGTGTTACTTGAGTTTGCTGAAAAGAGGGGTTATGTACCCCAGGAGCATGGATTTTGATTTTCTTGACTCCCGAAAGGTTAATTTGAGGGAGAAGTTTGGTTTGCTTCAACTTGAACATTTTTGCACTGAGACGACTATTGCTTTTCCCAAACTTACTGCATATTTTTATTCAAATCTGTCATTTATAGATGCGAATAAATTTAGTTTCTCTATGAGGGACAAAGAGTTTGTAGTTGATGTAGACACTTTGGCTGACTTAATTGGTGTGGAAAGAGGGAGATTCCAACCAATTGGTGTGTCTCATGCTTATGCTACCTTGTCCATTGTAAATGATAGAATGGTCAAAGGCAAGATTTCTTATTTAAGAATGAATGCCTATAACATTCTTCTTCATAAGGTGGTGATTAATTGCATCAGGCCAAAGTCTACCTCAAAGACAGACGTTTCTCGTTCCAAAGCTAAGCTCATGTATGCAATCATCTCTGGCCGTAAGTTCTCTCTTTCCCACACGATTCTTATGCACATGTATAGAACTGTGGTGAAAGACAAGGGACAACTTCCCTACTCGGCGCTTATGTCACGACTCTTCAAGCACTTCAAGATCAAACTTCCCGCTCGTCTTTGTGCTAGAACCATTGATATAATGGTTATTGGTCTCAAAATGGTTTCTAAGATGAAGTTGAAGGAACTGAGCAAGGAGCTGCAGCGTTTTAAGGAGAAGTCCCCTATGAAGGCAAAGCAAGACTTTGCTGCAAAGAAACGGAAAGGCAAGGAGCCTATGACAGAACCCGTAAAGAAAATGAGATCTCTTATCTTAGAAGACGAAGAAGAAGATGATGATGATCTCACTATCTTAGCTCTTGCCCTGCGGAATCTACAGAGTTATGTAAGCCCTACAAAGATCAGAGAACGAGAAGGAATAGAGAGAAGAGAAGAAGAAAGAGAAGAGCAAGAAAGAAGAAGAAGTGAAGAAGGAAGGAGTCGCGATGAACCAACATTGGCTGCATTCGATGATTCGGAGAAGACAAGGAGTGAGAAGATTGGAGGAGAACATCACTACAATGCCGAAGCAGAACTTGAAGAAGAACATATCTCTCCACCTAAAGGTACGAAGACAGGGGGAGATTCTGAAAATCGAGGTACTTCTTTACCCATCTTTACTAGTGATGTTAGTAGATCTCCACTAGATCCAGAAGAAGTCTATACCTTTCAATTCCCTGAAGCAGATTTTGAGGCATATACTCCTAGTCATGGTGATAGAACAACTGATGTTCCCCCTCATTTTCAAACTCCTGCAACTGATTCGGCTGGTCCCAGTCTGTTATAGATCACTCTGCAGATTTTCAAAGAGTGATGGAGCTTCTTTTGGAATTAAAGGGACAGCAATATGCTTTTGAGTTTGATATGAAGCACATGATGACTGTCTTCAAGGCATCCATAGACTCTCTTCAAGAACAAATTCATGATCCCAAGCAAGAACAGGCAAAGGGTGCGGATATTTAGCAGCTTAAGGAGTCTTTGCAGAAGCTTGAAGACACTGTCAAGTCCATGGGGGATTTCCAGCTTGTTCGTATCTCCAAGCAACCGTAATTCAAACCAACTCTTTTCAATCGTTTTTGTCTCCACTTTTTGCTAATGACAAAAAGGGGAGAGTTTGAGTGTAGATTTGCTTTTTGATTTGATTATGGTTTTACTGACGTTAGACTTTACTCTCTGTGGACTTTTTGATTATGGTTTGGTTTGACATTTGACTTTGGATATTGTTATTCTCTTGATGCTTGCAAGTACAGTGATTTAGTTTGCGATATTACTTATAACTGGTTTGGACTAACATGTGTTCTATGGTTGCAGAATCAAATTTTCAAAGCCGTAATCAATTTTTATGAGATATTATATATCGCATAAGTACTGCTTGGCAGGTCAAGAAGTTTTCCAAATCTGTAGGAAAGTTTTGTCACCATAAAAAATGGGGAGATTGTTAGAGAAAACTCATTTATTGTTTTGAAGTTGACAAAACCTTTCCAAGTCTATATCGGAAGATCTGAAGACTTTATCGTCAAAGTCTGAAGATCGACAAACCATCATATTTTAATCTCAAAGTCTATCCTCACTGACAGTTCCAGACTGAAGTATGAAGATTTATCCAAATGCAGGATTATTATTTAGATGAAGATTATCTTCAAAGTTTCGTTTCGTATGGTTATTGGAAGATCTTATAGCTGGATTTCACAAATACTTGATTGATTATTCTTATTGGAAACTACTCCGATATGAAGATCTTTGAAAGGTGAGCTAAACTTGGAAGGTTCTACTTATGGAAACTCAAGATCCTGATTTGTATAGGCGAGCAGGATTGATAGGCTTTCAACACAAATTATCTAACGACTCGAGATCATTCTAATTGATTTTGTCTAACGGGTAGATTGGAAGAATTTCTTTGAAAAGTGCCAACGGTCGAGAAGGCATGAAGGAGTATTTAAGGATTGACTCTGTGGTTGTTCAATACGGTGCTTGAGAGAGAATTTCAAAGTTTGAAGCTTTCTAGTCTCTTGCTTTTTCATTCATCGAGCTGAACATTGTATACAAAAGAGAGAAACTCTTAGTGAGACTGTGTGAGAGTTAGATAAAAATTCTTCACTGTGATAGTCGAGATCACGAGCTATAACATCTCTTTTGATTCTTAGTCGAATCCAGCCAATAGGCTATCAGTGAGGAGAGTGGACGTAGGCTTGGTTTAAGCCGAACCACTATAAACTCTATGTTCATTTTCTCTTATCCCCGAACTCCTTACATTTATTTACTAATTGTCTATTTACTTAAAGTTGAAATACGATTTATGTCTAACATCTTCTAAAATCAAAATATTTTCATTAAGTCCCATGAAAATTTTTATTTACACCTATTCACCCCCTCTAGGTGTACTCACTCGCCCTTTCAACACACACACACACACACACACTCTCTCTCTCTTATATCCTCTCTCCTTCCATCTCTGAAGAAGAAAAGGGATGTCCTTCTCTCTGTAGCAAAGGCGTTCTCTCTCCCTCTCCTTCATTCAAATTTTGGATCTCCCCTTCACTCTTATATTTTGCTCCTTAGGCCCTCTGCTCTAGCGTTCATTGATGCTTAGGCACTCTTCGTTGCTTCCACGCTCTTTCGACAATGAACATTTGTTTTGACAAATCTAAGTTGTTTCTGTAGAAATTTTTTCTCACATAAATAACCAATTAATCAAGATTAATCGAATCCATATATGACTGTAAAACACCGAGTTCAATAAGCACAATGGAATTAAAGCATACCTGTTTGAGCCATTACTTCACTTGAAAAAAAATAGATCCACCTAATAATCAGAGATCTATTGGAATGCCAAATCTTCCTCTCTATGACCTACTTCAGTATAGCAGCTTTCAATGGGATTAAAGAAACTGATAGGTATAACCTACCATTTTATAGGCTAGAGAGGGAACCTAGCAAACTTTAATCAATAGCGTGTCAACTAGGCCCTTCCTATTACGGGCTTCAGTCAAACACAATTGCTTACACTTGCTGCTCAACTAGGCTCATTATTAATAGATGTCAAAACTCGGTTCAAAAGATCACTCAAGGGTTTAACAAATATTGGAATATTCATTAACCCGATTATTTAAAATAGAAAATCAATTAATTAATATAAGCCAATATTATAGGAAATTTCCAACATTCTCCCACTTGGGCTACATTAATTAACTTATTTTTATTTTGAAAAATATTTCTTATTGAAAATGACACTATCAGGTTAATAACTGAAAATTTTTGTTTTATGTGGCCACAACTTTAAAAAATAATATTCCAATAATGGCATCTCAAAACCAATCCAATACTATATAACCTCAGTATAGGACTATGGAAATCAATGTGTTAAGAAAATACCACAACACATGACCTTCCATAATCACATATAATAAGCATTATATTTTCATGGATCATGGGCCTAATAATGTAATAAGAAATAGTGACAACATGTAATGAAAATATACACTATTTCTTATTGGTTCTCAATGCAATTTCTCAACGACATGAAATTGCATTAACATAATTTCTAAATAACATGAAATTGCATGACTATGTCACAATCCAACATGAGATCTCATAATTAGTGACATCCATTCATCTTTAAACTAAAATTTGTTTAAAGATACTGTTTTACACTTCCATTTCTCAGTCAACAAGAGAAATGATAACAATAGAATCAACAATAATGATCGCTGAAAATAAATGCTTTAATAGACATCATAAAAGTATTATCAATCTGCATATAACTATAACATCTAGAAAATACAAATTATATAGCTCCCATTAAAAAAAGAAATCAAAAGAATCTAAAACACCCATATTCTTTACATGTTCTTTAAACAAAATGGGTTGTAAGCCTTTTATTAGAGGATCAGCCAATATGGACTCGGTTCTAATATTCTCGATCACGATGTCTCCCTTTTTGACCAAGTTCTTAACAGTATAATATTTTATCTCCATGTATTTGGATACATTGCTGATCTTGTAATTCTTGGAATAAAACACAGTTGCAGTGTTGTCACAATAGATCACCATAGGTCTAACAATAGAGTCCACAACTCGCAATTTGGAGATTAAATTTCTTAGCCAAACAGCTTGAATTGACGCGCCGTAACACTCTACAAACTCAGCATACATTGTAGAGCTTGTAATCAAGGTTTGCTTTGTGCTCTTCCCAGAAATAGCACCTCTAGCCATCATAAAAATATATCCAGAAGTTCATTTTATATCATCCGAACAACTAGCAAAATTAGCATATGAATATCCAATCACCTTAAGGTCCTCAACTCTACTATACACAAGCATGAAGTCTTTTATTCGTTGTAGATATCTCATCACCTTTTTAGCTATAACCCAATGTTTATGACCTGGATTTGACGGATATCTTTCAAGAGTATTCACAGCAAAAGTAATATCAGGTCTGGTACATACTTGTGCATTCATAAGACTGTAAATTGCACTAGCATATGGAACATTCTTCATTACTTCATTTTCAATATCATTCTTGGGGCATTGTTCTATGCTCAATTTATCTCCTTTCACAACAGGAGCTTTACCTAACTTGCAAGTTTGCATATTGATTTTTTTTTAAAACATGATCTATATAACTTTTCTGAGATAACCCCATAATCCTCTTAGATCTGTCACAATAAATCTCAATGCTTAGAACAAAAGAGGCTTCCCTATGATCTTTCAAATCAAACTTTGTAGATAAAAAACGTTTTGTGTCATTCAATAGATCAACATCACTACTAGCAAGTAAAATGTCATCTACATAAAGTACTAAGAAAATATATTTAATCCACTTACTTTCATGTAGATGCATTGATCAAAATTGTTTTCTTCAAATCCTAATGATTTCACAACCTTGTGAAATTTCAATTACCACTGATGTGATGCTTGTTTGAGGCCATAGATGGACCTTTGAAGTTTGCACACCATATGCTTCTTTTCGACTTCTTTAAACCCTTAAGGTTGCTGCATATATACTTCTTCATCTAGATCTCTATTTAGAAAAGCTGTCTTGACATCCATCTGATGAAACTCTAAGTGAAAATGAGCCACCAATGTCATGATTATTTGAAAAGAGTCTTTAGTGGATACTAGAGAAAAGACTTCGTATAATCAATGCACTCTTTCTGTGTGTACCCCTTTGCGACTAATCTTGCCTTGAATCTCTCTATGTTGCCTTTATTGTCTTTCTTGATTTCGAATACCCATTTGCGATCGATCGATTTATGTCCATCAAGTAAATCAACAAGTTTCCATACTTGATTAGTTGACATGGAAATCATCTCGTCCTTCATCGCTCCTAACCATTCATCTGTCTGATCACTATTAAGAGCTTCTTTGAAGGTTGTCGGATCAACTATATTTCCAATGTCAAAATCAGCTTCTCCAAGATAGACATGATAATCATTTAGAGGCATTAGTCTTCTTTGTCGCTGTTATCTTCGCACAGGCATTTCTGGAGCAGCATCATTCATCTGGGGAATTTCATTTGTAATGGGAGGATCTACCGACGTAGTACCAGCATATGCTCTTGCTGAATTTCTACTCTGCAAGGATCTCACATAGAATCATCATGCAAAATGGGCAATGAAATAGAGATTGTTTTGTTTGGTTCGTCCCTTTCTAAAAATTGAGAAGAACTATTTTCAGCAACATTTAATTCCAGGAATTTGACAGTTTGGGATTCAACGATTTTAGTGCCACGAGTAGGACAATAGAATCTATACCCTCTAGAATGATCAGGGTATCCAATAAGGTAATGTTTAGTAGTCCTGGGTTCAATCTTCTTCTGAGAAGGATTATATATTTTCACCTCAGCAGGACAACCCCAAACTCGAAAATGATTCAAGCTTGGTTTGCTCCCTATCCATAATTAAAAGGTATTTTCGGCACCAATTTACTAGGTACACGATTCAATATATAAGTTGCTGTTTTAATTACATCACCCCATAAGTATTCAGGTAGATTAGAACTACCCATCATACTTTGTTTCATCTCCATGAGTGTGCGATTACGCCGTTAAGCTACACCATTATGTTCAGGACTCCCGGGCATTGTATATTGAGTGATAATATCACAATCCTGCAATTATTTTGCAAATGGTCCCATTTGTTGTCCAGTCTCGGTATATCGCCCATAATACTTACCACCGCGATTAGATTTAATAATCTTGATAATTTTTCCCAATTGTTTCTCAACTTCAGTGCGAAACACTTTGAACATTTCAAAAGCATCAGTCTTCTGCTTAATTAGATAAACATAACAATAACGGGAAAAATCATCAATGAACATGATGAAATACTTATTTCTACATAAGGTAGTTGAGTATGACCCACTAATATCAGTATGAATTATTTCCAATAGATTTTGACTACGAATAGCCCATTTCTTCTTGGTTTTAGTTAATTTTCCCCTCACACAATCAATACAAGTCTCAGTATCATCTGAGTCAAGAGGAGGAAGAATATTAGTCTTGATGAGCAGCTTTACCCTTTCTTTGGAGATATGCCATAATAGTTTATGCCATAGCAATGAAGATCTTTCTTTGATTAAAGATCTCTTAGTAACATTATTCTCGATATTGAAAAAACAACATGGTCTATCGGGAGATAAAGATAATCGATATAATCCATTAGACAAAACACAATTCTCAATAATTCCGGAATCATAATTCAAATCCACTCTTTTATTCGCAAAATAAAGACAGTATCTAGCTTTGTCAAGCGAAGAAAAAGATACTAAGTTTCTCCTAAAGCTAGGAACATAAAATACATTGTTCAAAATAAGCTGAAAACTAGAATCTAAATTTAAAACAATTGTCCCTATGAGCTCCACATCAACTCTAGTATTGTTTTCAACTTTAAGCTTTGACTCCCTCAGACTTGGATTCTTTAGATTTGTGAGACCCTATAAGGTAGTCACATGAACAGTAGCACCAGAATCAAGCCACCAAGAATCCAAAGGAACATCAATCAGATTTGATTCAAAACAAATTAACAACTTACCTTGGTGACTTTCTTTTCTTGCTTTTAGCCAAGCTTGGAACTTGTAGCAATTGGCTCTCTTGTGACCTTGTTTCTTGCGGTAAAAACACTTAAATTCCTTATCTCCATTTCTCCCATGGTTCCCATTTTTCTTGAAGTCTTGGTCTTTCTTTGAATCATGAGCATTTGACCCTTTAGGCTTCCATTTGTCTCTAGATGAACTCAACTTAGCATTGGCAGTTAATTGGGTGGACTCATACTTCACATTCTTGAACTTCTCTTCCTCAGTCACACATTTGGTGATCAAGGCATTGACACTCCATGTCTCATTCTGAGCATTATAAGTAGTCTTAATCTGGCTAAATTCAGCTGGCAGAACATTTAAGGTGTGATGCACAATATGATTTTTAGAAATGACAATTTCATGGTTTTTAAGTTTGGATTGAATGTAGACCATCTTCGGTATAAATTCTCTAACACCCATAGGAACATCATACCTCATGTTTGTTAACTCACTCAGCAAGTTCCCAGCTTTAACCTTATCTAAGATTCTATATCTTTCTTCCACTACTTCGAAGAACTATCTGGCATTCCGTATATTCTAGCAAACCACTAATGAGATGCTCAGCAAGGACCTCTTCATAGCAATGAGGCTTAGTCGGTTAGATTTTTCCCATATAGCATAATGGGTCTTTTGGTCTGCAGTACTTTGATCATTGGGCCTAGTCACGTAGAGCCAAGTCCATATCAACAATGCCCAGAACAAACTCTATATTTTGCTTCCATCTCCTAAAGTTTGACCCAGTTAACATTTTAACTATGGCATTATTGTTATTTATAGCAAAAGTAACTGTTTATCACACATAATGCAACAAGATCAATTATGGGCAATAAGCAATTCAACAAAAATAATTAGTACATTATAAACTCCATTTTGGGCAAAGTGTACAATGCACCATTATTTTCCACATAATGAAGTTTTTAAAGCAACAACAAGGAGAATTACATATAATTGTCAAGGATCAATCCCCTTTGGGTAGACAAATCCTTTATACATCTCCATTATTACAACATAGAGGGCAATTATATATTATTTTCAAAACATTTATGCCCTTTGGGTAGATAAATATTTTTCAATTATACATCCCCATTTTTTTTAATTTGGAAATTAATCTTCATGCTATTTTCCAAATTAACATATACAATAACTCCTTTGGGCGAGTTATTGTATATACTAATTTTTTATCAATAGGGAACTCCAAAAATTTATGCCCAAAATTCATCGAACAATATGAAGCACTTTACAACATGTGCTTCCCAAGATCATATTGCATTTATCAAGCAACAATTTGTGCCACAAGTTTTTTATTAAACGTTATTTTTTATTATTTTATTATTTCGGACCCTCCCATAGGGCCCAGGACCCGTAGGCAGCCAAAATTGAATCGCGGGCTAGACCCACGAGGCCCAAACCCAGCGCGGTCCCAAACCTTTACACGACCCACGAATTGGGCTGTTTTATTTTAATGGCCCAAAATACTATTTTGTTCTTATTTTTGGTTTTGGGCTCACGCCCAAGAACCAAGGAAAGAAAGGTTCCGGGCGTGAGTCCAGACCAACATTAAAAACAAGGTTCTGGGGTAGCCTAGAACATGAAACATTTTTAAAAAGGGGAAAAAAAAAAAAAAGAGAAGGATGGGCTTACGCCCATCCATTGGCCCAGCCCGGCTAGGGTCTTCTTCAACCTCCAGCCGAGTCACAAAACCTGCAAATGACCCGGTTTGGACCCGAACCTCAAAAAACACATATAATAATTGATTTTTGATGAAATTTCTCTATGGGTGTTGCTTCTAACATCAATATAATTGACTAGAATGAATTAAACTAATAACAAATGAAGAATTCAACCATATTCAAGCTTCAAGAAATTCGGATCTAACACTCCCATGGCAAAAATTCGATTTTCTTAAATTTAAGTCCTAAAAACTTACTTTAATGCAACAAAAGAATGCTAAAACATATATATAACAATACCTATGCAACAATTTACAACAAACATCAATCAAATGCAAGTAATTTGAAAATTCTAGATTATTTTCATGTATAAAATTTTAAATTTTAAATTCTCACTCAATTCTCAACGAAATTATACAAATTATATATGGTTGGAAAGATCTCGATATGTAGAACAAAAACCCTATGGTTTCAGGATCAATTGAGCAAACAATCCACATGAAAAAATAAAACCCATATTTGGCTCAAAGAGAAAAATTTCGAATTTGTCCATAAAAAAAGAAAATTTGGGTTCTACAATCATATATGATTAGCTCTGATACCACATGTGGAAATTTTTTTCATGTAAACAACTAATTAATCAAGATCAATCGGATCCATAGATGATTGTAAAGTACCGAGATCAATAAGCACAGCGGAATTAAAGCATACTTGTTTGAGCCATTACTTCACTTGAAGAAAAATAAATCCACCTGATAATCAGAGATCTATTACAATGCTAGATCTTCCTCTCTATGAGCTACTTCAGTATAGCAGCTTTCAATGGGATTAAAGCAGCTGATAGGTATAATCTACCCTTTTATAGGCTAGAAAGGGGACCTAGCAAACCCTAATCAATAGCGTGTCAACTAGGCCCCTCCCATTACGGGCTTCAGTTAAACACAATTGCCTACACTTGCTACTCAAATGGGCCTGTTATTAATTGATGCCAAAACCCAGTTCAATAAGATCACTCAAGGGTTTAGCAAATATTGGAATATTCATTAACCTAATTATTATTTTTTTTTGGTAAAAGGTAAGAATAACCCTATTATTTAAAATAGAAAATTAATTAATTAATGTAAGTGCATATTATAGAAAATTTCCATCAGTTTTAGTATTGAAGAGGCTATCGAGAAGTCGAGGACAGTGACACAACAAATGTCAAGGTGTGGCTGTTAGTGCTGCCAGTGAACGAGGGTGAGGAGCACGAAGACAAAGGTGGTGGTGAAGGAGAGGACGAAGTTGATGTTGCCGTTGAGCATGCGGAATGGAGCCTTTTAGCAGGCGTTGCTTCTGTTTTGATTTTTTATATTTTGGTGAAAATGGGTTGCTTTGTTGAGTTGTTGAGTTTTGTTGAAGAGGTTCTGCTTTTGTTTTATTTCTAGTGTGGAGCATTGGAACCACGTTCCTTATTTTTTTTTCCTTGATTTTTACTTTGTACAATTTGAATAAGATTTCAGTTTTGCAAGTATATTTTTGACATGGAATTGTTCTTCATTTCATGTTTTGTTGTATACTTGAGTTTTTATGGGCAAGATTCTTTTGAAAGGTAATGAGGGAAGCAAAATGTGCTATGACTTTCTCCAACATCAGGAAGAGCTTATATTAATGTATTATAATTTCTCATTGTTATGCCGTCGAAACTCAACGAGCATTCACAACATTACCCAACTTGGTATACATATTTACTAGGGTGTGAGAACCAAAACATCGTCACCCATCTCCAAGCAAGTACTAACCCACGAACTGATCTGTTTGGATTTAAATCCCCAACTCCCTCACAGGCTTGAGCATGAAAGTAGGCCGCCTAAGGCCATATTTACACATCTTGAAGAATAAAACAAAAACATCACAAACCCGCCAACTCACAACATCTCTCTCTCGGGAAACAGTAAAAAACCATTCTTTGCTTCTTTTACCTTCCCAAACTTCATCAGAAGGAAAACACGAAAAATGCAAGGGCCTCATCCGAGTGAGACGAAAGATTTGGACGGACTTGATTCCAACAATGTCCTTTGAGAACTTTCGCAGAAGAGACGAAAAAACAACTTGCGAGAGATCTCACAATGCGAGAGAACGGGATAGGAATGTAGAAAACAAGGAAATTCTTGAGGGTTCTTCCGAGTGACACAAAGGATTTGGAATGGTCAAGTAGCAGCGAACGCTAGAGCAGAGGGCCGGAGGAGCAAAATCTAAGAGCGAAGGGGAGATCCCAAATTCGAATGAAGGAGCAGGGGAGAGAACGCCTTTGCTGGAGAGAGAAGGATGTCCCTTTTCTTCTTCTTCAGAGATGGAAGGAGAGAGGATACAAGAGAGAGTGAAATAAATGTGTGTAGGCTAGTGTGTGTAGGTCTAGTCATAGGGAAAAAAAATTGTATAGGGCGAGAAGAATTCGCTCTACTCCAACGGCCCCACACCTCCACATGGCTCTTCATAAGTGGTCGGAGAACACGCTGACATGGCGGTCCGGGACCATTCAATATTTTCTCCTCTCTTGCGTAACATTCAAGAGGTGGTCGTCCACGTGTCTCTGAAACGGACTTCACCAAGTGAGCCGTGCAAAAGAGGACCCCTGAGAATGCGAGAGAGCAGTCCGTTTCGTAGGAGAAAGTATTCAACGATCACAATGTACCACCTCATATGCTGACGTGACATGTAATTTTCTTCGACAAAAACCCAATTGTGAATTGACACTTGGCAATGACGTGAACAAATATATAAATATTAAAAATCTGGTCACATGACCATCCACACAACCACCGGCGAGCATGGACTTCCGACGAGTTGCCTTTTTGGTTTTTCTTGATTCTTTTTTAGCATCCATAGTCTCCGGCGACCATGAACCTACGACAAGCTGCCTCTATTGTTTTTCTTTTTGCTTTTTGAGGGCATGGATGACAAAGGCTCATGGCCATGGACATCAACGTCACCAGCCATGGACAAGCTAGTCTAGCAAGCGATGTTGATCCTCGTCTTGTTGGAGTGTAATTCATACTCCTTATAGTATGGGGCCACCCTGGTGGAAATTGTAGGGGGCAGCGCCCATGCGATACTTAATGGTTTTTATAATTTAAGCCAATATTTTATTGAAAGTTTGGCTTTAGGCCTATGAATAACCATGATACATACATATATATATATATATATATATATATATATATATATATATATATATATATATATATACTCTTTATCATATAATTGAGGGATATAATAGAGAAGTACGATGTACTAATTATAGTAGAATCGGGAGAAGTACACTATCAGCGCCATAAGTTGTGTACGGCGCTCACTTTGGTGCCAAAAGTTTCCGTCGGATCAATTAAGTGCCAAAATTTTTGAAAGTGCTCACTTTGGTGCCAACTCCAATCTGGTTGACCAGAAATCCGGCATGACACTTTTTTATTAATTTTTGAAGCTGATGTGGCTCGTTGGAGAGTACAGTTAGCATTTAAACAGCAAAACAACATCGTTTGATGTCTCTCCTCCAATTCATTCAAAACCCTAAACCCTAAATCTGCCAGATAATCTCGGCCACCACCGCCCTCTTCGTCCTCTTCTCCTCCCTTGCCGTCCTCTCCACCGCCACCCATGGCGCCGCCAAGCACTACCACCTCCTCCACTACCTCGACGAGTTCAGCGACCGCAGCGAGCAAGGCGCTGTCGACCCCTCCACCTCCTTTGAGAACCCGCACCTCCGCAACGCCTACGTCGCCCTCCAGGCCCTGAAGTAGGGCATCCTCTCTGACCCCAACAACTTCACTGCCAACTAGGTCGGCCCCGACGTCTGCAGCTACTCCAATGTCTTTTGCTCCCCTACCCCCGATGACCCTGGTGTCCGCACTGTTGCTGGTGTCGACCTCAACCACAGCGACATTGCCGAGTACCTCCTCGAGGAGCTCAGCTTGCTCACCGACCTCGCGCTCTTCCACCTCAACTCCGCCTCCATCGATGATGGGCCAATCGCAATCCTTGATGGCCCCCATGCTCGGTGGCGGCGGCTTTGACCTCGACCCCGACCTCGATGACGGTCACTCGGCAGCCAAGTCGAAGGCCGTGATCTCACTCAAGTGTGAACCTCACATCGCCGAGCGATGGCGGCCGAGCAAGCTAGGTCGACAGCCTAGTGACGGCAGCCGAGCGAGCTAAGTCGGTGGCGACGAGGATCGGAACCCTAATTTCAATCTCCAAATAATAATAATAATAATAAAAATCTCAAAATGAGTTGTGCGGTGTCGTTTTTGTGATGCCATCCACTTAGAACGACAAAACGACGCCATTTTCTTAAGGAGGACGGAAAACAATGTCGTTTCTCAAGTCATGTTGATTTTTTTAAAAATATAAAAGCCAAGTAATCATTTTGGCCGGAATCTCTCGCCGGTGGCACCAAAGTGATCGTTTTTCCTTCGATTTGGCACTTAAGTGATCCGACAGAAACTTTTGACACCAAAGTGAGTGCCACCAATGAGTGCCATACACAACTTATGGCACTGATAGTGTACTTCTCCCAGTAGAATCCTTAGCTAGATGTAGCACTAGTTTAAGGTTGAACCAAGGTAAAATCTTGTGTTTTGAATATTATTTCTCACTTTTACTCTCCATTTTCTTGTGATTTTGCACCAAATCTTAACATCTAGTATCAGAGCTTCGTTTAAGGTTAGGGTTTCTTAATGAATAGAGATCTGAAAAATTGAATCTTGGGAAGATGTCATTAGCTGGTCAATCATGGATTGGAATAGAGAAGTTTAGAGAAAAGGGGTGTGAGTTATGGAAATTGAATATGGAGGCTTTGCTCATGGACAAAAATTTGTGGCACGTCATTGAAGATGATAAACTTGAGGAGAGTCCCAAGGGGAAGATGAAGGAGTCCACGTCCACTAAATTGAAGGAGTGGGACATCCGCGATAGGAGGGCGTGAAGTCTGATTTGACTATGTCTTGCTGATATCGTCTTGATGAACGTGATCTCTGAGAAGATGTCCAGGGATCTTTGGACAAAGTTGGGAAGCCTTGACTAGAGCCAGTTGCTCGTGAAGAGGTTCTTATTGCAAAAGCGACTATACAACCTTCGAATGAGCGAAGACGATTCTTTTCCTGCACACTTAAACGAGTTTAATACAATTTGTGAGTAACTTGCATCAATCGATGTCAATTTAGATGAAGAAGATAAAGCATGTCCTTTGTTGTGTTCACTACCAAATTCAAGGGAACATATGTTTCGATTGGCACTGGTGTTAGTGCATTATCCTTTGAGGCTATCGTGGCACCCTTATTATATGAGGAGATGAGGACAGCAAGTTCTGATAATGCAACATAAGAGGCTCTTTTCATAAGAGGAAGGAATAGTAAATGATCCAAATCCAAATTTAGTGATAGGAATAAGTTTAGAGGAAGATCTAAAAACTGAGATCGATTGGAAATAATGTGTTGGAAGTGCAAAAAGCCTAAATACTTGACAAAGAATTGCGAAAGCAAAAATGTAGGTTTAGACAAGCGAGATGAGGCACCACCCTTAATAGACATTATGCAATTCATTCGTTTTTATATTTTTAGAATTTACCTTCCTTTAATTTTATATATTCATTTATTCGCAAAAAAACGACGTCTAATTTTACCAATTCTCCTCCAACATTTGTTTGTCAAATATGTACTATCATATCATATATAGTTTTCTTAAGGATCGACTAACATCATCTATATGTGGAAATATTCTTATACCATATATCTATATATTATTCATCTTTAGAAAAATATCTAATTTGGAAAGCAATAAGATTTATGTTTGATTATGACTTGAATCGTTAGGGTCGTTGCTGACTATGTTCTTAGTCATTCTTTTTCATGACATATGCACAATCAGGTGATATGACCCTTTGAAAATGTGCTATAAAGTCTTTTAATGATAGGTTCTTTCATTAAAATAATTAATTATTTATTTTGTAATTCTAATTTATCTTGGAGATCAGCTATAATTCTTTAGTAAAGATTTTTTTATTGATCCTGTAACATTATTTATTCATCAAATAAAAGGGTATCATATATAGAACTTTTTAATGATCTTCTAACATCATATTTATGAAATATGCATTATCGTGTTGTAGAGTCCTTTTAATTAATAATTTTCTTCAATAAGATGTGTGTTAATTTGTATTTATTTTATAGTTTGCTAATGATTATTTGTGATGATCTTCTTCTTTTTTATCGTGATTAGTTTATTTGTTGTTGGATATGGGGTGTTATGTAGTATTTTTATCGATATTTTAATGTTATTCATTTGTGTAACAGAGCAAAATACTTTATCATGTGTCTTTTTATATGTTATTCTACATACTTTATTCTTATCATGTGGAAAGTGGTACAAATCATAAAAAGTAGAGAGAAAAAGTGTTAGTATAGTCCTAAACCTTTGATCTAATGTCAATTCAATCATTCCGACTAATTTTGATCAAATATTGCTAATATGGATGCTAGTTGGTTGATGTGGCATGGCCAACGCCGACATGGATAACTCTTAATAATATTTTAATTTTTTTTTCAAATTATTTATTTCTTTATTTCTTTTCTTTTCTTTTTCCCTTTTTTATTTTTTCCTTTTCCTTTTCTTTTTTTTTTTTTTCCCTTCTTCCTTGCTCCAAAGTCCCCCCTCCTTCCTTCAACCAATTGCCGATTGGGCTGATAAGGTCAAGCATGGCCTGGCCAACGGCTACAAGGGTGCCTTGCCGGCCATGGCTAAGGCCTAAATTCACTAGATCCAGCAAGGTTGAGCCTCGCTCAGCCACTGGCGAGGGCTTGAGCCCTCGTAGGAATGACCTTGTGGCCTTTGGCATGGGCTTGAGCCTTGTTAGGGGTTTGGCGAGGCTCAACCTCACTAGATCTGGCGTGGTTGAGTGTCGCGTTACCTTAACTGCCTAATGTGAGGGCACCCTCACCGCCACTAGTGAAGACTTGAGCCTCGCTAGTGGCCAGCAGCGACTGGCTGGAGGAAAGAGAAGGGGATGAAAAGGAAAAAAAATAATAAAGAAAATAAATAAATTATTGAATAATTCAAAAAATATTAAAATAATATTAAAAGTTGTCCACATCGGTCTAACTATACCATGTCAGCCGACCGGCATCCATGTTAGCAATATCCTATCAAAATTAGTCGGAAGGACTGAATTGATAGCATATCAAAAGGTTTAGAACTAAATTTGTATCAAATCAAAAGTTTTAGGACTAAATTGGTATCAATAAAATGTTTATAACTAAATTGATATCAAGTCAAAGATCTAGGACTGAATTGGTATCGTAAAAGATTTAAGACTAAATTGACACAATTATAAAAGGTTTAGGACTCTTCTGATACTTTTTCCCAAAGTAGAGGATTAACGGAATAGTATTAGATAAGAGTGCATACTACTCTGACAGAGAAGATATTTTTTGTTAACACTAATTGACATCTTCCAATCACTTGATAGAAATCATAGAGCGGAGCTGGAGTCTTGCTACAGGTGTTGTCTACAGACCATTTATTGTGTTTGTTATTCGGTAGACCTAACATGTGCTGGATTATGCTGGCGACACCGATTGATGTTTCAAATGATGAATAATTTCCTCTTCAAAAAAAAGCAAACACGTGTTTATTTTTTAATTGGCTATATATAGATTGTCACGCCCCAATCCTCAGGCACGCGCCTATCCCGGCTTGGTTGATTAACTAGCGACATCCCAGGATGCATCGCCGACCCATTCATTTTAATACGCATGCAGAAGCAAATATAAAATCCCTAGACAATAGCAAGATGAGATAGAAAAGTAGGGCCCATTTTTCGCAAAATGCCTTTTTATAAACATACAGGCTTATACACGGAAGCCTACAAAAAGGGATTGGCTTTCAACAAAAGAGAATTGTCCTACAACTAACTAGTCTGATAAGATCGCTGATTCTTCGGGCTTCACCTCCTAAACTCCGGGCTTCGGGTCCTCCATCGCTATCAACTAGGGACTTGAAAAGGTTATCCCATAATGGGGTGAGACAACGTCTCAGCAAGTTCAACCCCCTAAGACCCAACTAGGAAGAAAATACGCCCAAAGGGCTGCTTAAGCAAAACACGAGTCAAAGGGCTTACCTTGGCCTCGATTTCCTTCCTACAATTCAATACAATTCATAATCTCATCGAGTCATATCGACAAATCAAATCATTCAATCAAATCAAATCATCGTTTAATCGACTCAGTCGATTCCATGTCAACGAGACAATTCCCTAGTCATCTCAATCGATACTATCTATAAGTTCGATCATAATCCAAGACTGCTCACTCTAAGCCAATAATAGATAGTATAGCTCACCAGAAGCTGCCTCAAATACTGATATAGTATATCATATATGCTCACCAGAAGCTACTAGCCATACTTTTATAGTATGCTGATAATTATATATGCTCACTAGAAGCTGCCAGATCCATTGATCCGCTAATTCTATATATGCTCACCAGAAGCTGCTAGATCCACTAATCTGAGATATGTATTATGCTCACTAAAAGCTACCAGATCCACTGATCTGATATATTTATTATGCTCACCAGAAGCTACTAGATCCATTGATCTGATATATTTATTATGCTCACTAGAAGCTGCCGCAATTATTAGTCTAATCATCTTACCAATTTTCCATTTTTATCATACTCGATGAAAATACTCGTGTGTTGGTACACGGTCGGCCTTAGCCAAAATACAATTTTCTGCCACTTGAAAATCCCATCAATTTATATGGTCTACCAAAATATTTTTGGCATTATAGACCGACACTCGGTTATTTTTCAATTAATTACTGAAATTAATTAATTTACAAATAAATCCCTAAAATACAAATTACACCAATTCAACACAAATTCTGGCTCAATTAAATAAACAAATCACATCACTACAATCAGCATAAAATTCCGGTCACTGACTATCCTGGTTTAATTTTCGGAAAATAAATAATTAATTAAATAATTACGAGAAATAATTATTAAATGCCAATAATTAAAACTTAGGCCCGTAAATTCTAATTGAACAACAAGACGGACCCGGAAAATTTCTGAATCACTCTAGATAAATACTAGAGCTTGTCTAGGCCCTAATTGCACTAAACTATCCACCTAACATGCATCGATAAACAATTAAATTGCTAATCTAATTTAACTATCCACCTAATCCAAGCTTAACTTAAACTTATCAACATTTAAGCATCATTAACATACTAAGTGAGATTAGTGAGTTAAACTCACTTGTTCAGCAAACCGCTTAGTTCAACTTGACGGGAACGCGACAAAGGGCAAGAAGCTCCTAAGTGGGCTTGGCAACCGGGGTCAGGAATGGTTTGAAAACGGACTTAAACAATGCTGGAAACCCATTGAACTCAGCTTATGTTTAGGGTTGAGAGATGGCTGATCCAGGGTCGGTTGAGTGAGCAAACTGAGGCGAGGTGGTAAGGCTAACATGGGGTTCTTCAGTGGGGCGGTTCCGGAACAAGGAGGTGGCTCGGGCTTCGGTGGGAGCTACTTGCGGCATGGCGGGAGGGGATGGCTTGAGGGACTCGCTGAGGCGGAAAGGGAGGACGGAATGGTGGGGGACAATGGTGTGGCAAGGCAAGTGCGGGGACGGCGTCACGGGGGGGGGACCTTGGTGGCGTGAATGGTGGATAGCTTTAGCTGGTCCTCTCGGAAAGTTTTTGAAGTCCTCAAAGCACAATGAGGAAGAAGAAGAGGCTGGTCGACGGCTGCTAGGGGGAGAGGGGGCAAGGGGGGCCACCAAAGGTCTTCAATCTCAATCTTCTTGTCCCCATTGAGGACCTCATTAACCTAGCTAGCCTTCCACTCATTTCCAACCCCAAAGTGCCCTTCTAGAAGCATTGAAGAGGTCCATAAGTCACATCCATGGGGGTGCTACGAATTTGCATTGATTTTTGCTTCAATTGGACACCAAATGCTTCTTGAATCAATACCAATTGGCCCTAAACATTCAACCATCACAACAACAATCAAATTGCATTTTTCCTCACCAATTGAACTCATTTGCATCCCAATTTTACGATAAAAAATGGTCCTCTGACTTTTCTAGACAAAAATGACCCTACCTCGACTTTTTCCCAAAAAGTCTCGGTTGGTAGAAAAATCTTCAGAAACTGAGTCAACATTCTTGAAATGACTCGTGACATAACAAAACTTTTAATTTTTGAAATCAGATTCAAATTCGCAATTCATTTCAATTTGGCGTGATTTTAGTGTGACCTAGGCTACCAGTAGCTTTCAAAAAAATTTAGTGCAAATCACCCGTAGTCGATTTTCTTTGAGCCACAATGAACCCATTCGACACATTGGTGACTCTCGGTTGTCGTGAAAATCTCGAGAATTCAAATACGGACACAAGGTACCAAAACGATAGAAAAATCAATCTAGTGCCGGTCGACGAGAATTTTCCAATTTAGTGGAGTCACCCACGTTTAAACACACATCTCCATCGAACTGATCTATCTCTAATCTCTAATCAATTTTTAACTATATCGTAATGATTTCTAAAGATGAGCACGGTCGAGTAGCCGATCTCTGGTCAAATTCTCAATTCTATTGCATTAAATTCCTTTATGGCTTTCCTTGATATTCTAGTTATCTCAAGAATGATCAGCTCTGAGAACAGCCCTATAGGCGCGTCGATGAAAGGCCCGATTAATTTAATTGAAAGCATATTTGAAAAATCCAGGATGTCACAACTCTTCCCCTCTTATAAAAATTTCGTCCTCGAAATTTAAACCATTACAATACTTAAGCAAAAAGGTGGGGGTACAAATGTCTCATCGACTCTTTAGTCTCCCAAGTTGCTCATTTAGTACCATGGTGTTGCCAAACCACTTTGACCAACAGGATGGTCTTTGTACGTAGAACTTGTTCTTTTCGATCCACAATTTGAATCGGGCTTTCAACGTATGACACTCGGTCATCCATGTCCAATTCTTCAAAATTAAGCACGTGGGTCGAGTTAGGCTCATATTTCCTCAACATTGACATGTGAAAGATGTCGTGCACTTGCACCAGTCTCGGTGGCAATGCAAGACGATACACTAAGGTCCCGATTCTCTCTAGAATTTCAAATGGACCTATGTACCTCGGACTCAGTTTGCCTTTCTTACCAAAGCGCGAAGTTCCCCTCATTGGTGACACCTTCAGAAAAATGTGATCACCAACTTGGAATTCCAATAGTCTCTGGCGCTAATCTGCGTAACTTTTTTGTCTACTCTATGCGGGCTTTAGTCCGTCTCTAATCACTACAACGACCTCCATTAATTGCTGAACCAACTCTAGACCTGTAATCTTTCTTTCCCCAACTTCATCCCAACACATTGGTGTCGTGCACACTCTGCCATACAACGCTTCAAAAGGAGTTATCTGGATGCTTTGGTGATAACTATTGTTGTAGGCAAATTCCACCAAATGAAACTATTCTTCCCAACTTCCCTTAAAATCTAGCACACAAGCTCGTAGCATGTCCTCGAGGGTTTGAATTGTCCTCTCAGACTGGCCATTCATCTGAGGATGATATGCCGTACTATACTGCAGCTTGGTACCTAAGGCTCTTTGTAAGCTATTCCAAAAAGTAGAGGTAAATCTCGGGTCTCGATCTGAAGTTATCGTCACCAGCACTCCATGCAGACAAACTACCTGACACACATACATCTTTATGTGTCTATCCAAATTGAGGTCTTTTCGTACTGCAATGAAGTGAGCCGACTTTGTCAATCTGTTGACGACTACCCAAATCGAATCATTTTCTCTTTGACTCCTCAGCAGTCTGGTCATGAAATCCATCGTAATGTGCTCCGATTTCCACTCTGGGATCTCGAGAGGTTGCAGAAGTCCTCCCGGCTTGCAATGCTAAGCTTTGACCTGTTGACACGTCAAACACTTGGCAACATGCTTGGTGATGTCCACCTTCATACCTAACCACCAATAGTGTTGACGTAGATTTTGATACATCTTAGTACTACTAGGATGAATGTTATAACTGCTACTATGTGCTTTTGATAAGATATCTTCTCTAAGCTCCACATCGTCAAGTACAACCAATCGTCCTTGAAACCTCAGTGTTTCGTCATCAAAAATCTGAAAGTCAGCCTTTCTCTTCTCGGCGTCTTCTTGTAGAATTTTTTGAACATCTGGATTTGTCGGCTAAAGTAGCTTGATCCTGATCTGGACATCCGGTTCAATTCTGAGGGTGGTCATAAGATTCGAAAGGTGACCAATCTCAAATTTGAATACCGAATCTCGAGCTCTCTCGATTAGGTTCCATTCCTTAACTAACATATGAGCAACTGAAGACTTTCGACTCAAAGCATTAGCGACCTTATTCGCCTTCCCAGGGTGATATAGGATATCACAATCGTAGTCCTTTAGCAATTCCATCCATTGGCGTTGTCTCATATTCAACTCCTTTTGAGAGAATAAGTACTTGAGGCTTTGATGATCTGTGAAGATTTGGAATATTTCTTTGCACAAGTAATGTCTCCAAATCTTCAAGGCGAAAATAATTGCCGTGAGTTCTAAGTCATGCATCGGGTAATTCACTTCATGAGGTCTCAACTGACGAAAGGCGTATGTAACAACCCTACCATGTTGCATCTGCACGCAACCTAATCCTCTTAACGATGCATCACTATAGATATTGAATCCTCCAGAACCAGATGGAATGATCAGCACAGGTGCGGTAGTCAACTTTTGCTTCAACTCTTGGAAACAACACTCACACGTGTCTGTCCACACAAACTTTTCTTCTTTTTTTAAGAGTCTTGTCAATGGCGACGCTAATGCTGAGAATCCTTCCGTGAATATTCTATAATAACTTGCCAAACCCATAAAACTTTTGATTTCTGTTACGGTAGTTGATCTTGGCCAATTGATCACGGCTTCAATCTTGCTCGAGTCCACAAAGATTCCTTCGCCAGAAATCACGTGACCTAAGAAAGCAACACGAGTCAACCAAAACTGGCACTTGCTGAACTTGGCGTACAACTAATGAACTCTTAAAGTTTGCAGTACCAATCTTAGATGACTCTCATGCTCTTCATCACTTCTCGAATACACACTAGAATATCATCAATGAACACGATCACAAACTAATCTAGATATTCCTTGAATACTCGGTTCATCAAATCCATGAAGGTAGCTGGAGCATTCGTCAACCCAAATGGCATCACTATGAACTCATAATGATCATACCGAGTACGAAATGTTGACTTTGGAATGTCCTCCATCCTAATCCTCAACTGATGATATCATGTTCTCAAGTCGATCTTCAAAATATCGACGCTCCTTGCAATTGATCAAACAAGTCATCGATCCTCGGAGTGGATACTTGTTCTTGATCGTCACCTGATTGAGTTGCCGATAGTCGATGCATAGGCACAACAAACCATCTTTCTTCTTTACGAACAAAACTGGTGCTCCCCAAGGTGATGCACTAGGATGTATGAATCCCTTATCCAACAACTCCTGCATTTGCACCTTCAATTCTTTCAACTCAGATAACGCCATCCGGTAAGGAGCCTTAGAGATTGGCTCTGTCCCGAGTGCTAGTTCAATCACAAACTCGATCTCTCTCTCTCTAGCGGTAACCTTGGCAATTCCTTCAAGAAAACATCTAAAAATTCTTGTACCACGGCAATGTCTTCCATTTTCAACTCCTCAACTAATATATCCACGACCGTTGCTAGATAACCTTGACAACCCTCATCTAACAAACGAGTTGCCTTTGGTGACGAGATCAAAGTAATCGAAGGTCCTCCTTGATTCTTGACAAACTCAAAGCTTTCACCCTCTAACAAGTCAAACTGAATTGCCTTGTGATAGCAATCCATCTTAGCTCGTTGCTTGGTGAGCCAGTCCATGCCAATTATCAAATCAAAGTCATACATGGCTAAAACTAACAAGTCTATTTTCTCCTCTCGCTCACCAATCGCTAACTTGCAACCAGAACTACCCAAAGTAGCTATCACTTTATCCTTCAATGGTGTAGATATGCTAACTGCCGATTCCAATAATACAGGACTTAATCCTATCAACTTAACATACTGCTCGGCAATAAAGGAATGAGTTGCTCTTGGGTTGAATAAAGCGTAAGCAGGATGGTCGTTCAACGAAACCATGCCTGTGATCACGCCAGGCGCAACCTCTACCTAACCTTGAGTGATGGCATACACCGTTCCTTGAACTAGTGGTCTAAGCTGTCCTCCTTGTGGTGCGTTTGGAGGTGCGTACCCTTTGATTTATCCCTTCTGCAGTGGCGATGATAACTGCGGTTGTCCTCTTGGTCACCTAGGATAGTCTCTCACTAAGTGACATTGTTGGCCACATTCATAACAAGCGCTCGTCCTTTGAGATCACAGGGTTGTACCATGTTGCCTTTCGCAGAAGTGACACAGGCCGTTCTGACCAAGCCCTATCTTCCCGATTCCACCCTTCCGGTTGGGCGGGACTTGAAATCTTCCTCCCATCATGGGCCTCTTCCCATGCTGGATTCCTTCTCTACTAAAGCCGAACCGTGATCCAAATGCGGCAGCTCTCTCGTTCTGATCCCTCTCGATCATCTGGACCCTCTCATATAGGTCACTGTAATTTCTCAGGTTGAGCATTATCAGTATACTCCTCAATTCCGGTCTGAGTCCATCCCTGAATCTTCTCACTCAATTCGCTGGATTCTCAACTAACTCCGGAGCGTATTGTGATAGTTTAGTGAACTTCGCCTCATATTGATCTACCGTCATGGAGCCTTGGCGAAGGTGCTAAAACTCTACCATCTTCATCTCTCTAGCAGTCTCTAAGAACCACTTTTTGTTGAAAGCTTCAACAAAGGCGTTCCACTTTGAGATGACACCTTTAGGAAATATCGCTCCTTGGTGGTTCTCCACCAAGTATTTGCAACTCCCTCCAGCTGGTAAGTTGCAAGGAGTACCTTCTCAGTCTCATTGCACATCAATAGTGCAAAAGTCTTTCCAAGTCCTTGATCCATAAAGTGGCGGCCTCGGGGTCTCCTACCCCGGTAAACTTCGGTGGATTCAACTTCAAGAACTATTCCACTAACTTATGAATCGGTCTCCCTGTGACCACGATTCCTAGCGGAACCTCAGCGGGTGCGGCGGTAGGTGCGGCTATAGCAACACATTGGTAGCGGCAGTAACGGCAGCTGCAATGGCGGCGGTGAAGTAGCCACTTGATTCTAGGTCTGTTGCCCCATCATCTCTTGCATGTTATCCAATGCTTGTGTGATCCCAACTGTTCCTTGATCACCTGTGGCTACGACTCCAGCACCAATGGGAGGTGGCGCTACTCCACTGACGCTAGCCTGTGCTGGCGCCCTACCTTGGCCTCCTCGAGTACTGACCCTCGTCGGTGTTCTACCCCGAGTTACGGCCCTGACGGTCCTCTTACTAGGAGTCATCTACTCCTCATCGCTCATCTTGCAGGCTTTCTACAAAGACCTGCTTCCCAATTCACACCGAATTAGAATTTGAGCGATTAACACCAATAAACTATTCTATCAAGCAGTTATCACAGACATGCATTAGCATGAAATTAAAGGCCATTTCTACTACTATCCCATGAACCATCGCACCTTATCACTCTAATCCTAAACCATGCTATGATACCACTACACGGGGATGTCACGCCTTGATCCTTGGGTGCGCGTCCATCTCGGCTTGGTCAATTAAATAGCGATGTCCCAGGACACATTGCTAACCCATTCATTTTAATAAGCATGCAGAAGCAAATATAAAATCCCCAGACAACAACAAAATGGTATAAAAAAGTAGGGCCCATTTTTTTTTTCGCAAAATGCCTTTTTATAAACACACAGGCTTATACACGGAAGCCTACAAAAAGGGATCGGCTTTCAACGAAAGAGAATTGTTGTATGACTAACTAGTCGGACAAGATTGCCGATTCTTCGGGCTTCACCTCCTAAACTCCGGGTTTCGGGTCCTCCACCGTTGTCAACTAGGGACCTAAAAATATTATCCCACAATGGGATGAGATGACGTCTCAGCAAGTTCAACCTCCTAAGACCCGACTAGGAAGAAAATACGCTAAAAGGGCTGCCTAAGCACAACACAAGTCAGAGAACTTACCTTAGCCTCGATTTCCTTCCTGCAATTCAATACAATTCATAAGCTCATTGAGTCATATCGACAAATCAAATCATTCAATTAGATAGAATCATCGATCAATCGACTCAGTCGATTCCATGTCAACGAGACAATTCCCCGGTCATCTCAATCGATACTATCTATAAGTCTGATCATAATCCAGGACTGCTCACTCCAAGCCAATAATAGATAGTATAGCTCGCCAAAAGCTGCCTTAAATACTGATATAGTATATCATATATGCTCACCAGAAGCTGCTAGCCATACTTTTAAGTATGCTAATAATTATATATGCTCACCAAAAGCGGTTAGATCCACTGATCCGCTAATTCTATATATGCTCACTAGAAATTGCCAAATCCACTAATCTGATATATTTATTATGCTCACCAGAAGCTGCCGCAATTATTGGTCTAATCATCTGATCAATTCTCCATTTTTATCATACCTGATAAAAATACTTGTGTGTGGGTACCCGGTTAGCCATAGCCAAAATACAATTTTCTACCACTTGAAAATCCCACCAATTTATATAGTCCACCAAAATTTTTTTGGTGTTGTAAACCGACGCTCGGTTATTTTCCAATTAATTACTGAAATTAATTAATTTGGGAATAAATCCCAAAATACAAATTACACCAATTCAACACAAATTCGGGCTCAATTAAATAAACAGATCACGCCACTGCCATCAACATAAAATTCCGATCACCGGCTATCCCGGTCTAATTTTCAAAAAATAAATAATTAATTAAATAACTACGGGAAATAATTATTAAATGCCAATAATTAAAACTTAGGCCCATAAAGCCTAATCAAAAGCCGAGACGGACCTGGAAAATTTCCGAATCACTCTAGATAAATACTAGAGCTTGTCTAGACCCCAATTGCACTGACTATCCACCTAACATGCATCGGTAATTAATTAAATTCATTAATCAAATATAACTAACCACTTTATCCATACTTAGTTTAAACTAATCAACCCTTAAGCGTTATTAACCTACTAAGCGAGGATTAGTGAGTTAAACTCACTTGTTCAGCGAACCGCTCGGTTCAACTTGACGGGAAAGTGACAAAGGGCAAGAAACTCCAAAGCAGGCTTGGCAACTGGGGTCGGGAACGCTTGAAAACGGGCCCGACAGCAACTTGGAGACCCACTAGACTTTGCTTCTATTCGGTGCTGAGAACAATGGAACAAACTCGGCTGAAGCAGAAACTAATGGAGGTGAGGCGGTAGGGCTGTAGGAGCAAGGGTGCTTCTGGCAGTTGGCGGTGGCTCAGACAACGAGAGCTACTTGTGACAGTGGAGGGGACGGCTTGAGGGACCGATTGGATGTGGAAACAGGGGAGGACAACGGCCGGGGGCATGCGTGCGGGTAGGGGGTGTGACGGGCGCAAGGACGGCGTCACAGTGGGCCTTGGCAGGCAGACTGCTGTTCGACGACTTTAGCTGATCTTCTCTACAAGTTTTTGAAGTCCTCAAAGCATAATAAGGAAGAAGAAGAGGCTGGTCGACGGCTTGAGGGGGAGATGGGGCAAGGGGGCCACTAAAGGCTTCAACTCAATCTTCTTGTCCCCCTTTGCTGACCTCATTAACCCAGCTGGCCTTCCAGCTCATTTCCAACCCCAATGTGCCCCTTCTAGATGTCTTGGAGAGGTCCACAAGTTGGGTCCATGGGGTGTTACGAATTTGCATTGATTTTGCTTCAATTGGAACTCAAATGCCTCTTGAATCACTCAAATTCAGCTCTCATAAATTCAACCAACACCTCACCGATCCAATTGGTATTTTTCCTCACCAATTGATCCCACTTGCTTCCCAATTTTGCGATCAAAAACGGTCCTCGACATTTTCTAGACAAAAACGACCCTACCTCAATTTTTTCCTAAAAAGTCTTGGTTTGCAGAAAAATATTCAAAGACTAAGTTAACGTTTCTAAAATAACTCGTGACATGACAGAACTTTCAATTTCTGAAATCGAATTCAAATTCGTGATTAATCTCAATTTGGCGCGATTTTAGCATGATCTAGGCTACCGGGTAGCTTTTAGAAATTTTTAGTGTAAATGACATGTGGTTGATTTTCTTCGAGCCACAATGAACCCATTTGACATATTAGTGACTCTCGGTCGTCATGAAAATCTCGAGAATTCAAATACGAACATAGGGTACCAAAACAATAGAAAAATCAGTCTAGTGTCGGTCGACAAGAATTTTCCAATTTAGTGGAGTCACCCACGTTTAGACGCACACATCTCTGTCAAACCAACCTATCTATGATCTCGAATCGATTTTTAACTATGCTATAATGATCTCTAAAGATGAGCACGGTCGAGTAGTCGACCCTGGTCGAATTATCAAGTTTATTGCATTAAAATTTCTTAATGGCTTTCCCTGATAGTCTAGTTATCTCGAGAGTGATCAGCTCTGAGAACAGCCCTATAGGCGCATTGATGAAAAGTCTGATTAATTTAATTGAAAGCATAATTGAAAAATCCAGGATGTCACATAGATAGTGGGTAGCGGCGACCAATGACAAGTATATATTTATAAGAGCTAAATGACGAAAATAAATGATGGATTCATTTAAAATTAAATTATTATTGTGAACTTAATTTTCTGGCAATTTAGATTGATAAGATCAAAATAAGAAACCTCTTCCTTAAAAGAATAGTGTAGATATACATGCATATAATTTTGTCCCTAGTTGTGTATGCACAAGACATGACAACCTTCTATCTTCTCTGCTCTCTCTCTTTTCTCATTTATACATGAGAAATTTTGAAATGTTATGTGTGAGCCCAAAGCCCTCCATATTGGTAGCCCAAAGTCCTCCATATTGGTAGGTTATACGGAGCCGCATAATTTAATAACTAGAATGCACCAAGTTCATACACACTACAGCCCCGTTTAGTTCAACATTCCCAAGGACTTTTGAACCCTCAAAGCCTTTAAAGCTCATTGGAAAAAATATTAGATGTTTGGTTCAGCTTTATGAGGCCTTATTGGACAAATGCTAGCATTTGGAATGCTGAAAGCCTAAAGCAAGTTTCTACCTACTTTGGGCTTTCAGCATTTTCATAATGCTAAGTGGTTTTATGGCTTTTTATTCTTTCCAATAGTGCCCCTAATAGTCGTGTTTTTCTTTTTTACCTTCAAAAAGCACTGTTCATTGTCTTCTTCCTCGAACTTGGACTTGTTGGTCCATTACAAAGCTCAATCGGCAGGCGGCCAAATTTGGCTACTAGGGGGCTAGATCTAGCCGCTAGGAAGCCTCACCTGAGGTCACCTGGGTCGCGCGACCTCACACGTGACCTAGGCGGCGCCTCTTGAGGTCGTGCAACCCAGGGCATCTCCTGAGGTCACCGACCTCAAGTGAGCCACCTCCCCACCACCACCACCACCACCACCACCACCACCACCACTAGCTGCCTTCCCACCATCACCACCACCACCGTCAAAGCCGCCTCCCCACGATTTTGCCCTCTTCAAGGCATCTGCATCTCCTTCTTCTTTTTTCTTTTCTTTTTTTTCCTTTTTCTTTTCACCTCAAAGTTGGTTTGCAATATATATATAAATGAGCATCCAAATAGTCTTGCCTTCAACATGATCATTCATTCAAAGATACTTGGGGAAATGCAAAGTCATTTTTTCAGAGTTGAACCAAACGGGCCCTTTATCTACCAAAGCATGTCTCTTGCTAGAAGAGGCCTCTTCTACCTACGGAAAGAGAGGACAATCAATTGTTTTGTCTCCTTATCGTACACCTCTACTCACTTTAATTTTTTTTATCTAGTTTTGATTGTCTCTTGTTCTAACACCATTTATCTCTTGTTTTTCTTCTT
The DNA here is from genome assembly GCA_017140475.1 of Eucalyptus fibrosa. Taxonomy (NCBI): domain Eukaryota; kingdom Viridiplantae; phylum Streptophyta; class Magnoliopsida; order Myrtales; family Myrtaceae; genus Eucalyptus; species Eucalyptus fibrosa. The sequence continues at coordinate 20,677,924 of CM029507.1, forward strand.
CTGCTTTGACACGTCTCTCTCTCTCTCTCTCTCTCTCTCTCTCTCTCTCTCTCTCTCATTTTATTTATTTATTTTCTGGTGTTTTTAGCCTTTTATGACTTAATTTAAGTGTTAAGTCGTAAAATATCATGTCTTTACTCAAGGGACCATGCGTAAGCAAAGTAGAGAATGAAAGCATCTAAGAGCAAAAATGGAGGCTAGAACTTGAGACTTTGAACGGGTATTTATAGGTTAAACATGGCTGATATTATCTCTTTGTTTCTACTGGAATCAAGCTCCATACTGAAACCACACCCAAAACCATGATGAAAGGAATATCATCCACAGAAGTAAAAGATGTAGGAGGCGGAGGCAGCACAAGGTGATTAGGATGAAAGTTGTTAGAATAGTCCTAAGTTTAAGCCCTTGAAGGAAATCCCATCCAAGTAGAAATACAAAATCCAAAAGCACTCGTGGTTTGATGCCGGAACAAACAAGCAAATATTGAAATACTTTCCATATAAGAGTCAGACTCCTAGTTTGATTAGGTTTCCTTGTTTAAGTAGGCTAAAAGGATTTATCTTTTTTTGGATCCAAATATTCATTTATATAGTCAATGTTGGTTTGAGTACACTAGACTAGATGAGTTTTTCACCCTAACAATCTATTGTGCGCGCGTGTTAGTGAATTACATTCCAAAGAGTTTACAAGAATTTGAAGCCAATAAGTCTCGTTCTTATATTTTTAAATTTCTTTGCAAGTTGAAAGATTCTTTTTGTGCGAAATTGTGAAGCCAAATACTATGTGAGTTATTATGTGTAATTGGGGTTGCGAAACAATGAGAGTATTTAAATAACTCAAGTGTAGTTGTAATATTTCTGTTTTACTGCTTAATCTATAGTGGAATTCTACACTACTCTCCTCATGAAGTAGGTCATACCGATCAAACCATGTAAATTTGGTGCCCAATTCATTTCCTTGTTTTGTTTATTATTGTGTATGATCACTCATTTTTACAATAATTGGTATCAAAGCAAACTCAACTAACTTGAAGAGATTCAAAGGCGATAGAAGAAGGAAAAGTGAAATGAACAGATTTGATGGGAAATTATTTTGGTTTTAAGAATATGCAAATTGAGGATTATTTGTCTAGAGGAGCAAGCACTTGCCCTTATTTAGAAGGAAGCCGAAATTAATCATCAAGCCTATTAGGATTAACACAATAGCCGCACATTGAGTGTTAATCAGCCGACATTGGCTTATATTGTTGTGTATAACCTCATGAAATTGAAGACCACTGCCGAGTTGATAAATGCCTAGTTGAACACAAGAAGTGCTTTACGATCAATAACGGCTATTTGATGTGATACTCATTTCACTAAAAGATGGACGAATGCGTGTCGGTTACTATGCAATGAATTCATTGTGATTGTTATTCAATTGTGTTTGATTGAGATTGACTTTGATGGTGAGATATGTGTTTTTATTTTATTATCCTCATTGCTTGATGAATAGAATACTACCATTATTGCTATTGGGTTTTTCTTTTGGTCAAGAAGCTTGACACTTGATAAGGCTAGCAATTTGATTTGGAGTGGAGACATCTATAGGAGAGAATTCAGTGAACATATAGTTATCAGTTTAGAAGGTGAAGGTAAAGGGGGAACTAGTACACGTGTTAGTAAAAATAGGGAAGAAGTACAGCCCAAGTGCCAAAACTTGGCACAATGAGGTACTTAAGTGCTAAAAGTTAGGAAAATAACACTTAAGTGCCACCTTCGATGAACCCCATCAAAAATTCTCCACAATAATTTTTTATTATTTTTTCTTACCTACATTGCTCGCCGGAGAGCTAACTCAACAAAAAAAATGCAAAAACGATGTTTTGGTGAGGATTTAAATCTAATATAAAAATTAATTAAATTAAATTTTTAAAATTTTTAAAAGATAATTAAAAAAAGGGAGGAAGCACATAGCTGAGGACTTAGCCCTTACTACCGTCATCGAGAAGGATCGGTCATGGTGGGGGGAGGGTCGACCAAGGTCGTCGGGCCTTAGCTAAGGGTCAGTGACCCCGGCCAACCGAAGGCCTACAAACCCTTGCCTAGATTTGGGGTGAGGGTTGCGGCCCTCCCCTAGATCCGGCGAGGGTCAATGGCCCTTGCTTGGCCTAGCCAAGGGTCGCCACTGGTTGGGGCAACCCCCTAGTGGGCTGTGACCTTTGGCCTAGTCGGGTGAGGGCTATCGACCCTCGCCCCAGATTTGGGTGAGGGTGGGCAAGGGCTTGAGGGTGGGCGAGGGCTTGCAAGCCCTCGCTGCCAGTTAGCTGGGGTCGCTATGCCCTGGCCCTTCTTGGCGACGATGAGGAGGCGGTGATGGTGAGAACTCAGCCCTCAACCACGTGCTTCCTCCCTTTTTATTTTTTATATTTTTTTAAATTTAGCTTTAAATTTAATTTAATTAATTTTATATTTGTTATTTACCCATGTCAATAGCAAAATGACGTCGTTTTTGCACTTGTTTAACCACGTCAGCATGCAAAACGACATAGTTTTGCATTTGCCTCATCGGAAAATTGCCACGTTAGCATTTTGGCTTAATTTTCTCACTGTTGGCACTTAAGTGATCTATTTTGCTCCGATTTTGGCACTTAAGTGTCACTTTCCTAACTTTTGGCACTCTAGGTATCCGACACTCGTAAAAATAGTGTAAGCCTAAATGACGTAATCAATCTAGGATTGATGACGTTGTCTATTAGAATTTTGGCAAAGGACATCTTAGAAAGGATTGCCTTAAACTAAAGAATAAGAAGGGTAAGAGAATTAGAATCGATGAAAGTAACTCGGATAGTGAAAATTATGTCTTGTCTTTCACTAAAGATTCATAGTTTGATTGATGAGTTAGTGCCTTGTGGTTACTTGTTTCACATTGCACCAAATAATATTTGCTACTTATCGGTGCACTAGTAGTGGTAAAGTTGGAGAACAAAATTGAGTACAATGTTGTGGGTGTTGGAGATTTAAAAATTAAAATGCATCTTGATATCTTAAGGACATTGACTTGTTGATTCATGTTCCAAAATGGAAAAAGAACCTAATTTCCTTGAGTATCCCGAATTTTGCTAGATTTTGATGTGGATTTTTGAAGGCCATTTGAGATATCTTGGTGACGGTGAGAAGAATTGAGTAGAGTGGCTTGTATGAGCTTCAAAGGGAAATAGTGAAGGATTTCACCATAGGGACGTTGGATGCATTTCGAGAGTATAAATTTTGTAGTATTCATTTGTGGTACATTGCTGTGAAGAACTTGAAGTTCTTGAGTGAAAGGAATATGCTGTGCGGTTATGTGGCTAAGGAACTATAAGTGTTGTAACTTAAACAAACCGCAAAAAGTGTAGTGCAATTCGACCGTCAGAAAAATCACAAAAAATTGCTAAGTTGATTCACTATTCATAGGTTGTCACAATTTCCTTTGAGAAAAATTTCCAGATTTATGCTATCAATTGTGGATGACTATTTGATGAAATTATTTGTGTTGAGGCACAAGCTTGATATTGTTATCAATACCAAACAATTGAGCACCTTGATCAAAATGGAGACTGGTGAGATGATCATACATGTGCCGATTGATAGTAGCATGAAGTTTTACATGGAGCTGTTGAACAAATTCTCCATGAAGATAGGCATAATGAAACACTGTATTAGTACCAGCGAACCACAACACATTGCAGAGTTGATGAGCAGTGTGTAGTTTTGCAAGCCTGCTTCTAATGACCAAGTATAGAAAGACTTCAGTCCACCGTACTTTGCTAATCAAACACGAGATGAAATTTAAACCCCACTTTCAAATTATAAATGTAAGAAAATCCTTACGCCGTGATCAACAACTTCGCCCCCCACCCCCCTCCCAAAAAGAAGAAGAAGAAAAAGCCTGTTTTACTATGGCAAGTGAGGTAAATCAATCAAATATCTATGTTTTCACATCAAATAACGTAGAAAAGAATAAAGCCAAGAAACATAGAATATCTCTTTTTTCCTGCATGTCATTTTTGGTGTGTTTATATTGAGTTCACAATTCTAGCGTCGCCTGATTAGAAGGATAATAATACAAGACCATAAGCTAGAGAGTATTAAGAATTGTCTTAATCGAGTTCTTGGTCTCTGCTGTTGACTTCAATTTAACCATAAATAGTGAAATGTACGTGACTTCTAACGTCTACCACCTCATTTGGGCAACTCTCTGGATTGGTCCATCTGTGTTTGCATGATCTATTTTGTGATTGCAAGTTAATTTTTTAGGAAAGCGACTCTTAAATTAACCATCGTCTCTTGCTTTACCATTTGGAAACATCACATAATCATTGGTCCATTTGTGTTTGCTCTTTATATTTTATGATTATAGGTCAATTTTTGAAGGAAGTGACTCTCCAAGTGATCACTATCTCTACCTTTACTATCTGTAACAATCACACATTAATTCTACACATGAATCATGTGGATGGCTTCAATTTAACCATAAATGGTGAAATGGACATGACTTCTAATGTCTGTCATCTCATCCAAGCAACTCTCAGGATTGGTCCATCTGTGTTTGCTCTTATTATTTTGTGATTATAGGTCAATTTTGAAGGAAGTGACTCTCCAAGTGATCATTGTCTCTAGCTTTACTATACGTAACAATCACACATGAATTTTGCTCATGAATCTTGCGGATGGCTTCAATTTAACCAAAACTAGTGAAATGGACGTGACTCCTAATGTCAACCATCCCATCTAGGCAACCTGAGGAGTGGTCCATCTGTGTTCGCTCCTATTATTTTGTGATTATAGGTCAATTTTTGAAGGAATTGACTCTCCAAGTAATCATTATCTCTACCTTTTTTTTTTTGGTCGAAAGAAACACTCTTATTTAGATAATCGGAAACGTACACCCTGAAGCAAAAGCGTCGATAGGTAACAGATCAGGAAGTACAGCAGGTGGGTGTAGAAACCACTATCTCTACCTTTACTATCTATAACAATCACACATTAATTCTGCTCATGAATCATTTGGATGGCTTCAATTTGACCATAAATGGTGAAATGGACATGAATTCGAACGTCTAGCATCTCGTTTAGGAAACTCTCAGGATTGGTCCATCTATGTTTACTCTTATTATTTTGTGTTTATAGGTCAATTTTTTAAGGAAGTGACTCCCCAAGTGATCACTATCTCTACCTTTACTATTTGTAACAATCACATATTAATTCTATTCATGAATCATGTGGATGGCTTTTTTTTTTTTGTTGGTCCTACTCTAATCCTACTTTAACACTCACTCTCAGACTTTTACCCTTGCCTCCTTGCAAGGCATGGGAGTCGAAACTCATTCCTGAAATGAAATCGTTCACACCCCAATCCCCCCTGAGAATGGCTTTAATTTAACCATAAATGGTGAAATGGATGTGGCTTCTAACGTTTACCATCTCATCTGGGCAACTCTCAGGATTGATCTGTTTTTGCACTTAGTATTGTGTATAAGTCAATTTTTAAAAGAAGTGATATTGCAAGCTCCTGGAGCCCAACATGTTGGCGCAAAGGCGAATGGCCGACTAAGTGCTAGACTTAACTCGGACTTTCCCACACCCGCCAATTTATGACATATATTTTACATTTTTTACCTACAAGTTAAATCCGTTTAGAAATTGCCACTAATTGATTTGGGATGAATCGATTGAAAATCCACGTAAAATATTAAGAGAAATATTTTACTCGCAACTAGAGAAATTAGGATCAGGAACTCGATTACACCGAGTTAATCACCTAATACCATTTTGGTACTTAATTTTGTTTAAACCTTGGAGTTTAAGTTTTTTTAGGGATTTTTTATGCATTTTTTAAGAAAGCTACTCAAAAACTATTTTTTTAACCTTTTTTCTAACCATTTCAGGATTCGCCTCGGTGGCCCCGCTTGACATTGAAGGGAGAGGTGAGGGTTCAAATCTCCACCTTCTCGAGGGGGATAGAGTGGGGACGTATAAATTTCGGTAGTGGGTTTATTTCCATGCGCAAGCGGGGCAAAAGTTTGAGTGAGTGTAGAGTAGGAATAGAGTAGGGTGACAAAAAAATATTTTTTTTTCTGATTTTTGGAAAATATAAATTATTTTTTTATTTTTAATTTTTTAACTATATTTAAAAAAAAAATTATTTTTCAATAATTTTTTAATCCGAAATTGGGACTTAGGCTGGGCCTTTAAGCCCAGTCCGAATATAGGCTGCTGCTACTCTTCAGAGTTCGGGCCGAGGACCCAAAGACAAAGAACGAAATGGGCTCAATGAATTTAAGCCCAACTCATCCAAAAAATCGGCGCCCACTCGAGCAATCTGATCAGCCCAAGAATGTAAAATAGCCTCATTATAACCATAATTAAGCCCAAATTTCCTAACCCAACGGAGTTAGACCGAAAGCCCGTGCTGAATTACTCCTTCCCTTCAGTTTTTCTTTTCTTTGTTCCTACTCCCATTCACAGAAGCATTTCCAGCACAAGTGCTGGCTTCCTTCTCCCCATAAAGCGAGAATGCTTGCTGATTCGTGCCCTACAGGAAACCTAAGTTTGGTTTTAAAAATACTCAAGCATCAAGACAAGCCATGTCTAGCTACCGGGCACGGCTACGGCTACCACTACCCTTCCTCCTTACCGGCCAAGGATCAGTCATTTGCGGAAATACGATGCACCAAAAAAGAAAAAAAGACCAAACTTGAACATACAAAGTGAAGGACAGGGAGGGGGATCTATTAAAACACATTTGACATTCCACGAACACCAAAAGTGGGTGAAGGACAAATAACGCACGTACGCATTCTGGTCTGACATTTCATCGAACACACAGAGGGTGTCGGCTTAAGAGGTAATAATAAGCCCGCCCAAGACTCAGACTCACACTTAAATAAGCATATAGTGAATAAGCGAGACTCAACTTAAATGCCGGCATGAACAAAATGAAGCAAGCCTCGGCCATCAACAAAGGACGCGAACATGACATGCATAGCTTAAGCATTCCATTGAGCACATGGCGTGCATCGGTGGAGGAACGAGCATAAGCTCAACTAGGACATTGGGCGAGGACTAAGACGGACGGCAAAACATAAACAGGGACCTAACAGCAACAAAGCACAACATAGCGAGGTCAAAACTCGCATAGCTCGATTCAGTGAGCTTGAAATAGGGCGTGTATGCGAAAACATGGCAGTCGGCCAATAGTCCTCCCTATTAATACTTGATTTTTAGTCGACATGTCATTAAAGGCAAAAATTTGAGATTAGGCTTTCCAATCATGATGGAGCCCATTTCTCAAATAAAGTGTCTTTTCTCATTTATTTCTCTTTGGCCTATGATTTATAGGTAATTCCCTATTCATTTTTACTATAAATCCTATTGACACCTAATTTTAAGCCGAAATGGAGATAAAGGTAAAAAAAAAACAAAGATTAGGGTTCCTGGACATACCGAGCCCGTTCCTCGAAAGAAAAGGTGTAATTTCTTATTTCTTTCTTTTGGCCAATCATTTGTAAGTAATTTCTTATTCAACACTATCGAAAATTTAAAAAGTCAACTAGGATCAAAATTTGGCTTTTTTTGTATAAAAAGATTTCTTTTAGCCTTAATATCACTTTGGCCACATTAGTTCTAGAAAAATTCAAATTTTTTATCATAAAATCAACTATTTTGAAAAAAAAAATCAGCTAATAATTGACTTTTGATCAAACATTTGACTAAGAAAATTGGAAAATATAGAAATCCACAAATCGCTTTGTTTTAGCTTCATCTTGACTTTAACAATTAAAATTTTTTGCAAAAATTGATTAAGAACCTCATTTTACGAGTTTTCAGTTTTAGGTTCAAAATCGACCATAAAGAAAATTACTTTTATTTTGTTCATATTTTAGCCTAGTTCCTTGTACGATATTTGATCTAGAAATTATTACTTATTCCGTCGTTCGGCTAGTTTTGGAATTTGGTAAGTAGGCGTGCAAATGGCCATTTTTAGCCATAATTCTTCATGATTTGCATATTGATACTCCTATTCTACTCATTTTCTTGAATTAAATTCAAATATGGGGTCAATTTTGGCAAATTCACTCAAGAACTTACCAATTTGATGGATTTAGCTTACTTGAACTTAAGAAATCTAAGCTAATGAGCTCCAATTAGTGCAATTCAAATTGACCTATTCTAGAATAAGGTTTAATTTGATAGATTGAGGTCCAATTTTGACATTGGTCCTCGATTTATCTTTGACGCAAAGGTCATACCCTTGTTCTACTGTCAATTTGAATAAATAAGCCATCTCGAATATCGGCAATTGAACCAATTAATGCATTGTTATTTTAATTGGACTAAGTTTTAACTAATTTGCATTTCGTGATAAGCAATTATGAAAATTTACCGATTTCGGCCTTTAATTGAGCAAAGATTCTTTTTAAATGACTAAATTGCACCCAAAAAAAAAAAAAAATAGAAAAAGGAGATAACTAATCGAATCGATCAAATCAGTTCGGACCGGTTCAACAGGTCCGACTAATCACCGGTGGGAATGGTTGGTTCGACCATTTCTTGACCAGGCCACAACGGCCGGCAAGCACCATGAGATGGCTCATGTTGTGGCCAACGTATCATTACCTTCAATTTTCAAATTTATGCAATTACCCCAGATTTGCAAAACTATGAAAATATCCCCCCCCCGGGATTAGACCATAATTTCAAATTTAACTTGAAAATCAATTGTCACCATCCATTGAAGATGCATCATGACCATTCAAATTAACATATGCATAATTAGGGGTTAATCAAATTTGTTAGACTAGGGAGATCAATCCCTAGCCTTTGGATTAATCAAAATGCTAGGATTTCATGTTGCATTTAGACTATATAACAACTTTTCCCTCCAAAATTAGAGAAGGAGGCCATTTTTGCAGAATTTTTCTCTCTTTCACTTGAATCTCTCTCTCCCTCCCCCTCGTGCACACTCCCCTTTAGCCTCCACCATTCGCCACACCCTCGCTGCTCGCCAGCGCCTCCTCTGATGATGCACCACCCTCTCTAAGCATCACTGCTCCCCCTTGGTTCCTGTCGCCTTTGTCCAATTGCCGAAGAGCCGCCATAGCCACCTATCACTATCTTCTTTCGATTGGCGCCAAAGACCGGCACTCATGTCAGTAAGGTTCGTTGAGGTTTTGATCACAAATCGGCAGTCCAACAATCATCCCCTAACTTCCGACAGCTTGTGAAGGTAATCCTTGAGAAGTTCTTGAAGATTTGGCGGCCTTTGATTGAAGGTTGATGAAGTTCTATTTGAGAAAATTATAAAGGTATAATCTAACACTCAAATCCGATGAAGCGATGTCAAGTTAGTTGACCAGGGCTAGGATTCAAAGTTTAGGAGCTCTTATATGCTTGAAATCATGGATAATAGATGTTGCAATGGATAATGGATGATCAATGTGTTGATTGTGTTCATTTGCATTTCCTAGAAATTCGTAGCTCCTTTGGGCTTAGTTTCTATTGGGTATCAAGATGCTCGACATCAGGAAAGCCTAGTGCCAAGGGAACTTACCAAGACGCTCGGATACTCATTTCCATGCTTGTTTACTCTTTATTTGTATTATCTCTGTGGATATTCAGGCCTGGAGGCAGTTCTTTCTGGTGGGAGCCGGGGACACGGTGAAGATTGCAAATGTTGTTTGCACTGAGGTAAATATCGCCTGGAACGGGGTAAAACAATTACATGAGGTTCTTGGACTTTTCAGGTTTGCGTGTAAAACAGCGGGAGCGGAAGGAGTATTGAATTTGCAAGGCCATTCTTGATGCGTGGGAGCCGAGGATAAGACATTAACAATAAAGTAGATCCATTTTATGTAATTAAAGTCATGTTGTGATTGGTTGATCTTACCATTTCTGTATTTGAACTAATTGTGTTTGTAGACTATTTATTTACTCATAAAATACAAGAGACCATACTTCGCTTCATTGGTGGTTGAAGAGCTGACATTTCTCTGGGTGAGTAGGATGCTTTGTATTCTTGTGGGGGCAGAAATGGCAACTCCATGGACTGGGAGGCTCAGTAACTTCACATCAACCACACGGAAAGTAACGCCAAGGAGTATGTGAATGGAAAAGATTCGCGATTCTTTCTGTGGATGCACTACAGTTTGAGGGGTACAACAAACTGACCGAAGCTGTCATTACTTGGAGCACTATGTTGTGAATGAAATTGTCAAGCAATTTCAACAGCATATTTGTTCGTACACTTTGTGTAGTCTGCAAGGTATAACGTATCCAACTATATCCACAACTCGTGGGAAACAGAAACTATCCATGTCTTCAATCCAGGATCTATCAACATGTACAATCATTTGTTTTTGTATTGGTATTTCTATTAGGATTCTTGCTAGGATTATCATTGTCTTCAGCATCACCTCCTTCAGTTATTGATTTTTGCTACTGTGTGGATTCTGGAGCTCCCAGTTGACTTCATAATGCATAGCATCTGTTGCAAAGGATAGTGAAGAGGCATCTATCATGTTCAGGTTCGATTGCGTCCTCCAACTTCATAAAGAATCCTCCAAAACTTGCATATACCAACTGCTAGATAGAATATTATGGCGTAGATACAATGCTATGGATAATGCAGATAGCCGCAGTTCATTTTCAAGTTACCTGATAAAAACAACTCCATCTCGGCTATATTCTTGCGTCGTGCAATTAAAGACTTTGACCAAAAAAATTAAAGACTTCGGTGGCATCTGAAAGGTGAAGGCAATATTGTAAGATGCTAGCTATAGAAGTTCCAGTTCACTTAGTCATTTCCCATCTCTGATGCACCATCTTCTGTAGGCATGCATTCGACAAAAACTTCGTGCAATATTCAACAATCCCTTCTCAACATCCCTCAAGTTTATTGATTGCTAAATATTGATAAGGGCCTACAAGCAAATCTCAGGCTGAATTGCCACATCCTGTTCATTCAGCATTCCATCGTAGTGAAATGTACTGGATACAGACAAGCTAATAATTCTACACCCAGACTAACATACATAAATGGATGTCTGCTGATTCTGATAGAAAGTGACCAAAGATCACACATAATTCAATCGAAACTTAGAGCATTATAGCGGCAATTTACCATTCAAAAAGCAAAGTTATTTGAGAGATGACCACCCACGATCTACTACAGTAATCGCGCTTAAACGTTACCTTCCACTTGTTATAAGGCCTTCGGCAGTGCACGACAAGCTCGTGCCTGAGGTGGTGGAAGTAGGCGTTTCTTGTCCACATGTAAGTTTCGGTGCAAAACGTGGAGTAGGCATGTGGCAGCATCTTCATTGCCCAGCCAATTCTGTATGACTTCTTTCTCAAGGGGTATTGATTGGTGATCCATGAAGGCCATATAGTCGGTCAAATAACGATCGTCCCGGTAGTAACATTGCTCGAAGGCGATAATGTTATGAAAATAGGATTCGGTTGAATGGTAAAGATGGAGGCATGGGATTTCGAGCACTCCATTCTTGAATTTGATGTCTAATAAGCACTGGCTTTTACCTAAAAGCATTGTTAGTAAAGTCAAGGAAATAAGTCAAGAACGAAACAGAATCAAATTCAGAAAACAAAATGACACAAGTCAACTCTTGCCTCTTCTCAGCTTGACTCCAGCTGCCGCCAGCTCCATCGAGCTTGGGATGAATTTGAACTCTTCATGGCACGTGTATGGCTCCTTACTCACCGATGGTAAGTGCTATTGGGAAAATATGGCTTCAAATTGGGTAAAACAATAAAGACAGATATTTAGAGTACTCAAGTCGGATTTTGAGGCGTGATATCACTTTTTTTAAGGATTTATTTGCCCCACAACATTGCTAATGGTCACCGGCAAATATTCTCCATAATACAACAAAGTCTCAAAATGAGAATATTAGATATCAATTCTAGTATTTCTCCAAGGTCTCTCTAGGAAACAATCGAAAAAAATGGATGTAGTTTTTTCAAAAAGAAAGCTCGAAAATGATCACTCTCTAGTTCTTTCGAAAATTGACAAGTATATTTATAAAATAGTCTTAAAACATATGCAATTCTTTGTAAAAAATTGCCAAAAAATGAACAAACGTGTCATTTCGAAAATTACTCGGTTGAACAAAGGCGTCTATTCATAAAAAGTTGAAAGAACGACCAATTGCAATCCTTTGGTAAATGTTGCAAACTGAATGAGCATCTTTCCAAAGGTTGTCTTGAAAAGACACAAACAAAAAGTTCAAAATAATTTTTTAAAAATAAAATTCCGAAATTTTATTTTAAATAATTTCCGAAAATTTGCAAAACAGCAACCTTTTTGAATTGATTAAAATTAATAACATAAAAATAAATAAAAAATAAATAAATAACAAATGGATTAGTGCTAATTAAAGTGTGCCAATTATTTGCGCATTCGCGGTGAGTATGGTGAGATCTAGCCCCACCCATTCATTTCTTTAAACATACAAAGAAAATCCCACACTTATTAATTGGCTCATTTCTCCCACTTTTCTTAGGTGGGACAAGGAAAACACACTTAGTTTGATTTTACAAACAAACCTCCAACAAGTGCAAGAGCCTGATCGAGTCAAGGAAGTGCTTCACCTTTGACTCCATCAGCCCCTCCGGCAGCTCTTCAATTTTCATTGCCGGCTGCAAAAACCTGTACGCGAGCTGGAGCAGCCTCGGCGTGTGCTTTTGGTGCGATCCGTACGCCATCTCAAACAGCTCTTGGATGGCAAAGAACGGTATCTGGTTCTCCAGAAGCCACATGTCATGACGGACATCATTAAGCATCCATGGCTTGCCAAAGATCTGGTCGCCAGACGGCCTCCACTTATAGCTCCAATACATCAGGAAGAGCTGGATCACAAAGACGCCGTCAAGAAGCATCATCTCCACAAACTCATCGGAGTCGAGGATGATCAGCTTATCGTAGCACTTCTGGACCCGATCCTCCCAGGACTTGATCCTCTTGATGTAGTCCTCGAGGCAGTATCTTGGGTTGTACTGGAGGAAGCTCTGCAAGTACCGCAGCTTCTGATCTTCCATTGGCTTGAGGCTTTCATTGCCGAGGTCCGATTGTGATGACGCGGGGTGTGTAGGCCTCTTTGTAGCCTTGCCACAGCTTCTCTGGAGTGGTGTAAATGCTTGGTTCAATCTGTTGCTTATCGAAGTTACGAGTTCATCGTGATGATGGGTCACTTGCAGATGTTGGCCCTGTTCCTGCCATCCTCTGTTTCTTCTCTCAACCTGAAAGAAAAATTTCCCTCCTCAGTCGATCAAGAGCAAAAAAGGTTTGAGCAAAATCTAGTGCAAGAAAGGGTACCCTATGCCAGAATAAGCCCAGAAATTACATATGGCCTCTTTAATGCAGACTGCAGAGCCATATGTAATTTCGGCATTACTTTTTTTAGCCAAAAAAGTAATTTTTTAAAAAAAATGAAGAAGGAAACAAACAAAGAAGGAGCGGGAATTCAGACATAGGGTTTGGTTAGTTTAAAATGAATTGTGCATCCATTTTTAGACCGCTAAATGACGAAAATAACCCGAATATTCATTTAGAACTATTTCATATTGTTATGAATTTGATTCTGCGATTCTGGGTCGATTTAGATTAAGAGACCAAAAAAGAAATCTCTCACTCAAAGCATAGTATATACATGCATTTGATTTTGTCACCTAGTTACCTTTCACACAAGATACATCTTTTTGTCCCCTTGCTCTCTCTCTTTTGTCATGCCTACATGAAAAATTCTTAAGTGATCAAATATAAGCCCAAAGCTTTTGATGTTGCTAGGTTTCATGTGGGATTCACGTGATTTACTAATTAAAATGCATTATACTTGTACACAAATAAATGTACCCACAAATGTTGCTTGCCAAAACTTAGGATTACGGTGGCAATTTGCCCTTCAAAAAGAATTCGAGAGATGGAAGTGAGCACCCGGTCTGTTCTACATCAGTGCAAGCAACACCAGTGCAGTGATAACCAAGAGGACCGCCCACGAGCTACTGCAGTAATCGCGCTCGAACATCGCTTCCACTTGTTATAAGGCGTCCGACAATGTGTGACAAGCTCGTGCCTGAGGCTGTAGAAGTAGGCGTTCCTCATGCACAGCGAAGTGTACTTGCAAAAGGCATTGATTAGGAAGCTGAGTTATGAAGATCGAAGAAAGTTGGAGAAGGAAAAAAAAAAAGAAAAAAAAAAAGGCGCCATGTCTCTTCATTGAATCAATTAACAAGGGTCGAGTCCCCTCCGCCAAATTTGGCAAGCATGATATCTCTCTGTAGAAATAACAGCTTTTTAGTTGTTTTTATTGACTGTATGACCATTTTCATTAAGTTTGGGGAAAATTTCAAATAAGAGCACGAAGTGGAGTCATTTTCTTAATAGAGAACCTAAAGTGGGTATTATCTCAAATAAAGGATTAACCTTCACCAACTAGCCATGTCCAAGAGCATTCTCCTCTGAAAACGTCTTTTTCATTAATTTTCTTTTTCTTGTTTTCTTTTCTATTCTCTTTCTTTCTTCATCTTCCTCAAGCCTCCTTCGCTCTTATATAAAAACTAAATTGGTCACTTGAGGCCTTTATTTGAGACAATATTCACTTTAGGTTCTCTTTTGAGAAAATAACTCCACTTCAAACTCTTGTTTGAATTTTTCCCTTAATTTTGTTAGATCCTCTTAAATTGGATAATCTTCATTCAATGGAAAAGGAAAGGGGAAGTAATTTTTAAGTGGATCCAACCTTGATTTTGTATTGACTGTTTAAATCGATGTTTAAATCAATTTTCTCTCACGAAAAATCAATTTTAAAAGAAATTTGCAGACGTTCCGATGAATAAGTATTATAGCTAGCCACAACACTTTAAGAAATAACCACATGTAAAATGAGTAAATGGAACAAAAGGAATCAAGCCAAGAAATGTCCTAAGTAAGATAAAATAGAGTTGTTGAATTATGCAAGTCAGACACAAGTCAGGTACAATGTTAAGCTTTCGTTATGAAATAGAAAGAACCTTTTACTCGTTAAAAGAAGAAAGAACAGTGAGTTCAGAAGGGGCAAGATAGAAGTACACTAGATTTCAGCAGCCAGCACTTTCTTCTTCTTTCCTTTTGAAGTCACGACACCAGAGGAGATTAAAAGACATTACAGAAATTATTCAGGAAGAAAAGAAATCCCCTTTCCAAAGTACATTCCTAGCATCGAACTTAAAGCTTCTTCTTGGACATGGAATAGCGTTTCAAGCTAACCTTCAACTAGTGCCAATGACTTCTGTAATAAGCTTTCAGATCCTGCCGAAGACTGCAGAAATTGATGTTCCTCGTCCAAAACCGGCTCTCCTCTCTAAAACTGTTAAAAAGATTTGCCAATGCCTCGACATCCTTTGCCAATGTCTCATCATGCCCCAACCAGTTCTCAATATCAATTATGCATTTCTTGATCAGAAGCTTCGCATTGGCTCTAGTGTTGATGAGATTCCCCAAGAATGCTACATAATTAATGAAGTAACTATCATGTTTATGATAGGACTGCTCAAAAGCTGTGATATTCCTGAGAAAAGACTCCGTCATTGGAAATAGCTTGAGACATGGGATATAAAGAACACCCTCTGAAAATTTAATGTCGAATAAACAATTGCTCTCGCTTATCCTAAACTTCAGTCCTGCTGCTCGAAGGTGCGATGCCCTAGGTATTGCTTCTACCTTCTTCCATCCATCACCTTGTGCGTCTTGTGTGGCAGGTAAGTACCACGGCCTTAAAGCATCCAATAAATGATTGACATCGGAGTCGAATATCCTCACCCCTTCTGCTTTGAGATTGACTATGGAGATGAAGAAATCATTGGCGAGCTCCAATAAAGATGGGAGTACTGTCAACTGACTTCCAAATGCAAACTTGTACAGATTCTCAAGAACAAAGAATTGGAGTTGATTCTCCATCATGTTGAAGAAAACTTTATTGAGTGTTTTGAAGTTGACAAAACGTTTCCATCAATTTAGTTTGAAGACTTGTGGACTCTTCCATCAAACTCTGAAGACCTCTGGACTGCCAGACTCAAGATTCAAAGTCTATCCCCATTGACAGTTTATAGACCGTCGAAGAAGGCTTATCCAAAAGTGAGTATTTCGTTAAGGATTTGATTTTATTTACTAAAAAAGATCTCTTGGCTAGATATAGCATGTCGGAATTCATTATTCAAATTGAGATTAATTCAAGGATTTTGGATCCGTTAATTGGCAAGGTATACTTGAAAGATTCTACTTATGGAAACCTAGATCCTGATTATATGGGAGAGCAGGATTGGTGGGCTATCGACATATTCCTTAAATAACTTGAAATCTCCCTAATTGATTATGTCCAACGGGTAGATTGGAAGAATTCATTTGGTAAGTGCCAACGGGTGTGATGGCATGAAGGAGTATGTAAGGAAGACGTCCCAATTGTTTGAGTGTGTGCGCGATAGAAGAATTCCAAAGTCTAAAGCTCCTTGTTCTTAGTCAATTCAATTGTTAAGCGAAATCTTGTACGTAAAAGAGAGTTTATATCTTTGTAAGACCTTGAGAAAGTGTAGCAGAGTCTCTACACTATGGAATCAAAGAAGAGCTTTACTGTAACAACTTTTTTGTTTCATAGTGAAATCCAGCCGGTGAGCTATCAGTGTGGAAGAATAGACATAGGCTTGGACTAAGCCGAACCACTATATAAATCTTGTGTTCTTATTCTCTTCCCTAAGCTCTTTTACTTTGATCGTAACTCATTTTACATGTGACACCCCGAACTCTTCACAGGTCGCCACAGACACCAGCGTTACACCTTATTACATCTCTTATAAGAAGCTTTGTAATTCATAAACATTTTTTTTTAAAAAAAAAAGCGGTCCCAGCATGACTCATTAGCGGAAGCAAAATAAAACACCACCATCTCACCCTTCATTAACCATGATACAAATACACACTACTAATTATCATGATAAAAAGACAAGCCATGACACTTTATTTACATATTTCCAAGATGGGATTTCTTGGGTCGGTACATCAAAAGGAAAAGCCAGGACTCAGCCACGCCCGGCCTAAAACCCCAAAAAGAAACCCTCGACTCGCTACAACTCACGTGCTAAATCCCCATCATTAGTGTCGGCTAACTATCCCCAAAAAGATCTAGCTCCTACTCGTCACGCACGGGCCCTCACACCCAACCCGGTGCATCGGGCGGTGGCGGCGGCAACATCCCACGCATCACACCGTCGCGATGAATGTGGACGGATATGAACTCCTGGACAACAGGGCCCCCAGCCAGGCCTACATCGTACATGACTAAACAGTGCACTCGAATATACGTCAATCCAGGAACAGAGGGACAGCCAAACTCCTCGCACTCAACCTCTACATCGGATGGTAGACCGTAAAACACACCCCGCGTGACAGTAGGGAGCGGGATGCTGCTAATCTAAAATGTTGATCCCCAAGGGGGTGAGTACAACCACTCAGCAAGTAAAATAATCCAATAACCACTCAATGCGTCATACAATACAATCCTAACATCATACATGCCATACATGCATCCATGCGTACTTACCTTGAAGCCATGCATATACCATCATGCATCTTCATCACAATTATAACACATACATGTCGTCATGTCATAGGTTATCATCATCATGTCATACACATGTATCATCACATTATAGGTCGCCATCATATCGTACATATGTCATCATCATTATGTCCTAGGCATATCATCATCATATCATATCATATATCACCATCATCATGACATCATCATATCATACACATGTCATCATCATCATGGCATCATCATATCACACACATGTCATCATGCCAAATGATCATCATCATCATATCATGTCATATGCATATTCATCATGCCATAGGTGATCATCATCATATCATGTCATATGCATGTCTCAATTTTCACTTTTTATCTTTCAATTCGATCACCACATCTGGCATCGCATGATAAACCTCCGACACACACCACCGGGCATCCGGCCCCCCACATTCTGGGCATCTCGCATCCCAACTGGTATTACAAGGCATCCCTCGAGCGAAAACCTCCGAGACTTCCGGCATTTACACTTCCCAGCCGGGCATCTCGACACTCCTGAGGACCATCCGGCCTTGTATCTCAATATAATCCGGCTTCCGGCACCCCCCATCCCGGGCATCCTGATACTCCCAAGGCATTATCATCCGCCACAACAATCTCCTCATTTATCATTATCCATGTTCACCAATTTCGGTCTCAATTTAGCATGGCACTTGATGTAATGGCAAATAAAATCACTTTCATCCTTCAATCTATACACGCATCATCAGTCATCATCATGCATGCATCAAGGTACAATCATCCATAAAGATAAAGTTCATGGAATTCATACAATTTAAAATAGTCCATTTATCGTGCCCTTTTTATATTTATTTAAATTCCAGCTTGTACCACTTTCGAAAATATTTAATTTAAATATCCATATGGTTCTTGAAAATCATAAAATTAAGGCAAGTGATATACAAGACAATAGGATAATGATTTCACTCAAAATACATGGCCAAATCGAATTCCACACAAATTCATAATTCACACAAATACAGCATGTAATTTCGGATGAAATCAGAATGCACAGTTTCCGGAATAATTTAATTAAAATACCCGAACGACCTCCAAAAATTACGAAATTTCACCAAGTTATAGCAAAGACACTAAAGTATATTTTTCATGAAGACTTCCAAGCCAAATTCTTTTTAGATTATTTTCTACAGTCACACGAAGCTTCTGGATCTAACACCGAAATGTCCAGTTCATGCTTCTCCGAAATACTGAGTCTTCACCTACCTATTCTTCTTCATTTCCTCTGAAATTTGGATATGTTTTACTTCAAGATTTTCTCTACAAGTTTTATGAAGAGATCTAAGTCAAATATCCAGATTATAGTCGTCATTTGGGTCCATGAAGTCTCGGGTGTATTGTACCACGTCTCCAGATTTACCGTCTTCAAGAGTGAGTCGATTTACTAGGTTATACTTGTTCATTTTCCTTCAAATTTGAGTATGTTAATATTTAAGATGTTCTATACAAGTTTCATGAAAAAGTCGAAGAGAGATTTTTGATAAAAATCAACATGCAACCACAGATCTACCACAAGGTCAGCGAAATCCTTCCAGATCTGGTGTCTCAGTAGAATGAGAGTTTTACCCCTCAAATCTCCATCATTTTACACCAAATTTTAGTATGTTGTGGCTTAAGATGTTAGCTACAACTTTCATGAAGAGATCGAAGTCAAAATCGAGCTCAAAACATGCATACAAGCTCTCACAAAGTTCTGACTCAAGCGGATTCATCCGAAAACAGCAACATCACTCAAGAACAAGTCATTATAGCTTCGGTTTCTCCCTTCTAATCACTCAAAATTCGACTCTACACCAAACATACAAGCAAGACACACATGCAAGAGTAGGAAGTGGATTCCCAACTTGCCTCTAGACCACACAAAAGGTGGCACACAGCGGCGAACACGGCGGCACACGGCGGCGAACACGGTGGCGCATGGGCGGACGGACGGCGTGCAACTCCTTCCTCTCGGCTTCTCCTCCCTCTCGGCCTCACTCTCCCTCTCTCATGCACAATCTCTCTCTCACTCTTTGGGCGGTAGCTCAACCGGCCACAACTCTCTCTCCTCTTCCCTTTTATTCCCCATAAACCTCATCATTTGCAATCATTAGATTGCCTCTCAATTGGCCAATGCATGGGAGTTCTTCTTGCCACTTGGCAAGACCATGCATGGGCTTGGGCCTCCTCCTTTGGGCCGGCGATAGCCCCATCCGTGGGCATAATTGGGCTAGCCATTCGGCCCACTAAAGCTTAGGCCAATGGGCCTAAGGCCCAACCTAAATAAAAATTAAATTTTCCCTTTTTATAATTTCTTCTACAAATTTTAAATTTTAAATTCCACATGGCCAAAGTCTTGTGACATTTTATTTATAGGAATTTAATCTATAAGGTGCATGGTCAAGCATAGATTACTATCATTAATCTATCAAATTTAAAATCTCATAAACACAAGCACAATAACACATAACCTTAAGAAAACTAATGGCTAAAACATAAACCATAGGAAATTTTCATTACCTAATTATAGGCTTTAATTCCTCTAGAGGGTGACTTGAATTTTGGGATGCCACATTACAATAGTCTAATTTCCTTTTCATAATCTATTGTTGATTAGAATTGCACACTTCTATCTGGAAAATTTGTTTTTGCACATATTCACCCCCTCTAGGTGCTCGTACTGGCTTTCACAACTGGTATCAGAGCTTGTGTACTCACTTAAGTTGAAGTGTTTTACTTCAGAGTTAACGATCCATGGCTAGTATGTTGGCTCCAGGTCTGGTTGAAGGGCAAAGTAATACCAAACCGCCTTATTTTGATGGAAAAGAATACAACATATGGAAAAACAAGATGAAGGCATTCTTAAGATTAAATGATCCTCTGGAATGGGACGTGGTAAACGAAGGAATCCTTCCAAAAGCTGCAACAGTCTCAAAAAGAGGAAAAGAAGCTGTTGAGTCTAATGAAATGACTCAAGAAGAGATAATCAAGAGACAAGCTCTTGATGCAAAAATAATTTATTCTTTATATTGTGCATTATCTCCTATTGAATATAACAGAATATTTTCTTGTGAAATAGCTAAAGAAGTCTGAGATAAATTACACATCACCTATGAAGGAACTGATCGAGTGAAAGAAACTATAATCAACCTTCTGCTCGGCCAATATGAAGCATTTAAGATAAAACCAGGAGAATCTATCATTGACATATTTAGTTGTTTTACAGAGATTGTGAATGGTCTTGAATATCAAGGTCAACTAATTTTTGGACCCATGAAGGTAAATAAGTTATTGCGCGGATTGTCCAAGGATTGGAATCACATAAATACCTCAATAAGGGAGACATAAAGAATCATGCCACTCTTTGTTGACGAATTGGTTTAGACTCGTTAGTCTTATGAAGTGGAGAAAATCAACGAAGATGAAGATCCCAAAGGTAAGAAATCCATTGCATTAAAATCTAATGATGATTACGACGTCACAGATTCTGAAAACGATATGGATGATGAAGAGCTTGCTCTTATGATAAGAAGGTTCAGGAAACTGAATAGAAAGAGGAGAAGATTCAATCCAAATAAACAAAGTTTTCAAATGCTACAAAATAAATTAATTGAGAATGATGAATCCAATAAAGATGTAGTCTGCTTTGAATGCAAGAAAAAGGGACACATCAGACCCAACTGTCCCATTCTGAAGAAAAAGAAAGGAAAAACTGAGAAATATTGAAAGGCACTTAAAGCAGAAACTTAGAGTAACATTGAATGTGAGGAAAGTGATGATGATTACGCCAATATATGTCTCATGGCACAATCAGACTCAGATTCAGACTCCGAGACAGACTCAGACAGTGAAATCGAGGTAAGTAACTTAAAAATCCTTACTAAAATCTCTAGATACATTGATGAATTGTGTCTTAGTCTTAAAACTTCTCTCAAAAGAATTTCCGAACTTAAAAGGGAAAATTCTGCACTAAAACAACAGGAAAATGTTTGGAAATAAAAGGTCAAAAGTTTAGACAAAAGTGTTACTACTTTGAAAGAAAATGCATACAATCTTTCAAAAGAAAATGCATTTTTGAAAAATGATATCTCAAGTATTTCTAAAAGATTTTCTATAGGATCTGAGAAA
Organism: Eucalyptus fibrosa; assembly: GCA_017140475.1. NCBI lineage: Eukaryota > Viridiplantae > Streptophyta > Magnoliopsida > Myrtales > Myrtaceae > Eucalyptus > Eucalyptus fibrosa. Next base: position 20,699,708 of record CM029507.1, read on the forward strand.
CTTGAAAAAATTCTTTCAGCACAAAGACCTTACTTCAACAAATCGATTTAAGAATGACTTTGAAACCATTCCTCTAATTGATTTCCCCAAAGTAAATGAAAGAATTAAGCAAAAACCTACAAGAGATTCTTACAAAAATTATTTCCTAAATGTCTTTGTAAACCTGTAGGCCGTAGTGCTCTTAAATGTTTTAAGTGCAATAACTCAGATCATTTTGAAAAAGAATGTCCTATGATTTGGAAAACTGTTAAGAAGATATGGGCAAAGACTGTATATTACACTAACACCAATGGACCCAAGAAAATATGGGTACCAAAGAAAGCTTGAGTCTTTTTTCTAAATGCAGGTCACTATCAAGAAAAAGGTTAAATGATATTTGGATAGTGGATGCTCAAGATATATGACAGGAGACTCAAATTGCTTCATAAAACTTGTACAAGTTAATGGTGGAAAAGTTTCTTTTGTAGGAAACAGCAAAGGAAGAATTATGGGATACGGAACTGTAAAGATTGGAAGTCTCACGATCAGTAATGTTTCTTTAGTAGAATGACTCAACTACAACTTACTGAGTATCAGTCAATTGTGCAACACTAGTTTTAAAATCAACTTTCAAGAAGAAATATGTTCAGGAACTAATAAATACTCCTCTCAGTCTTTCACGGGGCAAAGACATGTGAATATCTATCTTTTTGATATCAAACCAGATGAATCCCAATGTCTAATCTCAATTCAAGAGGAAGCAAACTTATGGCATAGAAAACTTGGAACATCAACATGAAGTAGCCAAAATCTCAGCAAATAAGCTTGTTCGTGGACTACCCAATCTGACATACCAAAAGTCTGATCTATGCACACCATGCGTGTTGGGAAAACGGGTAAGAAACTCATTTAAACCAATAAATCAAGTATCCACTAATCGTGTACTGCAGCTCTTGCATATGGATCTCTTTGGACCAACTAGAACTTAGAGCATTGGAGGTAAGAAATATTGTCTAGTAATTATAGATGATTATTCACGATTTACTTGGATATATTTCCTGGCAAATAAGTCTGAAACATTTTCTTATTTTATAAAATTTGCTAAAAATGTCCAAAATGAGAAAGGGTATGTGTGACACCTCGAACCCTTCGTAGGTCATCACCAGCGTCGATGTTACACTTTATTTCCTCTTTCTATCTTGTACTCAAACCAGCGTCGTTAGCTACAACTTTCATGAAGTCATCGAAGCCAAAATCGGAATCCAAACACACATGCAAGCTCAAGCAAGCAACTGACTCCTACAAACCGAGCAAGAACAGTCACACAGCTTGAAAACAAACAACCCTTACCTCGGTTTTTCGCACAAATAACACCTAAAATCGAACATGCAACCAACACTACAACAAGCAAGAGAAGTTAAAGGACTCCACTTGCCTCTAAGATGAGCAAATGACGGCGTACGGATGGCGGGACACGCGGCTCCTCCTCGGCAACCGCCTCCTTCCTCTCGGTCTCTCCCTCTCTCTCTCTCGCAATTTCTCTCTCTCTCTCACTCTCTCTCTCGGCCGAATGAAGAAAACCGGCCACCTTCTCTCTCTCCTCCCCCTTATGCTCTCTAATCCTCACATGATTAGGACAATCATGGCATCCTAGTCTAGGCCAATGCATGGCCTCCCCCTTTGCCACTTGTCTCATTGGATTTTTCTTTTAAATTTGATTTGGGCTTGGGCTTGGGCCCATCCGGCCGGCCATTCTTTTGGGCCTCTAATGGGCTGGTCGACAGCCTCATTTGGGCTCTAATGGGCCGACTAGCTTGGCCCATCAAGCTTTAGGCCAATGGATCTAAGGCCCATTCGAAAATTAACCCCTTTTTCCTTTTTTTTTTTTTAAATTCTTCTATAAATATTTTTAAATTCCAATTTTCATCTTGGCCAAAGTCTTGGGATATTTTGTCATTGAAATTTAAATCATATGGCCAAGCATAGATTATTAATCTTATTAAATTTAAATTTCCACAATCACAAGCACAAATCATTTCAAATTAAAAGACTAATGGCTAAAACATAAGCCATGGAAATTTAATCACCTAATTAAAGACTTTAACACACCTTATGGCTTGGCTTTGAATTTTGGGATGCCACAATTCTCCCCTCCTTAGAGAATTTCGTCCTCGAAATTCAAACACCACTCGCGCCTTCTTGAAACAAATAGGAATACTTTTCCTTCATTTGATCCTCACTTTCCCATGTGGCTTCCTCCACATCATGATGTCGCCATAACACCTTAACTAATGGGATCTTTTTGGTCCTAAGGATTTGCTCCTTTCGATCCAATATTTGCACAGGCTCTTCAATGAATCTAGTTTTCTCATCCACTTTGATGGCTTCATGATCGAGTATGTGACCAGGATCTGGCTGGTACTTCCTCAACATCGATACATGAAACACATCGTGCAGATTTCCTAACTTAGGAGGTAATGCTAAACGATAAGCTACATCCCCTATCCTCTCAAGAATTTCAAAAGGTCCAACAAACCTAGGTCTTAGCTTACCCTTCATCCCGAATCGAGATATTCCTTTCATTGGAGATACCTTAAGGAACACATGGTCTCCTACACTAAATTCCAAAGGCCTTCTACGTTTATTTGCGTAGCCTTTCTGTCTACTCTGAGCTGCTCTAAGTCTTTCTCTGATAATATCGACAGCTTCAGTGGTAACTTGTACCAGTTCAGGTCCTGTCAACTTCCTTTCACCCACTTCACTCCAACAGACAGGAGTCCTACATCTCCTTCCATATAATGCTTCATAAGGTGCCATGCCTATACTCTTCTGAAAACTATTATTATAGGCAAACTCTACCAAATGCAATCTTTCATCCCAATTTCCTTTGAAATCGATTACACAGGCTCTCAACATATCTTCTAATATCTGGATTACTCTTTCCGATTGACCATTTGTCTGAGGATGAAAAGCAGTACTAAATTGAAGCTTAGATCCTAATGCATTTGAAGACTCCTCCAAAAATTCGTCCTTGAATCTCGCAACTTGAAGAAGCGTACCACTTGACTTACATACATGTCCGCATACTTATCCATTGGGTAGTCCATGCGAATCGCTAAGAAATGTGCCGACTTAGTCAAACGATCCATTATAACCCAAATTGAATCATGACTACTTGATGTCCTTGGCAATCCTTGCACAAAGTCCATCGTTATATGTTCCCATTTCCATTCTGGAATGTCCAATGGTCTCAAAAGTCCTGCGGGTTTACGATGTTCCGCTTTTACTTGCTGACACGTCAAACATCGAGATACGTACTTAGCCGTATCTGCTTTCATACCATTCCACCAAAATTGCTGACGTAAATTCCTGTACATCTTTGTACTACCTGGGTGGATACTATAATTACTCTTATGTGCATCCGACAGAATTTCCTTCCTTAATTCCTCATTGTCGGGAACACAAAGTCGTCCTTAACATCTTACTATTCCACCATCAGAGACTTGAAATTCTGATCTTTTTCCTAAAGATACAAGCATCTTTCACTTTCAAAATCTGCGGTCGATTCTTGCAAAATTTTAATTTTCTGGATAATCTCGGCTCAATCCTCAATGCACTAAGTATGTTAGTAAGACAATCCATTTCCAATTTAAATTCGGAATTTGCCACAAATTCCAACAATTCCCAATCTGCCATCCTCAAACTAGCTATTTCTACGGCCGACTTTCGACTAAGAGCATCTGCTACTCTATTCACCTTTCCTGGATGATATCTTATCTCACAGTCATAATCCTTCAATAACTCCATCCACCTCCTTTGTCTCATGTTCAACTCCTTTTGTGAGAACAAATACTTCAAACTCTTATGATCCGTATAGATCTCAAACTTTTCCCCATACAAATAGTGTCTCCATATCTTTAAGGCAAACACTATAGCTGCTAGCTCTAAATCATGCGTCGGGTAATTTAGCTCATGAGGTTTCAATTGTCTGGATGCATAGGCTACAACTTTGCCATGCTGCATCAACACACATCCTAGTCCTTTGTGAGATGCATCACTATACACCGTGAAACCATCAGGTCCAGTAGGTATAGTCAGAATTGGAGCTGAAGTCAATTTCCTTTTGAGCTCCTGAAAACTCCTTTCACATTCTCCATTTCACTCAAATTTCACATTCTTTCGGGTTAACTTAGTTAAGGTCCTGCCAGTCTTGAAAATCCTTCAATGAACCTTCTATAATAACCAGCCAGTCCTAAGAAACTTCTTATCTCAGTAGGTGTTGTCGGTCTTGGCCAATTTAGTACCATTTCAACTTTTGTCGGGTCTACTGCAATTCCTTTTCCTGACACCACATGTCCTAAAAATATTATCCAATCCAACCAGAATTCACACTTACTAAACTTAGCATACAACTTATGCTCTCTCGGGTATGCAAAACTATTCTCAAATGTTGCTCATGCTCTTTAGGCCTTTTGAATATACCAAAATATCATCAATAAACACAATCACAAACTGATCTAAATAAGGCTGAAATATTCTATTCATCAAATCCATAAATGCAGCCGGGCGTTAGTCAATCCAAATGGCATAACAAGGAACTCATAGTGTCCATAACGAGTTCTAAATGCAGTCTTAGGAATATCCTCCTTCTTAATTCTCAACGATGGTATCTCGACCTCAAATCAATTTTAGAGAAAGACCGAACTTCCCTAGAGTTGGTCAAACAAGTCATCAATTCTAGGCAAAGGATACTTATTCTTAATGGTCACTTGGTTCAACTGCCTATAGTCAATACACAAGCGCATCGATCCATCTTTCTTTTTCACAAACAAGACCGGTGCACCCCAAGGTGAAGCACTTGGTCTAATGAATCCCTTATCAAGCAATTCTTGCAGTTGCACTTTCAACTCCTTCAATTCAACTAAGGCCATTCTATATGGGGCTTTTGATATTGGTCTTGTTCCAGGCATTAATTCAATTTCAAATTCAATCTCCCGCTCTGGCGGCAATCCAGGCAATTCCTCAGGAAATACATCTTGAAATTCGTTAACTACACGAACTTCCTCAAGATTAGGCTCTTCCCTGGCATAATCTCTAACTATGGCTAGGTACCCTTGACATCCTTTATCAAGTAACTTACATGCTTCTACTGCTGAAATAAGAGCTATAGGAAAATGGGTCTGACCTCCTAAAAATTCACAACTAGACTGATCAGGTAAAACAAATTGAACCACTCTTCTATAGCAATCCATTCTAGCCCGATACTTACGAAGCCAGTCCATTCCTATAATAACATCAAAATCATACATAGCCATTACAACCAAGTCTATTTCCATATCCTTTCCTCCCATTGATATCTTACAATTTTCACACACCAATGTGGACAATACCATATCCTTTAAAGGCGTGGAAACACAAAGAGGCGTCTCAAGAGGCATAACTTCTATCTTATTCAAACATCTATATCTTTCAGACACAAACGAATACGTTGCACCCGTGTCAAACAATGCATATGCCTTTTCACCATTAGTAAGAATCGTACCGGAGATAACATTTTTGGAAGCTTCCGCTTCCTCCTGGGTAATCGCATAAACCCTTCCTTGTGCAGGCGGTCTCTGAGGATTTCCTTGCGGGTTTGACCTAACAGCACTCTGATATCCCTGTCGCACTGAGCCAACACTCACTTGCGACCTCTCTTGTGGGCAATTCCTCCTAAGATGACCTACTTGTCCACAGCCAAAACATTTCTACTATCCAGTACAAGGTCCTGAGCCATGGCGTACATTACACTTCTGACAAATACCAGGCTAATAGGGTGCTTTCCCTATATTCAGACCACTCCTTGCTCCTCCAAAATTCCCAAAATTACTCTTCTTCTTCACATTCCAGGTCTGACCTTGACCAGAATAAGGTCTCTTCCCCTTTCTCATATCACTAGAATTCAACGGTTTCTTAAACTCCAACCGCTCTCTCAACAATTCATGCTCCACTAACTGTGCCCTTTCATAAATCTCATTATAATCCCTTATGCTCAAAGGCACCAATTGCTTTCTAATGTCAGTCCTCAGCCCTTTCAGGAATCTCTTAACCTTCTCTTCCTGATCCTCAATCAATCTAGGAGCATATCTAGATAATTCAGAAAATCTAGCCTCATATTGATCTACTGTCAATCCTTTTTGTTCTAGTTGAACAAATTCAGTAATCTTCCTATCCTTAGCACAATCAGAAAAATGCTTCCTATTGAAAGCCCTAACAAACTCCTCCCAACTCACATCAATACCTTGTGGAAAGATTATGTCCTTTGAAGCTCTCCACCAAAACTTTGCATTTCCCTCCAACCGGTACTCTTCTAAAACTATTTTCTCAGCATCAGTGCAGTCCAACAGCCGGAAAATTCGTTCCATTCCATCAATCCATTGCTTCGCCTCCTCAGGACTTCCCATTCCATTAAACTTAAGTGGCTTCAGCTTTAAAAACTGCTCCACTAGTCGTTGAGTACGGCGTTACGCTCCAGTGTTCTTGCTGCTTTGCCTCTCCATCAGATTTCCAATATTGGCTAATGCCTGCAGGATATCTTCCATTCGGGGTTTAGCCCTTACAGCAGAGGCTTCAGCCCTCGATGGATGAACACTTCCAGCTCGCACCATAACTTTCCTGCAATTTCCAAGCATTGCCTCAGGAATAATCTGAGACTCACTGCCTCCACTCAAAGCAATTACTATCACTACATAAGTAACATATACATGTTACTGGTACCTAAAAGCAGCTCAAAACAAACTACTAGGGATTTACGAGTGAATACTCATCACCCGTTATTCAATTATTTCATTTTAGATCCTATGGTGTGCATTGTCATCATGTTTCCTCAATTCCAAATGAGGCTCCTTATCACTCCACCTATAACCTTTTGCTCTGATACCAAAAAGGGCGGCTGTGACACCCCGAACCCTTCGCAAGTCGTCACCAACGCCGATGTTACACTTTATTTCCTCTTTCTATCTTGTACTCAAAAAAGCGTCGTTAATTACAGGCATTTTTTTTTTAAAAGCGGTCCCAGCGCGACTCATAGCGGAAGCAAATTAAACATCACCATCTATCCCCCTACCAATCCATGATACAAATACACACCACTAAACATCAAGATTTTATAAACATGCCACGACACTTTGCTTACATATATTTTAAAGATGGGATTCCCTTTGGGTCGATACATCAAAAGGAAAAGCTAGGACTCGACCACGTCCAGCCTAAAACCTCAAAAAGAAACTCTCGACCCTCAACATCATCACGTGTACGAACCCCCATCATAAGTGTCGACTATCTACATCAAAAACATCCAGCTCCTACTCATCACGTACGGGTCTCACACCCAACCCGGTGCATTAGGCGGTGGCGGCGGCAACATCCTCGCATCGCTCCATCCCGACGAACGTGCACGGATAATGAACTCCTCAATGACGGGACCCCCGGCCGGGCCCACATCGTACATCACTAGACAACTTACTCGAATAAAAGTCAGTCCGGGAATAGAAGGACAGTCTATCTCAGCACACTCGACCTCTACATCGAATGGTATCCCGTAAAATGTACCCCTCGTGACGGCAGGAAGCGGCATACTACTAATCTGAAATGTTATCCCTAAAAGGGGTGAGTACAACCACTCAGCAGATAGGGAAATCCAATAACAACTCAATGCATCATGCAAATTTCACATGCATTGCGGCATTACTTACCTTGAAGCCAGGCACACACTATCATGCATCATCATATCACATCACATATTATCATCATCATCATCATGCATATCATCATGCATATCATATCATATCATAGGTGATCATCATATCACATCACATATCATCATCATCATCATGCATATCATCATGCATATCATATCATATCATAGGTGATCATCATATCACATCACATATCATCATCATCATCATGCATATCATCATGCATATCATATATCATGGGTTCATTTTTCATCTTTTATCTTTAAATTTGATCACCACATCACCCATTTCTCATATCATCAATTTCATCATCCCCTTCGGGCAAAGACCTCCAAGGGGTTCCCGGCATTCCCGGCCATCCCATGGCCACCGGGCATCTATTCGGGCATCTCGCATCTCAACTAGCATCACGAGGCATTCCCTTCGGGCAGAAACCTCCGACAGGGCTTCCGGCCTTTACCCTTCTAGCCAGGCATCTCACACCCACATCTTGGCATCGCGAGGCATTCCTTTCGGGCAAAGACCTCCGACAAGGCTTCCGGTCCCCCACATTCCGAGCATCCTGAATCTCCCAGGGAATTTCGGCAATGTATCTCTGTACATTCCGAGCATCATCCTCCACCACAACCTCTTACTCACATATCATTTTCCACATTTACCATCCTTTTAATCTCATTATTACATAGCATATGATTCACACATGCATCACAATTTATGATCAAGACTTTATCACACATCTCAATGTCATATAATAATGCATAATAAATTAAATTAAAATTCATGGCCAATAAATTAATCCCTTTTTATTTCATTATTTTATTTTTTTTATTATTTTATTATATTATTATTATATTATTTTATTTTATTTATTTTTTTCATAAATAAATATTAAATTTAATATCTATGATTTTCCCAAAATCATAATATTCAAAAATCATTAAACAAACCAATAGGATAACAATTTCATACAAAATTCATGGCCAAATTGAATTTCACAAAATTTCACAATTTCCACAAAATAGCACATGATATTCGGATAATGACCAGAATGCACAATTTCAAAATAAATTCAATTAAAATATCCATATGGCCTCCAAAAATTACGAAAGGTTACAGGATTATAGCCAAGACATTTTCGTGCATTTTTTGTGAAGAACGCCAAGCCAAATTCTTTTCAGATTAATTTATACAACCCCACGAAACTTCTGGAACCACTACCGCGTCGTCCAGAATACACATCTCCGAAATATTAAGATTTCACCTATCTATTCTCTTTCGTTTCCTTTGAAATTTGAGTATGTTATGTACCAAGGTTTCCTTTACAAGTTTCATGAAGAGATATAGGTCAAATAACCAAAGTATGGTCACCATTTAAGTCCATGAATTCTCGGGTGTCTCGGAATACATCACCAGAATCATCATCTCCAAGATCTAGCCGATTCACCATGCTATACTTGTTATTTTTGCTTCAAATTTGAGTATGTTGTATTTTAAGGTGTTACCTACAACTTTCATGAAGACATCGAAGTCAAATCTTCAACAAAAATCAACATGCAAACAAGAATCCAACAAGAAGTCAGTGAAAACTTCACAGATCTAGGGTCTCTGTATAATAGAACTTTAACCCCTCATATCTCCATCGTTTTCCACGAAATTTCAGTATGTTATAGTACAAGACGTTAGCTACAACTTTCATGAGTCATCGAAGCCAAAATCGGACTCCAAACACACATGCAAGCTCAAACAAGCAACTGACTCCTACAAACCGAGCAAGAACAGTCACACGGCTTGAAAACAAACAACCCTTACCTCGGTTTTTCGCACAGATAACACCTAAAATCGAACATGCAACCAACACTACAACAAGCAAGAGAAGTTAAAGGACTCCACTTGCCTCTAAGATGAGCAAACGACGGCGTACAGACGGCGGGACACGGCGAACGGACGGCGGGACACGGCGGCTCCTCCTCAGCTCCGCCTCCTTCCTCTCGGTCTCTCCCTCTCTCTCGCAATTTCTCTCTCTCTCTCTCTCTCTCTCTCTCACTCTCTCTCTCGGCCGAATGAAGAAAACCAGCCACCTTCTCTCTCTCCTCCCCTCTTATACTCTCTAATCGTCATGATTAGCAATCATGAGATTGCCTACAAACCCACCAATGCATGGCCTCCCCCTTTGCCACTTGTCTCATTGGATTTTTCTTTTAAATTTGATTTGGGCTTGGGCTTGGGCCCATCCGGCCACTCCTCTTGGGCTGGTCGACAGCCTCCTTTGGGCTCTAATGGGCCGACTAGCTTGGCCCACCAAGCTTTGGGCCAATGGGTCCAAGGCCCATTAGAAAATTAATCCCCTTTTTCTTTTTTTTTTATTTAAATTCTTCTATAAATATTTTTGAATTCCAATTTTCATCTCGGCCAAAGTCTTGTGATATTTTTGCTCATTGAAATTTAAATCATATGGCCAAGCATAGATTATTAATCTTATTAAATTTAAATTTCCACAATCACAAGCACAAATCATCAAATTAAAAGACTAATGGCTAAAACATAAGCCATGGAAATTTAACACCTAATTAGAGACTTTAACACACCTTATGGCTTGGCTCTGAATTTTGGGATGCCACAAAAAGTATGATCTATGTACACCATGTTATTTCAATAAATCAAGTTTCCATACGGATAGACCATGGAGGTAAGAAATAAGTAATTGTGGATGACTACTCACGATACTTGTAATTGACTTGAATTTGAAAATCAAAACCTTCTTTACAAAAATTTGCTAAGAAGGTTCAAAATGAAAAAGGGTGTTATTTCTATAAAAACAGCTTTTTGAAAATCAAGATTTTGCTATTTTGTGTTCTTTTCACCATATATACTCCGAGCAAAATGGAGTTGTGGAAAGAAAGAATAGATCGCTACAAGAAATGGCTAGAATTCTTTTAATTGAAAGCAACATCTCTTCTCATTTTTGGGCTGAAGCAATTTCAACATCATGTTATATCATTAATAGAGTCTTCTTAAGACCTATTTTGGAAAAACTCCCTATGAACTATTCAAAGGAAAGAAGCCAATTGTTTCGTATTTTCATGTGTTTGGATATAAATGTTTTATATTGAAAAATGCAAATAATCGAATTGGTAAGTTTGAAAAAAAAATCAGATGAAGGTATTTTCCTTAGATATTCTATCACAAGCAAAGCTTACAGAGTATACAACAAAAAGACTCAATTTGTGGAGGAATTGATGAATGTCAAATTTTGAAGACTTTATGTAAAATCAATCGATTCAGATTCAACTTGAAGAATCAGAACATGCTCCAGACTCTACAAAGTCTAAATCTCCAGAAGCATCTCAAACTTCAGAAGACTAGCAACAAATAATCATCGAAGATTCCAATGAGATAAATGATCAACAGTCTGACAAATCAACCAGCAACTATAAGCATAAGTCCAGTCATCCCAAAGATCTCATTATTGGTGATATTAATGAAGGAATTCACACAAGATCCAAAAGGCGTGAAGAGTCCAGTGCTATGGCTCTTATTTCTGAAATAGAACCCAAAAGCATAGAAGAAGCTTTAATTGATGAAAGCGGGATTGAAGCTATGCAAGAAGAACTCAAGCAATTCCGCATCAATGATGTCTGGGAATTAACTCCTAAACCGAAAGGTAAATCCATTTTAAATGGGTCTTCAGGAACAAGTTGAATGAGAAAGAAAAAGTCGTAAGAAATAAAGCAAGACTCGTGGCTAAAGGATATACGCAAGAAGAAGAGATAGACTATGATAAGACTTACGCACCGGTAGCAAGGTTAAAAGCAATTAGATTATTACTTGCTTTTACTTGTCATAAGAATTTTAGGTTATTCCAAATGGACGTCAAAAATGCTTTCCTAAATGGATTTATCCAAGAGGAAGTCTATGTGGAACAACCACCCGATTTCGAAAACCCAAGGAAACCAGACTCTGTATTCTGACTGAAAAAGGCTATATATGGTCTAAAGCAAGCACCTCAAGCTTGGTACGACAGACTAAGTAAGTTTTTAATTCAAAATGATTTTGTCAAAGGTAAAGTAGATACTACACTGTTTATTAAAAGAGAAAGCAAAAGCTTTTTATTTGTGCAAATTTATGTTGATGACATTATTTTTAGGTCTTCTAATGAAAATCTGTGCAAGAAATTCTCTAAGTCTATGCATGATGAATTTGAAATAAGCATGATGGGTGAACTAACCTTCTTTCTCGGGCTTCAAGTGAAACAACTGAATGAGGGAATCTTTATTCATCAAGAAAAATATGGTAAAGAACTTGTCAAAAAATTTGGAGTGGAGAATTGCAAAAAAACTAATATAACAATGTCAAGTTCCTTGAAGCTAGACGAAGATGAAGGAGGAAAAGAAGTTGACCAGAAGCTATACAGGAGTATCATTGGTTCACTTCTTTATCTTACTGCTTCTAGACTTGACATTCTATTTAGTGTTTGTATTTGTGCCAGATTTCAATCAGATCCCAAAGAATCTCATCTAAGTGCAACAAAACGTATGGTCAAATACATTGCCTCAACTTCAAATTTAGGTCTCTAGTATCCAAAAGAAGGAGACTTCACTCTTCTTTGATACTCAGACGTAGACCTAGCCGGATGTAGAGTTGATAAAAAGAGTACCTTGGGCACCTGTCAACTACTTGGAAACAGGATGGTATATTGGTTTTCAAGGAAGCAAAGTACAGTAGCTCTTTCTACGGCAGAAACAAAGTATGTAGCTCTTGGAAGTTGTTGTTCACAAATTATGTGGATAAAACAACAACTAAGAGACTTTGGAATTGAAGACTCATGCACTAAAATCAAATGTGACGACATCATCGCAATCAATCTCACCAAAAATCCAATTCTTCACTCAAGAGCAAAACATATAGAGATTCGACATCATTTCATTAGAGACCATGTTCAAAATGAAGAATTTTCGATTCAGTTTATTGATTCAAAGAATCAACTGGTGGACATATTTACAAAGCCTTTGGAGAAAAATCAATTTGAAGTTATTCGTTCCGGACTCAACATTTTAAGGTATGAGGAGTTCAAAGTCTAAAGACTCTCGAAGGTCTAAAGATACTCGAGACTTAGACGATCGAGATTCATGGCGTAAGTTATTTTTATTTTAGAAACTCATCTCTCAAATCAAATCTCAAAAAGGTACGATCATCTATCTCTAATTGATTGATATTATTTCCCCAATTTTCTTGATTATTGCAATCTTTCCTTTTCAAAAAAAGTTATTTTTGAAATAACTATTATCAATTTTTGAAAAATGACGGTTATTTTGAAAAATGCATTTTTATATTTCCTTTGTGACGTTCGTTTATCCTTCTTTTTCGACCGATTATATCTTTGTTGATTCTTCTTCACTTTATTCACAAAAACCCTAAGAAAGCATCGATCTTCCACCTTTGTTTTCTTCTCTTGTTTAATCTTCAAAAAGTTTTCATCTTTCTTGGGAAAGTCAAGTTTGGAATCTCTCAAAGATTGTGAAAGATGTCATCTCAAGAAAGTCTTCGAGGATCGCAAACAGGGGACACAGCAAAGGCGTGAGGGACCTAAACATTTTGATCTCACCGAGGAAAAAAAATCTCCTAAAAAGCAGCAAAGCCCACAACACCCATAACATTCTTAGCAGCGCCCATCTCCTCCATCTAGACCTCATAATATTGAACTTAACATCAGAGAAGAAATCATCGAGGATGCGGAACCCGTAAGAACTCATAAGCCCACTTTTATTTTAAGCTTTACGTGCTTTGAAAAGGAACTGGTACTCCTTTGAACTATATTGATGAATTTATTAAAGACAAAGGATATCGGAATGAAATATCTTTTTACGCAAAATGGAAAGATTGGGAATTGCTCTTGCGGGGTCGGCGAAAGAAGCATTGGCAAATATTCCAAGCGATCCTCGTGTTGGGGACCGTCAACCTGATGGGAATGATGATGATACATGTTGTACTCGGTTTAATTTCCTAGAATGGGTGTTGCGGTGAAAATCGAGTAAAAAGGACAGATTTGTTTCGCTCGGAGGAACAAAAGCAATTGTACTCTAAGTTGCTAAAGTGTGGTGTGATAAACCCTAGAACTGTGGACTTTGATTTTCTTGATTCTCTAAATGTCAAGCTGCGAGAGAAATTCAATCTTCTTCAACTATAATGGTTTTGTTCTAAATCGACAAAGGCTCATGCTAAACTCACTGCTTACTTCTATTTGAATATAAGTTTCCTAGATGCGAATAGATTCTTTTTTAGTGTTCGAGATCAGGACTATGTGGTTGACATAAATACATTGGCTGATGTGATTGGAGTTGAAAGAGGGAGATACCAACCAATCAGTGTGTCTATTAGACGTGCGACGATAGAGCTCATTCAGGATAGAACGACAGAAGGGAAGATTTCATATTTGAGGATGAATGCTTCAAATATTTTGCTTCACAAGATAGTGATCAATTGCCTCAACCAAAATCAACTTCAAAGACCGATGTTTCAAACTCGAAGGCAAAGCGATGTATGCCATTAATGCGGCAAAAGTTCTCTCTTCCTCACACTATCATGTTCCACATGTATAGAGCGATGGTGAAGGATAAGGGTCAACTTCCTTATCCAAGCCTTGTCTCTAAGTTGTTCATACATTTGAACATTCAACCTCCCGCATTCTTTATGTTTCGATCGTGTGATTAAATGGTGGTGGGACTGAAAATGGTCTCTAAAATGCATCTTAAGGAACTTAACAAGGCTTTGGAGAAATTCAAGGTTAAAACCCCAACCAAACTCACCAAAACTCTTCTTCAAAAAGGAAAAGGAAGGAGCCTATGGTTGCTCCATCCAAAAAGAAGAGCACTCATCTTGGAGATGAAGATGATGAGGATGATATCACAATTTTGCTCTTGCATTGAAGAATTTAAGTCGTTCGTTCTAGAGACAAAGGAGGAACATCCCGAACAAGAAAGGAAAAGAAGGTCAAGAAAAGGACTAGAGAAGAAGAATCAATGGAGAAGAACAAGTAGAGGAAGAAGGATTGAAGAAGAAGAAAGAAGAAGAGAGGCGTGAACAAGAAGAAGAAGAGCATGAAGGAGTACTTCATTCTTCTCCACACCGAAGGCATTGAAACGGGGGAGATCAAGAGGAAGGAGGGAAGTCGTCTTTATTTTGCTGCCACTAGTGAAGGAGTAAGTCGCTCACCCGTGCAGATCCATAAGACATCTATGCCTCTCAATTTCCTGAGGAAGGCCATGAGGTTTCATCGCCCAATATGCGTGATCGTGCTGACTTGCCATCATCTGCCAATACTCCATTTGATTGTGCGGAAGCCAGTACTTAGATTGATAATTCAACAGACTTTCACAGAGTGCTTGATGTTCTCTTGGAGATGCGATGCCAAATTTATGCTTTAGGATGCGAAGTTCAAAACTTGCAAAATGCAGGACAAGCCTCTTCAGTTTCTTTACATGATCAAATCCATGCCCTTGCTCTTCAAGCAAGTAAATGCCAAGGGTGAAGATGTGGCTCAACTGAATGAGGATTTGAAAAAGCTGGAATGGATTGTCCAGTTAATGGGAGATTTCCAGTTTGTTCGTGTTCCAAAGCAATACTAATTCCATTCTCTTTTCATCTTTACCTTTTTAATGCTGAGAAAAAGGGGGAGAGATGTGATGCAGATTTGAGACTTAAACTTTTGAGATTTAAACTCTTGACTTTTGTATTTGATTGACTTTACTTTTGTATTTGGCTATTTGGCTGTGACTGGATTTGGATTTGGACTGCTTGATCATTTGTTTATCTTAAACATTATTGGTATTTCATGGCAAAGATAGTTGCTGATTTACATGACTAACCTACTTTCTATGGATGCCGATTTTAATGTTATCTTTACTAAGCCATTTATCTTTTGTGAGATATCCATGTTTGCTTGAATAATATTTTGCAGGTCAAAGTTATCCAAATTTGCAAGAAAATTTTGTCACCATAAAAAATGGGGAGATTGTTGGAGAAAACTTTCTTGAGTGTTTTGAAGTTGACAAAACGTTTCCATCAGCCTAGTCTGAAGACTTGCAGACTCTTCCATCAAACTCTAAAGACCTCAGGACTGCCAGACTCAAGATTCAAAGTCTATTCTCATTGACAGTTTCTAGACCGTCGAAGAAAGCTTATCCAAAATTGAGTATTTCATTAAGGATTTGATTCTATCGACTAAAGAAGATTTCTTGGCTAGATATAGCATGTCGGAATCCATTATTCAAATTGAGATTAATTCAAGGATTTTGGATCCGTTAATTGGCAAGGTATACTTGGAAAGTTCTACTTATGGAAACCTAGATTTTAATTATATGGGCGAGCAGGATTGGTGGGCTATCGACATATTCCTTAAATAACTCGAAATCTCCCTAATTGATTATGTCCAACAGGTAGATTGAAAGAATTCATTTGGTAAGTGTCAATGAGTGTGATGGCATGAAGGAGTATATAAGGAAGACGTCCCAGTTGTTCGAGTGTGTGCGTGATAGAAGAATTCCAACGTCTGAAGTTCATTGTTTTTAGTCAATTCAATTGTTGAGCGAAATCTTGTACGCAAAAGAGAGTTTATATCTTTGTGAGACCTTAAGAAAGTGTAGCAGAGTCTCTAAACCGTGAAATCAAGGAAAAGCTTTACTGTAACAACTCTTTTGTTTCATAGTGAAATCCAGCCGGTGGGCTATTAGTGCGGAAGAGTGGATATAGGCTTGAACTAAGCCGAACCATTATAAATCTTGTGTTCTTATTCTCTTCCCTAAGCTCTTTTACTTTGATTGTAACTCATTTTGTTTACAAGAGTCTAATTTCCTTTTTATAATATTTGCCATTAGAATTGCACACTTCTCTCTAGAAATTTTGTTTTTGCACCTATTCACCCCCTCTAGGTGCTCGTACTAGCTTTCACACATCAAATTCATGTCCCTTCTCACATCCATGATCATCCACTCTATTTTCTTGTCAAAGATCATGGATGTGAGAAGGGACATGAGTTTGATGGAGAATCAACTCCAATTCTTTGTTCTTGAGAATCTGTACAATTTTGCATTTGGAAGTCAGTTGACAGTACTTCCATCTTTATTGGAGCTCGCCTATGATTTCTTCATCTCCAGAGTCAATCTCAAAGCATAAGGGACATGAATATTCGACTTGTAGATGGTGCATTTGTCATTGAGCTGCTCTTAGTCCCAGGCAAGTGGACGGTTCTCGATTCTACAAATCGGGAACTAATCCTTCTAGTCTAATTTACAGTTTTTGGGTGGGAACCGGTCCACCCCTAAACCAATCACTACAAACCAAGAACTAATCCTTCTGGTCCAATTCCTAGTTTAGGGTGGAAAATGGCGCACTTTGAAACTGATCACTCCTAATTTATGGTCCCCTCTTCCTAAAATTTGGAACCGGTAAATATCGATCCAGTTCTCAACTCCAAGTGTGGACCCACTTACCTAGATTGAATCGATTTTTTTTTTATTCTAATTATTACAAAATTCAAAACTCTAATTACTAATTCCACATTCTTCATCTTCACTCTCCCATGCCGAAAACCCTAATTACCCCATTCCTAATTTCAAGCAAAGTTTAAAAACATTATGACAAACTCTTATAATGATTGTTATGATTGTCAAACTTTATGGCAAACTCACAACTCGGTTCTTGATGATCATTCTAACTTTGTTTGTGGAGATGATTGTCATGTTTGGCTTATCATAAGTTTGTTCTATTAATATAACTCATGTAGTAATTTACACTTTGCAACAACATCAATGGTTTTATAGACAATAGAAAAAAAAAAAAAAAAAGGGGGGGGGGGAGTATACCACTAGTTCCTAGACTCACCCTGGAACTAGGGAACTAGACCGGACTGATTGGTCTTGGTCCTAGGTGGGTAGTCCTTTTGGTTCAGTTCCTAGTTCTAGGGTGGGAACTGGCCCACCTGAAACCAATTTATTCCACGATTTTTTTTCCCTCTCAAGTTAGTTTCACGCGGGCTGACAGACTTTTGGGCTCTAAAATTTGCATGTTCAAAAGGAGGTTTATGGACTTTTTGGGGTAAAAAGATGTTGGTTTAGTAGAAACAGACTTGATAGAAAGAATAGACCTTAGCGAGTGTCGTGTTGACAGCCACAGCAGTTGGCTGCTCTCCGAACACAAGGCAGCCGTTCATTGCATTTGTTATCTAGTGATCCTAACGCATGTTGGATTGAGCCAGTATCACCAACTGAAGTTTTGAATGATTTGATAGGAAGGATAACGCTTAGACAGGACGAATTTGCAACAAGGGCAGGAGCCAATGCCCGGGCACTAGTCCAAGCCCATGCTCAATTTTTTTTTTTTTAAGGGGTGCTGAATCGTAGTCAGAACAAAAGTAAAGATAGTATATTAAGATCTAATTGAACCTTGAAAAGAAATTCCATGCATCGGAAAAGAACAGGCCAAATAAGAAGGAACAATAATGAATAATTTTTCCACCGAAATGCATCCTCATGTTTTTTTGTTTTTTTGGTTTAACTGAGGATATCATTTGACTGAAATCTTGGAGACAACACAAATGCGGACTAAAACATTGTCTTTTCCTTGAAGGAATATTTTTTACTATAGTTTTGACCAATAATGAATAAATTTTGCGTAGTTTCTTGTCAGTATCAGTTTGCTTTTTCATAAAAATTTCCTCAGATTCCCTCAGGCGGTCGGGCCAGCTTTGCCGTGAACGACGCTAATCTTCAAGCCGGTGGGCTTATGATTTCGATAGTTTGCTTGATATATGATTCTTCTGGCCACCATTTGATAAATGGCTTCCTTTTTCGGGCACCAGCATTTGGTAAATGATTCAAGACAAGGGTTTTAATATTTTCTATGGATTCTCAACGAAAATTCGCAAGATGACGTGCTTTCACTGTTTTACATAACAAATTTTATTTACCGATGCTTTTGATTACCTAAGTAGTACTAACTGACACGCGACACGCGACATGACACGACACGCCAACACGTCATTTATAAAAAAAAATAGAAAATTTCGACACATTGAGACACGTTGTATATATATATATATATATATATTTATATATACATAATAAATTATCATTTTTATGATTATTTCAATCAAATTAATTTTATTCGAATTCATAAATACATAAATAATTAAAAAAGCCTATAATGAATTTATACTAAAAACATTATCCACCATTTATTTATTATCATTCATTGTTTCAATTTGACAAATTCAACTATATTCCAATAATTTATAAAACCTGGAGAAAAACAAGTAATCAACATTCCAGATTCGCATGTTAGATATGTGAGAAGAGGAAAAAAACTTAAAGGGTGAATTGTGTATTATGGAAAGTGGGAGTCGGAATAGAAGATAAAATTAGGTTTTTCTTCTTTCTCCATTTATTAGTTTTATCATTTTGTTTTATTTTATCATATATATATATACAGTTTAATATCTCATTTATTGAAAAAATTTAAAGTTGACCTCCATATTGGAATTATGTGTTAGAAATTCGTATGTTGGAATTGTGACTTGAGTGTCGGAGAGTGTTGAAAAAGTTGACAAGGTGTCGGATTTTCCGACATGCGTTGACTAAGTTTTGAAGAGTGCCGGACATGTGTCGAAGTGTCTGACATGATACGAAGGCTCTTGAAGAGTGTCGATGCTTCATAGTTGATTACAATTGCTATCAATAGGTAAATTTTATTTTCAATCATGTTAAAAAAGATGTGCACTTTTGCTGAGTAAGGTTGCGCTATCATCAAGTCCAGTTATTTACCGGTAATGATGATAAGTATACCAAATTAATATATTAAGTTACATAAGCAAATTCTAATTTAACATTTAGCAAGAGAACAAATAGATTTATGAAATTAGCATTAGACAAGTGTGGAAATGTTGACGAATCTCATTCTCTTTCAAAAAAAAAAAAAGCCATTTTTGGAAAAGGTGAATTCTCCATATTTCTTTAGCCTAATATTTTTGAGAATCTTCAAAATGTCCCAAACTTTTGACTTAGGGTCCGTTCATTTCGTGGAAAATTTCATGTTTCCGGAAAACATTTTCTGGAAGTTATTTTCCAGGAAAATGACTCTATTTTCCGATGTTCGGCCGAAACCTAAACTTTGAGTATAAAATATTTTCCACCGTTCATTAGCTAATTTAATTGTTTAAGAAAAATTATCAAAAATTGAATCTTTTTTTGGTAAAAATCAAAAATTGAATTTTAATATTTTTAATTGACAAAAAATTACTTTTATTTTTTTAAATGAATTAAAAAATTATTTGTATTTTCTAAAAATTGAAATTTTATTATTTTTCTTTTTTCTTTTTTTTTTTCCTTCCTCCTTCCTCCTTCTCCTTCTTCCTCTACCGCCGCCTCCTTCCTCCTCCTTCTTCCTCCTCCTTTTGCCACCGCCGCCTCCTTCCCCTGCCTGACGACGGCTGGCTTCCTGACTGCTGACCAAGACCCAGTGGCCAAATCCAATGAGCTCGAGACTCGACCAATCTCGCCCGAGCTTGCCGTGAGCTTCCCCAGGCTCCAGCGAGCCGCGAGCTCGCCGGATCTGGGGCAGAGCTTGGACTCGCCTGAAACGGGAGCCCAAGCTCCACCGCCAGATCCAATGAGCTCACGGCTCGCCAGAGCCCAGCGAACCTCTAGAGAGCTCGGGCAAGGCTTGAGCCCCACCTAGCTCACCGGATCTGGTGAGCCACGAGCTCTACCCCAGGCCGGCGAGAGCTCCGCCTCGCTTGATCTGGCGAGGCCCAATCTCGACTTCCCCAGATCGGGCTAGGCGGAGCCTCGCCAACCTAGGGCGAGGCTCAAGCTGGCTTGCGGCTGGTGGCCAAACGCCGCTGTGGCCGGTCGCCGGCCGCCACCAAAGAAGAAGATGAAAAGGAAAGAAAGAAAAGAAAAAAAAAAAAAGAAAGGGAAAAAAATTAAAAACTCAATTTGAAGGTGTTTTTTCCAATGAAGGAAAACATTTTCCTTGACTAGTTCATTTTCTGTGAAACGAACATCGGAAAATCCGGACAATGTTTTCTCAAAAGTCATTTTCTGCTAAACAAACGGACCCTTAATTTTGTATTAATCTTCATGGAAAATGTCCTCACCTTTCAACTTTATGTTGTCAGTTTCGTAGATTCGATGAATAAGTAAAATATATCAACTTAGAGTTTCTGTCAAAAGATTTTATATGCAAATTATCTCCCCTCAAACTAAAACTCATAAAACTACCGTTTTCCGATTTAGACCAAGACTTATAAGTAGATACATTTTCGCAATATTTATGGTCATAACTTACATCGTCTTTCACAATAAAAAAGAAAATCTTACCATGCATGCATAATGTCACTATGTGACTCTTCTGGGTTGCTCTTTGATGTTTTCCAGAATAACGTATAAGCAATAGAAAAAAGGCATTTTGATTTCCTTGCAAGACTTTAATAAGAAATTAAGGATAGAGCCCAAAATTCTTAAAATTCTTCCCATTGTGTACTTGCAAAATGAAAAAAAGAAATATTTATTATTCATGATACTTGATCCGCTTTTTTTGGTCAAAATCCTTGGCCCGCTTTAGTAACATAATCTTTTTAATATGAGTGATCGTTAATAATATAACATTTAAGAAGTGAAATGGAGTTTGTCCATTTGATACTAAAATATGCGACAGGCTCAAAGGACCTTTTCTGGGGGGACATAAATTAATAAAAGGGTAAGTTCGACGGAGCAAAGCACTGGACTAAGCGCGCTCTCATCACCGTGCTGATGCTTTTGTCTGTATATGTCTGGAAATAAGCGCTCCCTCTCTCTCTCTCTCTCTCTCTCTCTCTCTCTCTCTCTCTCTCTCTGCTCCCCACTTTCCATCTTCCCCAACACTCTTTGTATTGAAATTTTTATAGCACTTTGTCTTTTTTTTTTTTGGTCGAAACAGCACTTTGTCTTATCACCTTTAGTTTTGTTCCTATCCATTGCTCCTGCGTTGTTATTTCTCACATATTGTCTTCTTCCTGGGCATTGAATCGCATGTGATTCTCTTGTTTATTGAAATTTCATCCGGTGAACCGACCAAAAAAAAAAAAAAAACAAAAAAAAACAAAAACAAAAAACAAAGGCAACGACTCTAATCACGCCATTACTACTCCCGGTCAATGAATTACTCATTTATATTCAGCTTGACAAGTTTAAATTAGTTGTGCAATTGGATTGCCACATCAATGGTTTCCAATTAGAAATACTCAGATAAACTATATTGGAAAATCTTCAGAAAATATTAGAAAATCATCAGAAGATATATGACTCAAACTGGCCAAATATAATATTTTAAGACTGATTTGGCGATCATACGATAAGTTCATTGTATTTCTTAAACAATATTTTTCCCTCGTCGGGATTATTGGAATTCAAGGTTGAACTCAATGGCATAAACAGCGGGTGAAGGGAAGATGCGCCGGGAAAGGATTCCAAAAGCGATAACACATGGGAACAATTAATGAAGGATCTTGAAGCAATCAACTCTGTCACCATCTACAATAGAAGCCGAGTATAAAGCAACAATGAGAGTACATGGCTGGTACAATTAATGGAGGATCTTCATTGACCAATAGACCGCTCAACATAGTTATATTATGATAATCTATCAGCCATAAGCTTAGCAGAGAATCTAGTTTTCAATGCAAGGACCGAGCATGTGGAAGTACACTATCATTTTTTGCTGGAAAAAGTATCATGGGGCAAGATAAAGATGGAGTATGCCAAGACAAATGATCAAGTTGCAGACATCTTCACCAGAGGAGTCAGAGTTGCAAAGTTTGAAGAGTTTCAAGGGTAACTTGTTAATATGATCGTGAGGTCCATGCGAAGAGAGAGTAGTCAGTGAGGGGAAGAATCGAGGAATCACCGCCTCTCCCCCTCCACTTGTCTAGATTTGTTTAGAAACAAATATCTACAATAGGTAGTTAGTACTTGTAGTGTTGAAGTTTCTTAGTGTTGGATAAGTTGTGCGGTTAAAAATCACTTAGGGAGTAATTGAAGTTTGAAATTGCATATGAGTCCACGTTTGAACCCTTGTAATACACAACTTTTGTACTTTGTTGGTGGGAAACTCTATATAAATAGGTAGTCCACCTTATTGACTTGAGTGCAGAGAGGAAAAGAAAGAACAAAGTTGTAGATAGTGCGCTGTGTTGACCAGTGAGTGGCAAAGTGCGTTGGTGTGCAGCAAGAAAAAGTGTTGTGGGTGGTGTTGTGAGGATAGTGAGTGGCAGAGAAGTGTGTGTAGCAAGTGTTGGTGAGTGTTAGTGTAGAGGGGTGTTATGTATTTGTTCTTGTAATGATTAATAGTGTTTATTTTTAATTGGAATATACACTTTGAAGTTCTACAAAATATACATACACAACCTACCCCTTTAAATATGAGTTAAAAAGTGAGGTTTTAACCTGTTTTGACACCACTATCTCTGGCTTTGATGCACCATCTTTTGTAGGCGTACTTACAACAAAAACTTTGTAAAAATATTCATTGATTCCTTCTCAACATGCCTCAAATTTATTAAATGCTAAATGCTGATAAGCGTGACAGGCTAATCTCAGTTGCAGCAACATTTCTTCGGCGAACCATCCTTAGGATAGAGATTTTTTCTTTTTTTGGGTCGTGAATCCCGAGGATAGAGGTTACATACCATTCATATTTGCCAGTTCTACATCGTGAAATGTATTGAATAGGAAAAGCCGAATTAGTGTGCCGGCTGACATATATAAATCGATGTTCTGCTCATGCCGATAGAAAGTGACCGTTGATCACACATCATTCAATAGAAAACTAAAGCATTAGGGTGGCAGTTTACCATTCAGAAAGCAAGGTTATTTAAGAGAGAGGACTGAGCATACAGTTTGTGCTGCAGTCAGAAAAAGCAACACCACTGCAGCAATAATCGAGATGACCACCCACGGGCTACTGCAGTAATCACGCCTGAACGTCGCCTTCCACTTGTTATAAGGCTTTTTGTAATGGGTGATGAGCTTGTGGTTGAGGCTGTTGAAGTAGTAATTTTTTTTTTCGACAAGTTAGCTCCCTTGCCCAAGGAGTTGATTAGCTGCACGGCAGCTTCTTTATTGCCGAGGCAATTCTCGATGATCTTCTTATCAATCAACAACTTTGCATCGCCCAGGGTATCCACTAAGTAATCCATGAACACCATGTACTCGATTAGATAGCTGTCATGTAGGTGGTAACATTGCTCGAAGGCAATAATGTTCCAAAAAAAAGATTCCGTCCCGTCCTCAAGAACCAGATACGGGATGTTGAGCACTCCATTCTTAAATTTGATATTGGACAAGCACTCACTCTCACCTAAGAGCATTGTTAATAATTGGTAATAAACAGAGAATGAAACATTTAGAAAACAAAATGACACAGGTCAACCCTTATGTCTTCTCAGCTTCACTCGAGCTGCCACCAGCTCTGTCGTACTCGGGGTGGACTTCATCTCCTTATGGCTCTCATTTGGCAGCTTCCTCACCGATGGCAAGAACGAGAGACTGATCGCGTGGACGAAGTGCTTCACCTCCGACTCCATCATTGGCTCTGACAACTTGTCCTTCCTCATAATTGGCTCAAAGGATTGGGACACGAGTTCAAGCAGCTCCGGCATGTGCTGCTGGTGTGTTCCAAACGCCATTTCAAAAAGCCGCTGGACAACGAAAAATGGAATCTGGTTCTCCAGCAGTGCTATGTCGCGGCAGATATCAGGAAACATCCATGGCTTGCCGAAGATCTGGTCTTTGGGCAGCCTCCTCTGACGGTCCCAGTACATCAGTAAGAGCTGGATCCCGAAGATGCCATCCAGGAGGATCATCTCAGCAAACTGGTCGGAGTCAAGACCGATCTGCTTATCATAGCAGTTGCAGGCATCATACTCCCAAGACTTGACCCTCTGAATGTAGTCCTCGAGACGGTAATTCTGGTCGCGCTGGAGGAAGATATGCAAGTAAAACAGCTTGTGATCTTCCATCAGCATGAGGCTTGGATTGAGATGGTGATAAGGTCCAATTGCGACGACACGGGGCGTGTAGGCCTCTTCGTTTGTTCACCGGAGCCTCTCCAGAATGGTGAAGATGCAACAGTCGGATGGTGGTGATAGTCCCTCAAATCTTCTGTGTATTGAAATTAAGACTTTATCAAGATGACAATCACTTGCTGATGTTGTTCATGCTCCTGCCATCCTCCTTTTTTCCCGGCTCAGTCAATCAAGAGCAAAGGTTTAAGCAAAATCCAGTGCAAGAAAAGGGTATTCTGTGCCAGAATAACCCCATAAACTAGATTTGGCCGCTTTTGTGCAGTGCAATCATGAAACCGGAAATAAATAAAAACAGAAAAGAAGCGGGAAACCGGAAAAAGGAGTAAAGGCTTATTAATTTAATGGAGAGTTGCTTAGCATCTAATCAAAAACTTTGCTCTAATCTAGGCATCAGAATTAATCGTCCCCCATGTGAAAGTGTGGTTTTCAATTACGACGAGAGAGATAAGGAAGGCGACATCACGCAGAGAGAGAGAGAGAGAGAGAGAGAGATCTAAATGCGCGTGCTTTGAACCCGCAAAAATTAGGGAACAGAAACGTGCCAAGATATAACGAGATTCGAAGGCTTTATAGTTACATTCCACGTGGGGCTATTCAATTAAATAATCAACTAGTTTTGCCCCTTTCCTGCTTCTCAATAAACCAATTATGCTCTCTCTATGGAGTTTGCCTTAACATATAATGGATATATATATATATATATAATATGTATGTAATTGAAAGGGAGTCGATTAATATATATGACATAAAATATGATTGTGCCACTAACAGCCAAGCTGTGATGGTTTCTGAGCTTCAAGGGCCCTTTTTGATTTTAAGAGCTGGTCGGATCACCCTTCACTTTTTCTGATGATCAAGTCCCGTTACAACTCGACAAAAAAAGTCTCGTTACAACTCGACATTTTTCTATGTGATCAAGTAAAGAGAAAATTTCATTAATCATAAATCTCCTTATATCCACATGTTTACCCCCACTTTTTATCGGATCACCAAAGGTAAAATTTAGTTTGATCATTGGAAGGTGTCTTGGATATCACCTGATATTTATGAAAATAAAATACCTCGTGAAAGACTATAATTGAACTTAGAGATATGGATTCAGGAATCAATTGACCTAGATAATTATGCTTCCAAGGTTTCCTCAAGTTCATCAGCGTCATCTAATTCTAATGCAGCCTCAAGCTATGAAAGCGAGATTACTAAGTAATAGTTTTGACCATGTGCATTGCAAATACCTTGATTAAGGAGGAGTACACCAAACACTGAACTCACACGTAAGGAAGAGATTGTTGAGATACACGTGTGAATTGTGTTAGACAAATCCCATACTAAACAATTGGTATGGTCTTGAGCTATTAATATATCATAGTTGGCCTATCACTCATTTGCTTAACATTTTGAGTGAAAAAGTGACTCCAACTAGATATGTTAATGGACTTGGACTTGAACTCTCTCTTGGTGATTTCCCTAGATAAAATGTTCGGTT
The DNA here is from genome assembly GCA_017140475.1 of Eucalyptus fibrosa. Lineage (NCBI taxonomy): Eukaryota > Viridiplantae > Streptophyta > Magnoliopsida > Myrtales > Myrtaceae > Eucalyptus > Eucalyptus fibrosa. The sequence goes on from CM029507.1 coordinate 20,726,022, forward strand.
TTTGCTGCATGCTCTCAACATTATGTCAACATTAAAAGACCTCCAACTTCCAAAAGATCCCCAAAAGAATAGCAAAGCACGATTCTCCATCAACATTTGCCTTACTTCCTATCATCTAGCACTGGGGGACAAGTTTAAGCAGTGCAATAACGAAATGCAAAGACAAAGATACTCAGAGTCCATCCAGAGCAGGAAGAAGCAAAGACACGGTAACTTGAGCCCGAAGTGAGAAGCATACCTGGCATGCATATGTTTAGTGCTTTAGCATCGTTCGTCAATCCTCCAGTTACATGTCACTTCCAAATACTCTTGCTCTTTAAAACTACTTGCCACTTTCATTTATCTCCTTTCCCCTTCAAATAATATAATCGCATTCTAAATATCACAATGAAAAACAACAACAATGATTGTGAAGAATCATCTCAACTCAATCCAGACTGCATCGTGCATTTAAGATGGGCCTCATTCAGCAAGTTCTGGCCGCAACAAGTCAAATTCAACGTCAACAACCCGATAATTGGAAATCCACGACCTCGCATCTCATGTCATTCAAAAAATTACGAAAATGCGGCTTGGGTGTAGGAAATGGAAAAAAAAATTGAGAGTTTTATACATGGAGTAGATAAGACCTATTCAAAGCCCATATGGCTTGGCCACACGCGAGTTGTGTCACTTTATGTGGACACTTTGTCTTCAGGCCAAGCCCAAATTGTTCTATTAGGATGATTATTAAATGAAAGTTCCTTTCACCCTGACTCCTCTTCGTGGATGTGCGTTCCACTTCAAGGAAGCGGGAAAATGTCCTTGAGATGATTGACGACTTCATTAGATGTTTGAAATATGAAGAAGAATCGCTTTTTTATTTAAAGAAGCTTGAGGCAATGAAGGCCGGGTGGTCTCAAATTAGGGATGTGGCAATTAACAGATGTACTAAAGATGCTCGACAACAGAAAAGCCTAGTGGAAAAGAAATTTACCAAGACACTCGGACACTCATCCCCATGCATGTTTACACTTCATTAGATGTTGAATCCCTACGTACCATTCATATTTTCCAGTTCTGTGAAATGTATTGAAGCGACCCCCCCCCCGCGGGCGCGCGACATAAATAATTCATGGATGTTCTGTTGATAGGAAGTGACCGCTGATCACATATCATTCAATAGAAATTTAGAGAATTACAGTGGCAATTTACCATTTAAAAAGCATGGTTATATGAGAGAGATGATTGAACACACAGTCTGTACTACGGTCAGTAAAAGCAACACCACTGCAGCGATAACCGAGATGACCACCCACGGGCTACTGCAGTAATCACGCTTGAACGTCGCCTTCCACTTGTTACAAGGCCTTTGGCAATGGTTGGTGAGCTCGTGGCTAAGGCCATTGAAGTAGAAATGTGATGTCAGATTATATTCCTTGCCGAAGTTGTTGATTACCCGCGTGGCAGCTTCTTTATTGCTGAGCCAATTCTCGATGATTCGCTTGTCGATTAGTAACTCTGCATCGCACGGTTTATCGACCAGGTGATGCATGAAAGCCATGTAGTCGGTCAGATACGTGTTTTCGCTGTAACTGTAGTAACATTGCTCGAAGGCCATAATGTTCAGAAAATAAAATTCTGTCCGGTCCTCAAGAACCAGATATGGGATGTCAAGCACTCCGTTCTCGAATTTGATATCGAACAAGCACTTGCTCTCACCTGAGAGCATTGTTAATAATGGTGAATAAACAGAGAACGAAATAGAATCAAATAGATATTCATGTTCAGAAAACAAAATGACACAAGTCAACTCTCACATCTTCTTAGCTTCACTTCGGCCGCCACCAGCTCTGTCACACTCGGGGGCACTTGATCTTCTCATAGCACCGATCTGGCATCTTCCTCACCAACAGCAAGAATGAGAGACTGATCGCGTGGACGAAGTGCTTCACCTCCGACTCCACTGACTTCGGCAACTTCTCCATCCTCATAATCGTCTCGAAAAACTGGCACACTAGTTCAAGCAGCTCTGGCATGCCCTGCCGGGGCTTTTCAAATGCCATTTTGAACAGCCGCTGGATGACAAAAAATGGTATCTGGTTCTCCAGCAGTGTCATGTCGCGACGGACATCATCGACAAGCCACGGCTTGCCAAAGATCTGGTCAGTGGGCAGTCTATTCTGTTGTCTCCCGTTTATCAATAAGAGCTGGATCACGAAGATGCCATCGAGGAGGATCATCTCAGCGAACCTGTCGGAGGTGAGGTTGATCTGCCTATCGTAGCAGTTCCGGGCCTCATCCTCCCAGGACTTGACCTTGTCAATGTAGTCCTCGAGACGGTTTTTCTGGTCGTGCTGGAGGAAGTTCTGCAAATAAAGCAGCTTGTGATCTTCCATCGGCTTAAGGCTTGGATTGCGACGGTGATAAGGTCCGATCGCGACGACGAGGGGCGTGTAGACCTTTTTGTTTGTTTGTCGGAGCCTCTTCGGAACGGTGAAGATGCAACAGTCGGATGGCAGTGATAGTCGCTTAAATCTGCTGCCTATTGAAATTGCGAGTTCATTGAGATGATCGTCACTTGCAGATGTTGTTCCTGCTGCTGCCATCCTCCTTTTTCCCTGCTCAGTCAATCAAGAGCAAACGTTTCAGCAAAATCCAGTCCAAGAAAAGGGTATTCTGTGCCATAATAAGGCCACAAACTAGATTTGGCAGCTTTTATAGAGAGTGATCATGAAATCAGAAATAAATAAAATAAAAAATAAATCTAGCGGCAATTTGGTTAAAGGGGTGAAGGAATAGTGGTCGGTTGGTTTAACTCTTAGGCACGACAAGAAAATGGACGCCACAACGATAAAATGGTTTTGTACCTCGTACCTCATGTTATGATTGACTAGCTATTGCAGTTCACAATGAATACATACGTCATTTTAAATAATTTTTGTGCCGAAGTAAGTTGGCTGATAAGGTTCGTTTTCTTCGCTCACCATGTCCAGTTTTGAATCCCGCCTTGGCCTTGGCATGGGGTAACCTCCCGTCCTCCTAAACTTTCTTTGATAAAGAAATTAATTTTTGTTTTTGTCAGGTATGATCCCAGTGTCTTTTCCCCAACTGTTAATTCAGTTTCATGCGGGCCCACATATTTATCGGCCGCTTGAATTTGCATGGTCAAAAGGACACAACTTTAAAAAGGTCATAGCTTTGCTGGCGCCGGCAAACGTTGGCTACATGCAACCATTTATTGAATTTAGAGTTAATATCAATGAAAAACCCAAAATTGGTACATATATAATAAATTTATTCCAAACTCATACACCTATAATAAATTTATCCTCCATTAAATTTTACTATTAAATTGTTAAGTTGGATGACATACGATAGTTGACAAGTGTATTAATTTAAAGTATTACCCTATGTTTGTCACGTGTTTATCAATTTTGCATTTTTTCCTAATATTAATCCAATTTAAGAGGGGGTATTTTGTCATAAATGTGCTAGTATGGGATTTTTAGTAATCAAAAAATTAGTTATGAGTAAATTTAACATAGATATATTAATTTGAGGTTTTTGTAAAAAATTAGTTTGGGATAATTTTTCACAAACTTATCAATTTATTATTTTACATGGTCAATAAAATTAAGTTGGAGTAGTGTACCAATTTGAGATGTTTTGTAATATTAACTCTTGAATCTATTGTTTAGCAGACCTCACTTCTCCTGGATTTCTTACCACGTGTGCTGGATGGAGCCGGTAATTGAAATTTCAAATGATATGATAGAATCGATAGTGCTTAGAAAGGACTTAATTTAGCTGGTGTCTGGTCAAGGGCAATTGGCTGCCACTCGAGCACGAAGCAGCATTTATTGCTTTTATTATATAATAGACCTCACGCATGCCGATTTATTAGTTAGTGATTGAGCCTTTCCTCTTCAAAGAGAAGGAAATCGCATGTTTATTTTTATTTTTTTTAATTGACAATTGATTACGTTAATGACTATATTCACTTTTAAGAGATCTCAGACAAATATAACGCGTGGGTTCATTTGAAATCAATTCCATTTATTATGAACTTGGTTTTGCAGCAATTTTAGGTTGGGAGACCAAACAAAAAATATCACACTTAAAGGAATAGTATACATATGCATACACGTAATTTTGTCACCTAATTACTTTTTGCACAAGTCATGACAGCCGTATGTCCCCTCCGCCCTCTCCCCTTTTAACTAACCTATGCATATAAAATTCTTAATTGATTCTCTAAATGTGAGCCCAAATTCCTTAACGTTAGTGGGTCCCAACCCAACCCCCGGCAAACCCACTTGTAAATTCATATCATAACTTACTCCAATCTTTGTAAAATTAGACAATTTTCCAAACTTTCCCAATTCAGTTTTTATTTACAAAATTGACACAAACAGTCCATAAACTTTGGCTCGATTGACCCGATGTGGAATAACCCTCACACAATGTTTGACTTATAATAAAGTGAGGACGAGGCAGCATCCAAGGAAAATCGAGGGTCGTCCCAAGACCGCACTGGTTGATACGAAAATCTGTGAATGGCAGAGACGAATTGGCGATTTTCTTTTCTTGTGATCACACAGTTTATCTCTCTTAATTATCTGTTTCTTTTCCTCGGAGCCTCCCTCTCACTCTTGGCCACATTCTTTCTTTTCTTTGTTTTTTATTTATATATCCTTTTCAGCCACCCTGCGTAACCGAATCTTACCCTCCCTCATATTTCACCCTGAACCTCTCCCTCAATCAATTTGGCTAGCCCATCCTTTCTCTTGCCTTTTTCATTCCAATAATTTATGAAGAAATTACGCGCAAGGGTCACCAGAAATACCACACAGATTGATAATGGTGAAGGTTTAGCAGAGAAGGTTTCCCAATGAGTGTGATATTCTCTATCTCTCGATTTCCTTCATTGTTACTTCCCAAACGTGCTTAAGATCTCTCAAGCTGAATAATCTTCTAATATGCTACGTCATGTAACACAGCATGCTACGACATAGTAAACGTCCAAGTAGATAATAACATGCAAATGAAATTCATAAAAGATGCTAATGTCGTCAAATGCAAGTAAATACAACTCTAACTTAATAAAACGTTAACAGCACTGTGATCCTAAACTATATTCAACACATCTCCCAAATGCGAAATGCGAAATGCCAAAATGTAATGCAAATTTTTTTTGTTAAGAATCAAATTCCAACAATGTCAATGGTTTTGATCCCTTAATTTCGTAAAATATGAATAACAACCATTGAGGCGAAAAATTCAAGTGTCAACATCTAAGAGTTTAATGATTTAAAAAACCAGAGGCAGAGCAAAGTGATTTGTATGAAAGTAATTCATTAATTGTCGCTCGGTTAGAACTTCCATGATTGATTCGGTGTACTAGATCTTTGATCAAGGTAAAAAGCCTTAATTATTGAAAGGAAAACGTGCCCTCCCCTTACTCTAGATCCTAAAGAATTGCAAAGCCAGAGATGCTCACTTTTACCCAGAAAAGGAAGAAGCAAAGGCAGAATAATTCATGCTCGAAGTGAGAAGCAAAGGTACAATAACTAAAGCATGAACATGTTCAGTGCTACAGCGATGAAAAATGATTCCCAAAGGCAGAATAAGTCAAGCTTGAAGTGAGAAGCAAAGACAGAATAAGTCAAGCTTGAAGTGAGAAGCAAAGACAGAATAAGTCAAGCTTGAAGTGAGAAGCAAAGGTAGAATAACTCAAGCATGCACATGTTTAGTGCTATAGCGGTGAAAAATGATTCTCAAAGACAGAATAACTCAAGCTCGAAGTGAGAGGCAAAGGCAGAATAACTCAAGCTTGAAGTGAGAGGCAAAGGCAGAATAACTCAAGCTTGAAGTGAGAGGCAAAGGCAGAATAACTCAAGCTTGAAATAAGAAGCAAAGGTAGAATAATTTAAGCGTACACATGTCTAGTGCTATAGTGGTGAAAAATGATTCACAAAGGCAAAATAACTCAAGCTTGAAGTGAGAAGCAAAGGTAGAATAACTCAAGCATGCAAATGTTCAGTGCTATAGCTGTGAAACGTGATTCCCAAAGGCAGAATAACTCAAGATTGAATTGAGAAGCAAAGGCAGTTAAGAAATAATGCAGAAGAAAGGAATAAAGAATTTTCTGTATTTCAATGCATCATAATTAGGGATGATTAGTTCTCGATCTAGTCCAATCCCAACTAAGAATTGAGAACCAAACTAGTTCCCATTTTTTGGAACCAAGGACGAGATCGGATGGTCCCGGGATCGGGAATTAGATCGACCAATCGATCCAGTCTGGTCTAATAGAACTGATTACTTATAAAAAAAATTAAAAAATATTAGAATTGTTATTATTTTAGGGTTTAGCGCTATTTTTAAGAATTAAAAAAGTATTTAAAAAAAAAAAAAGAGTTGGTGCAGTCTAGTCCGATTCCCTCCTAGAACTAAGAACTAGACCGAAAATCACAACTTCCATTTTTATGGAATTAGGAACCGAACAGACGCCCTTAGGTACGAGACCACACCGGCCGATCCGGTCTGGTCTGGATAGCTCTTGATTCTGTTGGTTTGATATGCTCAGCCCTAGTCATAATGAACATTACATTAGCCTATATATAGGCTTTATGAGACCACTATCTCAAGTAACATATATCAATCAAGATATGCGAAATCAAAGGAGATATTCATTGCAATCTTGATTGATATTAGATAATCAGTAATAATATCATAATTGTCTCTAACATAGGATAATATTCTATAGAAAATATTAAGAATCTCTAATATAATATTGCTAATATCCCTCTCAAACTCAAGGTGACATCAAAGTAGTCAACTACGGTTTGAATTAATGTCAAATAGTGCCACGAATCTTGTTTCTCTAACGACGTCGCATGGCATTGGGCTTGTTGATCTGTGGAGGGCCGGTGTGTGAGGCACCGTCTTCCAAATCCGGCTTGTCTAACGATGGAGAGTCTGGTGGTGGTGTCAGCTTCTTAAAACAATGCATGAAAGGTTGAGAATCGGAGGGGAAACAACAAATAGTCAATGCGATTGGCTTGTGAAATAGTAACTAAGCAATGCGGCTTATACAGCTGGCATAATAGCACGGCCTATACAACTAGCTTGGAAAATAGTTATTGGGTCGTGGCCTATGAGGCTGGCATCGAAAGCAGGCCACCTCCATAAAAGGCTCAAATTGGACAACGTGATTAGTGAGATTGGCGTCAAAACACGATGTCGCAACCCGATCTTGCCGCCCTCAATCCTTCTCATGAGGAGAGGAAAGGGGAAAAAAAAATCGAATTTAGGGGTACTTGACTACGAAAGTTCTCTCATGGTTCTCAACCATAGGGATGTGATCACATCATCCCTCGGATGAACCTCTTGTGAGTTCCCTTTACAAGATTGTGAGTTCTCTCAAACTTATATCCCGCTTGACAGCAGAATGTGACAACCCATACCCACACGAGTGACACACCTCGAGAGAGGAAGTCGGGCGTAAATATTGAATTTAAGGGTACCTTTACCATGGTAGCCCTCCCTCTAATACTCCTTCTTAAGAATGGCGTCACTTCATCCATTAAGAATTTTCCACATGCGGGTATGCTAAACAATGGTAAGTCTTATCAGGATTCGTACCCCACTCGGCGGGTTCATTTATATGGTCTAATTGTTTAGGACAACCTAAAAATAAGATGGGAGTCACCATTAGTCTTGTTTTTGGGGGTCAGCTAGAAACCCAATCGAGGGTCGGGAGTATTCCCTTGATTTCTACGCAACTAGATATCTAGGTCTAGGGATTTGGGTTACGCCAATATTTCCATTAGCGTCATTTCGATACCTAAATAGTATGTTGTGTTTACCTAACGTGTCCATGCATTTTTTTCTTACATTTTCAGGATTGTTAGTCATAAACTAAGTGATCATTCGTGGTTGATCGTTTTCATGCTAATCTATTTCTAAAGAAAATGAAAAGGAAACACCAAATTGAATTGAAAATTGCGTTGCAGTAAGTAAATAATCAAAGAAAGCTGTAAATCTATCATGCAATCCTAGAAAATAGTAAAAAGAAACACAATTGAAAATGATAAAAGGAAAAGGGAACCCGTAACTCGTCGAACTTTTATACATATGATAAGAACCCGAGACATATGTCGAGGATGAATGGTATAGAATAATGGTCATAATGGACATCGACCTCAACCATCTTCATGTTCTCTCCATCTTCGAGGTCTTGATCTAGATCTAGTCTAGGAAATCTATAACTAGGTATATACAATGGAAAGAAACGGGTAGACATGTCAAAACAAACAAAAGCACAACATTATACTAAAACCAATCTCTTAAAGAATGTTCAATTCAAAAAGAATATTTGGGCATCAAGGTCGGCTTTTATATTTCATGCGTAGATCCCTCTAAAATACTTACCCAATCCATTTTTGTAACTTATAGCCATTATTGACCAAATGTGTTATCACATGACCAATAACACTTATAAGTTCTTAATGAGGTGTTCAATGTGATCCCAAGATTTCCATCGATATCACGCATCGACCCTATCATCCATCGAGAAATTACATGCATTTGTGGGAATTAAACATGCATGCAGGCTTTTTAGACATTATTTTTCAACCAATCAAACAAATGAGTGAGCCGTCAACGGATCACTTATTAGCAAATGTGTCACGCCCCGAACCTCGAGCGTGCCAACATCCCACCATGGTCATTCAAATGCGACGTTCCCAGGTTAAGTCGCCGACCCAATCAAATCTTTAACGCACATGCGGAAGCATATTATAAAACCCCTGACAATAAAATACGGGATAGAAAAGTAGAAAACAAAATTACAACATAACACTTTCATAATTCAACAGAATTACAAATAGAGGTCTACGGCCAACAGTCTACAAAAGACCGGCTCTTAAAAAGAACTGTCCTACGACCTACAAGTAAGACACGTTCTCCAATCCTTATGACTTCACCTCTGCAACTCCTCAAGGCCAACCAAAGCTATCTGACCGCTCCATCCACCAGGGACTTGAAATTTTAATCCCACAACCGGGATAAGACGATGTCTTAGCAAGTTCAACCCCCTAAACTCCTATTAGAAAGAAAATACGCCCCAGGTGGCCTAGCCACATCACACAGAAGACTTACCTCGCATTAGTCTTCATCTGCATTGTTAGCACAATTTATATAATTCAACCACGTGCAATTATAATAACCAAACAACTGCAGTACAATCACATCATCAGAACAATTCAACCACTTGGATTGTCTCAGCAATCAATTAACTCGGCCAATTACATGTCATTCTAGCAAATCAATCATTGCTCTTAATTACGGCCCTATAGGAAGGTTTAACAACCAGTGGCAATCACAGCCCCACTCGGCACGACCTTTAATTAGGTGGTCCATCACGGCCTCACTGGGCACGACCTCTCATAGGTGGTCCATCACAGCCCCATTAGACACGACCTCTCATAGGTGGTTCATCACGGCCTCACTGGGCACGACCTCCAATAGGTGGTCAATCACGGCCCCATTAGGCACGACCTCTCATAGCTGGTTCATCACGGCCCTATTAGGCACGACCTCCAATAGGTGGTTAATCACGGCCTCACTGGGCACGACCTCTAATAGGTGGTTAATCATGGCCAATCTCCCATCAATTTCAACATTTGGATTTTATAAAAAAAAATCCATATCTATCGCAATCACACTCAATTTGCCACAAGTAATCATCAACTCAAATTCTAAATGCATAGCGGCGATCAGCACGAAATTCTAAGAGAACAAGGTCCCGACAAAATTTTCGGAATTTAATAAATAATTAAATTTATTCCGAAAATTAATTAAATAATAATATTCATATTTTCGTCATCCACACCCAATTTATAATATCCAACTATCAATTTCAAAATTTGAACGCATAGCAGCAAGCGGCACGAAATTCTGAGCAATCGGGGTCAAAATAATTTTTCCGTTTTTTAAAATAATAATATTTTAATAATTTCGGAATATAATATAATATTATAAATTCCAAAATTTCGGAACAATTAAATAATTCAAAAATAAAATCCTATTATGTCCCATCAAGGTTTATTATTAAATAAACTCTCTTAACCTTTAATTAAACACACTTTAAATTAAACAAACCTTTTAATCCAAATCACAATTAAATAAACTAAAATATCCACATAAACTTGCTTAACTTAAACTAAGCACACTTAGGGCATAATTAACAATCTAATCAAGATTTAGTGAGCTAAACTCACCGGATTAGCGAGCCGAGCGGACTAAAACAACGAGGACGACGCAAGGATCAACTTTCCTCAAGGCGAGCCGAGCATCCGGGCTCGGGAAGGCGGCCAAAACGGGCCAAATAGGTGCTGTCATACCCATTTTTCCAGCCCTCTGCTTTGGGGCCGAGAATGGCGGATCCGGCATTGGTTGGGCGGAGGAATGGGGCGGCGATCGACGGTGATTATCATCACAATCGGGGAACGGGCTCGCACCGGTTTTACGTGATCCGGTCCACTGACCTGAGCAAAACCCGGACCCGACCCCAATCGGATTAAAAAAAGACTTTTAATTTTCCCTTTTTTAATTCGTTTTCTTTTCCCCTTTTTTGATTTTTTCCCTATTTTGTCCTTTTCTGTCTTCATTTCAACCTCACGCCAACCCTCCTTCACCGAAGACTCCACCACCTGCAACTTTACTGAACTAAGACCACCCCTCCCGACGCCCCGCCATCGCTCCGGCCGACGACCGCCAGCACCTACGTCGCCGCCAAACCACCATCATCCGCCCGCCGTCCGTCCCGACCGGCGACGACCAACGCCGAGCGCCTACTCCAGCGAGCCGAAATTTCACAAAAAATCCTCACCTAAACTCCGGTATGAACACCAGGAATTCCAGAAATCAAACAAACACAAAGGCACTAAAAAATGGAGAGAGACACTTACTCGAACGGCTCTAAACCGTAGGGCTCGCCGACGTGGGGAGGCTAGCTCCGGTGAAGGAGCGTTTGCAAGGCCAACTTGGGCGGCGAAAAACACATCGCGAAGTCACATGAAAAAACAGCAAAATACGAAGAAATCAAGTAGGGTTCGGCGAATACAGAAACGAATGAGATCGGTTTCGAGTTAAACGCGAGAAATTTTCCGGTCTTCTTTTAAGCATTCTAACAAAAGCATGGTGTGCACTTTATGAAACAAGCTCCAGACTGATATCATGGTGAAATGAGACTCAAATTTCGACACATGATGACAACATGAACCCACATCATAGATTATAACTCAGTCTCATTACTATATCAATCGCCTATGATCTCTAAAAAATAGAAAAACTAGATTTCGGGCTTAATGTGACACGGCCGAAAAATGGTGTTTGAGAGCGAACTCCTACCTGTTACGGGGTGAAGTTTTGGCGTCGTACAGTCGCCGGAAAAGCTTCGACCGACGACGAGACGAGAAGGAAGGCTTCCGCTCAACCGTGGACAAAGACGGTGGTCGGGAATGGCAAACCGGAGGTGATAGGCGCCAGTCGGTGGGAACGACCGACGGGTGGTTATGGGTCGGCGGTCGAGGTCCGAAGCGCGATGATCGATGTTCGTCGTCTTCTCCGGTCGGAGCTCATGGCTAGCGCACGTCTCTCTCTCTCTCCCTTTTGCGATCTGGACCCAGCCCAGAAAGATGAGGTGCCCGTGAGGAGAACGAACCCCGAAAAACTTTCGAGCCAATCTCCTGCCATAACGCGGAGCGTCCCCCCTCTCTTCTCTCTCCCCCCTTACCCGCTTTCTCCTCTTCTGCCAACGAACAGCAGCCGAGAGAGAGAATAGGCGGCGATCTTCGTGAGATGTGCAGGTTTGAGCATCGTCCATGAATTCCATGAACGTCGCCTTCAAAGCTCTTCGAGTTTCATTGATCTGCTCAGATATCTTCTTATATTCCTTGTCCACTCATCCGTGACTTGCTGAATTGCACGGACCTGGATCTACAGGCGGTTGTGGAAGCAGCCGCCCTCCTCCCTATCGCCCATCCTTTTTTACGTTATACGCCCCATTCCCCTCCTCGCCTCCGTAAGGAATCTTTTTTGTTTTTTCCTCGCCCACGCCAGCTCATGCGTTCCAGAAGGCTCCCCATTTTTTCTCACGTCACTCTTACGGCGTTTTTGCTTCGTGGGCGCTGGTTCGTGCAAACAAAGGGGAAGAAGTGGCCTTGGGCTGGGCCACCTTTTAGGCTCTGGTGGGCCAAATAAAAGAAGGAAAATGGGCCAAGGGAAAGAAAGGAAATGGGAAGCTGGGTTGCAGGTGAGCCGAGACCAAGTGGGCTAGACAAGCCGGCCCGCTCGATTTCCCCCCTTTATTTTTGTTTTTATTTCTTTTTTTTTTGGGTCCACTTTATTCATTTTTCCATTTTTTTTGCTTCTTATCTTTTTATAATTTGTTTTATATTTTTGCAAATAAATGGATATTTAAAAACATCCATAAAATTTGGGTGTTAACAAGGCTCGACTTGTTAGGATTTGGTGAGCTCGAGCCTTGCCGGCCTATGGCGAGGCTTTAGCTTGCCTGTGGCCAATTGTTGGCTACTATAATGGTCAGTGACCGGCCAACGAAGAAGAGAGGGAAAAAGAAAGAAAATGAAAGAAAAAAAAGAAAAGAATAAAAAATAATTTAAAAATAAAAGAAAAAGGTGTTTGATGAGGGAAAGTGACATAAAAGGAATATCGAAAAATTTAGAAAATATTTTTTTGGAAAATATTTTTTGTGAAATAAACGAAATGTCAGTTCAAAGAGTGCTCCTAGCCTCATTTTTTCTGAAACAAACGGAACCTCAGTTCAAAGTGTAGCTCATCTACCATGTTCACGTTTGGTTGCATCATGTTGGGAAAACTTACAGACGATGCAATCTTATGCAGAAGGCAGATTGCTGCAGTTGATTTTCAAGTTACGTTATGAGAACGTCTCCATCTCATCCAAATTCTTGCACCGTGTAATTAAAGACTTATTTGCATCTGAAAGGCGAAGGCGATATTGTGAGATGCTAACTATACAAGTTCAGGTTCACTTAGCCTAGGCTTTCATTCCCTCCGTCTCTGATCCACCATCTCTGCAGGCAGCGTTGACAAAAACTTAGTGCAATATTCCGCCATTCCTTCTCATCGCGCCTCAAGTTTATTAATAGCTAAACGCTGACACGGGCCTGCAAGCCAATCTCAGTTGCGGCGACATTTTTTTTTTTTTTTTTGGGTGAACCATCCTAGGATAAAGGCCGAATCGCCACATCCCATTCATATTCACCATTCTGTCGTCGTGAAATGTAATGGTAGGGAAAAGCTAATAATCTGAGCCCCGACTAACACACATAAATGGATGTCTGCTTATTCTGATAGATAATGACCGATGATCACACAAAATTCAATCAAAACTTAAGAGTATTACAATGGCAATGTCCCATTCAAAAAGAAAAATTATTTGAGGGATAGGAGGGCGCACAAGGTCTGTACTACAGTCAGTGCAAGCAACACCATTGCAGCGATAACTGAGAGGAACTTCCACGGGCTACTGTAGTAATCGCGCATGAATGTTGCCTTCCACTTGTTAGAAGAACTTCGGCAATGTAGATGTCACACCCTAGACCTCCCCTCACCGCGGGAGCATGACATCCGCAATATTAATTTGCGACGTCCTAAGAGGTGTCACTGTCTTGTTACTTTTATCCTTTGATTTATCACATGCGAAAGTGTGCCCCTGTAACACCCAATCAACAAATAATAAATGGATAGTAAAGAAAACACATATATAAACACAATATTTATATATTGCTTCATTAGAATTGAAAAGTTGTAATTACAAGTCCACCTAGTTGGGCCATTCAGATTACATTCAAAAGGGGTAGAGGGTTAGTCCTACCTCTTCTACAATGGTGACTGCCAAAAACGGTTCCCATCAGAAGGTTGGCTTTCCATGGCTCCGGCTCAAGGTCATAGTCCGGATTGGAGTCGAGGTCGTCCTCTATGCCATCGGGATGATTCGCCACCGTGGGGTCCGATGAGGATCCATTGGGACCACCGGCTCCTATCAAACCCGCAGATGGGCTCAAAGAGCTCCTCGTTGATCCAAACGAACCGTGCCTTGTACTAATGCTGAACTAGGTGTCTTAAGCCTTCGTCCACCCACACTGTAGTGATGGGAGAATAGTAATAATTTGAACAATATTGAATTAACGCAATGGAATAAAATAATCTCCCCTCTTGTGTAAACCTAATAGGAATCGATATAGTAGAGTAAAATAAATACCAAGCACGTGAACACAAGACAATTTTTTACGTGGAAAATCTCATCGATGTGAGGAGATAAAAAATCACGTGACCGAAGTCCACCCGAGAATCTTTACTATCAACAAAATTATTTTTCTCTAGCAAATACTAGATATACATAGCAGCAAACATCTCAAGAATATAATTCTTGACAATACACATGAACTTCACAAGAGATCAAGGATAATTCTGACAAAAATTGAAGGTTTTGATCAATCCACAAAAAAAACTGATGTAGGGAGTTTCAAACGAAAATCAAACCGTTCATAGTTAATAAAATTGCGCCACAAATATGCTGACAAAATTTTAGCTCAATTGGACCACGAATCGACTTCTGATGCTAGCTTGATGTAAATCAAATATTGCCAAAAACTTCAAATTTTATGCTTTCTTTTTTTCTCTTGTTACTATTTCCTTTTGTGGCTACCACTTTATATATATCATGAGAAACCCTATTTCATCATATAACTTATCATATGAGCTCAAATCCTTTTGGGCTTGCAACTCATTGGGCTTCCTCCACATAAGAGTGAATTCAGCTAACAAATCTCCCCCTCACGACAATGTGGAGGGATTCACCATCCCTGCTATCAATCGGCAATGTTTAAGTTTCTCTCTTGGTAGAGTCTTCGTCATCGTATCAGAGCCATTATGATTTGTATGAATTTTCTCAAGTTCCAACAACTTTTCATCTAGAACATCTCTTATCCAATGATATCTAACATCAATATATTTTGATCTAGAATGAAAAGATGAATTCATACCAAGATGAATTGCACTTTGATTATCACAAAATAACACATACCTTTTTTGCTTGAGCCCAAGTTCTTCTAAGAATTTCTTCATCCATAGCATCTCTTTACTAACTTTAGTCGCTGCAATAAATTCAGCTTCGGTTGTAGAAAGTGCAACACACTTCTGCAATCTTAACTTCTATGACAAAGCTCCACCTGCAAAAGAAATCAAATAACCAGAAGTAGATTTACGAGTATCAATATATTCTGCCAAGTTGGAATCTGTGTACCCAACTAACTCAAGTTTCCTGGTCCCAAAATTGAGTTTCAAATTTGAAGTTCCTCGAAGATACCTTATAATCCACTTCACTGCATTCCAATGCTCTCTGCTTAGATTTGACAAATAGCAACTAATAATGCCAACTGCTTACACCAAGTCTGGCCGTGTACATACCATCGCATACATTAAGTTTCCTATACCTGAAGCATATGGAACACTTTCCATATCTTTCTTTTCTTTATTAGTCGTAGGACTTTACTTCATATTTAACTTAAAGTGGGCAGCAAGAGGAGTACTAACCGCTTTAGCCTTGTCAATGTAAAATTTCTAAAGGATCTTTTCGATATATTTCTCTTGCGACAAAAACAACTTCTTAACATCTCTGTCTCGAGTAATTCTAATGCCAAGAATCTGCTTTGCCGAGCCCAAGTCTTTCATAGAAATTGCTCAACTGTTTCTTCAATAACTCAATTCTTGAAACATTCCTATCAACAATCAGCATATCATCAACATAAAGCAAGAGAATAATAAAGTCATCATCAAAATTTTTTTGGACAAACACACAATTATCCAAAGAAGTCTTCTTATAGCCTTGTTTTGTCATAACTGACGCAAATTTCTTATACTACTACCTCAGTGCTTGTTTTAGGCTATAGAGACTTTTCTTCAATTTGCACACATAATCCTCTTTCCCTTTCACTTTGAAACCCTCAGGTTGTTCCATGTATATCTCTTCCTTCAAGTCGCCACGTAGAAAGATTGTTTTAACATCCATTTGCTCAATTTCCAAATTTAGGCTAGTTGCCAAGCTTAGTACCACACGAATATAAGATATTTTCACTATCGGAGAAAATATATCATCAAAATCAATACATTTTCTCTGACCGAATCCCTTAACAACCAATTTAGCTTTGTATCATGGTTGTAAAGTATGTTCATCTTGCTTGAACCTATATACCCACTTGTTCTTCAAAGCTCTTTTACCTTTAGATAACTTCACCAACTCAAAAGTATGATTATCATAAAGTGACTGTATCTCATCTCGCATAGCATCAAACCAATAGCTTTTGTACTCATCTTCTATTGCTTCTACATAACACTCTGGTTCACCTGCATCAGTCAATAATACATACTCATCTTTAGAATACCTAGTGGAAGGTCGTCGGTCTCTAACGGATCTCCGAACTAGAACATCCAGTGGAATATCTAATTGAGCCTCTCGTTCAGAAATAGTATTATCTATTTCAACATGTTCAAGAACATGTGCGTTATTTGGAACATTGACTTCCTACTGCTCTTCATCAACTTGTGTATGAATATTTGTAAGAGGAACTAGATTTAAATCAACTAGATTATCACTAACCTATGGTGCTGAAATCATCTTTGCTTTCTCAATATCTTCTATTGTTTGATTTTCCATAAACACAACATCTCTGCTTCTTATAATTTTCTTTTCAAGCAGATCATAAAATTTGTAGCCAAGCATATCTTGTCCATAACCAATAAATATGCATTGTTGTGTTTTAACATCAAGTTTAGACCTCTCATCTTTGGGAATATGCACAAATGCTTTGCACCCAAAGACACGCAAATAATCATAAGAAATATCTTTGTTTGTCCAAACTTTGTTAGGAATATCAAACTCTAAAAGGAACACATGGAGTAAGATTTAATACATGTACAACTGTACTTAAAGCCTCACCCCAAAAGGATCCAAGTAGCTTTGACTATTAAAGTAAGCATCTTACCATTTCAACCAGTGTTCTGTTCATTCTCTCAGCTAAGCCACTTAACTGAGGCGTCTTGGGAGGTGTTTTTTGATGTCGAATATCTTGTTGTCTGCAATATTTATTAAAATGTCCAATATACTCTCCCCTATTATGAGTTCTGATGCATTTTAATTTCTTTCCAGTCCGTCTCTCAACTAAAGCCTGAAATTGCTTAAAAGCATCTAACACTTGATCTTTGGTTTTCAAGGTATAAGTCCAAATTTTCCTTGAAAAATCATTTATGAAGGTAACAAAATAAAGAGAGCCACCAAGTGATTTTGTTTTCATAGGACCACAAATATCATAATGCACTAATTCCAGTATACCTAACTTTCTTGAAGGAGGGGAGCTTTTAAATGCAACTTTGTTCTGTTTTCCTGCTAAACAGTGAGCATACTTCTTTAGCGCTAAACTTTTCAATCCTGAAATGAGCTTCTTCTTGGCCAATATTGACAAACTCTTCTCATTGATGTGACTGAGCCTCTTATGCTAGAATTCAGTTGCATCTTTTCTATCTACTGCATTAATTTTGTCTTTGGATAACTTTGCCTGTATAATGTATAACGGAGAATATTTTTCACCTCTAGCCATAACAAGAGAACTTTTGGTGAACTTCCATTGACCATTACTGAAGGTTCTGCAACACCCCTCATCATCCAACTTGCCTATAGAAATCAAATTCAAGCGGATATTAGGTATATGTTTAATATTATTCAATACTAACCTTGTGTCATTGCTGGTTTCTAGGCACACATCACCGATGCCTATAGCTTGAGCCAGTCCATTGTTTCCCATCTTCATAGATCCGAAGTCACCTGACCTATATGATATAAAGAAATCCCTACGAGACGTAGCATGAATGGATGTACCATTATCAATTACCCAACTAGTCTCATGAGATACAAAATTTACCACATCACCATAAAAAATAGTGAGAAAGTCTTCTTTAGGTGCAGCGACCCGATTGTCATCACTGTCATTATCACTTTTCTTCTCTTTACTTTTCTCCTTTTGTTTCTCTCTTTTTAACCAGCGACAAAACCTCTGAATATGTCCCTTCTGATGACAATAATGGCACTCAACATTAGCAAATTTATTATACTTACCTTTGCTTTTGTCTCGACTTTTATCTCTATTTCTCGGACCTCGAGACTCACTTCTTCCCCTTTTCTCAACAACCAAGGCATCGAGTGTGAAGATAACAATCCTTGTGTCTTCCTTCTCATCTCTTCATTCAAACTACTACTCTTGGCCAAATTCATGGTAATTGTATCATTTGGGGCAGAATTAGACAAAGACGTTTGGAACGTCACCCATGAGTCCGGCAAAGTACCAAGTAATCATAATGCTTGTATCTCATCATTAAACTTGACTCCCATCGCAGCCAACTGATCAATCAAACGAGTACCATCTTGATATCTCAGAGTCATCATCTGTTTTATCAAAAATAACTTATTATTCCCAGTCTCTCGAGCATATAACTATTCGAGCTTGTCCCATAAACTGCGTGCATGTGTTTCCTTAATAATATGGTTCAAAACATTATCATCCACCCACTGCTTAATATAACCACACACTTGACGATGAAATATAGATCATTCAGCATCAGTTTTATTCTCTGGTTTCTCCTCAGCAAATACGGGCAAATAAAAATCTTTCACATATAAAAGATCTTCCATCTTCCCTTTCCAAATATGATAATTTGAACCATTCAGTGTAACCATTCTACTCGTATTCATTTTATTGTTTAACATAAGACATAAAAATCACGCAATAACCAAATGCTTTGATACCACTCTGATGGGAGAATAGTAATAATTTGAACAATATCAAATCAACGCAGTGGAATAAAATAATCTCCTCTTTTGTGTAAACCTAATAGAAATCGATATAATAGAGTAAAATAAATACCAAGCACGTGAACACAAAACGATTTTTTACGTGGAAAACCTCTTCGATGTGAAGAGATAAAAAACCACAAGATCGAAGTCCACCCGAAAATCCTCACTATCAACAAAATTGTTTTTTTCTAGCAAATACTAGAGGTACATAGCAGCAAACACCTTAAGAACATAATTCTTGGCAATACACATGAACTTCACAAGAGATCAATGATAAATCTGACAAAAAATGTAGGTTTTAATCAATCCACAAAAAACCTGATGTATGGAGCTTCAAACAAAAATCAAACTGTTCAGATTTGATAAAATTGCGCCACGAACATGCTGACAAAATTTCAGCTCAATCGGACCACGAATCGACCTCCGATGCCAGCTTGATGTAAATTAGATATTGCCAAAAACCCTAGATTTTCTGCTTTCTCTTTTTCTCTTGTTACTATTTCCTTTTGTGGCTACCACTTTATATATATATAGTAAGAAACCATATTTCGTCATATAACTTATCATATGGGCTCAAACCATTTTTGGACTTATCATATGGGCTCAAACCATTTTTGGGCTTGCAACTCATTGGGTCTCCTCCACATAGGAGTGAACCCAGCTAACATGTAGTAGTGTGCCTCTGGTATGTGATATCAATCCCCATGTCCTTTATGTCCATAATAACTATCTCCATCTGTACAAGCAAATTGAAACAGACCAAAGGGAGACTCATACCTAGAGATCTAAAAAGGGTAAAACAACAACAATTGAGTGAACACTTAATAAGTTAATCACCTAAACCTCGTATAAGCAAATGTCTCAAATCGGAATCGTACGAATACTTGACACCAATATGTCGATGGTAAATCAATAGCAAAGCTCTTGCTTTGCCTAAACTAAATACATGACATGGGGTTCCCAAATACCTAAAATGTTCACATGATCCAAGACCCGAAAAATGTTCTGTAATCGGAAAAATTATATACGTGTCAAATAATAACTTTTATAATATACACATGATTTTTTTTTTTTGGTCGAATATACACATGATTCTCAAGTCCTAAATAATAATGTATAAAATACACGCGTGCATTTCGAGTCACCAATAATGGCATATAAAATATGTTTGAGTCAAATAATAGCTTCTAAAATAATCATGTGGCTCTCAAGTCCTAAATAAAAGCATATAAAATATGCACGTGCCTCTCAAGTCACAAATAATGGCATACAAAATATGTACGTGCCAACTAATAGTTCTAAAATATGTACATGATTTTCAAATGTCTCAAATGTAATCTCGATCAAGAACCACATTATATTCCATAATATATGCACACGAGAATCCGCAACACATCACATGGCTTCCATTTATTACACACATAACCAAAATCTATTGGTTCTTCCAGAATCTACTGGGCATCGTCTCGCCTCATTTGGCATGACAACATCCCGAAATCCATTAGTGACAGCATCCGAAATCCATTAGGCTTCGTTTTGAAATCCTATTCGCAAATGGCATCCGAAATCCATTGAACATTGTCTCAAAATCCATCGGTGACGACATCGTCTCGAAATCCATTGGTGATGGCTTTCCTCATGTGACCATATGTGCAAACAAGCACACAACTGGTTTTTATCATTTCTCTAGTTCGATGCAATAGTGCCTCAAAGGTGTGCCAAGTGAAGTGTATGTTATGACTTACCAAAACTGCATTGTTACAATATGCCTAGTATGAAATGTGAACCATGGCTTGACTTGTTACATTCGAGCACCGACTTAAGTCAAACCTTGTTCATAAATGATACACCTCAATATTGCCAAACCAAGAGAGAGACCCGGCCCAACGTACTTCCATGCACATCTAAGACCAACGTGAATCTCATTTCAAGGCTTAGGGTGTGTTTTCAAGCATCAACAATAACGTATAGACAAATCATATCTACTAAGGGTGTGTTTGGTAATTATTCTATTTATGGGAGCAATTTCTAATTAGAAATGATTCTTTTTAATTTTGTTCTTGAGAAAAAAATTTAAGCATTCGAAAGCGTTTAGTAACCGACAAAAATTTTTATTCCTAAAATAGAATTGCATTTGATACGATCCTCTAAATTTCTAATACAAACCATTTTTTAAATTTTTAAATAATTTTATTACTTTTTTTTTCTTCTTTTCTTCTTTTCTTTTCTCTCTCTTCTTCTTCAACCTTTAGCTAGTTGCTCGCCTCAGGATGATTGGCAACTAGCCAGATGAGGGCTGCAACCTCTCAAGATGGTTGTTGACTTTTGGCAAGGCCGTGCCTTATTAGCCGAGCCTCACCAATAATTGGGCAAGGCTCGCCCAAGCCTTGGCTGGGCGAGAATCCTTGCCTAGATTTGATGAGGCCGAGCTTGCCCAATTGTTGATAGGGCTTGGCCTCGCCAGGCCACCATGAGGTTGGCCTTGCCTTGGTTAGATGATGTCGACCTTGCGGTGGTCCACCAAGGTCGAGCCCCACTAGTAGCTAGGTGAGCTTGGCCTTGCCAGCCAAGGCTACTAGGCAAGGTCTCTGGCGAGCTCATTGGACCTCATCTAGGCCTAGGGAGCTTGTTGACTGCTAGTGGCAGTGGACAAAGGCGGTGGCGGCTGACGGTGACGATGATGGAAGAAGAAGAGAGAAGGAAGAAGAACAAGAAGAAAAGAAGAAGAGAAAAGAAAAGAAAAAAAATTTGGGTTGCTTGATTTTGAAATTGTTCCTTGTAACAAAGAAGCAACTTTTTTTTTTTTTTTTTACACCTTGATTCTATTCCAAATCTATTCCTAAGAGCAAAAAATTTACCAAATAGATTTCTATTCCAAATCTATTTCTAGGAACAAAAAAATAGAAATTATTACTATTGGACAAGTTGCCAAATGCCTAAACAATAACAAATCCTTGCAACCAAGCATAAATAACAACACATAAACAAATCACATCCACTAGCAACAACAAATCTTGCAATCGAGCATAGACAATAATACATAGATAAACCACGTCCACTAACAACAACAAATCCTAGTAATCAAGCATAGACAATAACACATAGATAAACCGCGTCCACTAACAACAACAAATCCTTGTAATCAAGCATAGACAATAACACATAGATAAACTGCATCCATTAACAACAACAAGTCATTGTAACCTCAATGGTCACATAGCAAGATCTTGCCTATTCTCGAACCTCATAACTTAAGCATAATATGAGCAAACCATACAAAATAATACATAAGAAGAAAACCTAACCTAAGTCCAAACTACACAAGACAACAACCTAACCAATGTTTAGGGGATCTACTTATGAAATTGGAACAAGAATGAAGACGGATGGTGGGTGGCTCACAGCTCATGATGGTGACAATGGTGATGGTGAGCAATGACCGAGAGAGAGGTAGAGGAAGATGAGTGGTCTCAAAAAAGAGGAGAGAGAGAGAGAGAGAGAGAGAGAGAGAGAGAGAGAGAGAGAGAGAGAGAGAGAGAGAGAGAGAGAGAGAGAGAGAGAGAGAGAAAGAATGGTTCTAAGCCTTTTTGTGAGAAACTCAATAATTGGATAGGTAATGATGATTTCCTTGACTTGGTTTGCAAGATTAAATCATATCCATCCAAGTGTCACATTAAGGACTAATCTTGGCCAACCTTATCCTTCAAGCCTCAAAGGTTTAATCATTATTTAGATGGAATGGTTGAAGGTGTAGAATCCTCGATTGGGGCAAACGTGTCAAAAGTTGTGGAAGTGGGATTGCCAAAGAAGCCTGCATCAAGATGAGAAGAAGACAGTTGTGAAGAGGAAGATTCACTAGTGGATGGTAGTACAACATCTTCTAGAAATAGGTCCACCAAAGGATTAGTAAAGAAAGGGACATGAGTAGAAGATTCAAAGAGAAAATATGGAGAAATTGAGGCCAAAAATTAATTTAGCGTGCTGAAATACCTTAGGAATTGGTCTCAAATCACCAAAAACTAGTCTGAAATCGATCGAATTGGCTAAAAAAGCAATGGAACCGATCCAACTAGTCCAGTTTGAATCAGTTAATGGTCCAATTTGAACCCAGTCCATGGTCTAGCCTATCATGACCCGACCCCTCACATCCCCTTGATGAGGGGAAATGTCAAGTTTAGGGGTACTTGACCATAGAAGCTCATTCATGGTACATGTCTCAAGAGACCTCATCATTTCATCTTCTGGGATTTACCATTATGAGTTTGCTTGATCACAGTCATGATCTATCCCAAACTTGTATATCAAGTGATAGCGGAAGTTGTCGTGATTCGTATCCACACGAATGATACACCTTGAAAAAAGAGATCTGATGTGAATAACAACTTTAAGGGTATCATTACCATGGTAGTCCTCCCAATAGTACATTCATCCATGATGATGGCATCGCTTTTTCCTTTAGGAGATTTTCATTTAGAGTATGCTAAACTATGGTGATCCTCGTTGAGAACCATACCCCCTACGATGAATTCATTTATAATCTATGAGTTGTTTATGACAACCTAGATAAGAGCTAAGAGTCGCCACTAACCTCATTTTTAGGGGTTGGTTGGAAAACCCAATCGAGAGCCGAGAGTGATCTCTCGATATCTTCATAACTAGAGATTTTAAGGTTTGGGGACTTAGGTTATGCTAACATTCTTATTAGTGACCTTTTAGTACTTGTTGAGTTTTGACTTTT
Organism: Eucalyptus fibrosa; assembly: GCA_017140475.1. Taxonomy (NCBI): domain Eukaryota; kingdom Viridiplantae; phylum Streptophyta; class Magnoliopsida; order Myrtales; family Myrtaceae; genus Eucalyptus; species Eucalyptus fibrosa. The sequence goes on from CM029507.1 coordinate 20,749,700, forward strand.
AAATTAAGAGATAATGGGCATTTTAGGCCATGCACATTTATTTTAGGAATTTTTGAAGGGAGACCGCAAATGGAATGTGTTTAATAACACATCTCCAATTTTAGCCTTATATTATTTTCTATTTTTTTCTATCTTATTGTTAGATATTTAGATCATGTGGCTCCCCAAGTGGTTTGAGAGCTTTTTGGATTGTACTCTAGTGCTTTTTTGTTGAAGATAATGAAACTTCTCTCTCTTCGTGGTTTTTTTTTTTTTCCCATTTTGGGGTTTCTACGTAAATCTTGCATCTCGTATGATTTAAATTTTCTTTCATCCTTTGCTACTTGTTTTTAGATTGGTGCATCTTTGATTGGCCTTTTTTTTTTTGTAACAAATTAGTATCAGAGCGAAGGAATTTCGATCTTTTTGTTCGAGATGGCATCTATCAAGTTCGAAGTGGCACCCATCGATGGTCAAAACAATTTCAAGCTATGGACAATCAAGATGAAGGTGTTGCTACGTCAGGAAGGTTCGGTTAGAACCTTGGATGGAAATTATCTTGACAAATATGACTACGGTTGAGATGAGGAGATGGAAGAAAAGGTGCATAGCACCATCCAATTGTTGTTATCTAATAGGGTGCTTCGTGAAGTCACGGATAAAGAAACAACTTCGGGATTGTGGAATAAGCTTAAGAACCTTTGCATGAAGGAACCTCTTATGACAAGATTATTTTCAAAGCGGTGTCTTTACACGCTAAAGATACAAAAAAGTACCCTTATCCAAGAACATCTAGATGAATATGATAAAATCGTTATGGATATGGAAAATCTAGATTTGAAGTTAGATGATGAAGATTAGGCCCGAATTGTGTTATGTTTATTGTCAAACTCATATGATAATTTTGTGATTTATATGTTATATGGAAGGAAATCCATAACTCTTAAGGATGTGAAAGCTTCATTGAATTCCATGGAGATGCGTACATAATTGAATGTGAGTAGTAATGGTGATAAAACTTATAGCTTAATTGTTAGGGGAATGTTGAATTATCATGATAGACGCAGTAATAGTAAAGGACATTTAAAATTTAGAATAGGTTGAGATAAGAATAAAGTGGAGTGTTACTATTGTCACAAATTTGGACACTACAAAAGTGAGTGTCTAATGCTCAAAGTTAAGGGAAAGAAGTTGAGGGAGAATTCCGATTCGGCCAACCTGTTATAAAATAATGAGTCCATTATTGTAGACAATGTTCTTGCTATTTTGTCTTTAGATTGTCATGTTGATGATGAATGGATTTTGGATTTAGCATGTTCATACCACATGTGTCCACATAGAAATTTGTTCCATGTATATGATAAGATCAATGGTGGTTTAGTTTTAATGGGTAACGGTGTAGTTTGCAAGATTGTTGGTATTGTTACGATGCAAATTAAATGCCATGACAATATAGTAAAAACTTTGACAAATGTTAAGCACATCCCATATTTGAAGAAAAGCCTTATTTCATTAAGTGATTTACATTCCACTAGATGTATGTAAATAGGTGTAGATGGAGTTTTGAAAATTTTCAAAAGGCTCCTTAATTGTGGTGAGAGGTAATATGTGACATCATGGATTTTTACTTCTTTCAATTAAATAAATCGAGCATTTCATTGACACGCCTATAATGTTATTCTTAGAGCTGATCACTCCTGAGATAACTAGACTCTCTGGGGAAATCATTAAGAGATTTTAATACAATAGACTTGAGGATTCGACCAGGAATCGACTACTCGACCGTGCTCATCTACAAAGATCATTATGGCACAGTTAAGATTGATTAGAAATAAGAGATAGGTCGGTTCGACTAAGATTTGTGGTTAAGCGTGAGTGATTCCACTATATTGCAAAATTCTCGTCGATTAGCACTAGACTGATTTTTTTGTCGTTTTGGTACCCTATATCCATATTTGAATTTTCGAGATTTTCATAACAACCGAAAGTCACCAATATGTTGACGATGTTCATTATGGCTCGAAGAAAATCGATCTCAGGTCATTTGCACTAAAAATTTCTAAAAGCTATCTGGTAGCTTAGGTCACGCTAAAATTGTGCCAGAGTGAAATTAACCGTGAATTTGAATTCGATTTCAGAAATTGAAAGTTCTATCATGTCACCAGTCATGTTAGGAACGTCAATTCAGTCTCCGAAGATTTTTCTGCAAACCGAGGTTTTGGCGGAAAAAGTCATCTTAGGGCCGTTTTTGTCTAGAAAATTTAAGGGACTATTTTTTTTTTTAATCACAAAATTGGGATGCAAGAGGATTATATTGGTGAGGAAAACTATCAATTTGATCGATGTTACGTCGGTGGGATTTATAGAGGCCGAATTGAGTTGATTCATGAAGGAATGAAGTCCAATTGGAGGAGAATGCAAATTCGTATGCCCCCCTTGGACCTAACCTTTGGACCAACTCAAGCTTCTAGAAGAGGGCTTTTTGGTCTAGAAATCAGCTAAGGAACATAGTTGGGTTGATGGGCCAAGCTAAGGGATAAGAAGATGAAGTTGAAGGCCAAAAGTGGTCCCCCTTTATCCAACTAGTCCCCCTCATTTCCTCTCCCTTTTGCTAGTCGATCCCCTCTTTCTCCCTATTGTTCGAGACCCCAAAAGCCCAGAAACTCAGAACCGGCAAGCTAGCAAACCACCAGACACCCCTGCCGCCCGTCGGGGCCACCGAACACCATCGTTCGCATTGCTCGCCCCCACACGTGTCCTCACACCGTCTGCTTGCATCACCAATTCCACCTCCTGCACATGCCCAGCAAGTTGCTGAGGCCGCCTGAGCTATCATGAGCCACCGCTTACCACCCGTCCAAGGTCCGCTTGCCTCTGCCTGGACCCATGACTAGCCCCTCTGCCCATCTTTGCTCGTTTCCAACCTAAGCCAGCATTGGAGCAGCTTCTTCAGGCCCTCGACTGGCTAAGAACCGAGTAGGGTCTCCAGCCCACTGTCGGGCCCATTTTCTAGCCTTTCTAGACCTCATTTGGTGAGCTCGCTTTGGAGTTTCTCGTCCTTTGCCGCATCCCCGTCGTTTCAATTCGAGTGGATCACTTAACAAGTGAGTTTAACTCACTAATCCTTGTTTAGTAAGTTAATGACGCTTAAGGGTTAATTAGTTTAGACTAAGTGTGGATTATGTGGATAGCTAGAGGATATTAACAATTTAATTAAACGTTATTGCACGTTAGATGGTTAGAGTAGTATAATTAGAGCCTTGGAAAGCTTTAGTATTTATCTAGAGTAGTTTGGAAATTTTCCAGGCTCATCTCGGCTTCCAATTAGGCTTTACAGGCCTAAGTTTTATTTATTTGCATTTATTAATTGTTTTTAGTAATAAAAATTAATTAATTATTTTCTAGAGATTAGATCGGGATAGTTGGTGATTGGAATTTTATGCTGATTGCAATAGTATGATTGAATTATTTATTTGACTACTAATTTGTGCCGATTGAGTATGATTTGTAATTTTGGGTATTTATTCCAAAATTTATTTAATTTCAGTAATTAATTATAAAATCACTGGTGTTGGTTTACAACGCCAAAAATGGGTTTGTGGACTGTTGAAATTAGTGGGATTTTCAAAGGGGAAAATCTTTTCTTTTGGTTAAGGCCAACCATGTACCTAAAGATGAGTATTTCGATGATTCGATCTAATTTGGTGAGTTCAAATGATTGGTTAATGTGATATGTTTATCTATGAGATATACTGACTTGTAGGAAGGACTGAGGCAAAGGTAAGTCCTGCAGCCTATGTTTGTGTTTAGGCAGCCCTCAGGGCGTATTTTCTTCCTAGTAAGGTCTTAGGGGATAGAACTCACTGAGACATTGTCTCACCCTATTGTGGGATAACATTTCAAATCCTTAAATGACAGCTCTTGAGTTTTTGGCCGACCGAAGAAATTTACAGAATAGACGTCTTACATTTCATTGCATGGGAGCCCTAGGGGTTGTACCTATGAGCTGGTAAGGTTCATAGTCTGGGTTGATGCGAGTCTCACTCATAAGTTGCCCTACCGATATTGATCTTGGTAACTCCAGGTTCAAGATGGCTAGAGAGAGGGCTCCTCAAGGCTTGGTCATAGACGCGGTAGACTTGAATCTTGAAGAACCAGAGTCCCGGTGTATTCTGCCGAAAACTCCAGTTGGAGTGTGGATGATGATGGAGGGAAGGACGAGGATCCGTAGTTTTGTAAAACCCCCATGTTCTGTAGAACTTATATATATTAATTTATTTTGTATATAATTGGTTGTGATATGTATATATAAGTGTGTTGTGATGTTGGTTTTCAAAATATGGCCCTACTTTCTTATCCTATCTTGTTGTTGTCTGGGGATTATTTATCTGCTTCCTCATGTGCATTAAAATGAATGGTTCGGCGATACATCTTGGGACGTCACTATTTAATCAACCAAGGGGGATGGGCACGCGCTCGGAGGATTGGGGCGTGACATAATATAGAGAAAAATCTTTACATTTTGTTGGGAAGTACCGTTGTTCATTCTTTAAAGATATCATCCTCTTTAGATTCTAAAAAATTAACGTTGTGACGTATGTGGTTGGGCCACATAAGCAAAAGACGAATGACTATCTAGAGTAAATGTGGTTTACTTTGTGGGGATCATACGGTTTCACTTGACTTTTGTGAACATTGTGTTTTTGGAAATCAGTGCGAGTTAGTTTTAGTATTGGAGTGCAATCGATGAAGGACATAGTGGATTATATTTACTCTGATTTGTGGGGACCGACACAAGTAGCATCTAAAGATGGTGGTGTTTATCTTCTAACATTTTTTGATGATTTTTCTAGTAAAGTCTCGATTTATTGCTTGAAGTGTGAGGGTGACGTTTTTTAATACATTCAAAAAGTGGAAGATGTTAGTAGAAAGTCAAACTAGGAAGTAGATAAAGTGTCTTAGAATGGACAATGATCCTGAGTTTTGTAGAGGTGATTTCAACTAAGAGTGATCGAGTCTAGGGTGGGTAGGGTCTAGACCTAGACCTTATTCCCAACCCTGTTATAATTGGTTCCCCTTTTTTGAACCATGTGCCAGACTTTATTTGTATTGGATCCTGTATCTGACCCACCTTGTTTTTACGGTCCGGCTCCAAGGTCAACCTTGTTTCTATTGGAACCTATTTTGCAATCTTCCAATATCCTATACGATTTTGAATTTTATATTAATACACGAGAAAATAACGTAATCCTCCTAATTTGTATTGAAATATTTAGCACTTGTAATAAATAACTACATGAACTTTTTGACTAAACAAAAATTAAAGATCCACAGGGCTAATTATAATAAATAGAATCATAATGCAAAGAATTAGCAACAAATGTGGGTCTAATATTAGTCTTATTCTCACAATTATTACATGAAACTAGTCATTTATGCAAGCACAAATTGTCCTACAAAAGAGAAATTAGGCGAGCCAATCCATGTGGTATACAAGAATTTGGTAGCAATAAACACCATCTATCCGTTGGATGGTGCGAGAGGGAGCCGATGAGGGAGGGAAGCAAGTGAGGAAGAGGAACGATGAAGGAGGAGTGACGTGCGTGTTTGAGAGAACCAAGAGGAAAAACATCATGTGATTGCGGGAGTAAGAATAGAAATAAGGGAAAAAAAAGGGTTTTGGACCTATATTTACAAAACCAGTTCCCAAACCGGCTCTAAAACCGGTCCGGGAACGGGTTATTGGGTGGGTAATAAATCGGACCCGGTTCCTAGAATGGTTTAAACCGGTTCCGAATTTTGGAAACTGGTTCCCAAACTGATTTCAACGGGAACTGGTTCTCGACCCTGTTTTTAGGGTGGGCCAATTCGGTTTCTAGGTATACTCGGTCCGGTTGCACACCCTTAGTTTCAACAAGTATTATGAAAATTCATGGATTGTTTGACATCGAATAGTCAGGTGCACACTTCAACAAACTGGGCTAGCAAAGCGTATGAACCGAACATTTTTAGACAGAGCTAGGTGTATGCTCTCTAATGCTGGACTTGTGGAGGTGATTTCAACAAGTATTGTGAAGATTCGGTGATTGTTTGACATTGAACAATCAGGTACACACCTCAACAAAATGGAGTGGCAAAGCGCAGACACTTTTAGAAAGAGTTAGATATATACTATCTAATACTAGACTTGGGAAATACTTTTAGGCTGGAGTTGTGAACACGACATGTTATTTAGTGAATACTACAATTGAATGTAAGACTCCTAATGAGGTATGGTAAGGTAAACCTTCTAATTGTTCTGATTTAAAATATTTTGATGTCTTACTTATTATCATGTAAAAGAGGGTAAGCATGAACCTAGGGTCAAGAAGTATATTTTTCTTGGTTATGCAAATGGGGTTAAAGGATATAGGCTATGGTGTTCTAACCCTCAATCATCAAAGTTTATAATTAGTAGGGATGCTATTTTTTATGACAATTATATGCTTGAAAATAAAAAGGTTATTACTGAGTTTCCAGGTATTCATGAAGAGTATGTTTGGAAGGAGGTAGAGCTTCATGAGAGCATCCATAGAAAATAATTGAAGATGTTCCTATTCAGTTAGAAAATGATAATGAGTAACAAGATTTAGATTTTATCAAAGAAGAAGTAGAAGAGATTAAGCAACCTCAAAGTTTGGCCGTAGGGAGGACTCAACGACAAATTAAACCTTCCCAAAGGTATAATTTTGCTTATTTGGTAGCATATGCTCTTATAGCTGTTGAAGGGCTTGGTATTGAAGAACTTTCTACATTCCATGAAGCTATTATTTGTTCTAAATCTGAGAAGTGGCTTGTTGTGATGAATAAAGAGATTGAGTCTCTTCATAAAAACAAACTTCGAAAATTGTGAAATTGCTTGAGGGCAAAAGAGCTATTGGGTGCAAGTGAGTCTTTAAAAGAGAAGAGGGAATTGCAAGGGTTGAAGATGAAAGATTTAAGGTACATTTGGTAGCAAAGGGTTTTAGTTAGAAGGAGGGGATTGACTTTAATGAAATGTTCTCTTCAATTATGAAACATAGTTCCATTTGTACGTTGCTCATGTTAATAGCCCTGTATGATCTAGAACTTGAACAACTTGATGTCAAGACTGCTTTTTCTGCATAACAAGCTTGAGAAAACAATCTATATGTCTTAACTCGAGGTATTCATTGTTGAGAGTAAAGAAGATCATGTTTGCAGGTCAATCGAAACGCTTTTTGTATGGTCTCAAGCAATCTTTGCTGCAATGGTATAAGAGGTTTGATAGTTTTACGTTAAGTCATGTCTACTTGTGAAGTGCGTATGATGGTTGTGTGTACTATAAGAGATTGCATAATAGTAGTTTTATTTATTTATTATTATATGTGAATGGCATGTTTATTGCATCAACTTAGTTGGGAATTTGAGATAAGATCTTGGAGTTGCCAAGAAAATTTTAGGTATGGAAATTCGTAAAGATTGACAGGTTGGGAAGTTATACCTCTCATAGAAGAAGCATATTGAGAAAATGCTTAAGTACTTTGGCATGAAGAATGTTAATCTGATAGGTACTTCTTTAGTGTCCAATTTTAGACTTTTGGCTTCTTTATCACCTTAAACTAAAGAAGAAAAAGATGAGATGTCTCAAGTTTCATATTCTAGTACTATGGGTAGTCTCATGTATGCTATGCTTTGCATTCGTCCAGATATTTTAAAGGTTGTTAGCATTATGAGTAGGTATATGGCAAATTCGGGTAAAACTTACTAGCAAGTCATGAAATTGATTCTTTGGTACATTCAAGGCACCTCAAATGTGGGTTTGGTCTTTAATAGAGGTTATAATATATGATATTCAGTTGTTGGTTTCGTTGATTTTGACTATGTAGGTGATCTCAACAAAAGGAGATTTTCGATAGGTTATATTTTTACACTTGATGGTTCCAAAATTAATTGGAGAGTAACTTTGCAAGACATAGTTGCTTTGTCTACTATTGAAACGGAACATATAGCAACAATAGAAGTGGTAAAAGAAGCTCTTTAGTTGAAGCATTTTTTTTACAGAACTTAATGTGAAGTGGGAGGAAACCTCCATTATCTTTTGCAATAACTAAAGTGTGATCCACTTAAGCAATAATACGATGTATTATGTGAGGACAAAAGATAACGAAAACTTTGGCCATTTCTTCTTTCTCGCTATATTGTTCATTGGGTTCTCTCTAGAGTGCGCCCAATTCACTCTTCTTGCCGATTTGGGTTTTTGTTGCTGCTGGGAGTTTTAGTCGATCATTGGAGCCAATATTTGGAGGATTGGCTTGCCTGACCACCCTCCACATCCTCTCCAAAGTGATCTCCCTAATATGCCCTACAAGTTCTGATATGTTCCTTCTATGGTAGGGATTTGAGGTTTTCTTGTGGGTTTTGACTTCTGTTATGGCCTTCTCGTCTATTGAGGTGGGTGACCAGTTGGGTAAGGCCCATCTAGGTGTGAATGGTATGAGGTGGGCGAAGCCCCACTACCCTTCCTAAAAAAGCCCCACCTACAATGCTCACGGGGCAATTGTGCTTTCATAAGGCAGGTGCGGTTGCTTCGAAGGAAGGCTATTGGGGTTCTCTCAAGGGCCCTAAAGGCTTGGATGGGTCTCACGGTCGTAGTCACATCAGGTCCTCCTCCAAATGCCCCAGCCCAGCAACCAACAAACTAGGAGCTCAAACCCCCTGCTTGTTCTTGGGTCAACATCGCTAGAGCGGCAACAAAGGGGTATGACTTGTCGATTATTCCCCCAAACATCATTGATAATAAGCCTGTTGTCATTCTCTCTGAGGATGTTCTTGAGGCCATTAACCCAAAATGGCACGAGTGCCTGTCAAGAACTATGTTGGGAAGAAAATCCCATTCAAGCTCACGGAAACAGCCTTGAAACACACCTGGGGACCGAAGTTGACTGAAGTGTTGGGAAATGATCAAGGTTTTTACTTCTTCCACATCCCTGACCGGGAGTTCACAGGAAGATTCTTGAAGATGGATCACTAACGGTTGCTAGGGTTCCTCTTATCCTACAATAATGGTAGCCTCTATTATAATTGAAAAAAAGATAATCATTGCTTTGTCCCAGTTTGGATAAGATTGAAGAACTTCCCCTATGATCTCTAGTTTGCACTAGGTATAAGTGTTGTTGCTAGTGTAGTTGGGAAGACGTTATATGTCAATCAGCGAACCGAACAAATGAAGATGATCTCCTACGTTAGAGTGTGCATGGAGATCTCTACCAAGTAGCCTTGGTGTAGTTCAGTAGATGAAGTCCTCAATAGGGTATCTCGAACTGTGGATGTCGTTTATGAGTGGAGACCAGTGTTGTGCCCAAGATGTGGCACTTTTAGCAACAAGTGTGCGGCTCTTCCGAGTACTTCTAACCTTGAGGAAGTGCTTCATCAAGTCTCGGCTAGTGAATCCCTTATTGCTCAAGACCAGGGTCCTTCCCCTGCTTTAGTAGTGGTTATGGTCCTTGGTAGTCCTAAGCCATGTTGGAATCAGGTAGGGGGTAAGAAGAAAAGAAATATTTGGCTTTGAAGGAGGGATTACCTTTTTTTTTGGTTACTCCTAGTGAAGCAAGTCAGATCCTGAAGTTGAAGGATACCAGTCCAGGAATTGGTATGCTTTCCACATCAACCCGTAAGGTCCTGAGGGGACTTAAAGTTTAGTCGAAGCCTAGTGATACCCTCGCCATCTCTTCTACTACTGTCTAGGTTGCATGGACACGTTATATGTGCCTCCGTGTTGTGTTCGACATGTGTCGGAGCGTGTCGGACACGTCGACATGCTTGGACACGCATTGATCGCGTGTCGGATTTGTCAACACGGGGTCAACTTTTGTTGACACGTTTCGACATGCGTGTCCGAGGGTGAGGGAGGAGAGACGAAGTCGCGAGTTGAGTGAAGGCGAGCTCATAACGGCGAGAGATAGCTAGAGAGAGAGTAGAGACTAAGGCGAGGGCTGTGAGGAGGAACTTCACGAGGGAGGTGCGCGTGGGGAGGGCGGTGTCGTCGAGCGGGGCGGCGGCGATAAGGGGGAGGAGGAGGAGTTCGTGACGGTGTGCAGCCTCTCGGCGCATAGGACCGCGCGTTCCATCCCTGGCAAGCAGAATTCGAGAGGAAGAGGAGAGGAAATGCGTCATGCGGCGAGGAGAAGGAGAAGAAGCGTTGCTAGGGTTTTGAGAATAAAAGAATAAAAAGAGGGATTTGGTGTGTTGGAAGGAGGGGAAGTGATAGGAGGGAGGGGGAAGCGACGGTGTCAAGTGTCAGGTGTCAGGAAAAAAAAGTGAAAAAATTTTGGGGGATGGGAAAGAAATGAGGGAAAAGGGAGTTTGGGCGCGTGGGAGGGTGTGGGGGCTTTTTATTTAATGGAAGGGGTTTGGGCGCCCGGGTAAAGAGGGGGGGAAGGTGGTGGGCGCTTTTTATTTAATTGAAGGGGTTGGGGGTTTTATTTAATCGAAAAAGTTGTTAAATAAAATAAAAAAAATGATTTTGAAAAATAAAAGTACTGTATATTGAATCATTAGTGTAAATTCATTATAGGTTTTTTTAATTATAAATTTGAATAAAATTAACTAAAAATAAAAATATTCATTTAATATATAACGTGTCAGAACGTGTCGAAATTTTTTACTTTTGAGAAATGACGTGTCAGCGTGTCGTGTCATGTCGTGTCGCATGTCGCGTGTCCGTGTCGGTGCAACCTAGGCTACTATTAAAGCCAGCCTAGCAGGGGCTACCTCTACAGCTCCGTCATCTAGCTTTGGGGAAGACTCAGAAGACTCGGCTAGCAGCTCAAATGAAGATGACTAGGTCTTACTATGCTCTCTCTCTCCAAGAGCTACCTTTGCTATTAGGAAGCCTAATTTCGAGTAGGATAAGTGTCTGAATCCCTGCCCAGCTCTGCCCTTTGCTGATCACCTAGTCTGGTGGCCAGTCGGCATCGGTTGAGTAAGCGGAGGTAATCCCCTGTCCGTCTGTATATACTTTATATGTACATAGGTGTTTGGAATATTAGGGGTCTAGTAGACCCCCATAAGGCAGACTGAAGTCTGGAACCTAGTTTCCTTAAATGGTTTGTGTTTTGTTGATTTGCTGGAGACTAAAGTCCTGGAGTCTCATTTCCTTTCCATTTTTGCGAGACTCTTGATGGCTTGGAGTTGGGTGACTAATTATGACTACTCCCCAAGAGGGAGAATTTGGGTTGGTTAGAACCTTTCTATTGTAAGTTTTGATGTTTCTTCAACCAAAGCTCAGGCAATCCATGGGAGGCTAAAGTTTCTTATGTCGAGCTTGGATTGTTGCATCTCGGTTATCAATACTGAGCATACATTCCTATCTTCGCGGCCACTTTGGGCGGACCTTATCCATAAAAGCGCCATCTTGCAGGACTCGTCTTGGCTAGTGGCTAGGGACTTCAATGCCATCAGGGACTCGTTTGACCGGATTGATAGTTCAGACACTTGGATCCCTTGTTTTGATGAGTTTAGTCAGTGTTTAGCTCAGTCAGAGTTAAGTTGATCTGAGGTATGTTGGCTTTCCTTACACCTGAACAACTTCCTCTAGAGCTAGTTGTAAGTTAAGGAAGATAGATAGGGTTCTTGTTAATACTAAATGGAGCCAAGACTTTTTCTTCTTGGAAGCTTCCTTCCTCACCCTAGGCATATTTGATCATACCCCTATGGTAGTAAGAGTCTTGAACCCTGTACATTAGAGGAAATCTTTCAAGTTCTTCAACTTCTAGACGAAGCACTCGACCTTCCATAAAATCATTACTCAAGTGTGGGAGAGCTCGGGAGAGGGAGTGCCCATGTACAGGTTAGTGTGCAAGCTAAAGACCCTCAAAGGCCGTCTCAAGCAGCTCAATAGGGAGTCATTCTCTAATATCTCTGCCAGAACAGTTGAGATGAGGAATGCTTTACGGTTCACCCAAGTTGGCCTCCAGTAGGACCCGACCAGCAAAGTTCTCACAGAGCTAGAGAAGACTCAACGTCAAACCTTCTTGGATTTTCAGAGTTGAGAAGAGTCTTTCTTTAGGCAGAAGTCTAGGGTCTTGCGGCTTAAAGAAGGAGATCGGAATACTAAATTCTTTCACCACTCTATCAACAGAAGACAGCTAACGAACAAAATTCTTTTGATCAAGGATACCTTCGGTAATCTTGTTACGAACCTAGGTATGGTGCAGCATCTTTTCGTTACCTATTTCCAGGACCTACTGGCGCCACGGATCAGCCTTTGAGGCCTACGTTGTAGGAGTTACATGTGGTCATTCAATGTTCTCTAAATGTGGAGCAGGTTAGTTCTCTCTCTCATCTGATTTCTGATTTAGAGATTCGGGATATCCTTTTCTCCCTAGCTCATGGTAAGGCACTTGGGTCAAATGGATTTATTGTTGAATTCTTCAAGCACAATTGGGAGATTGTAGGGCCGTTGGTCCTTGTAGCGGTTAAGGAATTCTTTATCTTAGGGACACTTTTATGGGAGATAAACAACACCATTTTAGTTTTGGTGCCTAAAGTTCCCAATGCGTATTCAGTTAATGACTATAGACCCATTGCCTGCTGTAATACAATTTATAAATGCATCACCAAGATCTTGGCTAACCGAGTAGCATCTATTCTTCAAGCTGTGATCAGCCCCATCTCAAAGCGCTTTTATTAAGGGCCAATGGATCAAGGACAACATCCTCCTGGCCCAGGAACTCTTTAGTGGTTTCCACCTTAACCCTTATTTGCCTAAGTGTGCAGTCAAAGTGGATTTCCAAAAAACCTATGATACTATGGATTGGGACTTCCTCGAGCTGGTTCTTAGTGCTTTTGGATTTCCCGATCATCTGATCTAGCTTACCATGGTTTGTGTGAGCACTCCTAAATATTCCATTTCCTTAAATGGGGAGTTACATGGTTTCTTTCCAAGTGGCCGTGGGCTTCGTCAGAGGGACCCTATATCTCCTTACTTATTTACCTTGGTCATGGATGTTTTTTCAAGGATTTTTTACCTTCAATCTAGGCAACCAAAGTTTAAATACTTTTGGAGGTGCAAAGTAATGTGTTTATCACACTTATTCTTTGCGGATGATGTCTTCCTTTTCTGTGAAGCAGATATGGTTTTGGTTACTCTCTTAAAGAAAGGGCTTGAAACCTTTTTGTCTTGGAGTGGGCTGAGGCCAAACATAAATAAAAGCGAGGTATTCCTTGCTAGAGGGACGATGTTATCATGGAACCACATTACTCTTGCCCTTAGGTTCCATGAAGTGAATTTGCCAGTGCGTTACTTAGGGGTTCCCATTATTACCTTGCAACTCAGAAAGGCAGATTGTAGCTCCCTAGTCAATCGCATTACAACAAGGATGCAATCATGGGCTCAACGATTCATTTCCTTTGCAGGCCGGCTACAGTTGATAAGGTTTATCCTTCACTCGATTCAAGCCTTCTAGGCTAGTGTCTTTATAATACATAGAGTTGTGTTGGATCGTATTGAACAAATCCTAAGATAGTTTCTCTAGAAAGGCCCGAGCCTGGATAGTGGAAGTGCGAAGGTTTCTTGGGAGGAGGTTTGCCTTCCAAAAGAGGAAGAAGGGCTTGGCATTCGTAGGTTACGGGATTGTAATAAGGCAGCCATGTTTAAACATATTTGGATCCTATTTTTTAACAAGGGATTCTTGTGGTGTAAGTGGATCCACTTGAATTTTTTAAAAAGGAAAATTTTTTGGGTAGTCAACAGGCCAACCTATTGCTCGTGGGCTTGGAAGAAGATCCTGCAACTCAGGAGGGAATTTTGCCAGTCCTTTCATTGGAGGATAAGGGATGGCCTATCCGTGTCTCTTTGGTTCGACCATTGGCATCCTAGAGGTCCTCTGACATGCTCATTTATAGCTTGGGGTTATCCAGGCAGGCGACGGTGGTTGACCTTTTCCCCACTTCTAGCCAGACCATCAAGACCATCTTGGAGTCGTGGGAGCATCCCCTCCCTACTCTTTCTTAGGTCTCGGATCGATTTGGCTCGCTAGAGAACTCCTCCGAATTATTTTCTGTTGCTTCGGCGTGGCAAGCCATTAAGAGGAAGAAGAGCTAGGTCTCGTGGTTTGCGTTTATTTGGAGCAATTTGATCTCTCTGCGGTATCAATTTAACCTTTGGCTTATTACTAGGAACTGACTTCCTACCCAGGTTCTTCTATTATTGTACTGTATGATAGAAAACGTGTTGTGTGCCTTCTACAATACAAGGCCGGATTCCATTGATCACTTATTTTTTGGTTGTCACATCTCCATCGGCTTTTTTTTTTTTTTTGGGCTGTAAGATGCAATCTCCCTTGGCATAATAGGTATTGGTCGGACACTCTCCAGTGGGCAATGACTTTACTCTCAGGCAATGAATTCTATCAATGCATTGCTCAGTTCTCCTTTGGTGCCCTTTGCCATGTGATTTGGAAGAAGATGAATAGCATTCTGTTTAGGGACCAACCTTTGGCGGTTCTGGCTTTGAAAAACCACCTCATTAAATTCGTTAGGGACAATGCTTTGACGTTTAGAAATGTTGTGGATACTTCAAGAAATAGGAGGTTTCAGTGCAATTGGGGAATTGACCCGTCCATTTTCATTTCTAGGGTCTCTGAGTATCCTATTCAACGCTTTGTTGCTGCTACGAGTGTCACTTGGCCACTTCCTCTCTTTTGACTTGTATGTCTTTGGAGGCGAAGGTGGGGGCTAGATTAGTCTTCGGAGGTAGCTGTCATTGGTGAGAGGGTTCCTACTGGTTGTTGTCTAGTTTTCTTTTCTTTTCCTTCTTGGTGTTGTCGCTGGTTGGTTGGTCCTTGCTGCTGTTTTAGCTAGTTAGATGCCGTTTGTTTGGCTGGTTCTAGCCACTGTTTGGTTGTGTTGTTGCATCAGTTTTGGTAGTTTTTGTTTCTTTTTCTCAGCTCCCTTCCACTCTTTTTGACTCATTTGTTTGTATGTGTAGGTTCTTGGTGCTGGACGCCCTTTTATATAGTTTGGTTAAAGTCAATATATTCTTACCTTACCAAAAAAATAAAAATAAAAAAATAGATAACTCCATAGGGTATCGCTTTGTACATGATGAGGTTGCTAAGGGTATGGTTACAATGAAAAAATTATCTATGGTAGATAATCCAAGAGATACATTGACCAAACCAATTCCTTTGATCAAGTTCAAGCATGGACTTGGTTGGCATTTTCGCTATTTGAGTTGTTTAGGTGAAGTTGGTGGTATTAAATGTGACATCCGGATTTTCGGGTTTTAATTTCAACTAGGATAAATAGGGCTGTTTTTGTTCAGTTGAAGCCATGGATTGTGAAATTGGGATGCAAGTGGGCTACATTGGTAATGAAAAATACCAATTGGAATGATGAGGTGTTGAATGAAATTACGGGAGTCAATTTAAATTGAATCAAGAGGGATTAAGGTCCAATTGGGAAGAAAACTTAGCAAAATTCGTATGCCACCTCTATCCCCACATTTTGGCCTACCTTAAAGCTTCTAAAAGGGGCATTTTTGGCAAGAAAAAGTGAGTGTAAGATAGCTGGAATGGTGGGGCCAAAGAGAGAGAGAGAGAGGGGAAGAGAAAACCGGTTTTTCCTCTCTCCTCCGTCGAGCATCTCCATCTTCTTCCCCTTCCTTTTGATTCCTTCTTCAGCAGCGACCAAAGACCAACGAACCAGCGGGCCGAAGCAGCGATTCCTCTTGGCGTCGTCATAGCAAGCAGCCGGAGCCGGAGTCGTCGCTGTCACACATCGTCACAGCCCACGACACCGCCATCGCTACTTCGCCCTACCCATGTGCACCTCCGTCTCTCTCTCCTGTTTCCTTGTTGTTTGACGCCCCTGCAAGCAAAAGATCGGCGAAGCTAGCTCACCATTGAGGCCTCACCGCCGCACGTTGTCCTCGCCGTTGCTCCCTTATGGAAGCCAGCCGGAGCCAGCTGCTGCGGTCGCGCCTCCCTAGCTCGTCCAGTCACTACTCTGCCTAGATTTGCTCGTCCAAGCCGTCGTGCAAGCTGGGCTGGCCACCGTCGCAGCCTAGCAAGCACCACCGAAGCCGTCGCTTAGCCAGTTCGCCGTCTTGTGCACTGCCGCGGCTCTGTCTTTCTCCGTCTCCCTCTCACCGTCATCCCTGCTATCTAGCCTCTATTCCAACGATCGTTTCAGATCTGGTGGAGCTCCGCCGGAGCCGTCCAGCCCACCTCTGGCCACCGTGAAGCCCTGCCTAGGTTCGGTTCGGCTCCTCTGCCCATTCCCGATCCCAACCAGCCCTTGATTCGCCCTCCTTCACCTCCAACTAGCAGCGCATAGAGAGTGCAGAAATGGGTATGGCAACAGACGTTTGGCCCGTTTTGGCCGCCTTCCCAAGCCCGGATTCTCAGCCCGCTTTGAGGAAAGTCAATCCTCGCGTCGAGCGCGTCGTTTTGTGTGAGTTTTACTTACTAAAACCTTATTATTTTGCTAATTACACTTAAAGGTCGATTAGTGTTAGTTAAGTGTAATTAGGTTGTTAGATTAGAATGGATTAGCGATTATTAGTTAATTGCATTGCATATTAGTTAGGTGGTTAGTGTACTTAGACAGAGAATTGCCTATAATATTTATTGGATGCTTCATGGGATTTTTCCCGACCCTTATCGGGTGTTGATTAAGCAATTCGGGCCTAAGTGGTATTTTTAGGAATTAAATATTAATTTTTGAAATTAATTATTTAATTATTTAATTTTCTGAAAATTCAACTGGGATGGCCAATGATTGGGATTTTATGTTGATGATAATGGCTCAGTCTGTTTATTTAATTGAGCTTTATATTGTGCTAAATTGAATTTATTGTATTTATTTATTTATTTTTCGAAATTAATTATTTAATTATTTATTTTCCGAAAATTCAACCGGAATGGTCGGTCACCGGAATCTCGTGCTGATTGTCATGGAGAAGTCCGATTATTTATTTGAGCTTTACTTCGTGTCGAATTGATTTAGCAGTGCATTTTGAAGTTATGTTCTTAAATAATGCAATATTGGCTATGTGATTGAGAATTGATAGGGTATTGGTTGTTAGTATTGAAAGTGAGTTGGTAAATCACCTGGAGAATGCACGTGGCTTGGAGATTTGACATGTCTTCCTGGAGAATGCACGTGGCTCGATGATAAAATATGGCATCGTAAGAAAGGTCGGGTGGGACCATAAAGCTACTAGATCTTGAGAGGGTCGGGTGGGATCATAAAGCCACTAAATCTTGGAAAGGTCTGGTGGGACCATAAAGCCACTAACTCTTCGAAAGGTCGGGTGGGACCACTAAAGCCATTGAATCTTGGAAAAGGTCGGGTGGGACTGTAAAGCCACTAAATCTAAGAAAATTGCTTGGAGGGGCCATGGTTACCTCATATAAATGAGTTGCGCCCTAAAGACCATGATTTATATTTGGAAAGTGAGTTGGAATAATTGAAATGACCGTGAGTGGTCTTGTTGGTACGTAATCGATTAGGTTGATTGATTGTCGCCTTGATTTGATGTTGTGGATTGAATGATTGAATGGAGATGACCGTGAGTGGTCTTCTTGGTGTATAATTGACTAGATCGATTAGATCGATGTTTCGATCTATGATGTGATTGCTTGGGTGCCTATTTGATCTATGCTAATATGCAGGTGGAATCCGAGGCTAAGGTAAGCTCTCTGACTCATGTTATGTATAGGCAACCCTAATGTGTATTAGTTTACTAATCGGGTCTTAGTGTGGTAGAACTTGCTGAAACAAAGTCTCATCCCGGTTTGGGGAAAACAATTCAGGACCCTGATAAAGAACCTAAGGAGAAAGAACTCGAAGAGAAGTAGTTGAAGGAGAACCCCAAGGATGATCCAGAGTAGGATCCAGATGACTTTTGCTATAGAATCAATTTGAGTAGAAACCAATCGTTTTAGTATGGCTTGTATATGAACATAAGGGTGTTGGTTTTCAGGTTCCATTTCCTAGTCCTACTTGTATATCTCATTGCTTTATTGTCTGGAGATTTTATAATTGCTTCTGCATGTGCTATTAAAAAATGAAAAGAGTCGGTGATATGTAGTTCTGGGATATCGCATTATAAAATCGACCAAGCTTGAAGGATGGTCACGTGGCTGAGAGTCGGGGCGTGACATTAAATCCCTTGTTTTCCACACTGAGCACGCTCACGTAGGCTTTGGGGTATGCATCATTGATTTTGCTGTTTTGGGGGTGGCCTTGTGGGGTCACTTCTGGTGGTGAGGGAGGGAGGTCCTATGGTGTTTGACATAATGCTCATTTGGAGATTTGAAGTCAAGGTGGAGATTTATTGAATTTTGACTTTCAAATCAATAGATAAGGGCATTTTAGACCATGCACCATTATTTTAGGAATTTTTTAAGGGAGACTGTAAAAAGAATGTACTTAATAGCATATCTCCAATGTTAACCTCTATATTATTTCCCGTTTTTTCTTTTTCCTATCTTCTTGTTGGGTATTTAGATCTTATGACTCACCAAGTGATTTGAGAGCATTTTGTATTGTACTCTCGTGTTTTTTTGTTGATGATAGTGAAACCCTCCTCTCTCCCCATGATTTTCTCCCATCTTCGGCTTTCCTTATAAATCTTGCGTCTCGTGTGCTACTTTTTCTTGAATTGATGCATCTTTGATCGGCATTTTTCTATAATAGTACCTAACAATTTATCGTGCTTCCTAAGATGTCCATGCATGTCTTTTTTACTTTTCGTGTCGATGAAGCTAACTAGGTAATCATGCATGTGTTGTGACCCCATCTCTCCACCACTTGACCCTCGAGGAAAGGAAAATGGGAAAGGTTAGATTTAGAGGTACTTAATCACGAAACCTTTCTCATGGTTCTCATCCATAAAGGTGTCATCAGCTCACCTCTTGGGCAAACCTCTTGTAAGTTCCCTTGTCGTAGTCGTGAGCTCTTCCAAGCTCATATCTCACGTGATAGTAGAAAGTCTCGTGATCCTACCCCAACGTTGCAACACATCTTGATCAACAGTTTTAAGGTCAAAAGAAAACTATATGTAAACGTGAGTTTAAGAGTATTTTTATGATCATGATAGCCCTCCCAAGATATATATCCACCAATTATGGCATTACTTCATCTTTACCAGCTTCACCATCTTGGGTATGCTAAATTACAACCATGAACCTTTTCCAAAGGTTCATACCCCTCATGACGGGTTTATTAAATGGTCTAGTTGTTTTAGACAACATATAAATAAGACAAGAGTCGCCATTAGCCTCATTTTTGGGGATCAACTAGAGAACCCAATTGAGAGTCAAGAGTAGTCCCTTAATTTCTATGTGACTAGATACCCAGGTTTGGAGACTTGAGTTATGCTAATGTTTCTATTAGTTCCCTTTTAGTAACTAACAATATGTCGTGTTACCTAAGGTGTCCATGCTTTTTTTTTTTACATTTTTAGGATTGTTTTATCATAAACTAGGTGACCATGCGTGAGTAGTCATTTTCATGCCATTTTATTTTCCAAAAAAAAAAAAAAAAAAAGAAGGCCATCAATTGAATTGAAAGTGCGGAACGGTAAGTAAACAAGTAAGGAAAGTAGTAAATCTATCTTACAATTCCAAGAAACATGAAAATTCAAAAAGATAAGCAAAAAGAAAAATCTGCAACTTGTAGGGTGTTTATACAAATAAGGAGAACCCGAGAGATATGTTAGGGATGAATGGTACAAAATAATGGTTGGAATGGATTTCGACCTTCCATCGTCTTCATGTCTTTCCATCTTCGACATCCTAATCTAAACCTAGTTCAAGAATTATAACTAGGTATATACAATAGAAAGAAACAAACATACACATCAAAACAATCAAAAGTACAACACAAGGTCAATATCACATGATCCAACAAAACAATGATTAATATCAATCAAATTTGAGCCTTGGGGTTGGCCTTTGTAGTTCATACATAGATACCTCTAGACACCCACTCAATTCATTTTTAATGACTTATAGCCATTATTGACCATTTATGTTCTCGTGGTAACCAATAATGCTTATAAGTCCTTAAAAATACATTCTATGTGTTTTCCCATGATTTTCCCTCAATATCATGCATCATGCCTAACATACATCTAGAATCCATATGCCTTGTAGGAATTAAACACACGTGTAGGCTTTTTGGGCCTTATTTCCCAATCAATCAACTAGGTGAATGAATCGTCGGCAAATCACTTATTACCAAGGCACGCGTCAATCAAGAGCACAAGTATTTCTAATTGATCATGTGATTATATGTATGGAGGTACATGTTATGTTTCAAAAATGGATTTGAAATCATTGATAAGGTTTTTGAGACAAAGTGATGTTTGTGACATCCTGAATTTTCAATCTTATTCTCAATTGAATAAATTGGGCCTTTCATCGACGCGCCTATAGTGCTATTCTCTGATTTGATTACTCATGAGATAACTAGACTATCTAGGGAAGTCATTAAAGGATTTTAATGCAATAGACTTGAGAATTCAACTAGGAATCGATTGCTCGACCGTGCTAATTTGCAAGGGTCATTACGGCACAATTAAAAATCAATCAGAGACTGGAGATAGGTCGATTCGACCGAGGTGTGTGATTAATTGTGAGTGATTCTACCTGATTGCAAAATTCTCGTTGATCGGCAGTAGACCAATTTTCTGTCGTTTTGGATACCTTGTATTCATAATTGAAACCTCAAGTTTCTCACAATAACCAAGAGTCGCCAATATGTCGAAGATGTACATTGTGGCTAAAAAATAATCGACTATGAGCCAATTGCATTAAAAATTCCTAAAAGCTACCCAGTAGGTTAGGTCACGCTAAAATCGCGTCAAATTGAAATTAACCGCAAATTTGAACTCGATTTCAAAAATTGAAAGTTCTGTCATGTCATGACTTATTTTAGGAATGTCTATTCATTCTTTGAAGAATTTTCGGTGATTCTGGGATTTTTATAGAAAATCGATTTAGACGTTTCGGAAAAGAACAGAAATTTGGATTGGCCGAATTAAAGGGATTTTTGACTTCCAAATTGAGCTATTGGGTGAAAGGAAATTGTAAAAATTATGTGGGATTTTTTTAAATCAAAATTGGACGTCAAATTGGGGAATTTTGTTAGCGAATTGAAGTCCCAAAGTGAGTAAATTCGGAGCTTTGTAGGGGGCAGCATTTTTTGGCTTCAAATTTGTTAATTTGGTGGATTTACTTTACAATAAAGTATTAAGAGACATAAGGGATATATATGAAGACTTTAAGGGGGGGACAAAGCATTAATCATTTGAGATAGAGATTGACTTTTTGCCCCTTTCTCTCCATAGCTTCCTCGGCACACCTCCACCGGTTCTCTCTCTCTCTCTTTCTCTCGCATTCGACTGCCCCCCCTCAACTGAAGCTCAACTGCGCATTTCTTTCTTTCCCCCGGGGGTTCACTCCCTCTCTCTCTTCGCTAATGCTTCTGCCATTTCCCCACTAGTTGCTATCTCCTCTACCATTGCTCCACTCACCGAACTCTTTTCCCTACTGTTGCCACATTTGAGTAAAAAAAAAAAAACTAGAAGAAGCCCCTATTGTTGACCCCTCTTCGACGCCATCTCCGCTGCATCGATGCCCACGCGTCCCACCGAAGCTAGCTCCTCCTCCCTTCGACTGAAGCAATGACCGAAACCTTCCAAGTTCCTTCCCTTCTGTCCTTCACTACCATCGATTCATCTGAGCAACGCCAGTGAAATCAGCCACTCACAGCCGCAAGTCCAGCAGCAATGAAGCTCAACCAAGTTCAGTAGAATCGTGGGCTTCATCGGGCCATTTTTTAGGCCCAATCCATGCCTTTGTTAGTGTCGCCGTTTTGGAACTTGTCGATCCATGTCGCGTCCTCGTTGTTTTGGTCCGAGTGGATCACAAATCAAGTGAGTTAACTCACTAAACCTTGATTAATAGGTTAGTTATGCTTAGAGGGTAATTAGATTAAGTTAATTAGGAATTAGGTAGTTAGTTAGATTAGATTAGTGATTTAATTATCAAATTTTGCATGTTAGGTGGTTAGATTAGATTAATTAAGGCATAGACATGTTGTATTAATTATCTAAATTGGTTCGGAAATTTTCCGAGCCTGTCTTGGTATTTAATTAGACAATTCCGGCCTAGGTTAGCAATTTCGACATTTAATTGATTTATTTAATTAATTTTGATAATTAATTAATAATTAAATATTTTTAAAAAATTAGACCGAGATAACCGATGACTAGAATTTTGTGCTGATTTCAATGATATGTTCAGTTTATGCAATTGGATGTTAAATTGTGCAAATTGAGTGTTGATTGGATTTTTTGTAATTTATTCCAAAAATTGTGAATTTCAATATTTATTTAGAAATTCCCGAGTGTTGGGTTTTAACACAAAAAATAGTTTTATATACTATATAAAATAGTGATATTTTAAATTGGAAGTTATGAATTTTTCTGGTTCAATCTGACCATGTACCTATACACGACTATTTTCACCGGGTGTTTTTAATATGAAGAAAATATGCTAGAATCACTATTTTAATGGAGATATTTGAGTGCAATGCACGGTGTCCTAGGCCGAGATTGATTGGTCGTGTGTTGGTTAATGAGAACTCGTCTCGTGCTTTTAAGCCGGACATTACCCTATATGGGATATCCATTCTTTGGATCACGGGTTGCAGTAGATTCTAGCCCTATGCCCTTTCGGGGAAGCCGTTTGGTGATGAGACGACACCTAGCTACGCTAGAAGGACATCGAACTTATGAGTAGGTGACTCGGGTCGTAGATTCTGGACCTACACCCCTTCGGAGAAGCCATCTATTAAGATATAGATGTGGTCGTGCTCAATGGTGGTGAGACGATGCCTGGCTGTGCCAGTAGACACTGAACTTATGAGTAAGTGGTACCCTTAAGGGACAAATTTAACAATTGGGACGCTAGCGATTGATTGAGTTGATGAGACGTTTCAATTGTTGTGTGCATTAATTATATGCTATTGGGACATGAATTGTGCTGACATGCATGAAGTAATTGAGGTGAGGTAAGTTCCATGTTCTCATTGTGTGGTTGTGCGGCTAGAGCGCCCTGGGGCGTATTTCCTTCATAATAGAGGTTTAGAGAGTGGACTTGCTGAGATATTGTCTCATTGGTTATTGTATAACCATTTTCAGGTCCTTAGATGGTGGTCGTGGAGGATCGAAACCTTGGAGTTTGTAGAGGTGAAGTTTGAAGGATCGGCGTATGTGTCTTGCGAGGATGCTGTAGGATAACTTCTTTTGAGAGTCGATCATTTTGAAGGCTTTTACCTAGACTCTTTTGTATATAAACCCATTTGTTTATAAAAGTGTGCTTTTGTGAAATGTTGCCCTGCTTTCCTATCCCATGTTGTTTGTTGTCAGGGTTTATTGTTTGCTTCCACATGTGCATTAAAAATGAAAGGGTTGGTGACTAATTTCAAGAAGTTGCAATTGTATCGACTGCAGTGGGATGTGTGTGTGCTCGAGGTCGGGGCATGACAATGTCTCAGCTATGAAATGTATTCAAATTGCCAAGGTTAGCCTGGGGTTCATATAAATACATTCACAAGCATCACAGACATTTTGAATATAGTTCAAGTCATGACTTTCACAATGTCAAATCAATGTTAAATAAAAAAAAAAATTGAAAACTTGTTAGACTAAGGAATATAGATCGTGGAATACATTGAATTACCAAGGCTAACTCAAGACTCGTATAATACACTCACAAGAATCGTAGACATTTTAAATATGGTCTAAACTGTGACTTCCCTAAATCAAATCAAGTATTGAAAAGAAATTTTAAAGGTTTGCTTTTGGAA
Source organism: Eucalyptus fibrosa (assembly GCA_017140475.1). Classification (NCBI taxonomy): domain Eukaryota; kingdom Viridiplantae; phylum Streptophyta; class Magnoliopsida; order Myrtales; family Myrtaceae; genus Eucalyptus; species Eucalyptus fibrosa. The sequence continues at coordinate 20,773,565 of CM029507.1, forward strand.
ATATCACATGTACCAAAGCATTTGAATGGGCAATTTGAAAAGTTCATTTATTGAAAATCATTTGACAATGAAAATCAAAGGATTTAAAATAATGTTCATGAAGATGGTATGCCCTAATACCATACACAAACTAGTCTAAGAAGCCTAACTAAGCAATCACAACCAAAAACTTATAATAGGAATTTTCAAACCAATCATAGCAAATCAGCAAAATTGGGTGATATCCATTGATGATCTAGCTATGAAAAAATTATTTAACATGCATAATGTGATATGGAACAACTTTTATAAGAAATTTTTCCTAAAAGAATTAAGTATGATTTTAAAAATCAAACAATGAGTAATAATGCATCTGGAAATTGCTAAAATAGTAGGACACCATGTCATTGCAACCAAGATTTAACATACCAAATGAAGTCTAAAATTCATGAAATTTTTCTCAACATAGCCAATAGAGTAATGAACAAACTTCATTAAGGGAGTGACTCAAATCCCTACCAAAAAATTGGTACAAAAATTATGAATATTTGTCTAAACAAGGGTTCGAACTTAATCCCAAGTCTAGATTCTAGTCTAGCTTAGGAAAAATGGAAAATTGACCTAACGACAAGCAATTTGCATGAAATCAAAGGAATTTGAAAGCTTTAGGTGTGCTTTATAACTTCCTAGAAGGGTCTGAATCCAGTCAAGGTTAATTTGGTGCTCTAAGATCGAGGTTTGTAAAAGTGTGCATATCAGCCATTAAAAACCAGGACATAGACATGCATTAATAAGCCTCAAAATCATTCATGCATTACACAAATGGCTACAATGCATGAAAATCATACACGACCTAGAATTGAATGTGACAAGTGATTTGGGTAATCATCTAACCCTAAATCAGTATGCTAAAATGTCATGCAATTTAATGTCAATACAAGATGATCTAAGACTTATAATGACGTACTTGAAAGTTTCTAAATGTAACTAGCATAATTGTGACATGATTTTCACATACGAAACATCGTTCAATTATGGCGAATCGCATATGCACAGGAAGCTTGCAATACATAATTCAATGATCTAATCTATCAATCAAGCATCTAAGTATTCATATAGTCCCTAAGTGTGAATCTTAGCCCCAGTTAGTTATTCTAATCTTTCGCTTTGATTTCATCAATTTTTACGTAATCAAATGAAATAGTATTGCTGAAACATGATCGTACCTCGAAGGAATGGATTGAGACGCCTTGGATCTCTTTCAAACCAGTTGGACTACCGGCTTGAGTCCTCAATGGGACGTCGATGGAGAAAGGAGATCATTAGAATGAATCCGATGACTGATTCAGCTGATCTTGACCAAGACTTAGTCGAGGAAGGGCTTAAGGATAAATAAGAAATGGCTGATCTACCTCAGAATAGAAGCTGGTCGTCGGTTTGGTCTCTAAAGTTGAAACGATCTAATTAGATCCGTCTTAAAGACCGCCAGAGAGAAGAGGTCACCGAACCTGTTTCGGTGACCATTTAGCCAAACCCCAACCACCAAAGGGTTGAGGATTCACTAGGGGGAAGATTGGGACTGATTGGATGGCGAGCTAGCCATTGCTGGCCATCGATCAAGGCTTTTGTAGTGGTTAGAATTGGTTTCGTCGTCGATGTTCTTCATCGTGATTGAGGAAGATTGGATGGAGAAAAGTAGATGCCATCTAGCCTTGTTGCTATTCTGATCTAGATGGGAAAGAGGTCAAGACCACCGCGAGGGCTGGTGGTGGCTGGTGGCTCGCCAGCGTGAGGTCAATCAAAATGGCAACAAGCGAATCGGCGAGGAGACAGAGAGAGGTGATTAGGGAAAACGAGAAAAAAAGAAAGGAGAGAGAATTGAGTTTAAAAAGATAATTTTTGATATGCAAATGAACCCCCTTGCATTTTGGAGGGAAAACTAGTATTTTATACCATTCTCAAATTGATCGATCTTGAGTGTCAGTTTGATTCGACGGTTGAAATTCTAATATAATGGCCGAAACATGATTTCAAAAGCCTAATCATCATTAGAAGGTGTCGGCTAATTGATTGGATGGGCTAAATTTGCAAAAATCTGAGCTGAAAATGAGAATTGCACTTAAGGGCCTAATTAAGGGTCAAATTGTAAATTAACGAAATTTGAGAGCCAATTTGCAAAATCGTGAGAAATTGAGGGCATAGAAATGAAATTTGTATACTGAGAGTCCTGAAACCAATTGCCGGAAGTCCAAAACTAGTCAATAAAGGGCCAAAATGGCTTGCCCCGCTGGTGGTTGGTGGAATTGATCAGATTAGTTCATGCCAATTTAATCGGTTCTTGACTAGTTCTTTCCAATTTTGGTTGGTTTATGCATTTATGGTCCTTGTGGATTAATTTAGTCCTTGAAGAGAAAACTTGCATGATTTGAGGAAAAATTATCCGATTTCAATTCAATTAAGCCAATTAAACTTCATAAATGTGATTTATGGACTCTCTATTGGCTTAATTGAGTGATTATTGTGAGAAATAATAAACTAAAATTATGGGTACTTAAGATTGAGACTGAGGGCTAAAATGAGCAATTTTACAATTCATTGGCTAAAATTGCAAATTAATTGAAATTGAATTCAATTAATGTTGCAATAGATCTGTTAAATTAACTACTCATGTGTGAGATTGCCTAATGTATTCAAGTTGACTTCAAATTGGAGTGCTGAAAACTTAGACAAAAAATGAATCAGGGTCTAATATCAAAATTGGACCTAGATTCATGCAATTGAATCCTAACCTTGAATGGGTCAACTTGAATTTCCTTGATTGAGGCTTGATGGCTCAATTTTCTTACTTTCAAGAAAGTAAAATCCCTCAAATCGGAAGCTCTAATGTAGATTTTTCAAAATTGACATCGAATTCAGACTTATCTTTTAAAAAAAAAAATGAGTGGAAACAGCTATTCATTCACAAGTCATGAAAAATCGATTTTAATCCCGTAATTAGGGCTTAAAATGGCAATTTATCCCTTGACATGGCAATTTATGAAATTGAATATACGAGCAAATTTAGAATAGTCCCCAGACCAAGCATCGAAGAAGGAACTACACTTAATTATGACTAAAACAAAAGTAATTTTTTTTAGTTGATTTAGAATTTGAAACCAAAAAGTTCGAAAAAGAAGGTTTTTAATTGAACTTTGCAAAATTTTCCACATTCTAGTCAAATTGATACTAAAAGAAATGTTTTGTGGATTTTTTATTTTTCTAATAATTTTTTTGATCCAAAACTTGATTAAAAGTCAACCATTTAGTTGACTTTTGAGCCAAATCCTTGAATTTTTGTAAAATTGACATGAGAAAAGTGAAATAAAGTTGAATAGTATCTTTGGGATGAAAATTCAATTCTTGACTTGGGGTTGACTTTTGATCAAAGGGTTGACCAAAAAGTCCACTCATGTTGTGACCTGATCTTACCGTTGATCCCTTTCACAAGGAGAGGAAGGGGAAATGTTGGGTTTAGGGATGCTTGATCACGAAAGTTCCCTTACGGTTCTCAACCATAGGAGCGTCATCACCTCATCCCCCAAACAAATAGATTCAGAGACTTAGATTATGCTAATTTTCTATTAGTGTTCTTTTGGTACCTAACAGTATGTTGTGTTTACTTAGTGTGTCCATGCATTTCTTCTTTAATTTTTTTAGGATTGTTCATCTAAATTAAGTGACCATACGTGGTTGGTCATTTACATGCTATTATATTTCTAAAAAAAAGAAAGATAAAAGAAAGCAATCAATAGAATTGAAATTACGAGATAGTAAGTAAACAATTAAGTAAAGTAGTAAATTTATCATGCAATCATAAGAAAGATAAAAAGAGAAATAGAACTAAAGGACAAGAAAGAAAAAAACCAACAACTTGGGTTTTTATATAGATAATAAAAACCTGAGAGATATGTCGGGAATGGATGGTATATAATGATAGTCAGAATGGACATTGACCTCCATTGTCTTCGTGTCCTCTCCATCTTCACAATTCTAATCTAAACCTAGTCTAAGAACTATAACTAGATACATACAATGGAAAGAAACAAGTGTACATGTCAAAACAATCAAAGGCATAACATCATGCCAAAGTCAATCACTCAAAGGAAGTTCAATTCAAAAAGAAAATTTGGATCTTGAGGTTGGCCTTTATAGTTCATGCGTAGGTTGTGACATCTTGAATTTCAGGTTCTGTTTTCAATTGAATAAGTAGAGCTTTTCATCGACGCGCCTATAGTTCTTTTCTCTGAGTTGGCCACACACGAGATAACTAGTCTATCGGGTGAAGCCATTAAGGAATTTAAATGCAATAAACTTGAGAATTCGACCAGGAATTGACTGCTTGACCGTGCTAATCTTTTAGGGTCATTACGGCACTGTCAAAATCAATCAGAGATTGGAGATAGGTCAATTCGATAGAGATATGTGATTAGTGTGTGGGTGATTCCACCTGATTGCAAAATTTCTATCGAACGACATTAGACCCATTTTTCTGTTATTTTTGTACCATGTCCTGTGTTGAAGATGCATAATGTAGCTCGAAAATAATCGACCACGGATCAATTACACTAAAAATTCCTAAAAGCTACCAAATAGGTTAGGTTACTCTAAAAAATCGCGCTAGATTGAAGTTAACCGCAAATTTAAACTCGATTTCAGAAATTGAAAATTTTGTCATATCACAATTTATTTTATGACTATCGACTCACCTTTCGAAGTGGTGGGGGCATGCAATGATCAAGAAAGAGGATATTTGTGGTCAAAGGGGACCCCCAAAGCTTTTGCAGTCTTCTTCTCCATTAACCACCCTCCTTTATTCATTGTTGGTCAAAATTTGAGCTCTAAAAACCAGAGAAACCGAGTAGAGCAGCCCTTGCCCATTACACACTCGTCAGAGCTCCTCCGTCCGTCGCCCGAGCCTATCGCTACCACCCTTGCTTGCATGCTGTTTTGCGTGTCTCGTACGCTCATCCCGTGCCTGTTCACGCCTAGCAAGCCGTTGAGGCCACCTGGAAGCTTCGCCAGCCATCGTACATGGCTGTCCAAGCTGCCACAAGTCCCGTCGTAGCCTCGTCTAGACCGCTACTACCGTTCGTCGTCCCGCCTTGTCGTTTCTAGCCATTAGTCCAGCCTTTCTCGGCCAAGAGCAAAAGCTGAAAATCTCAGCCCAACTGAGACTTCGTGAGGCTTTTCCAAGCCCTTTTAGACCCCACTTGGAGTCGCCACAAGGTTGTTTATCACCCGCCATTATGTCGCCGTCACCGTGAACTCGTCAGAATGCTAAACTGGTAAACTTACTTGCTAAACTCTGTTTAGGAAGTTAATGATGCTTAAGGGATGATTAGTTTAGGCTAATTAAGGTTTATGTGATTAGTTAGATTAGATTAGTGTTTTAATTATTCAATTATGCATATTAGGTGGTTAGATTAGATAAATTAAGGGCTAAAGAAGCTGTACTATTTATCTAGATAGGTTCAGAAATTTTCCCGGCCCGTTCGAATGGTTAATTAAGCATTTCCGGCCTAGGTTGGTATTTTTGGTAATTAATGGTATTTATTTAATTATTTAATATTTTCCGGAAATTATACTGGGATGGCCGGTGATTGGAATTTTGTGTTGATTGTAATGATGTGGTTAAATTCTACAATTGAGTATTAAATTATATAAATTGAGTGGTGATTGATTTGAGTATATAAAACAAAATTTGGAAATTTCGGTAATTATTTTAGAAATTACCGGGTGTCGGGTTTCGACATTGAAAATAGTTTTAAATACTATATCAAATAATGGGATTTGAAAAGGAAGGGTATCGGTCTTTTTGGTTTGAATTGACTGTGTACCCACACACGACTATTTTACCGTGTATTTTTAATACGAAGAAAATATGTCAAGTTCACCATTTTAATTGAAGCATTTGAATACAATGCATGTTGTTCTAGGTTGAGATTGAATGGCCGTGTGTTGGTTAAGTGAACCCATCCCGAGTTGTTGAGCTGGACATGACCCTAAATGGGATGCCCTACCAATGGATGCCAATCGCAGTAGATTCTGGACCGATGCTCTTTTATGGAATGCTGTCGACGTAGTGATGTTGCCATGTTCGATGGGGCGAGACAATGCCTGGCTATGCTAGAAGATTGCCAAACTTCAAGTAAGCCATGCCCGTGTGTGGCCGTGATTAACAATTGGAACGCATGTTAAGTGAAATTGACACGCCGGATTATGGGACAAAATTGTGTGGCAATGAATGGGACGTGTCATAACGATTTGGCCCTATAATCGGGATCCCTTGTGTTTGTGAAGATGAAAGTGTTGGCGTTCCAATAGTTTTGAGCATGAATATTGTTATGTCTGTGATATGAATTGTGTCGACATGCAAGAAGGATCTGAGACAAGGTAAGTCTTTGTGATTGTGTGATTGCGTGGTTAGGATGCCTTAGGTGTATTTCCTTCTTAGTTAGAGTTTAGGAGGTGAACTTGCTAAGACATAGTATCATCCTGTCGTGGGCTCAATATTTTCAAGTCCTTAGATGGTAGTTCTTTCGGAATGTTTTGGACAACTGCGGGCCATTACTGAGCTGGGGATAGATGTTCGGGTCCCTGGTAGTCATTGGGTCTACGAGTTGATTGTGATCATTGTTTGGGTCGATGAGGGCTTACCTGAAAAGGTACCTCATCAATTCAAGACATGTTTCTACCATGGATTCAATGGATACTGAGTTGGTCATCTCTAGGGTTTGGAAATCCCTGCGGTGGTTGTTGACCCTGCTTCTGGTGAGGGTGCAGCTAACCCTTCTAATGAAGCTATAGAGGACCTAGTGCCCCCCGAGCCGGTGGAGTTTGAAGGATTGGTGAATGTGTCTGACTAGTAGATCGTAGGATAGTTTCTTTTTGAAAATTTGTCTTTTGTAGACCTTGAGTTATAAACTCAGCTTGTGTATAAAAGTGTTTGGTTTAATGTGATTGTCCTGCTTTCATATCCCATGTTGTTTGTTGTCAAGGTTGTTTAATTTGCTTCCGCATGTGCATTAAAATGAATGGGTTAGCGACACATCCCGGGATGTCGCAACTTTCATTGACCATCAAGGGATGGACACGTGCTCGAAGATTGGGGCGTGACATAGGTCTCTCTAAGACACCTACCCAATTCATTTTATGACTTATAGTCATTATTGATCAATTGCGTTCTCGCATGACCAATAACACTTATAAGTCTCTTAGCCAAACGATTTATGTGATCCTAGGATTTTCGCTTGATATCATTCATCGACCCTATCATACATCTAAAAGTCACATGTATTATGGGAATTAAACATGCATGTAGATCTTTTTTTTGGTACCCAGGGAATCTCCGTGCACCGCTTTGTGGTGGAGTAAACCTTGGAGGAGCAATAGAGTCACCACCACCTTTGCTGTCCCGGATAAGTCGTGGGTTCCTTTCTTGCAAGGCAGACGACACAGCGATTCAAACTCAGGACCTTTCTCGAAAGGAACCTACGCTCAACCACTATGTCGCCACCACGGGTGGTTGCATGCAGATCTTTTGGATCTTATTTTTCAACCATTCAAGTAAGAAAGTGAACCATTGATGGGTTGCTTATTATCAAGGACATGCGCCAATCACAAACACAGGTATCTCTAGTGAATGTTGCGATTGCATGCATGAGGGTATGTGTTATCTTTCAAAGACATTTTTTTTTTTTCAAAATCATCCACAAAAAGTTTTGAGACAAAGTGATGTCTCGGCTATAAAAGACATTCAATTGCTAAGGCTAACTTAAGGTTCGCATAAATGCACTCATCAGCATCACAGATATTTCAAATACAATTCAAACCGTAGCTTTTCACAATGTCAAATTAGCATTTAAAGGAATTTGAATATATTTGAGACTAAGGAATATTTAGGTTATGGAACACATTCAATTGTTAAGAGCAGGAATAGTAAAATCAAGAGCTTGAAGTTTTGTTTGTAGATCTACCATCCTTAGAATGTAATTTCTAATTCTACTAGAATCACCATACTTCATATTGAAGAGTACTTGCAGATGTTTCCCAATCTCGGCATTAAATGAGACATGGTTTCTAGTCACCAAGATTTCCATTATCTGTATAGTAATGTAGTCATTTGGTATACCACTTTTCAAGTGTTCTTAAATAGAATGCTCCATAGGTAACAAACAAATTCGATTACTCTTTTCCCATGCAGCAAATTATGCTTTCTAGAGATCCGTACTCTCAATAGTGAGATCTACAAGCTTATTAATAGAAAGAGCAACATGAACATCTGTTAGTTCCATACCAAACAAAAAAATCCTCTCACCATTCTTAAAGTTTGAACAAGTAAAAAACTCAATAGTAATGTAGTTATCGTTCACAAAGAAGATGGTTGAAAACAAGCAATGTATACAATCAGCATGTGTAAATTGAAATCATATAAGTACACATCTAGAGAATTGTATATATCATCATATAATTATATTTGGGTATAATACATAATATACAATGATATCTTCTCCACATGATAGTGGCCATAAGAATATATTTAAACCTTCATGAATTCATTACCCTTGAGTGTATAAACCACTAGGATCAGTTACTCCTTAATCATATTGTTGTGACCTTACCCTTGCCAAGTGCACCACCTAGGGGTTCGGCTAATGGATTATTAAACTTAAACTTAACTCGGGCTCTCCCTCACCCACACCGATTCATGACCTAGGATTTAGGTTCTTAACATACAAATGATTTTTCATTTAAGAGTGATCACTAATTTATTTTTGGTGGGTCGACTAGAAACCTAGGTAAAGTAACATGAGAATTACTCCACTCCTACGAACTAGAGATTAAAATAGTTTAATGACTTGATCTCATTAGATTTTTCTGGTGCCCTTTTGGTATTTTTTCTCTTTTATTTAAAAAAAAATGTTTTGCAAGTATATTGGATTCATTTTATTACTTTATAACATGTGAAGTGACTATGCCAATGCATAAACCACCGATTTAACACCCAATAAAACTATAAATAAATTGTACAACTTACCTCAAAGCAACAAAAACATATGTAATATTAGATTAAAAATCACATTAGCAATCTTAGATATGTTATCTAATTAATACTTAATCACTATTTTTTTTTTGAGGTTTTCACTTAATTTGATGAAACCTAATAACTAATGCCTATGCTAAAATAAGATATGACATGGAACATGCAACCTGACATGCAAACTATATGTCAGGCAACCTTAAGTCAATGGCCTAATTTAATGACTGGTGAATATTAATGTGACTATTCTAACCTGTCACACACTTTAATTTAAATGACCTTAAACATGCAACAACTAAATTACGTAATTAGATTACATAATTTTAATTACATAATTTTATATGACAGACACATGATATATATATTTATTTACGTAATTTTGAATTAAATTCAGAATTAATCAAGTACCGTAACTTAAACATGCAACCTATCATAGAAAAATAATCTAATTTATTTTAAGATAATGTTCTTTTTGGTATTCTATATAAAATTCGAAATTAGAAAATAGTGAAATTGACTATCTAAATTAAGATATTATCCAACTTAAATTGGGAATCAAACTAGGCCAAATATTAACTTAAACTAGAATGTTATCTTAACTAGATAACCCTAACGTAAAATGCAATCTATCTAGAAAGAGCTACCTAAGCTTATTATTATTAATTTTTAGAGAGATTATCTAAAATAAAATTAAACATGTAATCTTATAAAGATATGCAATGTTACTAATTAAAATCTACATCTTTTTGTGATTTTCTTTTTACATAAGAATAGAAATAAAAGGGCCTAGTCATTTGTCTTTTCTCGCAATACCGTTCATCATCTCTCTTAAAGGGGGCGGTTTCGGTCTTGTTCACCTCCTTTGGTTTGCGTTTGGCTTGGGAGTTTCAGCCGCCCATTTGCTCTAAGTTTTGAGGGGTTTCTCCCTCTTCCTCCACTCTTGCACCACATTGAACGGATTGGCTCACTTCTCTCCCCAAGCGAAGATCTTGTTCGCCCTACTCATGCCTAGTTTGCCTGACTCGATGCTGAAGTCGCTTGCTCGTGGGCTTGCTCGAGTTGCTTCTGGGTGGAGTTTAGGCCTTAGGGTGGGCGTGGGGTTCCTTGTGGAGATCTCTTCTGCCCTTCTTGCTTGCTTCGCCTGTCTTGACGCTAGTGCCTACTGGGTGCGAGTTGGCTCGAGCTGTCGTGGGTGCTCCTAGGCTTTGAGGTGGGTGTAGTGGGCTATCAGCAACCTTCCCCTCTGCTTCTCAGCACTGGTATGGACTTCCTTCTCTTGGCTATTCTGTAGAGGGCTTCATAGCTGGTTAGAGGGTTGCTGGTCTTGATGGCCTCCGCATCTACTGAGACCCAACAAGGCATTAGTAAGGGGAAAGGTCCGAACTCCCCTCCTTACAGTCTTGTGGAACAACAAGCTGGGATCTTGGTCTAGAATCCTCGACCCAAAGGGGGAAGCTTAACGTTGGGCGGTTACACCGAGCATGGGCCTTTCTTTAGGCCTCATTGGGTTGACAGGTCCAGGGGTTGAAGCCGTTCGTGGGCTCCAAACAAGAGGGCCCCTAGTAAGCCTCCTAGCATTGCCAAGCCTCCCCAAGCCCAATCATGGGCCAATGTGGCGCGGTTGGCTGCGAAGGGCTATGAGCTCTCTTATCTGCTGCCTAACTTTGTGAGTTCCTAGTTGGGGTTATGAGGGGAAAAGACTCCCATTTTAGCTTACTGAACAAATGTTGAAGAATACCTAGGGATCTAAGCTAGTGGATGTGCTGGCCAACGATCAAGGTTTCTTCTTCTTCCATGTCCCGGATTCGGTGTTCCGGAGGAAGATCTTGGAGGAAGGACCCCTCACTGTTGCTCGGGTTCCTCTCATATTGCAGTAGTGGAAGCCTCTCATGGAATTGAAGAAGGAAAAGCAATCTTCCGTTCCGGTGTGGATTAGAATCAAGAGCTTTCCACTTGATCTTTAGTCCACACCGGTGATTGAAACCATCGCTAGCTCCTTGGGTAAGCTCCTCTTTGTGGACTAGAGCACTGCAGGTGAGAGGATGATCTCGTTTTCCCGGGTTTGTGTTAAGATCCAAGCTAACCAACCCAGAGTTTCTTCGGTTGATGTCAATGTGGATGGAGTGTCAAGGTCCATTGCAATTGAATTCGAATGGAGGCCCGTTGAGTGCCTCAAATGTGGGGTGTTTGGCCACAACTGTCACGCTGCCAAGAACCCTTCCCGACCTCTTGTGGCTCTGGTGAGGGCCCATATGGCCCCTACTACTTTGGACCCTTCTCTGACTCTCGTTCCTGATCCGACAGCACCCGATGAGGTGGAACAAGGATGGAAGAATGTGAAAGTTAAGAAGAAGAAGCCTACCCTTAGGTGGATGATACTACGACCAACCCTACTGGTTTGAGTGATGAAGGGAAGCTATCCAAACTCAAGTCCATGGCTGTGGCAAAGAGACTCCTTGGCATCTACTCTCACAAAGGCCCTAGCAGTTCTTTGACCATTATTGAACCAGTTGAGACAGCCCCTTCTTCCATGGCCGGGACTGCCATTCCTTTGAAGCCGTCCGAACTCAAGTTGCCCTTTCTAGGTGAGGTGGCTAGGGTCTCGGACAACCTGATTTCTTCCTTGGATGACAATCTTCTCTCCCATTGCTCTTCATCGAAGGCTTCTACTGGGGTTAGTAGGCTCGCTCAAGCTCCCGATCCTCCACATTCCACTTTGCAGGATAGATTGCTCGCCCTAGCACCAAATCCTTCCCTTTCGACAGCCTAGCCTGCTCCACCATCCACTAGGCGTAGCTCCTCTAAAAAGAGGTAACCCTATCTCCTCTCCCCTTGTAAATATGTATATAGGTTATTGGAATATCAGGGACCTTGGTGCCCCTTCTCAAGCAAGCAGAGGTGAGGAATCTTGTCTTGGCCAACCGGTTGTCTTTGATCGGGATAGTTGAGACCAAAGTTCTCCACAATCTCTTTAGTGCAGTTTCTTGGAGTTTGTTGCTAAACTGGTGTTGGTAGGCTAACTATGAGTACTCCATTTGAGGTAGGATCTGGGTTAGTTGGTATCCTGTTGCGGTTCCCTTTGAAATTATATTTGTGTCGGATCAGGCGATTCATGGGAATCTAAGATGGTTGGATATTAAAGTGGCATGTTATATTTTTATTATTTATGTTGAGCATTCATTTACTTCACGGTGTCCTCTTTGGGAGAATTTGGTGGCTAGAAATTCTTCTCTTCATGACTTGCCTTGGCTGGTTATGGGAGACTTCAATGCTATTAAAGGCCCCTCAGATAGGCTGGGTGGTTCGGATCTCTGGTTGCCGTGCTTTGATGAGTTTGAACACTTTATTGATCAAGTAAAGCTGGAGGACCTCAAATATGTAGGATTTTGGTACACTTGGTCGACTTCTTTAAGCCCCTCGCGCAAGGCAAGGAAGATTGACAGTGTCCTGGTTAACCCTGGTTGGAGTCGGGTTTTTTCCTACTCAGAGGCTTCCTTCTTAGCTCCTGAGATTTCTGACCACTCACCTATGACAGTTAAGGTTGAGGACCCGGTCTTTCAGAGGAAACCGTTCAAATTTTTTCAATTTTTGGATGCAACACTTGGAGTTTGAATCAATTGTGAAACAAGTTTAGGAGGATCCATCTCGAGGTGTGCTTATGTTTAGGCCTGTTTCTAAGTTAAAGGCCTTAAAAAAGGTGGCTCAAGCAGCTGAATAGAGACTCCTTTGCCAATATCTCCGTAAGGATTTTCTGAAACAAGGGAAGCTTTAAAACTGACTCAGGTGGGTGTCCTTCAAGATCCTACTAGTAAGGTGCTCGCAGAAAGGGAGAGGGTTCAACGATGATCCTTCTTAGAGCTTCGTTCCCAGGAGGAATCGTTCTTTAGACAGAAATCTAGGATCAGATGGATTAGGGAGGGTGATCGCAATACGAAGTTCTTTCACCAATACATTAGTAAGAGATAGTTGAAGAATAGAATTCTCTGTGTGGCGGATTCCTTGGGTAACCAAATCACTGAACCTCAACTGGTTCAGCAGCACTTTGTGGGTTATTTCTGTGATCTACTTTTGCTGTGGCTGGACCAGGATACTTCATTGGTTTCAGAGATTAGGGGGGTTATCCATGCCCACTTAAATGTTGACCACATCGCCTTTCTTGATCGGCCCGTCTTGAACTTTGAGATTCAGGATACTCTTTTCTCCCTTCCTCGAGGGAAGGCGCATGGGTCGGATGGATACATAGTTGAGTTCTTGAAGGAGAATTGGGATACGATGGGTCCTCTGGTCATCGAAGCCGTCGGGGACTTCTTCATCTTGGGGAGGATCCTTAAGGAAATCAATAACACCACTTTGGTGTTGGTTCCCAAGGTTCCCAACGCGACTACTGTTGATGACTTTAGGCCCATTGCTTGTTACAATACGATATACAAGATTATTACCGAAGTGTTGGCGAATAGGGTTTCCGCTATGCTTAAGGACCTTGTTAGTCCTACTCAAAGTGCTTTTGTTAAAGGACGGAGAATTAGGGACATCATCCTCTTGGCACAGGAGCTTTTCTTTAGTTTTCACCTTGAACCCTATACTTCGAAGTGCGCTATTAAAGTTGACTTTAGGAAGGTGTATGACATCGTCGATTGGCGGTTCCTTAAGAATGTTTCGCTTGCCTTTCGGTTCCTTGACCGGCTTGTTCACCTTATCATGACCTATGTGAGGATGCCTTGATTCTCCATTATGTTGAACGGGGAGCTGCTTGGATTCTTTCCTAACGGGCGTGGTTTGTGGTAGGGAGATCTCATATCTCCCTACTTATTCACGTTAGTTATGGAGATGCTCTCTGGGATACTTGGGAGGTGATCGACAGCCAGATTTTAGATTATTCTGGAGGTGTAGGCCCACTAGCCTCTCGCACTTGTTCTTCGCAGATGATGTCTTCCTATTTTGTGAAGGTCATTTGCCTTCTATGAAACTTCTTAGGGAGGGTCTCCAACTGTTCTCTTCTTGGATTGGCCTTCTTCCTAACCGAAGGAAAAGTGAGGTGTTCCTCTCGGGGGGCTCAACAGCCTTCAGGAATCAAATTCTTCAGGACCTCGACTTCGTTGAGGGCAACCTCCCAGTCCGTTATCTAGCTGTTCTTATCATCACATAGGGTCTAGTCCCGGACTCATCGATTCCTTTCCTTTGCTAGGCAACTTTAGCTGATCAGGTCAATTCTCCATGCCATTCACACCTATTGGGCAAGTGTCTCCATTATTCCTGCAGCAGTGCTGGATCAGATTGAGCATATTCTCAAACAATTCCTATGGAAATGACTTGAGTTGGGTAGAGGGGGTGCCAAAGTCTCTTGGGAGGACGTCTGCCTTCCTAATTTAGAGGGAGGTCTTGGTATCCGGAGATTACGCAAGTACAATAAGATGGCTATGCTCAAGCACATTTGGAATATTTTTTCAAATAAGGAGTTGTTATGGTGTAAGTAGGTCCATTCGACCTTCTTAAAGAACAAGAACTTCTGGGTCATGAAGAAGTCGACCTACTACAAATGCTACAACTCAGGTCAAATTTCCATCTTTGCTTCTACTGGAGGATAGGCGATGGTTTATCGGCCTCACTTTGGTTCGATAATTGGCACCCCTGGGGCCCTCTGAATCTAATTTTCACATATTCGCTCATCTATAGCTTAGGTCTCTCTAGACAGGCATTGGTAGCTGATCTCTTCTCTGAGGATGGCCGAGCTATTAGATCAGTGATTGAGTCTTGGGAATCACCACTTCCTTCCTTATATGGAGTTCATGATTGTTTCGATTGGAGGGAGGACTCAACTGGTGTTTTCTCGGTTGCCTTGGCTTGGGAGACCATAAGGTGGAAGAAGGAGAGTCAGCTGGCATTGGTTCATCTGGAATAATGCTATCCTACCTCGTTACCAATTTAACCTTTGGCTCATCACCATTATCAGTACATTACCAATCCATAATTGGACATCACCAATTTGAGATTTTGTTCCGATCACTAAGAATTAAATAGAGAATGATGCATTTTTGTTTATAAGACGGTCAGATCGTCTGTGTATCGGTGCATAACTAGGCGGAATCACCCACAACTAGAAATTGCGACTAGTCAGATCGACTCGTGACCATCCGCTAATCCAAAATCATCTCGTGTCCAATTCTCGTGATTAAAAAGTCATCCTATGAGTTAGTGATCCTATCTCATTAGTATGGTCGGCAGAAAATTCGAGACCAACACCTCGACTGATTTGTGACTGATCTGTCGGTTGGCTGGTCCATGATTGATCTATGATTTCTTATTGATTGAATTGATCGATCCCTGGCCAATGGTCCATGATCAATCCGCAATTCCTTGCTAATCAAACTGATCAATCCATGGCCAATGGCCCATGGTGGATTTGCAACTCCTTGCTAATCAAACCAATCAATCCATGGCCAATGGCCCATGATCGATCCCTTTAGGACCTTATGGCCGATCCTTACGGTGTTGGAATCGAGGATGTTACCTATTGAATTTGTAGAAAGGAAGTTGAACATGGTTCTTGTTAATGGTGCATGGATGAGCTAATTTGTAAATTCATATGTTGATTTCGTTTCACTAGCAACAACGGATTATTGGTTTAATCAAGCTTTGAGAACTTGATTTGGAACCCACCCACGAATGGTTGTACTGGTTGAGGACTGGCCTCCTAATCCTGCAGGTTAGGGGTTTGACTTAAAGCAGTTCTGTGATTTAAGTGGGGGGCTCTGGCGGTGGGTTGCTAGGCTAGTCTCCCCTGATGTTTACGTCTAAATAGTGGCTTGCAACAACGTTCCAACGCTACCACCGAGCATCGAAGGGCGGTGTGACCCCGAAGGGGTCTTCGGTGGTTCCTCGGTCACCAAAAAAAAAAAAAAAGAACTTGATTTGGACATCCATGTAAGTTCTTTAATTATTGAAGTAGGATCCTCCCTTTCTGGAAGTTGCGAATAGAGCTTTGCTCTGTTAGGAATAAGGGGTGTTAGTTTTTGTTTTTTGTCAAATACTTTCCAATGTTAAAGACGCCTTGAAGCTTTTAAGAACAGTAACATTCCCATCGGCTTCCTCAGAATATGAATCATCTTAAAGTGGATTTCTTGCGTCTACACCAGACAATACACTCGTGCAATCCATGTCCTTCCATACTGTAGGAAGAATTTCTTTTGAGATCTAAACTTTGGAAGCTTCAATCCTATAAAGAATCTTTCTGCAGGTAGAAATCGAGAGTGCAACGGGCTAAATTGGGGGACCAAGACACCGCTTATCTTCATAAAGCAATTAAAAACATCCATGAGGACCCTCAGGTATCTCACCATGGATGAAGGGGAGGGGAAACTAAAGAGCAAATATATGTTAGTTCTACTATTATTGCCTTCTTAAAATGTCTCTTGGGTACTTCAGATGAACAATGTATGTAAGAGTTTTCCTAATGTGGACTAAATTAATGGGTATTGTAATTTACTGTTTTTACGGTTACCGTAAAACAGGGTTGATTTAAAGTGAGATAGAATGTTTCTTAATTAGTCTAATATGGGCTGGTTAGTGTGGGACGAGTTGAGCCTGGCCCGTAATGAGGGGGACTGGCTAAAAACTCTATAAATAGTGCTTAAGTCTCTTCTCTAACCCTAATTCTCACATGTATCCTCATCTAAGGGGCGTTTACCTAACGCTACATGTGAGGGGGCCGCCTCATTGAGCCAGTGATACGGAGGGCAATAGAGGAGAAAGACTTGATGCGTGGATCCCATTTATATGTGGGTAATCCCTTTTCTGCTTCCGCTTTATATTCAATGGATCCCAAAACAGGTGCATTAATCTTTCTACTCAATTTTATATATATTCTTGTTATAGTTTCGGAGATCTTGGGATTGCGCAATTTGCGTCCAACATGTGGTATCAAAGCAACCATAACCCTAAAACTTGAACACATAAAGTTTTTGCCCTAATTTGTACGAATTAGCCCTAATTAGTACGGATCTTGCCATAATATGTGATTTTCGAGACTTTTTCTTCAATAAAAATTAAATTATATCACAAATTCGGACTGGGCTCGACGAGACGAGCAAGACGGTCAGCGGCGCGTCGTCGGAGGAGGCCGCACGCGCCCCCACGTGCAGCCACGCGCCGCCTGGGCGTCGAACACACGCCATGCGTGAGCTCCACGCGCCACGCACTCAGGCGGAGCGTGTGGGCTCGTGGAGACTCCAATCGACGCATGGCTAGCAGCATTGGACTCATATGGTGATTTCCTATCTCATGGTATATTTATTTTATATGTTTGATGGTTTATTGATGTGAATTGCATATGAAACCCTAAATACGTGTATTTTAAATGAATTTTTGCGTATTTTTCCTTGTATTTTTCTGTGATTTTGGAAATACAAGTGTTGGGCTATAGGTATATTATCACATACAATCATTATGAGATAGTAATTGAATATATCTTGAGATAATGAGAAACAGTCAAAGTCATGAAATTTTTGTTACTCAAGCATACTCCTTGACACGCTAGTAATTTTTGAACGATGGACGTCTTAAGAACTCGTGACCAAACTGATTATACTGATTAACATATCTACTGTATGTGGGTAATGCATGTCGACTAAGTTACTACATATTATACATGAACTCATCTGGTCACTTGTTAATGTCTATCAAGTTGAATATTTTTATGGTTAAGGAGTATGACAATATTTATGCAGAGCAATAATATCTACTGTTATAGTTTAGATATTTAGTTCTGTGATTTGACTCAACTTATAGGCCACTAGTTGAAGTAATAATATTTGTTACCTAAAATTGATTAATAAATCAGTTGTTGGCCTTGGAGTCATGTTTTGCCGTATGAAACTCATGAGCAATAGTTGATTAGTTATCAAGCTCATCAATCTGGAGTACCCTGTTTTGCTATTGATGTTAACTTGTGAGGGATCCTTTGGATCGGCATTCTTTTAATGTTGTTTTAGTAATCAGTAATCGGGGTGCACAAGATGCTTGCTTCTATGAGAATTCTCTTGTGTTATTGTAATCAGTGATCTCATTGGAATCTATCTTTCAGGTTCACTGTATATATGTGTGTGTGTGTGTGTGTGTGTAAATTAATTTTTATCAATTAATAAAGCAATGTAATTAGCATGATATGTGATTTTGGTGATATGCTGCCCCTATCACTAAAGTT
The DNA here is from genome assembly GCA_017140475.1 of Eucalyptus fibrosa. Taxonomy (NCBI): domain Eukaryota; kingdom Viridiplantae; phylum Streptophyta; class Magnoliopsida; order Myrtales; family Myrtaceae; genus Eucalyptus; species Eucalyptus fibrosa. Next base: position 20,791,822 of record CM029507.1, read on the forward strand.
AAAATCACATATATATGGTGTATGTGAGGAGTAAAATTTATATCCCTGGTATGAGAGAATTTCAATGATTCAATTGAGTAGTGATCGCAAAAGTGGCACGCTTGATTGGGTTTGAGAAAATTCGGTCTTATATGATGATTGAGATGTCTCCTGGTCTAATGCGTAGTCATACTCCCAAAGGAGGTGATTGTGTATTAGTTCATGGAGGGATACATGATAATGAGGTGGAGGAGTGACTGATTCTAGTGATTCATATGCCCAAAGATGATGAATTCACGAAAAATTGGAATATCTTCTCATAACTGCTATCATGTGGGGAGTGTACAACTGCATGTCATGTATTCTACCCAAAGGTGATTATATAATTATGCGTGTAACTCTCTAGATGTGTACTTGTATGTCAAGTTATACAGTGCTCACATGATGCTAATTATATACATTGTTTGGTTTTCAATCACATTTTCTGTAATTAATAACTTCATTGTTATTGAGGTTTTTACCGCTTCAAATTTTAAGTTGTGGACATATGATTTGTTGCTTGAGAAAAGACCAATTGAATTTGCTTACTGTCCATGAAACTTTCTATTCTGGAATACTTGAAAAGAGGTTTACTTGCAGACTGCACTACTATAAAATGATGGAAGCCTCAGTTGCTTGAAATTATGTCTTGACTGATATTGAAATTAGGACACATCTGCAAAGATTGTGTTTAAGTCCTAATGACATATACATCTCATATATGATTAAAAGATTGTTTCCAAAAAAATTTTATTTAAGGAAAATGACCGAGATAAAGGTCTTAAAAGGTTGTCAGGTTTAACAGTGGTCATGAGTATTTTAACAAGTATGACAATGCGAAATAGCTTAAAGGGTCATTTGTCAAATACTTGATAGATTCTAGAGTGGTGATTTAATTACTATACTTGGAAATCCTGACAAAAGATTCTCTTGAAATTATTTTGTATCTTACCTAGATTGTTCAAAAGGGTATTGATTTTATGACCCTAAAGAAGGTATAAGAATTATAAAATCACATACTATAAAATTTCTACAGTTCGACGTAATTGTATAGGATAGCTATTCTCAAACTATTAAGGATAATAGTGTGATGGAAGATCACCGTGTCTTTGTCTTTGCCTATACAGACAATTGTGGTATAGACAATTGTAGAATCTCCTATACCATAAATTAAACTTGTTGAGGTTCAAGAAATTATTCTTGATATAGTTATGATGAAATTTTTTTTATACCTCTCAAGTATAGAATGAAGTGGTGGTAACTTTATTAAGGAGATTTGTTAGGGAAATACGATCAGTTATTCCATTAGACTATATAGTCTATTTGTGAGAGCATGACTATAATATCCACTACATGGTTGATTTAGCAACATAAATAAATGTTGTTTCTTATCCTCAATCAAGTATGTGATTAGATGCCATAAAATGCGATATACAATCTATGAAACATGTTTGGAAACTTACTAACTTGTCTAAAGATCACAAGTTTATTAGTTGCAAATTGGCGTACAAAACTAAAAGAATTTCAAAGAAAGATTATGGAATTTAAAGCTAAATTAGTAACTAAAATTTTCACTCTGAAAGAGGGGTGGATTGTTTATAGTGAAGAAATAAATATTTCTTTAAAAAATTCTTTCAAAGTGAATGTGGCATTGATAGTTTATTTATTTATTTATTTATATATGGAGTTACGCCAAATAGATACAAAATCTATATTGTGCAATTGGAAAATTTTACAATAAATGTTTCGAATAAACTTGTGTGTAGACTGAAAAAGTCTTATTTATAGTCTTAAGCAAGTTTTCAGACAATATTATTAAAGTTTCATAGTGTTGTTATTTTTTGTTCAATTGGGAACAAAGTAATTCAATATACCGTAAGGTCAGTGAGAGGAAATTTATTTTTTCTCATACTTTATGTATATTATATTTTGCTTACAAGTTGTGACCTTGAGACATCTTATATCATCTATATTAAGATCTATAAGGATTGTTTTTGCCATATTATATTAGATTTTCTCGGATAACATTTGCTGATTGTATATTGGAAATATTCAATATACATTATTGCAAGCTAGGAATTGCTCCTGTTGTTAAGGGTGATGGACTAAATCTATCACATTGTCCTTATTTAGATATTGAGAAAATCTAATTAAAGGGAGTACCTTGTGTCAGTGCACTTAAAAGTATAATGTATATTCGAATTTGCACTAGACTAAATGTTGTCTTTGTGACAGGACTTTTAGACAGATATCGGTCAAATCCAGGACATGATCATTGGGTTGCTGTCAAGAAGGTTTTAAGGTACTTAAAGAAGACAAGAGATTATATGTTAATTTATAGACATGTTCAATTTTTGCAGTTAGTAGAGTATTTAGATATAAACTTTGCTGGCTGTTCTGATAACATGCAATTAATAATGGAATACATATTTATGTTAGCAGTAAGTGCAGTAAATAAAGTTTTATGTCATCTTCTACCATGTAAGTAGTATTAGTAACATTCTTTTAGGTTGTTACTTGGGCTTTTAGGCTCTAGAACCTCATGAAGGAGTTGATCGTTTTAACTTTATGGATAGATCCATACGGTTGTATTGAGATAACAAATTTATAGTATTATTTATTTACTACAGAGGTCTCAATGGGTCTAAATATATGGTGATAAAATTTTTTGACCAAAAGCAAATGGTGCAGAAATGTGACGTTTTAATATAATATATTTTTACAGATGATGTGATTGTAGATTCACTAACTAAAGGCCTACGCCCATGTGTATTTGAGTGACATGTCATTAGCATGGGCCTAGGAGTATCTTCGGATACTATTGTTTAGTGGGAGCTATTTTGGCTTTACTCTGATAAATGTTTCATCTGTGTTCGTTACACTTTGTAACGGTTTGATATGTATCAACTTTTGCATTCAATAAAATATTTTGAATGTGTTGTTATTATTTTGAATACATATTGATAAAATCTCAAGGGATTGTATAAACCTTGAGTGAAGGCTAGGGGCATCCAGACATCCGGTTATTAGCCTTGTGCATATGTCTTGTGATACATAAAGAAATGTTAACCATAAGGACAAGACATATGTGGGTTCATTGGAACCGTAAAGCATTCTCTTGTGGCACTAGTTTTTGTGACACCTAAGGTAAGAGAATGGTGATTGGCATATGAGATCTCTCTATGAGAGATGTTATCCATTTGGCACACTACCATATTGAATCAATATCAATAAAATTGAGAACATTCGTAACCATGGAAGGCTCTGTGTGTATACATGCAGTTACCGCCATGATTCGGTGTTTAAGACTTTATGGGATAGGATTGACTATTAAGAATTATCTTTGGACCAACTGTGCGCACATATGTCTTGTGAAGGCTAGGGGCATCCGGGCATCCGGTTATTAGCCTTGTGCATATGTCTTGTGATACATAAAGAAATGTTAACCATAAGGACAAGACATATGTGGGTTCATTGGAACCGTAAAGCATTCTCTTGTGGCACTAGTTTCTGTGACACCTAAGGTAAGAGAATGGTGATTGGCAAATGAGATCTCTCTATGAGAGATGTTATCCATTTGACATACTACCATATTGAATCAATATCAATAAAGTTGAGAACATTCATAACCATGGAAGGCTCTATGTGTATACATGCAGTTACCGCCATGATTCGGTGTTTAAAACTTTATGGGATATGATTGACTATTAAGAATTATTCATTGGACCAAGTGTGCGCACATACAGTATGATTTCAATTAATATAGTCCAAGTGGGAGAATATAAGAGTTTTCCTAATGTGGACTAAATTAATTGATATTGTAATTTACTATTTTTACGGTTATCATAAAACATGGTTGGTCTAAAGTGAGATAGAATGTTTCTTAATTAGTCTAATATGGGCTGGTTACTGTGGGCCAAGTTGAGCCTGGCCCGTAATGAGGGAGACTAGCTGGAAACTCTATAAATAGTGCTCAAGTCTCTCATCTAATCCTAATTCTCACATGTATCCTCATTTAAGGGGCGTTTACCTAACGCTACACGTGAGGGGGCCGCCTCATTGAGCCAGTGATACGAATGGTAATAGAGGAGAATGACTTGATGCGTAGATCCCCTTTATATGTGGGTAATCCATTTTCTGCTTCCGCTTTATATTTGATGGATCCCAAAACAGGTGCGTTAATCTTTCTACTCAATTATATATATATTCTCGTTCTAGTTATGGAGATCTTGGGGTTGGGCAATTTGCATCCAACAATGTACACTTATCTCCGTATCTTGTCTGAATGCTAAACTGAATTGTAAGCTAGTAGACGATCTGTAGCAAAGTTTGACGGTGCCCATAACTCAAGAAGAAAGTAAAGAAGCTTTAATGTCTATGAATGGAGATCAGACCCTTGGTCCAGATGGTTCTACCGCTCATTTCTTTACATCTACTTGGTCCACTGTAGGCGAGGATTTCCGTTTTGCCGTGACTTTGCTATTAAGCGTCGATTTGGAGAGTTGTAGGGCCTTAGTTGCGAGAATACCACTGCAAGGTATAAGCACTTATGGGCTAATTGGCACATCATGTGGAATGTGGATTGAAATAAGGGCATTTCCTTGCTGAAGGCTAGCCTATTAGTTGCTTTGCGGTCCAGCCCTTTGGCCGTTGTCACTCTTGCTTTTCCTAAGTTGAGATTGGTTTAGTTGAATTGTTGTGAATATGGGCATGTGATGGGATCGATCTCCACGTTTCTATTGAAGAATTAGGATGAAGCATGTAACTTACTTATACGGGAAAAAAAAATACTCTAGATATCACATAAAAGAGAAGTATTTGGCACATCTTTTCATAACAGCTTTAATTATTAAAAAAATAAGTGAGGTAAATTTTATTTGACAAACACCTTATAATACCTCCATCGTCGTATACAGATTTAAGAAATTCCCTTATTTTAGCTTTTAAGTCTTGTGGATGTTAAACATGTATTATCAAACACATTCCCATGCTCTGGGGTGACCGTAGTGTAATGTTTTTGCTTTTCCATTTATTTTGCATTTGAAATTAAATATTAATTTTACATAAATTTGCAATGCAAGCAATCATTTTTTAGGATGTTTTCAAAATCATTCATTTTAACAGATATTAGTAATAAATTTTTAGCAAGTTATGCATTTACGATGGCAGGTGGTGCAATGATTTTTGGAAATCATCCTTACAAAACGGTGTTGCGTTGTCTTCAATTGGGTTTAAGTATATGGGACTGACCTTTGTAGCAAAAAAAGGTGATATGGATATAGAATTTGCTCTTGGACCTTGGATTTGAGTAGAAAAGTGTCACCGTACATTATGACAATTAAAGTGTGATATATCTATCTTATAATTAGATTTATTATAAGTGAACAAAACATATCAATATTGTATACCATTTCATCTAAGATGGCATAGTAAAGGGCAATGTTGTTGTGAAGAAAATCGTGACAATGAAGAACTCAAGAAACATGATGAGAAAGTCCATTCCTTTGGAGAAGCTCAAATTTTGCTGGAGTTTAATTGGCATTTCTAGTGAGTGAATGCCTATTAAGGTGTTATGAGAGCTGTCATGGATAACGAACACTATAACTTGACAACAACTTGACTACAAATGTTGAGTAAAGTCATAGCATTGTTAAATCATGACTCGAGTTTGAATTCACCGAATAAAGATGGTCCAAAGCATATGAATAAATAAAGTTCAAGTTGGACTTTTGTGAGGTCTTAGATATTGTTTTTCCTCCGACATTAATTCTAGAGTTAATACCACGGAAAATCTCAAATTAGCACACTTATGATAAATTTACCCTATATTAATTTTTTGACCACAAAAAACCCCCAACTCGATACACTTGTGGCAAATTTACCCTTCATTAGTTTTCATTAAATTTTGTTGCCAAATTGCTAAATTGAATGGCATATAACAGTTGACAGGTATACCAGTTTTGAGTTTTAATTTCCATTTTTGGGTTATTTACAATAGGGGAAATATTCGAGTGCATGAGTGATTGTAGCCATGTAATTGTTTGATTGATTAATGGGTTCTTTGCAATTGGCTTTCCCCATGGAGATAAATATCTACGCTTGGAACAAACCACACAAGTCTTTCATGCCTTTCATTGTTTCTCATTTTATTTTTCTAGCAATTTCTCTTTCTCTTAAATTCAATTGTTAGGATCCGGTTAGCTTCCGTATCAATAAATTACAACAAGGACATTGGTATATTTGATAATTAATGCAATATAAGTTAAACAATGCATTTGGTACATACCTGCTTGCGACCTCAAACATTATACTAAGGGTGCATTTGGTAACCATTCTATTCCCGGGAGCAATTTATGCTCAGAATTGCTTTTATATGATTCCGTTCCATGGAAGACTTTCTTAGAATTCAAAATGTTTGATAACCGTGCAAAATTTTTATTCTCGGAATAGAAATGCATTTGTTATGACCTTCAAATGTTTTTGTGACTTAGAATTTCTTTAATTTTTTTAATAATTTTATGATTTGTTTCTTTTTTTTTCCTTTTTTTCTTTTTTTTTCTTTTCTTCTTCTTCTTCTTCTTCTTCCTCTAACCAAACCCCGACCTCGGCCATGGCTAGCAACCTAACAAACGAGGGCCAATGAGCTCACCCAACCACCGCGAGGCTTGAGTGGCTAAAGCAAGAAGAAGAAAAGGAAAAGAAGAAAAGAAAAGAGGAAAAAAAAAAGAAGAAAATATTTGATTCTAGAATTATTTTCACGAACAAAGAATCAACTTTTTTTACTATATTCTCAGAAACAAAAAATTTATTAAACGGATTTTTATTTATTTATTATGGAGAACAAAATAATAGAAATAGAACTATTTAGCACGTTACCATACAAACTCTAATTTTTCATGTGTGCTGACCTAAATATTCAGCAAATAGTATCAAGTCAACATGCCTATATATTAAGTGGGGGGCCATGTTTAAACATAAATGTCACCAACTCCTATGTTGTAGGCAAGCTAGTTTAATGGTCCATGTGCCATATAATACTTCCACAAAAACGTTATCAAATGGATTTTTGTTCTTTTTTCATTTCAGCGAACAAAAGAATAGAAATAGACATTTTTGCACATTCCCAAACATACTCTAATTTTTCATGTGCCTCGACCTAAATATTTGGCAAATAGCATCAAGTCAACATGCCTATATATTAAGTGGGGGGGCCATGTTCAAACATAAATGTCACCAACTCCTATGTTGTAGGCAAGCTAGTTTAATGGTCCATGTGCCATATAATACTTCAACAAAAACGTTATCAAATGGATTTTTGTTCTTTTTTTGTTCCAGCAAACAAAAGAATAGAATAGACATTGTTTGGCACATTCCCAAACATACTCTAATTTTTCATGTGCGTTGAACTAAATATTCGGCAAATAGCATCAAGTCAACATGCCTATATATTAAGTGGGGGGCCATGTTCAAACATAAATGTCACCAACTCCTATGTTGTAGGCAAGCTAGTTTAATGGTCCATGTACCATATAATACTTCCACAAAAACGTTATCAAATAGATTTTTGTTCTTTTTTTATTCCAGTGAACAAAAGAATAGAAATAGACATTGTTTGGCACATTCCCAAAAATACTCTAATTTTTCATGTGCGTCGAACTAAATATTCGGCAAATAGCATCAAGTCAACATGCCTATATATTAAGTGGGAGGCCATGTTCAAACGTAAATGTCACCAACTCCTATGTTGTAGGCAAGCTTGTTTAATTATCCATGTGCCATATAATACTTCCAAAAAAAAATTATCAAACGGATTTTTTGTTGTTTTGAGGAACAAGAGAATATGAATAGACATTGTTTGGCACTTACCAAATAGACTCTAATTTCTCTTGTGCGTCTGCCTACATATTCGGCAAATAGTATCAAGTCAACATGCCTATATATATTAAGTGGGGGGCCATGTTCAAACACAAATGTCACCAACTCCTATGCTGTAGGCAAGCTAGTTTAATGATCCATGTGCCCTATAATACTTCCACAAAAGCATTATCAAATGAATTTTTGTTCTTTTTTATTTCTAGAGAACAAAAGAATAGAAAGAGACATTGTTTGGCATATTACCAAACAAACTCTAACTTTTCATGTGTGCCAACCTAAATATTCGGCAAATGGTATGAAGTCAACGTGCCTATAGATTAAGTGTGGAGCCATGTTCAAACATAAATGTCACCAAATCCTATGTTGTCGGCAAGCTAGTTTAATGATCCATGTGGCATATAATACTTCCATAAAAACTATTAGAGGCGCATGCATGAGGTGTTAGGTGAAAAAAATCCAACATTAGAATGTAATTTAATGTGGAGTAGGAAATATATCATGAATCCATTGATCTCAAGTTTTGAGTAAAGTAGGATTTATCAGACTTTTGCTAGCAGAAGTGTCAAAACTTGGCACGGGGGACATTTAATTGCCAAAAGTTATGAAAGATACACATAAGTGCCACTTAAAAAAAATTAAAAAAATTGGGACATCTGAGTACTAAGTCCGGTGAAAGCTCTGGGAAATCCTACGTGGTATTCTTTTAATAATATAACTCACCTATGTGGCTCACTAGAGAGCTAAGTCAGCAAAAAAGTGCCAAAATAATGTCGTTTTGCCTCTTCTTTGATTTTTAATATAAATATAAATTGAATTAAATTTAAAAATAAATTATTAAATAATTAATTAAAAGGAGGAGGAGATTGCAGAATGGTGAAGGCTGCCTTCTACAAATTCTTCTTCTTCCTTTTTTTTTGTGAATAATTTAGTTGTAAATTTAATTTAACTAATATTTATATAAAAATTCAAATCCTAGACAAAACAACATCGTTTTTAGTTTATTTAGTCACGTTAGCATGCAAAACGATGTTGTTTTTGGCTTATCTAGCCATACCACTGTGGCAATTGACATCGTTTTGCACTTGTCTTGCCAGAAAAATACCACATCAGCATTTTGGCTGGATTTTCTCACCATTAGTACTTAATTGATCCATTTTCCTCCGATTTTGATACTTAAGTGTAAATTTCCTAACTTTTAACACTTAAATGTCCTCTTGTGCCAAGTTCTGGCACTCCAGTTGTCCACATCTCAACTTTTGGTCTACCGATCTAACAGAAAAGTCCAAAGTTTTTAATATGGTAAATAAAATGGTGAAAATGACACGTCCGAAGCTTCCTATTCGCTCATGTATATCTCCCACTTCCATCTACTTAAGACTATTTAATCACCATACCTCCGATGAAACCTCTGCACACGTTGTTTTCATCTCTGATAATTTTTTTCCAAGGAGATCAAGCCATGGGTGTTCAGCTTATTGTGGCCTTCATATGTGCTCTTGTGATACCGTTGTTACTAGTCTTTTTGATTGACACGAAAAAGAACACACAAGCATCTAGGAATCTCCCTCCCAGTCCTAGGAAGTTGCCGATTATTGGAAATTTACACCAGCTCGGCTCCTTGCCTCACCAATCGCTCACATGCCTCTCGAAACAGTATGGCGAGATCATGTTACTCAAACTCGGCGTTGTTCCCACATTAGTCATCTCGTCCGAAGATGTCGCTAGAGAAGTATTCAAGGTCCACGATATCGCTTTCTCCGGCAGACCTCCCTTTTATGCAGCAAAGAAGTTAGCATACGATCTTTCTGATGTAACTTTCAGTGCCTATGGTGATTCCTGGAGAGAGCTCAGGAAATTAGTGATCCTAGAACTCCTGAGCAGTAAGAGAGTCCATTTGTTTGAATCCGTGAGGAAGGAAGAGGTTAAGCTCATGCTCGATGCAATCACTTCTTCTCCAGGTCCTGTCAATATTGGTGAACTGGCACTTCTATTGAATAACAACATTGTGTGCCGAGTGGCATTTGGTAACAAATGCCAGGCTATAGGTGGCGGAGTAAAGAGCGAATTTCATGAGACAATCCGCGATATACAGACGATTTTAGGTGGCCTTTGTGTTGCAGATCTATTCCCACAGATGGGTTGGTTTAACAGGCTCAATGGCTTCAAGGCAAAGGTGGAAAAGTACTTCAGGGAGCTAGACAAGTTGTACGATGACGTGATCAAGGAGCACCAAGACCCTAAAAGGCCTAAACCCGATCATGAAGATCTTGTTGACGTGATGCTTCGGTTACAAAGGGATCCAAATCAAGCGATTGCCCTCACTAGGGAACACATGAAAGGAGTATTAACTGTATGTTCCTCTTGCCTTGAGCGTTCGACATATTTCCTTTTGTTCACTTCCATATCACTCTATTACAAACTAGATCAAAAAAGAAAAATATTGCGACTAATTGCTTGGGATTTTGTTTCAGAACTTGTTCAATGCGGGATCAGAAACATCTGCGGCCGCTATACTCTGGACAATGGCAGAACTCGTCCGCAATCCAACTATTATGAGAAAAGCACAAGAAGAGGTTCGAGAAGCAGCAAAAGGAAAGTTACAGGTTGAAGAGATTGACCTTCTAGGACTCACCTACCTAAGATCAGCCATCAAAGAGGCATTAAGACTCCATCCACCGCTCCCTCTTCTAGTTCCAAGAGAGACGATCGAGGATTGCAAGATAAGGGGATACGACATTCCTAGAGGAACTACTGCATTCATCAATGTGACAGCAATCTCCAGAGACCCAAAATCTTGGGAAAACCCAGAGGAGTTCTGGCCGGAGAGGTTCTTGAACAGCTCCATCGATTATAAGGGACAAAACTATGGGTTTCTGCCATTTGGTTCTGGCAGGCGAGGATGCCCTGGCATAAACTTTGGTGTTGTGATCGTTGAGCTTGCAGTGGCAAATCTCCTTCATCGGTTCAATTGGAAACTACCTGAAGGGATGAGTGTCGATGATATTGACATGGAAGATGCTTATGGCCTTTCGGTTCACAAGAAGACTCCTCTTTGCCTGATAGCAACCCCCGTGACTGGTTGACGTTATGTTCCAATAATACCAACAGAAAAGTTTGCTTGATTTGCTCCGTAATAATGCAGACTTTCTTCTGTCTTAGCATGTTATTGTGTTGTATGCCTACTACAAGTTTTTCGGTTTCACTTTGTGGCAATTGCTGTTCCTAGCTCTTGTAACCTGAATTATTCAGAAACTTTTGAACAGCAAAGATCTTAATAACAAATGGATGCTTTGTGACATCCTAAAATTTCATGACAACCCCTGGATATACCATGAACCATGAGTAGGTGATGGAAGCGTCATCGGACTATATTATAGTCATTAGACCAAGGGATTTCAATTAATCAAGGCCAAGCATTTAATAGACAATTATTTTGTTGGAAATATATTCCATGTCCATGAGTGATCAAGGATTGTATTGAAGGATGAATTAATAAGGAAATTTTGTTCTTGGCCATGAACTTTATAAGTTGGATTTTTATTGATTTATGTTACAAAGTTTTATGGCCATATAAATTGTAATTAGGTATTTATATAAGTGGGGATTAATAAAAAAAAAATTGGAGAAGGAGTGGGCTGATTTCTTAAGGCCCAAAACTGCCCAAACCAGCCCACCGTTTCCCCCCAATTGGTCAACCAAGCCCAGCCCAAATGAGGCCCATTAGCCTTGCATGAAGATCGACAAGTGGCAAGAGAGATTTGCATGCTCTAGTACATTTGTCCAAGACCAACTCCCACTTGTCATTGCCATGCAAAGCCTCATGATTACTAGCTAATCATGAGGGTGAAAGAAGAAAAAGAGAGAGAGAGTGGGCGAAATGGACGAGGCAGCAATGGAGAGAGAGGGAGAGAGTGGTCGTGCGAGGGAGAGAAAGAGAGAAAGAGAGAAAGGAGAGAGAGGGTTCATGTGGGTGCTTTGGTGAAGGGAGAAGAGGACTGGCCCCACTATGCATGCACCAGCAGCCGCCACCATTGATGCTGCCTAGTACTGCCGTCGATGGAGCCTGCCAAAGCCCCGAGTCGTTGTTGCTTGCTTGATTTTGTTGGATCTAAGCAAGTAGAGTCTATTAGCCTACATTTTTCTTGCTATAGTTGTGTGTGAAGTGTAATGGGTGTTGGAGATGCTTGAGTTGTGATGTTGGATGCTGAAGTTCGTGTGAATGGTGGTAGTTTTCTAGAACAAGTAAGCTGTTGCATGCAGGAACAATCCGACCCCTTGTGATTTCGTGAATTTTATAAAATTATCCAGGTGGAATTTGACTTCATGTTCTTGATAAAAGTTGTATCTAACACCTTGAGGAGTAACGTACTAAAAGTTTAGAATAAATGAACAAGTATTGATAGTGAAAACGAATTTTCTTTGAAATGGATTAATCTGGAAAACTGTCCCAGAGTAGGAAGAATTAAATCGATTATAGATTTTAATCCCGAACGAAATTGATTTTGATTTCTTCATGAAACTTTTACCTCTAGGTCTTAACTATGACGTATCAAAATTTCAGAATTTTCTGAGTTGATTGAGGGTTTATATCAAATTTATGAATAGAACTGTGCAATAATGATGTTCCGAAACTTTAAGCCGTGATGCATAGACTATAGTGACTTGTACGAAGGTCTTCTGACATGGTGTTCTCATTAAACCTTTTTCTCTAGATCTTGTTTATAACATGTTGAATTTTCAGAATTTATTGAGATTGTTTACAAATTTTTCAAGAATTTTTACTAAAGAAGTGCATTTTGTTTTGTCCAAAAATTGTTCAATTTTTAAAAACAAATGAATTGCTCTATGAGATATGATATCTTGAATTGTTATTTGTACTGCATATGTGGTGAAAATTGTGCATTTCATATGACATCAAATTGATGAGATTTTATAAATTCCATGACTTTTGGCATCATTGCATAAAATGGCATTTTCCAAAGATGATATATATATATATATATATATATATATATATATATATGTATGTATGTATGTATGTATGTATGTATTGTGATGATGATGATACCTTCGGAGGTGTGAGCCGACGATGCCCTAGGAGTGTTGGGATGCCTGGAGATGTGTGCCGGATGCCCGAAGGTGTGTGTCGAATGCCCGAAAATGTGTGCCAGATATCCTCGGGAGTTTCGAGATACCCGAAAGTGTGTGCTAGATGGCCTTGTGACGCCAGTTGGGGTGCGAGATACCCAAAGGTGTGTGCCGGATGCTTGAAGGTGTGTGCTAGAGGTTCCTCGCAATGCCAGGTTGGGTATGAGCGATATATGAGGGATGCAAACACTGGTCGTTGGAAGAAAAATGAGATCATTTTGAAAGTTAAAAATGGAAATTGAATCATGTGCATGTATGTATGCATATGGCATGGGATATAATCGCCTATGAAATTGAGTTGATATTATATAGCATTGAGAATGCGATCATGAAGGTATTGAATGGATCTCATGGGGATATATACATAATTGTGTATATGGCATGGAATATGAATTGCTTCAATGAATGAATCTCATGGAAATGTAAGCATGATCACACGAATGATATGTACATGTTTGATGTAGAGTCAGGTTATTTTGGGTTATAGCCAAGCTTAGTTAAAGCATTGGCCTTTTGTTGTACCGACTCGTGATGTCCATCATAGTTATGTAAATAAAAATGGTTTGGCATTAGCTTCTTTATATATATATGAAAAGTGTAGTTGGTGTGCATTTGTGGCATCCTAAAATCTTATGACAACCTCTGGGGTACCATGAACCATGATTAGGTAATGGAAGTGCCATTTGATTTTGTATTAGCCATTGAATTAATGAATTTCAATTAATTTAAGGCCGAGCATTGTAAGGGTTGATTGTTTTGGATGGAGATTGTCTTCAAGTGAACCAAGGATTTTATTTAGATGCAAATTGACATTGAAATCTTATTCTTGGTGGTGCACTTTATAAGAGGAATTTTATTGATTTAAATTACAAATTTTTGTGGATTTATAAGTTGAAATTAGATGTTAATTTAAATGAGGGTTAAATAGAATAGGAATAGGAGAGGATGGGCGGATTTTTAGGCCCAAAGACCATCCAACTAGCCCACGCCAGCCCCCTATTCGACCGGTCCATGAAGGCCCAAGGCCGACCTAGCCTTGAAGCCCATCAACCTTGCATGTGAGTTTCCAAGTGGCATGGAGGAGAAGCCAAGTGCGGCTGCCCCCATCGGCTCCCTTGGGCGACTTCATGCAATCAAATGATTGCAAATGATTGTAGGGGAAGAAAGCTAAAGAGAGAAAGGGAAACCGAGAGAGAGAGAGAGAGAGAGAGAGAGAGAGAGAGAAAGGGATCTGAGAGAGAGGAAGAGGGAAAGAGAGGAAGAGGGCGTGCGAGAGGAAGGAGGAGGATCGTCCGCCTAGCTCGCCGCCGTCCATTTGCCGCTTTGCCGCTGTTCTTGTTGCTGTTTGTGCTTGGCAAGTGAAGTCCTAAACCTACCCCTTGCATTGCTGTGTGTATGTGTAGTAGATGGTAAGTCTTGGTTGTGGTAGATGGGATGAGACTTTGTAGCTTTGAAGAGAGATTCGTTGGCCATGCATGCTGTTTCTGGAAAGACCAGTCCGACTGTCCATGAGATTGTGTGTTGCATGTGCCTTTTTAGTTGGAATCTTGTTTCTATCTCTTCATGAAAGTTGTACAGGACACCTTGAAGAATAACATACTAAAATTTGAGGCAAAACGAACAAGTATCGGTTAGTAAAATGATTTTTCTTTGGAGAAGTTAGATCTGAAATTCGTTATGCTGACTTTTAGAGATTTCGTGGTCTGTAAAGTAACTTTTTAGTGAAAATATCACTTTGATCTCTTAATTAAAGTTGTATTATACTTCTTGAGGTAGAAAATATCAAAATTTTAGAGGAAATGAACAAAGATAGGTCGGTGAGATCGTTGTCCTTTGAAGAAACTGGATCTGGGAAAAACGTTACTTCGACCCAGTATGATTTCGTGATTTTTATAAAATCATAAAATTAAAATTTTTTCATGTTTCCTTAATGAAAGTTGTAGGTAATATTCTGAGGAATAACATACTAAAAATTTAGAAGAAATGAACATATGTAGGTTGGTGAAATGAGTTTCTTTTCAAAGATGATAATCTGAGAAAAGATGACACCAAGAACAGGGGGGAAATAATCATCTACATATATTAACCTAAAACGATTTGGATTTCAATTTCTCCATGAGATATTTACCTTTAGGACTTGTCTATAACATGTCAAAATTTCAGAATTTTTGGAGTTCACTTGCGTATTTAATTTAAATTACTCCCGAAACTGTGCAAGCTGAAATATTGAAGTTTTGAATTCTGTGATGCATGGACCATACTGTTTTGTGTGAGATTCTTTTGGCATGGAGTTATTTATGAGATATCTGCCTTTAGGTCTCATTTATAATGTGTCAAGTTTTTAGAATTTATTAATGTCATTTACTAATTTTCTGGAGTTTTAGTTAGAGGAATGCATTCTAATTTATCCGAAACATTGATGTGTTTTGAAAAATAAATGAATTTATCCTTGTGATATAATACTTTGAGGTTGATTTTGCTGCATATGTGGTGACATATGGCATGTTATATGGCATGAAAAGTTGGTTGAGATCTTTGATATTATTGCATCAAATGCCATGTTGAAATTGAGATACATGTGTGGATATAACTTGAGAAAATAACGAGACTGTCGGAGGTGTGAGCTGACAATGCCCTGGGAGTGTTAGGATGCCCGGAGTGTGGGGGTGCCGGATGCCCGAAGTGTGTGTGCTAGATGTCCTCGGGAATGTTGGGATGCCCGGAGTGTGGGGGTGTTGGAAGCCTCAGAGGTGTGTGCCGGGGGGATACCTCGTGATGCTAGTTGGGATACGAGATGCCCGGAGTGTGTGTGCCGGAGGTTCCTCGTGATGCCAAGTTGGATATAGCGATAAATTGTGGGATGAAAACACTGGTCCCTGGAAAGATAAAAATTGAGATTGTATCATATGGCATGGATAAATGCATGAATGCTTGATAATGAGTACATGGTGGTATATGCACATATGGCATGGATATATGCATGAATGCTTGATGATGAGTGCATGGTGGTATATGCACATATGGCATGGTGATATATGCATGACTGTAAGGTAAGGTATGCTTGAATGCATGAATAATATGTGTTTTATTCTTGATTGTTTTGTTTGACGCATTGAGTAGCGTGGTGGATCTTTACTGCTGAGTGGTTGTACTCATCCCTTTGGGGATTAACATTTCAGATTAGAAAGATGCCGTTGCGATTAGTTGCACGCGGTACTTACTATGGCATACCTACTGATGTGGATGTGGAGTGTACTGAGCATGTCTGTGTCGGTGCTCTTGGTTTAGTTTTTGTTTGAGTCCGTGTCCCGGTGATGTACGACGTGGGTCGAGCTAATGGCCCGATTATCCAGGAGTTTTTATATGTTCATATCCGACATGATGGAGTTATGTTAGAGATGTTATCGTCGCCGCCACCCGATGATCGGATTGGGTATGATGGTGCATATAGCTTATGGGAGCTGACACTTTTTGGAGATAGCCGACACTCGTTGATGGAAGATGGTATATGTTCGATATAGAATCGAGTCCTTTTTAGGGTGGTAGCTAAGTATAGTTAAAATCTTGGCCTTTTTGTTGTATCAACCTTGATGTCCGTCATGAAAATATAAATAAGAGTGAATCGGCATTATTTTTTCTTATGGTGCGTCGTTGGTGTGTATTGCATTATGGTTATTGGAGGGAGAGATTGTGAGACTTGTTTATGCTTTTGCTAATAAGTTGTGCTGGGATTGCTTTCAAAAAAAAAATCCCTAGTTAAAGGGTATCGGTCTGTGAAGAGAGATCACCCATGGTGATCTCAAGTGGAATCGGGGGTGCCACAACATTGCCTTGTATTATTTAGTTTGTGTACGGGTTAGGGAGATGTCGAGTATGCTTCCGTTATATGAACTGCGCTGGGACCGATTGAGATGGTACAAACCCCCAAGATTTATGGACCCACTATAATTCAATGGTATCAGGGTAACATGTTATTAGGACAAAGGAAATGTAAGTAATCTGTGGTGACTCTAGCAGATCGGGGCCGTGTCGGGGATGCCACATGCTTTCTTTCTTTGGGTGATAGATTCATTTTTCTTAGTGAACTTCATTGTATCATTTTGGTTTCATGGACTTCCACCAGGGAAAAGAGGCGATAGAGGGTTGCAGCACAAGTTTTCTGTCATGTGGTAGTTTTGAGCTCCAATTTTAGTCAAGAACTAAAACTAGAACGATAGTGCTTGTATAGATTGATAACCCATGTCTTTACTATGCTTTTATTGTACCGACAGCTAAAAGACATCATTTGGTGAGGCCGTTCATCTTTTGAACCAATCCTAGGAAATTAATGGATCTAGTTCCACAAAAGCATTAAAGAACCACAATGAATTTCTAGACGCTCCAAACACCTTTTAAATAGTCAAAGGCAGCTGTGCTAAGCAACTTGTCTACTCAAGTCACGGAAGGAACAATAAAGATTTATTTTGGCAACGAGTTATTTGTTAAGAGATTAATAAAGATCAGGGACAGTGACATGGTTTGGTTATAAATTCGTGTTAACCCCTAGATCTTCCGCAGCTCAGCAGCATTGGTGATTAAACTAACTCAAAATAAAGCTCATTTCAAAGCATGAATATTACTTACCACTTTTGTGGACTACCCCTCAGTATGGATGGAACTAGATTTAGGGATATTGCCAAATTCGGGCCCATGACCTTCAGTTGACTTAGGTTCTTACAAACCCATACCTCGTGCGATGTTGAACATTTGGTTTTCATTCAATTAGTTCTATACAAATTTCTACGTAATGAGTCGTCACTTACGTATTTAGTTCGACTAAAAACCTACTAAGGTACGGGAGAATATCTCATTTCATGTGCAACTAGAGATCTTAAAACGGGGACTTGATTACATTAGTTCTAAGACTAATGCCCTTTCAATTCCTAATTCGATTATGTGCAAGCCAAAAAGTCTAAGTAGCCTATCAAATCTTTTTAGGATTTGTCCTAACTGTTCTAAAAGTGAAAATAATACTCAAAATATTAAGGTGCGGAATGAGTAAACCAATATTGTCTCTAAAAGAAAATGGTAATCTAAAAGCTCTTATTGTAAAGCTCTAAAGGCTTGCTCAATTTTGGAATTTCAATTTTTTTAATATTTTTCAAACTTTAAGGGAAACTATTCAAAGAACTAGCAAAAATTTTAAGGAATTCCAATTTTTCTAAATGAGAATTTTTTTGTTTTTGTTTTTTAATTTTTCCTGAATTTTTTATTATTTATTTTTATGATTTTCTAGATTCTTTGAATCTTTTTTTATATATTTTTTTAATGATTTTTTAGTGATTTTTATGAATTTCATGAATTTTATGATTTTTAAGTGATTTTTATTATTATTATATTTGGGAAAAGGAATACAGGCCGGTAAACCCAACCCAGCCCACTAACCCGATCTGTCTACCCAGACCCAACCCGCATCGGATTAAACCTAAACTTTTAAAGCTTTTTTTTTCCCTTTTTCTATTGATCTTTTTTTATTCTTTATTCTTTTTCTTCTATTTTATTTTATTTCTTCATCCCCTTCCCTGCAGCTTCTTCTTCAACGATCTCCTCGCCTGCAACTCTAATCGTACCAGTAACCTCAACTGAGGTATGCCACACCCGTTGCCCTAGTCGTCACCCTACATTGGCCGTCAACAACAGGCATCGACATTGACGCTAGACCTGGCCCACTCGGCCATACTATCGGCCGTAACTAGTTTATCACCGAGGACAATCGAAACGAGCTTGCCTCCGAACGATGCTCGTTTTCTAGCCACAAATAAATAACGGCGATTTACATACACTAAATAGATACGCAAATGATCAAGGAGAAGGATATAGAAAGCTAACCAAAGTGGCTTTGAATCGTGGAAAACGCCAATGAGGGGAATGGATTCCGGCGACAATGTCGACTTGGCAATACATGGATCATGACATAAAATGGATTAAAACATGTAACTAGGCATATTCTTCACAATCCACAAAGAAATCACGCATCAATATAGCTCAGAAATTCGGTTTTGCAAACTAAGTTTCTACAATTTATTTAGGCAAATCATCGAACACATAGTGTGAACTATTGACTATGGACCCCTGAAGTTAGTTTAACACTACATTCGGCCTAGACATCATGGTAAAATGATCTCAGCTTCGACTAGACTCTTCATGAACTCATCGCCTAAACAAAATACTCTAAACCTCAGCAGGATCGAGTAACGACTTGCCTGTCTTCAATTGACTTCGCCAAGATCAAAAATGGTGAGCACTGGTGGACAACGAAGAATGGCAAAACACAAATAGCCGATTCATCATTTCTTTGAGGGAAAGCTCCTTTATGAAGGCTTGTGTGTCTCTTGGTCAGTCTAGTTCCCCATTCCCTAAAATTGGGACTAGTGAAATCAATCTGATTCCCAGTTCTAAGGATGGATCCACCCAGATTGAACCGATTATTTTTGAAAACTTTAATTTTATTTCTTTAGTAATTTTAACTCTTAATTATTAAGAGTTTTGTAAATGTTGTTGAGATGCAAACATTTAGACAAAAAGCCAAAAGAGGAGGCATGATTTGGTTGGAGCAAGGCTTGGTGGGTTTTATGCACAACTCCTCTAACATTCTTTGTGTGCTCATTCGATGTGGGTGTCGCGACTTGACCTCGCTGCCTCCCTTGGGGAAAAAGGGGGAAAATGTTGGATTTATGGTACTTGGCCATGGAAGTTTCCTCACAGTTCACATCCACAACGACGTCATCACCTTGCCTTTTAGAACAAACCATTTGTGAGTTCCCTCACACATGGTCGCAAGTTATCCCAAGCTTGTATCTCGCGTGACAGCATAAGGTGTCGTGACCTTACCTTAATGTCACAGCATGTCTTGATCGACAATTTTCAGATCGAAAGGAAACTAAATGTAAAGGTGGGTTCAAAGGCATTTCAATGACCATGATAGCTCTCTCAAGATATACATCCGCTAAATATGGCATCACTTTATCTTTCAACTTCACCATCTTGAGTATGCTAAATCATGATCGTAAACCTTTACCTAAGGTTCATACCCCTCATGACAGGTTTGTTTATCAATCTAGTTGTTTAAGACAACCTAGAAAATAAGATAGGAGTCGGCACTAGCCTCATTTTTTGGGGTCAGCTAAAAAATCCAATTGAGGGTCGGGGATTATCCCTTGATTTCTACTATCATGACCCAACCTCGGGGAAAATGTTAGGTTTAGGGGTACTTAACCATAGGAGTTTCCTCATAGTTCACATCCACAAAGGCATCATCACCTCGCCTTTTAGGACACTAGATTTGATGACGAGTTGTCATCCTAGTAGAGAATTAGGGGTTTTTACTTACTGAGTCCATTAATCACCCTATTATTTTTCATAATTGTAGGCATGGAGGAGTTGTAGTATCGCTAGAGGAGCTAAAGTTTACCCTAGCCTTTTGAACATAGAAGAAATAGTGGTTGTAAATATAACAGCCCGTGAAAAAAGGGCTTGTAAATGTAACTGATGTAATTGTATACTTGTAAATTGTTGTTTTCCTAGCTGCTTGTTCTTGTTTGGGTGTTGTTTGTAACACTTCCACATGTGCTTAATGAAAAGATAAAAGAAACGGGATGGCAACATGCCTGGGATGTCGTGAAAATAACCCCCGCCACTCATGACCCTAGGAATGGAGTTGGGGTCGTTATAGTTTTTGGTATTGAAGCAAGGTTATTACCTAGAATGATAAGGTGTGCTAGGAATCTTGGGATAGTTAGCTAGGAAAACACTTGTGCTTGTGATTTGTTGTTTGGTTGATGTTTCCAACGGTAGTTTGTGACCACTAACCCCTTATTGTGTTGAAGAAAAGCTTCCCTAGAATTATTATAGTTGCTAAAAGAGGAAAGTTGACTCGAAGCCAGTCGAGGTCCAACGGGAAGTCAAAAGAGGACCCTCGACTAGATGGAATTCTACAAGCTCTTGAGACCATTTGAAGCATAATGGAGTAGCAAGCACATCACCAAGAGGTTTCTACTTCTAGGAATGCCTCTGTGGCTAGAAACAGAAGCGGAAATGGTGAATTTCCTATGCAAGGACTAGTGGAGCAATTCCTAAAGCTACGACCCTAGAGGTTTGCTAGGACAGGAGATCCCGAAGAAGCCGAATCATGGGTCAATAAGTTGGAAAAGATATTCGCACTTTAAGGTGTTATGATGAATATAAGGTGACCTTAGTAGGGTACCAGATATAAAGTAACGCCAAATACTGGTGGAAGGCAATGCGAGGAATGGTGTTCCCTACTAAAACTGCTGTAACTTAGAATGCGTTTATTGAGGCATTCAATGAAAAATATTTTTTTCGAATGTGCTCATGACAAGAAGATGGTTAAGTTTCTATGACTTCAATAAAACAACATGACCGTTGATCAGTATGAGGCAAAATTTTCCGAGTCGTCAAGATATGCCCCCAAGTTGGTTGATGATCTAGTGAATAAAGCGAAGAGATTTCGAGATGGCTTGAAACATGAAATCTAAAGTTTATTAGTGCCATTGAACCTCAAGAACTACAACGAGCTATACGAGTGAGCCTAGCTAATAGAAAGAGATTTCCTAGAGCAAGCTACCATAACAACTTATCAAGGAGGGCCTTATCATCCAACCTCTCAAGTCAATCGCATTATGACAAGAGATTGAGACAAGAAGAAAAACATTCATTCGCTTCCAACAAGAAGAGTAAGACCCTAAGGCCAATTGTAACATCCTCAATTCTGACCCCGTAAGGATTGACCATAAGGTCTTAAAAGGATCAATCATGGGCCAACCGATCAATTCGATCGGTAAGGAATTGTGGATCGGTCATGGACCAACCGATCGACTAGTCATGAATTGGTCGAGGTGTTGGCCTCGAGTTTTCTACCGACCAAACCTAGATGGGATAGGGTCACCAGCTCATACGATGACTTTTTGATCAGGAGAATTGGTCACAGGATGATTTTGGATCGGTGGATAGTCATGGGTTGATTTGATTGGTCGCAGTTTCTGGTAGCGGGTGATTTCGCCTGGTTATGCACCGATACACGGACGATTTGAATTGATCAAATGTGATTGTATTCCAACCCAAAATGCACCATACCCTATTTAATTCTTAGTGATTGAAATAGAATCTCGAATTGGTGATGTCCAATCATGGATCGGTAACGCACCAACCATGAACCCTACCGGTGGATTGGGTGACGATCGAAATGAGCCTAAGGATAGACCTGGCTATTTTGTCACTAATTCAAAGGTCATGAGTGCCTTGGCTTAGTGCTAAGCCATGGGTAGCCTTAGGATTGGCCTTGAACCAATCAAAGGACAATCGACCCTATTAGCCGACCAATCGTCCAAAGGAACAATTCGGGCGAATATGGAACGTAATGGCCAAACCTCGGGTGTACGTGATTTGATTTTTTGAGGTGTGCCTAATGATCCCTTTCTCAGACCCGAAATCAACTTGGACGATAAAATTCTCTAGCCCGCCTTCTTGAGGAAGTTAGACCACCTTCTTGAGGAAGGAAATGATAAAGCAAAAGAGAATTCTTGAATCTCTTCAATAAATGAAGGAGGATGAGGTGTCCAAGCTAACCTAGAACCTAGTTAGAAACTTGGAAGATAAGGATGCCCACAATCAATACTTCTTGACCAAGTGGGATGCCTCCTTTTCCCAACTAAGTTTGCCACCTTTGATTTTCAAAATTTCTGGACCTTCTCTATTTTCTAATTTTACACAGATTTTTGTGGTGCGAATTTAAAGAAACTTCCTTCATAAAAGTTCTTTTAAACATCTTAATCTAAAATATATTCAACTTTCATATTTTTATGAGGTGAACTAGTAGGGATGAAGGCCCAATCATTCACCATTTGGAACCTGTTCCGTGCAGTGAAAACGGTGACCAGGTTGCCTTCTCGAATTTTTATAAACTTTTTCCTTTCAAATTTAACCATGCTTCATTCATGAAAGTTTTAAAGGACATCCATTTCTATAACATATAGAAATTTCAAAGAGTTTTGTAAAGATTTGGATTTCAAAATGGGTCTCTCTCTCTAACTGTTGAATTTGCTCGATGGACGAATTTTTGGGTTGTGTTCAGTGATTTACTGCTCTTTCCACAGCACGAATTGGACTTGACTTAATGCATGAAAAATGTCATCCAGGGTCTTATCTACAACATCTTAAAATTTCATAACTTTTCAAGCCCATTTGATAAGGTATTTATGCTTATTTCAAAAACCGCTTGAAACTGTTTTCACACTAGGATAAGAAGACCATACGCCCAACTTGGAAGTGGAGATGATTGCACATCCAAATTAAGGAGCAAGGCTAATCTAGAGTCTTTTTAATTTATTTTTAGGATGCATCAAATATCTTTGGACTCTAGTTCTTCAATGCCAAGTTGAGGCGTCCCTTAAAGGAATAGACCATAATGCCTCCTAACCTAAAAACTTGGAGAGCAAGTTTGTAATATGAAGATATCTAGCCTAATTATTACTCAAGATCCAAACATTAAATGGGAGAGGCTTAGTCATTAGCTAAGGTGTCCCCATAATAATTGTGTGTAATTATTTCATGATGACTCAACCTCTTAGATGGACCAATGGAAAGATGAGCAAGTATTAGCCCTAGGAACTAGACTTGCCACCCATCTCTTTAGCTTGCCACCTCCCCAACCTAGGTTGTCCACCTACATGAAGATGATTAGTCCATTTAGAAAGATCATCATGAGGGGTTTGTCTATAAATATAGGCATTCCCTCGCCTCATTTCCACACCACCTCCTCTTCCTCCCTTGCTCTCTTGACCACACCCTCACCATCGCCTTCTCTCTTTTACGTGGCCACGCCCTCTTGCTTGTTTGCTAGCCTGTATGTTGCTCAATCACCCGGGCCATTCCTTGAAGTCATGTAAGTAGAACTTACTAATATTTGGCTAGGACGTTATGTTACACTATTCTGAGCGTGTGACAAGTTCTTGACTGAAGTTGATCGGCTTGTTGTTGCTTGAGGTTGGCTTGTGTTTGCTTGGATTGGTTTAGACTTTGTTCCTTGATTGAGTTTGAGTTTAATTTGATGAGCTTTGACTCATGCTTTGGCATAAGTTGCTTTGGAAGAAGCCCGGTTTGTGTGTTTGTTTGACATGCTTTGGTTTTTGTTTTGATACAAACCTATTTAAAAAGCATTTTTGGGAAAGCTTGCTATTTCCTTACTAAACTATTTCCAACCATTTTCGCAAATTGATGTTCTAGTTCACACCTCAAGCTCTGAAAAAAGGGCTTTGTTGGCCTTGACGTACGTGAGATCACGATGGATCAGTCCTCTCTTAGTCTTGGTGCTATATCAATGTGTACCGTTCCAGAGCCAACTTTGGTACTAGGTCAGTGAACATGTCACGATGGGCCAGCCCTTTCATGGTATGGGTGCGGTATTAAGGCATATCATTCCCGAGCCAAGTCTAGTACTAGGTTAGTGAACATGTGACGATGGGCCGGTCCTATCATGGTCTCAGTGCGATATTGAGATATGTCGTTCCTAAGCCAAGTTGGGTACTAAATTGGTGCTCAAACGTGTCAGATCAAGTTGTAATTCTTGATTCGTGCTTGGCATGCTTAACGTCTCGATTCTGGTAAGTCATTTCACACACTTATGCATTGTGCGCCTTCGTGCCCTTGAACTAAAAGTAAAGATAAGAACCGGATTGTGATGCCTGATGCATGGTCACACAATGGACTAATTTCTAATCATCGACTGATGGATTCGGCAATGTTGCCCCCTCGCTAACGAGATGCCCCCACGCCAATGGGATGCCTTGTTTGAAGGGTGAGATGTTGTGACAATTCTAGCTGTCACCCTTGGATTAGGGGACGTTGCCTGATTAAGTTCGGATGCCTAGTGGATTTCGGAGGAGTCGATGGATTTCAACTGTTAATAAATGAATCTTGTGTGCATGAGTTTCTCCCTTTATGAAATGGATTTTGGTTATACTGCATATCATTAGTGAGGCTTGAGTTCCTCATGGTGTGGATGAATATTGGGTTATGCTTGCATATCGTTGATTAAGGATTCCTCATGTTTCATCTAAGAAAAAGCTTTTGTTTTGGTATTGATCTATCATTGACTAATGTTTTGGATGAGTTGTATGCTTGTTGATAGGCGAGGCATCCTCCTACCCAAAAATTAGTGGGTTTTACTTACTAAGTTTCCCCAAAACTCACCCCTCATCCTTTCAGTCTTATAGGCTTGGAAGTCTCACGGCAATTTTGGGAGTTGCAATCTTGCTAGAGGAGCTAAGGTTTACCCCAACCTTTTGAAGATGCGGTAGTCGTAAATATAACAGCTTGCAATAGAAGGGCTTGTTTACATAGCTAATGTAATTTTGTGTTTGTAAATGGTTGTTTTCCTAGCTACTTGTTTTTGTTCGAGTGTTGTATGTATGCTTCCGCATGTGCTTAATGAAAATATAAAGGAAAACGGGAGGGCGATGAGCCTAAGACGTCAAAAAAAATAACCCCGTCGCTCGAGACCCTGGAGATGGAGTTGGGGTCATGACACCAACCTTCACTCCAAGGGATGTATGCCACAATTACAAAAAACGACATGGTAATGCTCCATGCTTGACTCGAACAGGAGCTTGTTTTGGTTGTGGTCGAAAAGGCCACATTATTAGAGATTGACCACAATGGTGGCAAATAATGCCGTTGTAGCAGCCGCAAACAATGTTGCAAAACGAAGCACCACAATACGACAATTTCTAACATCTGCTAGCGCATGGAAAGATTTATGCGGTCACTCTGGAGGAAATGGATAACTCGAAGACCGTCGTTACAAAATGAAGTACTATTCATCATAGAATGCAGAGAGTGCCTTATTTTATCAAAGTGTGCAATGAAAGCATGATAGAGCCAAAAATACTACTGAAAAATTAAGGCACTACAACTAATAGGAGACCATGATAGTCAGAAGACATGTTATGAACTTGTGTTATCAACTTCAAGAGAAGTAGAGATGAGCACCCACATCTCGTTAAGTTCGCCAATGATAGTAGTTTCTAGCAGAGCATTGGCATGGCTCCATTTGAGGCATTGTATGGTTGAGCTCGCAGAAATCAAGTCTATTGGAATGAGGTCGAGGAAAAGAAGCTCATTGGTCCTAAGTTGGTGCAACTTACTACCAAAATAGTATAGGTAATTAGAAAGAGACTTAGAGCTGCCTAAAGTAGGCAAAAGAATTATGCAGACAAAAGATGAAAGCCTTTAGAATTCCAAGTAGGAGACCATGTATTTTGCAAGGTGTCTCCATTGAAAGGTATGTCTCATTTTGGTGACAAAAGTAAGTTAAGTCCACCGTACATAGGACCCTTTGAAATCTTAGAAAGGATATGGAATATGGCCTATCGGTTGGCATTGCCACCGAAACTTACTCTAGTACACAATGTATTTCATGTTTTTCTATGTTAAGAAAGTATGAGCCAAATTCGACACATGTTGTGACAACCCCCTATACTCGAAGGTTGAGCTGCGGGTTAATTTGCAACATTCTAGGCTTTGTCACCATTTTGCTTCTTATTTATGCACATGCGGAAAGCATAAACATACAATCCCCAACACAAATAAGATGGGAACATGAGATACAAATATCATTAACATACTTCATATATTACATGAGTAGTGGTGATTACAAACCTATCTTACATACAAAAGTAGCTTGGGGTATCCCTGACTTCGCTACAGTGGGTACCAACCAAAATTGGAAACCCTTCTTCTATT
Organism: Eucalyptus fibrosa; assembly: GCA_017140475.1. Classification (NCBI taxonomy): domain Eukaryota; kingdom Viridiplantae; phylum Streptophyta; class Magnoliopsida; order Myrtales; family Myrtaceae; genus Eucalyptus; species Eucalyptus fibrosa. The sequence continues at coordinate 20,818,660 of CM029507.1, forward strand.
ACATAGGCCTGGTGCGTCTATCTTAGCCCAAAGCCTCGGACAGTTCATCCATATCACTGGGATTCGGGTTCAAATTGTCAAACCTGCGGAGGTCCTATTGATATGTCGTTGTACCTCCTATACTAGGCTTCGAAGTGCATTGGGACAACCTCAGTTAGGCCCTTTTTTATCCATACAATGGATGACACTTTACAATAAGCAATATTAGTTTCTATATCTACCAAATTCGTAGTAGGGGTATATATCTTTATAGGACAACCAAAATACACAGTAGCCATGATTCTAAGTACCTATAAAAGAAATAGGGGTGAGCACTTGGAACATTGATTCATCATCAACACTAGTCAATCATTTTGTGCAGACCATGGCGAAGGCAAAGCAATTGCAAAGAAGCAACCAAGCTTCAAGCACAAATGAATGACAATTCTTGCAATCATTCATGCATATGATGCATGCCCTAAGCTTATGCACTCTAACCTTTCTTTGTTACTCATGCATGCATGGTTATTAAGCTTTTCACTTATGCTTAGGACTCGAACCCAAGTCTTCTCGGAGCCATCTTGGGACTCGAACCCAATTCAATTCGGGCTTTTAAACTAGGCTTCCTGAAGCCATCTTGGGACTCGAATCCAATTCAATTCGGGCTTTTTAACCGGGCTTCTAGCTTTTTGCTACCTTTTAGGATTCAAACCCAGTTAATATGCTCGGGACTCGAGCCCAAGTCTTATGCCAGCCTTTGGGACTTGAACCAGTTCTTGCCAGGAATTCGGTGACACAAACTCCATTCTTATCTTTTCTTATCTTTGCTCGAGTAGTAAGTCCTTCTTAAGGGGGTACTCTAACCTTATGCACATGCCATGTATTATGCATTCTATTCTCAAACATGATGCACGTGCCATGAAATCATGAATTTCCTCATCAACAACATCACGAACGAGTCTAAGCCCAAGGCCCCGCTCAAGTAATAGACATAAAGGAACCCCACACCAATCCAAGACATGAACTCGGCACGCTTCAATACCGAATCACATCATATGGTTATGGGCACACCTTGACTTGTACCGAACAAAAGCTATGAACCATGACCTCGTTCTAGTCATATAAGAAATTCAAGTACATGAACAAGTCATAGGATACATCAATCATCCATGAAAAAATTGACCTACCCTCGGCTTGTTCACAAGAGGATTTCCTAGAGTCGAAGTCATCCTGAATGTTACTAAAAGAAGGGAGAAACTACACTTACTTGGATGAACCTCGAACTAAAACTCGAACTACACAAGATGGGTGGCTTGCTTTGATGGCCGCAAGAGAGAGAATGGCATGAGAGGAGGAGGTGACTAAGGAAGAGGATGAGGGAGCAAGGTGAGGAAAATGAGAAGGGGTTCCTCCTATTTATAGCCCTTGGTGCCATCATTACTAAGCCAAAAGGTCCATTCCAATGTTTCCAAGTGTCCCGCCTAAAATCCTTGGGTGGCAAGTCTACTTTACCTCATGATTATACCTAGAAGATGAGTTGGCCAAGCTAAAAGATCTTAGTTGGCATTCTTAGCCTCTAGGCGTCATTGATGATGGTGACTTTTCAATCTCCCATTGGTCCACCTATATGCCACATTTAATGAACATTTAACAAAGTCTGACAATAATGCTGCTATAGTTGCCAACTCAGCAATTCTAGAACCTTTGGTCATTAATGAGGGCTCATGTATCGCTCTCTAATTGGTCCACATATGTGCCACCTTTTTCTAGAATATCCAAGGATATTTTGGGCTGCCATAATGACTTTTGAATATTCAAAGGATAACTCAACCCTTCGTTTAATGAGGGGTTACTAGAAATTTATTTACTTTTGTCTTTTTATTCATTAATAAGGTGATCTAGAGAATTCTATCATCTAAGTTAGTTTTAGGGCTGAAGAAGGGATGATTAGGTACACCTTGAAAAACCAAATCATGTACACCCAAGGTTTGGCCATTACGTCTCATATTCGCCTAAACTATTCCTTTGGATAGTCGATCGGCCAATAGGGTCGATTGTCCTTTAATCAGTTCGAGACCAATCCTAAGGCTACCCATGGCCTAGCACTAAGCCAAGGCACTCGTGGATATTAGAATTAGTGACGGAATAGCCGGGTCTATCCCGGGGCTCATTCTAGTCGACACTCGATCCACCAATAGGATTCATGATCAATGCGTTATCGATTTATGATCAAACATCACCAATTTGAGATTCCATTTTGATCACTAAGAATTAAATAGGGAATGATACATTTTTGGTTAGAAGATGGTCGCATTTGATCAATTCATATCGTCTATGTATCGATGCATAGCCAGGCAGAATCACTTGCGGCCAGAAACTGCGACTGGTTGGATCGACCCATGACCATCCACGAATCCAAAATTGTCCCACAGCCAATTCGTGTAATCAAAATATCATCTTATGAGCTAGTGATCCTATCCCATCAATATGGTCGGTACAAATTCACTGCCAACACCTCGACCAATTCGTGACTGGTCAATCGATTGGTTAATAGGACCATGACTAATATGTGATTCCTTGCCGATCGAATCGATCGATCCATGGCCAATGGCCCATTATCAATCCTTTTTGGACCTTATGGCCAATTCTTATGGGGTCAAAATCGAGGATGTTACATTCTCCCCTATTTAAAAATTTCATCCCCGAAATTTCATAATGTACCTAGGTACTCAAAATAAGTGAGGGTGCTTGCACCTCATAATCTTTTCACTTTCCTAGGTAGCTTCTTATGTACCATGGTGCTTCCATAGGACCTTGACTAAGGGAATGGCCCTATTTTTTATTACTAGTTCATGTCTATCCACAATCCACACTAGCTCATTAATATATGACCCTTGGTCATCCACCTCGATCTCTTCAAAGTTGAGCACATGTGCTAGATCATGCTCATACTTTCTTAACATTGGACACATGAAATACATTGTGTACCTGAGCAAGTTTCGGTGGCAGTGCCAACTAATAGGCCATATTCCCTATCATTTCTAGGATTTCAAAGGGTCAAATGCCTCTTTCAAAAGAAAATGCACTTTTGAAAAATGATATTTCAAGTATTACAAAAAGGTTTTTTTTATAGGATCTGAGAAATTAGAAAAGATTCTTTCAGCGCAAATACCTTGTTTTAACAAATCAGGCTTGGGAATGATTGCTGAAACCATCCATCTAATTGATTTTCCAAAAGTAAAGGAAATAATTAAACAAAGACTTACAAAAGATTTTTATAGAAATCATTTTCATAAAGTCTTTATAAAACATGTAGGCCATAATGCTCTTAAATGTTCTAAGTGTAACAGCTTATAACATTTTGAGAAACAATGTCTTATGGTTTGGAAACTTGTTAAGAAGGTTTAGGCAAAGATTGTATATTGCACTAACTCCATTGGACCCAAAAAAGTATGGGTACTAAAGAAAGCTTGAGTTTCATTTTAAAATGTAGGTCACTATCAAGAAAAAGGTTAAATGGTACTTGGATAGTGGATGCTCAAGATATATGACAGGAGACTCAAGTTGTTTCATAAATCTTATGCAAGTTAATGGTGGAAAAGTTTCTTTTGGTGGAAATAGCAAAGGCAAAATTGTCGGATGCAGAATTACAAAGATTGGAAGTCTCACAATCAGTAACGTTTCCTTAGTGGAAGGACTCAACTATAACTTGTTGAGTATCAGCCAATTGTACGACACAGGTTTCCAAATCAACTTTCAAGAAGGAATATGTTTAGGAACCATTAAAGACTCCTCTCAGACTTTCACGGGACGGAGACATGGGAACATCTATCTTTTGAAAATCAAACCAGAAAAATCCCAATGTCTAATTTCAATTCAAGAGGAAGCTAATCTCTGGCCATAGAAAACTTGGCTACATAAACATGAAGCAAATAGCCAAGATCTCTACAAAGAAGCTTATTCGTGGACTACCCAATCTGACATACCAAAAATCTGAATTATGTACACCGTGTGTATTGGGAAAATATGTTAGAAATTCTTTCAAACCAATAAATCAAATTTCCACTAATCGTGTGATGCAGCTCCTGTATATGGATCTCTTTGAACCAACCAAAACCCAGAGCATTGGTGGTAAGAAATATTGCCTAGTAATAGTGGATGGTTATTCACGATTTACTTGGGTATATTTCCTGGCAAGTAAGTCTGAAATTTTTTCTTATTTTATAAAATTTGCTAAGAAAATTCAAAATGAGAAAGGGTATGTTATTTCAAGTATACTAACAAACCATGGAGGTGAGTTTGAAAATTAAGATTTTGCTAAATTTTGTGAAGAATCTAGCTTTCAGCATGTGTTCTCCTCACTATACACTCCAAAGCATAATGGAGTTGTGAAAAGAAAGAATAGATCATTGCAAAAAATGGCTAGAACACTTTTAATTGAAAGTAACATTTCTACTCGTTTTTGGATTAAAGTAGTTTCTACAGCATGTTATATTATTAATAAAGACTTCTTAAAGCCTATTCTGGAGAAAACTCCCTATGAGTTGTTCAAAGGAAATAAATCAATTGTTTCCTATTTTTATGTGTTTGGATGCAAATGTTCTATATTGAAAAATGCAAATGATCAAATTGGTAAGTTTAAAGAAAAATCAGACAAAGGCATCTTCCTTGGATATTCAACCACCAGCAAAGCTTATAGAGTTTAAAACAAAAAGACTCAATCGGTGGAGGAATCGATGAATGTCAAATTTCAAGACCTTATACAAAATCAATCGATTCAAACTCAACTTGAAGAATTTTAACCTACTCCAAACTCTACAAAGTCTAAATCACCAGAAGCAGCTCGGACTTCAGAAAATCAACAATGAACGATCGTTACATAATCAAATGAAGAAAAACATCAATAGTCTGTTAAACCAACCAGCAACTAAAAGCACAAGTCTAGTCATCCCAAAGAGCTCATTATTGATGACATTGATGAAGGGATTCGTACAAGATCCAAAAGGCGTGACGAGTCTAGCTCTATGACTCTTATCTCTAAAATAGAATCCAAAAGTATAAAGGAAGCTTTAACTATGAAAGCTAGATTGAAGCTATGCAAGAAGAACTCAGGCAATTCAGTATCAACGATGTCTGGGAATTGACTCATAAACCAAAAGGTAAATCTATTATTGAAACTAAATGGATTTTCAGGAACAAGATGAACGAGAAATGAAAAGTCATAAGGAACAAAGCAAGACTCGTGGCTGTTGACACCTAAATTTTGACTAATCATGTAGTAATTAATTGCATAGAAAATTAGGGATTAATCTTTAACTCCTAAACAAAATAGTAGTAAAATTGCATTTCACGTAGTCGCATTTGCATCGGTACTGAGAAGACAACAAGAAGTAGGGGCTCGCGGTCGATTGCATGCATAAAAGGATGGTCCCTCTTTCGCTAGTCTGAACACGCATAAAAAAAATGAGGAAAGAAGCTCTCGCACGTCCATTGTCTAGTCTTCATTAATGCATGCACAAATTCGGTGGACGTGCGGACTCGGGAGAAATCTTCAAAGAAGCAAAAGCAGCCCATGATATATTATATAATATGCCCATATTGTATTATTATGATATGCCCCTAATATTATACAATATGTCAGCTTTGATGGCACCAAGAAGAAACCTCCTCATTAATGCATGCACATACACGCACGAAATGGGACAGGCGCCTGCTAGAAGATTTCCTTGCTGAAGAGCGGAGTGGTGGCCGAAAGAATGGTCTGGAGAAGATTAAAAAATGGCAAAGTTCAGCTTAAATTCTGGAAAAGTTGTGGCTGCATCTTGTCACAATAAAGTTGGCTATCTTCAAGAGGCAACGAACAGCCTATAAATAAGACCCCAAGAAGCCACGTCTGGGGGAAGGAAAAAAAATTCATTCGAGAGGTCTGTGAGGGGAGCGAAAAAGAAAAAAGTTTTCATCGTGAAGGGCTTCTCTCCTCTCCTCTTTTGGTCAGACAAGGGGGAAAGAGAAAACAAAAGAAAAATTACATCGGGAGGGGAGCTTCTCCTTCGTTCAAAAGAAGAGAGGGAGAGAGAGTTTGTCAAAGAGAGACAAAGTGAAGTCAGAAAAGGGGGTGTGCGACAGAACAAAAAAAAGAAAAGAAAGAAAACACTGTGCATCTTCTTCTTTGCGAGTTCTTCTTCTATTGTTGACCCCCGCTGCCCTAGCTTCCACGCCGCGCTTCCATTGCCCGCGAACTCGCGCTTCCGCCAGCATCGGCCCCATCTAAAAAAAAACGCGGAGCCGCCGACCACCACAGCGCCCAGCCTCGCCGGCGGCCCGCGTCGGTTCGCCCATCGACCTCCGCCCGCTATTGCAGCCGACCACCGCTCGTAGACTCGACGACACCTCCGCCCGCGTCACCCACCGCCTCCGCTCGAGCCAGCACCTGACGACGCTCCTCTCTGCCTGTTCCCGACACCGACGCCCCTGCTCCGCCTTTGCCATCACGGATCTGCAACGCCAGAAGCCCCGAACGTTGAGCTGCTGCTCCTCCCTCGCTGCCGCGCCTCCGTCCTTGCTGCAACCCGATGCCACCGGAGCTCACACCGCTACTGCTCAGCCGTCGATCTTCGCCCCAGCAACTGCCACCCGACGTCCCCGCATTCTTCGCCTTATGCTGCTTCCCGACGCCATAGGAGCTCACACCGCTACTGCTCAGCTGTCAATCTTCGCCCTAGCAACTGCGAGTCCGCGTCGTCCACTGCGCCTGCAACCCCCTGCGACACCTGTCCGCTGCACCATCTCCACCCGTCACCGCGCCCCAGCTTCTTCATCGCAGCACCACCGTCCCTGTCGTTGCCGCACCTCTGCGTCACCGCCACCCAGCCACGACGCCGCTCCTGCTGCCCCTCATCTCGTCCATCTGTGAAGTCGCTGCTGCCCGACGCCATTGCGCTCCACTGCTGTTCGGTTCCTCGCGACACCAGCAGCCCGTGAAATCGCTGCTGCCCCCGCCTGCACTTCTGGCCCGGCGTCCCAAGCTGCTCTGCCCTCTGCCGCTGCACCAGTCGCTACACTTGCCTCTGCCTGCCGCCACTCACCGGAACGCCGGCGACCACCACCCTCGGCTGTGCAACTCCACGAAGCTGCCAAATCGTGCGTGGGAAAAGAAAAAAGAAGACAACAAAAAAAGAAAAAAGCAAAAGGGGACATTAGGTAGTTTTTTATTATTATTATTGTCTTATCTTTATTTTTTATATAGTTTATAGTTTGTTTTTATATAGTTTTTTTAGTGTGATTATTCATTAATGCATGATTGAGGTTCCAATGTGAAATAACCCCTCAAACTAGGGATTAGGAGTTTGATTTTCGTGCCCGAAATCCGACTCACGATCTCGTACAAAAATCGACAATCCATTCTCATGCCCGAGATTCGATTCGCGATTTAATTTAAAATTGACCAACCCAATCTCATGTGCGAGATATGGTTCGTCAATTTTGGATATTAATCTTATCTTGATTGAATTGGATATTTTGCATAAAAAATTTCAAAAAAATGCAAGTTAGATTAGGGCTAAGGTTAGCGTATTTAGTTATTTCGTTTTTTTTTTTAAATAACCAAAAAACTCAAAAAAAATGCATTCAGGATATTAGTTTTTCTTAAGGATTGCACTAGTCAATTTAGAATAGGATTTTTTATTTTAATTTTTTATTAAAAAAATCCCCAAAAAATTAATTAATTAATTTAGGGTGCTAGTTTTTTTAGGTTGCATGTTTAATTGTGTGCAATTTTTTAAATTTCGAATTATATATATAAAATCATCATGCATATTAGAATAGAATTGCATGTCTCATAAATTAATTTCAATTTTTAGGATAAATTGCACTTTTAGGAATAGGAATATCATGGGCACGTCATGTAGGATTAGGCTCATTTAAGTAAAAATTGCCCGTCATTATAATTAGGTCATTTTAATTTGCATATTTAATTATTGCATGTTCATTAAGAAAACACAAAAAAAAAAATATTTTACTCAAGTCATGTAGTTTAGAACACATTGTCATGCCATTCCATGTTAGATTAGTAGCATGCATTGCATATTGCATGATCCTCATTAAATAAGTGAAAAAAAGGGGAAATTGCCTGTTAATTAGAAATCATATCTAGGTCTGTTGATGTGGATTCTGATCTAACATTGTAGATGCTTTCGTTGCTATGAGGTAAGTCCTGCAATTTATCATCGCTTTCTTGGGTGTTAAATTGGTGGTTTACGCATCCGCATGATCACCTCACATGTTAGGAAATTGAATTAAAATCAATCCAAGCTGCCTACAAAACATGTTTTTTTAAAAGAGAAAGGTACCGAAAGGGTGTTAGAGAAATCTAGTGTAACCAAGTCCCCGAACTCACAATCTCTAGTTCGTAGGAGTGAAGTAATTCTCCCGTTACTTTACTTGGGTTTCTAATCTACCCACCAAAAATAGATTAGTGGCGACTCCTAATTGAAAAATCATTTGCATATTAAGAACTTAAACCCTAAGTCGCGAATTGGTATAGGCTTGGGAGAGCTCGAGCTAAGTCTAGGCTTAGCAATCCATTAGCCGAACCCTTAAGTGGCCCAACCCGCGTCGGGGAGGTCGCGACAGCTTGGCGACTCCGCTGGGGATTGAGTTGAAACTCTTAGTGGACTTAGGCTAATTTTTCTTTTTGAAAAAATGTTTTTGTTTGGCAACGAGGATTCCAGGTACGTCCCTAACATTTAAGGTGTCAAATGTTCTTGTAGGATGGGAGGTATAAGGGGAAGTCTTTGCTGACCTTTGTTTTGCAGGGAGGCGTAGGAATGTATGGTTTACTTGCGCTTACGAAGTGTTGCTTGATATAAATTGCCGTGCATGCCTTGCATCTAGCACTACACTATTGCACACACAACTCGCCGCCGGACCTGGGCCGCGTAGGATCATCTAGGATGGTATTGAGATGGATACCACTTCGACCGCATACCTGCGGTATGAGTCGCCCATCTTAATCCCGAAGTTTCTTTTATGGCGTCAGGAGTACCTACCTCGGTTCACATGCCCGCAACCCAAGTCGGCTCTTTGACCAAGCCGAAGTCATGAGGACCCGACTTAGTTCGCACGCCCGCGGCTAATCTGATCATTCTTGTGGCTTCACTTTGTTAAGCCTGATAGCCTAGAAATCGAGCCACTTACCATGCGCATGTCTATGTGATTGCCCTTTGTTTATTGGTAAAGTAAGTCTTCTAAATTCGCACTCTTGCAATCTACTTACTTTATTATATCATTTTGTCGGTCCATGGCATTAGGATTGTCCTGAGTCTTGATCAATATACAATGGGAATACCGGACATTCGAATTATTCTCCCTCCAAAGGAAGAGCTTAGCGCATGGTGGGACAAGTTAGACCAAGCTGGCCGTCAATTTGTAGAGTCACACATTAGTCGACTACTTCCATTGCTGCGTATCAACATTCATGGCGGCCTCATCCAAGCACTTGCTCATTGTTGGTGCCCCGAGACTTCTACTTTCATCTTCGGCGATAAGCATGAACTCACGCCTACCTTAGAAGAGTATAGCATTGCCATAGGGAAACCTTTGAAAGCTGAATTAATTAGCTCACCTATCGGAATAGACCCCGTTGTGGCCTTATCCGATTTTCTGAGAATTAAGGAGGATAATGTAAGAAAGGTTTTAAAAGCTCACCGCAATACATGTCATTTATCTTTTCTAAAAGAATGTTTTGAAAATGGCAATTCATTTCAAATGAGAAGGGTTTTCCTTTTAGCTTTCTTTGGGTTTATACTTTTTCCTCATTGCAAGAATGCTATTAACCCTTTAATGGCTCACTTAGTTGAACAAGTGTTGGGAGGAAAAAATTTCGTAAACACTATTTTGGCTAAAACCTTTCTTTCCCTCACTCGATTTAAAAGGAAGTGGTGATAAGACCTTCCATTCCTCTCCTGAGCTTTTACAAATTTGGTTTCTTTCTCATATAAAAGGGTTTGGTGGTTCAATGACTATACTTGATGTTAATAACTCTAATCACCCTATTATGAGATTTGAGAACAACAAAAAACATGCACCGGATTATCATTATTCTAGGTGGCTAGCTTTCATGAAAAAACCAACTTCCAAGGGTTTCCCATGGCATGCTAAGTGGTTCCAAGTTCGTGTGGCGAGACTTTCATGTGGAGGTGTTGGCCCAATCCCTCTACTGGGATTCACTGGAGCAACGGAGTACTATCGAACTAGAGTAACCCGTCAGTATCAAGTTGTGCAAGAACTTCCCCCGACATTGCAAGCAGATCCACTCCGAGTCAGCTTCATTGATGGAGACCGAGGCCATGAAGATTCCATTCTCACAATTAAATCAATGTGGGATATGTGCCAGCCACGAAAACTCAAGTGGCCCGAGGAGGAGTTGAAGGGCAAAGAAATGAAGTACTATGCCTCAATTAAGTACATTCAACAACACAAGATTCCAGAGGAGTTACTTCCAAAGATACCAGAGGTGTCGCTGAAGATCACCAACCGCGCGAGAATAAACGCCTCAAAAGGGTTGCTGAAAAAGCTCAAGAGGAGAATAAGCGATTGCGCCGAGTGGTGTCCCGAGTGTATATTGATCAAGCTAGATGAAGTGTTTGAGTCAATCTTGTTGTTTCATTTCTAGATTAATGTTTAGGAAGTTGAGTCATTTACTTTCCTAGTTCGTTTGTTTAGGGCATTTTGAGCTTCTATTTCATTAATGAAGTGCTTGAATCAATCTTGCTTCTATTTTGTTAGTAGTGTCAAAAACTCCATTAATGAATAAAAGTTTTAGACCATTGCCATGGACTGGTGTATTTCATATGAGATATTTATTTTTGTCTGTTTCTTCCAATTAGGTGATAACGGATCCTCCACGTTCACCCATCATTACACGATCAAGAGCAAAAATGGCCGATCAAATCGAAATGCGTGATCGTATGACCGCTGTGGAAAATCAACTCCAGCAGTTGCTCACCTCTATGCAACTTATGACAGATCAAATGCAATCCCTCCAAGTGAATCAGACTCTTGCATCCGCTCTCCCCGAGATAGTAGTCCCAAAGCAAACGAATAAGGCCCAAATAGGTGATGATGACATGCCGAAACTGGAGGATGACCCACTGTTCGTCATAGCTGAAAAGGCTAAGCCCGACAATGTCCCTAAGGCGGAGCAAGATGAACGCTTCGCCAAACTTGAAGAGAAATTGAAACAATTGCAAGAATCGCAGAATTCACTCCCGTTCAACTTGTTAGTTTATGAGAAGTCAAAGTGCCGAAGAAGTTTAAGATGCCGGAGTTCGAGAAATACGATGGTACTTCCTGCCCAAAAGCTCATTTGCAAATGTACCACGTACGCATGGCCAATACGTCAAGAACGAGCCTCTCATGATCCAATCGTTTCATGCAAGCTTAACGGGGCCCGCACTCAACTGGTACATAATGAAGAATGTAAACCTTCTCAACACCTGGAATGAAGTGGCTGACGCTTTCCTAAAGCAGTATAAGTTCAACATGGACATTGCACCTTCCCGAGAGGATCTTGAGCGGATGGAGAAGAAGAAAAGTGAGTCATTTAAGGAGTACGATGTAAGGTGGCGAAACTTGGCGGCTCAAATCACTCCTGAGCCTACAAACAAGGAGTTGATGAAGTTGTTCGTCAAGACTCTCCCATATGAGTTCCGTAACTGGATGGCTAGCACATACGTTGAGAACTTCAACCAGCTTATCCCAGTGGGTGAACAAATCGAGATGGGGCTAAAGGAGGGATGGTTCAATGAACCAACTCTTCAGGGCAAAAGGTTCACCATGAAGAAAGATAAAGAACCAACCACTGAAGTCAATGTTGCATATGTGCAACCAGCCCCTAGTAAGCCTCCGATGGTTCGTATCCTCGGGAATCAGCAAGATGGAGGCCGAGTGCCTGCACAACGGCAATTCACCAAAAGGCAATTCTCTCCTCTTCCTGTCCCTCTATCTCAGGTCTTACCGATACTCCGAAACAAGGGATTGATCTCTCACGAACCAAAGCGGCCCAATGCTGAAAACTTCTCCAACTATGACCCCTCCAAAAAATGTGAGTATCATATGGGAGAGGTCGGCCATTCAACTGATGAATGTTTGACTTTGAAACACAAGATCCAAAATTTGTTGGATACTAAGGCATTTTCTTTCCATACCACCCAACCGAATGTCAAGAAGAATCCGTTGCCGGAACATCAGGGAAACGTGAATGCAATCTTCGAGTTCAATACTAGCAAAAAGATGAACTTGAAGGTGTCTGTCAAAGATATCTATAGCGGATTAGTTAGAGTTGGTTATTATCCGACAGATGAGAATCCTCCCTTGCCTACCATGAAGGAAAGGGTTCAAGAAATGGTTAAGGCTGGCATGATCATATATGCTGACCAAGCTGGAACAGTGTTAACTATCTCTGAAGTCGTCATTGATTGGGAGAAGGAATTTGCTAAGCTAAGTGCTAAAAAGATTGAACCAGATCCATTGATCGAGGACATGCCCCCACTTGAGGACGCCTCCGACCATGAAGGACTGATAGTGGAAGTGCCTTCAACTGAAGAAGAAATAATTATTGAGATGCTCCAGCTGTATGAGTACAAGGATAACAAAGCAGTCCCTTGGTCATACGAGCTAGATGTTGACCTAATTACAAGGTCTGGTCGGACCTATGCTCAAGCTAATGCCTAGCCTGCAAAGCCAATTACTGACGAAGAGGCCAAGGAATTTCTGGCTATAATCAAAGCAAGTGAGTATAACGTGGTCGACCAGTTGCAGAAATTGCCTGCTCAGATCTCTTTACTTGAACTCTTGCAAACATCTCCTACACATCAAAAGTCTCTAATGAAGGTTCTAAGCGAAGTTCATGTACCAGAGACGATGGAGGTAGACAAGTTGGAGGAATTCGTAGGATCGATTCTTCTTAAGGATTTAATAGCCTTTTCTGATGAAGAATTCCCTCTTAAGGGGAGGGGACATACCAAGGCATTATATATATCCGTCAAGTGCAAGGCTTCCCATGTGGCTCGTGTACTCATTGATAATGGGTCTGCCTTGAATATCTGTCCATTGGCAACTCTTCACCGCCTGAAAATAGACCCTTCAAAAATAAGTGCTGCAAAGACCTCCGTCCGAGCTTTTGATGGTACGAGAAAGGAGGTGATAGGGGAGACCCACCTTGATCTGCAAATAGGGCCGATGATGTTTAACGTCCTTTTCCAGGTGATGGACATTCCTACCGCATTCAATTTCCTATTAGGGCGTCCTTGGATTCATACTGCTGGAGCTGTGCCATCAAGTCTTCACCAAAGCGTGAAATTTGTTGTCAAAGGAAAGCTAGTCATTGTTCATGGCGAGGAGGATCATCGGATCTATCATGAGACGGCCATCCCCTATATCGAGCCGGAACGTAGGGAGGAGTCAAGTTACCAATCGTTCGAGCTTGTATCCACTATTCATGCATCTCAAGGATCGACAGCACCCATCCCTGATATGTCAAATGCAGCAGTTATGGTAGCAAGAGTGATGGTTGGAAATGGCTTTGTTCCTGGTCGTGGACTTGGTAAAAAAGAATAGGGTATCCGGAACCCTATTGAAGCCCCTCGAAGGTCTCGTTCCGCCGGATTAGGGTACCATGGAAAAGGTGGAGGACATGAACAAGAGAGGAAAAACTCATTACTCCTCGATATCCGCGAGACATTCCCCGGCCCTGCTAGAATTATGCATGATGAAGGAGGAGTGATCGCCACCCGAGGTATCATACCCGATGGATGGAGTGGCATGGACGACCCGACAACTTCAAAGACAGAGGATCCAGATGATGGGATGGAAGGGATCACGACTCTATTCGATGATCTCCTCATAGGTGCCATTGATGAAGAACCATCGGAGGAAATGGGTGCTAACCCACAAGAGTAACACGTTTACTTTTCTGCACTCCCCTGCGTGGGAATCTTATCTCTTTTAGGATTTGATGTTTTCTAGGGTTTGCTTATCGTATTCTACATGTCGTTTATTGATGTTTGCTAGGGTTTGACTGTCAGGGTTTTGTTTCACTTTGATTGCCGTACTTTTCAATCCAATAAATGTAATTTGATTGATGAATATCAATTATGATTACAAGTTTTATTTTGAGGGCATGATGGGGTATACCAAACCAGCCCGTTGATGATATCCAACCGATGAAAGAAAAGAAAAATCCAAGGAGAATTCTGAGGCCTGGGCTTCATCATGCTTCCTCGTGTCAAAAAGTTTTTCCAAAATATTTTGCCAAAATTCTTTAAATAAAATAAAATAAAAAATCAATCAAAAAATTCAAAAGGAAGGAAAATTCAAAAAAATAGAAAAGAAATTCATGCCTTTTAGCCCTGTTTGTCTTTTTGAACTATCCATCTTATGTTTCAGGAGCAGCCTTATGATAGGCAAAGAGGAGAAAACGGTCCAATCCAATGTCATGAGCGATGACGGTGATGACCCTGATGATCCAAATGGTGACTCCATTGGCGTACAACAAAGTTGGGAGCAACAGGAAAAACCCAAAGTTCTCACCTTCGAGCAAACCGTCACTATCAATCTGAGTGATACCGAGGAGCCCAAAGAGATAAAGATTGGGGCAAATCTTCCCCAAGATGAGGCCGAGCACCTGACTCAGTTGCTAAAAGAATATCAGGATATCTTTGCTTGGACATACGCTGATATGCCGGGTTTAGATCCGTCGATTGTGGAACATTATTTGCCCACTAATCCAGACGTGCATCCTAAGAAGCAGAAGCTCCGGAGGACTAAACCAGAGCTCTCGAAGAAGATAGAAGAGGAAGTAATGAAACTTCTCAAAGTGGGGTTCATCGAAGTCTCGCAATACCCTGAATGGGTGGCCAACATAGTACCGGTCATGAAGAAAGACGGTCGAGTCCGAGTGTGTGTTGATTACCGTGATTTGAACAAGGCCAGCCCAAAGGACGACTTCCCATTGCCACATATCGATGTTCTCGTGGATAGTACTGCCGGATTTGAACTATTCTCTTTCATGGACGGTTTTTCTGGCTACAACCAGATAAGAATGAAGGATGAAGACAAAGAGAAGACGGCATTTATCACCCCGTGGGGAACCTTTCATTATAAGGTCATGCCCTTCGGACTCAAAAATGCAGGGGCAACTTACCAACGAGCCATGGTTACGTTGTTCCATGACATGATGCATGAAGAAATCGAGGTCTATGTTGACGATATGATTGCAAAAACCCGGCCTGGGAAAAGTCATGTTGAAACCCTCAAGAAGTTATTCGATCAACTTCGTGAATTCAAACTCCGTTTAAACCCTACCAAGTGCGTGTTCGGAGCAGCATCAGGAAAATTACTTGGGTTTATGGTGAGTAGTAAAGGGATCGAGATTGATCCATCTAAAGCCAAGGCAATATGTGAATTGCAACCTCCGTCGACAGTGAAGGAGGTCTGGAGTCTCCTAGGGAGATTGAATTACATTGCACGATTCATTTCCCAACTCTCTGAGACCGCTAAGTCATTCTTCAAACTCTTGAGGAAAAACGTACGAGTTGAGTGGAATGATGAATGTCGAGAGGCATTCGATAAGCTGAAGCAATATTTGATGAATCCACCAGTTCTTGTCCCACCAATATCGGGGCATCCTTTGATTTTATACCTCACAATCCATAGTGAGTCACTCGGCGCGATGTTAGCTCGAAGAGTCCCGTGGATCGAAGGAACGGGCTATTTATTACCTCGGTAAAAAGTTCACATCTCGGAGCTAAAGTATTCGATGCTGAAAAAACTTGTGCTGCGTTAGTATGGGTACTGCATAGACTGCGACAGTATACCTTGCATTACCAGACGTTTCTCGTGACCGAGAACGATCCCATCAAGTATTTATTTAATCAACCAGCTTTGGTGGGTAAGCTAGCCAAATGGCAGGTCTTGATTTCGGAATTCGACGTGCAGTTCATGCCACAAAAATCTGTTAAAGGCCAAATAATTGCTGACATATTGGCTGAGAATCCTAGAATCTTCAATGATGATGATTGTCCTCTGGATGATCGTATTTTGGCCATAAACGAAGATGCATGGTCTATGTTCTTTGATGGAGCTGTGAACTTGTCCGGTTAAGTGCAAGGGCGTCGATATCCCTAGACGGACAACACCACCCAGTTGCTGCGAAATTAATATTTCCATGCACTAACAATATTGCTGAATACGAAGCTTGTATTCTCGGACTTCGGCCGCAATTGAAATAGGAGTGGCCAAATTGAAAGTATATGGAGATTCTCGCACCGATCATACTCCAAACCGTAGGTGAATGGAAGACCGGGGATGCCAAATTACTGCCATATCATAAGTACCTCGAAGAGTTGGTGAAGGAGTTTGACGAAATCTCGTTTGACTATTTGGCTAGATCTCATAATCGGTTTGCCGATGCCCGGCGACGTTGTCATCTATGTTGCAAGTTACGATGGTTTAGAAGTTGAGCCTTTGAAAATTGAGGTTCTAGCCAAACCTTCTTATTGCATGGCCGTGAATGAAGAGCTTGATGAGAAGCCCTGGTATTATGACATCATGAACTATATTCAAAAGCAGGAATTTCCTGAAGGGAGCACTCCAGCCGATAGAAAATACATAATGAAGATGGCCTCAAAGTTCTTCGTCAGTGGTAAGAATTTATATAAGAGATCTTATGATTCAGTTTTATTGAGGTGCGTAGATGAAGCAGAAGCTACCCAAATCATGCAAGAAGTGCATGAAGGAGTTTGTGGCCCACACATGAATGGGCACATGTTAGCCAAGAAGATTATAAGACTAGGTTACTATTGGCTTGCGCTGGAAAGTGACTGCATACAACATGTTAGAAGTTGCCATTGTTGCCAAATTCATGGAGATAAAATAAATGTTCCTCCAATGGAGTTGCACCAGCTATCTGAGCCGTGGCCTTTCTCAATGTGGGGGATCGATGTGATTGGCCCAATAAATCCCAAAGCTTCAAATGGGCACCAATTCATATTGGTGGCAATAGATTATTTTTCAAAGTGGATTGAAGCCGCATCATATGCTAATGTCACGGCCCGAAATGTTGTGAAGTTTATCAGGCGTGACATAATCACCCGTTATGGTGTCCCCAAAGCAATTGTCACTGACAATGGGACAAATCTGAATAACAAGTTCGTTGATGAGTTGTTCAGTGAGTTCAAAATCAAGCATTTGAATTCATCACCTTACTGCCCGCAAATGAATGGAGCTGTTGAGGCAGCTAATAAGAACATCAAGAAGATCCTGGCTAAGACAGCCGAGAATTATCGAGATTGGCATGACAGGTTACCCTTTGCTCTAATGGCGTATCGGACCTCGATCCGAACATCTACCGGGGCAACCCCTTTTTCCTTAGTTTATGGCATGGAGGCAGTCTTGCCTGTGGAAGTAGAAATCCCCTCTCTGAGAGTCTTATCCCAAGTGGAATTGTCCGAGGCAGAATGGACACAATAAAGGTTTGAGCAGTTGAACCTAATTGACGAGAAAAGGTTAAAAGCTCTTTGCCATGGTCAGACGTATCAACAAAGAGTAGCCAAGTCTTTCAATTGGAAGGTACAGCCAAGACACTTCGAAGTGAATGATCTAGTTCTAAGAAAGGTGTTGCCGATTTTTCCTGATCCTAGAGGCAAATTTGCTCCAAATTATAGCGGCCCGTATATGGTGAAGAGGGTACTCCCTGGAGGTGCCTTAATCCTTACAGAAATGGATGGTCGTGAGTTTTCTAATCCTGTTAACTTTGATGCTGTGAAGAAGTATTACCCTTAAAAGAATTTGTTGTGAATTGAAGGTACTCATTTCTTCATTGAATTATGTGGGAATGGATTGAATGAGATGAGAAGTAGGCCCTGTTCCATACACATATCGAATTCATTTGATTCGATATCGACGTGTTGACCCAGTGTCAGTTCAATTAAATAAAAAAAGAAATGCCCTGAGGACACCACCAGCGCCTTGGCCTGGTGGCACGGGGAACGAAAAGGTCCGAGAGCGACCAGGGTTCGATCCCTGGAAATGGCAACAAGTTTGCCACAAAAAAAAAACAAAAACAAAATAAAAAAACAAAAAAAACAAAAAAAAAACATTTTCTTTTTTACCAATCCTTTTCCTTTCTTTTTGAGCTGCAAACTCTTTGTGTTCAAATCTGATGAGTTCATGAAGTACTTGTGACCTTTCAAAGGCGAATTTTGCATGATAGTTTTACTTGTTTAATTACCAATTCCGCTGAAGATTATCATCGCAAATCAAGTTAGTGAATGATGTGGAATGAATTGAACATGCTAAATGAGACATGTCAGGATGATGAAAGGCAAGCCTTATCCTATACACAGTCCCTTGCTCATATACTAGTGAGATGAGTGTAGGAAATTCCATATTTCTAAGGAAAAGAGTTTTCTCACGAAAGGTACGATGATAGAAATGATGAGAGGCGGTTCATTCTCTATCCCAAACACTATGTGATCATCCATTGTTTAAACCCTTTTGAGCCCACGCACAGGAACAATTTTAAATTACCCCTGTCAAGAACCACCCCACATTGGGGCAAGCTGGAGGTAAGACGACATCATGAGGTGAGGAATTTGATAGGAATATTTTTGCTCACTTGCATCAATCTTCGGGTATTGCTATTACATTGAATTCATACGATAATTCAAGTGCCTTAGGATGATGAAGAGCAGTTCTTTCTCTATCCTACACACTTTATCCATTGCGTAGCCCTTTGAGCCTGTAAATTCGTTTCATTTAAACCCAATTGGTGATCATCCCCCACACCGGGGCAAGGCAAAAGGCAAATGTTCAAGCAGCAAAATCCCGAGTGCTGACAAAAAATGAAAACTCCTCAAGAACCCGAATGTTAAAGCATTACGTGGTTATTCAAAAAAAGAAAAAACAAAACAAAGGGGGCATGAAAAAGCAGTGTGCCTGGTAAAAGCAAGGCCAATGCCCATAGAAAATGAAAGAAAGAGTCAAGATAAATGACTATCAATTGTAAAAGGGTGTGTTCCCAATGGAGTGGTACTCAAAGAACTCAAATGCCAAGTTTTTATAGTACCTATGAGGAAAATCCCAATGATGAAGAAGAAGACCGGTGACAATGCCAAGATGATCACCAATTCTCATCCCCCTATACACATTTTGAGCCTAATGATCCGTTCACTTCTCAATCCATGAACTTAACCTACGCTACGTCCCTTACAAAGTCTCTTCAGATTAGGGCACCGAAATTAACGTAGGAATTCATATGCTTAAAAGCATCGCTCGAAGAAGTGCAAGCAAGACCATTTCTATCTCATTTCGCAGGTTCCTTGACTTGTAAACCCGAAGATGATTGAGAAGTATTGTTCTTTCATTAGCCTTGACTCGAAGAGTCCCTCTTTGTTGAGCCATTGATCGAGCCTACATTACAGTCCTGATAAAGACCTCTCAGATTGACAAGGTCATACCGCTTGCGAGAATACTCGAACCCTTGTTGACATGATGAAAGTAAGATTGAGTGATTCCTGTGATCCGACATTAATGGTTGGGACAAAATAGCCTTCTTAATGAGAGTGAGTGAAAGTCCTTTCTAACTAAAAGTCTCTCATTTGGTATTCTTGAAAATCCATGTCATGAGTGAAAATTGTCATAAACGATGATTCTCCCCAGTGGAATTTCGGTGGTGCAAATTTGGTAAAACCATCATGCATAAATCTTGATTGAATGGATAAAAGCTTCAGTGGACTTTCGAGTGTGTTGAATTGCTTACTTCTTTGGCAAATGCATGTATTTTTGCTCTAATCATGTCTGACAGGTAATGTTTCCTTGAAGACCCAAGAGCTCCTGACATTTATGTTGCCTTTCAGAAGCCTCGAGGTGAGAAACCTCCATGAATATTTGAAATACATCCTCGATGTTCCAAAACTTCTGTTTACCAAGAGGTAAGTGACCCTCACGAATATCCCAGGTTTGTCCTAAGTATTCCCAAATTCTTGATATATGCCTCAAAACTCGCTGTTAAGCATTTCACTCAGGATGTGAATGCTTTCCGATCTTTTTCGTTATACCTTAGTCTGGATCTAGGTATTTCGAATCTTCTTAATCCAATATTCATCTCACCTAACATTGAGTGTTTATTGGTTAAGTTCCAAAATTCTTGACATCTCAGTCTGGATCTGGATGTCTCAAAACTCTTCGTTAAACATTTCACTCTGGATGTGAATGTTTTTCGATCTTTTCGTTATACCTTAGTCTCGGATCTAGGTATTTCGAATCATCTTAATCCAATATTCATCTCACCTAACATTGAGTGTCTATTGGTTAAGTCCCAAAATTCTTGACATCTCGATCGGATCTGGATGTCTCAAAACTCTTCGTTAAACATTTCACTGATGTGAATGTTTTTCGATCTTTTTCGTTATACCTTAGTCTGGATCTAGGTATTTCGAATCTTCTTAATCCAATATTCATCTCACCTAACATTGAGTGTTTATTGGTTAAGTCCCAAATTTGTTTTGACATCTCAGTCTGGATATAGATGTCTCAAAACTGGTCGTTAAGCATTTCATTCTGGATATGAATGCTTTCTGATCTTTCTCGTTATACCCTAGATTGGATCTAGGTATCTCGAATCTTCTTAATCCAATATTCATCTCACCTAACATTGAGTGTTTATTGGTTAAAGTCCCAAAATTATTGACATCTCAGTCTGGATCTGGATGTCTCAAAACTCTTCACTCTGGATGTGAATGTTTTTCGATCTTTTTCGTTATACCTTAGTCTGGATCTAGGTATTTCGAATCTTCTTAATCCAATATTCATCTCACCTAACATTGAGTGTCTATTGGTTAAGTTCCCAAATTCTTGACATCTCGGGCTGGATCTGGATGTCTTAAAAATTTTCCCCGTTTAGGCGACCGTAGAATGGTACGGATCCTAGACACAACCAAGCAATGCTATACTGGGCGACCGTAGAATGGTACGAGTCCTGGGAAAGCAGTCTCTTTGTAAAGTCATGTTACTATTCTAGGCGACCGTAGAATGGTACGGGTCCTGGACATGTAACACCAACTATCTCGAGTTACTCTACCCTCCTCGAAGGTAAGTTATTCCAGGTAAGTTCCTTTTATCACCGGCATTAGCATTTCCATGCATCATATAAATTGCATTTCAACAAAAAAAAAAAAAAAAAAAAAGGGATCCATAGTCCCGCCAAAATATCATCCATTGCATGTTCATGGTCAAAATTTAGGTATTATATTGTCTTTGAATGCAACCTCTGCGAGCTCACCTTCAAAGAGGGGCAGCTGTTGACACCTAAATTTTGACTAATCATGTAGTAATTAATTGCATAGAAAATTAGGGATTAATCTTTAACTCCTAAACAAAATAGTAGTAAAATTGCATTTCACGTAGTCGCATTTGCATCGGTACTGAGAAGACAACAAGAAGCAGGGGCTCGCGGTCGATTGCATGCATAAAAGGATGGTCCCTCTTTCGCTAGTCTGAACACACATAAAAAAATGAGGAAAGAAGCTCTCGCACGTCCACTGTCTATTCTTCATTAATGCATGCACAAATTCGGTGGACGTGCGGACTCAGGAGAAATCTTCAAAGAAGCAAAAGCAGCCCATGATATATTATATAATATGCCCATATTGTATTATTATAATATGCCCATAATATTATACAATATGTCAGCTTTGGTGGCACCAAGAAGAAACCTCATCATTAATGCATGCATATACACGCACGAAATGGGACAGGCGCCTGCTAGAAGATTTCCTTGCTGAAGAGCGGAGTGGTGGCCGAAAGAATGGTCTGGAGAAGATTAAAAAATGGCAAAGTTCAGCTTAAATTCTAGAAAAGTTGTGGCTGCATCTTGTCACAATAAAGTTGGCTAACTTCAAGAGGCAATGAACGGCCTATAAATAAGACCCCAAGAAGCCACGTCTGAGGGGAGGAAAAAAAATTCATTCGAGAGGTCTGTGAGGGGAGCGAAAAAGAAAAAAATTTTCATCGTGAAGGGCTTCTCTCCTCTCCTCTTTCGGTCAAACAAGGGGGAAAGAGAAAACAAAAGAAAAATTACATCGAGAGGGGAGCTTCTCCTTCGTTCAAAAGAAGAGAGGGAGAGAGAGTCTGTCAGAGAGAGACAAAGTGAAGTCAGAAAAGGGGGTGTGCGGCAAAACAAAAAAAAGAAAAGCAAGAAAACATTGTGCATCTTCTTCTTTGCGAGTTCTTCTTCTATTGTTGACCCCTGCTGCCCTAGCTTCCGCGCCGCGCTTCCATCGCCCGCAAACTCACGCTTCCGCCAGCATCGGCCCCATCTAAAAAAAAACCGCGGAGCCGCCGACCACCGCAGCGCCCAGCAGCCGACCACCGCTCGTAGACCCGACGACACCTCTGCCCGCGTCGCCCACCGCCTCCGCTCGAGCCAACACCTGACGACGCTCCTCTCTGCCTGTTCCCGACGCTGACGCCCCTGCTCCGCCTCTGCCGTCACGGATCTGCAATGCCAGAAGCCCCGAACGTCGAGCTGCTGCTCCTCCCTCGCTGCCGCGCCTCCGTCCTTGCTACAACCTGATGCCACCGGAGCTCACACCGCTACTGCTCAGCCGTCGATCTTCGCCCCAGCAACTGCGACCCGACGTCCCTGCATTCTTCGCCTTCTGCTGCTTCCCGACGCCATAGGAGCTCACACCGCTACTGCTCAGCCGTCAATCTTTACCCCAGCAACTGCGAGTCTACGTCGTCCACTACGCCTGCAACCCCCTGCGACACCTGTCCGCTGCACTATCTCCACCCGTCACCGCGCCCCAGCTCCTTCGTCGCAGCACCACCGTCCCTGTCGTTGCCGCGCCTCCGCGTCACCGCGACCCAGCCACGACGCAGCTCCTGCTGCCCCTCATCCCGTCCATCTGTGAAGTCGATGTTGCCCGACGCCATTGCGCTCCACGGCTATTCGGTTCCTCGCGACACCAGCAGCCCGTGAAGTCGCCGCTACCCCCGCCTGCACTTTTGCCCCGGCGTCCCAAGCTGCTCCGCCCTCTACCGCTGCACCAGTCGCTGCACTTGCCTCTGCCCGCCGCCACTCACCGGAACGCCGGCGACCACCACCCTCGGCTGCACACCTCCACGAAGCTGCCAAATCGTGCGTGGGAAAAGAAAAAGAAGACAACAAAAAAAGAAAAAAGCAAAAGGGGACATTAGGTAGTTTTTTTTATTTATTATTATTGTCTTATCTTTATTTTTTATATAGTTTATAGTTTTTTTTTATATAGTTTTTTTAGTGTGATTATTCATTAATGCATGATTGAGGTTCCAATGTGAAATAACCCCTCAAACTAGGGATTAGGAGTTTGATTTTCGTGCCCAAAATCCGACTCACGATCTTGTACAAAAATCGACAATCCAATCTCATGCCCGAGATTCGATTCGCGATTTAATTTAAAATTGACCAACCCGATCTCATGTGCGAGATATGATTGATTGAATTAGTTTTTCTTAAGGATTGCACTAGTCAATTTAGAATAGGATTTTTTATTTTAAATTTTTATTAAAAAAATCCCCAAAAAATTAATTAATTAATTTAGGGTGCTATTTTTTTAGGTTGCATGTTTAATTGTGTGCAATTTTTTAAATTTCGAATTATATATATATATATATATATATATATATATATATATATATATATATATATATATATAAAACAAAAAAAATCATCATGCATATTAGAATAGAATTGCATGTCTCATAAATTAATTTCAATTTTTAGGATAAATTGCACTTTTAGGAATAGGAATATCATGGGCACGCCATGTAGGATTAGGCTCATTTAAGTAAAAATTGCCCGTCATTATAATTAGGTCATTTTAATTTGCATATTTAATTATTGCATGTTCATTAAGAAAACACAAATATATATATATATATATATATATATATATATATATATATATTTTTACTCAAGTCATGTAGTTTAGAACACATTGTCATGCCATTCCATGTTAGATTAGTAGCATGCATTGCATATTGCATGATCCTCATTAAATAAGTGAAAAAAAAGGGGAAATTGCCTGTTAATTAGAAATCATATCTAGGTCTATTGATGTGGATTCTAATCTAACATTGTAGATGCTTTCGTTGCTATGAGGTAAGTCCTACAATTTATTCATCGCTTTCTTGGGTGTTAAATTGGTGGTTTGCGCATCCGCATGATCACCTCACATGTTAGGAAATTGAATTAAAATCAATCCAAGCTGCCTGCAAAACATGTTTTTTTAAAAGAGAAAGGTACTGAAAGGGTGTTAGAGAAATCTAGCGTAACCAAGTCCCCGAACTCACAATCTCTAGTTCGTAGGAGTGAAGTAATTCTCCCGTTACTTTACTTGGGTTTCTAATCGACCCACCAAAAATAGATTAGTGGCGACTCCTAATTGAAAAATCATTTGCATATTAAGAACTTAAACCCTAAGTCGCGAATTGGTATGGGCTTGGGAGAGCTCGAGCTAAGTCTAGGCTTAGCAATCCATTAGCCGAACCCTTAGGTGGCCCAACCCGCTTCGGGGAGGTCGCGACAGTGGCCAAAGGATATATGCAAGAAGAATGGATAGACTATAATGAGACTTATGCACCAGTAGCGAGATTAGAAGCAATTAGATTATTACTTGCTTTTACTTGTTATAAGAATTTCAGGCTATTCCAAATGGACGTCAAAAGTGCATTCCTAAATGGTTTTATCCAAGAGGAAGTCTATGCGAAACAACCTCCCGGTTTTGAAGACCCAAGGAAACCATACTCTGTATTCAATCTGAAAAATGTGCTATATGGTTTAAAGCAAGCACCTCGAGCTTGGTACAACGGGTTAAGTAAATTTTTAATCCAAAATGGCTTTGTTAAAGGTAAAGTAGACACTAATTTATTTATAAAAAAAAATAAAAAGCAAAAACTTTTTACTTGTTCAAAGCTATGTTGATGATATTATTTTTGGATCACCTAACGAAAATTTAAGCAATAAATTTTCTAAGTCTATGTAGGATAAGTTTGAAATGAGTATGATGGGTGAACTATCCTTCTTTCTCGAACTTCAAGTAAAACAATTGAATGAAAGAACTTTCATTCACCGAGAAAAATATGCTAAGGAATTTGTTAAAAAGTTCGGTTTGGAAAATTGCAAAAAGACTGAGATACCAATGTCAAGTTCCTCAAAGCTGGACAAAGATGAAGGATGAAAGAAAATTGACCAAAAGCTATACAGGAGTATTATTGGTTCACTTATTTATCTTACTACTTCTAGACTTGGCATTTTATTTAGTGTTTGTATTTATGCCATATTTCAATTAGATCCCAAATAATCTCATTTAAGTGCTGCGAAACGCATCATCAAATACGTTGCAACAACCTCTAATTTGGATCTTTGGTATCCTAAAGAATGAGACTTTACTCTCCTTGCATACTCAGACATAGACCTAACAGGATGCAGAGTTAATAGAAAGAGTACTTCGGGCACTTGTCAATTACTTGGTAATAGGACAGTATCTTGGTTTTCAATGAAGCAAAGTATTGTAACTTTTTCAAGAGCAGAAGCAGAGTATGTGGCTCTTGGAAGTTATTGTACTCAAATCTTGTGGGTAAAACAATAGTTAAGAGACTTTGGAATTGAAGACTAATGTACTAAGATCAAATGTTA
Organism: Eucalyptus fibrosa; assembly: GCA_017140475.1. Taxonomy (NCBI): domain Eukaryota; kingdom Viridiplantae; phylum Streptophyta; class Magnoliopsida; order Myrtales; family Myrtaceae; genus Eucalyptus; species Eucalyptus fibrosa. The sequence continues at coordinate 20,844,377 of CM029507.1, forward strand.
CAACACCAGCGCGATTAATCTCACAAAGAATCCAATTCTTCATTCAAGAGCAAAGCATATAGAGATTCAACATCATTTTATTAGAGACCATGTTCAAAATGGAGAAATCTTGATTCAATTCATTGACTCAAAGAATCAACTAGTAGACATTTTTACAAAGCCATTGGAGAAAAGTCAATTTGAGTTTATTCTAGAGGCTTTCATCTCTTGTCTGCATAACTCTTTTGCCTACTTTGGGCAGCTCTAAGTCTCTTTCTAATTACCTGCACCGCCTTAGTAGTAAGCTGCACCAACTCAAGACCAATAAGCTTCTTTTCCCCAGCCTCATTCCAACAAGTTTTGCAAGTTCGACCATATAATGCTTCAAATAAAGCCATACCAATGCTTTGCTGGTAACTATTATTATAAGCAAATTCAACAAGATGCAAGTGCTCATCCTAGCTTCCTTTAAAATCAATTGTACAAGCTCTCGGCATATCCTCCAATGTTTGGATACTTCTCTCTTTGAAAGAAAATGGTAATCTAAGAACTCCCATTGTAAAGCCCTAAGGGCTTGCTCAATTTTGGAATTTTAATTTTTTAAAGGATTTTGCCAACTTTAGGAGAAAAACTATTGGAAGAACTAGCAAAAATTTTAAGGAATTCCATTTTTTCTAAATGAGCAAATTTTTCTCAATTTTTTTTTTCGATTTTTCCTTTTTTTTTATTTATCGTTATGATTTTCTAGATATTTTTTTATTTTTTATGATTTTCTGGATTCTATGAATCTTTCTTACTTTTTTATAGCTTTTTTTTTAATGATTTTTTAGCGATTTCTATTATGATTATATTTGGGAAAAGGAATACGGGCAAGTAAACCTGGCTTGACCCGCTATCCTGATTTGTCTGCACGGATGTGACCCACGTCAGAGTAAATCTAAGCTTTTTTTTAATTCTTTTTTATTTTTCATCTATTTTGCTTTATTTTATTTCTTCATCCCCTTCCCTGCACCTTCTTCTTCAACGCTCCCCTCGCCTACAACTCTAACCGTACCAGTAACCTCAACTGAGGTATGCTGCCCCCGTTGCTCTAGCCATAGCCCTACATTGGCTGTCAACAGCAGGCGCCGGTGTTGACGGCAGACCTGGCCCACTCGGCCATACCACTGGCCGTAACCAGTTTATCACCAGCAACAATTGAAACCAGCTCGCCTCCGGGACAATGTTGATTCGGTGATACATTGGTTATTTACATACACTAAACAGATACACAAATGATCAAGGAGCGAGATATAGAAAGCTGACCAAAGCGACTTTGAATCGTGGACAATGCCAACGAGGGGAATGGATTCTTGCGACAATGTCGATTTGGTGATACATGAATCATGACATAAAACGGAATAAAACATGGCATATTCTTCACAATCCACAGAGAAATCACGCATCAATATAGCTCAAAATTTGGGTTTTGTGAACTAGGTTTACAGTTTATGTAAGCAAATCGTCGAACACCTAATGTGCACTATTGACTACAGACCCCAAAAGCAAGTTTAACACTACATTCGGCCTAAGCATGATGCATCAACCTCGAAATGACCTTAACTTTGACTAGACTCTTCATGAACTCATCGCCTAAACAAAATACTCTAAAACTCAGCAGGATCGAGCAAAGACCTACTTGTCTTCAATCAACTTCACCCAGATTAGAAATGGTGAGCGCTGGTGGACAATGATGAACAACAAAACACAGATAGCTGGCTCGTCATTTCTTTAAGGGAAAGCCCCTTTATGAAGGCCTGTGCATCTCTTGGCCAATCCAGTTCCCAATTCCCTGGTGAAATCGGTCTAGTTCCTAGTTCTAAGGATGGATGTGCCCAGACCGAACCGATTATGTGACAACCCTAGCTGTGACGATCCTCGACCCTTAGGGTCCGCCACAACCTTTTCCTGGTCCTTGCACTTGTTTAATTGCGTAAGTGAGTATCTAAACTTCATCCTAACTTAGATCAATGCACATGAATTATAAACCAGGCTCTTGTATTTATTTATGTTTTCAGATGACTTCGTCGGTACATATAGGCCAAAAGTTCCTATTTTTGGCTTGACCAAAATTTGTCCAACCATCCTGCCGTCTATTTACATTGTCGTCTTCCAATCATGTCCTGGTGATCCAAAAATGCTACTATCCTTCTCCCAAGTTCTCCACCTACTCGACCCCACTCGAACCGCCATCGTCATCATCTAGCAATAGAAGTAGTCCCACTGTACACTTGTTGACTTGGACATACAAAATGATGAACCCCATAAGTATGGGGCCCGTGGTGAGACCGGCATCCTCTGTGAGGATCACCGTGATCCAGATGAATGTGACGCTCGGAAAGTCAGGGTCTCCATGCTCCATCTAATCCCATGTAAGGTCTATGGGATTATCATAGAACATGGAGGAAGACGTGGGCTGAAGCGGCATAGTCACAAGGGGTGAGTACGACTACTTAGCATATGGAAGCCTATCACACCATATTACATAAGTCTACCTCTACTCAATAGACGACGTTCTAAACAATATAGAAAGAATGACAAAACTCGTATAATCACGATTCTAAAAGGATAATGCAACATAACATGCCATAACCTGAATCAACACTTAGAATGACTTCGATCATCAACTTGACTTTAATTCTAATTGCTGCCATCTTCTAGAGGAACCCATGTTTGCACCTCTCAAGGCATCTCGCAATCTACTTGACATCACAAGGACCTCCGATTTCATATTTCAATCCCCAAGCATCCAAAGCATGTTGCATCACACCTCCAGGCATCTCGCACCCCACCTAATATCACAAGGACCTCCGGTTTCATATTTCAGTCCTTGGGCATCCGAAGCATGTTACGTCACACCTCCAGGCATCCCAACAGCGGGGTACCTCCAGGGCTCATCACTATCCCCAAGCATCTAGAGGCATCGTTTTCATGACCTTCCAGGCAACCCAACACCCGGGGCATTGTCGCCATAGGGGTTTGATGGCATCAATATTAGTTCAACCATGACGCAACAGCTAACAGGTTTTATTTAAGGCATCATGCATGTCTAAGCCGAACTACTATGGATGCTTAAATCGAAACTGACCATCAAATCGAGGTTTGTACCACTCTATGTTTGACTCGATTCCGACAACTCACCTAAGGTTTTCTAGCATCCAACCCTAAGCGATACACGTCCAATTGCTGTAACATTTTGATGCTTTCACATTAATCCTCGAACCCGAGCAAAACAAAAACAAAGCTGGACTAACCATTGATGACTCGGCTATACAAAAAATCGGTGCAATCCATCCTACAACTGTTAGAACCCATAGTTTCACAACCGAACCCGTGCCGACTGTGCCGATGGTCATCACACACACAAGAAGGCAAATCGACACTAAATTTGGATCATCTTGCCGAGAACAGGTTCGTACCGTCTAGACGTTCTTTTTTTTTTCCTTGTAAAAATACCGTCTAGACGTTGCACTTTTCATGAATAAAAAAAAATAATTCAAACCGGACCACCTACAAAAATCGACTAATGTTAATTTCGCATCATCCATCCGACGGTCAGCGCATTTCCTCAACCGCATGCATATGGCACCAGCCATCACACATCCGACAACTCATGCATGTCCATCATCCAACTCAATCCCGATCAAGAAACGAACTTAATTCCGAACCGCCTACCATATTCGGACCCGAACTCTAGTTGATCCTAAACCGGACATACAAGTAGGATATCATCATGCAATATAGAATAACAGGACCGCCACTTGTCTCGAGTCCTTGGAACGTGAGCGGCGGGCATGGCTGTGGCGAGGCGATATGATGGTGAAGCAAGCTGCAGGCTGAGCTACGAGCTACATGGCTGAGGAACGGCAGGTGGCGAACTCTCCTAGCCAGCAGAGCGCTGAGGCGAGATGGTGATGGAGCTGGCGTGCGATGGTCAGCAACAAAGCGTGAGCGAAATGGCGTGGGAGTTTGGGTGAAGTTTGCTGGAGACTTTGCTGCTGTAAATGAAGCAAAGGCTAAGCACAAAGAAGAAGAAGAAGAAGAAGAAGGGACGGTCCTCTGCTTCAGCTTCTGCTTCGTGAGTTCTAATTATTCACTAATTAAGTCAATCTTTCTCTTAGGCGGTGGCAGCTCGGACGAAGAGCAGCTGGAGGAGACGTGGCCATCAGCTGAAGTCTTCGGCCGCCAACTTCTCCCCTGCATGCATGGACGAGGCCTTCTGCATGTCTTGGTCTTCGTTTGCTGGCCACCGAAGGGAAAAATAACGTGGCTGTTTGCTAGGTTGACAAAGAAGAAGAAGGCGTGGCTAAAGCAATTGGAGTCAACGGTCTAGGCTTGCATGAGGAAGGGGCAGCTTGACGTGGCTGCATGGTCAACATCTTCCTTTTTGCTGACTGCCGAATGGGTTGGGAAATTAACGTGCTGAAGGTGGGGGGAAATTTCTTGGTTCTCCGCTCATTACATGCACGTATGCATGGGGGCGGCGGAGGCTGCAAGAGGGACAACTCAGTGACATACCACAAGAGCGAAGGTTCTTGTAGCGTTACGTGAGAAAATTCTTAGACGAGACGATAAGCTAAATGGTGATTGGATGGTCATGATGCAGGCATAACGGTGAGGGGTAGGCCGTAAAGACATGACAAAAGATGACGTTTTGAGATGGAAATAGTAGTGTCAAAACGTCAGCCGTGTATGGTGCCGACGATGTAGTCCGACGACAACTTGTCAACACGTCACAGCGGAGGCTGCATGAGGGACAACTTGGTGACGTACCACAAGAGAGAAGGTTGGTCTCGCTTGTAGCGTTACGTGAGAAAATTCTTAAACGAGACGATAAGCTAAATGGTGATCGGATCGTCATGATGCAGCGAATTAATAACGGTGAGGGGCAGGCTGTAAAGACATGACAAAAGGTGACGTTTCAACATGGAAATAGTAGTGTCAAAACCTCAACCGTGTATGGTGCCAATGACATAGTCCGACAACAACTTGTCAACACGTTACGGACCATTACACACTTGAGGTCCGGCTAAATCTGGATGTCACAATTCTCCCATTCTTAGAGAATTTCGTCCTCAAAGTCGAGCATCCCTAATGTCTCATTGAAAAGATAAGGGTACTTTTGCCTCATTTCCTTTTCGCTTTCCCGTGTGGCCTCTTCCACATTGTGGTGTTGCCACAATACTTTAACTAGCAGAATCACCTTTGTTCAGAGGACTTGCTCTTTCCGATCCAATATCTGCATTAGCTCCTCCACGTATCTCACTTTTTCATCTACTCCAATAATCTCACGATCGAGTACATGAGCAGGATCGAGCTAATACTTTCTTAGCATCGACACATGGAAGACATCATGTAGACTAGACAATTTAAGGGGCAATGCCAATCAATAGGCTACGTCCCCTATCCTTTTGAGGATCTCAAAAGGTCCAACAAACCTCGGGCTCAACTTGCCCTTCTTTCCGAATCGCGATAAACCCTTCATCAGGGATATTTTTAGAAATACATGATCTCCTACATCAAATTCTAATAGTCTTCTACACTTATCTACATAACTTTTCTGTTGACTCCGCGCCATCTTGAGTCTATTTCTGATAATTTCCACTGCATCCATAGTAGCTTGTACCAACTCGGGTCCTGTCAGTGTTCTCTCACCCACCTCATTCCAGTAGATAGGTGTCCTACAGCTTCTCCCATATAGCACCTCATAGGGAGCCATACCGATACTTTGCTAGAAACTATTATTATACGCGAACTACACCAGATATAACTTATCATCCCAACTTCCTTTAAAATCAATTATCCAAGCTTGCAACATGTCTTCCAGTATTTGGATCACTCTTTCAGTATGTCCATCCCTCTATAGATGAAAGGCAGTACTAAATTGAAGCTTGGTCCCTAATGCGATTTGGAGACCTCACCAAAAATTCAAGGTAAATCTCAAATCTCAATCTGACATAATGGTTACAGGAACACCATGTAAGTGTACTACCTAGCTTACATATATTTCAGCATATTTATCCATCAGATAATTCATGTGTACTACTAGGAAATGGGCAAACTTAATCAGACGATCCATTATTACCTAGATGGAATTGTGGCCACTTGACGTCCTTGGTAATCCTTGCACAAAATTCATCATTACATGCTCTCATTTCCACTCTGGTATATCCAGTGGTCTTAGCATTCCTACAGGCTTGCAATGTTCCACCTTCACTTGTTGGCATGTTAAGCACTAAAAATGTGCTTAGCAATATCTGCCTTCATACCATTCCGCCAATATTGTGGACATAAGTTTCAATACATCTTTGTATTTCTAGGGTGAATATTATAATTACTCCTATGTGCTTACAACATAATTTCCTTCCTTATCTCTTCATTATTGGGAACACATAGTCTTCCTTGGTATCTCACTGTTCCATCCTTAGAAACTTGGAACTTTGGTCTTTTCTCTAAAGATACTTCATCTCAAAATTTCACGATTTCCGAGTCAGACTGTTGTAACATTCTAATTTTCCAAATAATTTCCAGTTCAATCCTTAATGCGATTAATACACTAGTGAGATGGTCTATTTCCAACTTAAACTTTGAATTTGCTACCATTTCTAACATATTCCATTTTATTACCCTTATACTTGCCATATCTACTGCTGATTTATGACTGAGAGCATCTGCCACCTTATTCACCCTTCCAAGATGATACATTATCTTACAGTCGTAATCCTTTAGCAATTCCATCCATCTCCTCTACCTCATATTTAATTCCTTTTATAAATACTTCAAACTTTTGTGATATGTATAGATTTCAAATTTCTCTCCATACAGACAATGTCTCCATATTTCTAATGCGAAAATTATAGCCGCCAATTCTAGATCATGAGTCGGATAGTTCAATTCGTAGGGTTTCTTTCATGTTCACCACTCTATTCAAACTTCACGTTTTTCCTAGTCAATTGAGTCAACGGACTTGCAAGTTGTGAGAATCCTTCTATAAATCTCCTATAATAACTTGCAAGTCCTAAGAAACTGCATATTTCCATTGGCGTTGTCGGTCTTGGCCAATTTACTACAATCTCGACCTTTGTTGGGTCTCTTGAGATTCCTTCCCTTGATACCACATGCTCAAGGAATATCACCCGGTACAACCAAAATTCACACTTACTAAATTTGGCACAATTTATGGTCTCTATGGGTTTGCAGTATTATTCTCAAGTGTTGCTTATGTTCTTCTGGTCCCTTCGAGTATATTAGAATATCATCAATCAAGACAATTACAAACTAATCCAAATAGGGTTTGAATACCCTATTCATTAGGTTTACGAATGTAGCTGGGGCATTCATCAATCCAAATGACATAACTAGGAACTCGTCATGTCCATAACGAGTCCTGATGGCAATCTTAGGTATGTCTTCCTTCTTGATACTTAGCTAATGATACCCGAACCTTAAGTCTATCTTTCTTCTTTACATACAGGACCGGTACATCCCACAGGGATGCACTTGGCCTAATAAATCACCTATCGAGTAATTCTTGCAGTTGCACTTTCAACTCTTTTAGTTCTGCTAAAGCCATCCTATAGGTCCAGTTCCAAGCATCAATTTAGTTACGAACTCGATTTCCTATTCCGGTGGTAATCCAAGTAATTCTTAAGGAAATACATCTGGAAATTCCTGAACCATTTGAATTTCATCAAGTTTGGCTTCTTCCTTAGTATGGTCCTATACTACCGCCAGGTATCCTTGACATCCTTCATCAAGAAGTGCATGTACCTCCTTGTGGACAGTCTCTCCTAAAGTGACCTCTCTACCCACACCCAAAACACCTCTGGTGATCTAGGTAGGGTCCTGGCCCATGTTGTCTACCACACTTTTGACAGGAATTATTTTGATATGGCACTATACCTAGAGTGTGACCACTCATGACCTTTCCAAAATTTCCAAAATTCCATTTCTTCTTAAAATCCCAAGGTAGCTCTCGGTTTGGATAGGGTCTCTTACCACGTCGAGTATCACTTAATGCCATTTGTCGTCCTAACTCCATTCGCTCCCTTATTACTTCTTGCTCCACAAGCTGGACCCGTTCATAAACTTCATTATAATCTCTTATATTCAGAGGCACCAATTGTCTCCTGAGGTTTGTTCTCAGGTCCTTCAAAAATCTCTTAGTCTTTTCCTCATGGTCATCTACCAATCTAGGGGCATACCTAGACAGCTCAAAAAATTTCGCTTCATATTGGTCTACCTTCAGTTCCTTTTGTTCCAGTTGAACAAATTCTGTTATTTTCTTATCCCTAGCACAATCAGAAAAATGCTTTCTATTAAAAGCCTTGACAAACTCATCCCAAGTTACAGCAGTACCAAGCGGAAAGATTGTGTCTCTAGAAGCCCTCCACCAATATTTGACGTTACCCTCCAATTGGTACTCCATCCAGGGTTATCTTCTCTATGTCGTTGCAGTTCAACAACTAAAATATCCTTTCTAGCCCATTGATCCATTGTTTCACCTCCACAAGACTACCCATTCCGGTAAACATGGGTGGCTTCAACTTCAGGAATTGTTCCACCAAACCCTGAGTACGACGTTCCACTCTTGGTTGTTGTTGAGTTTGTCTTTCCATCATATTTCCTACATTAGCCAGCACCTATAGAATATCTTTCATTTGGGGTTCTGCCCTCAAAGTAGTGGCTTTAGTCCTTGATGAGGGAGAACATCCTATTCATACCATGCTTTCCTGCAAGTTATCAAGCATTTACCTCAAGAACAATTAGTGACCTAGTGCCACTAATCGACTAAGAAAGAAAAAGTAGCGTTCACACGTTGTTGAGATCAAATAAGAAACATAGAAATGTTACTGGCACGCATAGGTAACTCACAATCGTTACCAGTACTTTACTCGTGAAAATTAGTCACCCGTTATTCACAATCAACATACACCTAGTGCATTATCATGTGCGATCATCATAACATTTTTGTTCTACTAGCACACCTTATCACTCCAGATAGACTTAGGCTCGAATACCACTCGAGTTGTGATGACCCTAGCTGTGACGATCCTCAATCCTTAGGGTCCGCCCCTCCCCTTTCCTGGTCCTTGCGCTTGTTTCATTGTAGAAGCGAGTATTTAAACTTCATCATAACTTAGATCGATGCACATGAATTATAAACTTGGCACTCGTATTTATTTATGTTTTCAGATGACTTCGTCAATACATATACTCCAAAAGTTCCTACTTTTGGCTAGACCAAAATTTGTCCAACCATCCTGCCGTCTATTTACATCGTCATCTTCTGGTCATGTCCTGTTGATACAAAAATGCTACTATCCTCCTCCCCGGTCCTCCACCTACTCGATCCCACTCGAACTGTCGTTGTCCTCATCTGGCAACGGAAGTGGTCCCACTGTATGCCCGTTGACCCGGGCATGCAATTTGATGAACCCAATGAGTACGGGGCCCGTGGTGAGACCGGCATCCACTATGAGGATCATCGTGATTCGGATGAATATGATGCTCGGAAAGTCAGGGTCACGTCTCCGAAATATGATAGTCCCACAAGGGGTGAGTATGACTACTCACCACATGGAAGCCTGTTAGACTATATTACACAAGTCTACCTCTACTCAATGGACGACATTATAAACATGCAATATAGAAAGAACGACAAAACTTGTATAATGCAACATAACATGCCAGAACTTGAATCAACACTTAGAACGACTTTGATAATCGACTCAACTTTAATTCTAACTGCCACCATCTTCCAGAAGGATCCGTGTTTGCACCCCTCCAAGCATCTTGCAACCTACCTGGCATCACGAGGACCTCCAATTTCATATTTCAGTCCCTAAGCATTCGGAGCATGTTACATCACACCTCTAGGCATCTCGCACCTCACCTAACATCAATAGGACCTCCAATTTCATATTTCAATCTCTATGCATCTGGAGCATGTTGCATCACACCTCCAGTTATCTCGACACCTGGGGTACTTCCAGGGCTCATCACTATCCCTAGGCATCTAGAGGCATCGTTTTCACAACCCTCCAAGCAACCCGGTACCTGGGGCATCATCGTCACAGGGGTTCGACGGTATCAATATCAGTTCAACCGTGACGCAACACCTAACAGGTTTTATTAAAGCCATCATGCACATCTAACCCGAACTACTTTGGACACTTAAATCAAAACCGACCATCAAATCGAGGTTTGTACCATTCTATGTTCGACTCCATTCCAACAACTTGCCTAAGGTTTTCTAGCATCTAACCCTAAGTGATACACGTCCAATTGCTGTAACATTTCGATACTTTCACGTTAATCCTCGAATCCGAGCAAAGCAAAAACGAAGCCGGACTGACCAGCGATGACTCGGCTATACTAAAAACCGGTGCAATCCATCCTACGACTGTTAGAACCCATGGTTTCACACCCGAACCCATGCCGACCGTGGCAATGGTCATCACATGCACAACAAAGCAAATCGACACTGAATTCGGCTCATCTCCCCCAGAACAGGTCTGTACTGTCAAGAAGTTGCGCTTTTCAAGAATCGAACAGCAACAATTCAAACCGGACCACCTACAAAAATCGACTAATGATAATTTTGCACCATCTATTCGACGATCAGCACATTTCCTCAACCGCATGCATGCGGCACCAGCCATCACACAGGCGACAGCTCACGCACGTCTATCGTCCAACTCAATCCTGATCGACAAACGAACTTAATTCCGAACTGCCTACCATATTCGGACCCGGACTCTATGTGATCCAAAAATGGACATGCGAGTAGGATTTCGTCGCGCAATATAGAATAATAGGACTGCCACTTGCCTCGAGTCCTTGGAACGTGAGTGGCAGGCACGACTGTGGCGAGGCGATGCGACGGTGAAGCAAGCTGTGGGCTGAGCTGCTAGCTACACGGCTGAGGAACAGCGTGCGGCGAGCTCTCCTGGCCGGCAGCGGGCTGAGGCGAGATGGTGATGGAGCTGGTGTGCGGCAGTCGGCAGCGAAGCACAAGCAAAACGGCACGGGAGTTTGGGTGAAGTTTGCTAGAGACTTTGCTGTTGTAAATGAAGCAAAGGCTGAGCGTAAAGAAGAAGAAGAAGGGACGGTCCTCTGCTTCAGCTTCGTGAGTTCCAATTGTTGACTAATTAAGTCAACCTTTCTCTTAGCCGGTGGCAGCTTGGACGAAGGGCAGCTGGAAGAGACGTGGCCATCAGCTGAAGTCTTCAGCTGCCACCTTCTCCCCTGCATGCATGGACGCGGCCTTCTGTATGTCTTGCTCTTCGTTTGCTGGCCACCGAAGGGAAAAATAACGTGGCTGCTTGCTGGGTTGACAAAGAAGAAGAAGGCGTGGCTGAAGCAATTGGAGTCAACGGTCTCAGCTTGCATGAGGAAGGGACAGCTTGACGTGGCTGCATGGTCAACATCTTCCTTTTTGTTGACTGCCGAATGGGTTGGGAAATTAACGTGCTGAAGGTGGGGGGAAATTTCTTGGCTCTACGCTCATTGCTTGTACGTATGCATGGGGCGGCGGAGGCTGCATGAGGGACAACTTGGTGACGTACCACGAGAGCGAAGGTTGGTCTCGCTTGTAGCGTTACGTGAGAAATTCTTAGACGAGAAGATAAGCTAAATGGTGATCGGATCGTCATATGATGCGGCAAAGGCATAACGGTGAGGGGTAGGCCATAAAAATGTGACGAAAGGTGACGTTTCGACACAAATAGTAGTGTCAAAACGTCAGCCGTGCATGGTGCCAACAACGTAGTCCTACGACAACTTGTCAACATGTCACGGATCATTACGCACTCGAGGTCCGGCAAAATCCAGATGTCATAAATTATTTGTGAAAACTTTTATTTTATTAAGAGTTTTCTAAATGTTGCTGAGATGCAAACATTTAGACAAAAAAGCCAAGAGAGGCATGATTTGGTTAGAGCAAGGTTTGGTGGGTTTTATGTACAACTCATCTCACATTCTTTGTATGCTCATTCGATGTGGGACTCTTGGCATTCACTAGACACAACAATAGGCATAAAAGGCTGGATACCATACGAAACCAGAGAGACAAGCCATACACCAAGAGTCGCACATCAAATAGGCACGCAAAGACCGTAAGACTAGTTGTGTATAAAAGCCAGGTCATGTTCCAACCAAAGCATAACTTTCTTGGCCTTTTGGTTAAGATTAAGTATAATATTTTTTAAGTTTATGAAGTTCACACAATGTTTGTAGCATTTTGATCTTTTCGTGGGTAAAAGAGAGAATGCATTTTTTTAACGGAATAGAAAATAGATTATCATCACTTTCCGGTTTCGTGACTAGTCGTTCTGGTTCTCAGTCTTACAAAGGGGAACTGGTCCTACTCAGGAACCAGGCCGGGAACCAATCATTCCAGTCATGGTCACGTTTTCCTGTCACTGCATATCTCCTTCTGCTCACAGACGTAAGCGTATGCAAAGTAATGAAAAGGGAATAAGGCTGGGCTTTGTTTAAGCTCTGCTAGGCTTTCAAAAAAAAAAGGACAGAAATGAGCTTAGAAGGAAATAAAGAGATGGGCCGAGGGAATTTTTTTTTAAAAAAAGGCTGGACGCATCGGCTTATCCCGATCCAAAACCTATTTTAAAAAATGAGTCAGACCCCTACCCGAATTTGTTGTTATTATTATATTACTTCTTTTTTGTGCGAAATAAACGAATGCCTACAAGACCGACAAAAATCGGGCATCAGCAAACCACCTTCAAAGAAAGATATGATTTCGAATTTTCCTACCATCAGCTATTCTTGGATATATTATATGGATAAAGACCAAAGAAATATTTGACTTTGGTAGTTTTTGTCATGTGCAAAAGATATGCTTTAATGGATACCTACTTTTTGCTTTCAGTGCTTTTATCTTTTTATACCAGTGATTATGGCTGTAGCTTTGCATGTCAATTCAACATTATTGTCTTCTATCTAATAGATAGATATATACTGGAAATGTTTATTATTTGTGTTGATCATTTGTTCGACATACAGATCTCTTTTAATTAGACAAGAGAGGAATAGACCATTTCACCCTCTTTGCAGCAAGTATAAGATACATGGGAATCAATAAGTACATAATAGATCCAGATGACAGAATATTTCCAGATTACACAACTAACCACGTAATGAAATACTTTGCCTTTTTGTCTGCCTAGTGGACAAGATAAAACTCTTTATTCATACTCATCTAGATGCTGAGACAGTAGACTATTAATCAATCTGATTACCATCCATTGCAGGGTCTTATAATGAACAAATGTTAATTTAATATAGAAAGGAAAGATTACCCAAAATGAAGCAGAATAATCCAAACAAATCTTCACATAATCCAAGAAGGAGCAACGGAAATAAGTTTCTGTGGTAGTCGAGTTTGGTCAACATATACCATGTTCAATTCATGGGGTGTATCGGGTTATTGGAATCTCAGAAGCTCTAGAAAGAATAGAAATTCGATTCGCAATTTCAATGTTGCCTTTTCCCTGGGCACAAGTCAGTGATGAAGCCAAGCCACTCACGAGTTTTAGCATGTTGTCTTGTCACCTGGTTTACTTAACTACCCCTGGGTGTCGACGAAAATTGATTTGCATACATGGGATAGAATCCTCAGGAAAAGTGAAACGGCATAACCAGAGTTTCAGAGCTGTATGTGTTCCAAACGTGGATATAGAATTTTCATGTAGTTGGGAGAAACCTTTGCACCAGAACTTCACTTGAATTGTTCTTGGGGCTTCTGGAAAGGTGGAACTAGCCTCGTTGCCAATGATTTGCCAATAGAGTATTAATGAATCTCTTTATCTCCATCGCGAATCATCTACAATCAACTGTCACCATCTCCCGTTTTATATAGGAAATTTAGCGTGGCAAATTGACGCTAGCTGCCTCTAAATACAAGCAAAAAGTTTTATCTTCACTTATTACATTAAAGAAGCTCAATTTAACCAAATGTAACGCTGTAAGAAACTTGCCTATTGTCTCATGTAATCTAAAACAGTACAACGACGGAGAATCGCCATCCTTTCATATGGCTATCTTATCTTTCTTGCTCAAGGGAGATTATTACACCATAAATTTTCAGCTCATTATCACCCTTGCAATTCCTCTCATCATACTAGTCTTGTTATTGCTTTTGATTGATAAGAAAAAGAAGATGGGAGATGTTGGAAAAATATAGCTTCGAATCAATAGAGTAATCAAGTCGGACTTTGAAGCGCGATATTATTTTCTTTAAAGATTTATTTGTTCTATAATACTACTAATGGTCACCGACAAATATTGTTCATGATACAACAAATTCTCAAATAAGAATACTAAATAGCAATTCTAGTATATTTCAATGTCTCTCTAGTAAAAAGTTGAAAAGATGGATGTAGTGTTGGAAAGAAGACTTGAAAAATGATTTCATACTTGTTCATCCAAAAATTGACACACACACACACACACACACACACACACACACACACACACACAAATATATATATATATATATATATATATATATATATATATATATATATATATATATATATATATATATATATATATATCGGTCTTAAAGAATATAGGCAATTCTTCACAAAAGGTTGCAAAGTAAACAAAGGTATCACTTAAAAAAAAGTTGTAAAATGAACAAAGGTATCCAAGAAGTTGTAAAATGAATGAAAGAAACCTTTCATGAAATGTTGCAAACTGAACTAGTATAATTTCCAAAAGTTGTCTTGAAAAGACACATATATAAAAAATCAAAATAATGATTAATAATGATTTAATTTTTTTAATAAATAAAATTCTGAATTTTCTTAATATACAAACATACTTAATAAATAAAAAAAAACAACCTTTGAACTAAGAAAGCTTAATAAGTTAACCGTACGAAATAAAATAAAAATAAAGGTTTAGCCACAGGCACACAAAATGTTAAGTGCATCTAATAATCACACCAAAATCACACAATTATTTGTGCCCCCACCCATGGATATTATGGGGTCTAGCTCACTCTCATCCTTTTCTTTAATCACGCTAGAGAAGGCTCACACTTATTAATTGGCCCATCTCCTCCCAACTTTCCTATGTGGAATAAGGAAAACCACCCTTTATTTGTTTTACAAATAAACTTCCAACACAATATGCCTAGAATCCCCCTCCACGATATGCCTGGAATCCCCCTCCCGGTCCTCACTCCATCTACTCACTTATTAAGTTGGCTATGATTGGATACCTACATCTACTCGGCTCCTCACTCCATCGCTCACTCATGCGCCTCTAAACGGAACATGGACCAATCATGTTCCTCCAGCTCGGCTCAGTCCGAGCTTTGGTGATCTCATCAGATGATGTGGCTACGGAAGTAATCAAGACCAATGATCGCGCCTTCTCTAGCAGACCAGCACTTCATGTCGCCAAGAAGATATCATATAATATTTCGGATGTCGGGTTCAATGCTTTTGGTGATTCCCGGAGAGAGCTCAGGAAAATAGTGAACCTAGAGCTACTCAATACTTAGAGAGTTCAGGTATTTGAGTAAGTGAGGGGGGAAGAAGGGAACAACATCATGTGCCGGGTCACTTTGGAGAAGAAATGTCAAGTCGAAGCTGGCGGTTTTAAGCGCAAATTTCACGAGACCATTTGTGAAATACAAAACCTTACAGGAGGGTTATGTTTTACTGATATCTTTCCATGGATGTCCTGGTTCAAAAAGCTCAGTGGATTGGAAGCGAGGCTTTAGAAGAGCTTTAGGGATCTAGATGAGCTGTACAACAAAGTGATCGAGAAGCACCGCGACCCAAGGCCTAAACCCAATCATGAAGATCTTGTCAATGTGTTGCTTCTTTTGCAAAAGGATCCAAATCAAGCAATCTCCCTCAGTAGCAATAACATAAAGGTGTATTAACTACATGCATCTCTTGCGCCAAGTGTCCAATATCTTTTGATCTGTATTTTTTCCCTGTCCTTTTTCTAAATTATTGAGTATTCCAATCTTTTGGGTGCTCAGGACATGTTCAATGCAAGTACTGATACCTCTTCTGCTACTATACATTGGGGCGTGGTTCGTTCTCTCTATTGACAGGATGGTATGGGACTTCCGTGCATTTACAAATCAAGTATGTTGAGGAAGACACAAAGCTCTCTCAAAGAAAACACATTATTTTTATTAGGACACTTTCCACAATATCAATTGGGAGAATTTATACACACACTAGAGGAACTAAGTGCACGCCCAAATAGGAGCACTTCTTGGCTATTTATAAGCCTAAGAAGGAGGCCAAGATATTTCTAGAGAAAATTTCTTCCCTTATATTTTAAGAGAATGCTAGATGTGGCCAATCTATTAGCCACACATTTCTACTTAAAATATCTTACAAGAAAATATCTAGATATTTAAGTAGTAACCTAAAAAATCCATAATTATGGTACAAGAGACAGGTGCAACGTTTCTTCAATAAAGTAATCTTGATGAAGCTGTTGTTCATGATATGGATGACTTTAAATGTAGCTCTCTGAGGCTGGTTTGCTTGATCTGGCAGTATAATGGTTATTTCTTTATAGGGACAAATAGGAGGCCTGTTGAATTTGTAGAAATGAAGTGGGACATGGTTCTTGTTAATGATGCATGGATGAGCTACTTTGTAAATTCATATGCCGATTTCGATTCACTAGCAGCAGCGGATTACTAGTTTAATGAAGCTTCAAGAACTTGATCCTGGACATCCATGTAAGTTTTTTAATTACTGGAGTAGGTAGGTGTCGTGACCTCTTTTTTTTCGGCGCCCGCAATTGGGTACGAGCGCCTAAGGAGGCTAATGGCTCGGCTAAATTTAATTATGCCCGGACTTTCCCAAGTCCACCAATTCACGATTTAATGGTTCGAGTTTTTAACCTGTAAATCAATTTTTAAAATGGAGTCGCCACTAATCGATTTGGGGTGGGTTGATTAGGAACCCAAGTGAAGTATCGGGAGAAATACTCACTCCTGCGCAACCAGAGAAATTAGGATCGAGGACTTGATTACACTAGTTAATCACTAATACTCTTTCGATACCTAATCTTGTTTAAACCCTGAGGTTTTTTGGATGTTCGAGGGGTTTTTCATGCATTTTTAGGAGGAAAAACATTTTTTAGGTCATTTTCTAATTTTTGGACACAAAAGGGGTTTTTTTTTGGTATTTTTGGGAAAATACAAGTCTTTTTGGCTTTTTCTAAAAAAAAATTTGGCTTTTTCATGAATTTTTTGGCCTTTTTGGATTTTTTTTGGCATTTTTTGGAAAATATGGAATATTTTTTATTTTTTTGATTTTTTGGAAAAAAATTTTTTATCATTTTTTATTATTTTTCGATTTTCTGGAAATTAAAACATTTTTTAATATTTTTGGAAAATAAAATATTTTTTGGATATTTTTGCTTTTTTTGGAAATTAAAATTTTTTAAAAATATATTTTGAAAAGAAAATATATTTTTTGGCATTTTGGAAAATAAATTATTTATTATAATATTATTTTAAAATAGAAACCGACCCGGGTCGGATCCACAAGTTGGTTTGACCTGGGCCGGCGACCCGAACAGATTTTTTCACCTTTTCCCTTTCTTTTTTTTTTTAAAAAATGCTAATGACCGCTAATGACTTCGCGAACCCTACCCGACCCGGATCCGACCGCGACCCGCCCGCCCCCCGAATCTCGCGAAACCCTACCCGGTTCTGAGACTCAGACCCGACTCGGCGACCCGGAAAATCGCAAACCCTAGGGTTTGCGAATCCGCGGCGCCGAGGGGGGGGACCGAGGTGCTTGGCGGCGACAGCGACTACGGCGGCGACAGCGACGGTAGCAGCGACGCTCTTTTTTTTTACCTTCTCTCGAATGGGGACAGCGACGGCAACAATGCCAAATTGAAGGTAGCAGCGGCGGAGGTGCTTGGCGGCACGGCGGGGTTTTGCACAGCAATGGCGTAGGGGGGTGGGACTTTCTTCCGCCCCTCTTCGCGAATCCAGAACCTCCGCGCCTCTTCCGACCTCGCTTCTCTCTCGCTCTACTCCTTCCGGCGGGGCTCAGATCTGAGGCCGCGAGCCCTCGGCCCCCCTGAAGTCTCTCAGTGGGGTGTCCAAGGGCTGCGACTCGATCTGGCTCCCTCTCTCCCTCCGCGATCTCTGTGTCCCCTCGTCATCGTCGCGGGGGAGGTATTTATAGGCGAGGGGCGGCCGGTTGACGGAGTTCGACCGCCGATTGCCACGGCCTTCGGCGACCGAACCGGCGTCCCATCCGGCGCCAGCTCCCCCTGCTCCACGTC
Organism: Eucalyptus fibrosa; assembly: GCA_017140475.1. NCBI lineage: Eukaryota > Viridiplantae > Streptophyta > Magnoliopsida > Myrtales > Myrtaceae > Eucalyptus > Eucalyptus fibrosa. Next base: position 20,862,707 of record CM029507.1, read on the forward strand.
CCATCGCCGCTGCTCCTCCTCTCCGCTCCGACATCGCGGTCCCCTGCGCGTGTGCTGTAACTGCACGAGGAAGAAGAAGACCCGGCTAGGCCGGGCTGAGGCGAAAATGGGCCGAGGGCCCATGAGGAGGCTGCTTCTCTTCTTTTCCGTTTTTGCTTTTCTTTTTTGCTTCTTTTCTTCTTCTTTTTTTCGTTTATTATCCGAAAACAAAACAAAATAAAATAAAGCCTAATTTTAGGCGTCAACAGCTGCCCCTCTTTGAAGGTGAGCTCGCAGAGGTTGCATTCAAAAACAAAATGATGCCTAAAATTTGGCCATATATGCGTAGCGGATTATATTTTATTTGGAACCTACTGTTCTATGTAAAAAGAGCAATATAACATTATATATATTAAGACAGATAAGAAGATACATGTAGTCACTTACCGGGAGTGAGTGAGATAGGGTGTGAGCCCTGAGCTTGGCAAGTATCAAGGCGTCATCTTACCTAGTGATATGAGGAGATTGCTTTTCCAGGGCTCGAACCATTCTTCGGTCGCCTGTTAAAACAATCAATGATTTGTCTAGGACCGAACCTTTCTTCGGCCGCCTTGACGGGAAATTGCTCCTCTAGGACCTGAACCATTCTTCGGTTGCCTGTTGGAGTAATCAAGGGTTTGTCTCGAACCCGAACCATTCTTCGATCGCCGTGACGGGAAATTGCTTCTCCAAGACCCGAACCATTCTTCGGTCGCCTGTTAAAACAATCAATGATTTGTCGAGGACTCGAACCTTTCTTCGGTCGCCTTGACGGGAGATTGCTCCTCTAGGACCCGAACCATTCTTCGGTCGCCTGTTGGAGTAATCAAGGGTTTGTCTCGGACCCGAACCATTCTTCAACCGCCGTGACAGGAAATTGCTTCTCCAGGACCCGAACCATTCTTCTGTCGCCTGTTAAAACAATCAATGATTTGTCGAGGACCTGAACCTTTCTTCGGTCGCCTTGACGGGAGATTGCTCCTCTAGGACCCGAACCATTCTTCGGTCGCTGTTGGAGTAATTGTCTCTGGTTTGTCTCGGAAATTGCTTCTCCAGAACCATTCTTCGGTCGCCTGTTTAAAACAATGTCGAGGACCCAAACCTTTCTTCGGTCGCCTTGACGGGAGATTGCTCCTTTAGGACCCGAACCATTCTTCGATCGCCTGGAGTAATCAAGGGTTTGTCTCGGACCAACCATTCTTCAGGAAATTGTTTCTCCAGGACCCGAACCATTCTTCGGTTGCCTGTTAAAACAATCAATGATTTGTCAAGGACCCGAACCTTTCTTCGGTCGCCTTGACGGGAGATTGCTCCTCTAAGACCCGAACCATTCTTCAGTCGCCTGTTGGAGTAATCAAGGGTTTTTCTCGGACCCAAACCATTCTTCGGTTGCCGTGACGGGAGATTGCTCCTCCAGGACCCGAACCATTCTTTGGTTGCCTGTTTGGAGTAATCAAGGGTTTTGTCTAGGACCCGAACCTTTCTTCGATTGCCTTGACGGGAGATGCACCGACCTTTCTCAGGGCATCTCATTTGTGGGTGCCTGATTTGTATCGATGACACCAGTTAGTACCCGACCTTTCTCGGGAGATACGCCGACCTTTCTCAGGGCATCTATTTTATGGGAGGTGTCTGACCTCTGTCAAAGACAACAGCTGGTACCTGATTTTCCTCGGGAGATGCGCCGACCTTTCTCAGGGCATCGTATTTGTTGGGGTGTCTGACTTCTGTCAAAGACACTGGACGGAACCCGACCTTTCTCGGGAGGATGCATCGACCTTTCTCAGGGCATCGATTTGTGGGGCGTTTGACTTCTGTCGAAGACACCAGTTGGAACCCGACCTTTCTCGGGAGGATGTGCCGACCTTTCTCAGGGCATCAATTCTGGAAGATACCTAGACATTCACAAGCATATCAAAGAGTACCTGGATATTCACAAGTACTAACTTGAAGGGTATATGGGCTTTTGCAGGCGTCAAAATGGGTATTTGGCTGACCATAGGCATTGAATGGGTACTTGGATGATCACCAGTATGAATTCTTAGGGGATACTTGGGCATTCACAAGTTGAGAACATACATTGGATATTTGTGAAGGTATCCCACCTCCTAGAAATTGGGAAATATCGAGGGCATACCTGGGATATTGGTGAAAGTCTCTCACCTCCTGGTAGTTCGAATATCGAGGACGTACCTTGGATATTCATGAAGGTTTTTCACCGACTAGTAATTAGGAATATTGAGGACGTGCCTCGCATATTCATGAAGGTTTCTTGCCTCCTGGTAAAAGGGGAATATTGAGGACATGCCTCGAATATTCGTGAAGGTCTCTCACCTCCTGGTAATAGGAATATCGAGGGCGTACCTGAGATACTCATGAAGGTCTCTTACCTCCTGGTAATTGGGAATATCAAGGACGTACCTTGGATATTCGTGAAGGTCTCTCACCTCCTGGTAATTAGGAATATCGAGGGCGTGCCCCGCATATTCGTGAAGGTCTCTCAACTCCTGGTAAATGGGAATATCGAGGACGTACCTGAGATATTCGTGAAGGTCTCTCACCTCCTGATAATTGGGAATATTGAGGGCGTGCCCCGCATATTCATGAAGGTCTCTCACCTCCTAGTAAATGGGAATATCGAGGACGTACCTGAGATATTCGTGAAGGTCCCTCACCTCCTGGTAATTGGGAATATTGAGGGCGTGCCCCGCATATTCATGAAGGTCTCTCACCTCCTGGTAATTGGGAATATCAAGGACGTACCTTGGATATTCGTGAAGGTCTCTTACCTCCTGGTAATTGGGAATATCGAGGGCATGCCCCGCATATTCGTGAAGGTCTCTCACCTCCTGGTAAATGGGAATATCGAGGACGTACCTGAGATATTCGTGAAGGTTTCTCACCTCCTGGTGATTGGAATATCGAGGACGTGCCTCACATATTCATGAAAGTCTCTCACTTCCTGGTAATTGGAATATCGAGGGCGTGCCTCGCATATTCGTGAAGGTCTCTCACCTCCTGGTAGTTGGAATATCGAGGGCGTGCCTCGCATATTCATGAAGGTCTCTCACCTCCTGGTAGTTGGAATATCGAGGACGTACCTTAGATATTCATGAAGGTCTCTCACCTCCTGGTATGGGGAATATCGAGGACGTGCCTCGATTATTCGTGAAGGTCTCTCGCCTCCTGGTAATTGGGAACATCGAGGGCGTGCCCCGCATATTCGTGAAGGTCTCTCACCTCCTGGTATGGGGAATATTGAGGACGTGCCTCGATTATTCATGAAGGTCTCTCACCTCCTGGTAATTGGGAATATCAAGGGCGTGCCCCGCATATTCGTGAAGGTCTCTCACCTCCTGGATTGCCACAGGCACTTAAAAGGGGTGGAACACCTGGATAGCCACAGGTATACAAAGTACTGGAATACTTGGATGAATACAAGTATTTAATGATACAACCTGGGACCATTCAGTTGGTCCAAGTGTAAGAAAGCATACCTGGGTAGGCGCAGGTACGCAAAACAGTGGAATGCTTGAACAACTGCTATTATTTGGGGACAACTTAGGCAAGCTGAGTGTCATGAAAAGGAAGTACCTGGACAACGATGGGTACTTGACGATATGGGGATACCTAAACAGCAGTAGGTATTCAATAATAAACAGATACTTGGTCAGTCACAAGTATCAATACTTTGGGGACAACTCAAACAGGTCGAGTGCCAGGAAAAGAGAGTATCCGAACAGTGGCCGGTACTCAAAGACAAGGGGATACTTAGACAATTGCAAGCACCCAAACTCAAGGGATGACTCGAATAGGTCGAGTATCAAGAAGAGAGTATGCTATTTGCACAATATGCACACATGATTGTATACGCTATGAGTTCAAATGAGATTCATGCATGATAATTTTGTCGGTTTTGCATCTTTTGATTTCCATTGGGGAAGATTTTTGAGAGACAACATTCATTTAGAATGTAGATGTCTTGAGCATGCCAAATGAGGGACTTTCAGTCTGAAAGGACTTTTCACTCACTCTCATGGAAAAGGCTATCCTGACCATTGATGCAGGATTTATAAGGACCACACTATCTCACTGTCATCATGTCGACAGGGGTCCGAGTATTCTCGCAAACAATACGATTTTACCAATGTGAGAGGTCTTTGTTGAAACTATGATGAAATCTTGGCCAATGGCTCATCGAAGGGAACTATCAAGGTCAAGGCTTATGAATGGAGTGTCGCACGATTGTCTCCCAGCTTGGAAGTCAAGAATCCTGCGAAAAGAGATAGAGTAATTTTGCCCGTACTTCTTCGAGCGAGGTTTATAGACATATGAAATCTTACATTAATTGAAGTGCCCCTAGTCTGAAGAGACTTTTACAATGGGATGCAACATAGATTTGGCTCATGTGTAAAAGGGTGAGAGTTGGTGACTGTCTTGGCATTTGTCACCGGTCTTTCTTCTCACGGTCCAATGAATGCTCTATGGACCACAACAACAATTTCTTTTGGGAATACAAATGATTGTGTTTTTTTGTCTGGGACATTGGCCTTGCTTTTACCAGGCACACTGCTTTTTTTTTCATGCCCCAATTTCTCATCTCAATTTTTCATTCATGGGCATTGACCTTACTTTTACCAAGTACACTATTTTTTTATGCCCCAGTTTTTACTCTTGTTGCTTGAGGAATTGATCTTGGCGAGTTCAAGCAAACGCCTTCATTAGACTATGGAGTCTTCATCTTTTGTTGGCACTCTTGATTATGTTGCTCAAACAACAGTGGCTTCTACTTTGCCTCAATGTGAGGGTGGATTTATAGACTCAATTGAGTTTGTACAATGGATACAAGTGCGTAAATAAAGAATTGTTCTTCATGACTCTAGGGCACTTAAATTAACGCGAGTGTTCATATGTAATAAAGACACTCAAAGATTGATGCAAGTGCGAGCAAGAAAATTTCTATCCCCTTTCTCACCTTGTGATGCTGATTTGCTTTTGACTTGCCCTAGTGTGGGGTGGTTCTTTGTCGAGAGTATTTATTAGTGTATGGGGCTCAAAGTGAGCGATGGAGTGCCCCTCACTACTTTGATCATCGTACCATTCGCGAGAGAACTCTTTACCCTATAGTCATGGAATCTTCTGCACTCACCTCACAAGTGTACGATGATGGGGGACTTGTGTGTAGGATATCGCTTGCCTTTCATCATTCTGACGTGCCTCATCCAACATGCTCAATTAATCTTGTATTCTTCAATTAGTTGACTATCCTAATAATTCTCAATGGAATCAATGATTTAAACAGACAAAATCATCATGCATAATTCACCTAGAAAAATGCATGCAGTGTATGATGTGATGGAGTTTGTACTCTCAAAATAAATGAATGGCTTTTTACTCAAGAAGAACTTATTAACAGTTTTAGGGGTGTTTACTTGGTGGAACGACATTCACAAATGTGTTGAAACTTGAGCATTAAAAGAGCTATTTACAAAAGGGTGTTGACGGTTGTCCCTATTGATTAGGGATACGACATATGAAGGATCAACTAGGGATTGGGAATCTGATCAGGAATTTCTACTCTTGCTTTTTGCAGAGAAAAAGCTGAAAATGGATCAATCAACAAGGCCAAAATTAAAGGTGAATTAAGGCCTGAAGGATCTCTGTCACTTGCTTTGGTAATACTTGAGACGCCATTTTGCTTGGGAGAGTTTGTCATGCCTCTCATTGCTTTGTTATCTTTGCTTTTGACAGTCAAGTGATCCTGCAACAAACAAGAGGGAATGTGTTAGTCATGAACTCTTTCAAGAGTCGAATAACTGGAATTGATACAACTTTACCCTTCACTGGTTTGCAAATGATTAGGTGAACCTGGAGTACAAGGAGGACACGAAGTCTCGTGTCTTCCACTTCATCAGGTCAATTATTCTCCTTAATTAGCTTATGGATGGCATGTCCCTTTACACGAAGTCAAGTGAATTTGATGCAAGCCATTTCTGTATACTAGCTTGGCCAATGTCGATTTGCCAAACCTAACCATCAAGTTGGGCTCTTGAATTCTAATGCTTCCTGTCAATAAGGAAAATATGTCAAAAGCGGGTCTGAGTAGTGGGAGTATTGGAAACGATACCAAGTTACCCTTTCCCAGAGTTTGTATTTGTTGATTCCTAAGGATATTTGAATGTCGATGATGGCTTCTCTATCTTAGCATAGTTCAATGTTTCCTTCAATTGGCCTCTCTCATTTATGACCATGTATGCATGATTGCTGGTCGTTGATTCATCTTCAACGCCTTCCTTCTGTGGAATTTCTCCTTCTGTCTTTGACTATATCACCATTAGCAGTATTGAGCAAAGTCATGTACTTCAAGCTTCTATGGAATCTGAGATGGACAATCAAAACCTCCAATTCCCTTATGGCAATTACTTCTTGCGAGAATATGCGTCTGGAGTGAAGCTTCTAAATTCCAAAGTCATTGTCCAGGGTGTGGGGCTATAGATCGCCTTGACTGTCTAGATTTTCTCCCTGTTGACAGTAATCACTTAAAAGGAAGAGGAGGAACTCCTTCCTTATGTTGAAGTTGATACTGTAACATCTAGCTATTTGGGCACGTCGTGCGACAAGATAGTCTTTTAGCTTAGGATGGAGCTGGGCAGGAGTGAGGTATGTCATGGATGCTTCGATCTCAACTCTATGCCTGTACCCATTACGTCTCATCTTTTGTATCCTGTAAATAGAAGAGAGAAGACATCATTCCAAATTATATTCAGAGGATAAGACTTACCCTCTTTTGGTGTAGGATGATTCTTTCTATTTGCCCATGTTTTCTTGGCAAGGTGTCTTTGAATTTGGTGAGTTCGCCTGATGCGCTTGCTTCAAATGCCCCATGTCACACTAAGTCAAAGGGGATGTGAATGATCTTTTGAGACATGAAGCAAATGAATCAGAAAGACAAACACGGTTAAATTTATCATCTTGTTTTAACAAAAGCTTTTGGGTGATGAAATATTTTCAAAATACGTCTTTGGGGGAGAAAAAGCATGAGGAGGCCCAGCCCTCAGTATTCTCCTTGGATGATATTTTCTTTTCATGGTTGGATAACATCACTGGGCTGGTGTGGAGTACCGCCTCATGCTCTTAAAACAAAACATTATAACTATACAATAGAGTACTTGGAATGGAAAATACAATGGTAGCACACCAAACAAGATAAGAAATATGAAATTACAAAAACGAGTAAAACCCATGAAAACTCCTGTGTAAAGGAGTGCTTTTGATAGTGCTGGTCTTGAAGCTAAGCGCGTTTGAATTCCTCGCCTTCAATAGACTCGAAGTATTCGCATGCGATGACTACCTCGCTGAAGCTATGGAAGTGTAACCCATGCAGCCAGATGCTTGCAGGACAAAGCTTCTATGAACTGCTTCATTAACTCCTCTTCAGCTAGTTGAGGGCAGGCTTGCATCATGAAAGCTCTCCACCTCCCTGCGTATGCTTGGAAATCCTCCATTGGTCTTCTTGTGAAGTGAGCTAAACTTTCACAAGGCAATTCAGTTCCAATCTGGTTTTGGTACTGATGCAAGAGTGTGGAAGTCAGCTCATTCCAATCCTTTAAGAGATAAATATTTTCCGTGATGAACCATTGCAACGCAGACCCCGTAAGAGTTTCTTGGAATGCCTGAGTTGTGAATGACATCGGGCCATAGTACCGACTCATTTCCGCATGGAGATATTGCAAGTGGGCCACAGGACAAGTTGTGCCGTTATACTTGCAGAGATTGGGTATCCACATTTCCATGGGGGTCATGATCCTACGAGGGCAAGACGAGCCGGGTATGTCTTGGCTAGGCCGTTGGTTTTCCCACTGCATATCTGTTGTGGTGGTGAATTTTTCTGTTTCAGGGAAGTTGGATTTTGCCGAGATTACTCCATTGCTTTCTTCTTGGTCAAAATTCCCGAGTGAGGATGAAGCATTGAAGCTATCCTCATGGTCAGAGGACGAGCTTAGTACTTCATTAGGATCATAGTGGATAAAGACGTATGCTTCTTCTTCTGACGGGCCTTCATCTCCGGATGAGAGTAGGAAACAGTTATACGATGAATCGTCAGTTTCATTGTTGAAATAACGCTGGAAGTCTTTAGGATTGTATTCTAGGGCCGGGAAGTCTTCAGGATTGTACTCTAGAGGATGGTGGCCCTCAAAGTTGTATTCTTGGGAATGTTCAAAGCTTTGGTGCAGTGGCTCGTCGGTAGATGCTGAATCTATCTGCTTGGGCTTTCTTTTCTTGCCTCCCGGTCCAGACTTTTTGAGTAAGGCCCTTCTTTTTGCTAACTTGATTCTGTCAAGGGAAGTGAGAGACATTAGAGTTTCACTGTCTGATTCACTTTCCAAGTTGATAGGGGTTGGTATTCTTGGGACCCTAGCTCTTGGAGTAAGCTTGGGGAGTTGTCCAGTTGTGCCCCACTCTTGAATAGACTCTACGTCTTTGACCTCGTACAAAGACTCCTTACCTTTCCTAGTGGGAAATTTTCCAGTAACAGGATGTTGCTCAACTGCCCATTCATCATGCAAGGCTTCATTGACATGCTCCTCTCCTATCTCAGCGGCTAACAGCTCCTTATGCTCCGCGATCATTAGCTCTTCATAGGGCAATGTGATGTCAGGGGTGATATCAATATCGTATTCTTGATGGAAAACATGAATTAATTCCCTCCAGGTTTTAAGGGGACTAATCTTCCTAACAATGTACCATTGCAAGGCAGGGCCAATCAAGTTCGATTGGTACGATTGAATCATCCTTCGAACCAGGTAAGCTTGCAAGTAGGTCTCTGGACGGGAGGTATCAGCATACCTTTCGCATTCAAGTGCTTTGAGTTTTTCAGGGATCTCAATGCTGGCGTAATTGGACAGGTCCATCGGACTCTACTCCTGCAGCTGGTTTAACTTTTTCATGATCCTTTCAAATTGTCTATGGTACTGGCTATTTTCTAGCAAATTTGCGGGCGTCATGACGGTGTTTGAGGCAACTATAGAGTTGGGCTCAGCTTGAGTGGATTTCATTTGTCTTGAGAGTTGTTGAAGGACAATGGACATTTGTCCTACGCCGTCTTCAATGGTAATAAGGCGATTTTGTACATCATTCTGATCGGGCCCTAGCGCATGAGGCCATTCACGAGCTACTGGTGGCCGGCGATTCATAATTACCTGCCGCTTGCGAAAACAATGAATGAGTATGAAAGTAAACAAAAAATGACCCATGGCAATGGTCTAACTGCTTTTTTTATTCATCAAAAGAGGATTTCATAGACCGCAAACTTCTGACATCTAGAACTTGAAATTGAAATGACAGAATGAAATACTAGATATTAAACAAAAGTCTCTAGACAATGGGACAAAACTTTCAGGATATTAATACTAAGGGAGACACAACTGCTAATCTATATGCGATAGGGAGCCTTGTTCTTGCAAAGGCTGCTTGCTTTCTTGGACTAGCTCTGAGATGAGTATCTGGCCTATTCCCATATCCTCTACATAAGCCTTGCTTGCTCGTGCGGGCTGCTCTCTCTGATTGAGCGAGGGACCGACGGCTTCCACCTTGTTGGGATGTGATGATTGTGGATGTAGGCCGCAGAGGCGTGGTGGGCTTTTTCTTCTCCCTCAAGCCCTTCAGGTACCACAATCCTTTTGCGATGGCACTTGTCCCAAGCTTCTTCAACGATAGAAATTTCGACCGCATAGTCACGGCTTGTGTTGAAAAGAACTGGAGGAATTCTCCTCTTGGAAGGCGGTGGAATTTCTTGAAGGGCTCCAAATTGTCGTGCCACCCGATATGGGTAATAGGGAACAGCGTCGGTGCAGCCGAGCAACGGAATTGGGTGGGTGCGTTTGTAAGCAAAGCGGGCACTCTTTTCATGGAACCAACCAGCACACCATTGGAATGCCTCGGGAGTTGGGCTTCTTAGGAAGTCAACCCAATCTAAACAGCTTTGATTGGGAATATATGGTCCTAAAACTATAAATTTTTGCAATGGATTTTCGAAAGCATTTGTTTCAGACGATTGTATGAAGTCTCGGAATTCGCTTAGGTGAAAAAAGAACTAGACTTTTAAAATTTCAGGAGAGACCCGCATGATTTTCTCCGTATTGTCTTTAACACGATTAAAGGACAAGAATGTTTCAGTTAAAATCATGTTGACATAATTTCCCCCCTCAATATCTGATCAACTATCCATGCCATCTTAGGACTTATGGCATTTCTTTGATGAGGGAAAATGATGAGTCCGAAAAAGGCCAGGAGGAAAATCTCGCTTTTCTGGGTCATAGGCTGATTTTGAAAACAAGCATTCATAAATTCAAATGGGCATGCATTATGGTTGTTTTCAAGAATTTGTGTCATAATATGGACTTCGGTTCTTAAAAGTCGCGCCAACCCACGCAATGGGATGATGCCTGTTGATGGCCTGACAAGCTTTTTCTCAAGAGGCATTCCAGTGATGATGCTGTATTCCTCCAGGGTTGGAGTTAGCTCAAACCTACCAAACATAAAAGTAAGTGTCCTCGGGCACCGAAATGTGCCATGGCCTGTATGACTTCGGACGAACAGTGATTTGAATCAACGATAGGAGATGACCGATTTTAGCTTTCACATGCTCTTGGCAACCGATCCAATTGGCCCCACCATCTGAAGAGTTCCGCTTTGGGAGCAACAATGAACTCGGATATCGTCTTTCCCCATCGCATATAGACTGGGACTTTGAAAAGCTTATCCTAAATTGCCATGGGCCAATAAAAGACTGAGTAAAAGTAAAGAAATCAATTTACTTTTAAATAAAATGGCAACACAAAGACATACAGATGGGACGTGCGGCTCGATTTCTAACTCATAAGGCTTGATGAAATTAAAAGGGTATCCGCCCGTCGCAGTCTCGCATTAGCAGCATACCCCCTTAACCTCGGCTAAGAAATTCGGGGAAAAGAAAGGCAACCTCTACATCGCAGTCTCGTGTTCAAGGTCGTATCTTTCTTAACACCATCCTAGAAATCTTATGGCGGCCCAGGTCAGGTGGCTGGGTTGTGTGTACCATGTGTAGTGTTTACAACAGTAAAGCATGCATAGCAATTTATAATCACAAGATAATCTATTTTAAGCAAAATTAAAATAAATTTCTAAGCTACTAACCTGCATAAAAAAACAAAAACAAGTCAGTAAATAATTTAAACAAGACAAAAACAGCCTAAGTCTTCAGTAGTCCCCAGCGGAGTCGCCAAGCTATCGCGACCTCTTTTTTTTCGGTGCCCGCAATCGGGTACGAGCGCCTAAGGAGGCTAATGGCTCGGCTGAATTTAATTATGCTCGGACTCTCCCAAGTCCACCAATTCACGACTTAATGGTTCGAGTTTTTAACCTGTAAATCAATTTTTAAAATGGAGTCGCCACTAATCGATTTGGGGTGGGTTGATTAGGAACCAAAGTGAAGTATCGGGAGAAATACTCACTCCTACGCAACCAAAGAAATTAGGATCGGGGACTTGATTACACTAGTTAATCACTAATGCCCTTTCGGTACCTAATCTTGTTTAAACCCTAAGGTTTTTTGGATGTTCGAGGGGTTTTTCATGCATTTTTAGGAGAAAAAACATTTTTTAGGTCATTTTCTAATTTTTGGACACAAAAGGGGTTTTTTTTGGTATTTTTGGGAAAATACAAGTCTTTTTGGCTTTTTCTAAAAAAAAGTTGGCTTTTTCATGAATTTTTTGGCCTTTTTGGATTTTTTGGCATTTTTTGGAAAATATGGAATATTTTTTTGATTTTTTTGGAAAAAAAAAATATTTTTGTCATTTTTTATTATTTTTCGATTTTTTGGAAATTAAAACATTTTTTAAATTTTTTTGGAAAATAAAATATTTTTTTGATATTTTTGCTTTTTTTGGAAATTAATTTTTTTTAAAAATATATTTTTGAAAAGAAAATATATTTTTTGGCATTTTGGAAAATAAATTATTTATTATAATATTATTTTAAAATAGAAACCGACCGGGTCGGATCCACGGGTTGGTTCGACCCGGGTCGGCAACCCGAACGAGGACGGGCCCGCGTTACGGGCCCGACTCGGATTTTTTCACCTTTTCTCTTTCTTTTTTTTTTTTAAAAAAAACGACGCCGCTAATGACCTACTCCGCAACCCGACTTCCTGCGAACCCTACCCGACCCGGATCCGAATCGCGACCCGACTTCCACCGCCCCCCGAATCTCGCGAAACCCTACCCGGTTCTGAGACCCGGACCCGACTTGGCGACCCGGAAAATCGCAAACCCTAGGGTTTGCGAATCCGCGGTGCCGAGGGGGGAACCGAGGTGCTTGGCGGCGATGGCGACTACGGCGGCGACGGCAACGGTAGCAGCGACGCTCTTTTTTTTTACCTTCTCTCGAACGAGGATGGCGACGGCAACAATGCCAAATCGAAGGTAGCAGCGGCGGAGGTGATTGGCGGCATGGCGGGGTTTTGCACAACAACGGCGTCGGGGGTGGGACTTTCTTCCGCCCCTCTTCGCGAATCCAGAACCTCCGCGCCTCTTCCGACCTCGCTTTTCTCTCTCTCTCTACTCCTTCCGGCGGGGCTCAGATCTAGAGGCCGCGAGCCCTCGGCCCCCCTGAAGTCTCTCAGTGGGGTGTCCAAGGGCTGCGACTCGATCTGGCTCCCTCTCTCCCTCCGCGATCTCCGTGTCCCCTTCGTTGTCGTCGCGAGGGAGGTATTTATAGGCGAGGGGCGGCCAGTTGACGGAGTTCGACCGCCGATCGCCACGGCCTTCGCCGGCCGAACCGACGTCCCATCCGGCACCAGCTCCCCCTGCTCCACGTCCCATCGCCGCTGCTCCTCCTCTCCACTCCGACATCGCGGTCCCCTGCGCGTGTGCTGCAACTGCACGAGGAAGAAGAAGACCCGGCTAGGCCGGGCTGAGGCGAAAATGGGCCGAGGGCCCATGAGGAGGCTACTTCTCTTCTTTTCCGTTTTTGCTTTTTTTTTTGCTTCTTTTCTTCTTTTTTTTCGTTTATTATCCGAAAACAAAAAAAAATAAAATAAATTCTAATTTTAGGCATCAACAGTAGGATCATCTCTTTCTAGAGGTTTTAAATAGAGCTTTGCATTGTAAGGAACATAGGGCGCCAGTTTTTGCTCTTCATAGAGCAGTTAAAAACATCCATGGGGACCGTCAGGTATCTCACCATGGATGAAGGGGAGGGGAAATAGAAGAGCAAATATATGTTAGTTCTGAATGCTATTGACTTCTCAAAATGTCTCTTGGGCAATGTACACTTATCTCTGTATCTTGTCTAAATGCTGTACTGAATTATAAGCTAGTAGACGATCTGCAGCAAAGTTTAATGATGCCCATAACTCGGGAAGAAAGTAAAGAAGCTTTAATGTCTATGAATGGAGATCAGACCCCGGTCCAGATGGTTCTACTGCTCATTTCTTTACATCTACTTGGTCCATTACAGGTGAGGATTTCCGTTGCCGTGACTTTGCTATTGATTGTCGGTTTGGGAGTTGCAGGGCCTTAGCTCCAAGAATACTACTGCAAGGCATAAGCACCTATGGGCTAATTGGCACATCATGTGGAATGTGGATTGAAATAAGGGCATTTCCTTGCTGAAGGCTAGCTTGTTAGTTGCTTTGTGCTCCAATAATTTGGCCTTTGTCGCTCTTGCTTTTCCTAAGTTGAGATTGGTTTAGTTGAATTGTTGTGAATATGGGCATGTAATGGCATTAATCCCCACATTTCTATTGAAGAATTGGAATGAAGCACATAACTCACTTATACGGAAAAAAAAAATACTCTAGATATCATATGAAAGAGAACCTATTTGGCACATCTTTTAACAACAGCTTTAACTACTAAAAAAAATGAGTAAGGTAAATTTTTTTTACAAACACCTTATAAATTATAATACCTTTGTAGTCACATACAGATTTTAAGAAATTCCCCTATTTTAGCTTTTGAGTATTGCAGATATTAAACATGCACTACTAAAGACACTCCGAGGTTCTGGGGTGACCATAGTGTAAATTTTTTGCTTTTCCCTTTATTTTCCATTTGAAATTCAAAATTAATTTTACATAAATCCACAATACAAGCTGTGACATCCTGAAATTTGACCCCATCTCGAATATATGAAATGGGCATTTCATCAACACGCCTATGGTCCTATTTCTCTGAGTTAGATACTCACGAGTTAACTAACCTATTAAGTGAAGTCGTTAAGAGATATAAACGCGGCAAACTTGAGAATTTGATTGGAAATCTATCGCTCAACCGTGATAATCGGCAATGATCAATACTGTGACATCTTGATTTTCGAGTTCTGTTTTCGATTAAATAAGTTAGGCTTTTCATCGACGCGCAAATAATTCTTTTCTCTAAGTTAGCTACTCATGAGATAACTAGTCTATTAGGTGAAGCCGTTAAGGAATCTAAATGCAATAGATTGAGAATTCGACCAGGAATCGACTGCTCGACCATGCTAATCTACAAGGGTCATTATGGCATTGTCAAAATCGACCAAAGACTAGAGATAGGTTAGTTCGATAGAGGTATGTGATTAATGTGTTAGTGATTCTACCTAATTGCAAAATTCTCGTTGAACAGAACTAAAACAATTTTTTTTTGTTTATTTCTATACCCTATGCCCGTATTTGAAACCTCGGGATATTCACAACAACCGAGAGTCACCAATGTGTCAAAGATGTACAATGAGGCTAAAAAATAATTGACCACAAGTCAATTGCACCAAAAATTCCTAAAAGTTACCCAATAAGTTAGGTCACGCTAAAATCACACTAGATTGAAATTAACTACAAATTTAAACCCAATTGCAAAAATTGAAATTTCTGTCATATCACGATTCATTTTAGGAACATCGACTCATCCTCCGAAAATTTTTCTGCAAACCGAGATTTTTGGCGAAAATTCTAAGTAGGGCCATTTTTGACCGGGAAAATCAGAGGACCGTTTTTTACCACATTTTTGGGATCCAAGTTAGACAAATCAACAATGAAAAATCCTAAGAGGCACGATGGCATCTTAGCTGAATTTATAGGGACCGAACTGAGTCCAATCGATGAGGAATTGGAGTGGATTTGGGGGAATTGGGTCCAAAATTCGTAGGCCTTGGGGGACTCAATATTTTGGACTATTTGAGAAGTGTGTGGGGGAAGATTGAGGGCTACAACTTGGCCTTGGATGATAGCCAAGGTGGTGGGGGCATGCAATGAGTGAAATGGATAGAAGGCATAGACTTTTAAGGCCAAATGGTGGTCCCCCTTCAACTGAGCAGCCATCTTCTTCCTCCTTGCTCTTCATTTATCCATTGTTGAGACATTTGAGAGCTTGAGAGAATTAGAGAAACTAGCCCTCACATCACCCTCTCTCCCCTCTTTAGCCCCACCAAATTCGTAGTCCTTTCTCCCTTGTTTTCCTCTTCTTTATGTTTTTGCTCTAGTTGGCCTTCTTGTCAAAAATTGAAATAATAGTTGCCTTCCCATGAGAATCAGCCCTCAAGCCACTCATCATCATCTTCAAGACACCCAAACTGTACAAGAGGACTTCGCTGTTCGCCGGACGGAGCTGCCGATTGACCTACTGGTCGGCCAGAAGTCACCGCTCGCCGGTCTGTCAATTCGCCTGCCCACCTACACTATTTCGCAATTTCGGCCCGTTTTGTCACATTCCAACCATTCCTCCACCAAGCCCAGCTACCACTAAGTCCCCCTTGACCTCCAGGAGCCGCCGATCAACGACCATCCCCTCTCTGGAGTTTTGATTAATTGCCCATCTCCTTTTCCTTCTTTGTTATTTGGTTTCTAGAGTTGCAATGGGAGGTAGTGTTTGTTGTTGCTATTCTAGCCCCAAGACCGCCTTAGATCATTGTGGTTAAGGTCCATGAGCGTAGCCTCTATCGTCACCATCGCGTCCGTGTCTTCGGCTCGTTTAACGAGTGAGTTTAACTCATAATCCCTTGATTAGTGCCTAAACTTGCTTAGGGTTGGTCTAATTAGTGTTAATTCTATTTTAGGAGATTTAATTAACTTATATTAGTCCTAAGATAGGTGGTTAGATGAATGGCTAAGATTAGTTTAATTTAATCTTGCTTTATTTGCTTAATTGTGGCTTATGTGCTTAGTTAAGCTTGGTTAACTTTAATTGATTAATTGTTTGCTTTAATTAGTGTTTTTAATGAATTTTGGATTTAATTTATTAGTTATTTAATTCTAGAATTTAACTATTCACGAAACATAATTCAAAAAACACTGTTCACGAAGTACTATTCGTGCGCACTGTTCACGTGCACTGTTCACCCAAGAATGAAAAATTGTCTAAATTTTTGTGTTTTGACCTTATGAAGTTATTTGAGTGTACCAATGCATGGGCATCCGCATGAATCGAGTAACTCTTACAAAAAATGAATAATGGATTGTCCGAGAGACATTGGAGATGTACCGCTTTTATGAGATAAGGATTCGAGGAGGTATGTTTACGTGATCGCTAAGTTGAACCGTCACCTAACGGAAGTTTGGGGGCAATACCTGATGGGAGTCAGAAGCTGGTCGCACTAGATTTTGGACCAAAGTCCCTTTTGGGATACTATCTAAATGGAAGTTTTAGACGTAGCCGTGCCCGACGTGGGAGGGGGACGAAGCCTGATTTTTATCAGTAGCCCAACAGAAGTTAGATGATCGTTAACTGGAAAGTTAGCTATGGCCAGTAGGTCATTAATAACTAGAGCATGCGTGAGGGTTGAAATGGTTGGGCCTTATTATGAGGTAAAATTGTGTGGTGTGGTATGAGACGTGTTATAACGATTTTACCTTATAATCGAGACCTGTGTGATTGATTGATATGTGTAAAGTGGCGCACTGAAGTACAAGAATGCATGAGAATGATAGCATCATTAGTTCCGATTATGCATAAGTTGAGCATATTGTTTATGGCACGTATACATGAATCGATAATATGCAGGGTATGGTAATGGTCAGGTGAGATCGCTTGTGACATGACTCGTATGTGATTGACAAACTATATCATCTAATGGCCATGTGCATTGCGTGTATTGTGATGAGATTCAACGTGTAGGGTATGGCATACCAGGTAAGGTTGCATGCGAATTGATTTGTTGACTATTGGTTGTTAGTCGGGGTATGTTTATGGGGTGGTTCTGGAGAGATATCCCGAGTTGAGTTGGTGTTCTAATTGGGGCTTAGGGAAAGACTCACTAAGATTTTAATCTCACTAGTTATTATATAACCATTTTCAGGTCTCTAGTATGAAGAACCCGGAGCTTGAGGCGGAAAGGTCAAGAGCATGGATGGCTTAGTAGTTCTTCTTGGAGATAGATTTCTTGTACATAGACCTTAGAGTTGGCCTCTATGTATAAACTAGTTTGTTTATGAAAAGTGTTTTGGTGAAAATGGTATCCTACTTTTATATCCCATATTTTTGTTGTCTGGGGATTTTATTATATGCTTCCGCATGTGCAATTAAAAGAAAGGGTCGGCGATGAGTTCTGAGAAATCACTTTCTATCAACTAAGGAAGGGGTTGTTGTGTGCCTGAGGTTTGGGCATGACAAATACGACACCATTATAATCAATTAGTAATCCGATATAGGTCGATTCGACGAAAACACGCAATTAAATTGCAGGTGATTCCACATGATTACGAAATTCACGTTGAATGGTACTAACTCGATTTTCTATTGATTTTATACTCGGTACCCGTAATTGAAACCTTGCATTTTTATGACAACTGAGAGTCGTCTACGAGTCAGAGATGCACAAATGTGGATCGAGAATTATCGACCACGGGTCAAACACATAAAATCTCTAAAAGCTACATAGTAGGTTAGGTTGTACTAAAATCGCATTCGGTCAATTTTCACCACAAAATTGAACTCGATTTTGAGAATCGAACGTTCGAGCATGTCACAATTTATTTTTGGGGTATTGTCTCATATTTTGGAGAAATTCCGTCGAGCCCAGAATTTTTGCGGAAAATCAAATTTGGCAAAGAGAAGATAGAAGAAATTCGGATGAGCACCTTCATTTGGTTATTTGGCCACCAATTTGGTTTGTTTTGTGAAGAATTGAAGGGAAATTCGTATGGGTTGCTGCCATGGGACTTTTGGCCACCAAAAAGAGTTTGTTTGTGAATATTTGGAGGGAAAATTGCCATTGGTTGATGCCTTGACAAAGAGGGTTGAAGACTTTGGAGGCTTGGGCACTTGAGTGCCAAGATATTTGGCTTGGCTTGCTATTGCCCACCTCTCTCTCCCTCCTTCTTACCTCTTCTTCCTTTGTGCATGTGTAGCCCACCTAGCCGAACTCCCATGATGCTTCTCCTTCTTCTTCTTCATTTTATTTCCCTCTCGGTTCTACTTTATCTCCATTTTCCTTGATGTTCATCCAACTCCAACCCACTCAGCTCCCCCACTAGCTGTGCCGTCCCCCGCATCCAACACCGGTAGTCCCTACTTGGGCACCAGCACCACCACCGCTCCATGTTTGCTAGCTCAACCGCTTCGCCGAACTACCAGCACCACTTCACCATCCAACGCCTCTAGCCATCCAGCTTAGCCTATCCGTCCACTAGAAGGCCGCCAGCTCTTGTTTGATTGCCTAACCGCCCATTCCAACCACCATAGCCCCTCAAGTAGCCACAATCCAACAGCCACCGAATCATCCCTCAAGCCGTGAGTTTGAAGGGCTATTTTCAGCCTCAGTCAGTCCTCCATTGGAGACACCATAGGCTCGGGTCTTCACCGTCTTCACATCGCTGTCCTCGTGAACCCGTTGCCGCCTTAATCCGATGAGTTAACGCCCTAATATCGAATTAGGAAGTTAATTGCACTTAGTAGGTTAGTTAGCCTTAATTAAGATTAGTGCTAATTTAGTTAGTGTAACTAGTTAGTTAGGTGGATTAGTTACCTAGGCTAGTTTGGTTAGGGTGGTTAGTTAGTTAGCTTAATTAGATTAATATAGTTAGCCTAGTTAGATTAATTTAGTTAGCTCAAGTAGGTTAGTTCGGTTAGTTTATTTAAATTAATTAAGTGAGTTAGTTTAAATAATTTACAATTTATTTAATTAATTATAATTAGCGTAAATTGTGCCGAGATAGCCGGTTAGTGAAATTTTACACCGATCTTTGTGGTTGCATTTATATGTGAATCTAATTGCTTATTTGTGCAATTGAGTGCTTGGTGATGATTATTGATTAATATTGCAAAATTTTGATTTTTTTTAATAAGAAAAATACCGGGTGTCGGTTTTTGATGCTAGAAATTTTATATAGTATATAAAATCGTGGATTTTTAAATTGGGAGAGACCATATTTATTGGTCCAATTTAAATGTATGACCATGCACAATTATTTTACCGGGAATTTTTAATAAGAAGAAAATTGGTCAAGTCTATTATTTGAAATTGAGGTATTTTAGTGCAAAGCAAGATAATCTTGGCCAAGTATGGATGTGCATGTGATCATTATCGGAACCCGTCACCCAACGAGAGTTGGGAAGGCGATGCTTGATTAAGTTTGAATGCCCCATGTCAACAAATGCCGATCGCAGTGAAGGCTGGGCCGATGCTCCTTTATAAAATGTTTATCTAGATGTAGACATTGCCGCACCTAACGGAGCAGGATGATGCTCAGTTATACCGGACGACCGCCGACTATTGAGTTGGGCATGGCCGATGGGTCATAAATAACTAGGACACACCTGAGGGATTGAGATAACTGCGCCTGATTATGGGACAAAATTGTGTGACATGGAATGTGACATGTCATAACGGTTTGATCTTATAATCGGGACCCTTAAGATTGTTTGAAAGATAAATTGAGGTGTTTTAGTTATTAAATACGCTTGTTATATTCATATGATATATATGATGAGCTAACGTGTAGGAACACGCCAAGGTGAGGTAAGTCCTATATGGTGCATGTTTAGGACGCCTCTGAATGAATTTACGTCCTAATCGGGGTTTAGGGTGTTGACTTGTCGAGATTTTTACCTCACCCCGTCATGGTTTAAAATTTTTCAGGTCCTTGGTATATAGAGGCTACATGTTCATTTTGGGGTATTGAAGAAGATAGACTATGAGCCCTCATATTTCCCTATTCTTAGGACCAACCTGACTCGTGAATTAGTTGAGATCACTATTTGGGTTGATGAGGGTCTTCGTCACTAGGTACCCCATCGTTTTAGAGCGTGGTACCTTCACTATCTATTGACACCTAAATTTTGATTAGGTTTTTAATTAAGTTTCTTTATTTATGTATTTTTCCTCATTTTTGGATAAAGAAAAACAAATGATAAAAACAACAAATTTTTTTATAAAAACCTATAAAAAGTAAGAAAACAAAAAAGGAAGCAACCAAAGGAGGGCTAGGCCTACAAGCCTAGCCCCTCCTCTCTCGCGCGGGCCCTTAGCCTAGCCCGACCCCCTTTCCCCCTCTTTCTTCCTTTTCTTCTTTCTTCCTTCTTTTTCTTTACTCCTTCCTCCTCTGCCTCTGTAGGTCACGCGTAGCAATGGCGATGCGCTCAAGGATGCCTACGGCAAGATGGGAGAAGTAGACTTGCAGTGACGGGACACGCAAGTGGGTAGCTTGGAGTGGACGCCGGTTCAACTGCACCCAGGGCTGATTGGTGTGCGCTGACCGGCAGCCAAACCCCCAACAATCGGCACCCCTCCACCTATAAATAGGCCCTTCCCGATTAAGGCCAAACGGACACCAACAAAGAGAGATCGAAAGCTGGCGAGCGTCACAAGCTTCCCCCGAGAGGAGGCCCAAGCACTCGCAAGCCCAGATCTGAGGGAGAGGAGAGAGATCAAAGCCGAAGTGGAAGAAGCTAAGATCATAGAATGTTAGAGCTGAGGAGAGGAGGTTCCGGAAGACTAGATCTGAGAAGCCGAGGACCCACCTTCACTGCCCCATCGCGACCTTCACTACACTGTCTCATTTGTTGCTCTGGGCAGTCGCCTCCACCGCCAACGACGCCGTCCCGCTATCGTTCAACGCCGTGCCGCGCTTCTCTGCAGCAAGTAACGACAGGTCTCGCTCGCACCGTCACTATCGAAACCCTAGCCACCATCCGTCCATGCCTCTGCCGTCGAGTCATCGCCGAGTGACGTCGTAGCTTCCCCCCTCTCAGCACCACGAATCATTGAGCTCTAGGGTTCCTGCGAAGCCGGGTCGTCGGGTCGGGTAGGATTTCGCCAGGACCAAGTCGTCGGGTCAGGGCCTGGTCATTTTCAAACGCGAGCCCATTTTCATCACATATGCCAAGCATTCCTATTATTAAAAAAAAACAGGTGCCGAAAGAAAAAAAAGAGGTCACGACAACTTGGAGACTCCACTGGGGAGAATTGAAGACTTAGGCCTTTTTTTTTTTTTTTATATCTTGTTTAATTGCTTTGCTGACTTGGTTTTTTTTTTTTCTATGTAGGTTAGTAGCTTTTTTATTCCGTTAAAATAAATTTTTTTTGTGATCATAAACTATTGTGCATACATTACTATTTTAGCACTACACATGGCACACACAACCCAGCCGTCAGACCTGGGCTGCCATAAGATATTTAGGATGTTGTTAAGAAAGATATGGCTTCAAATGCGAGACTAAGTTGTAGAGGTTGCCTTTCTTTTCCCTGAATTTCTTTAGCCGAGGTTAAGGGGGTATGTTGCCAACGCGAGACTGTGACAGGAGGACACCCTTTGAATCTCAATAAACCTTCTTAGTTAGACATCGAGCCACACATATCATGCGCATGTCTATGTGATTGTCATCAATTTTCTCGAGTAATGTAAGTTTTTCGTGTACTTTGCAATTTACTTACCTTCCTGTATGTATTAAGCAGTCCATGTTTAATACCATGGTTATTAAATTTGGAAGTAATTGACATAAAAGTTATATAAAAAAAATTGGCAAAGGAAATTACTTTTAGTTGGTGTCTTTATTTTTCCTCAAGCATGTTACAAAGTTCTTTTTTGCAAGAATTTTTGTTTGTTTAAAAAAAAAGGATAAAAGTCTTTTTCAAAATTTGTTGCAATTCATGCTTTCTTCCCCCCAAAGATATATACTTTTCAAAACAAAAAAAAAAACATTTCATTACCAAAACTTTTGTCAAAACAAAATGTTAAATTTTAACATGTTTACTTCGTGTCTCGAAATTATTATCCCCTTTGACTTAATTGATAGGAGGCATTTGAAGCCAACACATCATATGAACTGGCCAAATTCAAAGATACCCTTCCAAGAAAGCAAGGGCAAATAGAAATGATTATCCCACTTCCAAAAAGGGTAAGTCTTATCCATTGAACAAAATTTGAAAATAACATCCTCTCTCTTCTATTTATAGGAGACAAAAGATATGACATAATAGGCATGGGCATATGGTTAAAATTCAACGCACGCACACCATGGTAGTTCAAGGCGAGATAGTCTTTTCCATGTTGCCTTCAGCCTTCACCCTTTCTTCGACAAGCCAAGAAGCACAAGGAAGAAATTTCTTCAATCCCTTTGAATTGGCTACTGTTAATAGGGAAGAAATCCAAACAATTGAAGCGGTCTCTAGCCCCCTATTCAAAATGGTGACATTAAGACCTAGAAACTTGAATTCTTGTTCTAGACGCATGCTCTCCCAAGAGGTGATTGCCATAAGAGAATTGGAGAAGAAAAATTCCACAGAAAGAAGGCATTGAAAATAAATCAACAACCATCAATCATGCATACATAGCCACGAATGAGAAAGGCCAATCGAAGGAGATGTTGAACTAAGTCAAGACGAAGAGGTTGTTATTAACATTCAGAGATCCTTAGGAATCAGCAAATACAAACTATGAAGAACGGTAATTCGGTATCGTTTCCAATACCCTCTCTCTAAACTTGCTCTGGACATATTTTCTCCTATTGATAGGAAACATTGGGATTCATTAACCAAACTCAATGGTCAATTTCGGTAAATCTTGGTCAAGCTAGTACATGGAAATGACCCGTATCAAATTCACCTAACTTTGTGTCAAAGAACATGTCATCCATGAGCCAATTAAGGAGAATAACCGACTTGACGAAATGAAAGACGTAGGACTTCATGTCCTCCTCATACTCCAAGTCAACTCAATCATTTGCAAACTAGTAAAGGGTAAAGTTGCTCTGGGCAGTCGCCTCCACCGCCAACGATGCCATCCCGCCACCGTTTGTCGTCATGCCGTGCCTTGCCTTCTCTATAGGCAGGTAACGACGGTCTTGCTCGCGCCGTCACCATCGAAACCCTAGCCACCATTCGTCTGTGCCTTTGCCGCCGAGTCATTGCCGAGTGACATTGCAGCTTCCTCCCTCTCGGTGCCGCGAATCGCCGAGCTCTAGGGTTCCCGTGAAGCCGAGTCGTCGGGTCAGGTAGGGTTTCGTTAGGACCAGGTCATCAAGTCGGGCCGGGTCATTTTCAAATGCGGGCCCATTTTCGTCACACGGGCCAGGCATTCCTGTTATTAAAAAAAAAAAAAAAAAAAAAAAGGTCTGCATTGCAGGCCCATTTGTGTCTTGGGCAGATTGCCCCAGGTCGGACCCAACTTTGGATCCGACCTAAGTCATTTATAATATAATAATATTTTTAATAAAAAAAAAAAAAATTATTTTCCAAAAAAAAACCAAAAATATCAAAAATATCCATATTTTCCCAAAAAAGCCAAAAAAGTTAGAAAAAGCCAAAAATGATTTATATGTTAAAAAAAAGACAAAAATGTTTTTCTTCCACAAATGCATGGAAAATCCCTCAAAATCCAAGAAGTCTTAGAGTTTAAACAAGATTAGGTATCAAAAGGGCATTAGTGATTAACTAGTGTAATCAAGTCCCCGATCTTAATATCTCTAGTTGCGCAGTAGCAAGTATTTCTCCCAGTACTTCTCTAGGGTTTCTAATCAACCCGCCCCAAATCGATTAGTGGTGACTCCGTTTTAAAATCAACTTACAGGTTAAAAACATCAAACCATTAAGTCGTGAATTGGTGGACTTTGGAGAGTTCGGGCTAAAATAGACCTAGCCAACTATTAGCCTCCGTAAGGTGCCCACCCCGATCGGGTGCTGAAAGAAAAAAAGAGGTCATGACACTATCCTAACAGGGCTCGGGAGGGTCCTCTGCAGGGTTTTAACAAGCCTCCCATTAATACAGGAAAGTGGGAAATAGGGCATCCCATGGACATCGACATCCTAGATGGTGTCGTGGTAAACCCAAAGCCCGAGGTGGAAGGGTCTGGAGTGTGGGTGGCCTGGTAGTTTCTTTTTGAAACGAGACTTATGTGTATAGACCTATAGGTTTAACTTGATATGTATATAAAGTGTTTTTTTTTTATGAAAAGTTGTTGTCCTGCTTTTACTATCCCTGTGTTGTTTGTTGTCTGGGTAATTATTAATTCACTTCCACATGTGCATTAAATGAATGGGTCAGCGAGGCGTACTACGACGTCGCATTTTTAGTCAATTGCTAAGGGATGTGTGCATACCTGGGGTTCGGGGCGTGACACAAGCAATCATCTTTTAAGATGTCCAAATCATTCATTTTAGTGGATATTACTAATATATTTTTAGCATGTTATGTGTTTGCGATGGCAAGTGGTGCAATGAGTTTTGGAAAGCATCCTTACAAAATGATGTTGTCTTGTCTTCAATTGAGTTTAAGTACACAGGTTTATCGCGAGCCAACAAAACATATCAATATTAAGGTGCCATATATCTAACTTATAATTGGATTTATCATGAGCCAACAAAACATATCAATATCATGTACCATTCCATCTAAGATGTCATAGTAAAGGGCGATGTTGTTGTGAAGAAAATTATGACAGCGAAGAACTCAAGAAACATGATGACAAAGCCCATTCCTTTGGAGAAGCCCGAGTTTTGATGGAGTTTAATTGGCATTTCTAGTGAGTGAATGCCTATTAGGGTGTTAGGAGAGCTAGCATAGATAACGAACACTATAACTTGACTACAGATGTTGAGTAAAGTTATAGCATTGTTAAATTATGTCTCAAGTTTGAAATCATTGAATAATGACAGTCCAAAGCGTACGAATAAATAAAGTCTAAGTTGGACTTTCGTTAGGTCTTAGATATTGTTTTTCCTCCGACATTAATTTTACAGTTAACATCACAAAAAATCCTAAATTAGTTCCATTATGACAAATTTACCATAAACTAATTTTTTAACCACCAAAAACCCCAACTCGGTACACCTGTAATAAATTTTCCCTTCATTAGTCTTCGTTAAATTTGTCATCAAATTGCTAAATTGGATGACACGTAACAATTGATAGGTATACTAGTTTAGAGTTTTACTCTCCATTTTTGGGTTTTTTACAAATGGGGAAATATTCTAGTATATAAGCGATTGCAATTGTGCAATTCTTTAATTGATTAGTGGGTTATTTGCAATTGGCCTTCCCTACGGAGATAAATATATATGCCCAGACCGAACCACGCAAGTCTTTTGTGTCTTTTATTGTTTCTCGTTTTATTTTTCTAGCAATTTCTCTTGCTCTTAAATTCAATTGTTAGGATCCAGTCAGCTTCTACATCAATATATAACAACACGGACATTGGTATAATTAATAATTAGTGCAATAAAAGTTAAACAAAACATTTGGTACTTACCTGCCGGTGACTGCAAACATTAAACTAAGGGTGTGTTTGGTAACCATTCAGTGTTTGGGAACAATTTCTACTTAGAAATAATTTTTTTTTTATTCTATTCCCTAGACAACTTTCTTAGCATTCAAAAAGGTTTTGTAATTGGACAAAATTTTTATTCCCAAAGTAGAAATGAATTTGGTACAACCCTCAATTTTTTTTTTTTTTTTTTGTGAATTAAATTTTCTTTTAATTTTTAAAAATTTTATTTTATCTTTTTATCTTTTTTATCTTTTTTTTTTTTTTTTTTCATTTTCTTCTTTTTTCTTCTTCTTCTTCTTCTTCTTCTTCTTCTTCTTCTTCTTCTTCCTCTAGCAGATCGTTGACCTCGGCCATGGTCGGCAACTTGCTAGACAAGGGCCAGTGAGCTCGTGTAGCCACTGCGAGGCTCGACTGGCTAAAGGAAGAATAAGAAGAAAAGAAAAGAGAAAAAGAAAGAGAAAAGGAAAAGCTTTGATTCTAGAATTGTTTACGAGAACAAAGAATCAGCCTTTTTTACATCTTAATTTTTTTTTGCAAATATATTCCTGGAAACAAAAGCATTATCAATCGGGTTTTTGTTCTTTTTTTTTTTTTTTTTTTTGTTCTAGGGAACAAAAGAAATAGACATTGTTTGGCACGTTACCAAATAAACTCTGATTTTTCATGTGCGCCAACCTAAATGTTTAGCAAATTGTATCAAGTCAACATGTCTATATATTAAGTGGGGAGCCATGTTCAAATAGTCTCCAACTCCTATGTTGTAGGCAAGCTAGTTTAATGATCCATGTGCCATATAATACTTCCACAAAAACATTATCAAATAGATTTTTGTTCTTTTTCTGTTATGGAGAACAAAAGAATAGAAATAGACAATATTTGGCAAGTTACCAAACCAGCTCTAATTTTTCATGTGCGCCGACCTAAATATTCAGCAAATAGTGTCAAGTCAACATGCCTATATATTAAGTGGGGGGCCATGTTCAAACATAAATGTCACTAACTCCTATGGTATAGGCAAGCTAGTTTAATGATCCATGTGCCATATAATACTTCAACAAAAATGTTATCAAATGGATTTTTGTTCTTTTCTTGTTCCGAGGAACAAAAGAATATAAATAGACAGTGTTTGGCACGTTACCAAATAGACTAATTTTTTATGTGCGTAGACCTAAATATTCGGCAAATAGTATCAAGTCAAAATGCCTATATATTAAGTGGGGGCCATGTTCAAACATAAATGTCACCAACTCCTATCGTGTAGGCAAGCTAGTTTAATGATCCAAGTGTCATATAAGATTTCCACAAAAATGTTGTCAAATGGACTTTTGTTCTTTTCTTTGTTCCAGGAAACAAAAGAATATAAATAGACATTGTTTGGCACGCTACCAAACAAACTAATTTTTCATGATCGCCGACCTAAATATTTAGCAAATAGTATCATGTCAACATGCCTATATATTAAGTAGGGGGCCATTTCAAACATAAATGTCACCAACTCCTATATTGTAGGCAAGCTAGTTTAACAATCCATGTGCCTTATAATACTTTGACAAAAAGTGTTAGAGGTGCATGTGTGAGGTGTTAGGTGAAAAAATCCAATGTTAGGATGTAATTTAATGTGGAGTAGGAAATAATCATGATTGACACATAATTCATTGATCTAAAGTTTTGAGTAAAGAAGGATTTATCAAACTTTTGTTGGTAGAAGTATAGCAAAAGTGCCAAAACTTGGTGTTGGGGGACACTTAAGTGTGAAAACTTACAAAAGGTACACATAAATGCCACATTTTTTAAAAATATTGGGACATGTGAGTGCCAAGTTAGGTGAAGGCTCCCGAAAATCATACGTGGCATTCTTTTAATAGTATAACTTGTTTACATGGCTCACATGGAGAGCTGAGTTAGCAAAGAAGAGCCAAAACAATGTCATTTTGCCTCTTCTTTGAATTTTAGTATAAATATTAATTAAGTTTAATTTAAAACTAAATTCTTTAAATATATAAATAAAAGGAGGAGGAGATTGTAGAATGACGAGGGCTGCTTCTTTGAATTTTAATATAAATATTAATTAAATTAAATTTAAAACTAAATTATTTAAATAAAAAATAAAATGAGGAGGAGATTGCAGAATGGCGAGGGCTTGCACAGCCCTTGCCCAATGTCTTCTACAACTTCTTCTTCCTTTTTTGAATATTTTAGTTGTAAATTTAATTTAATTATATTTATATTAAAATTCAAATCTCAAGCAAAACAACGTTATTTTTTGTTTATCTAATCACGTCGGATGCAAAACGACATAGTTTTCGGCTTAGTTAGTCATGTCAACATGCAAAATGACGTCATTTTATACTTCTCGTGCCGGAAAAATGCCACGTCAACATTTTAGTCGAATTTTCTCGCCGACATCACTTAACTGATCCATTTTACTCTGATTTTGGCACTTAAGTATACATTTCCTAACTTTTGACACTTAATTATTCTCCCATGCTAAGTTTTGACACTCCAAATGTCCGCATCTCGACTTTTGCTCTATCAATCTAACAAAAAAGTCCTGAGTCCTTATTGTGGTAAATAGATGATGGAAAGGGCACATCCGAAGCTTCCTATACGCTCATGTAAATCTCCCACTTCCATCTACTTCAAACTATTTAATCACCATACCCCCTACGAAACATTTTCACACGTTCGTTCCATCTTTGATAAAAAATTTCTAGGGAGATCAAGCCATGGGTGTTCAGCTTATTGTGGCCCTCATATGCGCTCTTGTGATACCGCTGCTAGCAGTCTTTTTGATTGACACGAAAAAGAAGACACAAGCATTTAGGAATCTCCCTCCCGGTCCTAGGAAGTTGCCGATCATTGGGAATTTGCACCAGCTTGGCTCCTTGCCTCACCGATCGCTCGCACGCCTCTCAAAACAGTATGGCCAGATCATGTTACTCCACCTTGGCTCTATTCCCACATTAGTCATCTCATCCGAAGATGTCGCCAGAGAAGTATTCAAAGACCACGACACCGCTTTCTCCGGCAGACCCCTCTTTTATGCGGGAAAGAAGTTAGCGTACAATCAATCGGATATAACTTTCAGCACCTATGGCGAATCCTGGAAAGAACTCAAGAAATTAGTGACCCAAGAACTCCTGAACAATAAGAGAGTCAAGTCGTTTGAATCTGTGAGGAAGGATGAGGTCATGCTCATGCTCGATGCAATCGCTTCTTCTCCAGGTCCTGTTAATATTGGTGAACTGTCACTTCTATTGAGTAACAACATCGTGTGCCGAGTGGCTTTTGGTAGCAAATATCAGGCTGATGGTAGCAGTGTAAAGAGCAAATTTCACGAGACAATCCGCGGAATACAGAAAATTTTAGGCGGCTTTTGTGTTGCAGATCTGTTCCCATATATGGCTTGGTTTAACAGGCTCAATGGCTTCAGGGCAAAGGTTGAAAAGAATTTCATGGAGTTAGACAAGTTTTACGATGAAGTGATCGAGCAGCACCAAGACCCTCAGAGGCCTAAACCCGATCATGAAGATCTTGTTGACGTGTTGCTTCGGTTACAAAGGGATCCAAATCAAATGAATGCCCTCACTAAGGAACAATTTAAAGGAGTATTAACTGTATGTTCCTCTTGCCTTATTTGTTCAGCATATATTTCCTTCTGTTCACCTCCTTATCACTCTGTTACAAACTAGATCAAAAAAGAAAAAGATTGGGACTAATTGCCTGGGATTTTGTTTCAGAACATTTTCAATGCAGGAACAGGTACCTCTGCAACCACTGTACTCTGGGCAATGGCAGAACTCGCCTGCAATCCAGCTGTGATGAGAAAAGCACAAGAAGAGGTTCGAGAAGTAGCAAAAGGAAAGTTATATGTCGAAGAGACTGACCTTCTAGGACTCACCTACCTAAGATCAGTCATCAAAGAGACATTAAGACTCCATCCACCGCTTCCTCTTCTAGTTCCAAGAGCAACGATCGAGGATTGCAAGATAAGGGGATACACAGTTCCTAGAGGAACTACTGTATTCGTCAATGTGGCAGCAATTGCCACAGACCCAAAATCTTGGGAAAACCCAGAAGAGTTTAGGCCCGGGAGGTTCTTGAACAGCTCCATTGATTTCACGGGACAGAACTATGAGTATCTACCATTTGGTTCTGGCAGGCGGGGATGCCCTGGCAGAAACTTTGGTGTCGTGATAGTTGAGCTTGCATTGGCAAATCTCCTTCATCGGTTCGATTGGAAACTGCCTAAAGGGATGAGTATTGAAGATATTGACATGGAAGAAGCTTATGGCCTTTCGACTCACAAGAGGACTCCTCTTTGCCTGATAGGAACCCCCATGACTGGTTGACGTTACATTCCGATACTACCAACAGAAAAGTTTGCTTGATTTGCTCCATAATAATGTAGACTTTATTCTGTCTTGTGTGCCTACTACAAGTTTTCCAGTTTCACTTTGTGGCAATTGCTGTTCCTAGATCTTGTAACCTGAATTATTCATAAACTTTGGAACAGCAAAGATCTTAGTAACAAATAGATGCTTTCTTTGTTGGGTGATATATTCATTTTTCTTACTGAACTTCATTGTATCATTTTGGTTTCATGGACTTCCACCAAGGAAAAGATGCGATAAAAGGTTGCAGCACAAGTTTTCTGTCACGTGGTAGTTTTAAGCTTCAGTTTCATTAAAGAATCAAAACTAGAACGATAGCGTTTGTATAGCTTGATAACCCATGTCTTTACTATACCTTTATTGTACAGACAACTGAAAGACATCATTTGATGATGCTGTTCATCTTTTGAACCAATCCTATGAAATTAATTGATCTAGTTCCACAAAAACATTAAAGAACCAAAATGAATTTCTAGATGATCCAAGCACCTTTTAAATAGTCAAAAGCAACTGTGCTAAGCAACTTGTCTACTCAAGTCACGGAAGGAATAATAAAGATTTATTCTGGCAACGAGTTATTTGTGTTTACTTCGAAGAGATTAATAAAGATCGGGACAGTGACATGGTTTGGCTATATATTCGTGCGAACCAATAGATCTTCTGTAGCTCAGCAGCATTGATGATTAAACTAACCCAAAATAAAGCTCATTTCAAAGCACGAATATTACTTACCACTGTCGCAACCTACCCCTTAGTATGGACGGAATTAGATTTAGGGATATTGCCAAATTCGAGCCAATGACCTTGAGTTCACTTGAATTCTCCCAAACCCATACCTCACACGATATTGAACGTTTTGTTTTCATTCAATTAATTTTATACAAATTTATATGTAATGAGTCGTCAATAACATATTTAGGTCAACTGGAAACCTGATGAGATATGGGAAAGTATCTAATTTCATGCGCAACTAGAGATCTTGAAACGGGGACTTGGTTATATTAGTCCTAAGACTATTGCCCTTTCGATTTGGAACTCGATTATGTGCTAACCAAAAAGTCTAGGTAGCTTAATAAAGATTTTTAGGGTTCGTCCTAACTATTCTAAAATGAAAATAATACTCATGATATTAAGATGCACAACCAAGTATAAGCGAAGTAAAAACACTCAAGTAACCCAATATTGTCTCTAAAAGAAAATGACAATCTAAAAACTCCTATTATAAAGCTCTAAGGGGTTGCTCAATTTTGGAATTTTAATTTTTTAAAGATTTTCCAAACTTTAAGAGAAAAAGTATTCGAAGAACTAGCAAAACTTTTAAGGAATTCCAATTTTTCTAAATGAGCAAATTTTTCTGAAATTTTACGATTTTTCCTTTATTTTTTATTTTTTATTTTATTTATTTTTATTATTTTCTGGATTCTTTGAATCGTTTTTTTTTTTTTTTGGTTAGTTTTTACGATTTTCTGATTTTCTAAAGATTTTTTAGTGATTTCTATTAATATTATAGTCAAGAAAAGGAACACGAGCTGGTAAACCTGGCCCGACCCACTAACCCGATCTGTCTACCCAGACCAAACCTGCGTCGGAGTAAACCTAAATTTTTAAACATTTTTTCCCTTTTTTTATTGATTTTTTAATTCTTTTTTTCTTTTTCTTCTTTTTTATTTTATTTCTTCATTCCATTCCCTGCATCATCTTCTTCAACGCTCTCCTCACCCGCAACTCTAACCATACTAGTAACCTCAACTGAGGTATGCCGCCACCATCGCTCTAGTCGTTGTCCTACATCAGCTGTCAACGATAGGTGCCAGCGTTGACGCCAGACCCAGCCCACTCGGCCATACCACCGGCCGTAACCACTTTATCACCAGCGATGATCAAAACGAGCACGCCTTTGAACAACGCTTGTTTTCCAACTACTAAAAAAATAATGGCGATTTACATACACTAGACAGGTACACAGATGATCAAGGAGCGAGATATAGAGAGCTTACCAAAGCAGCTTTGAATCGTGGACAACGCCAACGAGGGGAATGGATTCTGGCGACAATGTCGACTTGTTAATACACGGATCATGACATAAAACGGAATAAAATGTGGCATTAGGCATATTCTTCACAATCCATAGAGAAATCACGCATCAATATAGCTTAGAAATTTGGTTTTGTGAACTAAGTTTCTACAGTTTATTTAAGCAAATCATCCAACTCGTAGTGTGCACGATTGTCTATTGACCCCAAAAGCAAGTTTTTTTTTTTTTTTTTTTTTTTTTTTTGGTAAGGGTAAGATATATATTGACTTTTAACCAAGAAAGCTATACAACAAAAGAGACTCGGCACCAACAAAACTTGAACTCAAGAAGACAAACAAGTCAAATTGAGTGGAAGGGTGCCGAGAAAAAAGAAAAGAAGAAGAGGGGGAAGCCAAACAGTGGCGACCCTCAAAACAAAAAAGAAGGAAAGAACTGACACCCCAAAGGTTGCACGTCTTCCACAAGAACGCAAATACAACCAGGAAAGCCAATGGCGGCAACCAGCAAGACAGAAGCTACAAGAGAATATCCGACACTACAAGAGAGAAAATGGAAGGGTCAAGCCCCCAACTGAGTTGAATCCTCCTATTTCTTAGAGTGTCTGCAACATTGCTAAACGTCAAGGCCTTGTCCTTGACGACTTTGACAATATGGTTCTTCAAGGCCGGCACAAACAAGGCTTGGTCCTGAAAAAGAATATTGTTCCTCATCTTCAAGACCAAATAGCACAAGGCTCCAAAAGAGAAACAAGCAATGCATTGATAGCATTCGTTGCCAGAGAGAATTTTCAAAGCCCACTGTAGATTGTCCAACCAAGACCTATTTTGCCATGGAAGGATGCATCTAGCAGCCCAAAACATAGCAAGGCCGGCAGAAATGTGACATCCAAAATATAAGTGATCAATAGAATCCGATCTAACATTGCAGAAAGCACATGACGCACCTACAATCCTACCATAGGATAGTAAAAGAACTTGGGTAGGTAACCAATTCTTGACAATGAGCAAACGATTGAATTGATGCCATGGTGCGAGCGATCTACTCCAAATAAAGAAAATCAAGGGACGAGGCTTCTTCTCAATTCAATGGCTTCCCACGTGGATGCTATCAAAAAGGAACTAGAGGAGTTCTCCAGCCAAAGGAACCGGTTCGGGTTCTGTGAGAGAATAGGTAGGGGATATGCCCACAACTCCAAAATAGCCTTGGTAGATTGGCCCGATATGGAGAAGAGTTCCGCAACTATAGCCTGCTTAGATAACCCCAAGTGATAAATGTGAATGTCAGAGAAGCCCCAGAAGCAAGTTTAACACTACATTAGGCCTAAACATGATGCATCAACCTTGAAATGACCATAACTCGTGGTAAAATGATCTTAGCTTCAACTAGACTCTTCATGAACTCATCGCCTAAACAAAATACTCTAAAACTTAGCAAGATTGAGCAAAGACCTACGACGAACGGCAAAACCCAAATAGCTGCCTAGATTGGACCTATTATTTGTGAAAACTTTTTTTTTTATTTCTTTAATAATTGTAACTCTTAATTATTAAGAGTTTTCTAAATGTTGTTGAGATGCAAACATTTAGATAAAAAGTCAAGAGAGGCATGATTTGGTTGGAGCAAGGCTTGGTGAATTTTATGCACAACTCATCTCATATTCTTTGTGTGCTCATTTGATGTGGGACTCTTGACATTCGCTAGACACAACAATAGGCATAGAAGGCTGGATACCACAAGAAACCAAAGAAACAAGCCATACACCAAGAGCCCCTCATCAAATAGGCACACAAAGACCATAAGAGAAGTTGTGCATAAAAGCCAAATCATGCTCCAATCAAAGCATACCTTTCTTGGCCTTTTGGCTAAGATTATGTCACATCACTCATCAAATATTCACAGAGGTCTTATTATAGGGCCAAATTGTTATGACACGTTCCATTCCGTGCCACACAATTTTGTCTCTTAATTAGGCACGGATAACTCATATCGGTGGTTTAATCCACACCCAATATCTACTCTCAATATCCAAACTCCATATTCCAACTCAAGGTTCTAGAGGTGACCCCATGAAGTTTCGTTATCGTGTGGCACTTAGTCCCTAACCACAATCAGCAACAATACAAGGTTCTAGAGGTGGCTCCCATGAAGTCATGCTGTTGTGTAGCACTTAGCCCTTGACTACAATAAGTGACGATACAAGATTCTAAAGGAGGCTTACATGAAGTTACATTATCATGTAGCACTTAGTCTTTTACCGGCTCACCACCCATTTGGTTTCCTCCACACAACACATGTGATTGCCTCAACACATCACCTCATCTTTCAATAGTCCTAACATAATCACATATTCACATATCAAGACAAGGGGATCCTTATTAAGCTTTCTTAATATTTTATGTCTAAATAAAAAATAAATAACTTTTCCCGATTTTGAAAAAAAAAAAAAACTTCATTTCATTTTTTTCTGATAATGTTTTTGAAAATTTCATTAATTGATTGAGAACATCTCTTATTCACTAATCGTATCTTATCTATCTTTCAAAGTTTGAAGAAAGAAAGAATCGCTCCATTTGATTTTCTTGAATGACACAATTACAATATATATTTTTGTCAATCAGATATTATCCAAAGCAAATCTTTTTCGAATAGATCCTTATCTCCCTTCAACAACCATCTTTTGCCATGACCATAAACCATTGCCATGGCACAACTTTTCACACATCATCATGGACAAGTTCCAAGCATGCCACAAACAACCATATCATCAAATATACACAAACTAGCAAGCATTGCACCAAGAACACCACAAAACCATAACCGACCCTAACAAGCAGAAACAGTCCACTCACGCATCTCCGAGTTTAAATCCAGAAACTTAATCAAAAGAGTTCCAAAAATTCTCAAATTTGAATATGTTGTAAGGGACACATAAATGAAGACACCTTAACATAGATCTTTCTAGATTAATTCTAGTAAATAGTTCAATCCAATACAAAAACTAGGTCCGTTTCCAAAAATTCTGTTTTTCTAAAATTAGTTTGGTTCAAAGTCCAAACATGTCCATTTGATCTAAAATTTGACCATATTAAACTAAAAGATGTAAGAAACAACTTTTGTGAAGAAATCATTTAAAAAATAGAACCTTAAGAGTTGATAAAAATCTTTTGAACATCAAAAGGTCACAGATTCTAGCACAATCTTTGATTCTATTTGCAAATGATGAAGCTGAAATCTCATTCTTTTAAATCTCTAAAAATATTGAGTAAAATATATGTCATCTCTAAGGATGTCTAAAAAATTTCTCAATAAGGAATCAATCTCAAAATCGCAACACATTTTGATCTACAAAAATGGCAAATGGCAAGGGTCCAGTGGACTGATCCGGGAGAAATCCACCAAATTGGGTTAAACCACCTTCATTAATGCTAATCTCACCAATTAGATCAACACTAATCCATTTTACGGCTAATCTAACCATATTAGATTAACACTAATCCATCTTAAGTCTAATCTCACTTCTTACTAATTTAACTAAGCTAATTAACACTAATCTAACATCCTAAGTGCAATTAACAATCTAATCAATGATTAGGATTTAACTCATCAGATTAGCAAATAAACGGGTTCATAGTGATGGCGGTGAGATCCCATGTCTACGATGACTCCAAAGGAGGCCTGGAAAATGCCAAAAAACACCTCACAAGCCTCTACTTGCTACTGGAGTAGGTTCTACTTCTGCTCTATTTAGAGCTGTTGTTCTTAGTTCTATTTTGAGGCTTCGGTGGCTGTTGGTTGGAGGATTTGGGCAGCTGTTGGCGGGCTGGACGATGGTGGTTGCTAGCCCGCTGCTCAGTGAAGCTGCTGGCTTCGATGGTGCGACAACAAAATGAAGGAGTTGTTGGCGTGAGGGGATGTGTAGGATTGAGGAGAAGTGGACGGTGTTGCTGGCGGTGTGAGGTTTGTGGAGTTGTTGCTAGCGTGGAGAGATGAAGATGGTGGAGACGTTGAGGGGAGGGGAAATAGGAAGAAGAAAGGTGAAGGGGAAAGGGGTGAGCGTGAGGGATGGAAGAAGAAAGAAAGTGAAGGTTGTTCTCTGCTGATGGAAGGCTAAACGTGCATGTGAAGGGGGAGGGGAGGGATGAACGTGAGAAAAGAGAGGGAGAGAGGGGAGACAAAGGGGAGAGAAAGTCAAGCCTTAAGCCAATCCTTTAGCTTTCCAAATATCAAAATTATGATTAACAAGCCTCTAAAGTCCAAGCTGCAGCCACAAGTCATTTTCACTCCCAAAACTTCACCAAGAAGCCAAATTGAAGGCCAAGAAAGATCCATGTAGCAGCCATACGAATTTTATCTTCATTTTCTCTTAATTCTTCACAAAAGCAAATCAATTTGGTGGTCAAAAACCACACCCACTCAGCCTATACAAATTCCATGCATCACCAAACAATCCATTTTGAGTGTCAAAAATTCACTTCAAAATGCCCGTCCGAATTTCTTGAATTAAAATTGTCCAATTTTGATTTTCCGCCAAAATTCTTGGCTCGACAAAATTTCTTCAAAAGATGAAATGAGATCTTAAAAATAAATCATTACACGCTCAAATGTTTGAATCCTAAAATCGAAGTCAATTTCGTGGTTAAAATCAGCCGGACGCGATTTTAGTCCAATCCAACCTACCAGGTAGCTTTTAGGGATTTTACCATGGTTATATCCCTTAACTGCTTCACCTAATAGGTTAGTTAACATGTGAGTGATCAACTCAGAGAAAAAGGACCGTAGGCGCATCAATGAAAAGCCCATTTCATTTTATTGAGACGGGGTTGAAATTCAGAATGTCACGGATTAAATATAATATTTGTTAAGTGCGTGAAGTTCACACAATTTTTGTAGCATTTTGATCTTTTCGTGAGTAAAAGAGCAAATGCTTTTTTTAAAGGGGATGGGAAATAGATTATCATTAGTTTCTGATTTTGTGACTAGTTGTTTTGGTGCTTGGTCTTAGAAATGAGGAACTACTTCTACTTAGGAGTCGAACCAGACCAAGAACCAATCACCCCTAGTCATGGTCACATTTTCCTTCTACCACCACTTATCTCCTTTTACTCATAGACGTCAGTGTAACCAAAGTAATGAAAATGGAATAAGGCTATTGATACCTGATTTTTAGAAAAATGTAAAAATCGACATTTTGATTTCTAATTGCAACAAAGCCCATTTCTCGACCAAAAAATGTTGTCTTTCATTTCTTTCTTTTGCGTTGCTGCTCTTAAGCAATTTCCAATTCATTTCTAAAGAAAAATCCGAAAAGTTAAATGATTGATCTTTGAATTGACTTTTTCATCAATCATTTAACCAAAAGTCAACTCCAGGTCAAAAACTGATTTTTTTACCCCCAAAAGATGGAGGTAAGTATACTCTCAGTGCCAAAACTTATGTACAGGATTCACTTTGGTGCCAAAACTTTGTTTTTGATCACTCAAGTGCCAAAACTTTTGAAAAACGATCATTTCAGTGCCAACACCAATCTGGTTTGCCGGAAATCTGACATGGTAGTTTTTTATTAATTTTTGAAACCAACGTGGATCGCCGGAGAGTACAATCAATATACAAACAAAAAAATGACACTAAACGACATCGCTTCCCCCAAGTAAGAATCATAAATCCCCAAATTGAGAGAGAACCGGAAGTTCAAAACCCTAAATGCCCAATTTGAGTGCATACTCGATTTTTTCTCAAAATTATCAGCTTGCTTTTGCAAATGGATGGCAAAAGTTTCAGCAATGAATCACAT
The DNA here is from genome assembly GCA_017140475.1 of Eucalyptus fibrosa. Classification (NCBI taxonomy): domain Eukaryota; kingdom Viridiplantae; phylum Streptophyta; class Magnoliopsida; order Myrtales; family Myrtaceae; genus Eucalyptus; species Eucalyptus fibrosa. The sequence continues at coordinate 20,900,660 of CM029507.1, forward strand.
TCCTATAAATAAATAAATAAATAATTAGATGGTGATTGTTATTGTTATTATGGGTTACCGAGTCCGATAAGAACATCTTGGACTTGGTTGAATTTCAAAAGAAGATTCCATGAGTGCAACAAATATAGAAAAGGCTTAAAGTGAAAATATTTCAAATGAGTTGATAAGAAATTCTTTGATCCAACAACAGAGGTGATCTTGGAGTTACTTGAAAGCCAACATCAACCTCCACCTACATTAATGAACGACTTGGAGGATGTCGACTCAATGCAAACTCAAATGAAGGGTTTGACATCTCTGGTTGACTATTTGAAGATGGAGGTTTCAAGGCTAAAAATTGAAAGAAACTTTGATTGAACATTGATTGTGTTGTTATTTTCTTGTGTAGTATATTCATATGTGAAGTGAGTAATGAGAATATGTTTGTATGTCTACCATAGTCGAAGACATGGAATATGCACTTCTATTGGATTATTTATAAGTAAAGTGTGTTTTTATCTTGTTGCAATTTGTGTATGGAGTATAAGGTTTTATTGTAATTTATGGTAGAAATGGAAAGTTGGAGTTGGAATGCATTAGTTGTGAGCACTTAGAAGTTTTTTTGCTTAGTTGTGTATTGCCATTATTTGTTTTGGTTAGCTTTTGCTTCAAATATAATGGTTTACTGCATTTTTTATTTGGTAATAGTTTGCTAGTTTGCTACAACTTATTATTACAAACTATGGCGAAATTAAGGGATAGTGGAAAATTCACGATTAACTATTTCAGTGTTATAAGTTGTAAATAGTGATTGCTTGAATGCCAAGTTTTTATAAAAGTGATCATTTAAGTGCCAGTCGCGATTGCAAAGGGATCACTTGTGTTGAACAAGTTTAAAAAAGAAAATAGAAAAAAAGAGAACATGTTAGTTTCAAACGTCACTTGACTTGCACCAGTCGTGGTACATCTTGCATCTTGTTACATCAATTGGGTTGTTGGTGTATCTTGTTTTTACACCAGTTAGGTTGCTAATGCATCTTGTTCTTACACTAGCCAATACAAGTGTTGATGCAATAAGATGCACCAGCACCCAAAATTGCTCATGCAAGAAGATGCAACTCCCACAACTACACCAAGGTGAGCTGGTGCATTTTGTTCTTGCACTAGCACATACAACCATAACTCACAAATTCATTAGCATCCACAACTTCAACTAGCAACAATATATGCATACATCACTTCTAAAAACAATATCAACCTCATAAGAACATTGCACCAACAGCAAAAAATTATACAACATAACTGATAACTATCTTGCCAACATTACTAGCCGAAACCAACACAAGAGAAAATAAAAAAAACAATTATTGCTAGTGACATTGATTGATTCTTTATAAAGTTCAAAACATGTCTGACTTCACTCCTTAATCATTGAAGGTTCATCACCCTCTTAAAATAAAACAATGGCAATATGCACCCTTTGTGACATCCTGAATTTTACAGCTCTGCTTTCAAATTAAATTAATTGGGCATTTCATCGATGAGCCTATAATGTTATTCTCAGAGCTCATCACTTTTGAGATAACTAGATTATATGGGGAAGCCATTAAGGAATTTTAATATAATAGACTTAAGGATTTGACCAAGACTCGACTACTTGATCATGCTTATCTGCTGAGATCATTATGACACAATTAAAAATCAATTTGAGATCGGAGATAGGTCGGTTTGATTGAGATGTGTGGTTAAATGTGGGTGACTTCATTAAATTGAAAAATCCTCGTCGGCAAGGACTAGACTGATTTTTCTATCGTTTTGGTATCATGTGTTTGTATTTGAATCATTGAGATTTTCACAACAACCGAGAGTCGCCAATGTGTCGAGTGGGTTAATTGTGGTTTAAAAAAAAATCGATCACGGGTCATTTGTACTAAAAATTTCTAAAAACTACCAAGTAACCTAGGTCATGCTAAAACGCGCCAGAGTGAAATTAACAGCAAATTTGAATCTGATTTCAGAAATTGAAAGTTCTGTCATGTCACAAGCTATTTTAGGAATGTCGACTCAATCTTCGAAGATTTTTCTGCAAACAGAGACTTTTTGGGAAAAGGTCATCATAGAGCTGTTTTTGTTCAGAAAATGTCAGGGTCCGTTTTTTTATCACGAAATTGGGATACAAGTGGGATCAATAGGTGATGAGAAATACCAATTGGATCTATGAGATGTTGGTTGAATCTATTAAGGCCAATTTATGTTGATTTAAGAGGCGTTTGGTGTCCAATGGAGGAGAAAATACATGAAGTTCGTAGCCTCCCAACACCCATGACTTATGGACCAATTCAAGCCTTCTAGAAGAGGCCGGCCTTGATGGATGAATTGAGGCCTTGAAACACAATTGGTGGTGGAGAATGGTCTTAGGGGACAAATTGAGAGAAAAAGAGACTAAATAGGCCCATTTTTGTTCCCTCGTCTATCTCTCTCCCCCAGCCGATCAAACAGCACTCTCTCAACCCTCCTTCCAGCCGTTTGAATCTTCTCAACCAGCAGAAGCCAGCCATGGCCGCCGCTTTAGCCTCGTACACGCCGTTGCTGCCCCATCTTCGCCCATGTGTGCCTTCCGCCTCAGCCGTGTCTAGCTGCGCCATTCATGTCCTTGTTCACCGTCCAATGAGCTGCTAGAGCCATGTGGAGGTTGCTGGAGTTGCATGGCCATCTGTCCATCACCGTGAGTCTCCGCCATTGGCCACCTAATCCTGCTACAGCTCCACCGATCCTTGCTTCGTTGTTTAGCCACTGGAACAGCGGTTAACTTACCCTAGTCAACAGCGAAAATAGTGGGTTTCCAGCAGTGGTTTAAGCTCATTTTAGAGGTGTTCCCAGCCTCGAAAGACAAGTCCGCTTTGGAGATAGTTGATCCCCGTTGCATCCCCATCATTTCGAACCGAGCTGTTCATTAATTGAGTTTAACTCATTAATCCTCGCTTAGTATGTTAATGATGCTTAAGGTTTGATTAGTTAGACTAAGATTGGTTTAGTGGATAATTAGAACGGTTTAGTGAATTAGTTAATTACCGATGCATGTTAGGTGGCTAGTTTTATGTAATTAGCAAGTAGATAGGCTCTAATATTAATTTAACAAGTCTTGTAATTTTTGCGAGCCCGTTCTGGCATATAATTAGGTTTTACGGGCCTAAGTATGCATTTTTGGTATATATTGGCATTATTTAATTAACTTCCGTAATTAATTAATTATTTATTTTTCGAAAATTAAACCATGACAACCGGTGTCTGAAATTTTGTGCTAATTGCAGCAGTGCTTTATATTTATTTAATTGAGTACCAGATTATGCAATTTGAGTGAGTAGTGATTATGGGTCATTATTCCAAAAATGGACAACTTTGGTAATTGATTGAAAAATTGCGGTGTGAGACTGTGAGTTAGATCAAGAAAACCGCCAAAGTATGGTTATGCCAATGAGGCCGTAATTACCACTAAATGTAGATTATGCCGGTGGGGTCGTGATGACCACTTAACCTAAATTATGCCAGTGGGGTCATGATTACCACTAAATCTAGATTATGCCAATGGGGCCGTGATGACCACTTAACCTAAATTATGCCTATGGGGCCGTGATTACCACTTAATCTAAGTTGTGCTTGTTAAGCCATGACTAAGAGTCTAGAATGAATAATCGAAATGACCGTGTGATGGTCTTGGTGACATGTAATCGACTGAGTCAATTGATCAATGGTTCAATCTGATTTGATTGGATGGTATGGTTTGTTAGTACTTGTTTAAATTAAATTGACCTATAGGAAGGAATAGAGGCCAAGGTAAGCCCTTAGACCTATGTTGTGCTTAGGTAATCTTCAAAGCGTATTTTCTTCCTAATCAAGTCTTAGGGGGTGGAATTCGCTGAGACGCCATCTCACCCCGTTGTGGGATAATATTTCAAGTCCTTAGAAGGCCACTCTTGAGTTTTTTGGATGACCCAAGAGCGTTACAGAGCAGACATCCTATATTCCGATGACTCAAGGCCCTAGGGGTTGGGACTACGAGTTGGTAAGGTCCGTAGTCTGTGTTGATGCGGGTCTCACCCATAAAGTGCCCCATCAATACAAATCGCGGTACCGCTAGGTTCGAGATGGCGAGAGAGAGGGTCCTATTCTAGAGTCTAAGATTCCTCTATATGCTCTGGAAGTCGCCTTTGGGAAAGGCACAGCCAATCCTCCTCAAGGCTCGATAATAGATGTAGTAGACCTGGCTCTTACAGTACTAGAGTCTCTAGTGCAATTTGCTAAAGGCTCCAAATGGAGTGTGGAATAAGGAGAGATCGAGGATGATGATGATCTAGAGTAGATCGGAAACCCCCACCCCTACTTATAGGATTTGTTTTTTAACTGGCTTAAGTAGAACTTGACTTTAATAGTTTGTATCGTACTATATACATTATGGTTGAGATAGCTAGTATAAGCACCTAGAGGGGGGTGAATAGGTGTACAAATAATTTTTCGAGATACGGAAGCGATTCTAGGAAAACGATAGAAAGGGAGTTCTCTATTGATTAACAAAATGAAGTACGATCAAAGTAAAGTAAAGAGTAAGGAAGAGAAAATTGAACACAAGGTTTAATTGAATTGAAACTTCTCCATTTTGAACATGATCTCTAATGAAGTAGTGTCGAATCGCTATATGCTTTGCTCTTGAGTAAAGAATTGAATTTTTGGTGAGATTGATAACGTTGGTGTTGTCGCAATTAATCTTTGTGCATGAATTTTCAATTCCAAAGTCTCTTAGCTGTTGTTTTATCCACAGAATTTGTAAACAACAACTTCCAAGAGCTACATATTCAGCTTCTACTGTAAAGAGAGCTACTGTACTCTACTTTCTTGAAAACCAAGACATTGTCCTGCCTCCAAGTAGTTGACAGGTACCCGAGGTGCACTTTCTATCGACTCTGCATCCGGCAAGGTCTGCGTCTGAGTATCCAAGAAGAGTGAAATCTCCCCTTTTTGAATACCAAAGACCAAAGCTTGAAGTTGATGAAATATATTTGATAATACGTTTTGCAGCATTTAAATGAGATTCTTTAGGGTCTGCTTGAAATCTGGCACAAATGCAAACACTAAACAAAATGTCAAGTATAGAAGCAATAAGATAAAGAAGAGAACCGATGATACTCCTGTATAATTTTTGGTCGACTTTCTTTCCTCCTTCATCTTTGTCTATCTTCAAGGAACTTGACATTGATATATCAGCCTTTTTGTAATTGTCCAGTCTAAACTTTTTGACAAGATCATTTGCATACTTTTCTTGTTGAATAAAAGTTCCTACCTTCAATTGTTTTATTTAAAGACCGAGAAAGAATGTTAACTCACCCATCATGCTCATTTCAAATTCATCCTACATAGTCTTAGAGAATTTCTTGCACAGACTTTCATTAGAGGATCCAAAGATAATATCATTGACATATATTTGAACAAGTAAAAAACTTTTGCTTTCTCTTTTAATAAAAAGAGTAGTGTCTACTTTACCTTTAACAAAACCATTTTGAATTAAAAACTTAGTCATTCTGTCGTACCAAGCTCGAGGTGCTTGTTTTAAGCCACATAAGGCCTTTTTGAGTCTGAATACTGAGTCTGGTTTCCTTGGATCTTCAAACCTAGGTGGTTGTTCCACATAAATTTCCTCATGGATGAATTCATTTAGGAAGGCACTTTTGACATCCATTTGGAATAACCTGAAATTCTTATGACAAGCAAATGCGAGTAATAAACGAATTGCTTCTAACCTTGTTACCGATGCGTAAGTCTCGTCATAGTCAATCCCTTCTTCTTGCGTGTATCCTTTGGCCACGAGTCCACGAGTCTTGCCTTGTTTCTTATGACTTTTCCTTTCTCGTCCATTTTGTTCCTGAAAACCCATTTAGCTCCAACAATTGATTTACCTTTTGGTTTATGAGTCAACTCCCAGACATCATTAATTCTGCATTGTCTAAGTTCTTCTTGCATAGCTTCAATATAGCTTTCATCGGATAAAGCTTCATCTATGTTTTTAGGTTCTATTTCAGAATTAAGAGCCACATCACTAGACTCTTCGTGCCTTTTGGATCTTGTGCGAATTCTTTCATTGATGTCGCCAATAATAAGATCTTTGGGATGACTGGACTTATGTTTCCAGTTGCTAGTTAATTTGTCAGATTGATGGTCACTTCCTTCACTTGAATCTTCAACAGTCACTTGTTGCTGGTCCTTCAAAGTCTGAGCTACTTCTTGGGATTTAGACTTTGTAGAGTCTTGAGCAGGTTCAGTCTCTTCAAGATGAGTCTGAATAGATTCATATTGTATAGAGTCTTGGAATTTGACATTCATTGATTCTTCCACAATTTGAGTCTTCTTGTTGTAGACTCTGTACGCTTTACTTGTGGTTGAATATCCAAGGAAGATGCCTTCATATGACTTTTCTTCAAACTTACCAACTCGATTATTTGCATTTTTCAGTATGAAACATTTACATCCGAATACATGAAAATATGAAACAATAGGCTTCTTTTCTTTGAATAGTTCATAGGGAGTCTTTTTTAGAATAGGCCTTAGAAAAACTCTATTGATAATATAACATGATGTTGAAACTGCTTCCTCCCAAAATCGTAAAGAGATATTGCTTTCAATTAAAAGAGTTCTGGCCATTTCATGAAGAGATTTATTCTTCCTTTCCACAACTCCGTTCTGCTCTGGAGTATATGGAGATGAGAACAAATGCTGAAAACCAGATTCATCACAAAATTTTGTAAAATCTTGATTTTCAAATTCACCTCCATAATCTGTTTTTATACTTGAAATAACATACCCCTTTTCATTTTGAACCTTCTTAGCAATTTTTTTCAAAGTAAGAGAAAGTTTTAGACTTACTTGCCAAGAAATATACCCAAGTAAATCGTGAGTAGTCATCCACAATTACTAGGCAATATTTCTTACCTCCAATGCTCTGTGTTCTTGTTGGTCCAAAGAGATCCATATGCAAGAGCTGCAATACACGGTTAGTGGAAACTTGATTTATTGGTTTAAAGGAATTTCTTACATATTTTCCCAATATATATGGTGTACATAGATCAATCTTTTGGTATGATAAATTTGGTAGACCACGAACAAGCTTCTTTGCTAAGATTTTGGCTATCTGCTTCATGTTAATATGCCCAAGCTTTTTGTGCCATAAGCTCGCTTCGTCTTGGATTGAGATTAGACATTATGATTTATCTAGTTTCACGTCCAAGAGGTAGATATTTTCATGTCTTCGACCCATAAATGACTGAGTAGAGTCTTTACTGGTTCCTGAACAAATACCCTCTTGAAAGTAGATTCTGAAACCGGCATCACATAGTTGATTGACACAAGTAGATTGTAGTTGAGCCCTTCAACTAAAGAAACATTGCTTATTGTGAGGTTCCCAATCTTTACAATTCCAAATCCCACAATTTTTCCTTTGTTGTTTCCTCCAAATGAAACTTTTCCACCATTCACTTGAACAAGCTTTATGAAGCAATTTGAATCTCCTGTCATATGTCTTGAGCATCCACTATCTAGATACCATTTTACCTTTTTCTTGATAGTGACCTCGAATTCAATTTCTTAATCTAAATCCATCTCGGAGTTTGATTCTGAATCCGATTGTGTCATTAGACATATGTTGGCATAATCATCATCACTATCTTCGCACTCTGTATCACTCCAGGTTTCTGCTTTGAGAGCCTTTCAATACTTTTCAGTTTTTCCTTTCTTCTTCCTCAGAAGAGGACAATTAGGTCTATGTGTCCATTTTTCTTACATTCAAAGCAGACTACATCTTTGTTTGATTCATCATCTTCAGTAGACTTGGTATGTTGCTTTTGAAAACTTTGTTTCTTTGAATTGAATATTCTTCATTTTCTGTTTAGCTTTCTGAATCTTCTTATCATGAGAGCAAGCTTCTCATCATCCATATCATCTTCAAAATCTGTTACATCAGAATTATCATTAGGTTTTAATGCAATGGATTTCTTACCTTTAGGATCTTCGTTTTCATTGATTCGTTCTACTTCATAAGACTGAAGAGTCCCAACCAACTCATCAACAGACAGTGGCATGATTCTTTGGGTCTCTCTGATTGAAGTCATTATGTGATTCCAATCCTTGGAGAGTCCACGCAGTAGCTTATTTACTTTCATGGGATCAGAAATTGGTTGACCTTGATTTTCAAGACCATTCATGATTTATGTAAAACGACTAAACATATCAATTATAGATTCTCCCGATTTCATTCAGAAAGCTTCATATTGACCAAGGAGAATGTTGATTCTAGTCTCTTTCACTCGATCGGTTCCTTCATAAGTAATGTGTAATCTATCCCAGACTTCTTTGGTTGTATCACAAGAAGATATTCTGTTATATTCAGTAGGTGATAAAGCACGATATAAAGAATAAATTGCTTTTGCATCAAGAGCTTGTCTCTTGATTATCTCTTCCTGAGTCATTTCGCTAGACTCAACCGTATCTTTTCCTCTTTTTGAGATAGGTGCAGCTTTAGGAATGATTCATTTTTTTACAACGTCCTATTCCAGAGGATCCTTTGATCTTAGGAACGCCTTCATCTTGTTTTTCCATATATTATAGTCCTTTCCATCAAAGTAAGGCGATCTGGTATTACTTTGCCCTTCTACTAGCCCTGGAGCCAACATACTAGCCATGGATCTTTAACTCTGAAGTAAAACACTTTAAACAAAGTGAGTACACTAGCTTTGATACCAATTGAGATAGCTAGTATAAGCACCTAGAGGGGGGTGAATAGGTGCATAAATAATTTTTCGAGATACGGAAGCAAATCTAGGCAAACAATAGAAATGGAGTTCTCTATTGATTAACAAAATGAAGTACGATCAAAGTAAAGTAAAGAGTAAGGAAGAGAAAATTGAACACAAGGTTTATAGTGGTTCGGCTTATTCCAAGCCTACGTCCACTCTTCTGCACTGACAGCCCACCGGCTGGATTTCACTATGAACAAAAGAGAAGTTATAGCACAGCTTTTCCTTGATTCCACAGTGTAGATGTTCTACCACACTTTCTCAAGGTTTCTCACAAATATAGACTCTCTTTTGCGTACAAGATTTCGCTCAAAAGAATTGACTTAACAACAAGGAGCTTCAGACTTTGGAATTCTTATATCATGCACACCTCGAACAACTTAGAACGCTTTCCTTGTATACTCCTTCATGCCATCATACCCGTTGGCACTTACCAAAGGAATTCCTTCAATCTACCCGTTGGACGGAATCAATTAGGAAGATCAATTGAGCTATTAAAGGAACATGTCGATAGCCCATCAATTCTGTTTGCCCATACAATCAGGATCTTGGTTTCCATATGTAGAATCTTCCAAGAATATTTTGCCAATCATCGGATCCTTAATCTTCGAATCAATCTCGATCAATCAAAGGATTTCATTATGTCATATCCAGCCAAGAGATCTTCTCCAGGCGATAAGGTCATATCCTTAATGAAACATCCAGTTCTAGATAACCTTTCTTCAACGGATTAGAGACTGTCAATGAGGATAGACTTTGAGTCTTGAGTCTGACTGTCTGGAGGTCTTCAGACTTTAAATAGCAGAGTCTGCAAACCTTCAGATTAGACTGATGGAAACGTTTTGTCAGCTTCAAAACACTTCAAGAATATTTCTCCAACAATGGTGTGCAATGTATATATGTGTGGTTGTTTCATGTTCAAAATTTATGGTCCTACTTTCGTATCTCATTGTTTTATTGTCTAAGGATTATTTATATGCTTTCGCATGCGTACTAAAATGAAAGGGTCGGTGATGCATCTTGGGACATCATTATTTAATCGACTAGTGAGGGATGGACACGCACTCGAGGATCGGGGTGTGAAATCTCCGTTTAAATGGTATCAGATCAATGGTTAAGGATTTGAGTGATAAGGTGCAATGGTTTATGGGATAGTAGTAGGAATAGCCTTTAAATTCATGCTGGTGCATGTCTATGGTAGCCGATTGGTAGAATTGCTTATTATTTAAATCATTATATTTCTAATTCGGTGTGGAATTGGAAGCAGGCTTCAGTAGAGAAAGCTGAGCCATGAGTGATCAAAAGCCGAGGACTCCTAGTAAGAGGACCATCAGGGCCGTGACTCGGGGTAGGACACTGACCAAGGTCGATACCCGAGGAGGCCGAGGTAGAACGCCAACTCAGGCTAGCGCGAGTGAGTGGCACCACCTCTTGTTGGTGCTGGGGTAGCAGCCTTTGGTGATCCCAAAATTGAAGGGATCATGCAAGCGCTTGAAGTCATGGGAGATGCAATAAGACAGCAGGCACAGAATCAAGCCGCTATTATAGCTACTGCTACTATTGCTACCGCTTGCTACTGCTGCCATTGCCACCTCCGCTAAGGCCGCACCTATTGCCACCTATTGCCACACCTACCAAAGTTCAACTTGAGAATGCAGTGGTGTAGAGAGAGAGACCGATACATAAGCTAGTGAAATAGTTCTTTAAATTCAACCCACTAAGGTTCACAGGTACTAGAGACCTCGAGGCCGTGTCTCTTTGAATCCAAGATCTAGAGAAGGCCTTTACACTCTTGATGTGCACCGAGGTAGAGATGGTAACCCTAGCAGTCTATCAGTTGCAGGGTAACGCCAATACCTGGTGGAGAGCCGCCAAAGAGACTGTATTTCCTAAAGGAGTGGTCCCTCTATGGGTTGCCTCCTAAGGGCATTCATTGAACAGTATTTCTCTAGGAGCGCTAGAGAGCAAAAAATGGAAGACTTTCAGCATCTCCGTCAGGGGACAATGACCGTTGACTAGTATGTGGTCAAATTCGCGGAGCTTTCTCAGTATGTTCCAAGGCTAATTAAAGATCCTGAAAAGAAGGCTCAAAGATTCAAGAATGGCCTTCGACAAGAGTTAAAGCAACCACCGTTGCCATTTGGTTTGATTGATTATTGAGAAATTTACCATCGAGCACAATTGCTCGAAAGAAGCCTGAATGAGCAAGTCACCTCGTCTGGGTCGAGGTTCGATTCGCATCTAGAAGGGATTCGCCATGGGAAGAGGCCCATGACTAGAGGTAGATTTCAAGTTCCGCCCAATAGGAGGAGTGGAATTGGAAAATCGAGGCCGAGTCAAAATAGCCTGTTTTGCTTCTATGGAAGGCAACATGATACAACTTCGAGTCCTCAAAGACCGGGTGTTTGTTTTGGATATGGCCAACAAGGTCACATGATCAGAGATTGTCCTAACAGGCCAAGAGGACAATCACAATTGCCGTCAACGCCACTTTTGGGTCAGATCAAGGGGGTACACACCTCAGAACGCACCGCAAGGAGGACAGCTTAGACCCCTAGTTCAAGGCACGATGTATGCCATCACACAAGGTATGGAAAAAGCTACGCCTAACATTATTACAAGTACGGTTTCGCTGAATGACCATCCTATATATGTTTTATTAGACCTAGGAGCAACCCATTCCTTTATTGCCAAGCAGTATGTTAAGTTGATAGGAGTAAGTCCTATATAATTGGAGTCAGTGGTTAGAACATCTACACCGTTAAAGGATAAGGTGTTAGCTGCTTTAGGTTGTTCTGGTTGCAAGTTAGTGATTGGTAAGTGAGAGGGGAAAATAGACTTGTTAGTCCTAGCCATGTATGACTTTAATTTGATAATTGGCATGGATTGGCTTACCAAGCAACAAGCTAAGATGGACTGCTATTGCAAGGCGATTCAGTTTGACCAATTAGAGGGTGAGAGTTTCAAGTTTGTTGGGAATCAAGGATGACCCTCGATTATTTTGATCTTGTTGCTAGAGGCAACTTGTTTGTTAGACGAGGGTTGTCAAGGTTACTTGGCAACTATCATGGATACGATAGTTGAGGAGCTGAAGATGGAAGACATTGTAGTGATGCAAGAATTTCCAAATGTGTTTCCGAAGGAATTGCCATGTCTGCCGCCGGAAAGAGAGATAGAGTTCGTGATTGACCTAGCCCCCAGGACAAAGCCCATCTCTAAGGCTCCTTACTGGATGGCATTGTCTAAATTGAAGGAATTGAAAGTGCAGATGCATGAGGTTTTAGATAAATGATTCATCTATCCCAATGCATCACATTAGGGGCACCGGTCTTGTTTGTAAAGAAGAAGGATGATTCATTGTGTCTATGCATTGACTATTGCCAACTCAATCAGGTGATGATCAAGAACAAGTATCCGCTCCTAAGGATCGATGACTTGTTTGATCAGTTAGAAGAAGTGTCGATATTTTCAAAGATCGATTTAAGGACAGGATATCATCAGCTGAGATAAAAAAGAGGATATACCAAAGTCAGCATTCCATACTCGATATGGTCATTATAAGTTCACTGTGATGCTGTTCGGGTTGACGAATGCTCCAGCTGCTTTTATGGATTTGATGAACAAGGTGCTCAAGGAATATCTGGATTAGTTTGTGATTGTGTTCATCAATGATATTCTAGTGTATTTAAGGAATGAGGAAGAGCATGAGAGTCATATGAGATTGGTACTACAAACTCTGAGAGTTCATCAATTGTACACCAAACTCAGCAAGTGCGAGTTTTGATTGACTCGTGTTGCTTTCTTAAGTTACGTGATTTTGGGCAAAGGAATCTCTATGGACCTAAGTAAGACTAAAGTAGTGATCAACTAGCCGAGACCGACTACAGTGACAAAGATCAAAAGTTTTCTGAGTTTGGCAAGTTATTACAAACGGTTTGTGGAAGGGTTTGCAGCTTTAACGTCGCCAATGACTAGACTCCTAAAGAAAGAAGAGAAGTTTGTGTGGACAAACAAGTGCGAGCGTAATTTTCAAGAGCTTAAGCAAAAGCTGACTACCGCACCTGTGCTGACCATTTCATCTGGTCCTGGAGAATTCGAGATCTATAGTGATGCGTCATTCAAAGGGTTGGGTTGAGTACTGATGCAACATGGCCGAGTTATTGCATACGCATCCTATTAGTTGAGACCTCATGAACAAAATTACCCGACGCATGACTTAGAACTTGCGGCAATTATTTTCTCGTTGAAGAATTGGAGACACTATTTGTGTAGAGAGAGATTCCAAATCTTCACGGACCATCAAAGTCTCAAGTACCTATTCTCTCAAAAGGAGTTGAATATGAGATAGCGTCGATAGATGGAACTTCTGAAGGATTATGACTATAATATCGTATATCACCCTGGAAAGGCAAATAAGGTCGCCAATGCTTTGAGTCGAAAGTCTTCAGCTGCTCATATACTGGTTAAGAAGTGAAATTTAATCAAGAGAACACGGGATTCGGTGTTCAAATTTGAGGTAGGTCACATTTCTAATCTTATGGCCATCCTCAGAATTGAGCTGGATGTTCAAATTAGGATCAAGCTACTTCAGCCGACAAACCCAGACGTTTAGAAGATTTTGCAAGAGGATACTGATAAGAGAAAAGTTGACTCTCAAGTTTCTGATAATGGAATATTGAGGTTTCTAGGACGATTAGTTGTACTTGACAATGTGGAGCTTAGAGAGGATATTTTGTCAGAAGCTCATCGTAGCAGTTACAGCATTCATCTTGGTAGTATCAAGATGTATCAAAATATATGTCAACACTATCGATGGTCAGGTATGAAGGCAAACATCGCCAAGCATGTCACCAAGTGTTTGACATGGCAACAGGTCAAAGATCAACATTGCAAGCCGGGAGGACTTCTGCAACCTCTTGAGATCCCAGAGTAGAAGTGGGAGCATATGACAATAGACTTCGTGACCGAATTACCAAGGAGTCAAAGATGTAATGATTCCATTTGGGTAGTGGTTGACAGACTGACCAAGTCGGCCCACTTCATTGCAGTTCGAAAGGACCTTAGTTTAAATAGACACGCAGATCTATATGTACGTCAGGTAGTTTGTCTGCATGGAGTGCCAGTGACAATAACTTCAGATCGAGACCCAAGATTTACCGCCGCTTTTTGGAAGAGCATAGTGCTTTAGGTACAAAGCTGCAATACAGTATGGCATATCATCCTCAGACGGATGGCCAATTTGAGAGGATGATTCAAACCCTTAATGTGACTGCCTGAATTTTCAAAATTTGTTTTCGATTAAATAAATCAGGCATTTCGTCAATGCGCCGATAGTGCTATTCTCTAAACTGATCACTTACGAGATAAATGGATTATCTAGGAAAGCAATTAAGAAATCTAAATGCAATGGACCTGAGAATTCGACCAAGAATCAACTGCTCGATCGTGTTTATCTGCAAAGGTCATTATGGCACTGTCGAAATTGATCAAAGACCAAATATAGGTCAATTTGATTGAGATATGTGATCAAAATGTGGGTGATTCCACCTTATTGCAAAATACTCATCGATCGGTACTAGACCGATTTTTCTATCGTTTTGGTACTCGGTGCTTGTAATTGAAATCTCGAGATTTTTACGACAACCAAGAGTCACCAATGTGTCGAAGATGTATATTGTGACTCGAGATAAATAGATCACAGGTTAATTGCACCAAAAATTCTTAAAAGTTACCCGGTAGACTAGGTCACACTAAAAGCGTGCCGGATTGAAATTAACCGCAAATTTGAACTCGATTTCATAAATTGAAAGTTCTTTCGTGTCACAATCTATTTTAAGAACGTCAACTCATCCTCCGAAGAATTTTCGGAGATTCTGGAATTTTTACGGAAAATCGATTCGGATGTTGCGGAAAATTAGCAGAAATCTAGATGGGCTTAATTGAATGAAATTTGGACTTCTAAGCCAAGCCTTTAAGTGTCAGGAATTTACAGAAAATAGTTCGGGATTTTTCTTCAGCAAAAGCGAATCTCGATTTCGATAATTGAAGAAGAAATTGAAGTGTATATGGTGAAATCCGTATGCTATTTTAGAGGCTGTATTTTTGGCTTTAAATTGGATATTTTTGTGGGAAATTAGAGCAAGAAAGTTTTTGAGACAAGAGGATAATCTTGTGTGGGCTTTAAGAGGACCAAACACTCAATTAGTTGGCTAAGGATTATTGACCTTTCTTCCCTTTTTCTTTAGCTTCTGTGCACATCCCCCGCAACCCCATCCTCTCCGCTGGCTTCAGCTTTGCTTTTATTTCATTTTACTTTGAAGCAGCCCCATCTCTCTCTCAATTGTTCATTTTCATTTTGCTGCCATCCGCGCCCCACGCCTGCTCTCCACCACCAGTTGTTCCCCCACAAGTCAACCTAAAACTCCATTGAAGACTTTCCCTTTTGCTGCCCCGCGTCCCCTTTTCACGGAGAAAATATTGGGTACGTCTAACGTTCCAGCCTGGCAAACAAGAAGGCGCTTGGAGCGCGACACGTGTCCTCGTGGGACCCACGTCCTGGAGGGAAAAAAGGCGCTAATTTGAAAAAATTTCAGTCCTGGTTTTCTTTCTTCACGCCTTTCTCTCTCTCTCTACCCTCGCTCTCTCTCCCGACGAACTCCCTCTCTCTCTCTCTCTGCCCTCCCTTTTTTCCGACCGGCGAACCAGCGCGAGCAACCGACGAACCAGGAGGATGCTGGCGAGACGACCGCGAGCAACCGACCGGCGTGCGACCTCCCCCTCTCTCTCTGCCCTCCCTCTTTCCGACCGGCGAACCACCGCGCCGCCCTTCCGGCTCTGGATTTGGCCCCTACTCGTCCGTCCCCTGCTCTCTCTCTCTCTCCCCTCGCGTCTCTGTCTGCCCTCCCTCTCTTCGGGGCGAACCAGCGTGTGACCGGCGAACCAACGCCCCCCTCCGGCTCCAGATCCGACACCGGCTTGTCCTATACGTTGGAACGTTTGCGCCCGACCGCCTCACACCCACCGGCCTCTTAAAACACCCACCGCCCGACCACTTCTCTGTCTTGTGGTTCTGGTGAGGTAATACAGATCATGGGCTTAGTAAATAATGCAATTTGCTGAGCAGTGACAGTGAGCATCAGTTCAGCACCAGAAAGGACATGGGGCTGTAGAAAGCCCTTTTGAGATTGACCATTTTGGCGATTTCCAATTAGATCTGTAACCCCTGTCAACTTCGGCACGTTGGCCGCGCCTCCCATCAAGGTACACGTTCTCTACAGCTTTCACCACCGAGGCGCCAAGCCGTCGGCCCCTGCCCTCATGATAAGCACACGAGATCGTTGGTGATGGTGGATTCTCTGCGTCCATCTTTTGCTTTGTGCGTTCGTAGCCTGTTCTTTTCCGGCTTTTTGCATCTGAACGAACTGTAATAAACTAATCACATATCTGGAAGCTGCGGAGTCCGTGCTGGGTCTCATAGATAACTCAAATTTCGATATGATCATTGCACTGCCATTTATGACCATTTCCTCTAATTTTTTGGTCACGAAAGTCTGCATAACATTTCCTTTCCCAAAATATATAGTTGTTTTTTGTGATGTGCTTACCAATTCCTGTTTTGAACACATTGAATTGATCAATCTATCAGCCCGGGGGAGCTGCACCATTGTCGTCAGCAGACAAGCCAATAAGTCAAAGGTGGATGATCTTGATGCCAGATGGGTCTCATGCCATTTATCCCAAACCCAGAGCTTTGAACCACTCTGAGATACAAGATATGGTCGAGCATTATTGCCAGGCTCCCATAAATGCCATTCGAGCTGGTTAGTTCATGGATTGCCTTACCTTCATTAGTTCCAGCAGAAGAGTTTCCCTTAATGAGTTTTCTGCCTTCGAAAGTTTAGTATTCGCATTGCTCTTCAATAAATAAATAGCAGCTCGAATCGAACTTAGTTTATACTTCTGGAACCCCATGTTCAGGTAAACTTAAACTAGCATAGTTGGGAAAGAAAACGTTCAATCTATTGGCAGGGTGGGACCTCATAGAGAAACCTTTGAAGAGACATGATGGATATTATGCAATTGCTTCGTTGACAAATGATTTTGCTTTTTTGTCCTGTTTACTTGTGAAAAAGCATCATCCAAAGGGGGACATATTGAGTGACGAAGTCTCGCTTCATTTTTCTTCGCAGAAGTTGGTTTGGTCACTGCAGGAGGCTGCCTAGTAACTTTCTGCACTTTTGACTCGCAATTTATCAGTTGAAAAGAGATGGAATAGCACGTCTTATGAGTCATTTGAATGCTTTACTTGTGCTTTAAGCGGTTGCATTGCACATGATTTTTCACTGTAGAGGCTTGAAAGGTTTTAAATCTTGGGAATCTCTCTCTCTCTCCCCCTCTATCTCTCCAAAAACTTCTTTTCAGCATATCCTTTCTATTAGTAGCTTGTATCGGTGAGTCATTGCAATGAAATATCTTGCTTACAAATCCTGACATTTTCTCCTTATTTTGTGAGATCAAGTCATTAATATAGAGAGATGATCATAGATTGATTCTGTTAGCTTATGCATAAATTAAATAACCAGCTACACATTGATCATAGTTCTATCCTCACATGGATTAGTCTTTCTGGTGCATATATGCATAATTTCGCATCTCTAAGGGGACGAAATTTTGAGACATGTACTGATAAGTAGCTTCAGCACTGATTTCTTCCAGACCATGGGTTTCATTTTCATTGAACCTTCTCCTGCTGCAATCTGTTAAAATTTAAATGTCTTCCTGATGTTTCACTCTACATGAATAGGATAGGGAGTCCAGGAAATGGCATCACTTCGCAGAGTCTTCCTGATGTTGATTTTGGCATCTGTCCTCAGCCAAATTCTCACTGCAACAGCCTGCCTTTGGTGTTTGCTATGGAATGCAAGGAGACAATCTGCCTAATCTGGCTGAGGTGATACAGCTCTACAAGAATCACAATAGTGGGACAATGTGGCTCTACGATCCCAACCCCAAAGCGCTCCAAGCTCTAGTGAACTCCGGCATCAGCGTGATCCTAGGCACCAAAAATGAAGACCTACACAACTTGGCATCAAGTGTGGAAGCTGCAAGTCATGGATCGACGCTCATGTTGAGCGCTACTAAGGTGTAAACATCAAGTACATAGTCGTAGGCAATGAGGTCATCCCTGGAGAATTGGCTCAGTGCGTGTTGCTTGCAATGCAGAATCTACAAAGCGCCCTCAGCAGCTCCAGTTTCTCATCTGTGGTGATGACCACGGTGGTCTCGGCGACTATCTGACAACCATGCCCTTTTGTTGATCAATGTGTACCCTTACTTTGGCTATGCTGCAGACCCCACCAACATAAGTTTGGACTATGTGCAGTTCACTGCGCTGGGGCCAGTGGTCCGTGATGGGGACCTAAGCTATTGGAACTTGCTTAATGTGATGGTGGATGCTTATTACGCGACAATGGAGAGAGAGGATTTCCCTATTGTGGGCATGGAGATCTCCGAGTCCAGGTGGCCTTCTTCTGGAAATCGGAATTTCACTACTCCACAGCTCGCACTGACTTACAACCAAAATTTCATGAAGAAAATCAAAGCAGGGATAGGGACGCCAAAGAGACCAGATCGCCGCTTGGTAACGTATTTGTGATGTTCAATGGGGACCTGAAATCCACCGACGTGGAACAAAATTTCAGTCTCTTCTATCCAGATGGAACTCCAGTTTACCCCATTTTTTTGTAGCTCCAATCGACAGGACTCAGCTCCGACACCTTCTTTTGCCATATGCTGTGTAGATTTTCAGAGATAAGATCTTATCACGTGTAACTTGGAAGCTACAGTGAGTATCAATAAACGATGCAATAACCGGTAAACTGGATCACCTGTTATCTACATCTGCAATTCTAGAATCTCATGTTTGCAGCGGTGATGCAATGAATATGGGAATTCTGATTCTGGATAATCAAGGTCAAGTCATCAACACAGCGAAAAATCCATTTCCTTCCCTTGTACGTCTCCCTTATTCATGTTATATTTGTTAGGGCAAAGCACTAGGTAAAGCTCTTGCGAAAGAACCGCTTGGCTTAATCTTCCGATTAGCAAATTCAATCCCACCAACTAAAAGCAAAACACAGCATCTTATACAACAATAATAATCTGAACAAAAAACCTAGTCATGGACTCATAGGCGCGACAATAATTTCTGCTTCCTGCTATCGAGGAAAGGGAAGTCCGTGTACCCAACAGCAGGATCTTGGGTATAGAAAGTCTTCCTAACATACTTGTTCAGAGGTGCATTAATCTTGAATCTCAGGACCAAATCTGGGTTGGCGATGAAAAGACGACCGTACAATACCAGGTCTGCATTGCCATCGGCTATGGCTTTCATACCGAGCTCTCTTGTGAACCCTCCACTGCAAATAAAAGTGCCCTGATAAGCCCGTCTCCAAGCCCTCATCAACTGGATGTATCAATTTGTGTTTTAGTGGTCAAAAACTTATTTTGCGATAAATTTATCACATTTTCCGTGGCGTCAACTCTTTCTCTTGTGATATAGTATACATCTCCATCAAATTCACCTCACACAACACCACATGCCGCAAGACAATGCGTGAAAGAGCTGCTCACACAGGCAGCCGAACCGCAGTTGCGATTCAATGGCTGTACGCAGGAGGAACAGACGGGGACTCAGATTGTCACAAACACGCACCAACTTGTGCACCCGCTTTCATGAAGCAGTAACTAATGTTTGTCCGGCCTAAAAGAGCCATCACATTACAAGTGGTTACAAATGATATTACAAATGAAATGATACACATGATAAATTTTGCCAAAAAGAAAGAACTTATCGCGAACAGAATGTGTGCCGATTCTTGCTATGATTGATTGGTCGACCACACCCCCCAAAGACAAAAATGGACAGGCTCCCAGATTCTTCTAGCGTTCCTGTTTCTTGATTTGTCTGATTTACACTCTGGATGACGATGTCCGGTTTATTCTGTGCGCCCAATTTTGGAGCAGTGGGTTTAGCTCCTCAGATTCTACTGGACGATAAAGGCTTGGCAGTGGTGGTAGGCGGAGGAGCGGCTATGGCAGCCCATGGATCGTCATCCGTTGTTACGGCAGGTTTTACAGTCAGGTTTTGAGGCGCTCTTTGGAACCGGTGCCGCTATGGATCCCCACAAATCATCATCTTAATCTTTGGTGACTTTCACTGCACTCTTTGGCCTCAAACTCGTCACTGAGAATCAAAATTAAAATACTTAAGCCTGCCGGATGTATCGGCAGCAAATAGCATTAATCAAAATCAAAATGCAAAAGTTATTAATTGCAGTAAAATCTCATTTCTAACAACAATCCTTCGACGTTAAAGGACCAAAAGATGATTACCACCACGACCTCTTAACTTGAATACACTGTAACTGGCCCTCACACACACACACACACACACACACACACACACATTCATGTGATTCAGAACCAATTATCCAGAACAGCAACTCATTCTATAATATTCTAGTTACTATTGAAGATCGCATACTCACTGGACATTACAGATACCGGAAACAAATATAATGATTTGAAATGAATTTTTCAAACAGAAGATAGCATTTTGGACTAAAAAACTGTCTAATGGTTCAGTCGTCAAGTGACAAATCATCGGTAGGTCTTTATAGTCAATGCACTCTCACAGCAAACTATGAGCATTCATCACGATCGGCATCAAGCAAAATATATTCATATTACCTGGCAGCTTGGAGTGTGAAACAGGTTGCGACACTGGTCTTTTCTGAGCTGCTTGGATGTTAGCAAGAACAGGAGATGGCTTTGGCTCTTCAAGGGGTTCAATATCATCCCAACCATCCTTGTCACTTTCATGCTCTTCATGAATTCCATTCTCCACTTCTCCCCAACCATTGGTTGATGTCGATGACACAGGTACGGGCTGATCAGACAAGTCTGTGCTAGAACTAGCATGAACCATTGTGGTGCTTGGAGTCTCCACCCCTGAAACTATCCAAGAAACCAATCAACATAACATGCATATTATATTAAATAAAGTCATGGTGATGTACATATCAATTATTTTATCCTAGGTTTATATTGACAGTCCATAATGTAGGAAGAAACATCTTGCGGAGTAAAGGCATGCACTGTGACTCTAAAGAGAATTTATGATCCATCTGGGCTTAGTCTTGCTATTGATTTTTCAAAATTTAGAGAAAACACTGCAGCAGCTGCATATAGTAAGACTGCAAGAAAGTCAATCCTAGCACAAACCATTCATGCACAACAGTGTTGGTAATAAAATTTACCATTACCAAAACCAGCTCAAGCTTTATGCAAACAAATTATAACTAGACTGGTATCAATATCCACTAAAGGCTTCTGGGGAACACATTCAGAGAATATCAATGAATGAACAGCAGCCATACCAAAGCTGGAAGTGGAAGCTGAAGAAGTAAGAGTAGTGCTGGAGTTCGCAGTTGCAACAGGTGCTTGTTCTGAAGGTTTTCCTTTGAGAGTCAAGGAGCTCATTGCCCATCTGCATAATATTGCAACCTTAGGTCAATAAAAATTCATGAAAAAACACCATATAAAAGAGGATAAAATCCTGACTCAAGATACTCCCCTACAATTGCAAGAGAAACAACCACCATTGTAACCTTTGGCCGCCAAGTTCTGGCACAGACAGAGTACTTCTCTAATCATAAAACTTCAAGATTGTATTTGATCTACAATGCTCTCAGATTCCCTATCTCAACAGCCCTAAATCCCGAGAAAATTACAAGGAGAATGCATCCTTTGACTACCACCATTTTCAGTGCTTTGAAAGGTGTTACTGAAAAAACACAGAATTGCTTTCTGTGTTTTCAAGCTTAAGGGAACAGCCAATCACCAGCAGTGTTGTTGAAATCCTATGATTTCAAATCGATTTCACCCACAAAACATTTCATTCTGCAACTAGAAGTGGAGATGCATCTGAATTGCAAATGAATCTTATGATCCGTATACCATTCATTATGATTAGGTACAATTCACTACAATTCAGTCAAGACTTCTACATTTGTGATTGTTGGCCCTGAAAGTTATGACACCAAGATTTAAACATGAATCATAGCATGGATGTTTTCAAATCACAATTTTACTGATAGAGGGGTTATTTCCTTGAATATCTTACATAGGTCGTCTGGGTTCATCTGGCATGATCAGGTGATATTTCTTCAAAATGATCTGTTCAATATTTTTCTATATTCTCACAAATAATAGCTAGGCTTCAATAAGATATCCTTCTATTTATTTATTCTATATCTTACCATTCATGATTCAATCAGATTCACAATTCAAAAAATGCGGTTTAAATTTCCTATTTGAATCCCAATTAACAACATTGATCACTAGTTCTTCCAGGAGGCACCTCATCTGCATATGACGAACTTGCAGATAAGCAGTGACAATAATTGTCATTTTGTGCAGTTGTGAATTTCGTTGTTGAAGATGTGTGGGCTTTGAAAATGCCAAATCCAACCTTGACTGGTTGCAGGGAAAAATTAATTTCGGACTGTTGAAACGATAATAAACTGCTCGTTTCCATTTACATCTACAGACATCTCTTTCCTAGATTGCTGCTGGGATTATTTTCGCTTTTTCTGCATGGTATGATGTGCAAGGCCTAAATACTAATATGCATCACAAAGAATGAACTTTTTTCCATCAAAGTGACAGAGAGAGCCTCCAAGCCATTTCATTTTACTTTCCAACCACAATAATTTGCCATGTAAGCACAATGCACTGCTAAAGAAGAATGAACTCACCCAAGTAAACCTGCATTTCCAATGTCCGAAGAAGTTCTAGTGCTCATGCCAGTGGTATCCCCAGAACTTGTCTGCTGAAAAAGAATAAGGAACAGAAGATTTTATTACTAACTGATGAAAAAACTAAACATTATCAATGAATCAGAGTATCTTAAATAAGTGAAATCATAGCTCAGAAAAAGACAAGGACTGGTAAAGATCTAAAGTGATATAATTAGCACTTCCAAGTATTATACATAAAGAGAAAAATGAAAACTAAAGGGGGATAAAAAAATAGGCTACCTCATTCGAACAAAGTCATCAAGAGTGCATTCATACCACCATATCAGACCAGCAGGACTATCTGATGGATGCGCGCTTTTTGTGTCTGCGCGCGCGCGCGTGAGAGAGATATCCAGCGTACAGGACAAGCCGATGCCGGATCTGGAGCCGGAGGGGGGCGCTGGTTCGCCGGTCACGCGCTGGTTCGCCGCGAAGAGAGGGAGGGCAGACAGAGACGCGAGGGGAGAGAGAGCAGGGGACGGACGAGTAGGGGCCAGATCCAGAGCCGGAAGGGCGGCGCGGTGGTTCGCCGGTCGGAAAGAGGGAGGACAGAGAGAGAGGGGGAGGTTGCACGCCGGTCGGTTGCTCGCGGTCGTCTCGCCGGCATCCTCCTGGTTCGTCGGTTGCTCGCGCTGGTTCGCCGGTCGGAAAAAAGGGAGGGCAGAGAGAGAGAGAGTTCGTCGGGGAGAGAGAGCGAGGGTAGAGAGAGAGAGAAAGGCGTGAAGAAAGAAAACCGGGACTGAAATTTTTTCAAATTAGCGCCTCTTTTTCTCCTCCAGGACGTGGGTCCCACGAGGACACGTGTCGCACTCCAAGCACCTTCTTGTTTGCCAGGCTGGAACGTTAGACGTACCCAATATTTTCTCCTTTTCACGCTGCCTCCGTCAAAGTGCAACAGCGTCGAGTCAAGCCCAGCAAGGAGCCGCGGGCGTTGACTCCTTCTTTGGCCCAATGTCTACAACAGCTTCAGCCACGCGTCTTCTCCCTCTCCCCTTCGAATCCTGCTGCCAGCGAAGCCGCACGCACTTCGGCTCCAGCAACTTCGGCCACCTGCCCCCGTCCAGCTTGTCCAGTCAAGCTTCTTCTTCAGCGAACTCCCTTACTTCGCGTGTCTTCCTTGGTCAAAGCAGCAGCCCATCTTCGAGCTTTCTTGTTCAACCCACAAACCAGTGGAGTCCAGCCTAGCGAAATCTTCAAGCCCAGCTCGCAATTGTCCTGGTCAGCCCAAGTTTCGGTCCAACAGCCCAGCCAAGTGAAGCCTGCGAATTTCCCAGCCCATCCGAAGACAGGCCCACTTGAAGTCCAGCCCAATTCCAGCTCACTTGAAGCCAAAGAAGCACGTCCAAGCCCAAGTCTAAGCCCAGAAATTTCTGTGGGCTTACAAGGCTTTTACACCCAGCTCGAGTGTCCATCGACGTCGCTAAAAATTTGGATTTTGGCCACCGTCGCGCCACCGTCACGGTAAACCGGTTTCCCCAATAAACCGGTGAGTTTATGCACTAAACTCTTCTTAGTAGACTAATGATGTTTAAAGGGTGTTTAGATTTATTTAAGTTTAGATTAGTGTAAATTAGTTTATTTAATTAATTTAGGTTAGTTAGATTAGTAAATTAGGTGGTTAGAGCTTAAATTTAGTTAGATCGTTAGGTAGCTTTATAGTTAGAATGGTTAGGAAAATTTAATTAGTTCAATAGGTGGTTAGATTAGAATTATTTAGCCTAAGTTAGCATTTTTAAATGTTTAATGTACCTATTTAATTAATTTTAGAAATTATTTAATTATTAATTATTTTTCCGGAAATTAGACTGGGATAGCCAGTGACCAGAATTTTGTGCTAATTGCAATGATGTGATTAATTTCTGTAATTGAGTGTTAAATTATGCCAATTGAGTGCTAATTGAAAATTTGAGTATTTAATTCAAGAGTTTATGAATTTCCAATATTTATTCAAAAAATCCCGAGTGTCGGTTTGTGACACCGAAAATAGTTTTATATACTATATAAAATAGCGGAAGTTTAAAAGAAAAGATATCAATCTTTCTGGGTTGAGTTGACCATGTACCCAAACACGACTATTTGACCGTATATTTCTAATATGAAGAAAAATGCCAGGTTCACCATTTTAATTGAGACATTTGAGTGCAAGGCACGGTGTCATGGGCCAAGATTGAGTATTCGTGTGTTGATTAAGAGAACCCGTCCCGGGCTGTTAAGCTAGATGTTACCCTATATGGGATGCCCCTAGACAACAGGAACGGTTGCAGTAGATTCTGGACCCGTGCTCCTTCTAGAAAGTCATTTGATGGAGACGTGCAGTACTCAATGGGGTGAGACGATGCCTAGCAACGCCAAAAGACTGTCGAACAAAGAGTAGGCCATGCTATATGCCGAGGTCAAAACTAGGAACGCATGATTAATTGAGTGAATGTGTTAGATTATGGGACAAAATTATGTGGCACAGAACGGGACGTGTCATAACAATTTGGCCCTATAATCTGGACCTTTGTACTAGTTTGAGAATTTAGTGTGACGTTCTAGTTGTTAGAGCTTCTGTCTATGATATAAATTGTACTGACTTGCAAGATAGATCTGAGACGAGATAAGTCTCTATGATTATATGATTGTGTGGTTAGGACGCTTCTTAGTGTCTTTCCCTTAAAATCGGTGTTTAGAGTGTGAACTCGCTAAGGTTTATATCTCACCTCGTTGTCCGCTCAATTTTCAAGATCGTAGAGCTGAGGACCTAGAGCCGTGCTCAAGTGATTCAAAGTGTAGGTCAGTTAGGACCACTTCTTTTTGGAAAAATAGTCTTTTGTAGTCTTTTGATCACAAACTTTGTACATGACTCAATGTGTATATAAAGGCGTGTTTTGTTGTGAATTTGTTGTCCTGCTTTTCTATCCTAATATGGTTATAGTCAGGGGATTTATTATTCGCTTCCGCATGTGCAATAAAATGAAAAAGGTCAACAACTAGTCCTGAGAAGTCACAGTTTTATCGACCAGAGAGGGATGGGTACGCACTCGAGGATCGGGGCGTGACACTTGAGGATGTGCTATGGGCTTGCGTGCTAGATTTTAAAGGAAGTTGGGAAAAACAACTTCATCTTGTGGAATTTGCCTACAACAATAGTTATCAGCAAAGCATCCAAATGGCTCCTTTTGAAGCATTATATGGCAAAGGGTGTAGGATACAAGTGTGTTGGGATGAAGTCGGGGAAAGAAAAATTACAGGCCTAGAGTTGGTTCAGCAATCAGTGGATGCCGTTGCACTAATCACAGGCAGACTAAAGACCGTTCAAAGCAAATAGAAAAGCTACGCAGATAATTGCCGGAGGCCATTGGAATTCCAAGTTGGTGATCACATTTTTCTAAAGGTGTCGCCAATGAGGGGAACTTCATGCTTTGGTAAGAAAGGGAAATTGAGTCCGAGGTATATAGGTTCATTTGAAATTCTAGAAAGAATCGAGACCCTAGCGTATCGTCTTGCGTTGTCGCCGAGACTAGTGCAAGTACACAACGTCTTTCACATGTCAATGATGAGGAAGTACAAGCCTAACCCGACCCACGTGCTTTATTTTGAAGAATTGGTCATGGATGATCGTGTGTCATACGTTAAAAGTCCTGTTCAAATTGTGGATAGAAAAGAGCAAGTTTTGCGTACAAAAACCATTATGTTGGTCAAACTGGTCTAGCAACACCATGGCATCGAAGGAGCAACCTAAGAGAATAAAGAGTTGATGAAACAATTGTGCCCCCACCTTTTTGCTTAAGTTTTATAAATGTTTAAATTTCAAGGACAAAATTTTTATAAAAGAGGAAGAGTTGTGACATCCTGAATTTTACAGTTCTGCTTTCAAATTAAATTAATCTAGCATTTCATCGACACACCTATAATATTATTTTCAGAGCTGATCACTCTTAAGATAACTAGAGTATTTGGAGAAATCATTAAGAAAATTTAATGCAATAGACTTTAGGATTCGATCAAGACTCGACTACTTGACCGTGCTCATCTACTAAGATCATTATGGCACAATTAAAAATCAATTTGAGAACAGAGATAGGTCCGTTCGACTAAGATGTATGGTTAAACGTGGGTGACTCCACTAAATTGGGAAATTCTCGTCGACCGGCACTATACTAATTTTTCTATCGTTTTAATACCTTGTGTCCGCATTTGAATTCTTGAGATTTTCACGATAACTGAGAGTCACCAATGTGTCGAGTGGGTTCATTGTGGTTCGAAGAAAATCGACCACGGGTCATTTGCATTAAAAAATTTTGAAAACTACCCGATAGCCTAGGTCACGCTAAAAACACGCCAGAGTGAAATTAACCGTGAATTTGAATCCGATTTCAGAAATTGAAAGTTCTTTCATGTCACAAGTCATTTTAGGAACATCAACTCAGTCTCCAAATATTTTTTTGCAAACCGAGACTTTTTGGGAAAAAGTCATCATAGGGCCTTTTTGTTCAGAAAATGTCAAAGACCGTTTTTATCACGAAATTGGGATATAAGTAGGATCAATTGGTGAGGAAAAATATCAATTAGATCTATGACATGTTGGTTGAATTTATAGAGGCCAATTTGTGTTGATTTAAGAGGCATTTTGTGTCCAATGGAGGATAAAATACATGAAATTCATAGCCCCCCACCACCCATGACTTATGGACCAATTCAAGCCTTCTAGAAGAGGCCTTGATGGATGAATCGAGGCCTTGAAACACAGCTGGTGGTGGAGAATGGTCTTGGGGGACAAATTGAGAGAAAAAGAGACCAAGTAGGCCTCCTTTTGTTCCCTTATCTATCTCTCTTCCCCCAGCTAGTGGAGCAACACTCCCTCAACCCTACTTCTAGTCGTTTGAAGCTCCTCCGTCAGCATAAGCCAACCATGAGCCATTGCCCATCGCCGTTTGCCTCCCCTTCCTTGCGTGCACCATTGTTGCCCCGTCCTTGCCCGCACGTGCCTTCCGCCTCAGTCATGTCCAACTACGTCGTTCCTGTCCTTGCTCACTGTCCAACAAGCTACCATAGCCATATGGAGGTCACCGAAGTTGCTTGGCCATCTATCCGTCACTGTGAGTCCCCGCCATTGGCCGCCTAATCCCGCTGCAGCTCCACCGATCCTTGCTTTACCATTTAGCCACTGGAACAACCTTCAACTAACCCTAGTTAGTAGCAAAAATAGTGGGTTTCCAGCAGTGGTTTAGGCCCGTTTTAAAGGTGTTCCCGGACTCAAAAGACAAGCCCGGTTTGGAGATAGTTGATCCCTGTCACATCCCTGTCGTTTCGAACCAAGCAAATCGTTAATCAAGTGAGTTTAACTCACTAATCCTCGCTTAGTAGGTTAATGATGCTTAAGGGTTGATTAGTTAGACTAAGATTGGTTTAGTGGATAATTAGAACGGTTTAGTGAATTAGTTAACTACCAATAAATATTAGGTGGTTAGTTTTGTGTAATTAGCTAGTAGATAGGCTCTAATTGTCACGCCCCGAACCCCGAGCACGTGCCCATCCCTCTCTGGTTGATAAAATTTTGCGACTTCCCAAGACGAGTCATTGACCCATTGATTTTTAAGCACATGCGGAAGCGAAAATAAATCCCCTGACAATCACACAATTAGAACAGGGAATTTACTCGCCTTAGTTCCTTCCTATAGGTCAGCACAGTTCATATCTCAAATGCATACAATTTATGCATACGATAATTGAAACGCCTTACTTTTCTCAATCAACTACAAGGGTCTCAACTCAATCCATCACAGGAGTCTCGATTATAAGATTAAACCATTATGACCCAACCCATATCATGCCACATCTTTTTGTCTCATAATTAGGTGCATCGAACTCAGACAATCATGCATTCCAATTGTTAATCAAGCCACTCAAGGCATTGTCGACATCCATGTTCGGTAGTCTACTAGCATAGCTAGGCATCGTCTCTTCCCCCATAGAGCATGGCTACGTCACAAAGACGACTATCTCGAAAGAGCTTCGGTCCATAATCTACTGCAATGTGCTACCCTAATGCATGGGTAACCCAAAAGTAGGATTTAGTAACATCCGACGTAAACGCTAGGACGGGTTCACTTTAATCAACACACGACCACTCAATCTCGGCTCCGGACACTGTGCATTGTACACAAATGCCTTGATTAAAATAGTGATACTAGCCTATTTTCTTCGTATTCAAAACATTTCGGAAAATAGTCGTGTGTGGGTACACAGTCAGATTGGATTTGGAAAATTCATAACATTCTTTTCAAAATCCCACTAGTTTATATAGTATATAAAACCATTTTTGGTGTTTAAGACCCGACACCCGGGATTTTCTAAATCAATGACGAAATTTATAAATTTTTGGAATAAATGTCCAAAAATCCAATCAACACTCAATTTGCGTAATTTAACACTCAATTGTAGAAATTAACCATACCATTGCAATCAGCACGAAATTCCGGTTACCGGCTATCCTGGCCTAATTTCCAGAAAATATTTAATAATTAATTAATTTCTAAAAGTAATTAAATAAATCAATTTAAATACTAAAATGCCAACCTAGGCCAAAGTCACTAAATTAAATGCCAATACGGACCCGGAAAATTCCCGAACCCTTCTAGATAAATAACACAATTTATCTAGGCCTCACTTAATCTAATCTAACCACCTAACATACATAATTGCATAATTAAATTACTAAATTAATCTAACTAACCACCTAATTCCTAATTAAATAAATCTAAACACCCCTCAGATGTCATTAACCTACTAAGAAGAGTTTAGTAAATAAACTCACCGGCAAATTGCGGAAACCGGTTCACCGCAACGACAGTGCGACAACAGCTGAAACTCAGGTTTGTGACGGAGTCGATGGAGCTCAAACCGGGCCTAGAACCGGCCCAATAAATCTCAGCCCAAGCTGAGGTTTATTCTTGAGTTGGGCTGGACCAAAAACTGACGTTCCAGGCTGGGCTTGTGGACTTCGCAGGGCTGAACCAGAAAATTTCGCGGGCTGTTGAACCAGGCCCAAGACGCTGGGCTCACTTGATGGGCTGACTGCTGTACTGGGCTGCTGGAATTCTCGAAGATGTTGGGCCCGCTTCGTGAAGATCAACAGCGAAGGAGCAGCTACTTCGTGTGGCTTCGGTTCGGTGGAAGATTGCTCGGTCTTCTTCGGTGAGGGACTTCGGACGTGGCAGATGAAAGAAATCGCTGGTGGAGGACGTGCGGACGTGGACTGAACGAAGAAGCAACAACGCGAGAGAGAGAGAGAGAGAGAGAGATTGGGTGGAGAGCTTCGGTGAAATTGAAATGGATGAGTGGGGGTTTACGGTCAACAAACCGATGGAGGGAGAAGCACCGTTGACCGGAACGTGGGGTTTCGGTGAGCTGCAGGGGCGTGCGGACGTGTGGGAGGCTTGCAATTGGCGTGAGGCAGCTGGCAATGAAGAGAGGAGCAGCTGATGGCGTTGGTAGGGGGTGCTCGCGCACGGAGAGAGAGAAGCAGGCGTGAGAGAGAGAAAGAGATGTGCCAAATTGAGAGACCGAAGGAAGAAAAAGGAATCGAAGCAGGAGCAGCGAGCGGATGGGGTGTGCCGACTAGCATGTCCGAGAAGCCACGGAGGAGGGGCCCAATATTATCAATCTTAGCCATTACACTAACTCACTTGTCTCCTATTTCTTTCCACTTAATAAATCCATACATTATCCAATTAAATGCCCAAAATTCCAGCCCCTTACTCAAAACCAAATTTCACAACTTTAATTTCAATCTCATCACTCAATTTCCCAAATTGAGGTCGAAATTTTGATGAAGAAAAATCCCGTATAATTTTCTGCAAATCTCAGACATTATATAGCTTGGCTTGGAAGTCCAAATTTCCTTCGACTTAGCTCATCCGAATTTCCGTTAATTTTCCGCAACATCCGAATCGATTTTCCGCAAAAATCCTGGAATCTCTGAAAGTTTTTTAGAGGATGAGTCAACGTTCCTAATATAGATCGTGACATGACAGAACTTTCGATTTTTTAAATCGGGTTCAAATTTGCGGTTAATTTCAATCCGATGCGATTTTAGCATGACCTAATCTATTGAGTAGCTTTTAGGAATCTTTGGTGCAATTGACCCGTGATCGATTTAACTCGAGTCACAATGTACATCTCCGACACATCAGCAACCCTTGGTTGTCGTGAAAATCCCAATATTTCAATTACGGGCACCGAGTACCAAAACGATAGAAAAATCGGTCTAGTGCCAA
Organism: Eucalyptus fibrosa; assembly: GCA_017140475.1. NCBI lineage: Eukaryota > Viridiplantae > Streptophyta > Magnoliopsida > Myrtales > Myrtaceae > Eucalyptus > Eucalyptus fibrosa. The sequence continues at coordinate 20,931,599 of CM029507.1, forward strand.
TCGACAAGTATTTTGCAATCAGGTGGAATCACCCACACTCTAATCACATATCTTAGTCAAATCAACCTATCTCTAGTCTCTAATCAATTTCGACAGTACCGTAATGACCCTTGTAGATCAACACGGTCGAGTAGTTAATTCCTAGTCAAATTCTCAAGTCCATTGCATTTAGATTCCTTGATTGCTTCCCTAGATAGTCCAATTATCTCGTGAATGATCGGCTCAGAGAATAGTACTATCTGCGCATCGACGAAATGTCCGATTTATTTAATCAAAAACGAATTTTGAAAATTTAGGCTGTCACACTAATATTTATTTAATGAGTCTCGGAATTTTTTCGGGCCTGTTCCAGCATATAATTAGGCTTTATGGGCCTTAATATGCATTTAGGCAACCTTTAGAGTATATTTTCTTCCTAATTGAGTCTTAAGGGGTGGAACTCGCTAAGACGTCGTCTCACCCTGCTGTGGGATAACTTTTCAGGTCCTTAGATAGCTGCTCCTTAGTTTTTTGGACGACCCAAGAGCGTTACAGAGCAAAGATCCTATATTATGATGAATTAGGACCCTAGGGGTTGGGACTCCAAGTTGGTAAGGTTCATAGTCTGGGTCGATGCGAATCTCGCCCATAAGGTGCCCCATCGATACAGATCGTGGTATCGCCGAGCTCAAGATGGCCAAAGAGAGGGTCCTATTCCGGAGTCTAAGATTCCTCTGTATGCTCTAAAAGTCGCTTTTGGAAAAGGCATAACTGATCCTCCTCAAGGCTTGATAGTAGATGCAGTAGACCGAAATGAACAATGGAAGTGTGCCGAATAGTAATTCAAAGCTTCAATCTTGAAGGAAAATTGATAGAGATGCAACTGGCATCGTAGCAGCCATCTTGTAGCAGACTCAATAAGCATACCTTAGGTAATAATAGCTCTAATATAGAGTTGAGATTTATGAATGAAGAGAAAAATAATATTATGTTCTTTAACTGTTGAATAGTGCATGTGTTTATTTAAAGACCTTACATAACAACTATTTAAAGAGACAAACAAGAATGAATTAAGGAGAATATAAAAAATCACAGAATCATAGAATACCTTAAATATATCGTTAACATAAACAAAATAAGATTGAAGTACCTCTAAAGTTGAAGAATAGCACTTCTATTGTTTTTCCTTACTTTACTTCTCTATTTATAAGAAAAGAAATATATTTTCTCTCTTGGCTTCCTTTTACACACACACACACAAAACTCAAAAAAATTGGGTCAAGCTATGTCGATTGATTTTGGCCCAAAAAAATGAGCTTCGTCAAGCTATGTCGGTAACATTGAGCCTGGCCTGGGGAATTTCCTGCATGTAAATATTTTTCTCTTACCGGTAATTAAATTTTTATTATAATGAAATTCATCGGTGACTTTTGTTGATATTGGAAGAAGCCTTTATGTTAGCAATAGAATAGACTTGCATGTGGGCCTCAGTTTCGAGGTCAATTGTCTGTCCCCGTAAGTTGCTTAAATCGTAGCCCATTGCAATCGGGCATTAAAACGTCTAATTTGTCCGTAAGATGCACTTTACTAGTTTCAACACAGCGGGTGGACGAGAAATGTGAAGAAACTAGTACCTAAAGAGCAGGTTTGGAGAAAATAAGGCAAAAGATGGACTATAAACTTCAAAATACCTTGGGAACTAGTCTTAGATCGCCAAGAATCGGTCAAAAAGTTCTCAAACCGGTAAGAAAAGTGCCTCAGAACCGGTAAATTGGGTCTAACTGAACTGGTCATCACCGGTCCTATCAACAATCAACGGTCACATGTTGACGTGGCGGTGCTGATGTGGCGGATGACATCAGCACGCAGGAGGAGCTTTTGTCTCGTAGAGCTCTGATGATGCATGGATCTCACGTGCAATGGCTTCTGGCGGTGCATATGGCGTGTGCGACGGATTATGGCAACAAAATTTGAGTGGCGGGCTCTGGTGACGATGGCGAGTCTAGTAATGGTGTTAGCTTTTCGAAAGAACAACCAAAATGTGTCAAAATAGTGCTGAAATGTAGTAGGCTCAGTAGATTAGGATCTGGTTCGGCATAAGGCCGGTGAGTCTGGTGCTGTTGTATGTCTTCCCAGATGAGCAACGAAAAGAGTCACGAACAGCAGCTGAAGTTGAGGGCTTGGCAAAGAAATGAGAGTGACGTGGCCGATGTGGTTACCTTTGTGATGACCACCGTGGAGAAAAATATGGCCGATTCAGCTGGCATTATTATGATTCAGACTCGATGGACGCTCCCTCAAAAACACAATGAGACTTTGATACCAGATGAAAATTGTGATGAGAAAAAAAAATGTAATATTTTATATATTATCGAATATGGAGTATGGAGTGGTTTATAATTACTAGATAACTATCTAATGTAGCACAATATCAATTACAATTACTATGTACCAATGAAGGAAAATATACAAAATCTCATAAATATACTAAAATGCGGTTGCTCTATCTGCATTTTTGTTTGTGTCTTTTGTTTGTTTCCAAGCTTCTTCTTTCGCTTCAATTTTGGTTTGGTCTGCTTTAAAATTTGAAGTTAGCAGTCTAGATCCCGGCATTGCTGTTGAATTAGTTCCGAGACTCCCATAAATTATTGGAAACTCTAGTGGTGGAGCATACTTTCCGAAGATCGGTAATTCCTTACAAGCATTATTGGGAAGACCGAGCATTTCTCGTAATTACTGTTCTGGATCTGAATCAGCATTCTACATTCCTTCCATTAGATCGTCAGCGATCCTACTTCTCTGGTCAATGACCTGACATTTTGATTGTTCTCTTTCTGGTGATTGCTCGTTCCATTCACCGGTTACTTTCATGAGCGTTATTGTGTTCTAGTGTATAGTCAACCCTTCTGGCAGCGAAGAAACTTAAGTCAATAGTTATGCCGGGCTTCATTAAGATCTCTTTCGTGGTCTTTACGTAAGAGTTTTCCTAATGTGGAATACATTAATTAATATTGTAATTTACTATTTGTACGGCTACCGTAAAATAGGGCTGGTCTAAGGTGAGATAGAAGGTTTCTTAATTAATATAATATGTGGCTGGCTAGTGTGGGGCCGAGTTGAGCCTAGCCCATAATGAGGAGGCTTGGTTGAAAACTTTATAAATAATACTCAAGTCTCTTCTCTAACCCTAATTCTCACATATATTCTCACCTAAGGGGCGTTTACCTAACGCTACACGTGAGGGGACCGTCTCATTGAGCCAATGATACGAAGGGCAATAGAGGAGAATGACTTGCGTGTGAAATATTGTGTTTCCGCTTCCGCTTCAAGAACAATGGATCTCAAAACATGTGCGTTAATCTTTCTACTCAATTATGCATGTCCTCGTTTTAGTTATGGAGATCTTGGGGTCGCGCAATTTGCGCCCAACATATGGTATCAGAGCCTCCATAATCCTAGAACACGAACGCAGAGGATTTTGTCATGATTTGAGATTTTCGAGATTTTTCGTTCAATAAAAATTAAATTAAATTATATATTCGGACTGGGCTTGACAAGACGAAGAGAACAGTAGACGGCGCGTCGCCGGAGGAGGCCGCATGCGTCCCCACGCGCGGCCACGCGCCTCCTGGGCGTCGAACATGCGCCGCATGTGAGATCCACGCGCCGCGCACTCAGGCGGCGTGTGAAGTGTCCGTTCGGCGCGTGGTTGGTGGTGTTGGATTCATATTGCCATGTTCTATCTTGTGGTGTATTTATTTTACATGTTTGATGATTTTATGGATGCGAGAATATATACAAAACCCTAAATACGTGAATTTTTAGTTTATTTTTTTGCGTATTTTTCTTGTATTTTCTGTGTTTTTGGAAATACATGTGTTGGGTTACTGGTATGTTATCACATAAATATTATAAAAGTGTGATTCATTAATAAAAATTAAACTTTATTGTATTTTATTAATGAATAAGGCAGTGTAATTAACATGGCATGTGATTTGAGTGATATGATGCCCCTATCACTAAAGTTAAAATCACATGTATATGATGTATATGAGATGTAAAGATTATATCGCTAGGATAAGAGAGTTTCAAGGATTCGTTTGAATTGTGACCACCAAAGTGGCACACTTGATTGGGTTTGAGAAATTTTGATCTCGTATATTGATTGGGATGTCTCATGGTCTAATGCATAGTCATACTCCCAAAGGAGGTGATTGTGTATTAGTTAATGGAGGGATACATGATGGTGTGGTGGAGGAGTGACCGATCCTAATGGTTCATATATCCAAAGGTGACGAATTCACGAAAATTGGAATATATTCTCATAACCGCTATTATGTGGGGAGTGTACAATTGCATGCCATGTATTCTGTCCAAAGGTGATTATGTGATTTTGCATGTAATTCTCTAGATATGTACTTGTACGTTAAGTTACACAATGCTCACATGATGCTAATTATATATACTACTTGTCAAAACAGTCACCTTTTCTATAAACGATAACTTCGCCACTATTGAGGTTCTTTCTGGTTCAAACTTTAAGAAATGGAGAGAAGATTTTCTGTTTGCTATGGAGATGGTAGATGTTCATATAGCTCTTATTATCGATCGGCTGGCAGATCTTACTGCTGAGAGTACAGAAGCTCATAAAGCTCATTTTACTGCTTGGGAAAAGAGTAATATAATTTGCTTGCTATCGATGAAGCGTTCCATTTAGAAACACTTGAAAATTGGTTTGCCTACAGACTGCACTGCTAGGCAGATGATGGAAGCCTTGATGGCTAGAAACCGTGTGTCGCCTAATGCTGAGATAGGAACACACCTGTAAACACTATTTACTATGAAGTATGATGGTTCTGGTGGAGTAAGAGATTATGTTATGAGAATGGTAGATTTGCAGACAAAACTTGAGGCTCTTAATGTTGTTATTCCCACTACTTGCATTGTGCATCAAGCTCTAAAGAATCTTCCTCCTGATTTTGGGATTATCAAAACCAATTATAGTTTCCAAGATGAAACCTGGTCAGTTAATGACCTAATTGCAAGGCTGGTGGCAGAGGAAGAAAAATTGAAGAAAGACAAAGGGCACGTTGCCGTTTATGCTTCTAACTTTGGCAGTGATAAGGAAAAGAATGTGAAAACTTATACTCATAAGGGCAATTCTGAAGTTGCTAGACCTTCCAACAATAAAGGAAATTCTGAAGATGCTGGACCTTCTAACAGTTTGGGTCCCAAGAAAACATTCACCAAGAAGGATGGTGTTTATTACTATTTTTGTAGGGAGAGAGGACATATAAAGAAACCCTGCAGCAACTTTAAGACTTGGTTGTCTAAGAGAACTAAGAGTGAGTCTAAAGGTAATGATTCTTTGGCATTTATTTATGAATCCAATCTATTTGAAGTTCCGACCAATTCTTAGTGGCTAGATAGTGGTGCAACTAATCATGTTGCATTTACCATATAGGGGTTCATAAACCGAAGGACGCCAAATCAGGATGAATCAAAGTTCACTGTTGGAAACAATGTTGGAGTTGACGTTGAGTTCGTGGGAGATGTTATTTTGATTTTAGATTCTGGTTTTTGGATGGTGTTAAGAAACACTTTTTACATATCTTCTTTTAGGCGGAATTTAGTTTATGTGTCTTGTTTGGACATGTGTGGATACTCTTTTGAAATAAAGAGTAATATTATTTCCATGTTTTATGATCCAAATAAGATTGAGTGTTGCAATTTATCTGATGGATTATATCGATTGAGTTTATCTCCCAATGATATGTACGTTGTTTATTCAGTTGAAAAAGTTGTTTCCAAAAGGCCTCTACCTAAGGAACAGTCTTATGCATTGTGGCATAAACGTCTTGATCATATCTTTAAAGAAAGAGTAGAAAGGCTTATAAAGACTGACATCTTGCTTCCTCTTAAAGGTGATTAAGAGACTTGCATAGACTGTTGTAGAGGAAAGATGACTAAGATAAAGAAGAAATCTGTTGTACGAAGTTCAGACTTGTTGAAGGTTATTCACACTGATATTAGTGGACCATACACAGCTACTTTGTGCATAAATTTTTATTTCATCACATTTATTGACTACTATTCCCGATATGGATACTTATACTTGATTAAAGAAAAGTCTGAGTTTCTTGACAAATTCAAGATTTTTTAGACTGAAGTGGAGAAACAGTTGAGAAAAGTTATAAAGATTGTCAAATCTTATCATGGTGGTGAGTATTTTGGTAGGCACGGTGATGTAGGACAATTTAAAGGGCGGTTTGCTAAATACTTAGAGGATTCTAGGATAATAGGTCAGTTTACAATGCTCGGAAGTCCTGAACAAAATGGTGTAGCTGAAATACACATTCGTACTCTTATGGACATGATGAGAAGTATGATTAGTAGGACCAATTTACCTAATTTTTTGTAGGGTGAAGCTTTGAAAACATCTATTTATATTCTAAATCGTGTTCCACTAAAGCAGTTCCATTTACCCCTTTTGAGTTATGGACTGAACATAAACTTAGCTTGAATCATCTTAAAGTTTGGGGATATCCAATAGAAATGAAGTTATATAATCCAACATTGAGTAAACTGAATTCTAAAACTACTCAGTGTTATTTTGTGTCTTACCCAGATCATTAAAAGGGATATCGGTTTTATAGCCCTAATGGAGGTACAAGAATTGTGGAATCTCAGACTGCAAAATTTCTAGAATTTGATGTAGCTAATAAAGGTAGTTGCTCACAAGCTATTGAAGATGATAGTATGGTGGGGATTATTGGATCCTTGTCTCAACCTATGCAGACAACTATAAAGCTTCCTGCGCCACAAACTGACCCTGTTGTGGCTTAGGATTCTATTGTTGAGACAGTTCCTAATGAAATTCCTCAAGCCCCTCAAATTCAGAATGAGGTTGAAGAAGCTCCACTCAGAAGATCAACTAGGGAAAGACACCAGACTATGTTATCTACCTAGGAGAGCATAATTATGATATTAGTTGTGTTGTTGATCTGGTAACTTATACGGATGCCATCTCATGTCCTCAATTAGATTTGTGGCTAGATGCGATGAAAGATGAGATGCAATCTATGAAACACAATGGTGTTTGAGAGCTTGTTGAATTACCTAAAGGTTGTAAACCTACTGGCTGCAAATGGGTATTCAAGACTAAAATGGATACCAAAGGAAAGATTGAAAAGTTTAAAGCTAAACTGGTAGTTAAAGGTTTCACTCAAATAGAAGGAATAGATTATGAAGCAACATTTTCTTCAGTTTATTCTAAAGATTCTTTTAGAGTGATCTTGGCATTGGTAACTCATTTTGATATGGAGTTACACCAAATGGATGTTAAGACTGCTTTTCTGAATGGAGACCTTGATGAGGAGGTTTATATGGTGCAGTCTGAAGATTTTGCAGCAGATGACTCAAGTAAGCTTGTTTGTAGATTGAAAAAGTCTATCTATGGCCTTAAGCAAGCTTCTAGACAGTGGTATTTCAAGTTTCATAGTGTTGTTACTTCATTTGGATTTATTGAGAACAGAGTAGATCAATGTATATACACTAAGGTCAGTGGGAGGAAATATATTTTTCTCATACTTTATGTAGATGATATTTTGCTTGCTAGTAGTGACATTGGTTTACTGCATGAGACAAGATGTTATCGAAAATTTTTGACATGAAAGATCTCGGTGAGGCGTCTTTTGTTCTTGGCATTGAGATCCATAGGGATTAGTCACGTTGTTCATTAGGTTTGTCTCAGAGGGCGTATATTGATCGCGTTTTAGAAATATTCAATATGCATGATTGCAAACTAGGAATTACTCATGTTGTTAAGGGTGATAAATTGAGTATTTCACAATGCCCTAATTCAGATTTTGAGAAAGCTCAAATGAAGGATATACCTTATGCTAGTGTGCTTAGAAGTATCATGTATGCTCAAGTTTGCACTAGGCAAGATATTGCTTTTGCATTAGGGCTTCTAGGCAGATATCGGTCTAATCTAGGACGCGATCACTAGGTTGCTGCCAATAAAGTTTTAAGGTACTTAAAGAGAACAAAAAATTATATGCTGATTTATACACATGTTCCAAACTTGCAACTAGTAGGGTATTCAGATGCAAATTTTGCTTGTTGTCAAGATGATAAGAAGTCAACAACAAGATACATATTTAGGTTGGCAGGAGGTGTAGTATCATGGAAGAGTGAAAAACATAAATCCATATCTTCTTCTACCATGCAAGCGGAGTTTGTAGCATGTTTTTCAGCTGCTACTCAAGCTATTTGGCTCCGGAACCTCATTAGGGAGTTATCTATTTTTGATTTTGTAGATAGACCCATACAGTTATATTGTGACAATAATTATGCAGTGTTGTTTATTAATAACAACAGAAGTCTCAAAGGGTCTAAACACATGGAGGTCAAGTTTTTGACTATAAAGAAATTAGTGCAAAATAGTGACGTTGCAGTAGATTATGTTCCCACATATGATATGGTTGCAGATCCACTAACTAAAGGCCTACGCCCATGTGTTTTTGATCGACATGTTATTAGCATGGGCCTAGGAGCGTCTTGGGATACTGTTATTGAGTGAGAGCTGTATTTTATTTTTCTTTGAATAAAGTTTACATCGATTTTGTTACAATTTATAACATTTTGATATATATATATATATATGTCAACTTTTGCATTTAATAAATTTTATTTTGAATAGATTGTTATTATGTTGATATATATTGTTAAAAGTCTCAAGATATTGCTTAAACCTTGAGTGAAAGCTAGGGGCATCCGAGCATCCGGTTATTAGCCTTGTGCATATGTCTTGTAATAAATAAAGAAATGTTAACCGTAAGGACAAGACATATGTGGGTTCATTAGAATCATAAAACATTATCTAGTGGCACAAGTTTTTTTTTATGTCGCCTAAGGTAAGAGAATGGTGACTGACAAATGAGATCTCTCTATGAGAGATGTTATCCATTTTCCACACTACCATATTGAATCAATATCAATAAAGTTGAGAGCACTCGTGATCATGGAAGGCTCTGTGTGTATACATGCAGTTACCGCCATGATTCAGTGTTTGAGATTTTATGGGATATGATTGACTATTAAGAATTATCTCTGAACCAATGTGCGCACATAAGATACGATTTCAATTAATATAGTCCAAGTGGGAGAATGTAAGAGTTTTCCTAATGTGTACTATATTAATTGATATTGTAATTTACTGTTTTTATGGTTACCGTAAAACATGACTGGTCTAAGGCGAGATAGAAGGTTTCTTAATTAGTAAAATATGGGGCTGGCTAGTGTGAGCCGAGTTAAGCCTAGCCTGTAATGAGGGGGCTTGGTTGGAAACTCTATAAATAGTGCTCAAATCTCTCCTCTAACCCTAATTCTCACATATATCTTCATTTAAGGGGCGTTTACCTAACACTACACGTGAGGGGGCCGCCTCATTAAGCCAGTGATACGGAGGGCAATAGAGGAGAAGGACTTGCGCGTGGAACATTGTGTTTCCGCTTCCGCTTCAAGAATAATAGATCTCAAAACAAATGCGTTAATCTTTTTACTCAATTATACATGTCCTTGTTTTAGTTATGGAGATCTTGTGGTCGCGCAATTTGCGCCCAACACTTTACACTGTATTTCGTAAATGATCCGGCCATTGATAAGTGTGTTTAGGATATGCAAATCTAGTTTGAGACTTTCTATTCCATGGATCTAGTAATGGCTTTTGCGCCTACGGAACAATCTCCAGGCGTCATCCGCATATATATCCAAAAAGGAACACGTAGTTTGAAACAAGGTCAGAACGAGCAGCATCACCGCAGCGACCACGGAGATCCCAGACCACGGGTTGCTGAAGTAGTCTCAGTGGAGGATGACCCTCCACCGGTAACAAGCAGCCTTCCACTGGTGCCACCGGTTCCTGCTGTACACATTCAGGCTCTGGCACTGGCTCGAGTAGACGAACTCGCTAGAGTCCCTCATGGTCTCCTTGTACATGCTGTTGAAGAGATGAGCCACATCATCCGCGCTTCCAAGCCGATTTTCCAAAATTCCACAGCTGATTAGAATGTCGATGTCTTCGGGCGTGTTAATGAGGCTGTCCATGAGAATGGCGTAGCTGCTGATGTACTTTTCATCATGGTGGCACTGCTCATACGCAATCATGTTCTCGAAGTACGGCTTGGTCCACTCGTGCACAACCACATGCCGCATCACAAGTATACCATCCTTGAATTCAACATCGAGCACGGAGGAGGTTCCCTCGCCCTGTCTGAACTTGACCCCGGCCTCTTGCAGCTCCTTCGCACTCCGAGTCAGCTGGAATTTCTTGCCCTTTTTGTGCGTCACGCGCTGAGGGAATGCAGGCAGTTGCATGGTTCGCACGTAGTCCACCAGGTGCTTCACGTGAACTCTCGTGCTTGCAAGCTCATGCCCGTGCAGGACGTCTCTGAAGTACTCGTAGCTAAGCTTGAAGAATGTGACAGTGGTACTCAATGTGGTGAGGCTGAATAGATTCTCAAGGACAAAGAACGGGACTTGATTTTCCAGCAGCAGGAGGTCATGGAATACAGCGTTGCTCATCCACTGCTTGCTGAATATCTGGTCGTTCAGGTCTTGGTGCTCAGGGTCGTGGTTCCAGTAATGGTTCGTTATGAACAGCTCAACTAAAAAAACTGCGTCCACTAAGATAATTTCTACGAGCTCATAGCTGCCTTGGGTGAGCTTTTCTTGGTAGCATTGCCGAATGCGGTCTTCTGATTCGCTGATCATTCTGGTACAAGCTAGGAGGTCGGCCTTGCAACGGCGAAGGAAGCTTGTCACGTACCTCAGTTTGATCTCCTCCATGAGCTGAAGCTCTTTCTTACCATAGTGGAACGGCCCGATAGAGATGACTTGAGGCGTGTAGGCCTCTGCGTTACCTCTACGCAACTTCTCAGGCACTCGATAGATGCAACGCTCGGTGGACAATGGAGGCAAGTTGTCCATCTTTGTCTTCATGGTAAACGCAACTTTCTTGACAATCTGACTCGTGTTCATGCTGTACGTGTCCAGGCTCTGGCACTGGCTCGAGTAGATGAACTCGCTAGAGTCCCTCATGGTCTCCTTGTACATGCTGTTGAAGAGATGAGCCACATCATCCGCGCTTCCAAGCCGATTTTCCAAAATTCCACAGCTGATTAGAATGTCGATGTCTTCGGGCGTGTTAATGAGGCTGTCCATGAGAATGGCGTAGCTGCTGATGTACTTTTCATCATGGTGGCACTTCTCATACGCAATCATGTTGCTGAAGAACGGCTCGGTCCACTCGTGCACAACCACATGCCGCATCTCAAGGGTACCATCCTTGAAGTCAACATCAAGCAGCGAGGAGGTTCCCTTCCCGCATGTGAACTTGACACCAGCCTCTTGCAGCTCCTTTGCACTCCGAGTCAACTTGAAGTTCTTGCCATTTTTGGACGTCACACCCCGTGGGAACGAGGGCAGTTGCAGGGCTCGCACGTAGTCCACCAGGTGCTTCACCTGAACTCTCATGCTTGCAAGCTCATGCCCGTGCAGGACGTCTCTGAAGTACTCGTAGATAAGCTTGAAGAATGTGACAGTGGTACTCAATATCGTGAGGCTGTATAGATTCTCGAGGACAAAGAACGGGACTTGATTTTCCAGCAGCAGGAGGTCGTGGAATACAGCGTTGCTCATCCACTGCTTGCTGAATATCTCGTCGTTCAGGTCTCGGTGCTCAGGGTCGTGGTTCCAGTAATGGTTCGTTATGAACAGCTCAACTAAAAAAATTGCGTCCACTAAGATAATTTCTACGAGCTCATAGCTGCCTTGGGTGAGCTTTTCTTGGTAGCATTGCCGTATGGGTTCTTCCGATTCGCTGATCATTCTGGTACAAGCTGGGAGGTCGAACTTGCAATGGCGAAGGAAGCCTGCCACGTACCTCAGTTTGATCTCCTCCGTCAACTGAAGCTCTTTCTTACCATAGTGGAACGGCCCGATGGAGATGACTTGAGGCGTGTAGGCCTCTGCGTTTGCTCTACGCAACTTCTCAGGCACTCGATAGATGCAACGCTCGGCGGAAAATGGAGGCAAGTTGTCCATCTTCGTCTTCATGGTAGCCACAACTTCCTTGACAATCTGACTCGTTTCTAAACAAGTGAAAGAAAAAGGTTACAAGCCCATGAAACTAGAAAGAGTGAAAGGGTAAATCTGGGCATAATTCTATCGACATTCTCGTTTGTGTCACGGTGGTGCCCAATGGCGAGAATAAATTAAGCACGTGTTCTTTTAATCCATTTAACAGGACTCGAGACCCGTCAAAAAGAAACACAAAACCAAAAACAACGTGAAAATGATGTTTTTTTTTCTAGTAGAACAGAAAACATGCCCAGCTCGCGATGCATTCACTCTACTCTAGAAATGGCACAAAGGTCTATATTGACAGAATAATGTGATCTGGTTTTGATTGTCATGAAGAAACCTCTTTGCTCTCGAAAGATTTTACCTGCGGCACTTTGCTGTGTTTTTGCCATTGGGCGAATCGGAAAAGTCGTTCAGTTTTAGGAGGCCTTGCGCCTCAACTAATTAGGAAATATCTGAAGAATCTGCAAAGCTTGAGAAATGAGTAATGGAAGACCGTCAGATCCCCAGATCTCCCAAGGCCGTGCAGCAAAGTCAATTTGCCGTTAAAATCACGTGGCAGCAAATAATACAAAATCATAACTCCTATAATTTCTACTGGAACACGCATGATCTAACCTTTTATTTCTCTGTCAAATGCATACATAGTTTCTATACCATTTAATTTGAAAATAATTGCAGCATGTAGTTACTAAACAAGAAAATTGTCCAAAAAGCCCTAAATTTATTATACGGCAACCGATTGTCCTAAATCTTTCAATTGTACTAATTTAGTCATAAATTTTTTAATAATTTGTCAATTTAGTCATAAACATTTTCAAAATTCATCAATTTCATCATTCCGATCAATTTTGGCTGAAAATCGCTAACATGGCGGTCTAGTCAACGCTAGCTATTCTACATGATACGGTTGGCACTAATATATTACAATATTTACAATTTTTGTATATTATGAGTTCTTTTTTCCTTTCCTTTTCTAATCTTCTCTTTTCCTTTTTAACCCTTTTTCCCTCCACCAACCTTAGGCAAGGGCTGCCCTCATCATCCCCTGGTAAAGGTGGTGAGGGTGGCCGTCACACCCCAAGCGCAAAAGTCCCTTGCTTGAGGCCAATGGAGGGAAAAAGGGAATAAAATAAAATAAAAAATAAGAAGAATATGAAAAAAAGAAAAAGTATAAAGATTAAAAAAAATCATAAGATAGAAAAATTGTCCATATTATTGACGGTCGGCACCGACTAGATTACCATATCAATAATTTCTAGCCATTATTAATCAAAATAACCAAATTAACAAATCGTTAAAAGATTTGAGACTAAATTGATAAATAATCAAAATATTGAGTACTCATTGGGCACAATTGAAAGATTTAGAGCTAAATTGGCAAGTTATCGAAAGTTTTGTGACTAAATTGGCATAATTTAATGTTTATGACTAATTTAGCCCTCGTACTATAAGTTTAGGACTTTTAAATAATTCTCCTGTCACTCAACATAATAGTCTATCTGCACAAGAAAAACAAAGTTGCATGATGTTGAGTGAAAAATTAAGAAGGCTTACCTGAGATTCAAGATCAAGAATGCACTCTTCCTTCTTGCCGTAATTGGAGAACTCCGGCTTACTTCCCATACTTATATAGTGAGAAACCACGCAATCCATGAACAATAGCTACGAGGGGACAAAAGAAAGGTACAATATTCTTTAACCTTCTATGAAGTATTATAATCTTATGCACACAAAAGAAGGTCTGACAATTACCATTAACCACAAAGGAAAAGACGGGGCAAAAAAGACAGAACCGAGTTATTTGGTTTCTTTGGCATTAAGGCGAAAAGATTCCTATTGGGCCGACTTTTTCTAGACCGTTAGAGAAGTTTTTGGTGCAGAAAATGGCATAATTCTTTTGTCACGATTACACTGCAACTATGAAGTACTTTAGTTATTCTCAGTGATACAACAGCAAAAGCGAAATTCTTGTTGTTGTAATGTTTTTTCTAACACTTTTCTCTATAGTTACATTCTATGTAGCACGGACACTCTCCGGAAGCCTTCGTGTCGTGTCCGACACTCCGACATGTGTCCAACACGCTCCGACACGTCCCGACACACTTCGACACGCGGTCAACGAGTGTCGAAAAATCCGACACGTGGTCAACTTTCTCCAACGCGCTCCGACACGCGAGTTCAGAATTCCGACACGTGATTCCGACATGCACGGGGTCAATTTTAAAATTTTATAATACTTGAGGGGTCAAAATATAAATATACACAAAAGAAGCAATAAAAGAAGTAATAAAATTGCTATAAATATACACGCACGGAACCAATTTTTTTTTTTCAGTTTTATTTTTTTAGAATTGTTTTATTTTTCTAAAAGTCTTTTACTATGAAAGAAGTAATAAAAATGCTATATATGATAAATAAATAAATTTAAAAATATCATTTCAGCTTTTTTCTTTGAACAATGTTTTTTTCCTCTAAGTTTTGTGTATTATTGTAACAAATTAAAATAATGAATGATATTATTTAATATTTTTTATGTAAATTAATTCTAGGCGATTTTTATTATTATATATTTATGTATTTATGTATAAAAATACATTTAATATATAATGTGTCGGAACATGTCGAAATTCTCTATTTTGAAGAAATGACGTGTTGGCGTGTCGTGTCGTGTCGTGTCGCATGTCGTGTGTCCGTATCGGTGCTACATAGGTTACATTTACCCTTATGACTACTTTAAGGCTTATGACAGGGATTAGCTCCCCTGTGCTTGTTGTGTATAAGTAAATACTCTTACTAATTTATAAAAGAGACAATTATGACAAGTTATTTTGTTAATAAATGATTTAAGGCTTGAATTATATACTTTTTCAATTTATTCAATTTGATCCTTGAACTCCTTTTTATTGTCCAATTGAATGAACTATAAATTTTTTGTTTAAGTTAGGACTGGAGGAAGTGGATGCCGAAGAAGCCGAGGAGGTGGATGGTGGCAGTGATCTTAAGGATGGAGACGACGTGGAGAGGGATGGAGCTGCGGATCTTGTTGTGTCATCATTGGAGGAGATAGTATATGTGAGTTTGTGAATTCAAGAATAGAGAGGATGAAGATAAAGAATGATGATGATGATAGAGGATCTGTACAAGAAGTATTCGATTCTTATTTCATTGTATCTCAGTTCTATGAACAAAGAGAAATCAAAGAAAATACAGCAGATCAATTCTGAATCCTCTGTTCATTTTCCACACACTCAACCGATCTCAATTCTCTCTCTATATACTGATAGAAGCCAAAAGACTAATAACCAACTAAAACGAACTAACTAACTCCAACTAACAAACTTTACAGCTGATTATAATAGAGTAGCAATCCTAAGACTTGGCAATCCGCGTCTTCGACATTTGCATAATCTCCACCGTTGATAAGACTCGTTATCCATGTCTTCAGCTCATTTACTTCACGATAGTCTTCTGGTGATCTATATATATCATAGTTGAGGATCTCCTGTGGCTGACTTCTTGGCGTAGCAGAGTACGGTCTTGATCTTGATCCTCTAACGGTCTTGATCTTGATCCTCTAACATTCCCCCTCAAATTGGGAAGGGTAAAAAATCCCATTCCCAATTTGGTTCAGAGAGTAAGATGAGACAATCAGGATAGTGACTTAGTAAATATATCAGCTAATTGAAGATGAGTAGAGATATACTGAACACGAATAGATCCAGAAGAAACTTTCTCACGGACGAAGTGAAAGTCAACTTCAATGTGCTTGGTTCGAGCATGTAATATTGGATTGGCTGTGAGAGAAATTGCTAATCTGTTGTCACAGTATATGGTTGTAGGTGACTGAAGGGAAATCCCAATATCTCGTAGCACAAATGTTATCCAGGTGAGTTCAGCAGTGGTCGAAGCAAGTGCACGATACTCTGCTTCAATTGAGGATCTGGAAATAGTAGGTTGTTTCTTGGCAGACCAAGATAGTAGATTGGATCCAAGAAATGTGCAAAACCCTGTTGTTGAACGTCGTGTAGTTGGACAACCAGCCCAATCCGCATCAGAGAAACCATAGAGATTTACTGAACTTTGAGAATGGAGATAGATTCCAAGATGTATAGTACCTTTGACATATCGAAGTACTCTTTTTAATTGATGAAAATCTCCTATAGTAGGCTGTTGCATTTTTTGACAGAGAAGATTAGTAGCAAATGCCAGGTCTGGTCGAGTAATGGTTAAGTATTGAAGAGCACCAACTAAGCTTCTGTACTCCACAGGGTTTGTGAGTTGATTTGCAGTGTCAGCAATGGAAATTGATCGAAGTGGCAGGGGCGTTGAGATTGGTTTACAATCGGCCATATGAGCTCGTTTCAACAAGTCAATAGCATATTTTGTTTGACACAGAAAGAGATTCTGTGAAGTTCGTTTGGCCTCAATGCCCAAAAAATAGTGAAGATACCCAAGGTCCTTCATATGAAAATGAAGGCTAAGTTTCTGAATAAGGGTAGTTAAGAGATGTGGTGAACTGCCAGTCAAGATGATATCATCAACATATAGGAGCAATAGGACTGTATGTGAGTTTGTATGAAGAACAAATAATGATGGATCTGCTGTGCTGCAGAAGAAACCACTTTTGAGTAAAAACTTGCTGAATTTATCAAACCAAGCTCTTGGTGCTTGTCGAAGACCATATAGAGACTTGTGAAGCAAACAGACATAGCTTGGCTGTTGAGGATTGATAAAGCCAGGTGGCTGTTCCATGTATACAGTCTCATTCAAATCTCCATGAAGAAAAGCATTCTTAACATCAAGCTGGTGTATTAGCCAATGCTTTATCATAGCTAGAGATAACACTATTCGAATTGTTGTGTGTTTCACAACTGGACTAAAAGTCTCAGTGAAGTCAAGTCCTTCTTCTTGGTGAAAACCTTTGGCGACTAGACGAGCTTTGAGTCTGTCAAGGCCTCCATCTGGTGTGAGTTTGGTCTTATATACCCACTTGCAGCCTATCACATTCATCTGGTCAGTTCTAGGGATCAATGTCCATGTTTGGTTTTCAGCAAGAGCATCCATTTCTTCTTTCATAGCCCTGTACTAGGCTTCATTGGCTAAGGCTGATTTGATAGACCGTGGTTCCATAGGAACTTGATAGTCAGCTGAATAAGCATACTTTGGATTTGGTTTTCGAATCCCAGACTTTAGTCGAATCTGCATATGATGATCATTACCAGTACCTTGAGAAGAAGACATAGTGGAATTGGAATTGCAGTGCCCTTCATTAGAACTGCTTTCAGCTAGTAGATCATTGTGTGAAGATAAAGAGCTGGTAGTATATTGTCCCTGAGAGGTAGATAGATCTGGAGGCATAGCATCTATTGATGCCATGATAGATTGTTCTTCTGTCATTCTCTCATTCTGCATAGTCCTCGAGGAAATGGTCTGAGATTGTTGTCTGTGACATAGATGATGATTATAGCAACCATGGAGATCAGGATGGATATGGTTTTTGGCCGACTGATGAAAGGATCCATTGGCTGGTGACTTGGTTCTTGAGGGTTCGATGAAATGTATTCCTTCAATCCATTGTTTGTATAAGTTTGTATACTGTCCATACTCATTGACCAGCTTCTTCGACCACCTCTGTAACCTCCTCTTTGAGATATAAATCCAAAAGCTTGGGAAAAGTAGTCTTCATTTGTGATATCTTTAGACTGTACCTGAAACTTCTTTGTCCAAAATAGGCCAAATTCGGGTTGAACTGACTTTTGGAAAGGGTCTTGAGTCTTGATTCAAACCTTTCTAATTGAGCAATAACCTCATCATACTCAGGCTGAGGCTTTAAACAATATATGGTAGTCCGAAAGTTTTCATACTCAGGACCTAAACCTTCCAATACACCAAACATTTTGGTTATTTTATCCACAGGTTTGCCTATTGCATTCAATTGATCACATATGGATTTATATTCCCTGAGATAATCAGCAAAGGTTTGTTCATGCTTTTGACATGTTTGCAGTTTCCCCCTTAATTCGAACTCTCTAGCAATTGACTTCTGTGTTAACCTTTTCAGAAGGGTTTGCCATACTTCGGATGATGTTTCTAATCCAATTATCAGGCTCAGAATGTTTTCAATAACAGCTCCAGAGATCCATGATGAAATCAACTGATCTGTTCTAGTCCAATCAGTGTAATCTGGATTAATAAGATCAGTTTTGCAACCTTCATCCTCTGTTTGTAGCATTCGAGAAGGTGAAGGAATATCTCCATTAACAAAACCAAACAGATCCTGACTTTTCAAAAACCTTTGGATTTGAGCTTGCCACAATAGGAAGTTGTCCTCAGCAAGTTTGATTGTGACGAAGTTTGTGATATTCACATGTATCGGGAAAGGGTACTTTGGAGTTCTAATTGCCATTATTACGATCCTTTGGCTTAAAGAAGATGATAACAGTAATGCTATGAGCCCTTACGTGTTTACCTTGATCCAGAGAGCTTCATTGTTCGTTCATCTGTTTTGACTTGATGTACGAACTGATTACTGGACGGATTTCATTCTGATGCACGTCGAACTCCTGCTCTGATACCATGTGAGTTTGTGAATTCAAGAATACAGAGGATGAAGATGAAGAATGATGATGATGATAGAGGATCTGTACAAGAAGTATTCGATTCTTATTTCATTGTATCTCAGTTCTATGAACAAAGAGAAATCAAAGAAAATATAGCAGATCAATTCTGAATCCTTTGTTCATTTTCCACACACTCAACCGATCTCAATTCTGTCTCTATATACTGATAGAAGCTAGAAGACTAATAACCAACTAAAACGAACTAACTAACTCCAACTAACAAACTTTACAGCTAATTATAACAAAGTAGCAATCCTGAGACTTGGCAATCCACGTCTTCGACATTTGCATAATCTCCACCGTTGATAAGACTCGTTATCCATGTCTTCAGCTCATTTACTTCACGATAGTCTTCTGGTGATCTATATCTATCATAGTTGAGGATCTCCTGTGGCTGACTTCTTGGCGTAGCAGAGTACGGTCTTGATCTTGATCCTCTAACAGTATAGATGGAGAAGAAGAGCGTGAAGAAGACATCGTTCATGAGGTACAACAGCAATGGGAGCGTGTCTGATGCCTTCAGTGATGAAGGCTCGCGACAATAGATGACGATATCGATAGTCGGAGATTCTTCCGGTTGTGGTGGTGGTGGCCATTGTGGGGACTGCTGCCCTGCAAGGCCGCGCACCCCACGAAGCTTTGTTTGCCACCGACGGACGTCCAACCAGCAAGGGTTGAGAGTGAAAGAGGAAGGAGATCAACCTTCCAAACCTTCTAATAAAAGAAAAAGAAAAGGAAAAAGAAAAAGCAAAAGCAAAAGCAAAAAAGAAAAGAAATTATTAAAAAGAGTTCACAAAGGGGAACAAGTTTGATCTAGGTGAAAAAAAAAAAAAGGTAGGAAAATGATTTCCTCTTTTCAAAAAGAATAAATCATTTTCCCTATTTTTTAAGGTATTTTTTCTAGATGGAAAATGTCTCATTCATTTATTGATTATCCGTGAATCGAATGCCCGAAAATTCGAAAAATATTATCTTTAGAAGTTGTTTTCCACGAAAGGAATAAAGCCTGAATCTGATATCTTCCTTATTTTTTCCCGAACGAGTAAAATGTATGTAGCTGTTGCCGAAGGATTTTATGTATTTCTATTCTAAAGACATGAAGAGACAAAGACGTGATAAAATCGAACTGCTTCTATTTTTTTTATCCCTGTTCTTCTCTTTTCAAACAAAAGCAATATAATTTCTCTCCTGACTCCCTTATACTCTGGAAAAAGCTTCTTTTTTTACACCCTGTTCATTCTTTAATTTTGGCAAAAAAATAAAAATATCGTCTAGATTTTTCAGAAACTCTAGTTCCGGCATTGGGGAAATAATAATATTATTTACAAAATCTATAAGTAACTGGTTTGTTTATTATAATTAAATTTATTGTTGGCAGCCAAAAGCGAAATCCACGCTATTATTCCACCTGAAATTTGTTAAAAAGCGAAAATTGAGTCCCCCAACGGGAATTATATGAACAAGTAGAGTCTACGGGCAGTACCCAACAACGTTTCAACTTTGACTGCAAAAGTTTTAGGGATAAAGGCGTGAGACCTTCCAACATTTTTGGGTTTGTGCAACCTCGTCTTTGAATTATTATTATTATTATTATTATTATTATTATTATTATTATTATTATTATTATTATTATTATTATTATTATTATTATTATTATTATTATTATTGTTATTATTGTTATTATTATTATTGTTATTATTATTATTATTATTATTATTATTTACAATTCCGTCCTTGAACTTTTTTGAATTTGCCCATTAGTAATCCTTCCATTATGTGTTAAGACGAAAATGCCGATGTGACAATTAATTGCGTGTGAATCACTTACATGGTGGCTTCATGCTTTTAACACACTGCTTACGTGGCTTTATGAATTTAAGGAATTTAAAGAATAAAGTCAAGGATTTTGAAAAAAGAGAATTGAAAATTAGATAGTGGAAAAACCATCTTCAGCTTGCTTCAACAAGAGAGTGTGATCACTATTTTACCAGCCATCGACGAGGATGGCCAAACCATTGCTGGCCTCAAGCCACGGTGGCATCGCCGTCATAGATCACACGAAGTGGAGAGGGCGGCAGCCATCAGGAATGTTTGCCAAGGGCTTGCCACCCTTACCAGCACCAGTCAATAGAGACACCGATCAGGGCCATAGCCTTACCTAGCGCAACCTCTCTTTCTCGCGCACACACTTCATCCGTCTCTACTATGTGCGTTGCCCTCCATTTCTTTTTGTTGCTTGTAAGGTTTACATGCGACGAGAGCAGGCCTCTAGATGCCAGCAAGGGTCCGGCCACCGTCGCCAGTGGCTGGCGACACCGCAATTTTTCTTTATTTGTGGGGGCAAGGTGAATACATTTCTCTTTATTTTTATCTTTGTTGGCGTGACTTTCTCTCCTATCTTAAGAAAGGAGATTTGTTAATATTGTATTCCTATAATTCTGGGATCTCTTCCTTTTTCTGTTATTCTGGTTGCTTGTTTCCTTAGTTGTGGCAACCTTTTATGTACATATGGTTGAACAATGGCAGATGCTCAAATAACCCAAAAAAAAAAAAAAAGACCGAAAGCTTTGTCCAAGGACGTAGGCACATTGCTGAATTTCGTAACCTTTGTGTCTTTGTGTGAAGTTTTGTTTTTCTTCATGGTATCAGAGCAGGTTATGACCTTGATTATTTGAAGAACTTGCCTCATCCTCTTTATGTCTTTTTTTTTGGGTGAGCACCATGACAATTTCAGAATTAGAATCTGGAAAACTTCCCGACAAAGGTGCAAACTCTGAATCAGCGAAGGTTGTGGTGCATGAGGGAAACAACCAATGTCTTACATCTATTTTGCTGAATGGAAGGAATTTTCTCCCATGGTCACAAGCAGTGACCATTGTGCTTGGAGGCCGATCAAGGCTTGAACATATTACTAGGCAAACTAAAGCCCTCAATGAAAGTCATCCAAATTTTGAAGAATGGCAAGCAAGTGATCACGGCGTTATGACTTCGATCTTCAACTCAATGGAGCCTAAAATCTATGAGATTTTTTCTTATTCAGATTTGGCCAAAACATTGTGGGATTTGTTGTATGAGATGTATGATCAAGCCAATAATGCATCTCGAATCTTTGAGCTTCAACAAGGTCTTGCTACCTCTAGGCAAGGTGCAAATCAATCATTCACAGAACATCTGGGGAACATAAAAAAAAAAACAAGGGGATGAACTCCGTTAATACAGACCTGCAACTTAGAATGTGCGTGACTATGTGCAAAGGGAAGAGCGAGATAGAATTTTTTTATCTCTTGGCAAGCCTAAGGCCGGAGTTTGAAGACACCAAACGTGACATTCTTATGAGGCCGCAATTGCCGTCCTTTAATACCGTTTGCTCCATAATATAAAGTGAAGAAACAAGGAGGAGAGTCATGCATTCTGACTCGATTGTGGCACCTTCAACAGGATCATCAAAACACTCTGCAAACTCTGTTAGTTCCAATGCCAGGCAAAGTGATGGTGTACTTGATTTGTCAAAGGGAAAGGAAAGAAGCCCCTTCGTTTTCATTGTGATCATTGTGATCAAGATGGGCATTCCAAGGACCGATGTTGGATTCTACATCCTCAGCTGTGTCCAAATAAGGACAAAGGTCTGAATGTTAAGACAATAATTCAAGGGAATACCATAGATTTCCAGTCCAAGTTGGAGTCTCTAGCGCTGCAGGTTCAGCAGCTTCTTCAGACACATGGTTCGGGTCCCTCTGGCACTAAATCCGTAAATTTGGCCAAGACTTCTAGTAATATTAGTGCACTTTCTGTTGAGTCTAGAAATCGATTTATTGTTGATTCCGGTGCCACAAATCATATGTATAGTTCCCCAAATATTCTATCTAATATTGTTTCTAGCTCTTTGTATCAATTGATCACAGTAGCTAACGGAGTGCAGGTACCAACCCAAGGTGTTGGGCAACTGAATGTGCTTTCGAAAAAAACTGAGGCTTTATTGATTCCAGGATTATCTTCCAATATAATATCTATGAGCAAATATGCTAAATAGTGGAATTGTAATGTCATTTTTACTCCACAGAAGGTGTTGTTCCAGGATTGCAATACTAGGAGGATGATTGATGAAGGACAACTTTAGGATGGGCTGTACACCTTAGATTTGCATGGTGAAGCGTTGGTGGCTAGGAAAGGGAATGTGGATACCTCTCGTCTATGGCATTGGCGCATGGGTCATCCTTCAGATCGGGTGTTGCAGTCCTTAAACATGTCTTTGACTCATGATTCTAGTAGTTGTGATCCATGTTACTTTGCTAAGCAACATAGGTTGGCTTTCCCAAAACCTTTGCATAAATCAACTGAATTGTTTGCTTTGGTACATTCAGACATTTGGGGATATTCTCTTGTTGATTCTAGAGAGGGTTTTCAGTATTTTTGTGGCACCCCTCGACGACCCCCGATCCGATTTGGATCGCCACAGCTTGCTCTACCTTTCACTTTTCCTAATAACATGTCACTTTGAAACCATTTCAATTGCAGCGGGTCCATGCAACCATTGGGGTTTATACATTTTTTTTTATCGGTCCCTTGCGTAATTCATATAGCAGAAGCACATCCATTAACTCCCTTCCCTATATATAGAAACGATGCACACCTACTAAACATTTATAGATAAAAGCCATACACTTTTATTTACATAAAGCAGATGGACATCTTTAGTCGGTACATCGAAATGCCATAGTTTCCTATACATGGCTATACTTCAAAAGATGATCGACACCCCCTCCAACAGTCGTACACTTAAAGTCCATCGATCAGTGTCGGCGTCCATAGGTTCCCTCCTTTGCTATCCTTTTCCTCGCGGTTATATCCAACCGCTCAAACCATCTACTAATCTGAAATGTTGGTCCCCAAAAAGGGGTGAGTACAACCACTCAGTAGGTAAAGGAATCCAATAACCACTCAGCGAGGTATCCTATTGACACCTAAATTTTTGCCCAAAAATATTTCATGTTAAATTCTTGCAAATAGATTATCTAGGCATTTAATATAGTGTTTTAAATGGAAGATGTTTTTACTTTTAAAAAAATTGAAAATATAAAAAAGATTAAAAAAAGAAAATTAAAAAAAAAAAAAAGCTGGGGCCAATGATCAAAATGTGACTAGCTAAGCCCAGGAGGTCAAATTGGAATTCAAATGGTAAGTTGGGGCCAAAATGCAATTTCCAAAAGTTGAGGAACCAATTCGCAAATTTTGCAAAATTTGCGCCCGAGTCAGTAAATCATCATCTTTGTCACCAATTAAGTTGAAATTGAATTTAGGCCTACTCGAATCAATCAAATCGAGCAAAAACGACCAAATTTGCCTTGAATTGGGTATTTTCGGATAAGAAAATGACTAAGTTTGAGGGACTTTCTTGCAAAATTGGGTGGGCACAATTGCAAAATCTGGTTGAGATCTTAAACTACTATACATGAACTTGCTAATTGATCAAAAACCGCAGCCAAATTAATGGATTAGAGCACTCAAACTAGTTACCAAAACCCAGTCCACAATTAGGTCTTAATCCGGAGCTGCTAAGTAAGCATATTGGTGGCCCCACCATATCCTCCTCACCTGCCCAACCAGCCCGATCTCTGCACGTGATGGAAGAACATCATTGGTACTGCAAGTGGACAAGCATTGGTCAGAGATAAGCTGCTGCAGGCACGGGAAAATCGCACCAAAATCGTCACACTCAACATCTGCAAGATTTGAAAATTCTGGCTAAGTCAGAAAGTGGGTGGATAGCTCAGTTGGTAGGCTTGGTAGATGGACAAAAAGCCGACCAAGAGATTGATGAATCCAGTGGAGAAGATCTAAGAAATGGGTTCTTTCGAGGGACGAGAGGCAAGGGACGAGAGAGAGAGGAAAGAGCTCGGAATCGATCTCCAAAGAAGCCCTTAGAAGCAACTCTAGAAAAGAGAAACCCAGAAATTCCAGACCGACCTGGAGAGAGAAAAGTGAGATTTTCGTACACATGCGGCCAAAATTAGCCAAAACCTTCAACTAGAGAGTGAAACTTCATTCAAAGATCTTTCCAACCATAGGTCGCGTGTCTCAAATGGAGATCGGAAAGGCCTCCTAAAGCCCTCCGAAACAGTGCCCTCCTGGCAGGCCAAGAAAGTCCGAAAAGTTTTCTAAGTGTCGAGACTGGTTGGTCACGAGTGAGGAAAGCCAGTGTTTTTGAGAAAGTTGAAAGACAAATGAGGAAAATCTTGACTTTTAACCCAAACTAGAATACATATAGTTTGGTGTGGTGTCAAGGTTTCTAACAAAATACGTCTTAAAGTCTAATGTTAGAGGTCAACGAAAACCTTCGTTGTCAGTTCGTTTTTTTTGCAGATCTCATTTCCAGTTGAAGAAGCCAACTTCTACAGGTCCCCGGGGATAATTTGTCCGTTTCATTAGCCAAGAACCACTTGAAAACGAAACTAGGAAGCAAGGTAAGCATCCTAGATGTATTTATTTTCGAGTTTGAGCATTTTTTTTATCATGAAAATCAAGAGGAAAACCAGCCCGGAAAACTGATTTCTGAGGCTGAAATTTTTTTGAGTGTTTGAAATCTCTTCAAGAGTTTTACATATGTGCTTCTTGGAGGGGTCGTTTGATGTTGTTCGGTGGGTCATTCTCTATGATGTTTCTTGCATTTGAAAGCTCATGTTACCTACTTTCACTCGGATTAAGTAGTGTTTCCCTTAAATCTTGTATGTGATGAGTGTCGGGGCTTGAATATGGGCATTCAACTTGTTTGCTTGACTTGGGTTCAAACCCAGATTTGCAAAATCAGCTCAACCCACATATTTGAAGCCGATTTTAGCTTGGTTCTTGTGTGTTGCAGGCTATGATTTCTATCTGATATTGCTCATTGCATGTGGTAGTATAATCTTGATGCTTTAGTTCCATGTAAGATTGCTCATGGGTGAAGATTGAAGGCCACAAACATGGCCTGAGGAAGCTGATTTGAGATGATTTGATGCACGCCAAGTGTTCGACAAAAATGTGCAAACCAAGTTTCGATCTCAAAACGGTTGATTTGAGCTCGGTTATTGTGATATTCATGTGCTATGTTGTTCAATGTTAGCATATATCAGTTTAGGGAATTAATTTTAAATAAAAAATTAAAAATATGAAAAAATATGAAAATTTCAAAAAAAAAATTATAAAAATGATGGATGATATCAAATTATGATAGAAATGACATCTAGGATTTTTCCTAATTTTAAAAGGTCATTTTCTTAATTTAATGATGTTTTGGTATTTTATAACCATTTTTGTAAATAATCTATTTTGTGTAGATTAAAATTAATTTGAGTAATTTCATGCATATTTAACTTCTCATTTTGCTCACGGGGTCCTGTCTTGGGGCGTGATAACAAGGCCATGTAATATTATTTGGCCAACTTGTATCGGGTCTTTCTTTTCCCCATTACTTTCAAGTCATGTCAATTTTTTGGATGTTATTTACCGCACCGCTTTTCAATAATTTGAGTGTAAATTTATCTTCTAAATTATGTTAGGATTAGTCTAGAGATTAAAAAAAAATGTACAAAAACATTTGCATCGACACTTAGTGGTTTCATAAAGATTATAATTGATAATCAAGAATGTGTGGCCATTTAGATAAATAACTTTCCAAGTTAGTGGTACCGCAAGGGCGCTAATAGAAACATTGGCATAAACAAGTCCCCGTTCCTAGAAATCTCTGGTTGCGTAGGAATCGAGACACCACTCCCGTGTCTCGATTGGTTTCTAGCTGACCCCAATAGGCTAGTGGCGACTCCTAGAAATATTTAGGTTGTTAAGAATTGAAATATGAAATCCAACGCCGCGCGAAGTATGAGCTTGGGAGAGCCCGCGCCTAATCTAGGGCCATTGGTCCGCCTCTTTAGGCAAATACCCCTAAACCTTTCTTTCTTTTCCCCGGACGGAAAAAAGGAGGTCGTGATAGCTTGGCGACTCCACTGGGGACTTGGTTGCAAACCTTAGAGAACTTAGGCCATAATTACTTGGTTGGTTGTTCACTAACATGGTCTTCATTTGATTGCACGTGTCAAAGTCGTGTGGAAAACAAGGTTAGTCTGCTAACAATGTGTTAAATGTTTTCGTAGGTTCGGAGTAATAAGGGGTGGAGTGTTTGTTAACCCATCTCTTTTGTAGGGAGGCGTAGGAATGTATGCCTATATGGATGAAATTGAAGTGTTGTTTAGATATCAATTAATGTGCGTGCCTTCATACTTGCACTACACATTTACACACACAACCCGCGATCTAAAACCCCGATCGCACCAGGAAGCCCATAGGAGGTGCCCAAAGATGGAACCCGTGCGGGGAATGACTCATGGTTATCCACTTTTGGTCCCGCTCATTATGATTAATAATAAAGAGAACTGTCCGACGTAAGTGTAGAGTGGGGAAAACTCTTTTGATCTAATCAAAATGGGGACTTTAAGCCTTTAGAATTCCACCTTTATGCATCAAACCTGACAAGTTTACATCCGCATGTCTATGTAATTGAAAAAAAAAAATTATATGTCTCTTCACCCACTGTAAGTATGATTTCTCCATCTACTTGCTCATTTCAGATTGAAATTTTCATTTTTTGAGACTCACGGAAATCAATGGAATGCCCTTGAAAATATAGGCTTGGCACTCACTCTTGATAAACAAACATTTCAAATGCATCTAATCTGGCCTAGATTAGAACATATGTTTTTGTTTTCAATTACAAACTCAAAGTCACATTTTGTATAGAAATTCTTCCAAGTCAAGATTAAATTTTGGGGCGTAGACTTAAAATCAAAATTTCAATAAAATTCTTTCTTGGTCACATTTCGAAATTAAAATTCAAATCACATTTTGTGTATTGATTTCTCAAAATAAAAATCACTGCACCTTTGCATGAGTGAAACTACAAATTAATCTTTCAAAATCAATGCCCCATTTGTGTATGAAACTTTTGGAACAGAGTGGGCATTCAATTGATAACCGGGGATCGATCTTTTAATGAAATCTCCTCTTACTAATAAAATCATGATGAAATACCAAATTCTCGTAAGTGGATACTACGAAGAAGGTATCGTCGCCTTGATTTCATTGTAAGAGGCGGCTTTATTGAAAGATCAAATTTTCATTCATGTACTAACATAATCTTCCTTTCGCAGGTCATGCGTGACAACCATTCCTTGAACTCCTCTTGCTTGACCATGCCAAATGTGGACTTTAAAGCTAGGATGAGAATTGTGCTTATTATGCTCCTCTACAAAAGAGCTTCTTGTACTTTATCCTTGTCATTATTCCTATTAAGAACCGTCTTTTGTGTTTTGGGTTTTGATTGTGGACCCAATCAAATGCTTTTGTAAATCATACAACTCACATTTTTTAATAATGAAGTTAGAGTTCATAAAATTTATATTCTTTAAAAAACTTGAAGTGTTTCAAACGGACCTTCTGGGCTGAGTTTTATGCCTTAGCTTCAAAATGTTTGAAAATGAGTTTCAAGAAGAACTTGCGTAATATTTTATCTCTTCACTTAATCACTTTCGTAGGTTGATCCACAGGATGATGCTTCGAAGGGGTAAGGTTGTAATCGTTCCAATAGGGATTTCTTGTGCAACAACTAACTCAGTCATCCATTTTTGTCAAACAGGCAAAATGACGGTTTTGTTCAAGATTGACATTTACTTCCTCTGGAAAGACAAAAGTGCAGGTCTTTCCCTAATAGAGCAAGTCATGAGATGCACCGATTCATGCTCATTTAAGGGCATATTTGGTTGAGCCATGAACTTATATTTTCACAGCATATGAATTCAAACATTGTGATTAAGTGTGAAAAGAACCGTCAAAGCCTCGAAGATCACAAATCTACCGGCCTAACAAAAGTTCCACATCCTGGACGACCTCATATTAATTTGACATTCTTCGTGGAAGAAGAAATTTATGGACATTCTTTGGCAACAAACTACTTCGTTGGTTGCGAACAAGAAGCATCTGCAATCCCTACACTTCCAATGGTTTTTTGTCATCCAATCCTATATGGAGATGATTATTGGTGGTATGCAAGACAACACTTCAAGATGTAGATGTACACAAACAAGAATCGTTCATCAAATGTTGCCTTCGAATAAAAGGTGGTAATCGTTTCAAGTTAAATTCGATTTATTTTAGGAATGACTTGTCCTTGCACTTTGTGCAGATTTTAGTGAGGCAAATTACTGGCAAGCAACAAGATTACATGGGGAGGACAACCTGATCTAGAATCACACGATCTCTAAAAGAAAAAGGGTGTGTTCATTCCAAAAGTCAAAACAACTCATTTATAAACTGACATAGCCACCCACGTTTACAGATTGTGAAGTGGGAAGTGCATTGATGCAGCAAAAATGGCAAAAGATCACCTAGCCTAAAAGGGGTATGCAAGAAATTGAGTAAAGCATGAAGGGTTCAAATGAAACGGAGATTCATCAATCCAACATGATGGAGCTGCATATGGACAAGTTATCTAACCCAGTGTGGCATGCATTTGACCATAAGGACAATGTCTTGCCTTCTTCCACAAAGCTACAATGAGATGCTGGATTGCCCGACTTTGAAAAAGGGTGTACTTCGTTCCTAAACCTAATGTACCTAAGAATAGAAATAATACATTGTTTACATATGTGTAGGAAATTTTAATTGGGGCAGATGGCCACAAAATGGATTAGGGGCACACAATGCCTAAGTCACCTGACTTCTAAAAGGGGAAAATTTCAAATGGAATAGACATTTGCCAAGTGAATTGCTGTCAATCATAAGAGCAAATCCCTCTCCATGGCCAAGGAAACGGGATGGAACGCAATCATCAGCTATGCTGTAAAAGGGAGTATACCGTTCCTAAAATGAATTACGTTGAATATGAAAATAACATATTACGTCCTTTTTCCTTGCA
This sequence comes from Eucalyptus fibrosa, assembly GCA_017140475.1. Lineage (NCBI taxonomy): Eukaryota > Viridiplantae > Streptophyta > Magnoliopsida > Myrtales > Myrtaceae > Eucalyptus > Eucalyptus fibrosa. Next base: position 20,961,290 of record CM029507.1, read on the forward strand.
GTTGATAAATGGGGCAAGTCACTCAAAATAGAGTGACTCTCACTTGTGAAGCAAGATGAAACAAATTCAATTGATTCAGTACAAAAAGGGAGTATCATCCCTAAATTAGTCCAATTCAATTGTGGAATATAAGTAACATGCCCCATTTCATGTAGGAAAAGGTGCACATTGACCACTGAAGCAACACCTTATACCAAGAAGGCATGCTAAGGCCCAACCATCCATTTTGATGGAATAAATGGAGTAAAACATCTAAGGAGCAATGCCCTCATGTGTCGAAACAAGGAGTACCCCTCTCCTTTCATCTTTGATGCCCGCTCAGAATGAGTTAATTCGATAACGTCTAAATGGCCCATTTGAAAGCAAGATCTTCAAGGAAATGTTAACACATGAGGAGCAAAAGCACATGAAGAGGAAACACACGACATTTAAAGTTAGATGTAGGAGAAGGGTAATTCAGTATCGTTTCCAAAATGCAACATCTAAACTTCATTTTTTGACGTAGTTCCCTCGTTTGACAGGAGGCGTCGGTATTCGAGGAACAAACTCGAAAAATTGATTTAAGCATAATTGATATCGACCAAGCAAGCATGTGGAGGTAATATGTGTTAAATTCACCTACCTTGATTTAAAAGATGTGTCGTTCTAGAGTCGGTTCAATTAAATAAAAAAAGGAAGTGCCCCATGGACACTACCAGCGCTTCGACTTGGTGGTATGGGGAATGAATGAATGGTCCGAGAGGTACGGGGTTCGATCCCCAGAAATGGCAACAAGGTTGCCATGCAAAAAAATAATAAATAAATAAATAAATAAAACTTTTGCATCTCTTATTTTTTCAAAAAGAGGAAAATGCTTGAACTAATGAGACCAAAGACCTGAGATTCTCTTCAAGCCTTAAAACAGTACATTCATTCCGCAGTTTGCCGCCAAATGGCGAAACTGACCAAGGGTAAGGTTGTATCGTTTCCATTTTTACGATCCCTGAGGATTTATGTACTACCACATTCCCTTTTTGTTCTTCGTAGGGTCATCTGACTACTAAGGCATAGGTAAGTACCATTCTTCTCAAAATCAAATGAAAAACAAATGGAGAATTTCCATTGCAAAAAAAAAATAGGGAACATTTAGTGTTTTTCTAGAAACAAGCAAAAAAAAAAAAAAAGATGGAAATTGAAGAAACAAGTTTTCCACAAGGTTTGCAAAATCTTCTTTGTCTTTAAATTGTCCATCTACTCAATGGATCACTCATTTCGAATCAAAATTCTCTATGGAGGTTAATCCACCTAGATGATCTCAACAAAAATGACAGGCGATGTTACTTATGCCAAGGGAGAAACACTTAGGATGAGGAAAGGCAACCCATTTCCAAACATGTCCTTTAAGCACTCTGGGATTCGAGTGAAAAAAGAAAACCCGTGTCGTTTAAGGTCAATGAATTCATTCGCAAGCGGTACATAGATCAAGATGATAAGAGGAATTTATTTCCTCTATTATACACACTACAGGTGACAATAGTTAGCCCATTTGAGCCTTTTAATGTGAAGAATTTTCTACAAAATACCCCTGTCAAGAACCACCCCACGATGGGGCAATTACGGAGGTTTAGGTTGACATAATTTGGAGAGGAAAGATGAGAGAGGTTTCTTTACTCTCACTTGCATAAATCTTTTTGCTGTAACTTCAGGTGAATTCTTATGGAAGCTCGAAGCATCCCAAGGTGAAGAAGAGCATTTTTTTTCTCTACCCAAACACCGATACCCTTTGCTTAAACCAAATTGAGCCCGACTATTCATTTCTAAAACCCGAGTGGTGATTATCTCGCCATATTGGGGGCAAGGCACATGATTTACCAATGCAATTGGTGTTTACATCAAAATATGAAAAGCATTTGGAAAGTCCTAAGAGCTCAAAAGTTGAAAAGAGCAAAAGTTAAGTTAAAATTAAGGGGCATGAAAAAGCAGTGTGCCTGGTAAAAGTAAGGCCAATGCCAAAAAAAAAAAAGGAGAGAGAGTAGAAGAAAAACAATTGCATCAAGAGAAACATATCTATGAAAGCAAAAATGGCAAACAAAAGAAAATAATGCCTGTATTGAAAAGAAAATCATTGCAAATGCAAAAGTCATAAGAGAAAAGAGCAAAGCTCTAATTCTGAGATGATTAGTCAAAGGACTTTTGAGACAATTTGAATTTTAAAAGTTGAGTGCTTAAAAAATGGATGATATGGTAATGATGCCAACTCTCAAATCCGCATTTGACAAAAAGTTCTAAGCCTTTTGAGCTAAGCCTTTTGAACCAAGGCTTTTGAGCCTTTCATTGAACCAACATTACAACTTATTCCCGAAGTCTCTTCAGATTTGGATGATTCAAAGTGGAAATAAGGACTTCCTAAAGAAGATGCCGCTTGAAGAAGTGAGAGTAAGGTTGTCCTATCTCATCTTAAGGTTTCTTGACTTGTAACCTGGCGAAGATGTCGATCAATGATTAATTCATTTCATAGCCAATGATGCTTATCCATTGCTAAAACCATGACCAAACCTGCATTACGGTCCTTCTAAAAGACCTCTTTGATTGGTCAATGTGTACTTATTGCGAATGATTCAAAGCCTTGCGCACTGAAAGAGTGAGGTTGAGTGATCAGTTTATTTCCCACATGAACAGATGGGATCAAACAGCCATTTTCTTGAGGATATGCAAGAAGCCCTTTCTGACTAGGGATCCTTGTTTGGCATACGTAACAAACCTTTCTCATAAGTCAGGGTCATTTTGACAATGACTTTTCTCCAAAGAGAATTTGACGATTAATGATATCATCCGAGCATGATGACAGTTTTGCGAGTTTGTCAAGTTGTTGGAATTAGTTTGATTTGTTTATGCAATCATTGCCTTCTCATTACCGATACACTTTCGATATTGTTTCTAATGACATATGTTGAAATTGACCTCATCTAGTATGCTTTCGCTACTAGAATACTTGTTATAATGAGTACTATTTGATGTGTAGTATCCATTTCAGAATATTCTCGAATGACAGGTTCTTCCAGTGAAACCATACAATTTCACACGGTTCATGGGTTAGTCTTAAATTATGCATTTTCAAAAGGTTCTTGGTTATCCTTAAATCTTGCAATTTCAAAGAGTTCATGGGTTAGCCTGAAGCCATGCATTTTGAAGAGGTTCTTGGTTATCCTTAAACGTTGCAATTCACAAGGTTAGTGGGTTAGCCTTAAACCATGCGCCTTCAAGAGTTCTTGGTTACCATTAAACCATGCAATTTCAAAGGGTTCATGGGTTAGCCTTAAACCATGCATTTTCAAAAGGTTCTTGGTTATCCTTAAACCTCGCAATTTCAAAGGGTTCATGGGTTAGCCTTAAACCATGCATTTTCATAAGGTTCTCAATTATCCTTAAACCTTGCAATTTCAAAGGGTTCATGGTTTAGCCTTAAACCATGCATTTTCAAAGAGTTCTTGGTTATCCTTAAACCTTGCAATTTCAAAGGGTTTATAGGTTAGCCTTAAACCATGCATTTTCAAAGGGTTCTTGGTTATCCTTAAACCTTGCAATTTCAACGAGTTTTTGGTTACCCTTAAACCATGCAATTTCAAAGGGTTCATGGGTTAGCCTTAAACCATGCATTTTCAAAGGGTTTTTGGTTATCTTTAAACCATGCAATTTCAAAGGGTTCTTGGTTATCCTTAAACCTTGCAATTTCAAAGGGTTCATGGGTTAGCCTTAAACCATGCATTTTCAAAGGGTTCTTGGTTATCCTTAAACCTTGCAATTTCAAAGAGTTTTTGGTTACCCTTAAACCATGCAATTTTAAAGGGTTCATGGGTTAGCCTTAAACCATGCATTTTCAAAGGGTTTTTGGTTATCTTTAAACCATGCAATTTCAAAGGGTTCTTGGTTATCCTTAAACCTTGCAATTTCAAAGGGTTCATGGGTTAGCCTTAAACCATGCAATTTCAAAGGGTTAGTGGGTCTACCTTAAACCTTGCAATTTCAAAGAGTTTTTGGTTACCCTTAAACCATGCAATTTCAAAGGGTTCATGGGTTAGCATTAAACCATGCATTTTCAAATGGTTCTTGGTTATCTTTAAACCATGCAATCAAAGGGTTCATGGGTTAGCCTTAAACCATGCATTTTCAAAAGGTTCTTGGTTACCCTTAAACCATGCAATTCAAAAGGGTTCATAGGTTAGCCTTAAACCATGCAATTCCAAAGGTTCATGGGTTAGCCTTAAACCATGCATTTTCAAGAGGTTCTTGGTTTCCCTTAAACCATGCAATTCCAAAGGGTTCATGGGTTAGCCTTAAACCATGCATTTTCAAAAGGTTATTGGTTATCCTTAAACCTTACAATTTCAAATGATTTATGAGTTAGCCTTAAACCATCCATTTTCAAAAGGTTCTTAGTTATCCTTAAACTTTGCAAGGTTCATGGGTTAGCCTTAAACTATGCACTTTCAAAAGGTCTTGGTTATCGTTAAACCATGCAATTTCAAAGATTTCATGGATTAACCTTGAACCATGCATTTTCAAAAGGTTATTGGTTATCCTTAAACCTTGCAATTTCAAAGGGTTCATGGGTTAGCCTTAAACCATGGATTTTCAACAGGTTCTTGGTCATCCTTAAATCATGCAATTCACAAGGTTAGTGGGTCTACCTTAAACCACAAGGTTAGTGGGTCTACCTTAAACCACACGGTTAGTGAGATTACCTTAAACCACACGGTTAGTGGGATTGTCTTAAACCACAAGGTTCGTGGGACTGCCTTAAACCACACGGCTAGTGGGACTGCCTTAAACCACACGGTTAGTGGGTTTGCCTTAAACCACAAGGTTAGTGGGACTGCCTTAAACCACACGGTTAGTGGGATTGCCTTAAACCACACGGTTAGTGAGACTGTCTTAAACCACATGGTTAGTGGGACTTCCTTAAACCACAAGATTCGTGGGACTGCCCTAAATCACACGGTTAGTGGGATTGCCTTAAACCGCAAGGTTCATGGGTATATCTTTAAACCACACTTTTCAAATTATGCACAAGTACATCCCTATATCACACTCTTTACATTAAGCTCACTTGCGTTTTTATTTTACTATTGTAAAAAAAAAAAACAAACAAAAAAACAAAACAAACAAACAAAAAATTAGGTGTCGCCTTATCTTTGAAAGAAATCTCTTTAAGCTTCCCTCCAAAGAGGGGCAAATGATGACACCTAAATTTTTGCCCAAAAATATTTCATGTTAAATTTTTGCAAATAGATTATTTAGGCATTTAATATAGTGTTTTAAATGGAAGATGTTTTTACTTTAAAAAAATTGAGAATATAAAAAAGATTAAAAAAGAAAATTAAAAAAAAGCTAGGGCCAATTATCTAAATGTGACTAGCCAAGCCCGTGAGGTTAGATTGGAATTCAAATGGTAAGTTGGGGCCAAAATGCAATTTCCAAAAGTTGAGGAACCAATTCGCAAATTTTGTAAAATTTGCGCTCGAGTCTGTAAATCATCATCTTGGTCACCAATTAAGTTGAAATTGAATTTAGGCCAACTCGAATCAATCAAATCGAGCGAAAACGACCAAATTTGCCTTGAATTGGGTATTTTCGGATAAGAAAATGGCTAAGTTTGAGGGATTTTCTTGCAAAATTGGGTGGGCACAATTGCAAAATTTGGTTGAGATCTTAAACTACTATACATTTACTTGCTAATTGATCAAAAACCGCAGCCAAATTAATGGATTAGAGCACTCAAACTAGTTACCAAAACCCAGTCCACAATTAGGTCTTAATTCGAAGCTGCTAAGTAGGCATATTGGTGGCCCCACCATATCCTCCTCACCTTCCCAACCAGCCCGATCTCTGCACGTGATGGAAGAACATCATTGGTACTGCAAGTGGACAAGCATTCGGAAAATCGCACCAAAATCGTCACACTCAACATCTGCAAGATTTGAAAATTCTGGCTAAGTCAGAAAGTGGGTGGATAGCTCAGTTGGTAGGCTTGGTAGGTGGACAAAAAGCCGACCAAGAGATTGATGAATCCAGTGGAGAAGATCTAAGAAATGGGCTCTTTCCAGGGACGAGAGGCAAGGGACGAGAGAGAGAGGCGAGAGCTCAGAATCGATCTCCAAAGAAGCCCTCAGAAGCAACTCCAGAAAAGAGAAACCCAGAAATTCCAAACCGGCTTGGAGAGAGAAAAGTAAGATTTTCACACACATGCGGCCAAAATTAGCCAAAATCTTCAACTAGAGAGTGAAACTTCATTCAAAGATCTTTCCAACCATAGGTCGCACGTCTCAAATGGAGATCGTGAAGGCCTCCTAAAGCACCCCGAAACAGTGCCCTCCTGGCGGGGCAAGAAAGTCCGAAAAGTTTTCTAAGTGTCGAGACTGGTTGGTCACGAGTGAGGAAAGCCAGTGTTTTTGAGAAAGTTGAAAGACAAATGAGGAAAATCTTGACTTTTAACCCAAACTAGAATACATATAGTTTGGTATGGTGTCAAGGTTTCTAACAAAATACGTCTTGAAGTCTAATGTTAGAGGTCAACGAAAACCTTCGTTGTCAGTTCTTTTTTTTGCAGATCTCGTTTCCAGTTGAAGAAGCCAACTTCCATAGGTCCCCGGCGATAATTTGTCGGTTTCATTAGCCAAGAACCACTTGAAAAGGAAACTAGGAAGCAAGGTAAGCATCCTAGATGTATTTATTTTCGAGTTTGAGCATTTTTTTATCATGAAAATCAAGAGGAAAACCAGCCCGGAAAACTGATTTCTGAGGCTGAAATTTTTCTGAGTGTTTGAAATCTCTTCAAGAGTTTTGCATGTGTGCTTCTTGGAGAGGTCGTTTTGATGTTGTTCGGTGGGTCATTCTCTATGATGTTTCTTGCATTTGAAAGCTCATGTTATCTACTTTCACTCGGATTAAGTAGTGTTTCCCTTAGATCTCGTTTGTGATGAGTTTCGGGGCTTGAATATGGGCATTCAACTTGTTTGCTTGACTTGGGTTCAAACTCAGATTTGCAAAATCAGCTCAACCCACATATTGAAGCCGATTTTAGCTTAGTTCTTGTGTGTTGTAGGCTATGATTTCTATCTAATATTGCTCATTGCATGTGGTAGTATAATCTTGATGCTTTAGTTCCACATAAGATTGCTCATGGGTGAAGATTGAAGGCCACAAACATGGCCCGAGGAAGCTGATTTGAGATGATTTGATGCACGCCAAGTGTTCGACAAAATGCGCAAATCAAGTTTCGATCTCAAAACGGTTGATTTGAGCTCGGTTATTGTGATATTCATGTGCTGTGTTGTTCAATGTTAGCATATATCGGTTTAGGGAATTAATTTTAAATAGAAAATTAAAAATATGAAAAAATATGAAAATTTCAAAAAAAAAATTATAAAAATGATGGATGATATCAAATTATGATAATAATGACATCTAGGGATTTTTCCTAATTTTAAAAGGTCATTTTCTTAATTTAATGATGTTTTGGTATTTTATAACCATTTTTGTAAATAATCTATTTTGTGTAGATTAAAATTAATTTGAGTAATTTCATGCATCAAGAGTAATTTCATGCATATTTAACTTCTCATTTTGCTCACGGGGTCCTGTCCCGGGGTGTGATAACAAGGCTATGTAATATTATTTGCCCGACTTGTATCGGGTCTTTCTTTTCCCATTACTTTCAAGTCATGTCAATTTCTTGGATGTTATTTACCGCACCGCTTTTCAATAATTTGAGTGTAAATTTATCTTCTAAATTATGTTAGGATTAGTCTAAAGATTAAAAAAAAAAAAACCTACAAAAACATTTGCATTGACACTTAGTGGTTTCATAAAAATTATAATTGATAATCAAGAATGTGTGGCCATTTAGATAAATAACTTTCCGAGTTAGTGGTACCGCAAGGGCGCTAATAGAAACATTGGTGTAAACAAGTCCCCGTTCCTAGAAATCTCTGGTTGCGTAGGAATTGAGACACCACTCCCGTGTCTCGATAGGTTTCTAGCTGACCCTAATAGGCTAGTGGCGACTCCTAGAAATATTTAGGTTGTTAAGAATTGAAATATGAAATCTAACGTCGCGCGAGGTATGGGCTTGGGAGAGCCCGCACCTAATCTAGGGCCATTGGTCCGCCTCTTTAGGCAAAGGTATAAACCTTTCCTTCTTTTCCCCGGACGGAAAAAAAGAGGTGATGACATCCCCCTAGGCACAAACCTCTAGGGCTTCCGGAATTATGTACCGACATACCACCATGCCTCCCCTGGAATTACGAACCGTATACCACCGGGCATCCCGACACTCCCGGGGAATCTCCAGGGCTCGCCATGAAAATGATTTCCCCTGCCTTTTGAAATTATGTACCGACATACCACCAGGCCTTCCCTGGAATTATGTACCGTATACCACCGGGCATCCCGACACTCCCGGGGAATAATCATCCGCCACAAATGGTTTCCTCATTCATCATTATCCATGGCCACCAATTTAGTTCTCAACTCATCATGGCAAACAATATAATGACCAACAAGATCATATGCAGCATTCAATTCATACATGCATCTCAATTCATAGTCATGCATGCATCAATACATCATCATCCCATCCATACAAAATTCCAACAAATACCACTTTCAGAAAATATTTAGATTAAATATTCATATGATTCTCAAAAATCATGAAATTAAGGCTAGTGGTAGACAAGTCAATAAGATAGCAATTTCATGAAATATACATGCCCAATCGAATTCCACACCAGAAGGTACAATTCACGCAAAACAGCATGTAAATTCGGATAGAGGCAGAATGCACAGTCTCCGAAAGAATTTGATTAAAATATCCATATAACCTCCGAAAATTATGAAATTTTACCAGGATATAACCAAAACATTTTCGTACAACTTTCATGAAGAACTCCAAGCCAGATTCTTTTTAGATTATTTTATACAGTCTCGTGAAGCTTTTGGACCCACTACCGCATCGTCCAGTGCCTCCATCTCGGAAATATGAAGTTTTAACCTACCTATTCTCTTTCGTTTTCTCTAAATTTGGATATGTTATGTGTCAAAATATCCTTTACAAGTTTCATGCAGAGATCTAGGTTAAATAACCAGAATATGGTCACCATTTAGGTCCTTGAATTCTTAGGTGTCTCTGAATACATCACCAGAATCATCATCTCCATGATCCAGCCGATTTACTAGGCTATACTTGTTCATTTCACTTAAAATTCGAGTATGTTGTATTTTAAAATATTCCCTACAACTTTCATGAAGAAATCGAAGTGAGATTCTCAACAAAAACCAACATGCAACCATGAATCCAGCAAAAGGTCAGTAAAAACTTTCCAGATCTGAGGTCTCCGTAGGATGAGACTTTAACCCCTCAAATCTCTATCATTTTCCACGAAATTTCAGTATGTTGTAGTTCAACATGTTAGATACAACTCTAATAAAGATATCACAACCGAAATCAAACTCTAAACATGCATGCAAGCTCTCACAACATTCTGACTCAAACAGTTCATACGAAAATATTCCAGATCTAGCATCTCCGTAGGATGAGGGTTTGACCCCTCAAATATCCATAACTTTTCACGAAATTTCATTATGTTATAGCTCAAGACGTTAGCTACAACTTTCATAAAGAAATCGAAGCCAAAATCGGACTCTAAACACACATGCAAGCTCAAACAAGTTTAAGACTCCAAACAGTTCTTGCGAAAACATTGGTGCAAGAGTAGAAAGTGGATTCCCAACTTGCCTCTAGACCACACGAACAGCACGAGCGGACGGCACACGGCGGCGAACGGGCTCCTTTCTCTCCCTCTCGGCTTCCTCTCTCTCTCGCACGATTCTCTCTCTCTCTCCCTCACTTGGCCGAATGGCTAACCAGCCATTCTCTCTCCTCTTCTTCCCTTTTATACCCCAAAATCCTCATGATTACTTGCCTATAAACCAGCCAATGCATGGCCTTCTTCCCTAAGCCAATGCATGAAGACTTCTTGCCACTTGTCACAACACATGCAAGATGGGCTTGGGCTTTTGGGCTTGGGCTTGGGCCGGCCACTCCTCCCCCTTTCTTGGTCGATGGCAGCCCACTTGTGGGCTTCAATGGGCCGGCCAACTTGGCCCATTAAAATCCACCTTTTGGGGCTTAAGGCCCAAACCTAATTTAAATCCTAATTTCACCTTTCAATTATTCATCTTTAATTCTTTCTTTTAAGAATTTAATTACTAAATTCCACATGGCCAAAATCTTGAAATCATAATTCCATAAATCCCAATTTATTAAACACATGGCCAATGATAGGATTTTCTTTCCTATCACATAATTATCCCTTAAAATCTTGGCCATAAATCTTATTACAAACTATGGATTAAATGACCATAAAATAACTTGATGGTACTTCCATCACCTATTCATAGACTTTAATGTAACTAGAGGTTGCCATGAATTTTGGGATGCCACAATTCTCCCCTCCTTAGAGAATTTCGTCCTCGAAATTAGACATCTCCTATGTCTCCTTAAACAAGTGAGGGTACCTTTCCCTCATCTCACTTTTACTCTCCCATGTGGCTTCCTCCACATCATGATATCGCCATAATATCTTAACCAAAAGAATTCTCTTGATCCTGAGAATTTGTTCCTTTCAATCCAGTACTTGCACAGGCTCTTCAATGTACCTCACTTTCTCATCTCTTTTGATGGCTTCATGATCGAGTATGCAACTAGGGTCGGGTTGATACTTCCTCTAAAGTTAAGGATGCAAGCTCTTAACATATCTTAATTTATCTCAACACCATAAACCGTTTTAAAACAACAACCACATCTGAAATTTCTTTTGAACGCTTGAAAATCTTCCTTCATGAAATCAAGCAATACAAACCGAGGTTTTCAAAAGCATTCAACGACAACAGCAAGCTTTGAAATCATGTCATTTCCATGTCAAACGTTTTCGAATCACCAATGTGGAAAATCCTTTTAGTTCTTGAAAATTCAACTTTATGATGTAAAATAGGGATTCCAAAGACACAACAATATAACAGTAATAGTCTTTGAAAATAGGTAAATCTCATATCGTTGAAACCAATTCACAAAATCAAAGCATGATACCAATTCCATAAAATCCATGTTCACGTTTAAATTTCAAATGTTTTTCGGGATCCACATGTAAAACCTCGAGTCGCACTTACATCACGGCATGAAATAAAATACTTTATCAAAACCCTTAGGAAAATTTAAATCGGTATGTTGACAAATTCCAATCTCAATCCCAACTCCAATGGGTTGGAATGTTTTCTATAAACAGTTCAGAAATTTTTGAAATAGAAAACATTTCTTTCAACATTTGGGCACGGTGTCTCAGTACTCATAAATTTTGATGAAATTCAAGAGATTTTCTAAAACAATTCACAATCAAAATCTTTTAATAATTCCATCCGCCTCCTCTGTCTCATATTCAATTCCTTTTTGTGAAAACGTCTATTTCAAGCTCTATCCTAAGTACAACTATCAATGAGATCCAAATTTAAGGAATTTCATCTTCTCGACTCAATCGAACACACCATTTAGCCTAATTATTCCTATACCTTCGTCACCACCAATTCAAGCCTAGAACCATCAAAATCAGCACCACTAATAACTCATCTGGTTCAATCCAATAGAGATATTCACTATGCCTTTACTGCGACATGGATTCAAGCCTAAAATACAGCATCGTTCCTTCGATTCAAATATCTATAGTCCACCAAGACTTATTTAATTCAAAGATCGACAATCCACCAAAATAAAACTTGTCTAGTTTCCACCGAATATATCTCATGTCTCATCCTAAAGGATCATCACTTAGACTAATCACTCATCAAATCCACAATTTGAACTTCTACCATTTCACCTTGGAAAGACTATAACCACAAATGATCATATTCACTAATTCCACCAAACCTTTTTCAAACTGAGATCATCACCTAAAATTAAAAGTTGACTACCATCGATCAAACCTATTATTCCGACATATAAACCACAAATAATTTCATGTCTCGTATGACCACTCAAACTCATGACTTCCAATATCAATCTATACATACTAAATGCCTCCATGTAATGCATCAAGACTTCCAATGAAATCCTCAAGTAGGAAGTTACTACTTAGCTCAAATGATCATAACTTAATCCTCAAATTCATAACTTACTCTCCATAATTCACTTCTTAAGCCTTGCTTGCAGCATTATGCTGAGATGCTACGCATGTCCTTTAGGTACTTTAGAATATACCAGGATATCATCAAACAAAAACAATCACAATTTGATCCAAATAAGGCTTAAATATCCTATTCATTAAATCCATGAATGCAGCTAAGGCATTCGTCTATCCAAATAGCATAACTAGGAACTCGTAGTGTCCATAGCGAGTCCTAAACATGGTCTTAGGAATGTCTTCCTTCTTAATCCTTAACTGATATCCTGATCTCAAGTCAGGTTTAGAAAAGACCGAACTTTCTTGCAATTTGTCAAATAGGTCATCGATTCTAGGTAATGAGCACTTACTCTTAATAGTCACTTGATTCAATTGCCTACAATTAATGTACAAATGCGTCTACTTGTCCTTCTTTTTCACAAACAAGAGTCCTACAAGCTTAACCACGCTTCCGCTGCGCCACTCTAATAGACTTATCCCAGAAACACTGCCCTCCTAGTTCAGTTCACAGTTCGGTTCACTCTTGCCCCCTTTTGCCATTCTAGAAGCCTGCCAGGAGCCGCTCGTTGTTCAGGTCCTCTGACCTCAGCATCCACTCCTCGCTCTCATCGGATCAAGACGTTACAGGTACACCAGCTTTCGCTTGGTTCGAACCCAAACTACACATCTACTGAAGGGTCTCGTTTCAATAGGGACCAACTCACAGAGTTATTATCCGTTTTGGCCCATCCCATACTAAGCCTCACGGTTTTATCCTTAGCACACGGGCAAGTACTATCTCAGGAGATCATTCATCCTAATCCATTGCTTACGAAGCTAGTCCATTCCTACGATGACAACAAAGTCATACATAACTATCACTATCAAGTCCATTTCCAGATCTCATTCCCCTAGGGTTATCTCACTCACCTCACATGCCAACGTAGATAACAGCATATCTTTCAGCGATGTAGAAATACGAAGAGGCATATCTAGAGATTTGTTCCTACTCCTCATAATCTTCTGTATTTTTCGGACACAAATGAATGCATGTCACTCACATCAAATAACGCATATACCTTCCTATTCCCTTATCAAAATCATACCTGAGATAACACTTTTGGAAGCTCTTGCTTCCTCTTGAGTGATCGCATACACCCTTCCTTGTGGTGGTGGCCTCTGTGGATTCCTTAGTGGATTTGGCTCAACAGTACTTTGTTGTACTTGTCGCACCGAGCTAACATTCGGTTGCAACCTCTTTTGTGGACAGTCTTTCTTAAAGTGTCCTATTTGCCCACATCCATTACATCTCAGTTGGCTATTACAAGGTCCTGGCCCATGCCTCCCATCACACTTTCGACAAATATCATGCTGATAGGGTGCCTTCCCAAAAGTCGGGCCACTCCAAGCTCTTCTAAAATTTCCAAAGTTACTCTTTTTCTTAGATTCCCAGGTCGGACTTTGACCAGGATAAGGTCTCTTACCCCTTCGAACATCACTAAAGGTCATCTGTTTCTTAGATCCTGATTGCTCCCTCACTAACTCTTGGTCCACCAACTGTGCCCTCTCATAAATCTCATTATAATCCCTTATATGTAGAGGCACTAGTTGTTTTCTAATGTCAGTCCTTAATCCTATCAGGAATCTCTTAGCCTTTTCCTCTCGATCCTCAACCAACCTAGGAGCATACCTAGACAATTTAGAAAATTTTTCCTCGTACTGGTCTACTATCAGCTCTCTTTGTTCTAACTGAACAAATTTAGTGATCTTTCTATCCTTGGCACAATCAGAGAAATGCTTCCTATTGAAAGCCCTAACAAACTCATCCCAGTTTATCTCGGTACCTGGTGGAAAGATCGTATCCTTCGAGGCTCTCCACCAAAACTTTGCATTTCCCTCCAGCTGGTACTCTGCTAAAACTATTTTCTCAGCATCAGTGCAGTCCAACAGCCGGAAAATTCGTTCCATTCCATCGATCCATTGTTCCGCCTCCTCAGGACTTCCCATCCCACTAAACTTAAGTGGTTTCAACTTTAGGAATTGTTCCACCAGTCCCTGAGGGCGACGTTCCACTCCGGGTTGTTGCTGCACTTGCCTTTCCATCAGATTTCCAATATTGGCCAATGCTTGCAGGATATCTTCCATTCGGGGTTTAGCCCTTGCAGCAGAGGCTTCAGCCCTCGATGGATGAGCACTTCTAGCTCATACCATGATTTCCTTGCAGTTTCCAAGCATTGCCTCAGAAATAATCTGAGACTCACTATCTCCATTCAAAGCAATTACTACTACAACTACTACATAAGTAACATATACATGTTACTGGTACCTAAAGACAACTCAAAACTAATTACTAAGAATCTACGAGTGAATTCTCGTCACCCATTATTCAATTATTCCATTTTATTTCCTATGGTGTGCATCATTCTATCCGCATTTCCATCTGAGACTCCTTATCACTCCAAATGAACCATAGCTCTGATACCAAAACAGGATGTGGAACCCCTTGACGGCCCCCGATTCGATTTGGGTCGCCACAGCTCGCTCTACCTTTCACTTTTCCTAATAACATGTCACTCTGATACCATTTCAATTGCAGCGGGTCCATGCAACCATGGGGGTTTATACATTTTTTTTTTATCGGTCCCTTGCGCAATTCATATAGCAGAAGCACATCCATTAACTCCCTTCCCTATATACAAAAACGATGCACACCTATTAAACATTTATAGGTAAAAGCCATACACTTTTATTTACATAAAGCAGATGGACATCTTTAGTCGGTACATCGAAATGCCATAATTTCCTATACATGGCTATACTTCAAAAGATGATCGACATTCCCTCCAACAATCGTACACTTAAAGTCCATCGATCAATGTCGGCGTCCATAGGTTCCCTCCTTTGCTATCCTTCTCCTCGCGGTCATATCCAACCGCTCAAATCATCTACTAATCTGAAATGTTGGTCCCCAAAAAGGGGTGAGTACAACCACTCAGCAGGTAAAGGAATCCAATAACCACTCAATGCATCATACAAGTCATACATGCATTGCAGGCATTACTTACCTTGAAGCCATGCACATACTATCATGCATCATCATCACAATTCATAACACATACATGTGTATCATCATCATGACATCATGACATCACACATGTCATCATGTCACATCATATATCATCATCATTATCATCATCATGCATATCATCATGCATGTCATGCCATGGGTGATCATCATTATTTCACATCACATATCATCATCATCACCATCATCATCATGCATATCATATATCATCATCATTATCATCATCATGCATATCATCATGCATGTCATGCCATGGGTGATCATCATTATTTCACATCACACATCATCATCATCACCATCATCATCATGCATATCATCATGCATATCATATATCATCATCATTATCATCATCATGCATATCATTGTGCATAATTTAATTTCAATTTCATTTTAAACTGCCACATTTCTCTTTTCCCGGGATCAATGTTTGCATCTCACATTCATCACTCGCGCCCAATCTTGGTGTCACGAGAACCATCCGGGCATGTATCCAAGATACAACAGGGCATCCGGCACCCCCACATTTCGGGCATCTCGTATCCCAACTGGCATCACGAGGAACCTCCGGAATTACGCCACTAGGCCACCGGGCATCCGGCCTTTACCCTTCTAGCCAGGCACCTCGCATCCCATCTAGCATCGCTAGGTATCCCCCTAGGCACAAACCTCCAGGGCTTCCCGAATTATGTACCGACATACCACCATGCCTCCCCTGGAATTACGTACCGTATACCACCGGGCATCCCGACACTCCCGGGGAATCTCCAGGGCTTGCCATGAAAATGGTTTCCCCTGCCCTCCGGAATTACGTACCGACATACCACCAGGCCTCCCCTGGAATTACGTACCGTATACCATCGGGCATCCCGACACTCCCGGGGAATAATCATCCGCCACAAACGGTTTCCTCATTCATCATTATCCATGGCCACCAATTTAGTTCTCAACTCATCATGGTACACAATATAATGACCAACAAGATCATATGCAACATTCAATTCATACATGCATCTCAATTCATAGTCATGCATGCATCAATACATCATCATCCCATCCATACAAAATTCCAACAAATACCACTTTCAGAAAATATTTAGATTAAATATTCATATGATTCTCAAAAATCATGAATTTAAGGCTAGTGGTAGACAAGTCAATAAGATAGCAATTTCATGAAAGATACATGCCCAATCGAATTCCACACCAGAAGGTACAATTCACACAAAACAGCATGTCAATTCGGATAGAGGCAGAATGCACAGTCTCATAAAGAATTTGATTAAAATATCCATATAACCTCCGAAAATTATGAAATTTTACCGGGATATAGCCAAAACATTTTCGTACAACTTTCATGAAGAACTCCGAGCCAGATTCTTTTTTAGATTATTTTATAAAGTCTCGTGAAGCTTCTGGACCCACTACCGCATCGTTCAGTGCCTCCATCTCGGAAATATGAAGTTTTAACCTACCTATTCTCTTTCGTTTTCTCTGAAATTTGGATATGTTATGTGTCAAGATATCCTTTACAAGTTTTATTAAGAGATCAAGGTTAAATAACCAGAATATGATCACCATTTAGGTCCTTGAAGTCTCGGGTGTCTCGGAATACATCACCAGAATCATCGTCTCCAAGATCCAGCCGATTTACTAGGCTATACTTGTTCATTTCACTTAAAATTCGAGTATGTTGTATTTTAAAATATTCCCTACAACTTTTATGAAGAAATCGAAGTGAGATTCTCAACAAAAACCAACATGCAACCATGAATCCAGCAAAAGGTCAGTAAAAACTTTCCAGATCTGAGGTCTCCGTAGGATGAGACTTTGACCCCTCCAATCTCCATTATTTTCCACGAAATTTCAGTATGTTATAGCTCAAGATGTTAGATACAACTCTCATGAAGATATCACAACCAAAATCGAACTCTAAACATGCATGCAAGCTCTGACAACATTCTGACTCAAACAGTTCATACGAAAATATTCCAGATCTAGCATCTCCGTAGGATGAGGGTTTGACCCCTCAAATTTCCATCATTTTTCACGACATTTCAGTATGTTATAGTTTAAGATGTTAGCTACAACTTTCATGAAGAAATTGAAGCCAAACTCGGACTCTAAACACACATGCAAGCTCAAACAATTTTCTGACTCCAAACAGTTCATGCGAAAACATTGGTGCAAGAGTAGAAAGTGGATTCCCAACTTGCCTCTAGACCACACGAACAGCACGAGCGGACGGCACATGGCGGCGAACGGGCTCCTTTCTCTCCCTCTCGGCTTCCTCTCTCTCTCGCACGATTCTCTCTCTCTCTCCCTCACTTGGCCGAATGGCTAACCGGCCATTCTCTCTCCTCTTCTTCCCTTTTATACCCCCAAATCCTCATGATTACTTGCCTACAAACCAGCCAATGCATGGCCTTCTTCCCTAAGCCAATGCATGAAGACTTCTTGCCACTTGTCACAACACATGCAAGATGGGCTTGGGCTTTTGGGCTTGGGCTTGGGCCGGCCACTCCTCCCCCTTTCTTGGTCGACGGCAGCCCACTTGTGGGCTTCAATGGGCCGGCCAACTTGGCCCATTAAAATCCACCTTTTGGGGCTTAAGGCCCAAACCTAATTTAAATTCTAATTTCACCTTTCAATTATTCATCTTTAATTCTTTCCTTTAAGAATTTAATTATTAAATTCAACATGGCCAAAATCTGGAAATCATAATTCCATAAATCCCAATTTTTAAAACACATGGCCAATGATAGGATTTTCTTTCCTATCACATAATTATCTCTTAAAAGCTTGGCCATAAATCTTATTACAAACTATGGATTAAATGGCCATAAAATAACTTGACGGTACTTCCATCACCTATTCATAGACTTTAATGTAACTAGAGGTTGCCATGAATTTTGGGATGCCACAATTTTGTTACCTTTATTGATGATAAATCGAGAGCTACTTGGCTTTACCTTCTTAAGTACAAAAGTGAAGTGCTTATTGTTTTCCAGGATTTTTGCAATATGATGACTAATCAATTTAATACTTCTCTGAAGGTTCTTCGTACCGACAATGGTACCGAATACACCAATCATATAGTTCAGGTTTTTTTACGAAGCAAGGGTATTATTCACGAGACAACATGTGTGGGTACTCCACAACAGAATGGAATAGCTGAAAGGAAAAATCGTCACCTACTAGAGGTCACCCGGGCCTTGTTATTCTCTACAAATTTGTCTAAATCCTATTGGGCAGATGCAGTTCTAACTAGCTGTTATTTAATTAATAGACTCCCTAGTCGAGTGTTAGTGTATATAACTCCTATGGAAGTGTTGTATGGGCGAAAATTTGGTATATCTCACTTGAGGATTTTTGGGTGTGTTTGCTATGTTCACTCTCAAACTGGAGGAAAGCTAGATCCTCATGCCAGGAAATGTGTGTTTGTTGGGTATTCATCTGTCAAGAAAGGCTACAAGTGTTATGACCCTTACACAAAGCGTATCTATATTTCTCGGGATGTTGTATTTGATGAAACTCATATGTTTTTTCCTAACAAGAGCAACACTCAGGGGGAGTGCACAGATTATTATAAGAAGTTTTCCTATGAATTTGCTCCTATTCCTATGGAAGTTAATGGGACTGATGAAGCCAAAGTCAACAACGGGGGTGTCAAAGCCAACAATGGGAGTCGTGCTTCAGGTCACGAATCTGTAGATCAAGAAAATTCATAAGTGGATTGAGAGATTGAGGCAACTGTTGTTCCAGAAGCTGAAACTAGAACTGCCATTGACGGGCTGATAGATGAAAGGGCAGCGGATGTAATCCCGTTACGAAGATCATCTCGTGTCACTAGACCCTTAATTCGACTTCAAGATTTTACTACTTATTATTCGGTCCAACATCCCATTCAAGAATTTGTTGGATATGACAAATTATCTCATTTTTGAGTTTCTTATCTGCTATTGAAGAACAATAGGAACCTCACAACTATGAGGAAGCAAGGGAAAAAGCCATTTGGGTTAATGCAATGAAGGATGAACTTCAGGCTTTAGATCGAAATCATACTTGGGAACTTGTACAACTTCCAAGAGGAAAGAAGACAGTTGGTTGCTGATGGATCTATAAGATCAAATATAACAGTGATGGATCAATTGAAAGGTATAAAGCAAGGCTGGTTGCAAAAGGATACACTCAAACATATGGTATAGACTACAAAGAGACATTTGCACCTGTGGTTAAAATGAACACTATGCGTGTTCTTATGTCAGTAGCTATTAATTGTGGATGGTCCTTGTTCCAAATGGATGTAAAGAATGCATTCCTTCATGGAGATTTGGAGGAGGAGGTTTATATGGATCTTCCTCCTAGTCACCCCTTGCATAATAAAGATGGAATTGTTTGTAGGTTGAAGAAGGCCATATATGGTCTCAAGCAATCACCTAGAGCTTGGTATGGTAAACTAAGTGCTGCACTCGTCAAGGTTGGATTCAAAAGAGGGATTGCAGACTCGTCAATGTTCACCAAGGCTGACAACAAAGGTATAGTTGTTGTACTTGTTTATGTTGATGATATTGTGATTATAGGCAACAATTAACTTGGTATCGAAGCACTTAAGTGGCATTTGAGCAAGGAATTTGACATCAAAGACCTTAGCAAATTGAGGTATTTTTTGGGTATTGAGGTGGCGAGATCTCACAAAGGATTATTTTTATCTTAGAGAAAATATGTCATGGATTTGTTGAAAGAGACTGGGAAGTTGGGAGTTAGACCGGCCAACATTCTTATGGAGTATAATAGTAAGTTCATTTCAGATGACACTCCATTACATGATGTTGGGCAGTTTCAGCGACTTGTTGGACGGTTTATTTATCTGACTATCACTAGACCTGACATAGCATATACTGTTAGTTACATAAGTCAATTTATGCATAAACCAACTCGAGGGCATATGGAGCTAATAAATCATTTACTATGGTATTTGAAGGCCACACCTGGGAAGGGAATTTTAATGAAAAATAATGGTCACACAGAGCTTGTTGGCTACACTAATGCAAATTGGGCTGGGAACCCTATAGATAGGAAATCTACTATAGGGTTTTGTACTTTTATGGGAGGAAACATTGTCACTTGGAAAAGCAAAAAACAAACGGCGATTGCTCATTCGAGCACAAAGGCAAAATATTGGGCCATGGCTACTACTACTAGTTAAATTGTGTGGTTGAAACTTTTGCTTCAAGAATTGGGTTGCAATTGCATGACTAAGCCTACAAAGTTGTTTTGTGATAATTAGGCTGCAACTCATATAGCTTCAAATCCAGTGTTTCATGAGAGGACCAAACATATAGAGGTGGACTGCCACTTTGTGAGAGAAAAGGTGCAAGACAAGACAATTGAGACTCCGTACATTCACAGTGAGGATCAACTGGCCGATGTTTTTACCAAAGCATTACCCAAGGGAGTATTTCAAGAAATGACAAGCAAGTTTACCTCCAACGAGGTCTTCGGCCCAACTTGAGGGGGAGTGTTGGCGTGATTTTCTCTCCTATCTTAAGAAAGGAGATTTGTTAATATTGTATTCCTATAATTTTGGGATCTCTTCCTTTTTTCTGTTATTATTCTGGTTGCTTGTTTCCTTAGTTGTGGCAACCTTTTATGTACATATGGTTGAACAATGGCAGATGCTCAAATAACAAAAAAAAAAGAAAAAGAGACTGAAAGCTTTGTCCAAGGACGTAGACACATTGCCGAACCTCGTAACCTTTGCGTCTTTGTGTGAAGTTTTGTTTTTCTTCAATCTTCAATCTTCTTCATTCAGAAGCCTCAACGTAATTTTTTTTTTCTAAATTTGTAAAAAGCAATGTAGGCCCCGCGCTAGCCACATGGGATTGCCACATAAGCACTTAATGACCATTTGGCTACCACGTTAGTGTTTATCCAACCTTCTCACGGATGGACAAACATTGCACAAATCGAAAAATCTAAAGTACTCAATTTTACAAAACTCAGAAAAGCTCGAGAATTCACGTGACATCATCCCTAAGCTTTATTACAAAGGGGGTTACTATTTTTTTCTTTGCACTTCCTATACGTTCGGAGTTCTTCTTTTTAGTTGATTTCTTATCCAATCCATCAGTAAATGTTTTATTTCTTGATCAAAGTACATATCGTCTTAATTAGTGTGCAACTTTTCGGACAAGAAGAATAGCACAAGTACTATTACTTCCGTATGATTCTCATTTGAGTGGCATAACCTTTTTTTCACTCGCTTAAGTACCCATTAAAATAAATCAATCATTTGAGTGTCATTTCTAATAAATCATGGTACATGGATATTTTTATTAATTTCACATCCAACGTGAATTTTTCATTTAAAAAAAATTGAATTATCTATTTTTTTATTTTTGGTTTTCCTTGTTTTAGGGTCTGTCACTAGTGGCCCTTCCCCTCAACCACGGCCAATGAGGCTGCGATGCCATCCTCATCCAAGGCCTTTGCAGCCACACTGGGCGAGGGCCGCCTCATCCAACAAAATATGTTTATTCTTTGAAGAAATAAGATGAGCATGTTGGATACTTCAGCAGTTTTGAAATATTTATTAGAAATTATGATCATCATGAAAGTCATCATTTTTATAATGGCTTTCTAACGGCCATATAACGGCTTTCTAATGGCCGTATAACGGTTGTCTAATAGTTTATAACTTCTGATTTATTACTTCATAAAATTTTCAGTATTTTATAATGGTCATCTTTTTAATTACTAATTGATTTATGACGATCTCCTAATGGCTCTCTTTTTCTAGTTTAAATATAAATTAAACTTCAAACCACAATTGATTACCAAAAAAAAAAAAAACTTCAAACCACAATCTTTGTATATACAACATGTTCTCATATCTTTTCTTTTCTTTTAGCTAGGTTATACACAAAAGTTGTTGTGTTTCCTTCTAATATTTACTGCGGAGTATAGAGGAAGGTATGTTGTATCTTGAGAGGATAGCCATTGAAGCCTTACGCACCGAGTTTCGTACTCCGAGGAGTGGAATTATTCTTAAGGACAGTGTTTGCACGTCTCAGATATTTAATTTAATTTTCTAATCTTTTGTAATGTATTTCCAATAATTATTATTATTTTATGTATTCTAATACTTTTTCCAACAGAGCATCCATGCTCCTAATGAATTGAATTGAACTTTTGAAAAAATATAATAAGTTATTAGGTTTTGCTATACTGTACCTCGCAATAAGCGAAACTTTTTAAATTTAGCTTAGTATATAGCATCATGTAAGTGTGTGCTTTCTCCTCGGTGAATCCTATAAGTAAAGATTTACGTGTCTCGTACATATTTAAGATGTATAATGACCCGCAAACTGCCATAATAACATTTAACTGGGGTCGAATTATCATAAAAGAACAAACGAAAAAGTTATCTTTCGTCGGCAGATGTGGCATCTCTTGACTTTTTGGATAAATCCTCGACTACTTCATGCAATCGAGTAAATTTGTTATTAGACATAAATTCATAGAATTTAATATTAAGAGAGAGACAATGTCAAGCGCCGCTACGGGCTACCTGCTCCCGTGGTCAAAAGAAAAAAAAAACCGACCCCTAATTTTCTAAGAATTTAAAAAGAGCGGAAACAAAAATGATGACGAAAATACAAGCATTGAGTAATAGCTGGAATAGAAAGACTGATGCTAGAGAGATATAGAGAGAGTAGTGACGAATAAGCTTCTCCTCCTTCTTCAACAAGTGTTCGCTCTCTCTCTCTCTCTCTCTCTCTCTCTACAATTCTTGTTGGAGTTTATCCCATATCAGTTGTAAAAGGAGCGCATAGTCAGTTTATAAGTGTAAGAAAAAATCTAACTTTTTGAGCTAATTTTTGGAGAGAAACCCAAGACCACCTAACACTAGTATTGCAGTCTAGGTTACCAATGAGGCTGGACCTAAATGTCACACATGAGATACGAGTATTTGCTGCTCCAACCTGGGGCCCAATTTTTAAGGTGGAGATTGTATTACTTATCAATAAGTATAGACCCAACAATCATACAGGAGATGAGAATTGTCACTACTTCAACCCAAGACCTAATATGTGAGGGAGAGATTGTTGGGTTATCCCACATTGATTATGGAATGGCTTGTGCTTGGTTTATAAGTGTGAGAGAAAATCTCACTCTTTGAGCTAGCTTCTAGGATAAGAGAGGCCCAAGATTACCCAACACTAGTATTAGAGCTTAGCTTACCAACAAATCTAGACCCATAGTTACTTGGGAGATACGAGTTGTTGCTCCTCCGATTTAAGGCCCAATGATTGAGGAGGAGATTTTTAGCATTATCCCAAATCGGTTGTGGAAGAGACAAGTTGTCGATTTATAAGTATAAGAGAAAGCCTCAGCCTTTTAGCTAATTTTGGGATGAGAGAGACTGAAAACCACCCAACACTAGTATCAAAGACGATGGTTGATTGGTAGCCTACTCCCAATGTGTATAGATGTTTGATGAATATCTCAAGGAGAATCTAGTGACCAATGCGGTTTCTAGGTAGGTAGGCATTGTAGTGTAGTAATACGGGCTTGATAGTCAACTTCATGGTTTGATTTGGAGAAAAAGACTAGGGATGAAGTTGGGCATTGATATATATTCAAGTTGAGATAAGTTGATGTAAAATGATTCATAAATTAAAGGGTAGCAAATCTAACACTGAGCTCATATGTGAGGTGAAGATTGTTAGGATGCATGTATGAGTTGTCTTAAAGTTATCCATATTAGAGAATTGGTATGGTATTGAGCGGTTAATGTATACCAATTCTCTATGAAGAAATGCGTTCTTAACATCCATTTGAAACAAAAACCAACCATGATTGACAACAATTGTCGTGAGAACTTTGATGGTTAATCTTTACTATAGGAGCAAATGTTTCTTTGTATTTTTTCAGTATGTTTCGATGTATCCCTTGACTACCAATCTAATTTTGTGCCTTTCAATTCAACCATCGCTTTTGTACTTGTTCTTGTAAATCCATTGATAGCCTACAAGGACATTTTTCAATAGGTTATGGAATAATATATCGAGTTTGATTTATCTCAAGGGCTTGGAATGCCTTATCCGTGATCTTTCTCCACACAGCTGATTGTTACCTCTTAAGAAAGTTTGTAGACTCAATGTTTGTAACTATAGCTGATAGAAAGGTACAAAAATCTGAAGAAATTTAATTATAACAAATGTAATCCTGTATGGGATGGATTGTCAACAAATGATATGTGACAAATTCAAAGACAAGTTGAGGGTTGAGAAACTCAAATTGATTGATAAACTGGAGCTATATCCTGGACAGGGTTGGAAGTAAAGCAGCTATGTCTAGATTAATAGCGTCTTCCCTCTCTCTCCAGTTCTTGTCAATCACAAAATCATCATAAACAATTTGTAAGGGAGCAAAATCCCTATCAAATCTACTATAATCATAGTTGTTAGTACTGCCACCACTATTCTCCCTTTGAATTTGATCCATGGGAGGAAAATACACAAGTTTCATCAAACGTAACATCTTGGGAAAGAAGCATTATTTTCAATGAAGAGATCAAAACATTTATGAACCTTTTTAACACTAGAATATCCCAAAATATGCATTTGTGTGCACGAGAATCTAATTTACTCCCCAACGAAGTGTGAGTGTAGCACATACTACCAAATACACGAACATAGGAGAGATCGACCAGCCAAGGAGCACTTCCATGGGAGATTTGTATTGCAACACTTTACTAGGAAGATGATTGATCAAATAGCAGCTTGTTAGAACCGAATCCAACCAAAATGTAGGTAAGTTTCCATGGAAGGGATCGTGTTACCTTAAGAAGATGACAATTTTGCCTCTTCGCAACCCTATTGTGTTGGACAGTTTTGACACAATAAGTCTATATATAATACCTAGACTTTTGATGAAAGACTCAAATGGGTGATTGGTGTATTCTCATTGTCAGTATGCAGTATTTTAATTTAAGCACCACACTATGTATTATCCAAGTAAATTTCTTGAAGAAAATCTATTCTTCACTTTTAGAGGTAAGCAAATACAATGAAGTAGTTTGAGATTTATTATCTGTAAACATAATAAAGTACTTAAAACTATCCCGAGATTCAATTGGTGCATTACCTGAACATCATAATGAATCAACTCAAATAGTTCATATGCATAATTTGGCCTTTGATAAAAAAAAAAAAAAGGCAATCTATGCTGCTTAGCAAAATGGCAAGTTTTATGAGAACTTGAATCTAGAGAAAATATAAGATCAATAGGCTATAACACCCGATTTGATGGATGCCTCATATGCCAATGCCATAGTTGAGATGTCGAGCCTTTATTCTAACTAGCAACCAAAACTGTACTAAAAAAATCAACAGTGCATAGCCCCTTTTGAAACCAGACTTCACCAATCTTCCTTCCTGTGATTCTGTCCCGAAAGATAACCTTATCATAGGAAAAGATAATGTTGCAATTTAGATCCAATAATTTTGCTAATAGATAATAAGTTAGACGATAAGGGCACAACAAACATATTAGAAGAATTAGAAAATAAATCCATTTTCCTAACCCCGTGAATAGGGACTTTTTCATCATTGACAACCATAATAGGAGAGTAGAAACTAGTAGGAACCTCATGCAAGTAAGCTATCTAACAAGCACTACCACACATCTAGTTAATAGCTTCTGAATCAATTATAAAACAGTCTATAAATGATGTAAATAAGACAAAGACTTTGACAAGTATAGTAGGAGCACCATAACTTTCGTACAATGCTTATTTGAGTACCATAACTCTTTTTATTCACTTAATTATCACATCAAAGTAAAATCGATCATTTGAGTGTCATTTCAGACAAATTACCCTATGTGGATTTTTTTATAATTAATTTGCCATTCATACATGGATTTATATTTTATTTTAGAATTTTTTTATTGATTTGCCACGTTAGTGGTGGCAATGCCATGTAAGATAACCAACATCCATATTGAATTTTTCGAAAAGGCAAATTGTTGATAGCACTTAAGTGGTTGAATTTTTAAAATTGTGGTGAAGTGAATGTAGTACGAAAGTTATGGTACTCCTAGTGTAGTAATCCCAAAAATGCTTATACATGTGTCCATTGAAGGAGTGATTATTTGAATATTTGAGAAAATTCTCAATTTAGTCTTAAACCTAATTTAAGGATGTCAATTCAGTTTTAACTTTCTAATTTTATCAATATAGTGCTACAAATTTGCCCAATATTTAAATGTAGTCTTTCTTGCCTATTCTCATTCCAAATTGTGACATGAAAATCAACCAATTACCTATGTTAGCATGCCATTCAGGATGGCCGGCAATAACTAGAAGCCATGTCAGTGATTTTCAATGGTAATTGGAGAAAAAGACTACATTGGAATATCACCCAAAAGTTCAAGACTACATTTACAAAACTAAAAAGTAGAGCTAATTAAGTTGAATAATTAGTTGTTGACAAGAAATTATGACAATCGTAATTGCAGTATAAGACCATCCAATCAATCTATTGGCAAATACAATATTTTTTTGTCAATTCTAAATGCATCAGAATTTCCAAAGAAAGAGAAGAAAAAGGTAAAAAAAAAAAAAAATCTTAAATTTGGCACATGTAAGAGATATTAAAGTCAATTTGAGGTAATGGGGGCATCAAAAATCAAAAAATGGATGGAAAAAGCGCGATCCTTTATACATTTATCATTTTCACATAATTGCTCATTTAAATGTTAAACTTAATCTATTTATTTATATTCGAGTTAATGCGAGTAAAATAAGGAGAGAGTATGATAGATTTTCAGAGTCAAGGGCATATGGTGATTGGGAAAAAGGAGAGGCGAAGGAGGTAATTTATAATTAATACTACTTATGTATTAGTGCATAATAATTGTTTTGGTGATATTTAATTTCAATCTTTATTGAAAATTAAATTTAAAATATATTTGGATTTTACATGTAAGGGGCCTAATTTATGAGAAGTGCCTAGTTTTATATATATGGCATCCACTTCTATTAATATGTCTTACAAAGAATTAATTAATGCAAGACATATGTCTACGTAAGACCCTTATGATAAATTTAGAGGGATAAATGCATTGATTGGCCCACCCTAACCTTCACTTGTAAATAAAAATGCTTGGGATGAAAATAAAGAAACGCCATAACTTTCGTACGGCATTCACTTGAGTGTTATAATTTTTTTTTTCGCTCAATTACGTGCCACATCGGAATAAAATTAATCATTTGAATGTCATTTCCAACAAATCATCCTATGTGGATTTTTTTTATTAATTTCCCATTTTGGTATGGATTTATTTTTTATTTTGATTTTTTTATTAATTGTCTTTGTCAACGCCAACAATGCCACAAAAGATGCTCGGCGTCCACATTAGATTTTTTTGGCGAGGCAAATTGTTGATGGCACTCAAGTGATTGATTTTTCAAATTTGTGGCATTGAACTAAGTGAAAAAAAAGTTATATTACTCAAGTAAGAGCCATATAAAAGTTATGGCACTTGCATTGTTTTTATCTCGGCAAATACATTACCAGAAGTTTAAACCATGTTTCTTGAGTCAAAACTCTACTAAGACACATAGTTGGAGGACATTAGTGTTTGGAGTTGCAAAGTTATTTATCCTAGAGATGTTTGCATATATGTAATAATGACCTAATTAACAACTCTAGGATCTGTAGCCCTGTCCTTATTAGGTCGCAAGTTTGGGTAAAAATCCTAACAACAGTCCTATATATGTGACATCCTGATTTTCAGGTTTTGATTTTAATCGGATAAGTCGAGCCTTTCATTAATGTGACTATAGTGTTTTTCTCTGAAATGGCCACTTAGGAGATAACTGGCCTATTTGGTGAAGCCATTAAGAGATTTTAAATGCAATAGACATGAGAGTTCAACCAGGAAGCCATTAAGGGATTTTAACCCACGCCCACGAAGTTCGACCGTACTCATCTTTAGAGGTCATTACGGCACAGTTAAAAATCGAATTAAGATCGGAGATAGGTCGGTTCGACTGAGATGTGAGGCCAATCGTGGGTGACTCCACTAAATTGGAAAATTCTCGTCGATTGGCACTAATTTGATTTTACTGTCATTTTCGTACCCTGTGTCTGTATTTGAAATCTCAAGATTTTCACAACCACCAAGAGTTGCCAATGTGTCGAATGGGTTCATTGTGGTTCGAAGAAAATCGACCACGGGTCAATTGCACCAAAAATTCCTAAAATCTACCCAGTAGGCAAGGTCACACTAAAAGCACGTTTAATTGAAAATAACCGCGAATTTGAATTCGATTTCAGAAATTGGAAATCCTGTTGTGTCATGAGTCATTCTAAGAATGTCGACTCACATTTTGAGGAAATTCTGGAGAATTTGGCATTTTTCGAGAAATCGAGATGGACGATTCGGAAAACAACTGGAAATTCGGATTAGTCATTTGGAAGGGATTTTTGACATCCGGAGTGAGTAAATCGGTGAATGAAAGTTGTTTGAGATGTTTTTGCATTCAAATTGGACCTCAACTGGATTTGTTTATTCAGAAAAATTTGGATTATGAGAAAAATGAAAGAGAATTCAGATTTGAAGGAAATTCGTGAGATGAAAGAACCGACTTATCTCGGTTTTCATTGAGACTTCAAATTGTGCATTTGGTAAAGGATTGGACCCTGAGATGACCATTTGTCAAGTTGTTTTGAATTGATTAAATTATAACTTTAGTTTGTATTTTTTCTTTTTTTCTTTGAGCCCGCACCCTTCATGCACGAACCCCTCCTCTCATGCACGTTTTCCTTATTTTCTTTCTCTCTTGGCCGACCTTTTCTCTCTCTCCTCCCCATCCACTCGTGCGGCCAGCTGCACCCCTCAATCTCCTACGTTTCTTTCATCTTTTTCATTTGACTTTAGTTGCTCTTATCCTTTCATTTCTCCTCTCAAGCGACAACTTCTTGCCCTTTTTATCTTTTGAGTTTATTTGTCTCTTTTATCTTTCTCTCTTTGGCTCACCATCACGGACGGTCACTGCTTCTCTCTTTCTTGTTTTGGGTTGCCGTCCCTTTCTTTCGCACGAACTGCCCAAACAAAACCCACGCCCACGAAGTTCTCCACCGAAGCCTCCTGTTTCTTCATCTTTCTTCTCTCTTCGTGTCTCCATCCAACTACCAGAAGACAAGCCAGCTTCCTCTTCGTGCAGCTTGACGCCAGCGGAGCCAGCTCGTGGACCAGCCCACCAGCTCGACCGAAGCTGCTCCTTTCCATTTCAGTCGGGCCATTTGAAGCCGTGGGCTTCAGCTTCAGCTGCAGCAGCCGCTAAGGCCAGTCCATCAAGCCAGGCCCACCGATTCAGCGGACTCAGCCCAGCAAAGCCTTCAATTAAGCCCAAGTGAACTTCAACTTCAGCCCGTTAACTTCAGTCCGGTCCAGTCCAGCAGTCTTCAGCCCATCTTGGGCCCGCGAAGCCAGCCCAAGCCCGAGGTCAAGCCCAGCTTTTACTGTGGGCTTGCAAGGCTTTTGGGCCCGGCCCGAGTATCCGTCGACGCCGCTGAAAGTTCGGGTGTCGGCCGTCGTCGCGTCACCGTCACGGTGATCTGGTCTCCGCTTTCAATCAAGTAAGTAATCTCACTAATCCCTACTTAGTTTTCTAATTATGCTTATGGGTTGATTAGTTTTATTTAAGTGCAATTAGGTGGTTAGATTAGAGTAGATTAGTGATTATTAGACAATCGTGATGTATGTTAGACATTTTGATTGTGCAATTAGCAAGTAGACATAGTCTACTATTTATTGAATGTATCTCGGGATTTTCCCGACCCTTAGTGGGCTTCAATTAGGCAATATGGGCCTAAATTGGATTTTAGTATTTAATTATTAATTTTCGAAATTAATTAATTAAATATTTATTTTTCTGGAAATTCAGCCGGAATGGTTGCTGACCGGAATTTCGTGCTGATTGTCATGGCGCAGTCTGTTTATTTAATTGAGCTTCAATTTGTATGGAATTGATTTAATTATGAATTTTTAGGAGTTATTCATATTGAGTTGATTGTTAATTATTTGATTAAGAAATCGTTGGGTATTGATTATCACCTGAAAGAAAATACGTGGGCTCGGTGAATTGGAATATCACCTGGAAAATGCACGTGAGTTCGGTGGTTGAATATGTCATTTTGGTGAAGAGGTCGCCTTAGAGAATGCACGTGGCTCGACAACTTGATATGTCATCCTAGAGAATGCACATGGCTCGGTGACAAAGTTTGGCATCTAAAATGGCACGTGGCTCGGTGATCTGATGCGTCACTTTGGTGAACTAGTGCCTTAGAGAATGCACGTGGGCCCGACATTCCGGAATGGCATCTAAAAGGACACGTGGCTCGGTGATCTAATGCGTCACTTTGGTGAACTAGTACTTTAAAGAATGCACGTGGGTCTAGTATTTGAGAATGGCATCTAAAAGGGCACGTGGCTCGGTGACTTGATGTACCACCTTGGCAAAGAGGTCGCCTTAAAGAATGCACGTGGGCCCAAGGTTTGAGGCACGTGGCTCGGAGACTTGGTATGTCGTCCTGGAGAGTGCATGTGGCCTAACTTCTCGATATTCTACCATGGGGAATGATTTGGATGACATATAATCGACTGGCTCGATTTGTTTTTAGTGAGTGGGTGCTGTGACACCCCGAACCCTTCGCAGGTCGTCACCAGCGTCGGTGTTACACTTGATTTCCTTTTTTATCTTGTACTTAAAACAAGCGTCGTTAATCACAGGCATTTTTTTTTAAAGAGATCCCAGCGCGACTCATAGCGGAAGCAAATTAAACATCTCCATCTCTCCCCTTACTAACCATGATACCAATACACACCAACTAGACATCAGGATTTTATAAACGAACATCGACACTTTATTTACATATTCTTTTAGGATGTGACTCCTCCTTTCTCGGGTTGATACAAAACAAGAAAAGCGAGGACTCTACCATGTCCTGCCTAAAATCTCAAAAAGAAACTATCAACCCTCTACATCAAGCGCACAACCCCCATCAAAAGTGTCGATTATCTATACCAAAAGATTCAGCTCCTACTCATCGCGCGTGGGTCTCACACCCAACCTGGTGCATCAGGCGGTGGCGGCGGCAACATCCCTCGCATAGCACCATCTCGACGAACGTGCACAGAAATGAAATCCTGAATGATAGGGCCCCCAGCCAGGCCTATATCGTACATCACTAGACATCGCACTCGGATGAAAGTCAGTCCGGGAACAGAGGGACAGTCTATCTCCGCACACTCGACCTCTACATCAGACGGTAGACCATAAAACGTACCACGCGTGACGGCAAGTAGCGGCATACTTGCTAATCTGAAATGTTATCCCAAAAAGGGGTGAGTACAACCACTCAGCAGATAGGGAAATCCAATAACATCCCAATGCATCATGCATATCATCACACGTTGCAAGCATCACTTACCTTGTAATCATGCGTATCATGCATCATCTCATCGTATCTATCATCATCATCATGACATATCATATATCATTATCATCATCATGCATTCCACCATGCATATATTATCATAGGTGATCATCATATCACATTATATGCCATCGTGCTCATGCATCATCATGCATATATTATCATAGGTGATCATCATATCACATCATATGTCATCATCATCATGCATCATCATGCATATATTATCATAGGTGATCATCATATCACATCACATGTCATCATCATCATGCATCATCATGTCATGAGTTAATTATCATATTTATCTTTCTATTTTGATCACCACATCACCCATTTCTCAAATCATCAATCTCATCATCAACCTTTCAGGTAGAAACCTCCGACAGGGTTCCCCGCAAACTCAGCCATCCCATGGCCACTGGGCTTCCGGCCCCCCACATTCCAGAGATCTCGCATCTCAACTAACATCACGAGGCATTCCCTTCGGGTAGAAACCTCCGACAGGGCTTCCGGCCTTTACCCTTCTAGCCAGGCATCCCACACCCCAATCCTGGTGTCGCGAGGAACCTCCGGGCATGTATCCAAGATACAACCGGACTTCCGGCCCCCCACATTCCGGGCATCCTGAATCTCCTAGGGAATCTCTGGAATTATGCCACTCGGCCACCAGACATCATCCTCCACCACATCCTCTTACTCACATATCATTTTCCACATTCACCATCCTTTTAAATCTTATTATTACATGGCATATGATTCACGCATGCTTCACAATTCATGATCATACATACACCAATGTCATACAGCAATGCATGATAAATTCAATGGAATTCATGGCCAATAAAATAATCCATTATTATTTTATTATTATTATATTATTATATTATTATTATATTATTATATTATTATTATATTTATTATTATATTATTATATTTATTTATTTCCATAAATAAATATTAAATTTAATATCTATGATTTTCCCAAAATCATGATATTCAAACAATCATTAAACAAACAAATAGAGTCACAATTGCATACATAATTCATGGCCAAATTGAATTTCTCACAATTTCACAATTTCCACCAAATTGCACCTTATATTCGGATAATGGCCAGACTTGCACAGTTTCCAAATAAATTCAATTAAAATACTCATATGGCCTTCAACAATTACGAACTTTTACAGGGTGATAGCCAACACATTTTCGTGCATTTCTCATGAAGAACTCTAAGCCAAATTCTTTTTAGATTAATTTCTACAACCCTACGAAGCTTCTGGAACCACGACCGCGTCGTTCAGAACACACATCTCCGAAATTTTTAGATTTCACCCATCTATTCTCTTTCGTTCCCTCTGAAATTTGAGTATGTTATGTACCAAGGTGTCCTTTACAAGTTTCATGAAGATATCTAGGTCAAATAACCAAAGTAGGGTCACCATTTAAGTCCTTGAAGTCTCGGGTATCTCGGTACACCTCACCAGAATATATCATTTCCAAGATCTAGCCGATTTACTAGGCTACACTCGTTCATTTATCTTCAAATTTGAGTATGTTGTAGTTTAAGATGTTACCTACAACTTTCAAGAAGACAACAAAGTGAGATCTCCAACATAAATCAACATGCAATCAAGAAATCAACAAGAGGTCAGTGAAAATTTCGCAGATCTAAAGTCTCCGTACAATAGAACGTTTGACCCCTCAAATCTCCATCGTTTTCTACGAATGTTTAGTATGTCATAGTACAAGACGTTAGCTTCAACTTTTGTGAAGACACCGAAGCCAAAATCGAACTCAAAACACACATGCAAACTCGAACAAGCTACTGACTCCAACAAACCAAACAAGAACAGTCACACGGTTTGTAAATAACCAACTCTTACCTCGGTTTTTCACACAAATCACACCTAAAATCTAACATGCAAACACCACAACAAACATGCAAGAGAAGTTACGGACTCCACTTGCCTTAAAGATGAACAAGCGACGACGAACGGCGACGGGACACGGCGATCGGACGGCGAACAAACGGCACACCCCTCGGCTCCGCCTCCTCTCCTCTCGGTTTCTCCCTTCCGCTCGAACTCTCTCTCTCTCTCTCTCTCACTCTCTCCTTGGACGAATGAGCAAAGAACCGGCCACCTCTCTCTCCTTATCCCTTTTATATTCCCCTAATCCCATGATTAGCAATCATTGCTTTGCCTAAAGATTAACCAATGCATGCTCTTGCCATTTGCCACTTGTCATATTGGGTTTTAATTTGAATTTGAATGGGCTTGGGCTTATTAGGCCCATCCGGCCACTCCCCTTGGGCTGGTCGAATTCTCTCCTTGGGCTCTAATGGGCCGACTAGCTTGGCCCACCAAGCTTTAGGCCAATGGGTCCAAGGCCCATTCCAAAAATAACCCTCTTTTTCCCTTTTTTTTTTTTTTTTTGAAATTCCTTCTATAAATATTTCTAAATTCAAATTTCATCTTGGCCAAAGTCTTGGGAGACTTTGTTTATTAAGATTTAAATTTATAAATCTCATGGCCAATTATTAATCTATAAATTTAAATACACAAATCATCAAATTAAAAGACAAATTGGCTAAGGCATAAGCCAAAAGAAATTCTATCACCTAATTAGGAACTTCAACGCACCTTACGGCTTGTCATTAAATTTGGGATGCCACGGGTGCTTATTATGAATTGTACTAACTTACAGGTGAGATCTGAGGCCAAGGTAAGTCCTCTGACCTGTGCGTGTTTAGGCAGCCTATAGTATAATGGTTCACTAATCGGGCCTTAGTGGGGTAGAACTTGCTGAGACGTAGTCTCATCCCGGTTGTGGGACAACATTTCAGGCTTGTAGATGAGCCTGAGGAGGAGGAACTAGAAGATGACGATGAGCCAGAAAAAGATGAAGAGCTCGAAGGAAATGAGCTTAGTGAAGAAGAGTCAAAAGAGGATCAGGATGGTCTTGAGTACGACTCGGATGAGGATTGAGATTCCATCCTCTTTTGTGAACCCTTTGTATATGTGTAGATAGAGTGAGACTTTGAAGTCGTGAATAGTTTGTGAAGTACTTCGTTTGATGCCATGTATAAAGGTTTAGTTATGGTTTTTCAATATGAAAAATATGGCCTTCTTTTCTATCCCATCATTTTATTGTCTGGGGATTTATAACTGCTTCCGCATGTGCTTAATCAATGAAAGGGTCGGCGATACTTAGTCATGGGATATCGCATTCTAAAATCGACCAAGTAGAAGGATGTGTGCATGCCTGAGGATCGGGGTGTGACAATATATGCCAATTTTTGCTACAATACGACAGTGAAACTTGGTATTACGACCGCAGCCTTTCCCTTTGACTCCATTAAAACGAGTGTTAATACTAGTTTGTGATGGTTTTGATTATTAATGTGGTGGGCCTAAGTTGGTCCGTCCACCCATGTTGGGCCTAAAAGCCCGGCTCACAATATTAGGGCCCATGGATAGAGGGATATGATGAAGGAACACGTTTCTTTTTGGAGGGGACGTATATAAGGGAAAAATAAAGAGGGAGGAAGGTACCTTTTGAAGCAACGTACGTTCCTCCTCCCTCTCTCCCTCAAAAACACTTCCAAAAGAAAGAACAGTAAGCAAGAGGCGACACCCATCTTCCCTTCAAGGCCAATTGACGTCATCGGATCAAACGGGATCAGTTTCTCTTCCTCATATCGGCGTCGGTTTTTAATCTATGGCTAACAAGGTACGTTCGATTCTATGATGTGCCTTAGGATTGGTGATACATGTGATTTTCCCGGGCTCGTCTTCTGCACTTGTTTTAGGGGTTCGATTTAGTATCGAATCCGGTTTCAGGGAATCTGATATTCCCAATATTGGTATTAGAGCCGTAGTTCTTGTTTTCCGATCCTTTTTCATGTTTTCCCCGACCCCTTTCATGTTTATGAATGATTTTTGATTGAATTTTCCTAAAAAATCGGCCGACACTGATCGGGGTGGAAAAATCCCGACACCCCAGCACTGTTCATCCATTTTTTTTCGATTTTCTGTAAGTCAAAATAAGTTTCTAATGGCGTAGGGTCAAAGGTTTCGTCAAGACGAGCAAGACGAGTGGCGGATCGCCGCCAAAGGCTGTCAGACACACCCCCACGCGTAGCCGGAACGAACATGCGTCTTCGGCCCGTGCGTCACATGCATGCATAGGGCCGACGCGCACACGTGCGACGCACGTGCGTGGGGACTGTCGATGGCGCGTGCGAGGCATGCGCCAACTAACGTCATCGTGACGTCAGCTACACACGTGCCGTACATGTCGAGTCGGTCCGTCCAACCAGGCCCTATTGGACCGATCGGTCCGACCTGACCGCCCGTTGACCTCGACCTGGCTAACCGTTGACTTTGACCGTTGACAAAAAAAAAGGAAAAGAATTTGTTTCTTTTTCCAATTAAGTCTATGTGGATTATATGTGATCCCTTATTTATTCTACATTTGTTGTAGGAACAATGCCTCCCCTTAGGTTGCGCACACTTGTTCGTGCAATTACCGATGAACAAAAGAAAAGGCTTTCTAAGTTGATAGTTGAGCTGACTGATCATCGATGGGAGAGTGGTGATTTAATTGATCACGTTCTTGAAGTCAACGGGAAAATTCAAAAGGTCATATGGAATGGTCGTCCCATGCCACAGTCTGAGATGGTGCGTTTTTTTTTTCATGAACACTCTTCCACCAGAATGGCAAGGAATGTTGAATCGCATATTGGATATTAACAAAGCCGCTTCATATAGGAAAATTGTGATGGATTTTATAGATGATTATTACTAGATTGTTACAAAGGAAAAGATTAAGAAATTAAACAAAAGAGGATCTTTCCCAGTTCGTATATTGACTTGGTGCTAGATGTTTTTGGCTGGTCTTTATTTATTGTGCTTTGTGGACATCTTATGTAATGTTATCTACCTAGTTATTGATGGTGGCAACTGATATGTTAGTTTTATTATGTGAAAGCATTATTATTATATCATTGTTTGATATTAAGTATTATTTGCTTTCTGTTATTGTTGATTGCTGTGGGTAGTTCATAGAAGTTTTTGTAGCTTCATAGAATTTATTTTGCATAAGACAATTATATTAATGATAGTTTTAAATTAGGATTTTTGGAGGATGATTGGAAACATAGTGACCTTTTGATTCTAAAACCTTACTTGAAATTATTGATTAATATGATGGGTCTGTGCAAAATGGATGCATAAATGATAGGCATTAATAATTCGTGCATATATGTCTGATATGTTCAGATCAATGGCTTTAGCCACAAAGAGCATAGTCGCTGAGCTGAACAAAGATGAGAAGCTCAATGGCGATAACTATAAAATATGGCACATGAAAATCCAATATATGTTGAAAGAGCAAGAGACACTAGAAGCTCTTAACTTGACCATGGTAGAACCTGAAGAAGGAAATACTGCACAGCATAAGAGAGATAAGGAAGCATTTGTTGCATGAAAAAGAAAGAACTCTCTTGCTCGCATTACGTTACTAAGTAGCATGGAAAATGACGTCATGCGAGAGTTCAGGCGTTTTGAGAATGCCAAGGAAATGTGGGAAGTGTTGGCAGTAAGGTTTGGTCATACTTCGATGACTAGACTGAGACAACTCATTATTAGGTTTGACTCTTATAAGAAGCCTCATGGTCAGACCATGAAACAACACCTCAAAAAAAGTCAAACATGATTAATGAGTTGAAAGATGCTGGCCATGTCCTGACTGATGAGCAGCAAGTGCAAGCAGTTATTCGTTCATTGCCTCAGAGTTGGGAGCATATGAAAGTGCACCTAACCCATAATGAGAATATCAAAATCTTTGAGGATGCAATGCGTCATCTTGAACTAGAAGAGGACCACCTCTTGGCGGTTAAGTCGGAAGCTGAAATCTATCATGCTAGTTCTAGCTCACATGGAGCTTTGAGCTCTAAGCGCAAACATCCTAACTGGTTCGATAAAGGGAAAGGCAAGAAAGCAGGTCCTTTAGGGAAAAAACCTAAGCTTAACCAACATAAAAGAGGAAAGCATCCTCGAATGAAGAAGCTTACAAGGGTGAAGTGCTACAATTGTGACAAGAAGGGTCACTATGCTCGCAACTGTCGTGAGCCAAAGAAAGTATACACCCCTTGTACTTTTCAGAACTTTCCTTATGTGTCGAGTTCTGTATTCTTAACTGAGTCTAATTCTTTATGGACTATGGATTCAGGAGCAACAAACCATGTAGCGAAGGATAGAGGATCCTTCATGGAATTCCGACGAGTACCAACTAGAACTAAGTAGATCTATGTGGGAAACAACTCTAGAGCTGACGTTAAAGGAATTGGCACCTGCCAATTGAACATGCGTGGTCGACGCACTTTGTTCCTACATGATGTATTATATGCTCCGGAAATTCGTCGGAATCTAGTGTCTGTTTTAGTGTTGGTCAAACTAGGTTTTAATATGAACTTCCATAATAGAGGTGTGGATTTGTTTTTGGATACAAATTTCTATAGTTGTGGTTATTTTCTGGATGGTTTCATTGTATTAGATATTAACTATGCTAATGCAAATGTTTGTTATTCTCTTCTCACGTCTCCTAATTCATATGATAATGATGTGAATGTGTGGCATGCTAGACTTGGTCATATTGGCCAACAACGTATGAATAGACTAGCCAAAGAGGGCTTGTTGGGCAACATTGAAAAAGTCGATTTACCCATATGTGAGTATTGCCTAGTAGAGAAAACGACAAGGAAACCATTTGGAAAAGGTAAAAGAGCTGAATTTCCTCTGCATTTAATCCATTCTGACGTTTGTCGTCCAATGAATGTGAGCTGAATTTCATCACTTTTATAGATGATTATACTCAATTCGAGTATGTCTATTTGATTTTTCATAAATCTGAAGCATTAAGTTGTTTCAAAAGGTTTATGAACTTGGTAGAAAATCAATTAAACAAGAAAATAAAAGCATTGAAATCCAATCGAGGTCGAGGATATTTATCTGATTAGTTCAAAAAATTATGTGATGAAAAAGGAATAGAAAGACAACTGTCTATTTCATATACTCCTCAACAAAATGGTGTTGCGGAGAGAAGAAACAGAACCCTACTGAAAATGGTTAGGTCCATGATGGCGTATGCTAACTTACCCATCACTTTTTGGAGTGATGCGTTGTTAACTGCTGCCTACATACTTAACCAGGTGCCTTCCAAATCAGTTACTTCCACTCTATATGAGTTATGGACAGGTAGAAAATCGGACTTAAGTTTTCTTAAGTCATGGGGTTGTCCTACTTATACTCATGAACCCTCTCACAAGTTTGGGAAATTGGGTCCCAGAGGAAAGAAGAGTATTTTCATAAGAT
This sequence comes from Eucalyptus fibrosa, assembly GCA_017140475.1. Lineage (NCBI taxonomy): Eukaryota > Viridiplantae > Streptophyta > Magnoliopsida > Myrtales > Myrtaceae > Eucalyptus > Eucalyptus fibrosa. Next base: position 21,000,450 of record CM029507.1, read on the forward strand.
ACTCTGAACACTCGGAAGGGTATGTGTTCATAGGTGAGCAGGAAAGTGAGAGTATAACTAAATTTGAATCACGGGATGTCACATTCTTAAAGAATGAATTTCCTAAGAAGGACGAAATAGGTGAAGATTACTCCCTATTTGAAACCTTGGAGCGAGATAATGATATTAGTGGAGTTCGTCCAAGTGAGAGTAATATGAGAAGTGATGAATTAAATTCAACTCATTCTCAATTACAACTACATGATGAGACGACATCATCATTATCTAATCCTAGTGGGAGCATAATTGAAAATGACGTGCACAGTGTATAATCTCTCATACCACGAATAAGTCGCAAAGTATTCCCCGTCGACGTTTTGACATTGAAGGGGAAACTTTTATGATTGCTTCGCAAGATGAGGATGAGCCAAGAAATATTAATGAGGCTTTAAATTGCCCTAGTAAGTAAAAATGGATTTATGCAATGGAAGAGGAGATTGAATCAATGAAGTCAAACAAGGAAGAAAAACGGGAATGGAAGATCGATGCTTTCTAGGGTTTTTGAGAGTAAAGTAAAGAGGAATCAACAATGCACGATCGGTTAAAAAGAAAGATATACGAACCGTCACAAAGGAAAATAAAAAGATGTCTTTTCAAAATAACTGTCATTTTTCTGTGAAAATAGTCATTTAAAAAAAAAACTTCCTTTTTGAAAAGGAAACGATGTAACAATTACGTCGATTAAATATAGCAATAATTAAACACAGTCTGACGATCATACCTCTTCAAGATAAGATTCGAGAGAGAGAGAGAATTACTTACAGTCAAAGTCTTGTATGTCTGAGTCTGAGAGTCTTTAGACTTTGATTTCCTCATGCCTCAAAATGTTGAGTCTGGAATGGATATTTTCAAATTGATTTTTCTCCAAAGGCTTTGTAAATATATCCGCCAGTTGATTCTTTGAATCAACAAATTGAATTGAAACATCTCCATTTTGAACATGGTCTCTAATAAAGTGATGTCGAATCTCTATATGTTTTACTCTTGAGTGAAGAATTGGATTTTTGGTGAGATTTATAGCGCTAGTGTTGTCGCAATTAATCTCCGTGCATGAGTCTTCAATTCGAAAGTCTGTTAGCTGTTGTTTATCCACAGAATTTGTGAACAACAACTCTCAATAGCTATATATTCTGTTTCTGCTGTAGAGAGAGCGACTGTACTTTGCTTTCTTGAAAACCAAGACACTGTCCTGCCTCCAAGTAGTTGACAAGTACCCAAGGTGCTCTTTCTATCGACTCTACATCCAGCAAGGTCTGGGTCTGAATATCCAAGAAGAGTAAAGTCTCCCCTTTTTGGATACCAGAGACCAAAGCTTGAAGTTGATGAAATATATTTGATTATACGCTTTGCTGGATTTAAATGAGATTCTTTCGAGTCTGATTGAAATCTGGCACAAATGCAAACACTAAAGAAAATATCAGGTCTAGAAGCAGTAAGATAAAGAAGTGAACCGATGATACTCCTGTATAACTTTTGGTCGACTTTCTTTCCTCCTTCATCTCTGTTTATCTTCAAGGAACTTGACATTGGTATGTCAGCCTTTTTGCAATTGTTTAGTCCAAACTTTTTGACAAGATCATTTGCATACTTTTCTTGATGAATGAAAGTTACTTCCTTCAATTGTTTTATTTAAAGTCCAAGAAAGAAGGTTAACTCACCCATCATGCTCATTTCAAATTCATCCTGCATAGTCTTAGAGAATTTCTTGCACAGACTTTCATTAGAAGATCATTTGCATACTTTTCTTGATGAATGAAAGTTACTTCCTTAAATTGTTTTATGTAAAGTCCAAGAAAGAAGGTTAACTCACCCATCATGCTCATTTCAAATTCATCCTGCATAGTCTTAGAGAATTTCTTGCACAGACTTTCATTTCAAATTCATCGACATATATTTGAACAAACAGAAAACTTTTGCTTTCTCTTTTAATAAAAAGAGTAGTGTCTACTTTACCTTTAACAAAACCATTTCGAATTAAAAACTTACTTAGTTTGTCGTACCAAGCTCGAGGTGCTTGCTTTAAGCCATATCAGGCCTTTTTGAGTCTGAATACTGAGTCTGGTTTCCTTGGGTCTTCAAACTCAGGTGGTTGTTCCACATAAACTTCCTCACGGATGAATCCATTTAGGAAGGCACTTTTGACATCCATTTGGAATAACCTGAAATTCTCCAATGCTCTATGTTCTTGTTGGTCGGTTAGTGGAAACTTGATTTATTGGTTTAAAGGAATTTCTTACCTGTTTTCCCAATATACATGGTGTACATAGATCAGACTTTTGGTATGTTAAATTGGGTAGTCCACGAACAAGCTTCTTTGCTGAGATTTTGGCTATCTACTTCATGTTAATATGCCCAAGCTTCTTGTGCCATAAGCTTGCTTCGTCTTGGATTGAAATTAGACATTGCGATTCATCTGGTTTCACGTCCAAGAGGTAGATATTCCCATGTCTTCGACCCATGAATGACTGAGTAGAGTCTTTACTGGTTCCTGAACAAATACCCTCTTGAAAGTTGATTCTAAAACTGGCATCACACAGCTGACCGATACTGAGCAGATTATAGTTTAGCCCTTCAACTAAAGAAACATTGCTTATTGTGAGGTTCCCAATCTTTACAATTCCAAATTCGACTACCACTATTCACTTGAACAAGCTTTATGAAGTAATTTGAATCTCCTGTCATGTGTCTCGAGCATCCACTATCCAGGTGTCATTTCACATTTTTCTTGATAGTGACCTGCATTTAAAAAGAGACTCAAGCTTTCTTTGGTACTCATATTTTCTTGGGTCCTTTTGAGTTAGTCTGATATGCGATTTTTGCCCAAACTTTATTGACAGGTCTCCAAACCATATGAAATTCTTTCTCAAAATGATCTGCACTATTACATTTTGAACATCTAAGAGCATTGCAACCTACTGGTTTTACAAAGGTCATTTCAAAATGATTTTTGTAAGCATTTCTTGTGGGTCTTTGTTTAATTCTTTCTTTTACTTTAGGAAAATCGATTAAAGGGATGGTTTCAGCAGTCATTCCTAAACCAGATTTATTGAAATAAGGTTTTTGAACAGAAAGCATTTTTTCTAGTTTTTCAGATCCTAGAGAAAATCTTTTGGAAATATTTGAAATATCATTTTTCAAAAATGCATTTTCTTTTAAAATATTGTCTTTACTTTCTTTGAGAGAAGAAACATTATGGTCCAAGCATTTCACTTTTTCTTCCAAAACATTCTCTTGTTGTTTTAAAGCACAATTTTCTTTTTTTGAGTTCGGAAATTCTTTTAAGAGAAGTCTTAAGACTAAAACATAATTCATCAATATATTTTGAAACTTTAATAGGGATTTTCAAGTTACTTACCTCAAATTCACTTTCTAAATCTAAATCAATCTCGGAGTTTGATTCTGAATCTGATTGTGCCATTAGACATATGTTGGCATAATCATCATCACTATCTTTGCACTCTGTATCACTCCAGATTTCAACTTTGAGAGCTTTTCGATATTTTTCAATTTTTCCTTTCTTCTTCCTTAGAGGAGGACAAATTAGGTCGATGTGTCCCTTTTTCTTACATTCAAAGCGAGACTACATCTTTGTTTGATTCATCATCTTCGATGACTTGGTCTGTTGCTTTTGAAAACTTTGTTTCTTTGAATTGAATCTTCTTCATTTTCTATTCAGCTTTTAGCTTTCTGAATCTTCTTATCATGAGAGCAAGTTCTTCATTATCCATGTCGTCTTCAGAATCTATTACATCAGAATCATCATTAGATTTTATTGCAATAGATTTCTTACCTTTAGGATCTTCGTCTTCATTGATTCGTTCCACTTCATAAGACTAAAGAGTCCCAACCAACTCATCGATAGATAGTGGCATGATTTTTTGGGTCTTTCTGATTGAGGTCTTTATGTGATTCCAATCCTTGGAGAGTCCACGCAGTAACTTGTTTACTTTCATGGGATCAGAAATTGGTTGACCTTGATTTTCAAGACCATTTACGATTTCTGTAAAATGACTAAACATGTCAGTTACAGATTCTCCCGATTTCATTATGAAGGCTTCGTATTGACTGAGAAGAATGTTGATTCTAGTCTCTTTCACTCAATCGGTTCCTTCATAGGTAATGTGTAGTCTAACCCAGACTTCTTTGACTGTATCACAAGAAGATATTCTGTTATATTCAGTAGGTGATAAAGTACAATATAAAGAATAAATTGCTTTTGCATCAAGAGCTCGTCTCTTGATTATCTCTTCCTGAGTCATTTCGCTAGACTCAACAGTGTCTTTTCCTCTTTCTGAGACAGATGCAGCTTTAGGAACGATTCCTTTTTCTACAACATCCCATTCCAGATGATCATTTGATCTTAAAAACGCCTTCATCTTGTTTTTCCATATATTGTAGTCATTTCCATCAAAGTAAGGCGGTCTGGTGTTGCTTTGCCCTTCTACCAGCCCTGGAGCCAACATACTAGCCATGGATCTTTAACTCTGAAGTAAAACACTTCAAACAAAGTGAGTACACGAGCTATGGTACCAATTGAGATAGCTAGTATAAGCACCTAGAGGGGGGTGAATAGGTGTACAAACAATTTATTGAGATACGGAAGCGATTCTAGGCAACCGCTAGAAAGGAAGTTCTCTATTGATTAACAAAATGAAGTACGATCAAAGTAAAGAGAGTAAGGAAGAGAAAATTGAACACAAGATTTATAATGGTTCGGCTTATTCCAAGCCTACGTCCACTCTTCCGCACTGACAGCCCACCGGCTGGATTTCACTATGAACAAAAGAGAAGTTACAGCACAGCTTTTCCTTGATTCCGCACTGACAAACCTCCTCAAGGTTTCTCACAAATATAGACTCTCTTTTGTATACAAGTTTCGCTCAAAGGAATTGTCTAAACAACAGGATGCTTCAGATTTTGGAATTCTTCTATGGCGTACACCTCGAACAACTTAGAACGTCTTCCTTATATACTCCTTTATGCCATCATACCCGTTGGCACTTACCAAAGGAATTCATCCAATCTACCCGTTGGACGGAATCAATTAGGAAGATTATTCGAGCTATTAAAGGAACGTGTTGATAGCCCATCAATCATGTTCGCCCATACAATCAGGATCTCGGTTTCCATAAGTAGAACCTTCCAAGAATATTTAGGCAATCATCGGATCCTTAATCTTCGAGTCAGTCTCGATCAATCAAAGGATTCCGTTATGTCTTTTCCAACCAAGAGATCTTCAGTCGATAAGGTCATATCCTTAATGAAACATCCAGTTCTAGATAACCTTTCTTCAATGGATTAGAGACTGTCAATGAGGATAGACTTTGAGTCTTGAGTCTGGTTGTCCGGAGGTCTTCAGACTTTAAATAGCAGAGTCTGCAAGCCTTCAGACTAGACTGATAGAAGCGTTTTGTCAGCTTCAAAACACTTCAAGAAGATTTCTCCAACAAGTCCATGGCATTATCAGCAGCGGTATAAGAAGGAGTTTGTCTTAAGAGATTTTTGGATCATTTAGGTGATATTGAGAAAGCTGCAAATCCATTATTGGTTAACTGTGATAGCCAAGCAGCTATAGCATACACCAAAGATCCAAAATATCATGGCAAGACCAAACATATAGATACCAAGTATAACTTTGTCAAAGATATGGTTGCATGAAAGGATGTGGACTTACAGTACATATCTACGCATAGAATGGTAGCAGATCCTATGACAAAACCAATACCTAGAGATGTGTTTTGTGGTCATGTAAAATCTCTAGGATTACGTAGAGTTTGAAGTACTGGATATTGTGATTTTCCCTGAGTTGTTCATATTTATGAATTTGTGTTTTTTCATTATTAATTCCTATGAATCTTTGTTTGATCTTTATGCATCTTAATGCTTAGTGCATTACTTTAAGTTGAGAAAGTATATCTGACAGATATAAGATTGGCCCACTCACACAAGTAATCGCTTCTATTTACTATGCGATAAATGGAGATGAGATGGTTTTGAAGCGTATTATCTAGGTGATAATCGAGAGCTCAAGCTTAAAATATTTACGTCACCTTAACTAAATGTTAAGATGAGGACATGATATGTACTATGTCCGAAAGTAAAATACCCCACATATTTTACTTTATCTGTCTAAGATGCCAGATGTGAGTTCTGATGAATTATGTGAATGAGTAGATAAGTGAACTCAAGTTAGACATTGGGTATGTCTAAACTATCATCTGTACGGTATTGAAAGTGTAGACATACGCTCCATGGGAAAGAAGTTAATACCGTAATACGTATTTCATACTACGTATGCATGAGACGACCAATAAGAGTGACAAAAGTTTGATCTTAACTTTTATGCCGTGTGAGACTCTTGAGGAAAAGAGTTCCTCAATTTGAGTGCCCTCATGACTCTTACTTATTCTCAAGATTTCTATTTAGTGTTTGCTAGCTTAGGATGTTACCAATGGTCATGAGTTGATTTGATCTAATGGGACATTACTAGAAAAGCAAACTGAATTGAGATTGAGAGTTTGAAGGAAAGAAGAATATCGAATTTGGAGAACCACATTGTAGTTTTTGTATTTCACTGGTCGACTAATTATGACTGTCTTTGGGATAATCATAATTGTGAATACAATATATATATATCATTGTTTAAAAGAGATCAAGAGAGATATAAATGTGATCGATCGATCGATCTAGGGTACTACATACTAAATCTACTCAGAGTGTAATGCCCATTATGAGCTGCTATATATTCCTAACAGATGTATGGCAATGAGCTCTCAAAGTATGATGGTCGTACGGATTATTCACTAGTATGAATGTTGAAGAGCGGTAAAGAGGATCCTGTTTAGCCCACCATGTGCGAGTGGGAGATGATGGTTTTAATTATTAATGTGATGGGCCTAAGTTGGCCCGTCCGCCCATGTTGGGCCTAAAAGCTTGACCCACAATATTAGGGCCGATGGATAGAGGGATATGATGAAGGGACACGTTTCTTTTTGGAGGGGACGTATATAAGGGGGAAATAAAGAGGGAGGAAGGTACCTTTTGAAGCAACGTACGTTCCTCCTCCCTCTCTCCCTCAAAAACACTTCCAAAAGAAAGAACAGTAAGCAAGAGGCGACACCCATCTTCCCTTCAAGGTCAATTGACGTCATCGGATCGAACGGGATTAGTTTCTCTTCCTTGTATCGGCGTCGGTGTTTTCTGTGGCTAACAAGCTATGTTCGATTCTGTGATGTGCCTTAGGATCGGTGATACATGTGATTTTCCCGGGCTCGTTTTCCACACTTGTTTTAGGGGTTCGATTTAGTGTCGAATCCGGTTTTAGGGAATCCAATATTCCCAATAGTTTGGTTGCCAAAATTAATTTTACCAATCAAACTCTCTACCAGTCTATCCCTCGATTTGGGTTCAATATCCATCAACCTTTGACAAGTGTCTTCTCGTTGAATAATGGCACAGGCATTAGCAAGTGATGGTAGAGTAGCGCTCATAAGAACCCATCTCTTGACATCTTCATATTCAGGACGAATACCAGCAAGCAACTGAAATATGTGATCTTGTTCTTCTCACTGAGTATACACATCAATAGATTAAACTAGGGGATGATACTGTCCAAGTGCATCCCATTTTTGCTTAAAATCGCAAAGATGTTCAGTGAAGGATTGACCATAGGCTTGCTCAGTATGAGCAATCTCCTTCTGCAACTCAAAAATCTGGAAAGCATTGTCTTTATGTCCATACATATCACGAAGAGAGTCCCACAAGGCTTTTGCAATCTTAGAATATGCAAAAATCTTCTAGGTCTGAGGTTCATGGAGTCAAAAATCCATTACATGACGAAATTGTAAATAGCTTGCCACTCGGCATATTTAGAATTAGAAATAGGAAGGGGTTCGATCAAGCCATTAACGTGCCCCAACTTTGATCTGCCTCTAAAGCGATTTTAATCGCTCGAAGCCAAGGGAGGTAATTGCGACCAATAAAAATGATAAAGGTAAGCCAAGTGCCCATTTTGTCCGAGCCCAAACGACCCAAATCGATGGTAATAGAGATGCTGGTCATTGTGCAAAACGAACGAAAATAAGAGGATTTAACTGATTATAAGGGCAGGGTGCCTCGGCCACATAGTGCATTAATATAAAGAGGGAATAGACAAAGAAAATAAAAGATAAACAAAGGTTTTATGAGGTTCAGTCTACCAAAAAAAAAAAAAAATCCTTAGAAGCCTACCTCCATGGTAGGAATCCCCATATTTCTTAGCCTCTTGTGAGAGTTTCATTTTCCTCAAATAAAGAAGAGTACAATGTAGTTGTTAAACATAGCTTATGATTTTTCTGGTAAATATAACTATTACATTTTGGACTTTAACCCTAAATCTTGTCTTGACTCGGCAAATTTATCTGGCCAACGGTTTGTATGTTTTAGTGTTTAGTCAACCTTTCTGGCAGGAGAGAGACTCGAGTCAATAGTTATCCCGGGCCTCATTAAGATTTCCTTTGTGGTCTTTACGCTTTATTTCATAAATGAAGCGGCCATTGACAAGAGCGTTTAGGATTGGAAATTTAGTTTGAGACTTTCCATTCCTTGGTACCAGTAATGCCTTTTATATCACTACTTGCGCCTACGGAATAATCTCCAGGCGTCGCCCGCATAAATATCCAGAAAGGAACACGCAGTTTGAAAAAAAGGTCAGAACGAGCAGGACCACCGCGACGACCACGGAGATCCCAGACCACGGGTTGCTGAAGTAGTCTCGGTGCAGGATGACCCTCCACCGGTACCAGGCAGCCTTCCACCGGTTCCACTGGGTCCTGCTGTACGTGTTCAGGCTCTGGCACTGGTTCGTGTAGAGGAACTCGCTGGACTCCCTCATGGTCTCCTTGTACATGTTGTTGAAGAGACGAGCCACGTTGTCAACACTCCCAAGCTGATTTTCCACAATTCCGCAGCTAATTAGAATGTCGATGTCTTTGGGTGTGTTGATGAGGCTGTCCATGAGGATGGCATAGCTGCTGATGCACTTGTTGTCCTGGTGGCACTTCTCGTACGCAATCATGTTCCTGAAGTATGCCTCAGTCCACTCGTGCACAACCACATGCCGCATCACGAGGGTCCCGTCCCTGAAGTTGACATCAAGCAGCGAGGAGGTTCCCTTCCCGCATCTGAACTTGACACCAGCCTCTTGCAGCTCCTTTGCACTCCGAGTCAGCTCGAAGTTCTTGCCATTTTTGGACGTCACTCTGTGGGAACGAGGGCAGTTGCAGGGCTGGCACGTAGTCCACCAGGTGCTTCATCTGAACTCTCACGCTCTTGAGCTCGTGCCCATGCAGGATGTCTTTGAAGTACTCGTAGCTAAGCTTGAAGAACGTGACAGTGGTACTCAATGTGGTGAGATTATAGAGATTCTCAAGGACAAAAAACGGGACTTGATTTTCCAGCAGCAGGACATCGTGGAATACAGCATTGCTCATCCACTGCTTGCTGAATACCTCGTCATTCCAGTCTCGGTGCTTGGGGTCATGGTTCCAGTTACGGTTCCTTATGAACAGCTCAACTGAAAAAACTGCGTCCACTAAGATAATTTCTATGAGCTCACAGCTGCTTTGGGTAAGCTTTTCATGGTAGCATTGTCGAATGTGGTCTTCTGATTCGCTGATCATTCTGGTACAAGCTGGGAGGTCAGCCTTGCTGCGGCAGATGAAGCCTGTCAAGTACCTCAGTTTGATCTCCTTCATCAACTTAAGCTCTTTCTTACCACAGTGGAATGGCCCGATGGATATGACTTGAGGTGTGTAGGCCTCTGCATTTGCTTTACGCAACTTCTCAGGCACTTGATAGATGTAACACTCGGTGGACACGGCAGGCAAGTTGTCCATCTTCGTCTTTATGGTAACCGCAACTTCCTTGACTCTCTGAGTCATTTCTGTACAAGTGAAAGAAAACGATTACAAGCTCATGAAACCAGAAAGAGTGAAAGGTACATTTGGGCATAATTCTGTCGAAATTCTTGTTCGTGTCAAGTGTGATTTGGTGCCTCACAACGAGAATGAATTAAGCATGTGTTCTTTTTTCCATCTAACAGGAATCAAGTCTCGTCAAAAAGAGAAACGAAGCCAAAAGCAACATGAAAATGATGTTTTATTTCTAGTAGAACAGAAAACTTGCCACAGCTCGTGATGCATTCAATCTTTTCTAAAAATGGCACAACGGTCTACATTGACAGAATAACGTGATCTGATTTTGATTGTCATGAAGAAACACCTGCCCTCGAAAGATTTTACCTGTGGCACTTGGCTGTGCTTTTGCCATTGGGCGAATTGGAAAAGAAGTTCAGTTTCAGGAGGCCTTGCACCTCAGCTAGTTGAGAAAATATCTTAAGAATCTGCAAAAACCTTGAGAAATGAATAATGGAAGACCGTCAGCTCCCTAGATCTCCTACGGCCGTGCAGCAAAGTCAATTTGCCGTTAAAATCAGGTGGTCACATGTGATACAAGATCATAACTCCCATAAATTCCAATGGAACATGAAGAATCTAATCTTTCATCTCTCGGCTATTCTACGAGTAACTAGTAAAGTAGAATGTGTGATATCCAAATTTTCGGGTTTTGATTTCGATTAGATAAATTGGGCATTTCATCGATGCGACTACAGTATTTTTCTCTAAGTTGGCCACTCACAAGATAACTAGACTAGTTGGGTAAGCTATTAAGGACTTTAAGGTAGATAGACTTGAGAATTCGACCAAGAATCTATTTCTCGACCGTGCTCATCTTTAGAGGTCATTACGGCATAGTTAAAAAGCGAATTAAGATCAAAGATAGGTCGGTTCGACTGAGATGAATGACCGATCGTGGGTGACTCCACTAAATTAGAAAGTTCTCATCGACCGGCACTAATTTGATTTTACTATCGTTTTGGTACCTTGTGTCCGTATTTGAATCCTCGAGATTTTCATAACAACTAAGAGTCGCCAATGGGTCGAGTGGGTTCATCGTGGCTCGAAGAAAATCGACCATGGGTCATTTGTCCTAAAAAGTTCATAAAATTACTTGGTAGCCTAGGTTACGCTAAAAACGCGTCGGAGTGAAATTAACCGCCAATTTGAATCTGATTTCAGAAATTGGAGATTCTGCCATGTCACAATAAATTTTAGGTCTCGGTCTTAGAAGATTTTTCTGACAACAGAGACTTTTTGGGAAAAAGTCGATTTATGGCCGTTTTCGTTCAGTTGAAGCCGGGGATTGTGAAATTGAGAAGCATGAGGGATCTTTGGATGAGGAATATAATCAATTTGATAAGTGAGAAATAAAATTGATTTTATGAGAGTCATTTGAGAGAAATTCAAGAGGGAAATTGGATGTAGAAATGCAAGTGGGGACCAAGAACTCCAATTTGAAATTACTTTTGGGAATCTATGAGCTTATTCAAAAGAAAATGGGATAAGAATTTTTTATTTGAGGAAATTCTTTTCTTTTAGTTTTCTTCCCATTTCTTTTTCCATTTTTGGCTAAATACCTTTTCTTTTCCCTCCTTCTTGTGTATGTTTCCCCCCTTTCTAGGCCGCAACTTTACTTCTCTCTCTCTCTCTCTCTCTCTCTCTCTCTCTCTCCCTCGTACGAAGCCCCCTCCACCGAATGCTTTGCTGTCTCCCACTTAACTCCTTTCACTTTTTTACTTTTGACTTTTCAAACTCAATCTCTCTTATCTCTGCCTCTCTCTTGTGACCGACTCTCTCTCCCTCTTCTTGTTCGTGCGAACTACCTGATAGCTCTAGAGGAAGAAGCTAAAGTCACATGAAGACAGAAGCAGCTCGCCGTCGCAATCAGTAGTTGAAACCAGAGCTGCCGTCGCTGCTCCGCCCCGCCCGCGTCTCTCCACGCACAGCTCCGCCCCCCACCCTTTCTCTTCCTCTCCCTCTCTATTCGTTTGAAGATGAGCAGAAGCATAAATAGTGACTAGCAACGCCAAAAGGAGCTGCAGTCGCGCTGGAGGTGCCATCGCTATCGTGCCGGAGCATCGTCACCGCCGTTCGCCTCGCGCTTGCCAGCCCGTACGCCATCTGCCCCCGTCCGGTTGAGCTGCCGTCCAGCTCCTATTAGGTCTTGGCTCAGCCTCGAGAACGGTTGAGGAAGCAGCCGAGCCGCCGTCTGGCCACCGTTTGGCCTCACCGGAGCTCCCTCGCCCTCCGCCAGCCTTACCTCGCCATCTCAGCCCCGAATCCGGCCCCAACCAGCAGCGAACAAAGAGGGTAGAAATGGGTATGGTAGCAGCTTCATGGCCCGCTTTGGCCGGCTTCCTGAGCTCGGATGCTCAACCCGCTTTGAGGAAAGTCGATCCTCGCATCGATCTTGTCGTTTTGAGTGAGTTTTGCTCACTAATGCCTTCTTAGTTTGCTAATTATAATTAAAGGTTGATTAGTGTTAGTTAAGTGTAAATAGGGGTTAGATTAGAATGGATTAGCGATTATTAGTTGATTGCATTGCATATTAGTTAGGTGGTTAGTCTACTTAGATAGAGAATTGTCTATAGTATTTATTGGATGTTTCTTGGGATTTTTCTTGACCCTTATCGGGTGTTAATTAGGCAATTCGGGCATAAGTGGATTTTTAGGAATTAAATATTAAATTTTGAAATTATTTATTTAATTATTTATTTTCCGGAAATTCAATTGGGATGGCCAGTGACCGAGATTTTATGCTGATTGTCGTGGAGCGGTCCGTTTATTTAATTGAGCTTAAATTTTTATGGAATTGATTTAATTATGAATTTTTAGAATATATTCCTATTGAGTTGATTTTTTTATTATTTGATTATAAAATAATCGGGTATCGGTTGTTAGTATTGGTAGTAGACTAGTGAACTATAGAGAAAGGCGTTATTTCATAGTGGAATCACGGTAGAAAGTAAATCACCTAGAGAAGGGTAAGTTGGCATGGTGATTAAGTACATTTGGCATCTAAAAGGACACGTGGGCTCGGTAATTTGATGCATTACTTCGGAGAATGCACGTGGTCTCAATAAGTACATTTGGCATCTAAAAGGACACGTGGGCTTGGTAATTTGATGCATTACTTCAGAGAATGCACGTGGTCTCAATAAGTACATTTGGCATCTAAAAGGATACGTGGGCGCTCAGTAATTTGATGCATTACTTCGGAGAATGCACGTGGTCTCAATAAGTATATTTGGCATCTAAAAAGACACGTGGACTTGGTAATTCGATGCATTACTTCAGAGAACGCACGTGATCTCAATAAGTACATTTGGCATCTAAAAGAACACGTGAGCTCGGTAATTTGATGCATTACTTCGGAGAATGCACGTGGTCTCAATGAGTACATTTGGCATCTTGAAGAATGCATGTAGGCTCGGTGACTAGATGTCTCATCGTGAATAATGTACGTGGGTCAATGAGTAGGTATGTTGTCTCAAGGAAGGCACATGGGCTTGGAGACTCGGTACGTCATCCTAGAGAATGCACGTTGGCTCGACAACTAGATATTCCATTGTAGGGAAAATATAGTATTGATTGAAATGACCAAGGAATGGTTTGAATGACATGTAATCGACTAAGTCGATTTGATCAATGCTTCAATCTGTTGAGATTGTTGGGTGCCTATTGAATTGTACTAATTTGTAGGTTGGGACTGAGGCCAAGGTAAGTCCTCTGACTCATGTTGTGCATAGGCAGCCTTAAGGTGTATTAGTTTACTAATTGAGTCTTAGGGGGTAGAACTTGCTGAGACGTGGTCTCAATAGTTATTGAATAACCATTTTAGGACCCTGATGAGGAGCCTGAGAAGGAGGAATCTGAAGAGGAGAACCCTAATATGGAACCAAATGAGAATGACGATTTTGGAGAAGAAGATGACCATGAGGAGGACCCTGAGTACGACCTGGATGAGGATTGAGATCCCATCCCGTGTTGTCAAACCTTGATTATATGTGGATAAATGTTAGATCAGACCCTGTGAATAGTATTGCATTATATACTATGAGGTGCTTGTATAAAAGAGTAGTTGAGAATTTCAGTATGAAAATTATGGCCCTGCTTTTCTATTACATTGTTTTATTGTCTGGGGATTTATAACTACTTCTGCATGTGCATATTGAAAAAGAAAGGGTCGGCGATACGTAGTCCTGAGATATCGCATTTAAAAATCGACCAAAGTTAAGGAATGTGCGTGTGCCTGAGGATTGGGGTGTGACATAATGCATATGGAATTTTGATACTATTTGATTTCAAAACAATTGCAGCATGGTGGCCCTAGCAAGGGTGGCCCTCGTCGAGGGGCGGGGGGAGGGAATGGTCAACATTGACTAGACCATAATTGAAAATTGAAAATTGAAAATTGATAAATCATTAAAAGATCTAAGATGAAATTATCATAAGATTGAAGACTAAATTGAGACAATTGACAGGTTTGTGACAGCATAATTTAAAAGTTTATGACAAATTTGGCTACCATAAATAGATTTAAGACTTTTTGGATAATTTTCTTATGCCTGTAAAAGGAGCACTGAGTTGAAAGATGTTCAGAGAAAAACAAAGAAGGCTTACCTGAGGTTGGAGATCAGTATGTTCTTCTTTCTTGTTGTTACTGGAGAAATCCCGTTTGCTTCCCAGACTATATACCGAGAAACCATGCAAACCATGAAACCAGCAGCTATGGAGGGACAGAAAAAAGATATGATATTCTTTAACCTTCTATGAAGCAATATTAACTTGTGCGCACAAAAGAATGTCTGCCCATTACTATTAACCCCAAAGAAAAAGGGGAAGGGGAAAAGAACACAAAACAGAGTTAATTGGTTACTTTGTCATTGAGCTGAAAAGATCTCTTGATCTAACTTTATCTACACTGTTAGAGAAGTTTTTAATGCAGAAAAAGTGATAATATTTTGGTCACAATTACACTGCAACTGTGAAGTATTCTAGTTGTTCTCAATGACACAACAGCAAAAGCAAATTCTTCTTGGCATAATGTTTGTCCTAAGACTGTCTCTATGGTTACATATACCCATATCTCTAATTTAAGGCTTATGAAATGGATTAGCTCCCCGTGCTTATTCCGTATCAATAAATACTCTTATTTATAATTTAAAAAAAAAGAACATTATGACAAGTTTTTTCGATAATAAACGGTTTAAGGCTTGAATTATATACATTTTCAATTTGTTCAATTTGATTCTTGAACTCATTTTTTTATTCTTTTTTTGGTCCAACTAAATCCTTGAACTATAACTTCTTTTGTTTAAATTAGTCCTCCTGTCAAATATATGAACAGAAATGCTAACATAGAATCGTGTCAATGTCACTTCGTTAAATGGATATCCATGTGACAAGTGTGACGCAGCCCTTGTAGTTGGAATGGCAAGTTTTGTTTAGAACTTGCAAGTTCTATGGCCCGAATCACAGTCTGATTTACGTGCTCATCGTGTAGTCCTGGCGGACGTTGATCAGATGTTTTCATTCATTGTATTCTCCCCTAGTGGTTTGGAGAATAATTTAGTGAGATTCAGTCTATACATTGTATTCTAAGGGCGACTTTTTGGGGGATCTTAGCGACTTGGCATGCAGCACATTTGCGCTTTTGGGACTTCAGGAAGCTTCTGAATGAATGGTGAATTGAAGCTATCGTCCATAGTGTTTGAGATTTGGGTATTTGAAGCCTCCTCCTTAACTCGTTGACTATGACCTGTTTGACGAAATGCGTCCATGGCATTTTCATAAAATAGGTTCTCAAAGCGTTCTGAATGAGTGTTGATATAGTTTATACCTTGCTGATTTGTTCATTAATTATTAACCATGATTTCGATTGTAATTGACAGTGGTGGGTGATGAGAAAAAATGACCCGGAGCTATTTATCAATGATGATTCATGATGACTTGTTGGGTCACATCCCGCTTCCTTATTCATAAGTCGTGAGTTTTTCAAAAGTTCGTGATAATATGGAGATGGTGATTTCATTAGCTGTGAGTTAGATTCTCCAATGATGGTCCAGTGGCAGTGGATTGATATAACTCACGGTGATGTCTTGGCTGTGCTCTGCTTGAAAGTGGAAAGCGTTATTTGTTGATTAAAGCTTTAAATATTCTGAACTTAATGTTCAGTTTTCAGAGTTCTTGGTCTGCAATGTGAAGAAAGGCGATAAAACTGAATAAGGGAGAAGAAAAGTATGTGGAGAAAGAGGGGAGAGTGGAGACACAAACCTTAGTTGTTTTTCTTAGGAAGTTTGGGCTTAATTATAGTCATAATTGTATTGATGTTTTTTGGGCTTTGATCCGCTTTGATGGAAGCATTGGATTGTTGATGAGTTGGGCTTAATTTGCTTTTAAATTGAGCTTGAGTGGCGCATGGGCCATATTCGGACCAAGCCCAAGGGCCTGCCCCACTTCTCCTTCTTCTAGAATATAAAATGATTTTTAAAAAGTTAATTTAAAAATATAAAAAATTCAAAAATTCAAAAAATTTAAAAGTGTTATAAAATACATAAATTAATTAAATACATGAATGGATATTCATTATATTCATTTTATATAATGTACTTATTATGGTACATTTGTATCATACATTCTAAGTACATCTCTATATACATTGAATGTTCATCTCCTTATTCAATGTATGTATTATTCAATATATTGATATTAATGATAAGTGCATCATTGTTTATATATAGAAGCTTAGTTTTTGTCATAGATACAAGGTGACATAGTAAAAATAAAATTTTCTCCTCTTGCTTTCTCTACTTAATCTCTTGATTCTCTCTATTATATATTTGCAACATAATATTTTACAGTACGTTATCAGCACGAAGACCTACCAATTGAGTAAGTAATTTTTGCAAGGTGGGTGTTCTTTTTATTAATCAACTTATACTTCATCTTCTCTTATCAATTCTTCATTTTTATTTTTCTTGACTCGAAGCCAATTTTAAATCTAAACGTATCATTTTGCTCCTGAAGTGGCAGTGGATATTTGGAAGTCCTTTTACTTAATTTAAGGATTTATTTTTGTAATGATTATGGCAAATATTGAAAAACCCAAATTCCACATCCTAGAAGTAAGTGAAAAGAATTATATATCCCGGTGCCTTCATATGGAAATGCACCTCTAAGGGCAAGGTCTCGCTAATTCAATTATAGAGGACGAAACCTCAAATGCAAAAGATAAAGCAAATGCACTCATTTTTATTCGTCGTCATTTGTATGAGAGCCTACAGACTCAATATTTATCCGTTCAAGACCCTCAGATTTTGTGGAGGAGGTTGAAGGATAGGTATGATCATACCAAGACTGTTACCCTCCCTCAAGCATAATATGACTGTCAAAATCTCAGATTGCAAAATTTTAAATCAGTATCTGACTATAACTCTGCTTTATTTGATATTGTTTATGGACTTGAGTTATGCGATATCAAATTCATTGATGCAGAATTGTAGAGAAAACTTTCTCCACCTTCCACGCTTCGAATATTGTATTGCAACAACAATATCGGCAGCATCAATTCGCCACATACTCTGAATTAATTTTTGTGCTTCTCACTGTCGAGCAAACTAATGAATTGCTTTTAAAAAAATTATGATCTAAGACTTGCTGGCTCAAAATCATTGCCTGAAGAACATGCTAACTCTGAGAAAAATACTGGCTATTTTAAGGGCTATAAGCGCAGGCAAAAACATAATCTAGAAGGGATGGTAAGAAATTTAACTGCCCTAGGAAATCTTATTTTGGCCCGAATCATGGCAAAGAAAATAAGCCAAAGAAGGTGATTAATGAAAGTATTTGCTATCAATGTGGCATGACTGGGCATTGGTCACATACTTGTCGTATGCCAAAGCACTTTGTTGATCTATACTAGGCATCTCTAAAAAATACGGGCAAGCGTGGTGAATCTCTGAAATGGCTAGTAAGATCACTTAGAGGGGGGTGAATAGGTGATAAAGAATTTTTTATGAAACTTCAAAATATTTTGCTAGCAACGTAAATAGCATTAAACAGTTATATAGAGTTGTAGATTGTAATAAGGAGTTTAAGGATAAGAGAGTAAAACACAATGTTTATAGCGGTTCGGCTTAGATCAAGCCTATGTCCACTCTCCCGCGCTAACAGCCCATTGGCTGGTTCTACTATGAATCAAAAGAGATGTTACAGTATCACATCCTTGACTTCGCGGTGTAGAGACTCTATTACACTTCTTCAAAATCTCACAAGTATTTGTTGTGGCACCCAAGAATTTCGCAAACCGTGATGTGCGACGGCAATGACTGATCAATAAAAGCATCGCCGAATGGTATTATTAGTATTGTGCATGAGCATTGTTTGATTCCATTGACGGACCGATATCTCATGTTTATTAAGGGTTCAATCATTGAATAGATTATCGACATATATTTCTTTTTATGACTCGACACAATTATACAACTTGAGTGCACATGAGATAAGAAAAGAAATTGAAACACCAAGACCATGGGACCGAGAATGCTCCACATTTGTGCAAGTTTAAGGATAAGTTTTTATTTATTTATTTGGGCTTTGTTATTGAGGGACTGCACGTCCACTAATCTACTAGCCCAATACAATTTGAAGACCCCTTAATAGTCGACATTTAAGTCAACTAATTAGAAGAGATGTTGACTAAAACTTGGCTGGATGATGACACGTTGCTGGTATATGGATAGCCAGCGAAAATGCAAGGGGAGACACGTCCATCCCAGCTGTCCGTTTCCCTTGCAACCACTGAAACATGCATCTCTTTTGTTTAACTAGTTTTAGCAAAACCAGTGGTCTTGTGCTCGTGAAAGTGGGAAATTGAGAGAGTGAGCGAAACTGAGACTAATCGAGAGAGAGTGAACTAGAAGGTAGCGAGTGAGCAGCAAGAGAGTGATTCGGCAAGGGAAGGAAGGAAATTAGCCCTTACCGTGCGTGCGCGTTACCGCTGCCGTCAAGCCGTGCACTCCTCACCGTCTCACCAAACGCTGTGGAATCGTAGGACATTGAGGCAAGTGAAAGTCCATGAATCTATATAATGTGGTGCTGTTATTGTCTAGTATGGTTCAATATACTTGGAAACAATTGAATTCTGAAAGTAGAATGTTAAATTGTGGGTAATCGAAGTAGAGCGGGACCATGAGATTGAGGAATTACGCTAGTTTTGTGTATATTTTGATCCTGTTGGTGTATTGATGAAAGACCGACTATTAGTAGACTTGTGGAAGTAAGATAGTCACAGTGGGAATGGGATTTCATGGGATTGCATGGAAGTAAGATAAGCACTTTGCTTAATCCAGTGCAATTTCATGTGTAACCCTGTAACTTTGTGAAATTTTATGAAGAGTTCTAAAATGAATTTGAACCCGATTTCTTCAGGGAAGTTGTGCGGAATTGCATGAGCTAGAGTATATATTTTTATCAGAACTTCTCGGAATCAATATGATGGCTTAAACCCCTTTTAATATGCAGTGCTTTCTGTTGAATTTTATTATGTGATAAAAGAAGCCTGAACTGAGTTGTGTGAACTACCACTCATTATACATAACGAATATGGCTTAGTGTCCTTAATGAAAATTTTTCCTCTAGATCTCATTTAAAACGTGTTAAAATTTCAGAATTTTTCATGGTCATTTGCTGGTTATTTCGAAATCTCTACTAAGGCGTGCATTCTGGCCTTTACACTGTTTTACTATGAAACTGTTCATTTTGTTCTAAGAGTCATTGTATCTTGAGTTGTTATTTGTTATTCACTTGATAGATGCATTGACATTCAGCATATCACATGACATTGGAAAATTTGATAAAGTCTTATAGATCCATGGAATCCATGACGTCATTGCATCAAAATGTATGTTTGTAATGAGATGTATATTATGATGTGGATGTTACTGTCGGAGGTGTGAGGTGACGATGCCCCGGGAGTGTCGGGATGCGCAAGGGTCGAGTGAGTCGATGCCGTTGGATACCCGGAGGTTTGTGCCGGAGGGTCCTCGGGAGTTTCGGGATGCCCGGTTGTAGGGATTGTACGTAAATCCGGAGGGAAGGGGCAACCATTTTCATGGCGAGCCCTGGATATACCTCGTGATGCCCGGTGGGGTGCGAGATGCCCAAGGGTGTGACGGAACACGCTTTAGATGCCTGGAGGTTTGTGCCGGAGGGTCTCGCGATGCCAAGTTGGGTGCGAAAACCCGGAGGGATGCAAATACTGGTCCCCGGGGAATGAAACCTTTCTTTGAATGTAAAAACTCGGTACACTAAACGAGTGCATGTGTGTGCATATGGCATGATTAGAGAATTTGTTTATGAAATTGAGTTGGCTTTATCCGGTACTGAGAATGTGTTTATTATGGTATTGAATTGTTTTTATGAATGTGGTGCAGGTAAAATAGACCCTTGATGGCATGCATATATATATATATATATATATATATATATATATATATATATATATATATATATATATATATATATATATAAATGATAAGTGTGTTTTGCATGCATCTCGGATGGTTAGAGCTTCTACATAATATAGTGTAATGGGTCTTTTATTGCTGAGTGGTTGTACTCACCCCTCTTGGGGACTAACATTTCAGACTAAACGAAAATGCCGTTGCTGCCTGTGACTCCTGGCATGTTTTACGGACTCCTGATTGACTTACAATGGGAGTGGTCCGAGCATCGTCATCCTAGGGTGCAGGGGTTGGTATTCGAGCGCGTAAGGATTTTGCTGACTTTTAAGGTAGGCCTCTCTGTCGGGCCTATTCACCAGGAGTACATATCAGTTCTCATCCGTATGGATGGCCGCCTTCTGAGGGTGCTACCACCACCACCGGCCAATGGACCTGACTGGATATGATCTGGAGTCGAGAGTAGCAAGAGATGCATTTTTGGGATGCCGACACATGGGTGATGGACGGATGCAGATGATATCTAAGGATAGAAGTTGGTTTTCTTTTGGGTAATCGCCAAGCATAAAAAGACCTCGGCGTTTTGTTGTACCAACTATCATAGTCCATCCATTATATAAATAAAAGTGTTCGGCCTAAATTATGAAAGTTTTAGTATGGTGTGTATCACTTTATATTTTGATGAGGGGTAGTTGAATTATGCTTCCACCATATTATTTATGCAGGGACCAGTAAAGAAAACAAATGAAAACCCCTAGGTATTATAAGTTATGTTAAAAAAATTCCTTGGTTTCAAAGTTGTATGCTACAAAAGAATGTAACTGTGGCAACCCTAACAGATTGGGGGCCGTTTCGGGGGTGCCATAGCGGTTGGTATCAGAGCAATGGTTGATATGGAGTGATAAGGAGCCTCAAATGGAAATGAGGAATATAAGGATGATGCACACCTTAGGATACTTACGAATAATAGTTGACTAACTTTGAATAACGGGTGATTGAGTTCACTCGTAAAATACTGATAATGATTGTGAGTTGATTTTATGTGCTAGTAACATTTTTATGTTACTTATATAGTAGTAGTTGCTTTTAAATGGAGATAGTGAGTCTGAAATTATTCCTGAGGCAAATGCTTGGAAACTGCAGGAAAATCATGGTACGAACTGGGAGTTCTCATCCATCGAGGGCTGAAGCCTCTGCTGCAAGGGCTGAACCCCGAATGGAAGACATCCTGCAGGCATTGGCCAATATAGGAAATCTAATGGAAAGACAAGCACAACAACAACCCGGAGTGGAACGTCACCCTCAAGGATTGGTGGAACAATTTTTGAAGTTGAAGCCACCTAAGTTTAGTGGAATAGGAAGTCCTGAGTATGCAGAACAATGGATAGATGGAATGGAATGAATTTTTCGGTTGTTGGATTGCAATGATGCTGAGAAAATAACTTTGGCAGAGTACCAGCTGGAGGGAAATGCGAAGTTTTGGTGGAGAGCTTCAAGAGATACGATATTTCCACCAAGTACTGATATAAATTGGGACGAATTTGTTTGAGCTTTCAATAGAAAGCATTTTTCTGACTGTGCCCGGGACAAGAAGATCACTGAATTTGTTCAGCTGGAACAAAAGGAGCTGACAGTGGACCAGTATGAGGCAAAATTTTTTGAATTGTCCAGATATGCTCCCAAATTGATTGAGGATCGTGAAGAAAAAGTTAAGAGATTCTTGAAAGGGCTGAGGACTGATATCAAGAAACAACTGGTGCCTTTGAATATAAAAGATTATAATGAGGTTTACGAAAGAGCACAGTTGGTGGAGCAAGAATTGGTAAGGGAGCAATCAGAGGCTAAGAGACAGTTGACCTTTAGTGATATCCGACGGGGTAAGAGACCCTATACAGGTCAAAGTCAAACCTGGGAATCTAAGAAAAAGGGGAATTTTGGAAACTTTGGAAAAGCTAGGGATGGCCTGAATCTAGGAAAAGCACCTTATCGGAGTGATGATTGTCGAAGGTGTGATGGGCAACATGGGCCAGGGCCTTGCAATGGACGACCGAAATGTTATGGTTGTGGACAGGTAGGACACCTTAAGAGGGATTGTCCATAAGTTGGGTCGCAGCCGAATGTCAACTTGGTGCAACGATTGCAACAACGTACTGCTGGACCAAATCCACAAAGGAATCCACAGAGGCCACCAGCGCAAGGAAGGGTATATGCTGTCACCCAAGAGGACGCGAAAGCTTCCAAAAACGTTATCTCAGGTACGATTTTTATAAATGGCAAGAAGGCATATGCTTTGTTTGATACGAGTGCTACGCATTCATTTGTTTCTGAAAGATATAGACAGTTGAGTAAAATAGAAACAACATCTCTTGAGATGCCTCTTTGTGTTTCTACACCTTTAAAGAATATGGTGTTGTCTACGCTGGTGTGTAGAAAATGTAAGATAACAATAGGAGGAAGGGATATGGAAATAGACCTAGTGGTGATGGCTATGTATGAATTTGACGTAACTATAGGTATGGATTGGCTCCATAAATATCAGGCTAAAGTAGATTGCTACAGGAAAGTGATTCAGTTCATGTTTCCAGATCAGTCTAGTTTTGAATTTCTAGGAGGTCGAACAGACCCCTCTATGGCCATCATCTCAGTGGTAGAAGCTCATAAATTACTTGACGAAGGATGTCAAGGATACCTAGCAGTAGTAAAGAATCTTACTAAGAAAGAGACTAAACTTGATGAAATTCGAGTGGTCGGAGAATTCCAGGATGTATTTCCTGAAGAATTGCCTGGGTTACCACCAGAACGAGAAATTGAGTTTGAGATCGAGTTAATGCCTGGAACAAGACCAATATCGAAAGCCCCGTATAGGATGGCCTTAATGGAACTGAAGGAGTTGAAGGTGCAATTACAAGAGTTGCTTGATAAGGGATTTATTAGGCCAAGTGCTTCACCTTGGGGTGCACCAGTCCTCTTTGTGAAAAAGAAGGACGAGTCGACGCATTTATGTATTAACTATCGACAGCTGAACCAGGTGACTGTAAAGAATAAGTATCCCTTGTCTATAATTGATGACTTATTTGACCAACTGCAAGGAAGTTCATTCTTTTCTAAAATTGACTTACGGTCAGGATACCATCAGTTAAGGATAAGGAAAGAAGACATTCCTAAGACTGCATTTAGGACTTGTTATGGACACTATGAGTTCCTAGTTATGCCATTTGGATTGACGAATGCACCAGCAGCATTCATGGATTTAATGAATAGGATATTTAAGCCATATTTGGACCAATTTGTGATTGTCTTCATTGATGATATCTTGATATATTCTAAAGGACCTGAAAAGCATGAGCGACACCTAAGGATAGTATTGCAAATCTTGAGAGATCATAAGTTGTATGCTAAATTTAGCAAGTGTGAATTTTGGTTGGACCAAATAACATTTTTGGGACATGTGGTATCCAGAAGTGGAATTGCAGTAGACCCTACAAAAGTTGAGATGGTAATAAATTGGCCGAGGCCGACAACGTCGACTGAAATACGAAGTTTCTTAGGGTTGGCTGGCTACTATAGGAGATTTATTGAAGGATTCTCACGACTTGCAGGCCCATTGACGAAATTAACTAGGAAAAACGTCAAGTTTGAATGGAATGGAGAATGTGAAAGAAGCTTTCAGGAACTTAAAAGGAAGTTAACCACAGCTCCAATTCTAACTATACCATCTGGATCTGGTGGATTCACGGTATATAGTGATGCGTCTCACAAGGGACTGGGATGTGTTCTAATGTAGTATGGCAAGGTCATAGCCTATGCATCAAGGCAGTTGAAACCCCATGAATTAAACTACCCAACCCATGATTTAGAATTGGCAGCTATAATTTTTGCTTTGAAAATATGGAGACATTATCTGTATGGAGAAAGTTCGAAATCTATACAGAGCATAAGAGCTTAAAGTATTTGTTTTCACAAAAGGAATTGAACATGAGACAAAGGAGGTGGATGGAATTGTTGAAAGATTTTGATTGTGAGATACGGTACCATCCAGGAAAGGCGAATAAAGTGGCAGATACTCTTAGTCGTAAGTCAACTATGGATATGGCTAGTCTAAGAATGACATAATGGAATCTGTTAAAGTCTGTGGCAAACTCAGAATTTCAATTGAAAGTAGATCACCTTACCGGTATGCTTACTGCATTAAGGATTGAACCCGAAATTATTCAGAAAGTTAAGATGCTACAAGAGTCTGACCCGGAAATTGTGGAAATAAGAAATGCTGTGTCTTTAGGGAAAAAACCAGAGTTTCAAATCTCTAAGGATGGAGTAGTAAGATGCCAGGGACGACTCTGTGTTCCCGACAATGAAAAAGTGAAGAGAGAAATCCTGTCGGAAGCACATAGGAGTAATTATAGTATTCATCCGGGTAGTACAAAGATGTACAGAAATTTACGCCAACAATTTTGGTGGAATGGCATGAAGACGGATGTAGCTAAACACATTTCCTAGTGTTTAATATGCCAGCAAGTGAAAGCGGAACATCGCAAACCCGCAGGATTATTGAGACCATTGGATGTACTCTCTCAATTTCCCATATAAATAAAAGTGTTCGGCCTAAATTATGAAAGTTTTAGTATGGTGTGTATCACTTTATATTTTGATGAAGGGTAGTCGAATTATGCTTCCGCCATATTATTTGCGCAGGGACCGGTAAAGAAAACAAATGAAAACCCCAGGTATTATAGGTTATGTTAAAAAAATTCCTTGGTTTCAGAGTAGTATGCTACAAGAGAATGTAACTGTGGCAACCCTAACAAATTGGGGGCCGTTTCGAGGGTGCCACATTTGCTCTCTCTTTTAAGTACAAGAAAAGCGCAACAATTAATATAGCAAAGAACTAAGAACTTTCAGACATTGAAATTTTTCTCTCACACACACACTCGAACAACTGAACTGTCATCCTTAAATACTCTTCCATGCCTTTAGAACCGTTGGCAGTTACCAAAGGAGTTCTTCCAATCTTCTCGTTGGACAGAATCAATTAAGGATTTCTAGAGTCGTTTAAGGAATGTGATGATAGCCCATCAATCCTGCTTGCCCATACAATCAAGATTTTGGTTTCCATAAGTAGAACCTTCCAAGTATAGTTTGATATTCAAAAGATTTGCATATCGGATTTAATCCAATAATCAATCAAGAAGATGCTATCTCCAACCATAAGGTCTTCCAAAATTATACGAACCGAATCCGTTGAAGATAAACTTGCATTTGAATAAGTATTCAATCTTCGATCTGGAAATTGTCGGTGAGGGCGGACTTTAAGTCTTGAGTTTGGCGATATTCCGGACTTTGATGACAAAGTCTGGAATTCTTTCAGATTTTAACACTTGAGTATGGAAGTCTTCAGACTAGACTGATGGAAACGTTTTGTTAACTTCAAAACAATAAAAGAGTTTCTCCAACAATCTCCCCCTTTTTTATGGTGACAAAACTTTCCTGCAGATTTCAAAAC
Source organism: Eucalyptus fibrosa (assembly GCA_017140475.1). Taxonomy (NCBI): domain Eukaryota; kingdom Viridiplantae; phylum Streptophyta; class Magnoliopsida; order Myrtales; family Myrtaceae; genus Eucalyptus; species Eucalyptus fibrosa. The sequence goes on from CM029507.1 coordinate 21,026,390, forward strand.
TTTTGTCTTGCAAAACAATACTTAAGCAATACATGATAACTTATAAAAATAAGTTGATTAGGATTTAGATAGTATCAATTCTGCAACCACAGAAAACATGTTAATCTTGCAAGTTATATCCATTCACAATTAGTATCTCATGCTAAGTTATTGCAAGCATAAAAAATTGAAACCACAACAACAGTCAAGCAATCAAAATCCAAAGTCAAAAGTCCATAATCAAACAAAAATACCAAAGTCTAAAAGTCATAAAGATCATAAAAGTAAAGACAAAATCAAGACAAACAAGACAAATCTGCACGACTTCTCCCCTTTTTTTGTCAACAGCAGAAAGTGGAGAATAAGCAAAAAAGTTGAATGAAAAGAGTGGAGTGAAATTGATGGCTGTTTTAGCAAGTGAACAAGCTAAAATTCTCCTATCAAACTCACTATCTTCTCAAGCATTCCAAGAGTCTCCTTCAATTGCTAGAAATCTTCACCCTTCACACGTTCTTGCATTTGAGTCTTTAGGGCGAGTAGTTGTTCATGCAATGAGACTGAAGTAACTAAGAAAGTCTTTTTGAGATCTTTCATCTCATACTCTAAACCATATTGATGTTTCCTTAAATCCAACAGGATATCCATCATTCTTGAAAAGTCTACTAAATGTGCTGATGCAGCACTGGGTCCAGCCGAATCTGTTCCTAGAGTCTTGAGATTTGAGGGATCTTTAGTAGTTTGTCTACCATGACTGGCGGTTGATGCCTCAATATTTGGTTCAGGATAAAGAGAGGCATACACATCCTCTAGATCTACTGCAAAACAACTAACATCACTAGTTATAATAGGTGAAGAAATACCTCGACTTAAAGCAACTCCCTCTATTTGTATGCCTTCAAGTGGAGAAGTTAATTCTTCTTCATGTTCCGCTTTAGTATCGGAGTGATGTTTTTCTTTTCCTTTTGCTCCAACAATTCCACTCCTTAGCTGTTCTGAGTTGCTTGACAATGATACAGCCAAGGTAGGCTCAAATGAATTATCTTGAGCCTCTTCTTCCTCTTCCGCTTCTTCTCTTCCTCCTGCCTCTTCCTCTTCTTCTCTTCTTCCTTCCTCTTCTTCTTCTTCTCGTCTTCCTTCTTCTTCCTTTGCTTCTCGTCTTCCTTCCTCTTCCTCTATTCTCTTTTCTTCTTCACTTCTTCTTCCTTCATCTCTTTTCTATGTCTCTTAATGCTCTCTCGTTTTTGAAAGCTAACAAAACTCCGTAGATTGCAAAGGGCAAAAGCAGAAATGGTAATGTTATCCTCATCCTCTTCATCTTCCAAGATGAGTATTCTCCTTTTATTGATAGGTTCAGTCATTGGTTCTTTGCCTTTCCATTTTAAAGCAACAGAGTTATGCTTTGCCTTGACAGGGGATTCTTCCTTCATTCGCTCATTCACTCTAACACCTTGTTAAGTTCCTTGAGATGCATCTTGGTAACCATCTTCAATCCACTTACCATAGGGGCAATGCTTTGCAAGCACAAAAGAGTAGGTAAATGAATGTTGAAGTGTCCGAAGATTCTTGTGATAAGAGTAAAATATGAGAGTTGTCCCTTGTCTTTCACCACTATCCTATACATATGCATTAGGATGGTGTGTGGTAGAAAATATTTGTATCCAATATTGATGGCATACATCAATTTAGCTTCAGAATGAGACACATAAGTTTTGCATGTTGATTTTGGACGAATGCAGTTGATCACAATTTTATGTAGCAAGATGTTAGAGGCATTCATTTTAGAGTAGGAGATCTTGCCTTCAGCAATCCTGTCTCTTACTAAATTTAGTGTGGCGTGAGCAACGGACACACTAATAGGTTGGAAACACGCTCTTTCCACCGCAATTAAGTCAGTCAGAATGTCCACATCAACCAAAAATTGCTTATCCTTAACAGTAAAATAGAATCTATTCGTATCCAAAAATGATAGATTCGAATAAAAATAGGCTATGAGTTCTGGATAAGCAACTGTTGTCTAAAAACAAAAATGCTACAATTGTAAAAGTGTAAACTTCTCCCTCATTTTCACTTGCACAGAATCAAGAAAATCAAAATCAACGCTTCTACGGTTCATAACCCCTCTCTTCATCAGTTTTGAGTAAACTTTATTGTGGTCCTTCGACCGGAATAGACTAGCTCCATCACCACTCACATTTGCAGCCACTCCCATCCTAGGTTGGAAATGGGTGAACATTCTTTCATCATCGTCCTTTCCTTCTAATTGATTAAAAGTGCCTAAATGCGGTCACTAGGAAAGTTTGCAAAGGTCTTTTTAGCCGACTCTTTTTCAGCCACGCCCAACTTCTCCATATCATGTAGAAATAGAGTTTCATTCTTGTAGCCTCTCTCTCTTAGAAAAGCATCGATCAAAGACATAGCAGTACCTCCTTCTTTTAACTTAGAATAAAGCTTAAAAGCAACTTCGAGTCTCAGCGTTCTTACAAGTTCAATTTCTTCGATTATTTCTTCTTCTAGTTGAGTTGATGGAGGACACTGATGCTATTGAGAAGGTTGTTGTTGACTTAGTCGTTGCTGATGAGACAAATCTTCTTCCTTAGTCAAATCGAAATGTGTAGGGCCCTCAGGCATGTGCCGTGGTCGCCTACTTGCAATTCTAGATGACTTTCTTGAAGACATTGTCACTTTATGGGAGAAATCTCGAACTCAATCGCCAAAAGGGTGAGAACATTTTGAATAAACTAGAGAGAAAGTGAGAGCAAGTGGGATTTTTGTATTCTAGGGTTTGAGGGTAAAAACAAAGAAGACGTATCTCAACAGTATATAAAGCAAATGAAGTGGGATAAACGAATCGTCATAAAGGAAAAGGTAAAAACTTCATTTTTCAAAAACTATCCTTTCTGAAAATGGATAACTGCCTTTTTGAAAATGAAAAAAAGCTGTCTTAAATTAAAAACTCGAAAAGATAACTTCTAAAATACAACAATCAATTAGCAATTAAAAAAGTAATCGTACATTTTCAAAAATATTATCCGCAAATTTAAATTACTTGTAAAATAATAAACTTACAGTTGTAACTTGGTCACTCTAAGTCTGAACACCTTCGGATTTTACCTTTGAGTCTGAATACTTTCAGACTTTACTCGATAGAATATATAACGTTCAATTTGGTGCGAGATAGAATCAAATATGCTTTTCTCCAGTGGCTTTGTAAATATGTCTCAGCTGATTCTTTGAATTAATAAATTGTATCAACACTTCTTCATTCTGAACATGATCTCTAATGAAATGATGTCAAATCTCTATGTGCTTTGCCCTTGAATGAAGAATTGGATTCTTTGTGAGATTGATGGCACTGGTGTTGTCACATTTAATCTTGATACACGATTCTTCAATTTCAAAATCTCTTAGCTATTGCCTTATCCATAAGATTTGAGAGCAACAACTACCAATAGCTACATATTTTGCTTCAGCTGTTGAAAGAGCTGCAGTACTTGGTTTTCTTGAAAACCAAGATACCAGCTTGTTTCCAAGCTATTGACATGTACCAAAAGTACTCTTTCTGTCCACTTTTCATCCTGCTAAATCTGCGTCTGAATATCCAAGGAGAGCAAAGTCTCCTTCTTTGGGATACCACAAACTTAGCTTCGGAGTTGTTGCAACATATTTGATAATGCACTTTGCAACAGTTAAGTGAGATTCTTTGGGATTTGATTAGAATCTAGCACAAATGTAAACACTAAACAAAATATCAGGTTTAGATGCAATAAGGTAAATAAATGAACCAATTATGCTCCTATATAGCTTCTGATCTACACTCTTTCCTTCTTCATCTTTGTCCAGCTTTGAAGAACTTGACATAGGTATCTCAGTCTTTTTGCATTTTTCCAAACCAAACTTCTTGATGAGATCTTTCGCATATTTTTCTTGGTGAATGAAGATTCCCTTCTTCAATTGTTTGACTTGTAATCCGAGAAAGAAGGTTAATTCACCCATCATGCTCATCTCGAATTCATCCTGCATAGACTTAGAAAACTTCTTACACAAAATTTCATTAGGTGATCCGAAAATAATATCATCAATATATATTTGAATGAGTAGAAAATCTTTACTTTATCTCTTAATGAACAACGTAGTATCCACTTTTCCTTTATCAAAACCATTTTGAATTAGGAATTTACTTAACTTGTCATACCAAGCCCAAGGTGCCTGCTTTAATCCATAAAGAGCCTTTTTTCAGTGTAAAGACTGAGTATGACTTTCTTGGATCTTCAAAACCATGTGGTTGTTCCACATAGACTTCTTCTCAGATGAATCAATTTAGGAATGCACTTTTTACATCCATTTAGAATAACCTGAAATTTTTATAGCAAGCAAAAACAAGTAATAATTTAATTGCTTCTATCCTTGCTATTGATGCATACATCTTGTCATAGTCTATCTATTTTTATCGTATATATCATTTGGCTACAAGTCTTGCTTTGTTCCTGATCACTTTTCCTTTCTTGTCCATCTTGTTCTTAAAAACCCATTTAGTTCAAATAATAGACTTACCTTTAGGCTTATGAATAAGTTCCCAAACATCATTAATTCTAAATTGTCTAAGCTCTTCTTGTATGGCTTTAATCCAACTTTCATCAACTAAGGCTTCTTCTACACTTTTAGGTTCTATTTTAGAAACAAGTGCTAAAGCACTAGACTCTTCACGTCTTTTGGATTTGGTACGAATTCCTTCATTAATGTTGCCAATGATGAGTTCCTTGAGATGACTTGACTTATACTTCCAATTGCTAGTTGGTTTGTGAGTCTGCTATTCCTCTGTTTTAGTTGAATCTTCTAGTTCATCTTGTTGCTGAACTTCAGGAGTTTGAACCACTTCGGAGGAAGTAGACTTTGTAGGATTTGGAGTAGGTTCAAATTCTTCAAGTTGAGCCTTATTTAGTTGATTCTGCATTGAGTCTTAAACTTGACGTTCATAGATTCTTCCACAGACTAACTCTTCTTATTGAATACTCTATAGGTTTTGCCTGAAATTGAGTAGCCAAGGAAAATTCATTCGTCTGATCTTTCTTCAAACTTACCAGTTCAATCATTTGCATTTTTTAAAATAAAACACCTGCAACCAAACACATAGAAATAAGAAACAATTAGTTTCTTTCCTTTGAATAACTCATAAGGAGATTTCTCCAGAATAGGCCTTAAGAATACTTTGTTAATGATATAACAAGCTGTAGAAATTGCTTCAGCACTTTCAATTAAGAGTGTTCTAGTCATTTTCTGCAAAGATTTATTCTTTCTTTTCACAACTCCATTTTGTTCTAGAGTATATGGAGAAGAGAAAACATGCTAAAACTAGAGTCATCACAGAATTTTGCAAAGTCTTGATTTTCAAACTCACCTCCATGGTCTATCCTAATACTTGAAATAGCATATCCTTTTTCATTATGAACTTGCTTTGTAAATTTTGAAAAGTAGGAAAAGGTTTCAAACTTACTTACCAAGAAGTATACCCATGTAAAGTGAGAATAATCATCCACGATTACTAGACAGTATCTCTTTCCACAAATACTTTGAGTTCTAGTTGGTCTAAAGAGATCCAAATGCAGAAGCTATAAAACTCGATTAGTAGAAACTTTGTTTATAGGTTTGAAAGAATTTCTAACCTGTTTTCTCAAAAAACATGGTGTGCATAAATCACTCTTTTGATATGTTAGGTTGGGTAGTCCACGAACAAGCTTCTTGGAGGAGATATTTGCAATTTGCTTCATGTTGACATGGCCAAGTTTTCTATGCCAGAGGTTTGCTTCATCTTGAATGGTTATTAGACATTGAGAGCTTTCTGGTTTTTATCCAGAAGATAGATATTCCCATGTCTTTGTTCAGTGAAAGATTGAGACAAATCCTTACTAGTTTCCGAACAAATGCCTTCTTGGAAGTTTATTTCAAATCCGGGGTCACACAATTGACTGATACTGAGTAGATTGTAATTCAGACCTTCCATTAAGGAGACATTGTTGATTGTAAGACTTCCTATCTTCACAGTTCCACATCCAACAATCCTTCATTTGCTATTTCCACCAAAAGAAACTTTTTCCTCCTTTCATTTGTATAAGCTTTATAAAATAACTTGAATCTCCTGTCATATGCCTCGAGCAGCCACCATTCAAATACCATTTGATCTTTTTCTTGATAGTGACCTGCAATCATACAAAAACTCAAGCTTTCTTTGGTACCCACATTTTATTGGGTCCAAGAGAGTTAGTGTAATAAACAGTCTTTGTCCATTCATTCTTAACAGGTCTTCAAACCATAGGACATTCTTTCTCAAAATGTTTTGAGCTATTACACTTTGAACATTTGAGAGCACTTCGGCCAACGGGTTTTACAAAAAACTCTTTGAAAATGATTTATGTAAAATGTTTTTGTAGGCCTTTGTTTGATTCTTTCCTTTACTTTTGGAAAATCAATTAAATGAATAGTTTCCGGTGTCATACCCAAACCAAATTTGTTAAAATACGGTTTTTGAATTAAAAGAATCTTTTCCAACTTTTCAAATCTTATTGAAAATATTTTTGTAATATTTGAAATATCCTCTTTCAAGAATGTGTTTTCCTTTGAAATGGAGTCTGTATTTTCTTTTAAAATAACAAAATTTTTGTCTAGATTTTCAAACTTTTATTTCCAAAAGATTTCATGTTGCTTCAGCTTTAGAATTTTCTCTTTTTAGTTCGGAAATCCTTTTAAGAGAGATTTTGAAACTAAGAAAAAGTTCATCTATGTACTTCGAGACTTTAGTAGGAATTTTTAAATTACTAACCTCGATTTCACTGTTTGAGTCCGAGTCGAATCTATTCCAAAGTCTAAGTCTGATTCTGAGTTTGCCATTAGACATATATTGGCATACTCTTCATCACTTTCCTGACATTCTATATCACTCCATGTCTCTACTTTGAGAGCCTTCTTGAATTTCTCAGGTCTTGCTTTCTTTTTCTTCAACAAAAGGCAGTTAGGTCTGATGTGTCCTTTTTTTCTTGCATTGAAAATAGACCACATCTTTGTTGACCTCGTCATCCTCAGTTAATTTGTTCTGGAATTTTTGAATGCCTTACTTCTTACAATTAAATCTTCTTCCCTTTCTGTTCAATTTCCTGAATCTCCTTATCATGAGTGCTAACTCTTCATCATCCATGTCATCTTTAGAATTTGTATCATCATAATCATCGTTAGACTTTAAAGCTATTGATTTCTTACATTTGGGATCTTCTTCCTCATTGAGTTGCTCCACTTCGTATGACTGAAGTGTGCCTACAAGTTCATAAACTATAAGAGGCATGATCGTTTGGGTTTCTCTTATGGAAGTCTTCACATTATTCCAATCATTGGAAAGTCCTTGCAGCAGTTTATTGACCTTCATTGGTCCTGAGATTGGTTGTCCCTAATATGATAGACCATTCACAATTTCTGTGAAACGACTAAACATGTCAGTAATGGATTCTCATGGTTTCATCTTGAAGGCTTCATATTGTCCGAGCAAAATATTGATTTTTGTTTCTTTAACTCAATCAATTCATTCATATGTAACGTGCAACCTATCCTAGACTTCTTTGGCTGTTTCACAAGATGAAATTATGTTATACTCAGTAGGAGATAGAGCACAGTATAAAGAGTAGATTGCTTTAGCATCAAGAGCTTGTCTCTTAGTTATTTCTTCTTGTGCCATTTCACCAGCATTTGCAACTTCTTTTCCTCTTTCGGAGACTGATGCAGCTTTAGGAATTATTCATTTTTCTACCACATCCCATTCCAAAGAATCTTTCGATCTTAGGAATGCCTTCATATTTTTTTTCCAAACAATGTATTCATTTCTATCAAAGTAAGGAGGTCTGGTGTTACTTTGGCCTTCAACCAAACCTGGAGCCCAAATACTAGCCATAGATCTTTAGCTTAGAAGTAAAAATACTTGAATAAAATGAGCACACAAACTCTGATACCTATTGAAATGACTAGTAAGATCACCTAGAGGGGGGTGAAGAGGTGATGAATAAATTTTTATGAAACTTCAAAATATTTTGCTAGCAACGTAAACAGCATTAAACAGTTATATAGAGCTATAGATTGAAATAAGGAGTTTAAGGATAAGAGAATAAAACACAATGTTTATAGTGGTTCGACTTAGATTAAGCCTACGTCCACTCTCCCGCGTTGACAGCCCACTGGCTAGATTTTACTATGAATCAAAAGAGATGTTATAGTCTCACGTTTTTGATTTCGCAGTGTGGAGACTCTACTACACTTCTTTAAAGTCTCACAAGTATTTGCTCTCTCTTTTGAGTACAAGTAAAGCTTAACAATTGATATAGCAAAGAACTAAGAAGCTTCATATTTTGAAATTTTTCTCTCACACACACACTCGAACAACTGAACTGTTATCCTTAAATACTCCTCCATGCCTTTACGACCATTGGCATTTACCAAAGGAGTTCTTCCAATCTTCCCATTGGACGGAATCGATTAAAAATTTCTCAAGTCATTTAAGGAATGTGATGATAGCCCATCAATCCTGCTCACCCATACAATCAGGATCTCGATTTCCATAAATAGAACCTTCAAAATATACTTCACTATTCAAAAGATTTGCATATCTGATTTAATCCAATAATCAATCAAGAAGATGCTATCTCCAGCCATAAGGCCTTCCAAAATTATACAAAATAAATCCGTTGAAGATAAACTTGCATTTAAATAAGTCTTCAATCTTCGGTCTGGAAACTATTAATGAGGGCAGACTTTGAGTCTTGAGTTTGGCGGTCTTTAGACTTTGACGATAGAGTCTGGAATTCTTTCAAACTTTAACACTTGAGCCTGGAAGTCTTCAAACTAGACTGATGGAAATATTTTGTCAACTTCAAAATAATAAAGGAGTTTTTGTTGGAGAAATCATTCCAGAATATTTTGAAGCTGACAAAATGTTTCCTTCAGTCTAGCCTGGGTATCTGCAAATCGTCTAGTTTAAAGTCTGAAGACTTTCTGACTACCAGACTTAAGATTCAAGACTCAAGACTCAAGACTATTCTCATTGACAGTCTTTCTGATCCAGTGACGAAGGAAATCTAGAGCCGAAGTATATGGTTGAGGATTTAATCCTATCGTCTGGAGAAGATCTTTTTGGTTGGATAAATATAACGGATTCTTTTGTTCGTATCTAGATCAATTGAAGATCCGATGGTCGACGAAGTATTCTCGGAATGTTCTATTCTTGGAAACCAAGATCCTGATTGTATGGGCGAACAGGATTGATGGGCTATCGTCAGGTTCCTTTTATAGCTCGAATGATCTTCTTGATTGATTCCGTCCAACGGGTAGATTGGAGGAATTCCTTTGGTAAGTGCCAACGGTATGATGGCATAAAGGAGTATAAAAAGGAAGACGTTTTAGTTGTTTAAAAACGTGATTGATAGAAAAATTCCAGAGTCTGAAGCACCTTGATTATTAGTCGATACAGTCCGTGCGAAATTGTATACACGAGAGAGTGTCTATACTTGGTGATACCTTGAGCGAGTGTGGTAGATCATCTACATCGAGAAATCAAGGAAGATCAACACTGTAACATCTCTTTGTTCATAGTGGAATCCAGCCAAATTGGCTGTCAGTGCAGAAGAGTGGACGTAGGCTTGAATCAAGCCGAACCACTATAAACCGCGTGTTTAATTCTCTCTTTCCTTACTTAGTCTTACGTTGATTATTACTCTTGCAAATCCTTCAATTGTCTAAAGTATTGCACAAGTATACAGAAATTATCAAGAAAAATCTTTGTATACCTATTCACCCCCCTCTAGGTACTCGTACTAGCAATATCAATTGGTATCAGAGCCCGTGTTCTTACTTTGTTTGAAGTGTTTTACTTAAGAGTAAAAGATCCATGGCTAGTATGCTAGCACCAGGGCTGATGGAAGGGCAAAGCAATACCAGACCACCCTACTTTGACAGAAAGGATTACAACATCTGGAAGAACAATATGAAAGCTTTCCTACGATCCAAGGATCCTCTGGAATGGGACGTTGTGGAAAGAGGAATTACTCCTACTGCTGCATCAATTTCTGAAAGAGGAAAAGAAACTGTTGATGCCAGCAAAATGACTCAGGAACAGATAAACAAGAGACAAGCACTCGATGCAAAAGCAATTTATTCTTTATATTGTGCCTTATCTTCAACTGAATATAACAGAATATCTTCTTGTGTTACAGCAAAAGAAGTATGGGATAGATTACACATTACCTATGAAGGGACAGATCGAGTGAAGGAGACCAGAATTAACATTCTCCTCGGTCAATATGAAGCCTTCAAAATGAAACCAAGAGAATCTATAACTGACATGTTTAGTCATTTTACAGATATTGTCAATGGTCTTGAGAACCAAGGACAAAAAATTTCTGATCCCATGAAGGTGAACAAGCTACTGCGTGGACTCTCCAAGGACTGGAATCATATAAAGACTTCAATACGCAAAGAATTATGCCTCTATCTGTCGACGAGCTGATTGGAACTCTTCAATCATATGAAGTGGAACAAATTAATAAAGAAGAAGATCCAAGAGGTAAGAAATCTATTGCATTAAAATCAAATGATGACTCTAATGATGCAGATTCTGAAGATGATATGGATGATGAGGAGCTCGCCCTCATGATAAGAAGATTCAGAAAACTGAATAGAAAAGGCAGAAGGTTCAACTCAGAGAAACAAAGTTTCCAGAGATAGCAGACCAAGTCTGTTGATGATGAGGAACCAAACAAACATGTAGTTTGCTTCGAATGTAAGAAGAAGGGACATATCAGACCCAACTGTCCTCTTCTGAAGAAGAAAAGAGGAAAAGCTGAGAAGTTTCGAAAAGCTCTCAAAGCCGAAACCTAGAGTGATACATAATGTGAAGAAAGTGATAATGAATATGCCAACATATGTTTGATGGCACATTCAGACTCAGACTCAGATTCGGATCGACTCGATAGTGAATTTGAGGTAAGTGATTTTAAAATTCTGTCAAAGTCTCTAAATATATTGATGAACTGTGTTTCGGTCTTAAGACTTCTCTCAAAAGGATTTCCGAACTTAAAAGGAAAACTCAGCTCTAAAACAAAAGGAAGTCATTTTAGAAGAAAGAGTTAAAAGTCTAGACCTAAATGTTTCTGCTCTTAAAGAAAAAGAAGATGATCTTTTGAAAGAAAATGTTTTCTTAAAAACGGACTTATCAAATATTTCAAAGAAATTTTCGATAGGATCCGAAAAGCTTGAAAAAGTTCTTTCAGTTCAAAGACCTTACTTCAATAAGTCTGGTCTAGGCATGACGGAGGAAACAATTCCCTTGATTGATTTTCCTAAAGTTAAAGAAAGAATAAAGAAAAGACCGTCGAGAGAGGCTTACAAAAATCATTTCAAGAAAGTTTTTGTAAAGTCTGTTGGTCGAAATGCTCTAAGGTGTTCAAAGTGTAACAATAAGGATCACTTCGAAAAAGAGTGTCCTATGCTTTGGAAGCCTCTTAAGAAAGTATGGCCTAATAATGTTTATCCTACTAACACCAAATGACCCAAGAAAATTTGGGTACCAAAGAAAACTTGAGACTCTCTTTTAAATGCAGGTCTCCGTCAAGAAAAAGATAAAATGGTATCTTGACAGCGGATGTTCAAGACACATGACAGGAGACAAAGTGCTTCGTAAAGCTTGTTCAAGTAAACGGTGAAAATGTTTCATTTGGAGGAAACGGCAAACGAAGTATTGTGGGATTTGGAACTGTGAAAATTGGAAATCTCACAATAAGCAATGTTTCTCTAGTGGAAGGACTCAACTATAACCTCCTCAGCATTAGCCAACCGTGTGATACTCGGTTTCAAGATCTCCTTTCAAGAAGGAATTTGCTATGGAATTAGTAAAGACTCTACTCGGTCTTTCATGGGTCGAAGACATGGAAACATCTACCTCTTAGACATGAAATTGAATGAATCTCAATGCCTAATTTCAATCCAAGATGAAGCAAGCTTATGGCACAGAAAGCTTGGTCATGTCAATATGAAGCAATTAGCCAAAATCTCATCAAAGCAGCTTGTTCGAGGTCTACCCAAATTACCATATCAAAAGTCCGATCCATGCACACCTTGTATTCTGGGAAAACAGGTAAGAAACTCATTTACGCCAATAAATCATGTCTCTACTAATCATGTACTACAGTTGCTGCATATAGATCTCTTCGGACCCCAAAACTCAGAGTATTGGAGGTAAGAAATACTTCCTAGTAATTGTGGATGATTACTCCCGCTTTACTTGGGTATATTTCCTTGCAAGTAAGTCAGAAACCTTTTCGTATTTTGAAAAATTTGCTAAAAAGGTTCAAAATGAAAAAGGATGTGTTATCTCAAGTATAAGAACATATCATGGAGGAGAATTTGAAAATCAAGATTTCACAAAATTGTGCGATGAATCTGGATTTAAGCATGTGTTCTCCTCTCCATACACTCCTCAGCAAAATGGAGTTGTGGAAAGAAAGAATAGATCTCTTCAAGAAATGGCTAGAACTCTTTTAATTGAAAGTAAAATTTCTTCACGATTTTGGACTGAAGTTGTTTCAACAGCATGCTATATCATCAATAGAGTGTTCCTAAGACCTATTCTTGAGAAAACCCCTTATGAATTATTCAAAGGTAAAAAGCCTATTGTTTCATACTTTTATGTCTTCGGTTGCAAATGCTTTATATTGAGAAATGCAAAAGATCGAGTTGGTAAGTTTGAAGAAAGATCAGATGAAGGCATCTTCCTTGGATATTCTACATCAAGCAAAGCCTACAGAGTCTATAACAAGAAGAGCCAGACGATGGAGGAGTCAATGAATGTCAAATTTCAAGACTCCATGCAAGATGAATCCAGTCAGACTCAATATGAAGAGTCTGAACCTGCTCTAGACCTTCCTAGGCTTACAACTCAAAAAGTATCTCAGACTCTGGAAGACCAGCATTAAGATGTTCATGAAGATTCAAATAAAGAAAGGGATCATCATCCAGACAAATCAACCAGTAACTGGAAGCACAAGTCCAATCATCCTAAAGATCTCATTATAGGCGAAATTAATGAAGGAATTTGCTATGGAATTAGTAAAGACTCTACTCAGTCTTTCATGGGTCGAAGACATGGAAACATCTACCTCTTAGACATGAAATTGAATGAATCTCAATGCCTAATTTCAATCCAAGATGAAGCAAGCTTATGGCACAGAAAGCTTGGTCATGTCAATATGAAGCAATTAGCCAAAATCTCATCAAAGCAGCTTGTTCGAGGTCTACCCAAATTACCATATCAAAAGTCCGATCCATGCACACCTTGTATTATGGGAAAACAGGTAAGAAACTCATTTACGCCAATAAATCATGTCTCTACTAATCATGTACTACAGTTGCTGCATATAGATCTCTTCGGACCCCAAAACTCAGAGTATTGGAGGTAAGAAATACTTCCTAGTAATTGTGGATGATTACTCCCGCTTTACTTGGGTATATTTCCTTGCAAGTAAGTCAGAAACCTTTTCGTATTTTGAAAAATTTGCTAAAAAGGTTCAAAATGAAAAAGGATGTGTTATCTCAAGTATAAGAACAGATCATGGAGGAGAATTTGAAAATCAAGATTTCACAAAATTGTGCGATGAATCTGGATTTAAGCATATGTTCTCCTCTCTATACACTCCTCAGCAAAATGGAGTTGTGGAAAGAAAGAATAGATCTCTTCAAGAAATGGCTAGAACTCTTTTAATTGAAAGTAAAATTTCTTCACGATTTTGGGCTGAAGTTGTTTCAACAGCATGCTATATCATCAATAGAGTTTTCCTAAGACCTATTCTTGAGAAAACCCCTTATGAATTATTCAAAGGTAAAAAGCCTATTGTTTCATACTTTTATGTCTTCGGTTGCAAATGCTTTATATTGAGAAATGCAAAAGATCGAGTTGGTAAGTTTGAAGAAAGATCAGATGAAGGCATCTTCCTTGGATATTCTACATCAAGCAAAGCCTACAGAGTCTATAACAAGAAGAGCCAGACGATGGAGGAGTCAATGAATGTCAAATTTCAAGACTCCATGCAAGATGAATCCAGTCAGACTCAATATGAAGAGTCTGAACCTGCTCTAGACCTTCCTAGGCTTACAACTCAAAAAGTATCTCGCACTGAAGACCAAAGATTAAGATGTTCATGAAGATTCAAATAAAGAAAGGGATCATCATCCAGACAAATCAACCAGTAACTGGAAGCACAAGTCCAATCATCCTAAAGATCTCATTATAGGCGAAATTAATGAAGGAATTCGCACTAGATCTAAAAGACGTGAAGAGTCTAGTGCCGTGGCTCTCATTTCTAAAATTGAACCAAAAAGCATAGAAGAAGCTTTATCTGATGAAAGCTAGATCGAAGCTATGCAGGAAGAGCTCAGACAGTTCAACATTAACGACGTCTGGGAATTGACATCTAAACCAAAAGGTAAAACTGTTATTGGAGCCAAATGGGTGTTCAGAAACAAGATGAACGAAAAGGGAAAAGTCGTACGGAATAAAGCAAGACTCATGGCCAAGGGATACACGCAAGAAGAAGGAATAGACTATGATGAGACTTACGCTCCCGTAGCAAGGTTAGAAGCTATTCGTCTATTACTTGCGTTTGCTTGTTACAAAAATTTCAGGTTATTCCAAATGGACGTCAAAAGTGCTTTCCTAAATGGATTTATCCAAGAGGAAGTTTATGTGGAACAACCGCCTGGATTTGAAGACCTAAAGAAGCCAGACTCAGTCTTCAGACTGAAAAAGGCCCTGGATGGTCTAAAACAAGCACCACAAGCTTGGTACGACGGACTAAGTAAGTTCTTATTACAGAACGGCTTTGTTAAAGGTAAAGTAAATACTACTCTATTCATCAAAAAGGAAAACAAAAGCTTTTTACTCGTTCAAATATAAGTGGATGACATTATTTTCGGATCATCTAATGAAAGTCTATGCAAGAAATTTTCTAAGTCTATGCAGGATGAGTTTGAAATGAGTATGATGGGAGAATTAACATTCTTTCTTGGCCTTCAAATAAAGCAATTGAAGAAAGGAACTTTCATTTACCAAGAAAAATATGCTAATGATCTTGTCAAAAGATTTGGATTGGAAAATTGTAAGAAGACTGATATACCAATGTCAAGTTCTTTGAAGATAGACAAAGATGAGGAAGGGAAGAAAGTTGATCAAAAGCTGTACAGGAGCATCATCGGTTCACTTCTTTATCTTACTGCTTCTAGACCTGACATTTTGTTGAGTGTTTGCATCTGTGCTAGGTTTCAATCAGATCCTAGAGAATCCCATCTCAGTGCTGCAAAACGTATAAATACGTTGCTTCATCTTCAAGCATTGGTCTTTGGTATCCTAAGAAGGGAGACTTTAATCTTCTGGGATATTCAGACGCAGATCTGGCCGGCTGCAGAGTAGATAGAAAGAGTACTTCAAGAACTTGCCAGTTGCTTGGAAACAGGACAGTGTCTTGGTTCTCAAGGAAACAAAGCACTGTAGCTCTCTCAACAACGAAGCGAGTATGTAGCCCTTGGAAGCCGTCTGTTCGCAAATTCTATGGATAAAACAACAGCTACAAGACTTTGGGATTGAAGACTCATGCACGTAAATCAAATGTGACAACACTAGCGCAATCAATCTCACCAAAAATCCAATTCTTCATTCAAGAGCAAAGCATATAGAAATTCGACATCACTTCATTAGAGATCATATTCAAAATGGAGAAATCTCGATTCAATTTGTTGATTGAAAAAGTCAACTAGCGGATATATTCACAAAGCCTTTGGAGAAAAATCAATTTGATTTTATCCGCTCCAGACTCAACATTTTGAAGCTTGAAGAAGTTAAAGTCTAGAGACTCTCCAACCTTCAGACTCAGAAAGTTGATGACCGTCAGACTCAAATCTCTCAGACTCAGACGTTGATGACTATAAACTGTCAGTTGTTACTTTATCTAAACTCAAAAAGGTATGATCTTTCGTTCAGTTATTTTGAAGTCTCCGTAAAAATCGAAAAACTTGTCTTTTCAAAAGGATTAATTTTAGCAGTTATTGATTTCGAAAAGAGGTATTCGTACACTTTCCTTGTACCGATTGAACTTCCCCTTTTCAAAACTGAGTTATATATACATAGTTTTCACTTTTAATCTTCAAAACCCTAAAAGCATTCTCCTCTCAATCTGGTTTCTACTTCAAGTTCATCCTCGAGAAAGTTGTCATCTTTTCTTGGGAAGGCAAGCAAAGGAATCTCTCGGCGACAAGAAGGATGTCTTCTTCGAGGAAGTCTTCAAGAATCGCGACAAGGGGACCACAGAGGATGAAGGAGGGACCTACCCACTTCGATCTCACAGAAGAGGAAGATCTATCGAGTCAGCATCAAAACCCGACTCATTCTCCACCATGTCACACAACGCCTTCTACCCCACAAGGTGCGGGTCAACATCCGGAGGAAGAGATAATCGAGGACGCAGACCCAGTAAGAGTCCAAAAACCCTCGTTTACTTACAAACTTTACTGTGCGTTGAAAAGTACTGCGACTCCGATGAAATATGTGGATGATTTTCTTAAAGAAAAGAACTATGGGAATGAGTATATCTTTCTAAAGAAAATGGAGGATTTGTGTATTGCTCCCAAAGGGAAAGCAGAGGAAGCACTTGCGAATATTCCCAGTGATCCTCGTATGTCGGGACCAAATTTGACTGATGGGAATGACGATGACAAAATGTTCACTGATTTTCAACTGAGAATGGGTGTTGCTGCGAAGGTAAAGGGAAAGAGGATGGAGTTATTTAAATCGAAGGAACAGGAAAATGTGTTCTTCAAACTGCTGAAACGAGGGGTGATAAACCCTAGGAGTGTCGATTTCGATTTCTTGGATGCTGTGAATGTGAACTTGAGAGAGAAGTTCAGTCTGCTTCAACTGGAACGTTTTTGCACTGACACCACAGACGGATATGCACAACTGACTGCATATTTCTATTCAAATCTTAGCTTTATCGATGCGAATAGAATATCTTTCAGTGTTCGAGATCAGGATTATGTGTTGGATGTGGACATGTTGGTGGACATAATTGGAGTTGAACGAGGACGTTATCAACCAGTCAAAGTCTCAGTTGCTCGTGCCACAATGGACCTTGTTGAAGATAGAAATATTGAGGGAAAAATCATCTATTCAAGGATGCGTGCCATCAACATTGTGTTGCACAAAATTGTTATCAATTGCATTAGGCCGAAGTCTACATGAAAGACTGATGTGTCTAATTCCGAAGCAAAATTGATGTACGCAATCAACTCAGGGAAGAAATTCTCTCTCCCTCACACTATTCTCTTTCACATGTACAGAGCAATGTCGAAAGACAAGGGACAATTGCCTTATCCAGGTCTGGTGACCCAGATCTTCAGACACATGAATATTGAACCTCCACACACTCTTTGTGTTCGACCGTGCGATAAGATGGTGGTAGGATTAAAGATGTTGACAAAAATGAGTATGAAAGAACTCTCTAAGGCAATGGAGAAATTCAGAGTGAAGACTCCAGTTCTGTCTGCTTCAAAAAAAAAAGGGAAAGGAAGCCATTGGTACCCCATCCAAAAAGAAGATAACTCTCATCCTGGAGGATGAAGATGAGGAGGAAGATCTCACAATCACTACCTTGATAAGGACAAGACATTATGTTCCCCAATCAACAGAACAGCTGAAGAAACAGAGAGAAGAAGAAGAAAAAGACAAGAACAGAGAAGAAGAAGAGCAGAGAGAGAAGGAGAAAGAAGCTGAAGAAGAAGGAGAAGAAGAGCAAGAAAAGTCTGCAGCTGAATCTGGAGAGAAGGATACAGAAGAGCATGATCATCACTCTTCCCCTCTTTATGTCCTAGAGACAGGGGGAGTTGGCGAGCAAGAAAGGTCCTCACCTCATGCTGCCAATAGTAAAGGTCTAAGACATTCTCCAGCAGCCCTAGAAGAATTTCAGGCTTCTCAATTGCCTGAAGAAGGTCACGATACGTCAGAACCAAATCTGCAAGACTATACAGAAGCGCCATCGTCTGCATTCACTCCATTTGAGAAAGCAAATGCTAGCACACAGACGGATAATTCTGCAGATTTTCGTCGTATTATGGATATTCTTCTGGAAATGCGTGGCCAAATCTATGCTCCGGACTATGAAATTCAAGCCATTAAGACTACTTGACAAGCATCTTCAGTTACCCTGGAGGATAAAATGAAAGACCTCGCTCTACAACTTCAAGCCAATGCCAAAGGAGAGGAGGTAACACAATTAAGGGAGGACTTGAAGAGGCTAGAAGGAGTAGTTCAGTCCATGGGAGATTTCCAGATCGTGCGCATTCCCAAGCAAACATGACTCCTTTCTCACCTTTTTAATGATGACAAAAAGGGGGAGAAGCAATTTGAACCAACCAACCAAACCAACTTTCTTTTTTTTTGTTGAATATGTTTATTTATGAATTGGGTGTAAACTTGAACTTGACTGAATTGGCTGTGGATTTAGATGCTTAATTGTTTGCATTTATTTCAAGTATTGTTATATGGTATTACTTGTGAAAGACTAACCAATTTTCTGTGAATGCAAAGTCTGGTTGTTTTGTTAAATTTTATGAGATGGCCATATTTCTTGAGAAATGTTTTTGCAGGTCAAAGTGGTTCAAATCTACAGGAAAGTTTTGTCACCATCAAAAAGGGGGAGATTGTTGGAGAAATCATTCCAGAATATTTTGAAGCTGACAAAACGTTTCCTTCAGTTTAGTCTGGGTATCTGCAAATCGTCTAGTTTAAAGTCTGAAGACTTTCTCACTACCAGACTCAAGATTCAAGACTCAAGACTCAAGACTATTCTCATTGACAGTCTTTCTGATCCAGTGACGAAGGAAATCCAGAGCCGAAGTATATGGTTGAGGATTTAATCCTATCGTCTGGAGAAGATCCTTTTGGTTGGATAAATATAACGGATTATTTTGTTCGTATCTAGATCAATTGAAGATCCGATGGTTGACGAAGTATTCTTGGAATGTTCTATTCTTGGAAACCAAGATCCTGATTGTATGGGCGAACAAGATTGATGAGCTATCATCAGGTTCCTTTTATAGCTCGAATGATCTTCTTGATTGATTCCGTCCAATGGGTAGATTGGAGGAATTCCTTTGGTAAGTGCCAACGGTATGATGGCATAAAGGAGTATAAAAAGGAAGACGTTCTAGTTGTTTAAAAACGTGATTGATAGAAAAATTTCAGAGTCTGAAGCACCTTGATTATTAGTCGATATAGTCTGTGCGAAATTGTATACACAGAGAGTGTCTATACTTGGTGATACCTTGAGCGAGTGTGGTAGATCATCTACACCGAGAAATCAAGGAAGATCAACACTGTAACATCTCTTTGTTCATAGTGGAATCCAGCCAAATTGGCTGTCAGTGCAGAAGAGTGGACGTAGGCTTGAATCAAGCCGAACCACTATAAACTGCGTGTTTAATTCTCTCTTTCCTTACTTAGTCTTACGTTGATTATTACTCTTGCAAATCCTTCAACTGTCTAAAGTATTGCACAAGTATACAAAAATTATCAAGAAAAATCTTTGTATACCTATTCATCCCCCTCTAGGTACTCGTACTAGCAATATTAGTTTTCTCCAACAATATCATGCCATTGAAATCAATGGCCAACAATATCTCTATTGGTGGGACTCCTCTTGCTCCTAAAGTAGCAAATGCATTCCTGGATGTCTTTGATTTCTTTGAGGACCTCTAATTACTTTGATGAGGCATCGACTTTGGTGGATGATAACTTAGATTTCGGATTTTATGATTCTAATAATTTCTTTTCTAGTTATTTAAATGTATTACCTTATATTGTTCTCTAATATGGTTATGTAATATATATATATATATATATATATATATATATATATATATATATATATTTTTATTTATTATTTTGAAATTTTATTTTCCTATATAATTAATATGCAAATTTTATGATACTTGACACATGAAGTTGTCAACATAAATGTAAATGGAAAATATCGACAAAAATGAAGATGTTTGTTTGCTTGATAGTACAACAACACATACCATATTTAGTAATAGACACTTTTTCTCTAGTATGACACCGCATGAGATACAAATCCATACAATATCATGCCATGTTCCGATTATTGATGGTTTGGGGAATGCCAAAATTGTTTTGTCAAATGGCGCCATCCCGCATATTGAGGATGCGTTTATAAGCGTAGATAAAAAATGAATCTGCTCAACTTCAAAGATGTATGTCGTAATGGGTACCATATTGAGGCTATTTATGAGCAAGATAAAGAATATATTGGCATTACCTCTTATAAGATGGGCTTGAAGACTATTGGAGAAAACTCATTTGATGTTTTGAAGTTGACAAAACTTATTCAAAGTCTATTCTAAAGATTTGCAGACTTCTATATCAAAGTCTAAAGATGACCAAACTCTAGTGTCAAAGTTCAAGACAACCAAACTTTAGTGTTAAAATCTGAAGGCTACCGACTTTAGTCTCAAAGTTTGTTCGACATTAGAAGTTTCCCCTACACTAACAAATTCCAAAATGAACGCTATCAAGAATGAAGATTTATCCAAATGCGAGATTTTCTTTATCTCTTTAGGAGTTTGGTTCGAATGGTTTATGGATGGCTTTTTGGTTGGATATATCACCTACGGGATTGATTATCTTTATTGAAATCAATTTAGATATATCAAATCTTTTGGATTACAACTAAATATGGAAAGAATCTACTTATGAAAACCAGATCCTAATTGTATGGGTGAGCAGATTGACGGGCTTTCATCACAATCTTCGAATGGCTCGAGATCTCCTCGATTAATTCTGTCCAACGGATATATTAGAAGAATTCTTTTAGAAAGTGCCAACGGTCGAGAAGGCATGAAGAAGTATTTAAAGGAAACATCTCCAGTCATTCGCATGTGTGCGTGAATGAAAAATTCCAAAGTCTGAAACTTCTAATTATTAGGGAAATCTTTACGAATATTTTGAAGCCGACAAAACGTTTCTATCAGTCTAGTCTGGATATTTGTAGACCGGCCGCTTAAAGTCTCAAGACTTTCGATCACCGACTAAGCACTCAAGACTCAAGACTTAAGATCAAGACTTTTCTCATTGACAGCCTTTTCGATCCAAAGGACGAAGGAAATCCAGAGTCAAGTTTATGGTTAAGGATTTAATCCTATCCTTTGGAGAAGATCTCTTGGTTGGATAAATATATCGGATTCTTTTATTTATCTAGATCAATTGAAGATCCGGCGGTCGACAAAGTATTCTTGGAATATTCTACTCTTGGAAAACAAGATCCTGATTGTATGGGCGAACAGGATTAATGGGCTATCGTCAGGTTCCTTTTATAGCTCGAATGATCTTCTTGATTGATTCCGTCCAACGGGTAGATTGGAGGAATTCCTTTGGTAAGTGCCAACGGTATGATGGCATAAAGGAGTATAAAAAGGAAGACGTTCTAGTTGTTTAAAAACGTGATTGATAGAAAAATTCCGAGTCTCGAAGCACCTTGATTATTAGTCGATACAAACATATGCGAAATTGTATACACAGAGAGTGTCTATACTTGGTGATACCTTGAGCGAGTGTGGTAGATCATCTACACCGAGAAATCAAGGAAGATCAACACTGTAACATCTCTTTGTTCATAGTGGAATCCAGCCAAATTGGCTGTCAGTGCAGAAGAGTGGACGTAGGCTTGAATCAAGCCGAACCACTATAAACTGCGTGTTTAATTCTCTCTTTCCTTACTTAGTCTTACGTTGATTATTACTCTTGCAAATCCTTCAACTGTCTAAAGTATTGCACAAGTATACAAAAATTATCAAGAAAAATCTTTGTATACCTATTCATCCCCCTCTAGGTACTCGTACTAGCAATATTAGTTTTCTCCAACAATATCATGCCATTGAAATCAATGGCCAACAATATCTCTATTGGTGGGACTCCTCTTGCTCCTAAAGTAGCAAATGCATTCCTGGATGTCTTTGATTTCTTTGAGGACCTCTAATTACTTTGATGAGGCATCGACCGGTGGATGATAACTTAGATTTCGGATTTTATGATTCTAATAATTTCTTTTCTAGTTATTTAAATGTATTACCTTATATTGTTCTCTAATATGGTTATGTAATATATATATATATATATATATATATTTTATTTATTTATTTATTTATTATTTTGAAATTTTATTTTCCTATATAATTAATATGCAAATTTTATGATACTTGACACATGAAGTTGTCAACATAAATGTAAATGGAAAATATCGACAAAAATGAAGATGTTTGTTTGCTTGATAGTACAACAACACATACCATATTTAGTAATAGACACTTTTTCTCTAGTATGACACTGCATGAGATACAAATCCATACAATATCATGCCATGTTCCGATTATTGATGGTTTGGGGAATGCCAAAATTGTTTTGTCAAATGGCGCCATCCTGCATATTGAGGATGCGTTTATAAGCAGTAGATAAAAAATGAATCTGCTCAACTTCAAAGATGTATGTCGTAATGGGTACCATATTGAGGCTATTTATGAGCAAGATAAAGAATATATTGGCATTACCTCTTATAAGATGGGCTTGAAGACTATTGGAGAAAACTCATTTGATGTTTTGAAGTTGACAAAACTTATTCAAAGTCTATTCTAAAGATTTGCAGACTTCTATATCAAAGTCTAAAGATGACCAAACTCTAGTGTCAAAGTCTGAAGACAACCAAACTTTAGTGTTAAAATCTGAAGGCTACCAGACTTTAGTCTCAAAGTTTGTTCGACATTAGAAGTTTCCCTACACTAACAAATTCCAAAATGAACGCTATCAAGAATGAAGATTTATCCAAATGCGAGATTTTCTTTATCTCTTTAGGAGTTTGGTTCGAATGGTTTATGGATGGCTTTTTGGTTGGATATATCACCTACGGATTGATTATCTTTATTGAAATCAATTTAGATATATCAAATCTTTTTGGATTACAACTAAATATGGAAAGAATCTACTTATGAAAACCAGATCCTAATTGTATGGGTGAGCAGGATTGACGGGCTTTCATCACAATCTTCGAATGGCTCGAGATCTCCTCGATTAATTCTGTCCAACGGATATATTAGAAGAATTCTTTTAGAAAGTGCCAACGGTCGAGAAGGCATGAAGAAGTATTTAAAGGAAACATCTCCAGTCATTCGCATGTGTGCGTGAATGAAAAATTCCAAAGTCTGAAACTTCTAATTATTAGGGAAATCTTTCCAGAATATTTTGAAGCTGACAAAACGTTTCTATCAGTCTAGTCTGGATATTTGCAGACCGTCTAGCTTTAAAGTCTGAAGACTTTCTCTCGATCACCAGACTAAGCACTCAAGACTCAAGACTTAAGATCAAGACTTTTCTCATTGACAAATTTTCCGATCCAAAGGACGAAGGAAATCCAGAGTCGAAGTTTATGGTTAAGGATTTAATCCTATCCTTTGGAGAAGATCTCTTGGTTGGATAAATATATCGGATTCTTTTTATTTATCTAGATCAATTGAAGATCCGGCGGTCGACAAAGTATTCTTGGAATATTCTACTCTTGGAAAACAAGATCCCGATTGTATGGGCGAACAGATTAATGGGCTATCGTCAGTTTCCTTTTTATAGCTCGAATGATCTTCTTGATTGATTCCGTCCAACGGGTAGATTGGAGGAATTCCTTTTGGTAAGTGCCAACGGTATGATGGCATAAAGGAGTATAAAAAGGGAAGACGTTCTAGTTGTTTAAAAACGTGATTGATAGAAAAATTCCAGAGTCTGAAGCACCTTGATTATTAGTCGATACAACCAGGCGAAATTGTATACACAGAGTGTCTATACTTGGTGATACCTTGAGCGAGTGTGGTAGATCATCTACACCGAGAAATCAAGGAAGATCAACACCGTAACATCTCTTTGTTCATAGTGGAATCCAGCCAAATTGGTCAAGCCATGCAGAAGAGTGGACGTAGGCTTGAATCAAGCCGAACCACTATAAACTGCGTGTTTAATTCTCTCTTTCCTTACTTAGTCTTACGTTGATTATTACTCTTGCAAATCCTTCAACTGTCTAAAGTATTGCACAAGTATACAAAAATTATCAAGAAAATCTTTGTATACCTATTCATCCCCCTCTAGGTACTCGTACTAGCAATATTAGTTTTCTCCAACAATATCATGCCATTGAAATCAATGGCCAACAATATCTCTATTGGTGGGACTCCTCTTGCTCCTAAAGTAGCAAATGCATTCCTGGATGTCTTTGATTTCTTTGAGGACCTCTAATTACTTTGATGAGGCATCGACCGGTGGATGATAACTTAGATTTCGGATTTTATGATTCTAATAATTTCTTTTCTAGTTATTTAAATGTATTACCTTATATTGTTCTCTAATATGGTTATGTAATATATATATATATATATATATATATATATATATATATATATTTATTTATTTATTATTTTGAAATTTTATTTTCCTATATAATTAATATGCAAATTTTATGATACTTGACACATGAAGTTGTCAACATAAATGTAAATGGAAAATATCGACAAAAATGAAGATGTTTGTTTGCTTGATAGTACAACAACACATACCATATTTAGTAATAGACACTTTTTCTCTAGTATGACACTGCATGAGATACAAATCCATACAATATCATGCCATGTTCCGATTATTGATGGTTTTGGGAATGCCAAAATTGTTTTGTCAAATGGCGCCATCCCGCATATTGAGGATGCGTTTATAAGCAGTAGATAAAAATGAATCTGCTCAACTTCAAAGATGTATGTCGTAATGGGTACCATATTGAGACTATTTATGAGCAAGATAAAGAATATATTGGCATTACCTCTTATAAGATGGGCTTGAAGACTATTGGAGAAAACTCATTTGATGTTTTGAAGTTGACAAAACTTATTCAAAGTCTATTCTAAAGATTTGCAGACTTCTATATCAAAGTCTAAAGATGACCAAACTCTAGTGTCAAAGTTCTAAGACAACCAAACTTTAGTGTTAAAATCTGAAGGCTACCGACTTTAGTCTCAAAGTTTGTTCGACATTAGAAGTTTCCTACACTAACAAATTCCAAAATGAACGCTTACCGAAGAATGAAGATTTATCCAAATGCGAGATTTTCTTTATCTCTTTAGAGTTTGGTTCGAATGGTTTATGGATGGCTTTTTGGTTGGATATATCACCTACGGATTGATTATCTTTATTGAAATCAATTTAGATATATCAAATCTTTTTGGATTACAACTAAATATGGAAAGAATCTACTTATGAAAACCAGATCCTAATTGTATGGGTGAGCAGGATTGACGGGCTTTCATCACAATCTTCGAATGGCTCGAGATCTCGATTAATTCTGTCCAACGGATATATTAGAAGAATTCCTTTAGAAAGTGCCAACGGTCGAGAAGGCATGAAGAAGTATTTAAAGGAAACATCTCCAGTCATTCGCATGTGTGCGTGAATGAAAAATTCCAAAGTCTGAAACTTCTAATTATTAGGGAAATCTTTCCAGAATATTTTGAAGCCGACAAAACGTTTCTATCAGTCTAGTCTCGGATATTTGCGACCGTCGCTTTAAAGTCCGAAGACTTTCTGATCACCAGACTAAGCACTCAAGACTCAAGACTTAAGATCAAGACTTTTCTCATTGACAGTCTTTCCGATCCAAGACGAAGGAAATCCAAGAGCTCAAGTTTATGGTTAAGGATTTAATCCTATCCTTTGGAGAAGATCTCTTGGTTGGATAAATATATCGGATTCTTTTATTTATCTAGATCAATTGAAGATCCGGCGGTCGACAAAGTATTCTTGGAATATTCTACTTTGGAAAACAAGATCCCGATTGTATGGGCGAACAGATTAATGGGCTATCGTCGTGTTCCTTTTATAGCTCGAATGATCTTCTTGATTGATTCCGTCCAACGGGTAGATTGGAGGAATTCCTTTGGTAAGTGCCAACGGTATGATGGCATAAAGGAGTATAAAAAGGAAGACGTTCTAGTTGTTTAAAAACGTGATTGATAGAAAAATTCCAGAGTCTCAAGCACCTTGATTATTAGTCGATACAAATGTGCGAAATTGTATACACAGAGAGTGTCTATACTTGGTGATACCTTGAGCGAGTGTGGTAGATCATCTACACCGAGAAATCAAGGAAGATCAACACCGTAACATCTCTTTGTTCATAGTGGAATCCAGCCAAATTGGCCGTCGCAGAAGAGTGGACGTAGGCTTGAATCAAGCCGAACCACTATAAACTGCGTGTTTAATTCTCTTTCCTTACTTAGTCTTACGTTGATTATTACTCTTGCAAATCCTTCAACCGGTCTAAAGTATTGCACAAGTATACAAAAATTATCAAGAAAAATCTTTGTATACCTATTCATCCCCTCTAGGTACTCGAACTAGCAATATTAGTTTTCTCCAACAATATCATGCCATTGAAATCAATGGCCAACAATATCTCTATTGGTGGGACTCCTCTTGCTCCTAAAGTAGCAAATGCATTCCCTGGATGTCTTTGATTTCTTTGAGGACCTCTAATTACTTTGATGAGGCATCGACCGGTGGATGATAACTTAGATTTCGGATTTTATGATTCTAATAATTTCTTTTCTAGTTATTTAAATGTATTACCTTATATTGTTCTCTAATATGGTTATGTAATATATATATATATATATATATATATATATATATATTTATTTATTTATTATTTTGAAATTTTATTTTCCTATATAATTAATATGCAAATTTTATGATACTTGACACATGAAATTGTCAACATAAATGTAAATGGAAAATATCGACAAAAATGAAGATGTTTGTTTGCTTGATAGTACAACAACACATACCATATTTAGTAATAGACACTTTTTCTCTAGTATGACACCGCATGAGATATAAATCCATACAATATCATGCCATGTTCCGATTATTGATGGTTTTGGGAATGCCAAAATTGTTTTGTCAAATGGCGCCATCCTGCATATTGAGGATGCGTTTATAAGCAAGATAAAAAATGAATCTGCTCAACTTCAAAGATGTATGTCGTAATGGGTACCATATTGAGACTATTTATGAGCAAGATAAAGAATATATTGGCATTACCTCTTATAAGATGGGCTTGAAGACTATTGGAGAAAACTCATTTGATGTTTTGAAGTTGACAAAACTTATTCAAAGTCTATTCTAAAGATTTGCAGACTTCTATATCAAAGTCTAAAGATGACCAAACTCTAGTGTCAAAGTCTGAAGACAACCAAACTTTAGTGTTAAAATCTGAAGGCTACTTTTAGACTTTAGTCTCAAAGTTTGTTCGACATTAGAAGTTTCCCTACACTAACAAATTCCAAAATGAACGCTACTCAAGAATGAAGATTTATCCAAATGCGAGATTTTCTTTATCTCTTTAGGAGTTTGGTTCGAATGGTTTATGGATGGCTTTTTGGTTGGATATATCACCTACGGATTGATTATCTTTATTGAAATCAATTTAGATATATCAAATCTTTTGGATTACAACTAAATATGGAAAGAATCTACTTATGAAAACCAGATCCTAATTGTATGGGTGAGCAGGATTGACGGGCTTTCATCACAATCTTCGAATGGCTCGAGATCTCCTCGATTAATTCTGTCCAACGGATATATTAGAAGAATTCCTTTAGAAAGTGCCAACGGTCGAGAAGGCATGAAGAAGTATTTAAAGGAAACATCTCCAGTCCATTCGCATGTGTGCGTGAATGAAAAATTCCAAAGTCTGAAACTTCTAATTATTAGGGAAATCTTTCCAGAATATTTTGAAGTCGACAAAACGTTTCTATCGCCTAGTCTGATATTTGCAGACCGTCGCTTAAAGTCTGAAGACTTTCTAATCACCAGACTAAGCACTCAAGACTCAAGACTTAAGATCAAGACTTTTCTCATTGACAGTCTTTCGATCCAAAGGACGAAGGAAATCCAGAGTCAAGTTTATGGTTAAGGATTTAATCCTATCCTTTGGAGAAGATCTCTTGGTTGGATAAATATATCGGATTCTTTTATTTATCTAGATCAATTGAAGATCCGCGGCCGACAAAGTATTCTTGGAATATTCTACTTTGGAAAACAAGATCCCGATTGTATGGGCGAACAGGATTAATGGGCTATCGTCAGTTCCTTTTATAGCTCGAATGATCTTCTTAATTGATTCCGTTCAACGGGTAGATTGGAGGAATTCCTTTGGTAAGTGCCAACGGTATGATGGCATAAAGGAGTATAAAAAGGAAGACGTTCTAGTTGTTTAAAAACGTGATTGATAGAAAAATTCCAGTCTGAAGCACCTTGATTATTAGTCGACATACCAGGCGAAATTGTATACACACAAAGAGAGTGTCTATACTTGGTGATACCTTGAGCGAGTGTGGTAGATCATCTACACCGAGAAATCAAGGAAGATCAACACTCGTAACATCTCTTTGTTCATAGTGGAATCCAGCCAAATTGGCCGTCGCGTAAGAGTGGACGTAGGCTTTAATCAAGCCGAACCACTATAAACTGCGTGTTTAATTCTCTCTTTCCTTACTTAGTCTTACGTTGATTATTACTCTTGCAAATCCTTCAACTGTCTAAAGTATTGCACAAGTATACAAAAATTATCAAGAAAAATCTTTGTATACCTATTCATCCCCCTCTAGGTACTGTACTAGCAATATTAGTTTTCTCCAACAATATCATGCCATTGAAATCAATGGCCAACAATATCTCTATTGGTGGGACTCCTCTGCTCCTAAAGTAGCAAATGCATTCCCTGGATGTCTTTGATTTCTTTGAGGACCTCTAATTACTTTGATGAGGCATCGACCGTGGATGATAACTTAGATTTCGGATTTTATGATTCTAATAATTTCTTTTCTAGTTATTTAAATGTATTACCTTATATTGTTCTCTAATATGGTTATGTAATATATATATATATATATATATATATATATATTTATTTATTATTTTGAAATTTTATTTTCCTATATAATTAATATGCAAATTTTATGATACTTGACACATGAAGTTGTCAACATAAATGTAAATGGAAAATATCGACAAAAATGAAGATGTTTGTTTGCTTGATAGTACAACAACACATACCATATTTAGTAATAGACACTTTTTCTCTAGTATGACACTGTATGAGATACAAATCCATACAATATCATGCCATGTTCCGATTATTGATGGTTTTGGGAATGCCAAAATTGTTTTGTCAAATGGCGCCATCCTGCATATTGAGGATGCGTTTATAAGCAGTAGATAAAAAATGAATCTGCTCAACTTCAAAGATGTATGTCGTAATGGGTACCATATTGAGACTATTTATGAGCAAGATAAAGAATATATTGGCATTACCTCTTATAAGATGGGCTTGAAGACTATTGGAGAAAACTCATTTGATGTTTTGAAGTTGACAAAACTTATTCAAAGTCTATTCTAAAGATTTGCAGACTTCTATATCAAAGTCTAAAGATGACCAAACTCTAGTGTCAAAGTCCGAAGACAACCAAACTTTAGTGTTAAAATCTGAAGGCTACCAGACTTTAGTCTCAAAGTTTGTTCGACATTAGAAGTTTCCCTACACTAACAAATTCCAAAATGAACGCTACTGAAGAATGAAGATTTATCCAAATGCGAGATTTTCTTTATCTCTTTAGGAGTTTGGTTCGAATGGTTTATGGATGGCTTTTTGGTTGGATATATCACCTACGGGATTGATTATCTTTATTGAAATCAATTTAGATATATCAAATCTTTTTGGATTACAACTAAATATGGAAAGAATCTACTTATGAAAACCAGATCCTAATTGTATGGGTGAGCAGATTGACGGGCTTTCATCACAATCTTCGAATGGCTCGAGATCTCCTCGATTAATTCTGTCCAACGGATATATTAGAAGAATTCCTTTAGAAAGTGCCAACGGTCGAGAAGGCATGAAGAAGTATTTAAAGGAAACATCTCCAGTCATTCGCATGTGTGCGTGAATGAAAAAATTCCAAAGTCTGAAACTTCTAATTATTAGGGAAATCTTTCCAATATTTTGAAGCCGACAAAAACGTTTCTACGCCTAGTCTGATATTTGCAGATCGCCGCTTAAAGTCTCAAGACTTTCCGATCACCGATCAAGCACTCAAGACTCAAGACTTAAGATCAAGACTTTTCTCATTGACAACGCCTTTCCGATCCAGACGACGAAGGAAATCCAGAGCCGAAGTTTATGGTTAAGGATTTAACCTATCCTTTGGAGAAGATCTCTTGGTTGGATAAATATATCGGATTCTTTTTATTTATCTAGATCAATTGAAGATCCGGCGGTCGACAAAGTATTCTTGGAATATTCTATTATTGGAAAACAAGATCCCGATTGTATGGGATGAACAGATTAATGGGCTATCGTCAGTTCCTTTTATAGCTCGAATGATCTTCTTGATTGATTCCGTCCAACGGGTAGATTGGAGGAATTCTTTGGTAAGTGCCAACGGTATGATGGCATAAAGGAGTATAAAAAGGAAGACGTTCTAGTTGTTTAAAAACGTGATTGATAGAAAAATTCCAGAGTCCGAAGCACCTTGATTATTAGTCGACACAAAGCCTCCGGCGTAAATTGTATACACACAGAGAGTGTCTATACTTGGTGATACCTTGAGCGAGTGTGGTAGATCATCTACACCGAGAAATCAAGGAAGATCAACACTCGTAACATCTCTTTGTTCATAGTGGAATCCAGCCAAATTGGCCGTCGCGAAGAGTGGACGTAGGCTTGAATCAAGCCGAACCACTATAAACTGCGTGTTTAATTCTCTCTTTCCTTACTTAGTCTTACGTTGATTATTACTCTTGCAAATCCTTCAACTGTCTAAAGTATTGCACAAGTATACAAAAATTATCAAGAAAAATCTTTGTATACCTATTCATCCCCTCTAGGTACTCGCACTAGCAATATTAGTTTTCTCCAACAATATCATGCCATTGAAATCAATGGCCAACAATATCTCTATTGGTGGGACTCCTCTTGCTCCTAAAGTAGCAAATGCATTCCTGGATGTCTTTGATTTCTTTGAGGACCTCTAATTACTTTGATGAGGCATCGACCGGTGGATGATAACTTAGATTTCGGATTTTATGATTCTAATAATTTCTTTTCTAGTTATTTAAATGTATTACCTTATATTGTTCTCTAATATGGTTATGTAATATATATATATATATATATATATATATATTTATTTATTTATTATTTTGAAATTTTATTTTCCTATATAATTAATATGCAAATTTTATGATACTTGACACATGAAGTTGTCAACATAAATGTAAATGGAAAATATCGACAAAAATGAAGATGTTTGTTTGCTTGATAGTACAACAACACATACCATATTTAGTAATAGACACTTTTTCTCTAGTATGACACTGCATGAGATACAAATCCATACAATATCATGCCATGTTCCGATTATTGATGGTTTTGGGAATGCCAAAATTGTTTTGTCAAATGGCGCCATCCTGCATATTGAGGATGCGTTTATAAGCAGTAGATAAAAAATGAATCTGCTCAACTTCAAAGATGTATGTCGTAATGGGTACCATATTGAGACTATTTATGAGCAAGATAAAGAATATATTGGCATTACCTCTTATAAGATGGGCTTGAAGACTATTGGAGAAAAACTCATTTGATGTTTTGAAGTTGACAAAACTTATTCAAAGTCTATTCTAAAGATTTGCGACTTCTATATCAAAGTCTAAAGATGACCAAACTCTAGTGTCAAAGTCTGAAGACAACCAAACTTTAGTGTTAAAATCTGAAGGCTACCAGACTTTAGTCTCAAAGTTTGTTCGACATTAGAAGTTTCCCTACACTAACAAATTCCAAAATGAACGCTACTGAAGAATGAAGATTTATCCAAATGCGAGATTTTCTTTATCTCTTTAGGAGTTTGGTTCGAATGGTTTATGGATGGCTTTTTGGTTGGATATATCACCTACGGGATTGATTATCTTTATTGAAATCAATTTAGATATATCAAATCTTTTTGGATTACAACTAAATATGGAAAGAATCTACTTATGAAAACCAGATCCTAATTGTATGGGTGAGCGGATTGACGGGCTTTCATCACAATCTTCGAATGGCTCGAGATCTCCTCGATTAATTCTGTCCAACGGATATATTAGAAGAATTCCTTTAGAAAGTGCCAACGGTCGAGAAGGCATGAAGAAGTATTTAAAGGAAACATCTCCAAATATTCGCATGTGTGCGTGAATGAAAAATTCCAAAGTCTGAAACTTCTAATTATTAGGGAAATCTTTCCGGAATATTTTGAAGCCGACAAAACGTTTCTATCGTCTAGTCTGGATATTTGCAGACCGTCGCTTTAAAGTCTGAAGACTTTCTGATCACCGTGACTAAGCACTCAAGACTCAAGACTTAAGATCAAGACTTTTCTCATTGACAGTTTTCCGATCCAAAGACGAAGGAAATCCGAGTCGAAGTTTATGGTTAAGGATTTAATCCTATCCTTTGGAGAAGATCTCTTGGTTGGATAAATATATCGGATTCTTTTATTTATCTAGATCAATTGAAGATCCGGTGGTCGACAAAGTATTCTTGGAATATTCTATTCTTGGAAAACAAGATCCCGATTGTATGGGCGAACAGATTAATGGGCTATCGTCGGGTTCCTTTTATAGCTCGAATGATCTTCTTGATTGATTCCGTCCAACGGGTAGATTGGAGGAATTCCTTTGGTAAGTGCCAACGGTATGATGGCATAAAGGAGTATAAAAAGGAAGACGTTCTAGTTGTTTAAAAACGTGATTGATAGAAAAATTCCAGAGTCCGAAGCACCTTGATTATTAGTCGATACAGTCTGAGCGAAATTATATACACAGAGAGTGTCTATACTTGGTGATACCTTGAGCGAGTGTGGTAGATCATCTACACCGAGAAATCAAGGAAGATCAACACTGTAACATCTCTTTGTTCATAGTGGAATCCAGCCAAATTGGCTGTCAGTGCAGAAGAGTGGACGTAGGCTTGAATCAAGCCGAACCACTATAAACTGCGTGTTTAATTCTCTCTTTCCTTACTTAGTCTTACGTTGATTATTACTCTTGCAAATCCTTCAACTGTCTAAAGTATTGCACAAGTATACAAAAATTATCAAGAAAAATCTTTGTATACCTATTCATCCCCCTCTAGGTACTCGTACTAGCAATATTAGTTTTCTCCAACAATATCATGCCATTGAAATCAATGGCCAACAATATCTCTATTGGTGGGACTCCTCTTGCTCCTAAAGTAGCAAATGCATTCCTGGATGTCTTTGATTTCTTTGAGGACCTCTAATTACTTTGATGAGGCATCGACCGGTGGATGATAACTTAGATTTCGGATTTTATGATTCTAATAATTTCTTTTCTAGTTATTTAAATGTATTACCTTATATTGTTCTCTAATATGGTTATGTAATATATATATATATATATATATATATATATATATATTTATTTATTATTTTGAAATTTTATTTTCCTATATAATTAATATGCAAATTTTATGATACTTGACACATGAAGTTGTCAACATAAATGTAAATGGAAAATATCGACAAAAATGAAGATGTTTGTTTGCTTGATAGTACAACAACACATACCATATTTAGTAATAGACACTTTTTCTCTAGTATGACACCGCATGAGATACAAATCCATACAATATCATGCCATGTTCCGATTATTGATGGTTTTGGGAATGCCAAAATTGTTTTGTCAAATGGCGCCATCCCGCATATTGAGGATGCGTTTATAAGCAGTAGATAAAAATGAATCTGCTCAACTTCAAAGATGTATGTCGTAATGGGTACCATATTGAGACTATTTATGAGCAAGATAAAGAATATATTGGCATTACCTCTTATAAGATGGGCTTGAAGACTATTGGAGAAAACTCATTTGATGTTTTGAAGTTGACAAAACTTATTCAAAGTCTATTCTAAAGATTTGCAGACTTCTATATCAAAGTCTAAAGATGACCAAACTCTAGTGTCAAAGTTCTAAGACAACCAAACTTTAGTGTTAAAATCTGAAGGCTACCGACTTTAGTCTCAAAGTTTGTTCGACATTAGAAGTTTCCCTACACTAACAAATTCCAAAATGAACGCTACTGAAGAATGAAGATTTATCCAAATGCGAGATTTTCTTTATCTCTTTAGGAGTTTGGTTCGAATGGTTTATGGATGGCTTTTTGGTTGGATATATCACCTACGGATTGATTATCTTTATTGAAATCAATTTAGATATATCAAATCTTTTTGGATTACAACTAAATATGGAAAGAATCTACTTTATGAAAACCATATCCTAATTGTATGGGTGAGCAGGATTGACGGGCTTTCATCACAATCTTCGAATGGCTCGAGATCTCCTCGATTAATTCTGTCCAACGGATATATTAGAAGAATTCCTTTAGAAAGTGCCAACGGTCGAGAAGGCATGAAGAAGTATTTAAAGGAAACATCTCCAGTCATTCGCATGTGTGCGTGAATGAAAAATTCCAAAGTCTCGAAACTTCTAATTATTAGGGAAATCTTTCCAGAATATTTTGAAGCCGACAAAACGTTTCTATCGCCTAGTCTGATATTTGCAGATCGCCGCTTAAAGTCCGAAGACTTTCTGATCACCGACTAAGCACTCAAGACTCAAGACTTAAGATCAAGACTTTTCTCATTGACAGCCTTTTCCGATCCAAAGGACGAAGGAAATCCAGAGCCGAAGTTTATGGTTAAGGATTTAATCCTATCCTTTGGAGAAGATCTCTTGGTTGGATAAATATATCGGATTCTTTTATTTATCTAGATCAATTGAAGATCCGGCGGTCGACAAAGTATTCTTGGAATATTCTATTCTTGGAAAACAAGATCCTGATTGTATGGGCGAACAGGATTAATGGGCTATCGTCAGGTTCCTTTTATAGCTCGAATGATCTTCTTGATTGATTCCGTCCAACGGGTAGATTGGAGGAATTCCTTTGGTAAGTGCCAACGGTATGATGGCATAAAGGAGTATAAAAAGGAAGACGTTCTAGTTGTTTAAAAACGTGATTGATAGAAAAATTCCGTGAGTCTGAAGCACCTTGATTATTAGTCGATACGATGGCGAAATTGTATACACAGAGAGTGTCTATACTTGGTGATACCTTGAGCGAGTGTGGTAGATCATCTACACCGAGAAATCAAGGAAGATCAACACTCGTAACATCTCTTTGTTCATAGTGGAATCCAGCCAAATTGGCTGTGCGAAGAGTGGACGTAGGCTTGAATCAAGCCGAACCACTATAAACTGCGTGTTTAATTCTCTCTTTCCTTACTTAGTCTTACGTTGATTATTACTCTTGCAAATCCTTCAACTGTCTAAAGTATTGCACAAGTATACAAAAATTATCAAGAAAAATCTTTGTATACCTATTCATCCCCCTCTAGGTACTCACTAGCAATATTAGTTTTCTCCAACAATATCATGCCATTGAAATCAATGGCCAACAATATCTCTATTGGTGGGACTCCTCTTGCTCCTAAAGTAGCAAATGCATTCCTGGATGTCTTTGATTTCTTTGAGGACCTCTAATTACTTTGATGAGGCATCAGACTGGTGGATGATAACTTAGATTTCGGATTTTATGATTCTAATAATTTCTTTTCTAGTTATTTAAATGTATTACCTTATATTGTTCTCTAATATGGTTATGTAATATATATATATATATATATATATATATATATATATATTTATTTATTATTTTGAAATTTTATTTTCCTATATAATTAATATGCAAATTTTATGATACTTGACACATGAAGTTGTCAACATAAATGTAAATGGAAAATATCGACAAAAAAATGAAGATGTTTGTTTGCTTGATAGTACAACAACACATACCATATTTAGTAATAGACACTTTTTCTCTAGTATGACACTTGCATGAGATACAAATCCATACAATATCATGCCATGTTCCGATTATTGATGGTTTTGGGAATGCCAAAATTGTTTTGTCAAATGGCGCCATCCCGCATATTGAGGATGCGTTTATAAGCGTAGATAAAAAATGAATCTGCTCAACTTCAAAGATGTATGTCGTAATGGGTACCATATTGAGACTATTTATGAGCAAGATAAAGAATATATTGGCATTACCTCTTATAAGATGGGCTTGAAGACTATTGGAGAAAACTCATTTGATGTTTTGAAGTTGACAAAACTTATTCAAAGTCTATTCTAAAGATTTGCAGACTTCATATCAAAGTCTAAAGATGACCAAACTCTAGTGTCAAAGTCTGAAGACAACCAAACTTTAGTGTTAAAATCTGAAGGCTACAGACTTTAGTCTCAAAGTTTGTTCGACATTAGAAGTTTCCCTACACTAACAAATTCCAAAATGAACGCTTTACTGAAGAATGAAGATTTATCCAAATGCGAGATTTTCTTTATCTCTTTAGGAGTTTGGTTCGAATGGTTTATGGATGGCTTTTTGGTTGGATATATCACCTACGGATTGATTATCTTTATTGAAATCAATTTAGATATATCAAATCTTTTTGATTACAACTAAATATGGAAAGAATCTACTTATGAAAACCAGATCCTAATTGTATGGGTGAGCAGATTGACGGGCTTTCATCACAATCTTCGAATGGCTCGAGATCTCCTCGATTAATTCTGTCCAACGGATATATTAGAAGAATTCCTTTAGAAAGTGCCAACGGTCGAGAAGGCATGAAGAAGTATTTAAAGGAAACATCTCCAGTCATTCGCATGTGTGCGTGAATGAAAAATTCCAAAGTCTGAAACTTCTAATTATTAGGGAAATCTTTCCAGAATATTTTGAAGCCGACAAAACGTTTCTATCGGTCTAGTCTGGATATTTGCAGACCGCACGCTTTAAAGTCTCGAAGACTTTCTAATCACCAGACTAAGCACTCAAGACTCAAGACTTAAGATCAAGACTTTTCTCATTGACAGTCTTTCTGATCCAGTGACGAAGGAAATCCAGAGCCGAAGTTTATGGTTAAGGATTTAATCCTATCCTTTGGAGAAGATCTCTTGGTTGGATAAATATATCGGATTCTTTTATTTATCTAGATCAATTGAAGATCCGGCGGTCGACAAAGTATTCTTGGAATATTCTACTCTTGGAAAACAAGATCCTGATTGTATGGGCGAACAGGATTAATGGGCTATCGTCAGGTTCCTTTTATAGCTCGAATGATCTTCTTAATTGATTCCGTCCAACGGGTAGATTGGAGGAATTCCTTTGGTAAGTGCCAACGGTATGATGGCATAAAGGAGTATAAAAAGGAAGACGTTCTAGTTGTTTAAAAACGTGATTGATAGAAAAATTCCAGAGTCTGAAGCACCTTGATTATTAGTCGATACAGTCTATGAAATTGTATACACAAGAGAGTGTCTATACTTGGTGATACCTTGAGCGAGTGTGGTAGATCATCTACACCGAGAAATCAAGGAAGATCAACACTGTAACATCTCTTTGTTCATAGTGGAATCCAGCCAAATTGGCACATCGCTGCGAAAGAGTGGACGTAGGCTTGAATCAAGCCGAACCACTATAAACTGCGTGTTTAATTCTCTTTTCCTTACTTAGTCTTACGTTGATTATTACTCTTGCAAATCCTTCAACTGTCTAAAGTATTGCACAAGTATAAAAAATTATCAAGAAAAATCTTTGTATACCTATTCATCCCCCCTCTAGGTACTCGTACTAGCAATATTAGTTTTCTCCAACAATATCATGCCATTGAAATCAATGGCCAACAATATCTCTATTGGTGGGACTCCTCTTGCTCCTAAAGTAGCAAATGCATTCCTGGATGTCTTTGATTTCTTTGAGGACCTCTAATTACTTTGATGAGGCATCGACTCGGGTGGATGATAACTTAGATTTCGGATTTTATGATTCTAATAATTTCTTTTCTAGTTATTTAAATGTATTACCTTATATTGTTCTCTAATATGGTTATGTAATATATATATATATATATATATATATATATATATTTATTTATTTATTTATTATTTTGAAATTTTATTTTCCTATATAATTAATATGCAAATTTTATGATACTTGACACATGAAGTTGTCAACATAAATGTAAATGGAAAATATCGACAAAAAATGAAGATGTTTGTTTGCTTGATAGTACAACAACACATACCATATTTAGTAATAGACACTTTTTCTCTAGTATGACACTGCATGAGATACAAATCCATACAATATCATGCCATGTTCCGATTATTGATGGTTTTGGGAATGCCAAAATTGTTTTGTCAAATGGCGCCATCCCGCATATTGAGGATGCGTTTATAAGCAGTAGATAAAAATGAATCTGCTCAACTTCAAAGATGTATGTCGTAATGGGTACCATATTGAGACTATTTATGAGCAAGATAAAGAATATATTGGCATTACCTCTTATAAGATGGGCTTGAAGACTATTGGAGAAAACTCATTTGATGTTTTGAAGTTGACAAAACTTATTCAAAGTCTATTCTAAAGATTTGCAGACTTCTATATCAAAGTCTAAAGATGACCAAACTCTAGTGTCAAAGTCTGAAGACAACCAAACTTTAGTGTTAAAATCTGAAGGCTACCAGACTTTAGTCTCAAAGTTTGTTCGACATTAGAAGTTTCCCTACACTAACAAATTCCAAAATGAACGCTACTGAAGAATGAAGATTTATCCAAATGCGAGATTTTCTTTATCTCTTTAGGAGTTTGGTTCGAATGGTTTATGGATGGCTTTTTGGTTGGATATATCACCTACGGATTGATTATCTTTATTGAAATCAATTTAGATATATCAAATCTTTTTGGATTACAACTAAATATGGAAAGAATCTACTTATGAAAACCAGATCCTAATTGTATGGGTGAGCAGGATTGACGGGCTTTCATCACAATCTTCGAATGGCTCGAGATCTCTCGATTAATTCTGTCCAACGGATATATTAGAAGAATTCCTTTAGAAAGTGCCAACGGTCGAGAAGGCATGAAGAAGTATTTAAAGGAAACATCTCCGATCATTCGCATGTGTGCGTGAATGAAAAATTCCAAAGTCTGAAACTTCTAATTATTAGGGAAATCTTTCCAGAATATTTTGAAGCGACAAAACGTTTCTATCGGTCTAGTCTGGATATTTGCAGACCGTCGGTTTAAAGTCTGAAGACTTTCGATCACTGACTAAGCACTCAAGACTCAAGACTTAAGATCAAGACTTTTCTCATTGACAGTCTTTCGATCCGTGACGAAGGAAATCCGTAGAGCCGAAGTTTATGGTTAAGGATTTAATCCTATCCTTTGGAGAAGATCTCTTGGTTGGATAAATATATCGGATTCTTTTATTTATCTAGATCAATTGAAGATCCGGCGGTCGACAAAGTATTCTTGGAATATTCTACTTTGGAAAACAAGATCCGATTGTATGGGCGAACAGATTAATGGGCTATCGTCAGTTCCTTTTATAGCTCGAATGATCTTCTTGATTGATTCCGTCCAACGGGTAGATTGGAGGAATTCCTTTGGTAAGTGCTAACGGTATGATGGCATAAAGGAGTATAAAAAGGAAGACGTTCTAGTTGTTTAAAAACGTGATTGATAGAAAAATTCCAGAGTCTGAAGCACCTTGATTATTAGTCGATACAGTCTGTGCGAAATTGTATACACAGAGAGTATCTATACTTGGTGATACCTTGAGCGAGTGTGGTAGATCATCTACACCGAGAAATCAAGGAAGATCAACACTGTAACATCTCTTTGTTCATAGTGGAATCCAGCCAAATTGGCTGTCAGTGCAGAAGAGTGGACGTAGGCTTGAATCAAGCCGAACCACTATAAACTGCGTGTTTAATTCTCTCTTTCCTTACTTAGTTTTACGTTGATTATTACTCTTGCAAATCCTTCAACTGTCTAAAGTATTGCCCAAGTATACAAAAATTATTAAGAAAAATCTTTGTATACCTATTCATCCCCCTCTAGGTACTCGAACTAGCAATATTAGTTTTCTCCAACAATATCATGCCATTGAAATCAATGGCCAACAATATCTCTATTGGTGGGACTCCTCTTGCTCCTAAAGTAGCAAATGCATTCCTGGATGTCTTTGATTTCTTTGAGGACCTCTAATTACTTTGATGAGGCATCGACCGGGTGGATGATAACTTAGATTTCGGATTTTATGATTCTAATAATTTCTTTTCTAGTTATTTAAATGTATTACCTTATATTGTTCTCTAATATGGTTATGTAATATATATATATATATATATATATATTTATTTATTATTTTGAAATTTTATTTTCCTATATAATTAATATGCAAATTTTATGATACTTGACACATGAAGTTGTCAACATAAATGTAAATGGAAAATATCGACAAAAATGAAGATGTTTGTTTGCTTGATAGTACAACAACACATACCATATTTAGTAATAGACACTTTTTCTCTAGTATGACACTGCATGAGATACAAATCCATACAATATCATGCCATGTTCCGATTATTGATGGTTTTGGGAATGCCAAAATTGTTTTGTCAAATGGCGCCATCCTGCATATTGAGGATGCGTTTATAAACGATAGATAAAAAATGAATCTGCTCAACTTCAAAGATGTATGTCGTAATGGGTACCATATTGAGACTATTTATGAGCAAGATAAAGAATATATTGGCATTACCTCTTATAAGATGGGCTTGAAGACTATTGGAGAAAACTCATTTGATGTTTTGAAGTTGACAAAACTTATTCAAAGTCTATTCTAAAGATTTGCAGACTTCTATATCAAAGTCTAAAGATGACCAAACTCTAGTGTCAAAGTCGAAGACAACCAAACTTTAGTGTTAAAATCTGAAGGCTACCAGACTTTAGTCTCAAAGTTTGTTCGACATTAGAAGTTTCCCTACACTAACAAATTCCAAAATGAACGCTAACGAAGAATGAAGATTTATCCAAATGCGAGATTTTCTTTATCTCTTTAGGAGTTTGGTTCGAATGGTTTATGGATGGCTTTTTGGTTGGATATATCACCTACGGGATTGATTATCTTTATTGAAATCAATTTAGATATATCAAATCTTTTTGGATTACAACTAAATATGGAAAGAATCTACTTATGAAAACCAGATCCTAATTGTATGGGTGAGCAGGATTGACGGGCTTTCATCACAATCTTCGAATGGCTCGAGATCTCCTCGATTAATTCTGTCCAACGGATATATTAGAAGAATTCCTTTAGAAAGTGCCAACGGTCGAGAAGGCATGAAGAAGTATTTAAAGGAAACATCTCCAGTCATTCGCATGTGTGCGTGAATGAAAAATTCCAAAGTCTGAAACTTCTAATTATTAGGGAAATCTTTCCAGAATATTTTGAAGCTGACAAAACGTTTCTATCAGTCTAGTCTGGATATTTGCAGACCGTCAGTTTAAAGTCTGAAGACTTTCTGATCACCAGACTAAGCACTCAAGACTCAAGACTTAAGATCAAGACTTTTCTCATTGACAGTCTTTCTGATCCAGTGACGAAGGAAATCCAGAGCCGAAGTTTATGGTTAAGGATTTAATCCTATCCTTTGGAGAAGATCTCTTGGTTGGATAAATATATCGGATTCTTTTATTTATCTAGATCAATTGAAGATCCGGCGGTCGACAAAGTATTCTTGGAATATTCTATTCTTGGAAAACAAGATCCTGATTGTATGGGCGAACAAAGATTAATGGGCTATCGTCGGGTTCCTTTTATAGCTCGAATGATCTTCTTGATTGATTCCGTCCAACGGGTAGATTGGAGGAATTCCTTTGGTAAGTGCCAACGGTATGATGGCATAAAGGAGTATAAAAAGGAAGACGTTCTAGTTGTTTAAAAACGTGATTGATAGAAAAATTCCAGAGTCCGAAGCACCTTGATTATTAGTCGATACGATTAAGGCGAAATTGTATACACAGAGTGTCTATACTTGGTGATACCTTGAGCGAGTGTGGTAGATCATCTACACCGAGAAATCAAGGAAGATCAACACCGTAACATCTCTTTGTTCATAGTGGAATCCAGCCAAATTGGCTGTCGGTGCGAAGAGTGGACGTAGGCTTGAATCAAGCCGAACCACTATAAACTGCGTGTTTAATTCTCTCTTTCCTTACTTAGTCTTACGTTGATTATTACTCTTGCAAATCCTTCAACTGTCTAAAGTATTGCACAAGTATACAAAAATTATCAAGAAAAATCTTTGTATACCTATTCATCCCCCTCTAGGTACTCGTACTAGCAATA
This sequence comes from Eucalyptus fibrosa, assembly GCA_017140475.1. Taxonomy (NCBI): domain Eukaryota; kingdom Viridiplantae; phylum Streptophyta; class Magnoliopsida; order Myrtales; family Myrtaceae; genus Eucalyptus; species Eucalyptus fibrosa. The sequence continues at coordinate 21,068,906 of CM029507.1, forward strand.
TTAGTTTTCTCCAACAATATCATGCCATTGAAATCAATGGCCAACAATATCTCTATTGGTGGGACTCCTCTTGCTCCTAAAGTAGCAAATGCATTCCTGGATGTCTTTGATTTCTTTGAGGACCTCTAATTACTTTGATGAGGCATCAGACTGGTGGATGATAACTTAGATTTCGGATTTTATGATTCTAATAATTTCTTTTCTAGTTATTTAAATGTATTACCTTATATTGTTCTCTAATATGGTTATGTAATATATATATATATATATATATATATATATATATATATTATTTATTTATTATTTTGAAATTTTATTTTCCTATATAATTAATATGCAAATTTTATGATACTTGACACATGAAGTTGTCAACATAAATGTAAATGGAAAATATCGACAAAAATGAAGATGTTTGTTTGCTTGATAGTACAACAACACATACCATATTTAGTAATAGACACTTTTTCTCTAGTATGACACTGCATGAGATACAAATCCATACAATATCATGCCATGTTCCGATTATTGATGGTTTTGGGAATGCCAAAATTGTTTTGTCAAATGGCGCCATCCTGCATATTGAGGATGCGTTTATAAGCGATAGATAAAAAATGAATCTGCTCAACTTCAAAGATGTATGTCGTAATGGGTACCATATTGAGACTATTTATGAGCAAGATAAAGAATATATTGGCATTACCTCTTATAAGATGGGCTTGAAGACTATTGGAGAAAACTCATTTGATGTTTTGAAGTTGACAAAACTTATTCAAAGTCTATTCTAAAGATTTGCAGACTTCTATATCAAAGTCTAAAGATGACCAAACTCTAGTGTCAAAGTCGAAGACAACCAAACTTTAGTGTTAAAATCTGAAGGCTACCAGACTTTAGTCTCAAAGTTTGTTCGACATTAGAAGTTTCCCTACACTAACAAATTCCAAAATGAACGCTACGAAGAATGAAGATTTATCCAAATGCGAGATTTTCTTTATCTCTTTAGGAGTTTGGTTCGAATGGTTTATGGATGGCTTTTTGGTTGGATATATCACCTACGGGATTGATTATCTTTATTGAAATCAATTTAGATATATCAAATCTTTTTGGATTACAACTAAATATGGAAAGAATCTACTTATGAAAACCAGATCCTAATTGTATGGGTGAGCAGGATTGACGGGCTTTCATCACAATCTTCGAATGGCTCGAGATCTCCTCGATTAATTCTGTCCAACGGATATATTAGAAGAATTCCTTTAGAAAGTGCCAACGGTCGAGAAGGCATGAAGAAGTATTTAAAGGAAACATCTCCAGTCATTCGCATGTGTGCGTGAATGAAAAATTCCAAAGTCTGAAACTTCTAATTATTAGGGAAATCTTTCCCGAGAATATTTTGAAGCGACAAAACGTTTCTATCAGTCTAGTCTGGATATTTGCAAACCGTCGGTTTAAAGTCTGAAGACTTTCGATCACCGACTAAGCACTCAAGACTCAAGACTTAAGATCAAGACTTTTCTCATTGACAGTCTTTCGATCCGTGTGACGAAGGAAATCCGAGCCGAAGTTTATGGTTAAGGATTTAATCCTATCCTTTGGAGAAGATCTCTTGGTTGGATAAATATATCGGATTCTTTTATTTATCTAGATCAATTGAAGATCCGGCGGTCGACAAAGTATTCTTGGAATATTCTATTCTTGGAAAACAAGATCCTGATTGTATGGGCGAACAGGATTAATGGGCTATCGTCAGGTTCCTTTTATAGCTCGAATGATCTTCTTGATTGATTCCGTCCAACGGGTAGATTGGAGGAATTCCTTTGGTAAGTGCCAACGGTATGATGGCATAAAGGAGTATAAAAAGGAAGACGTTCTAGTTGTTTAAAAACGTGATTGATAGAAAAATTCCAGAGTCTGAAGCACCTTGATTATTAGTCGATACAGTCTGTGCGAAATTGTATACACAGAGAGTGTCTATACTTGGTGATACCTTGAGCGAGTGTGGTAGATCATCTACACCGAGAAATCAAGGAAGATCAACACTGTAACATCTCTTTGTTCATAGTGGAATCCAGCCAAATTGGCTGTCAGTGCAGAAGAGTGGACGTAGGCTTGAATCAAGCCGAACCACTATAAACTGCGTGTTTAATTCTCTCTTTCCTTACTTAGTCTTACGTTGATTATTACTCTTGCAAATCCTTCAACTGTCTAAAGTATTGCACAAGTATACAAAAATTATCAAGAAAAATCTTTGTATACCTATTCATCCCCCTCTAGGTACTCGTACTAGCAATATTAGTTTTCTCCAACAATATCATGCCATTGAAATCAATGGCCAACAATATCTCTATTGGTGGGACTCCTCTTGCTCCTAAAGTAGCAAATGCATTCCTGGATGTCTTTGATTTCTTTGAGGACCTCTAATTACTTTGATGAGGCATCAGACTGGTGGATGATAACTTAGATTTCGGATTTTATGATTCTAATAATTTCTTTTCTAGTTATTTAAATGTATTACCTTATATTGTTCTCTAATATGGTTATGTAATATATATATATATATATATATATATATATATATTTATTTATTTATTATTTTGAAATTTTATTTTCCTATATAATTAATATGCAAATTTTATGATACTTGACACATGAAGTTGTCAACATAAATGTAAATGGAAAATATCGACAAAAATGAAGATGTTTGTTTGCTTGATAGTACAACAACACATACCATATTTAGTAATAGACACTTTTTCTCTAGTATGACACTGCATGAGATACAAATCCATACAATATCATGCCATGTTCCGATTATTGATGGTTTTGGGAATGCCAAAATTGTTTTGTCAAATGGCGCCATCCTGCATATTGAGGATGCGTTTATAAGCAGTAGATAAAAAATGAATCTGCTCAACTTCAAAGATGTATGTCGTAATGGGTACCATATTGAGACTATTTATGAGCAAGATAAAGAATATATTGGCATTACCTCTTATAAGATGGGCTTGAAGACTATTGGAGAAAACTCATTTGATGTTTTGAAGTTGACAAAACTTATTCAAAGTCTATTCTAAAGATTTGCAGACTTCTATATCAAAGTCTAAAGATGACCAAACTCTAGTGTCAAAGTCTGAAGACAACCAAACTTTAGTGTTAAAATCTGAAGGCTACCGAGACTTTAGTCTCAAAGTTTGTTCGACATTAGAAGTTTCCCTACACTAACAAATTCCAAAATGAACGCTACTCAAGAATGAAGATTTATCCAAATGCGAGATTTTCTTTATCTCTTTAGGAGTTTGGTTCGAATGGTTTATGGATGGCTTTTTGGTTGGATATATCACCTACGGGATTGATTATCTTTATTGAAATCAATTTAGATATATCAAATCTTTTTGGATTACAACTAAATATGGAAAGAATCTACTTATGAAAACCAGATCCTAATTGTATGGGTGAGCGGGATTGACGGGCTTTCATCACAATCTTCGAATGGCTCGAGATCTCCTCGATTAATTCTGTCCAACGGATATATTAGAAGAATTCCTTTAGAAAGTGCCAACGGTCGAGAAGGCATGAAGAAGTATTTAAAGGAAACATCTCCAGTCATTCGCATGTGTGCGTGAATGAAAAATTCCAAAGTCTGAAACTTCTAATTATTAGGGAAATCTTTCCAGAATATTTTGAAGCTGACAAAACGTTTCTATCGATCTAGTCTGGATATTTGCAGACCGTCGCTTTAAAGTCTGAAGACTTTCTAATCACCGACTAAGCACTCAAGACTCAAGACTTAAGATCAAGACTTTTCTCATTGACGATCTTTCCGATCCAAAGTGACGAAGGAAATCCAGAGCGAAGTTTATGGTTAAGGATTTAATCCTATCCTTTGGAGAAGATCTCTTGGTTGGATAAATATATCGGATTCTTTTATTTATCTAGATCAATTGAAGATCCGGCGGTCGACAAAGTATTCTTGGAATATTCTATTCTTGGAAAACAAGATCCCGATTGTATGGGCGAACAGATTAATGGGCTATCGTCGTTCCTTTTATAGCTCGAATGATCTTCTTGATTGATTCCGTCCAACGGGTAGATTGGAGGAATTCCTTTGGTAAGTGCCAACGGTATGATGGCATAAAGGAGTATAAAAAGGAAGACGTTCTAGTTGTTTAAAAACGTGATTGATAGAAAAATTCCAGAGTCCGAAGCACCTTGATTATTAGTCGATACGGTGATCCAGTGCGAAATTGTATACACGAGAGAGTGTCTATACTTGGTGATACCTTGAGCGAGTGTGGTAGATCATCTACACCGAGAAATCAAGGAAGATCAACACCGTAACATCTCTTTGTTCATAGTGGAATCCAGCCAAATTGGCTGTCGGTGCGAAGAGTGGACGTAGGCTTGAATCAAGCCGAACCACTATAAACTGCGTGTTTAATTCTCTCTTTCCTTACTTAGTCTTACGTTGATTATTACTCTTGCAAATCCTTCAACTGTCTAAAGTATTGCACAAGTATACAAAAATTATCAAGAAAAATCTTTGTATACCTATTCATCCCCCTCTAGGTACTCGTACTAGCAATATTAGTTTTCTCCAACAATATCATGCCATTGAAATCAATGGCCAACAATATCTCTATTGGTGGGACTCCTCTTGCTCCTAAAGTAGCAAATGCATTCCTGGATGTCTTTGATTTCTTTGAGGACCTCTAATTACTTTGATGAGGCATCGATGGTGGATGATAACTTAGATTTCGGATTTTATGATTCTAATAATTTCTTTTCTAGTTATTTAAATGTATTACCTTATATTGTTCTCTAATATGGTTATGTAATATATATATATATATATATATATATATATATATATATATATTTATTTATTATTTATTTATTATTTTGAAATTTTATTTTCCTATATAATTAATATGCAAATTTTATGATACTTGACACATGAAGTTGTCAACATAAATGTAAATGGAAAATATCGACAAAAATGAAGATGTTTGTTTGCTTGATAGTACAACAACACATACCATATTTAGTAATAGACACTTTTCTCTAGTATGACACTGCATGAGATACAAATCCATACAATATCATGCCATGTTCCGATTATTGATGGTTTTGGGAATGCCAAAATTGTTTTGTCAAATGGCGCCATCCCGCATATTGAGGATGCGTTTATAAGCGATAGATAAAAAATGAATCTGCTCAACTTCAAAGATGTATGTCGTAATGGGTACCATATTGAGACTATTTATGAGCAAGATAAAGAATATATTGGCATTACCTCTTATAAGATGGGCTTGAAGACTATTGGAGAAAACTCATTTGATGTTTTGAAGTTGACAAAACTTATTCAAAGTCTATTCTAAAGATTTGCAGACTTCTATATCAAAGTCTAAAGATGACCAAACTCTAGTGTCAAAGTCTCAAGACAACCAAACTTTAGTGTTAAAATCTGAAGGCTACCAGACTTTAGTCTCAAAGTTTGTTCGACATTAGAAGTTTCCCTACACTAACAAATTCCAAAATGAACGCTTACTGAAGAATGAAGATTTATCCAAATGCGAGATTTTCTTTATCTCTTTAGGAGTTTGGTTCGAATGGTTTATGGATGGCTTTTTGGTTGGATATATCACCTACGGGATTGATTATCTTTATTGAAATCAATTTAGATATATCAAATCTTTTTGGATTACAACTAAATATGGAAAGAATCTACTTATGAAAACCAGATCCTAATTGTATGGGTGAGCGGATTGACGGGCTTTCATCACAATCTTCGAATGGCTCGAGATCTCCTCGATTAATTCTGTCCAACGGATATATTAGAAGAATTCCTTTAGAAAGTGCCAACGGTCGAGAAGGCATGAAGAAGTATTTAAAGGAAACATCTCCAGTCATTCGCATGTGTGCGTGAATGAAAAATTCCAAAGTCTGAAACTTCTAATTATTAGGAAATCTTTCCAGAATATTTTGAAGCGACAAAACGTTTCTATCGCCTAGTCTGGATATTTGCAGACCGTCGGTTTAAAGTCTGAAGACTTTCGATCACCAGACTAAGCACTCAAGACTCAAGACTTAAGATCAAGACTTTTCTCATTGACAGTCTTTCGATCCGATGACGAAGGAAATCCGTGAGCGAAGTTTATGGTTAAGGATTTAATCCTATCCTTTGGAGAAGATCTCTTGGTTGGATAAATATATCGGATTCTTTTATTTATCTAGATCAATTGAAGATCCGGCGGTCGACAAAGTATTCTTGGAATATTCTATTCTTGGAAAACAAGATCCTGATTGTATGGGCGAACAGGATTAATGGGCTATCGTCAGGTTCCTTTTATAGCTCGAATGATCTTCTTGATTGATTCCGTCCAACGGGTAGATTGGAGGAATTCCTTTGGTAAGTGCCAACGGTATGATGGCATAAAGGAGTATAAAAAGGAAGACGTTCTAGTTGTTTAAAAACGTGATTGATAGAAAAATTCCAGAGTCTGAAGCACCTTGATTATTAGTCGATACGCACCGTGCGAAATTGTATACACGAAGAGTGTCTATACTTGGTGATACCTTGAGCGAGTGTGGTAGATCATCTACACCGAGAAATCAAGGAAGATCAACACCGTAACATCTCTTTGTTCATAGTGGAATCCAGCCAAATTGGCTGTCAGTGCAGAAGAGTGGACGTAGGCTTGAATCAAGCCGAACCACTATAAACTGCGTGTTTAATTCTCTCTTTCCTTACTTAGTCTTACGTTGATTATTACTCTTGCAAATCCTTCAACTGTCTAAAGTATTGCACAAGTATACAAAAATTATCAAGAAAAATCTTTGTATACCTATTCATCCCCCTCTAGGTACTCGTACTAGCAATATTAGTTTTCTCCAACAATATCATGCCATTGAAATCAATGGCCAACAATATCTCTATTGGTGGGACTCCTCTTGCTCCTAAAGTAGCAAATGCATTCCTGGATGTCTTTGATTTCTTTGAGGACCTCTAATTACTTTGATGAGGCATCGACCGGTGGATGATAACTTAGATTTCGGATTTTATGATTCTAATAATTTCTTTTCTAGTTATTTAAATGTATTACCTTATATTGTTCTCTAATATGGTTATGTAATATATATATATATATATATATATATATATATTTATTTATTTATTATTTTGAAATTTTATTTTCCTATATAATTAATATGCAAATTTTATGATACTTGACACATGAAGTTGTCAACATAAATGTAAATGGAAAATATCGACAAAAATGAAGATGTTTGTTTGCTTGATAGTACAACAACACATACCATATTTAGTAATAGACACTTTTTCTCTAGTATGACACTGCATGAGATACAAATCCATACAATATCATGCCATGTTCCGATTATTGATGGTTTTGGGAATGCCAAAATTGTTTTGTCAAATGGCGCCATCCTGCATATTGAGGATGCGTTTATAAGCGATAGATAAAAAATGAATCTGCTCAACTTCAAAGATGTATGTCGTAATGGGTACCATATTGAGACTATTTATGAGCAAGATAAAGAATATATTGGCATTACCTCTTATAAGATGGGCTTGAAGACTATTGGAGAAAACTCATTTGATGTTTTGAAGTTGACAAAACTTATTCAAAGTCTATTCTAAAGATTTGCAGACTTCTATATCAAAGTCTAAAGATGACCAAACTCTAGTGTCAAAGTCCGAAGACAACCAAACTTTAGTGTTAAAATCTGAAGGCTACCAGACTTTAGTCTCAAAGTTTGTTCGACATTAGAAGTTTCCCTACACTAACAAATTCCAAAATGAACGCTACTGAAGAATGAAGATTTATCCAAATGCGAGATTTTCTTTATCTCTTTAGGAGTTTGGTTCGAATGGTTTATGGATGGCTTTTTGGTTGGATATATCACCTACGGGATTGATTATCTTTATTGAAATCAATTTAGATATATCAAATCTTTTTGGATTACAACTAAATATGGAAAGAATCTACTTATGAAAACCAGATCCTAATTGTATGGGTGAGCAGGATTGACGGGCTTTCATCACAATCTTCGAATGGCTCGAGATCTCCTCGATTAATTCTGTCCAACGGATATATTAGAAGAATTCCTTTAGAAAGTGCCAACGGTCGAGAAGGCATGAAGAAGTATTTAAAGGAAACATCTCCAGTCATTCGCATGTGTGCGTGAATGAAAAATTCCAAAGTCTGAAACTTCTAATTATTAGGGAAATCTTTCCAGAATATTTTGAAGCCGACAAAACGTTTCTATCGAGTCTAGTCTGATATTTGCAGACCGTCGGTTTAAAGTCTCAAGACTTTCGATCACCAGACTAAGCACTCAAGACTCAAGACTTAAGATCAAGACTTTTCTCATTGACAGTCTTTCGATCCAAAGTGACGAAGGAAATCCGAGCCGAAGTTTATGGTTAAGGATTTAATCCTATCCTTTGGAGAAGATCTCTTGGTTGGATAAATATATCGGATTCTTTTTATTTATCTAGATCAATTGAAGATCCGGCGGTCGACAAAGTATTCTTGGAATATTCTATTCTTGGAAAACAAGATCCCGATTGTATGGGCGAACGATTAATGGGCTATCGTCGGGTTCCTTTTATAGCTCGAATGATCTTCTTGATTGATTCCGTCCAACGGGTAGATTGGAGGAATTCCTTTGGTAAGTGCCAACGGTATGATGGCATAAAGGAGTATAAAAAGGAAGACGTTCTAGTTGTTTAAAAACGTGATTGATAGAAAAATTCCGAGTCTCAAGCACCTTGATTATTAGTCGATACGATCAATGTGCGAAATTGTATACACAGAGTGTCTATACTTGGTGATACCTTGAGCGAGTGTGGTAGATCATCTACACCGAGAAATCAAGGAAGATCAACACCGTAACATCTCTTTGTTCATAGTGGAATCCAGCCAAATTGGCTGTCAGTGCAGAAGAGTGGACGTAGGCTTGAATCAAGCCGAACCACTATAAACTGCGTGTTTAATTCTCTCTTTCCTTACTTAGTCTTACGTTGATTATTACTCTTGCAAATCCTTCAACTGTCTAAAGTATTGCACAAGTATACAAAAATTATCAAGAAAAATCTTTGTATACCTATTCATCCCCCTCTAGGTACTCGTACTAGCAATATTAGTTTTCTCCAACAATATCATGCCATTGAAATCAATGGCCAACAATATCTCTATTGGTGGGACTCCTCTTGCTCCTAAAGTAGCAAATGCATTCCTGGATGTCTTTGATTTCTTTGAGGACCTCTAATTACTTTGATGAGGCATCGAATTGGTGGATGATAACTTAGATTTCGGATTTTATGATTCTAATAATTTCTTTTCTAGTTATTTAAATGTATTACCTTATATTGTTCTCTAATATGGTTATGTAATATATATATATATATATATATATATATATATATATATATATATATTTATTTATTTATTTATTATTTTGAAATTTTATTTTCCTATATAATTAATATGCAAATTTTATGATACTTGACACATGAAGTTGTCAACATAAATGTAAATGGAAAATATCGACAAAAATGAAGATGTTTGTTTGCTTGATAGTACAACAACACATACCATATTTAGTAATAGACACTTTTTCTCTAGTATGACACTGCATGAGATACAAATCCATACAATATCATGCCATGTTCCGATTATTGATGGTTTTGGGAATGCCAAAATTGTTTTGTCAAATGGCGCCATCCCGCATATTGAGGATGCGTTTATAAGCGATAGATAAAAAATGAATCTGCTCAACTTCAAAGATGTATGTCGTAATGGGTACCATATTGAGACTATTTATGAGCAAGATAAAGAATATATTGGCATTACCTCTTATAAGATGGGCTTGAAGACTATTGGAGAAAACTCATTTGATGTTTTGAAGTTGACAAAACTTATTCAAAGTCTATTCTAAAGATTTGCAGACTTCTATATCAAAGTCTAAAGATGACCAAACTCTAGTGTCAAAGTCGAAGACAACCAAACTTTAGTGTTAAAATCTGAAGGCTACCGACTTTAGTCTCAAAGTTTGTTCGACATTAGAAGTTTCCCTACACTAACAAATTCCAAAATGAACGCTACTGAAGAATGAAGATTTATCCAAATGCGAGATTTTCTTTATCTCTTTAGGAGTTTGGTTCGAATGGTTTATGGATGGCTTTTTGGTTGGATATATCACCTACGGATTGATTATCTTTATTGAAATCAATTTAGATATATCAAATCTTTTTGGATTACAACTAAATATGGAAAGAATCTACTTATGAAAACCAGATCCTAATTGTATGGGTGAGCGGGATTGACGGGCTTTCATCACAATCTTCGAATGGCTCGAGATCTCCTCGATTAATTCTGTCCAACGGATATATTAGAAGAATTCCTTTAGAAAGTGCCAACGGTCGAGAAGGCATGAAGAAGTATTTAAAGGAAACATCTCCAGTCATTCGCATGTGTGCGTGAATGAAAAATTCCAAAGTCTGAAACTTCTAATTATTAGGGAAATCTTTCGAGAATATTTTGAAGCCGACAAAACGTTTCTATCAGTCTAGTCTGGATATTTGCAGACCGTCGGTTTAAAGTCCGAAGACTTTCGATCACCGACTAAGCACTCAAGACTCAAGACTTAAGATCAAGACTTTTCTCATTGACAGTCTTTCGATCCGTGTGAAAGGAAATCCAGAGCCGAAGTTTATGGTTAAGGATTTAATCCTATCCTTTGGAGAAGATCTCTTGGTTGGATAAATATATCGGATTCTTTTATTTATCTAGATCAATTGAAGATCCGGCGGTCGACAAAGTATTCTTGGAATATTCTATTCTTGGAAAACAAGATCCCGATTGTATGGGCGAACAGGATTAATGGGCTATCGTCAGGTTCCTTTTATAGCTCGAATGATCTCCTTAATTGATTCCGTCCAACAAGTAGATTGGAGGAATTCCCTTGGTAAGTGCCAACGGTATGATGGCATAAAGGAGTATAAAAAGGAAGACGTTCTGGTTATGGTTGTAACGTGATCGATAGAGAAATTCCAGAGTCTGAAGCACCTTGATTATTAGTCGATACAGTTTGAGCGAAATTGTATACACAGAGAGTATTTATACTTGGTAATACCTTGAGCGAGTGTGGTAAATCATCTACACCTAGAAATCAAGAAAGATCAACGCTGTAACATCTCTTTGTTCATAATGGAATCTAGCCAATTGGCTGTCAGTGCAGAAGAGTGGACGTAGGCTTGAATCAAGCAAAACCATTATAAACCGCGTGTTCAATTCTCTCTTTCCTTTACTCAGTCTTACGCTAATTATTATTTATTGCAAATCCTTCAACTGTCTAAGTATTGTGCAGTTATCCGAAAAATGTTTTATATACCTATTCACCCCCCTCTAGGTACTCGTACTAGCTATATCAATTGGTATTAGAGCTCGTGTTCTTACTTTATTTGAAGTGTTTTACTTCAGAGTAAAAAGATCCATGGCTAGTATGTTAGTACCAGGGCTGGTGGAAGGACAAAGCAATACCAGACCACCCTACTTTGATGGAAAGGATTACAACATATGGAAGATCAAGATGAAAGCTTTACTACGATCAAAGGATCCTCTGGAATGGGACCTTGTGGAAAGAGGAATCACTCCAACTACTGCATCAGTTTCTGAAAGAGGGAAAGAAATTGAAACAGCGGAATGACTCAGGAAGAGATAAACAAGAGACAAGCACTCGATGCAAAAGCAATTTACTCTTTATATTGTGCTTTGTCACCAACTGAATATAACAGAATATCTTCTTGTGTTATAGCAAAAGAAGTGTGGGACAGATTACATATCACCTATGAAGGAACAGATCGAGTGAAGGAGACAAGAATTAACATTCTCCTCGGTCAATATGAAGCCTTCAAAATGAAACCAGGAGAATCTATAACTGACATGTTTAGTCATTTTACAGATATTGTCAATGGTCTTAAGAACCAAGGACAAAAAATTTCTGATCCCATGAAGGTGAACAAGCTACTACATGGACTCTCCAAAGATTGGAATCATATAAAGACTTCAATAAGAGAGACACAAAGAATTATGCCACTATCTGTCGATGAGCTGATTGGAACTCTTCAGTCTTATGAAGTGGAACGAATTAATGAAGACAAAGATCCAAGAGGTAAGAAATCCATTGCATTAAAATCAAATGATGATTCTGATGATGCAGATTCAGGAGATGATCTAGATGATGAGGAGCTTGCTCTCATAATAAGAAGATTTTGAAAATTAAATAGAAAAGGAATAAGGTTCAACTCAAAGAAACAAAGTTTCCAAAGACAACATACTAAGTCTCGTTGATGATGAGGAACCAAACAAAGATGTAGTTTGTTTCGAATGCAAGAAAAAGGGACACATCGTACCTAACCGTCCTCTTCTGAAGAAGAAAAGAGGAAAAGTTGAGAAGTTTCGAAAAACTCTTAAAGCCGAAACCTGGAGTGATACAGAGTGTGAAGAAAGTGATAATGAATATGCCAACATATGTTTGATGGCACATTCAAACTCAAACTCAGATTCTGGATCAGACTCAGACAGCGAATTTGAGGTAAGTGATTTTAAAATTCCTATCAAAGTCTCTAAATACATTGATGAACTATGTTTTAGTCTTAAGACTTCTCTCAAAAGAATTTCCAAACTTAAAAAATAAAACTCAGATCTAAAACAGAAGAAAATCATTTTAGAAGAAAAAGTTAAAAGTTTAGACTTGAATGTTTCTACTCTTAAAGAAAAAGAAGATAATCTTTTGAAAGAAAATGCTTTTCTAAAAACTAACTTATCAAATATTTCAAAGAAATTTTTGATAGGATCTGAAAAACTTGAAAAAGTTCTTTCAATTCAAAGACCTTACTTCAATAAATCTGGTCTAGGTATGATAGCAGAAACAATTCCCTTGATTGATTTTCCTAAAGTAAAAGAAAGAATTAAGAAAATTCCGTCGAGAGAGGCTTACAAAAATCATTTCAAGAAAGTTTTTGTAAAGTTTGTAGGTCAAAATGCTCTAAGGTGTTCAAAGTGTAACAGTCAGGATCATTTTAAAAAAGAATGTCCTATGGTTTGGAAGCCTGTTAAGAAAGTATGGCTTAATAATGTTTATCCTACTAACACCAAAGGACCCAAGAAAGTTTGGGTACCAAAGAAAGCTTGAGACTCTCTCTTAAATGCAGGTCTGTCAAGAAAAAGGTAAAGTGGTATCTTGACAGCGGATGTTCAAGACACATGACGGGAGACTCAAATTGCTTCATAAAGCTTGTTCAAGTAAATGGTGGAAATGTCTCATTTGGAGGAAACGACAAAGGAAGCATTGTGGGATTTGGAACTAGAAAATTGGAAATCTCACAATAAGCAATGTTTCTCTAGTGGAAGGACTCAACTTTAACCTTCTCAAAGATTAGCCAATTGTGTGATACTTGGTTTCAAGATCTCCTTTCAAGAAGGAATATGCTCGGAATCGGTAAAGACTCTACTCAGTCTTTCATGGGTCGAAGACATGGAAATATCTATCTCTTAGACATGAAACTAAATGAATCACAATGTCTAATCTCAATTCAAGATGAAGCAAGATTATGGCACAGAAAACTTGGTCATGTCAACATGAAGCAAATAGCCAAAATCTCATCAAAGTAGCGTGTTCGAGGTCTACCCAAATTACCATACCAAAAATCCAATCCATGCTCACCATGTATTATGGGAAAGCAGGTAAGAAATTCATTTAAGCCAATAAATCATGTCTCTACTAACCATGTACTACAGTTGCTGCATATGGATCTCTTCGAACCAACCAGAACCCAGGGTATTGGAGGTAAGAAATATCGCCTAGTAATTGTGGACGGTTACTCCCGTTTTACTTGGGTATATTTCCTTGCAAGTAAGTCAGAAACCTTTTCGTATTTTGAAAAATTTGCTAAAAAGGTTCAAAATGAAAAAAGATGTGTTATCTCAAGTATAAGAACATATCATGGAGGTGAATTTGAAAATCAAGATTTTACAAAATTATGTGATGAATCTGGAATTAAGCATGTGTTCTCCTCTCCATACACTCCTCGCAAAATGGAGTTGTGGAAAGAAAGAATAGATCTCTTCAAGAAATGGCTAGAACTTTTTTAATTGAAAGTAAAATTTCTTCACGATTTTGGGCTGAAGTCGTTTCAACAAAGATGCTATATCATCAATAGAGTCTTCCTAAGACCTATTCTAGATAAAACCTCTTATGAATTATTCAAAGGTTAGAAGCCCATTGTTTCATACTTTCATGTCTGAGTTGGTAAGTTTAAAGAAATATCAGATGAAGGCATATTCCTTGGATATTCTACATCAAGCAAAGCCTACAGAGTCTATAACAAGAAGAGCCAATCGGTGGAGGAGTTAATAAATGTCAAATTTCAAGACTCTACGCAAGATGAATCCAGTCAGACTCAATATGAAGAGTCTGAACCTGCTCCAGACCTTCCTAGGCTTACAACTCAAAAAGTATCTCAGACTCTGGAAGACCAGCATCAAGATGTTCATGAAGATTCAAATAAAGAAAGGGATCATCATCCAGACAAATCAACCAGTAACTGGAAGCACAAGTCCAATCATCCTAAAGATCTCATTATAGGCGAAATTAATGAAGGAATTCGCACTAGATCTAAAAGACGTGAAGAGTCTAGTGCCGTGGCTCTCATTTCTAAAATTGAACCAAAAAGCATAGAAGAAGCTTTATCTGATGAAAGCTGGATCGAAGCTATGCAGGAAGAGCTCAGACAGTTCAACATTAATGATGTATGGAAATTGACATCTAAACCGAAAGGTAAAACTGTTATTGGAGCCAAATGGGTGTTCAGAAATAAGATGAATGAAAAAGGAAAAGTCGTACGAAACAAAGCAAGACTCGTGACCAAAGGATACACGCAAAAAGAAGGAATAGACTATGATGAAACTTACGCTCCTGTAGCAAGGTTAGAAGCTATCCGACTATTACTTGCATTTGCTTGTTATAAAAATTTCAGGTTATTCCAAATGGACGTCAAAAGTGCTTTCCTAAATGGATTTATCCAAGAGGAAGTATATGTGGAACAACCACCTGGGTTTGAAGACCCAAAGAAGCTAGACTCAGTCTTCAGACTGAAAAAGGCTTTGTATGGTTTAAAGCAAGCAACTCGAGCTTGGTACGACATACTAAGTAAGTTCTTATTACAGAACGGTTTTGTCAAAGGTAAAGTAGATACTACTTTATTTATCAAAAAGGAAAACAAAAGTTTTTTACTTGTTCAAATATATGTGGATGATATTATTTTTGGATCCTCTAATGAAAGTCTATGCAAGAAATTTTCAAAGTCTATGTAGGATGAGTTTGAAATGAGTATGATAGGAGAATTAACATTCTTTCTTGGTCTTCAAGTAAAGCAATTGAAGGAATGAACTTTCTTTTACCAAGAAAAATATACTAATGATCTTGTCAAAAGATTTGGATTGGAAAATTGCAAGAAGACTAATATACCAATGTCAAGTACTTTGAAGATAGACAAAGATGAAGAAGGAAAGAAAGTTGATCAAAAGCTGTACAGGAGTATCATCGGTTCACTTCTTTCTCTAACTGCTTCTAGACTGACATTTTGTTAAGTGTTTGCATCTGTACTAGGTTTCAATCAGATCCTAGAGAATCCCATCTTAATGCTGCAAAACGTATCATTAAATAGTACTTTAGGAACTTTAATCTTCTGGGATATTCAGACGCAGATCTGGCCGGCTGTAGAGTTGATAGAAATAGTACTTCAGGAACTTGCCAGTTGCTTGAAAGTAGAACAGTGTCTTGGTTTTCAAGGAAACAAAGCACTGTGGCTCTCTCAACAACAGAAGCAGAGTACGTAGCTCTTGGAAGCTGTTGTTCGCAAATTCTATGGATAAAACAACAGCTACAAGACTTTGGGATTGAAGACTCATGCACAGAAATCAAATGTGACAACACCAGCGCAATCAATCTCACCAAAAATCCAATTCTTCACTTAAGAGCAAAGCATATAGAGATTCGACATCACTTCATTAGAGATTATATTCAAAATGAAGAAATCTCGATTCAATTTGTTGATTTAAAAAGTCAACTAGCGGATATATTCACAAAGCCTTTGGAGAAAAATCAATTCGATTTTATCCGTTCCGGACTCAACATTTTGAAGCTCGAAGAAGTTAAAGTCTAGAGACTCTCCAAACCTCAGACTCAGAAAGTTGATGATCATCAGACTCTATTCTCTCAGACTCTAAATCCTCAGACTCAGACATTGATGACTATAGACTGTAAGTTGCTATTTTATCTAAACTCGAAAATGTATGATCTTTCGTTCAGTTATTTTGTAGTCTCCGTGAAAAACGAAAACTTGTCTTTTCAAAATGATTAATCTTGGCAGTTATTGATTTCGAAAAGAGGTATTCGTACACTTTCCTTGTGCCGATTGAACTTCCCTGTTTCAAAACTGAGTTATATATATACAGTTTTCATTTTCCAATCTTCAAAACCCTAAAAAGCATTCTCCTCCCAATCCGATTTCTACTTCGTGTTCATCTTCGAGAAAGTTGTCATCTTTTCTTGGGAAAGCAAGTAAAGGAATCTTTCACCGACAAGGAAGGATGTCTTCTTCGAGGAAGTCTTCAAGAATCACGAATAGGGGACCACAAAGGATGAAGGAGGGACCTACCCATTTCGATCTCACCGAAGAGGAAGAATTATTGAGTCAGCAACAAAGCCCGACTCACTCTCCACCACGTCACTCAACGCCATCTACCCCACATGATGCGGGTCAACAACCGGAGGAAGAGATAATCGAGGACGCAGACCTAGTAAGAGTCCAAAAACCCTCGTTTATTTACAAACTTTACTGTGCGTTGAAAAGTACTGGGACTCCGTTGAAATACGTGGATGATTTTATCAAAGATAAGCATTATGGGAATGAGTATATCTTTCTGAGAAAAATGGAGGATTTGGGAATTGCTCCCAAAGGTAAAGCAGAGGAAGCTCTTGCGAATATTCCCAGTGACCCTCATATGTCGGGACCTAATTCGACTGAAGGAAATGACGATGATAAAATGTTCAGTGATTTTCAACCTAAAATGGGTATTGCTGCAAAGGTGAAGGGAAAGAGAATGGAGTTATTCAAATCAAAGGAACAGGAGAATTTGTTTTTTAGACTGCTGAAACGAGGGGTGATAAACCCTAGGAGTGTCAATTTCGATTTCTTAGATGCCGTTAACATGAACTTAAGGGAGAAATTCAAATTGCTTCAACTTGAGCAATTCTGCACTGATACCATAGACGGTTATGCTCAACTGACTGCGTATTTCTATTTGAATCTCAGCTTCATAGATGCGAATAGAATATCATTTAGTGTTAGAGACCAGGATTATGTGGTAGACGTGGACATGTTGGCGGACATAATTGGAGTTGAACGAGGACGTTATTAACCAGTCAAAGTCTCAGTTGCTCGTGCCTCAATGGAACTTGTCGAAGATAGAGATATCGAGGGAAGAATCATTTATTCAAGGATGCGTGCCATCAATATTGTGTTGCACAAAATTGTTATCAATTGCATCAGGCCAAAATCTACATCAAAGACTGATGTGTCTAATTCTGAAGCAAAATTGATGTACGCAATCAACTCAGGGAAGAAGTTCTCTCTCCCTCACACTATTCTCTTTCACATGTGCAGAGCAATGTGAAAAGATAAGGGTCAATTGCCTTATTCAGGTCTGGTGACCAAGATCTTCAGACACATGAATATTGAACCGCCGCATTCACTTTGTGTTCGACTGTGCGATAAGATGGTGGTAGGTTTAAAGATGTTGACGAAGATGCGTCTGAAAGAACTTTCCAAGGCAATGGAGAAATTCAGAGTGAAGACTCTAGTACCGTCTGCTTCAAAGAGAAAAGGAAAGGAGGCCATCGGTGCCCCATCCAAAAAAAAGAAAACACTCATCTTGGAGGATGAAGATGAGGAGGAAGATCTCACAATCACTGCCTTGATAAGAACCAGACGTTCTGTACCTCAATCGACAGAACTTCAGAAGAAACAGAGAGAAGAAGAGGAGCAAGCCAAGCTCAAAGAAGAAGCAGAGCAGAGAAAGAAGGAGAAAGAAGCTGAAGAAGAAGGCAAATAAGAGAAAGAAAAGTCTGCAGCAGAATCTAGAGAGAAGGATAATCAAGAAGAGCATGATCATCACTCTTCCCCTTTTGAAGTCCTAGAGACAGGGGGAGTTGGTGAGAAAGAAAGGTCCACATCTCATGCTACCAATAGTGAAGGTCTAAAACAATCTCTAGCAAACCCATAAGAATTTTAGGCTTCTCAATTGCCTGAAGAAGGACACGATACGTCAACTCCAAATCTGCAAGATTATACAGAAGCGCCATCGTCTGCATTCACCCCATCTGAGAAAGCAAATGCGAGTACGCAGACGGACAATTCTGGAGATTTTCGTCGTATTCTTGATATTCTTCTGGAAATGCGTGGCCAAATATATGCTCTGGACTGTGAAATTCAAGCCATAAAGAATGCTGGGCAAGCATCTTCAGTTACCCTGGAGGACAAAATGAAAGACCTCGCTCTACAACTTCAAGCCAATGCCAAAGGAGAAGAGGTAGCTCATCTAAGGGAAGACTTGAAGAGGCTAGGAGGCATAGTCCAGTCAATGGGAGATTTCCAGATCGTGCGCATTCCCAAGCAGACCTGACGATTTTCTCACCTTTTTATGTTGACAAAAAGGGGGAGAATTGCAAATTTGAACGAACTTTAAACTTGACTTTAAATTTGTTTTTGTGGTTATGTTTGTTTTTTAGTATGACTTGACTTGAGTGAACTGAATTGGTTGTGGATTTTGATGCTTGACTATCTGCATTTATATCAAGTGTTTTGTCATATGGTATTACTCATGAAAGACTAACCAATTTTCTGTGGATGCGTAGTCCGGTTGTTTTATTAATCTTTATGAGATAGCCATATTACTTGAGAAATGTTTTTGCAAGTCAAAGTTGTTCAAATCTACGGGAAAGTTTTGTCACCATCAAAAAGGGGAGATTGTTGGAGAAATCTTTCCATAATATTTTGAAGCCGACAAAACGTTTCTATCGATCTAGTCTGGATATTTGCATACCGTCGCCTTTAAAGTCCGAAGACTTTCGATCACCAGACTCAAAGAATCAAGACTCAAGACTTAAGACTCAAGACTTTTCTCATTGACGGTCTTTCGATCCAAGATGAAGGAAATCCGTGAGCCGAAGTTTATGGTTAAGGATTTAATCCTATCCTCTGGAGAAGATCTCTTGGTTGGATAAATATATCGGATTCTTTTATTTATCTAGATCAATTGAAGATCCGGTGGTCGACGAAATATTCTTGGAATGTTCTATTCTTAGAAACCAAGATCCTGATTGTATGGGCGAACAGGATTGATGGGCTATCGTCAGGTTCCTTTTATAGCTCGAATGATCTCCTTAATTGATTCCGTCCAACGGGTAGATTGGAGGAATTCCTTTGGTAAGTGCCAACGGTATGATGGCATAAAGGAGTATAAAAAGAAAGACGTTCTGGTTGTGGTTGTAACGTGATCGATAGAGAAATTCCAGAGTCTGAAGCATTTTGATTATTAGTCGATACAGTTTGAGCGAAATTGTAATTACAGAGAGTGCTTATACTTGGTAATACCTTGAGCGAGTGTGGTAAATCATCTACACCTAGAAGTCAAGGAAGATCAACACTGTAACATCTCTTTGTTCATAATGGAATCCAGCCAATTGGCTATCAGTGCAGAAGAGTGGACGTAGGCTTGAATCAAGCCGAACCACTATAAACCGCGTGTTCAATTCTCTATTTCCTTTACTCAGTCTTACGCTGATTATTATTTATTGCAAATCCTTCAACTGTCTAAGTATTGTGCAATTATCCGAAAAATCTTTTATATACCTATTCACCCCCCTCTAGGTACTCGTACTAGCTATATCACTAATTCTCTTGTTATTTCATTCATTGAGCTCAAAGTTGTACTCAAAAGAGAGAGAAACTTATAGTGTAACTTCGTAAAAGAGTAGTAGAGACTCTTCATTGTGAAGTTGAGATCACAAAACTATAAAATCTTTTTTGATTCTTAGTGGAATTCAGCAGAAGGCTGTCAATGTGGAGAGTGGATGTAGGCTTGATCTAAGCCGAGCCATTATAAATTATGTGTTCTTATTCTCTTTCCTGAACTCTTTTATTTTGTTCGTAGTTCTATTTAACTGCAAAAGTCTGAATTCGCTCTAAGTCTGTTGTTCTTTAGACTTAGTTTTAGAAGCAAAATATTTCCACTGTTACTTGCGAAAATTTGTCTTCACACCTATTCACCCCCCTCTGGGTGTTTATACTAGCACTTATAAAGACCATCCACAAGAAGCTAGAAGCTTCTTCTAAAAGTTTGTATTGTGTCATGATTAAGGCTGTTAAAACCTACGCCACCATATCTTGGAGATTAGTAAACCCTGATCAGTTTGGATTGTGGCATGATCGCCTTGGTCACCTTGGTACTTCAATGATGCAAAGAATAATTCAAAATATAAAAGGACACCATGTTAAGGATACAAAGGTATTGTTGTCCAAATATTATAATTGTGAGGCTTGTTCATAAGGAAAACTCATTATCAAACCTTCTATAACAAATGTTAATCTTGAATCCCATTTATTCTTGCAAAAAATTTGAGGTAATATATGTGAACCAATACAACCACCAAGTGAACCATTTCGATATTTTATAGAACTAGTGGACGCATCCTATAGATGGTCCCATATTTGCCTATTATCTACATGCAATCTCACATTTGCATGTTTACTTGCACAAATTATAAAGCTCCAGGCACAATTCCTTGATTATCCAATTAAGAGCATAAGGATGGATAATTTTGGTGAATTTATATCAAAGAATTTTGATACTTATTATGCTTCACTCGGAATGAAAGTTGAGTACCCAATTGCATATGTTCATACTCAAAATGGATTGGCAGAATCATTGATTAAATATATCCAAATCATTGCTTGCACTCTATTATTGAGAACAAATCTCAACGATACAGCATAGAGTCATGCAATTTTGCATGCAGCGGCCCTAATAAGATTACGCCCCACTACTAGTCTTTTACAATCTTCCCTTCAAATGGTTCTTGGTTATGAACCAGACATTTCACATTTATACATCTCCGATTATGCAATACAGGTGCCTGTAGCACCGCAAAAAAGAACAAAATGAGCCCTTATTGCTGTTTGGGCATTTATATTGGGCTTAATTTACCTTCCATCATTAGGTTCTTGGAACCAACTACTAGTGATCTTTTTATTGCAGATTTGCAGATTGTCATTTCGATGAGACTAGGTTTCCATCAATTGGGACACCTAAACTTCCTTGACTGCAAAACAAAAACCAGTTAAGGTATTCTCTTGGAATGAGAAAAATTTATCTCAATTAGATTCAAGGACTCCTAAGTGCAAAAACGAGGTGCAACGCATAATTCATTTACATGCTATGGCCAACAGACTTCTTAACGCATTTAATGATGCTACTAAGGTAATGAAGTCTCATATTCCAGCTGCAAATGCTCTAGTTAGGATAGCTGTTCCTAAAGGATAAGCTAAAATGGATCAAAATCCTCCGCACTTGAAGCGTGGTAGACTAATAGGATCAAAAGATATTGTTTCTCGAAAACGAATAGAGAAAGAATCAAGAATCTGCTCTAGAAGAGCCTGGCATTGTGCTTGCTCCCAAAGAGCTTATTACCCCTAAAGAGGTGAAAACCCATGAAAAGGAGACAAACTCCGAGAATGCTGAGAATTCCATTATATATTGTAATGAAATTTATGATCGAAATGAAATCATCATTGATGATACTTTTGCATTCTCAGTTGCTCATAAAATTATGTATGATGATTATGAATCGCAATTTATTATGAATGCCATCAAATGCAAGATTGCCTAAGTGAGAGGAAGCAATTAAGGCTAAATTAGCTTCCCTAGCTAAACGAGAGGTTTTTGGACCCGTAATTCGAACTCCCAATAATGTAAAGCCCGTTGGATATAAATGGGTATTTGTTCGAAAACGAAATGAGAAAAACAAGGTTGTCAGGTATAAAGCCTGACTCGTTGCTCAAGGATTCTCCTAGAAACCTAGGATTGATTATAATGAGACATATTCACTTATGATGGATACATTTCATTTTCTCATTAGCCTAGTACTCTCTAAAAGATTGGAAATGCATATTACGGACGTTGTGACGGGCATATCTATATGGCTCATTAGACTATGATATTTATATGAAAATTCCTAAGGGATTCAAAATGCCTAATGCATGCACTCCCCACAATTTATTCTCAATAAATTGCAAAGATCCTTGTATGGGTTAAAACAATCTGATCGCATGTGGTATCAATGCCTAAGTGAGTACCTAATTAAGAAATGTATAAGAATAATCCTATTTGCCCATCCATGTTTATTAAGAAATTAGAAATCGGATTTGCTATTGTAGCAGTTTATGTCATGATATAAATTTAATTGAAACTCCAGAAAAGTTAGCTAAAACTGCTAAGTATTTGAAAATGGAGTTTAAAGTTAATGTTTGGATAAAACCAAACTTTGTCTTGGTCTAGAGCTTGAGCATAAAGTAAATGGAATAATCGTCCATCAATCAACATGGACAAAGCTCACCCATTGAGCATTCCAGATTACTTAAACGCTTCAACATGGACAATGCTCACCCATGAGCATTCCTATGATTGTAAGATCTCTAAATCCCCTAAAGAACCTATTTCATCCTAGGGAATCTGATGAAAGGATATCTCAATGCAATTGGGGCTTTAATGTACTTAGCACAATGTAGGAGACCAGATATCGCTTTTGCGGTAAATTTATTGGCACGTTTTAGTTCTGAGCCAACTTGAAGACATTAGAATGGAGTTAAACATATTTTCCGTTATCTTCGAGGAATCATAGATTTGAGATTATATTATTTCAAGGATTCCACTAACTCTAGTTTGATTGGATATGTTGATGCTAGATATAGATCCGATCCACATAAAGCTCGTTATCAAATTGGTTATTTATTTTATTATAACGGCACCACTATTTTTTGGCGTTCTACGAAGCAATCGTTAGTAGTTATATCTTCCAACCACTCTGAGATTATTACTTTATATGAAGCTAGAAGATAGTGTGTTTGGTTAAGATCCATTACAATGCACATTCATAAATCTTATTGTTTAATACCGGTTACAAATTCTCCCACTATAATTTATGAAAATAATGATGCTTGGGTTGCACAAGTTAGGGGAGGATATATGAAAGGTGATAGGACCAAGCATATCTCGCTGAAGTTTTTCTATACTCATGAATTCCAAGAAAGTCGATAAATTGATGTTAAATAGATTCGATCCATAAATAATCTTGCAGATCTTTTTACCAAATCATTGCCAATGTTAACTTTTGAGAAATTAGTATATGGCATTGGTATATGGTAAGTTCACAAGATGCAAGATTGACTAGACCTAGTAGTGACTATATGGCTCAATTGAGGGGGAGATATTATGAACTATGCATTGCATTCTTTTTTCTTTTTGTTCGGTTTTTCCCACAGGGTTTTTTCTGCTTAAAGTTTTTAACGAGGCAATTAATGCATCCATAAAAGGAAGAGGTCATAAAATTTGTGCTCTACACTCTTTTTCCCATTTGTCTGGTTTTTGTCCCACTGGGTTTTCTGGCTAAAGGTTTTTAATGAGATAGTATCATTCGATACACATTCGTAATATAATGAATACAATGAATATTCAAGGGGGAGTATTATGAAATACATGAATGAATATTCATTATATTTATCTTATATAATGTACTTATTATGGTATATTTGTATGATACATTCTAAGTACATCTCCTTATATAATGAATGTCCATCTCCGTATTCAATGTATGTATTATTCAATACATTGATATTAATATTAGGTGCATCATTATTTTCTTATAAATAGGAACTTATTTTTCTATTATAAATATAAGGTGACATAGTGAAAATAAAATTTTCTCCTCTGGCTTTCTCTATTCAATCTCTCTATTCTCTCTATTATATATTTGCAATGTAATATTTTACAACAAAAAGAAAAAAGAAGGAAATAAGGAAACAACAACAACAATGAGGAAATGAAAAAAAAAAAAAAAAGAATTAGCGAAATGGAGAGTAGTTGGGCGAGGTTCATTCCGACAAGCATTACTTGTGCCGGCGGAACAATCGCCCTGGGTCGCCTGCGTAAACATCCATCAAGGAACACGCAGTTTGCAACAAGGTGAGCACGAGCAGCATAGCAGCAGCAACCACGGAGATTGCGGACCATGGGTTGCTGAAGTACTCTCGGTAGAGGATGACCCTCCACTGGTACCAGGCGGCCTTCCACTGGTTCCACTGGTACCTGCTGTACGCATTCAGTTTCTAACACAGGTTTGAGTACAGGAACTCGCTGGAGTCCCTCATGGTCTCCTTGTACAAGCTGTTGAAGAGACTAACCACGTCTTCCTTGCTACCGAGCCGATTTTCCAAAATTCCGCAGCTGATTAGAATGTCGATGTCTTCGGGCGTGTGGATGAGGCTGTCCATGAGAATGGCGTAGCTGCTGATGTACTTTTCCTCGTGGTGGCACTGCTCGTACGCAATCATGTACCTGAACCACGCCTCGGTCCACTGGTGCACAACCATGTGCCCCATCACGAGGGTCCCAGCCTTGAAGTCGACCTCGAGCAGGAAGGAGGTTCCCCCATCGGGGTTGCCCCATCTGAACTCAACACCAGCCTCTTGCAGCTCCTTTGCACTATGAGTCAGCTGGAATTTCTTGTCCTGTTTGGATGTCATGCGCCGTTGGAACGCAGGCAGTTGCAGGGCTCGCACGTAGTGCACCAGGTGCTTTACCCGAACTCCCGTGCTTGCAAGCTCATGCCCGTGCAGGACGTCTTTGAAGTACTCGTAGGTAAGCTTGAAAAACGTTATAGTGGTACTCAATGTGGTGAGATCATGGAGATTCTTGAGGACAAAGAATGGGATTTGATTTTCCAGGAGCAAAAGGTCGTGGAATACGGCATTGCTCATCCACTGCTTGCTAAATATTTCTTCGTCCTCATCTCGGTGCTCAGGGTAATGGTTCCTTATGAACAGCTCAACTACAAAAACTGCGTCCACAGAGATCATTTCCACGAGCTCCCTGCTGCTTTGGGTGAGTTTTTCTTGGTAGCATTGACGAATGCAGTCTTCCAATTCGCTGATCATTCTGATACAAGCTGGGAGGTTGGCCTTGCAGTGGCAGAGGAAGCCTGTCAAGTACCTCAGTTTGATCGCCGTCATCTAAATCACTGTCTTATCACGGTGGAACGGCCCAATGGAGATGACTTGAGGTGTGTAGGCCTCTGCATTTGCTCTGCGCAACTTCTCAGGCACTCGATATATGCAACACTCGGTGGACTCGGCAGGCAAGGTGTCCAGGTTCGTCTTTAGGGTAACCGCAACTTCCTTGACTATCTGACTCATTTCTAAACAAGTGAAAGAAAAAGATTACAAGCCCATGAAACCAGAAAGAGTGAAAAGGTACATTCGGGCATAATTCTGTCGACAATCTCGTTCGTTTTCAAGGTGATTTGGTGTCTCACGACGAGAATGAATTGAGCATATGTTCTTCTTTCCATTTAACAGGACTCAAGTCTCGTCAAAAAGAAAAACAAAGCCAAAAGCAACATGAAAATGATGTTTTTTTCTAGTAGAACAGAAAACACGCTGCGGCTCGTGATGCATTCAATCTGTTCTAGAAATGGCACAAAGGTCTACATTGACAGAATAACGTGATCTGATTTTGATTATTATGAAGAAACACCTGCTCTCGAAAGATTATACCTGTGGCACGTGCCGGTGTTTTTGCCATTGGATGAATCAGAAAAGAAGTTCAGTTTCGGGAGGCCTTGCACCTCAGCTAGTTGAGAAAATATCTAAAGATTGAGAAACAAATAATGGAAGCCCGTCAGCTCCGAGAAAATATTGGGTGGGTTTTACCCTCCACGTAGGTGAAATGTATCACCATACAAAAGTTGACACGTGACAAATTTGGGCCCACCTGTTAGCACCCAACTCTCTTTGTTAATGCCGTGTCTCTCCCATTTTCTCTCTCCTCCCCTCTGTTTCTGCCCACAACTCTTTCTCCCCCTCTTCTCTCTCCACTTCTCTTTCCTTTTTTCTTGCGTTTGCCATGGCTTGAGCTCGAGTCGACTCATGGCCACATTAGAACCGATTCCGGATCAACGCAAACTCTCTTCGCCTCCGAATTGAAACCACTAGAAGATCCATCGCAAGCACTCCTCCTTCCGCTCCTCTTCTCATCCTTCCTCGACCTCCTCCGCTCCTCCTCTCTATCCACATGTCCTCTCTCCTTCTTCCTACCACTACTGCTGCTACCGCCGCCGCTCCTCTCTCTCCTCCTATGCTTCTCCCTCCTAGAATCGCTCCACTCCTTCCATCGCCAGTGCTGCCGCCGCCAGGAGGATTCCTTCGAGGCATTGGAGTCCAATGGGGACGACGACGGCGATTCCGACTCCTTGTCCGTCTCTGAGTCCGATCGTCACGACGATTTCCTCCTCCGACTCACCATTTTTGCAGGGGCAAAGATGTAGACCCAGCCGATGGCCACCAGTCGGCAACGGGCTGTTATCACGCACACGTATGCGGAGGCACAGGCTTTGGGCCGAATAAAGAAGATTCGATTCCGTTTCGGGGGCCCATCGTCTTCTCCTTCTGCCCCTCTTCTGTCTCCACTTCTCTTTCTTTTTTCTTGCGTCTGCCATGGCTTGAGCTCAAGTCGGCTCATGGCCACTTCAGGTCAAGGAGGGACAGTGCGCCGCTGGATGGAGACTACGTTGAGCTTCATTTGTCGTGAGATAGCTTGAGGCTGAGCTTGAAACTTGAGTGCTAACAAAAGCTCCGAGTTTAAGGTTGAGCAAGTGTTGGGAAGCAGCGGCGTCGGGAGTGGGGATACTCGGTCGAAGATGACCGAAGAAGAAGACTTCCTCCCTCACTTTCTTTTCTTCTTTCCCACCTCTCTCTCTCTCTCTCTCTCTCTCTCTCTCTCTCTCTCTCTCTCTCTAAGAGAGAAGAGGGAAAGAGAGGTGTGGGCAGAAACGGAGGGTAGGAGACAGAGCGTTAATAGAGAAGTGAACACTGACAGGTGGGCCCAAATTTGCCACGTGTCGACTTTTGTGTGGTGATACATTTCACCTACGTGAAGTGTAAAACCCACAAAATATGTTCTCGTTAGCTCCCTAGATCTCCCAAGGCTGTGCAGCAAAGTCAATTTGCCGTTAAAATCACGTGGCCACAAATAATACAAAATCAGAAATCCCATAAATTCCCCTGGAACACGAATAATCTAATCTTTTATCTCTTGGCTATACTAAGAGCAATCAGTAAAGTCGAATGCATATGAAAATTTGATACTATTTGATTTTAAAATAATTGCAGCATGGCGGCCCTAGCAAGAGTGGCCCTCATCAATCCAAAAACTCGGACGCTCCTTGCCCAAGGCCGATGGAAGGAAAATAAAAGAATATGAAAATAAAAGAAAAAGGGAAAAAAGAAAAAAATTTGAAAAAGTTGTTCACCTTAACTACGAACATGCCACATAGAACGATTAGTATTGACTAGACTTTCACATCAGCAATTTTTCATTCAAACTTAATTGAAATGACTAAATTGACAAATCATTAAAAGGTTTAAAACTAATTTAATAAATTATCATAAGATTAAGGACTAATTGGTTTTTTTTCTTATCTTCGTATATTGAAACTTAGGGAAGTGCTTTCTAAACATATGTATAAAAAGAACACATTTCATTTAGCTCCTCCATCTTCATGCTTACTATAACTAGTTATTTCGGTTTTCTACTAGTAGCTTTAACTATAACCTCCACTCTCTTTATTGGTCTGACCAAGATACGACTTATTTGAAATTAATTGAATGAACACAATGCATAGGCACAATTAATAGGTTCATGACAAGGCATAATTTAAAAGTTTATGACGAATTTGGCCACAGTAAAATAGGTTGAGGACTTTTTAGACAATTTTCCCATCACTAAACATAATTTTCTTATGTATACAAGAAGCAATGAGTTGAAAGATGTTGAGAGGAAAACAAAGAAGGCTTACCTGATATTCGAGATTGATGTACTCGTCTTTCGTGTCGTCACTAGAGAAATCCCGTTTGCTTCCAAGACTATATAGTGAGAAACCATGCAAACCATGAAAACAACAGCCATGGAGGGAGAAAAGAAAGATATTATATTCTTTAACCTTCTATGAAGCAATATTATCCTATGCGCACAAAAGGTCTGCCCATTACTATTAACCCCAAAGAAAAAGGAGAAGGGGAAAAGAACACAGAACAGAGTTAATTGGTTTCTTTGCCATTGAGCCGAAAAGATCTCTTGATCTAACTTTATCTAGAAAGTTAGAGAAGTTTTTGATGTAGAAAAAGTGATAATACTCTGGTCACAGTTACATTGCAACTGTGAAATATTCAAGTTATTCTCAATATCGCAACAGCAAAAGCAAAATTCTTCTTGGCATAATGTTTGTCCTAAGACTTTCTCTATGGTTCCATAAACCCATATCCCTAATTTAATAAGGCTTATGAAAGGGATTAGCTCCCTGTGCTTCTTCCATATCAATAAATACTCTTATTTATAATTTTAAAAAAAAGAACATTATGACAAGTTTCTTCGTTAATAAATAGTTTAAGGCTTGAATTATATACATTTTCAATTTGTTCAATTTGATTGTTGAACTCTTTTTTTTTTTTTTTTTGGTCCAACTAAATCCTGAAACTATAACTTCTTTTGTTTAAGTTAGTCCTCCCGTCAAATATGTGAACAGAAATGCAGACATAGAATCGTGTCAATGCCACTTCGTTACATGGATATCCATGTGACAAGTGTGATGCAGCCTTTGTAGTTGGAATGACAAGTTTTGTTTAGAACTTGCAAGTTCTATGGCCCGAATCACAGTCTGATTTATGCACTCCTCGTGTAGCCCTGGAGGACGTTGATCAGATGTTTGCATTCATTGTATTCTCGCCTGGTGGTTTGGAGAATAATTTAGTGAGATTCAATCGATATATTGTATTCTAAGGGAAACTTTTTGGAGGATTTTAGCGACTTGGCATGCAGCACATGTGCGCTTTTGGGACTTTGGGAAGCTTCTGAATGAATGGTGAAACGAAGCTATCGTCCATGTGAAATAGCTAGTACGAGTACCTAGAGGGGGGTGAATAGGTATATAAAAGATTTTTTTAAATATTTTCTTGATAATTGCGCAATACTCAGACAGTTGAAGGATTTGCGATAAGTAATAATCAATGTAAGACTAAGTAAAGGAAAGAGAGAAATGAACACTCGGTTTATAGTGGTTCGGCTTGATTCAAGCCTACGTCCACTCTTCTGCACTGACAGCCAATTGGCTGGATTCCACTATGAACAAAGAGATGTTACAGTGTTGATCTTCCTTGATTTCTAGGTATAGATGATCTACCACACTCGCTCAAGGTATCACCAATAATAGACACTCTGTGTGTATACAATTTCGCTCAGACTGTATCGACTAATAATCAAGGTGCTTCAGACTCTGGAATTTCTCTATCAATCACGTACTTAAACAACTAGAACGTCTTCCTTTTTATACTCCTTTATGCCATCATACCCGTTGGCACTTTCCAAAGGAATTCCTCCAATCTACCCGTTGGACGGAATCAATCAAGAAGATCATTCGAGCTATTAAAGGAACTCGACGATAGCCCATCAATCCCGTTCGCCCATACAATCAGGATCTTGGTTTCCAAGAATAGAACATTCCAAGAATACTTCGTTGACCATCGGATCTTCAATTGATCTAGATACGAACAAAAGAATCCGTTATATTTATCCAACCAAAAAGATCTTCTCTAGACGATAGGATTAAACCCTCAACCATATACTTCAACTCGATTTCCTTCGTCACTGGATCAGAAAGATTGTCAATGAGAATAGTCTTGAGTCTTGAGTCTTAAGTCTTGAATCTTGAGTCTTGAATCTTAAGTCTGGTAATAAGAAAGTCTTCAGACTTTAAACTAGACTATCTGTAGATATCCAGACTAGACTGAAAGAAACGTTTTGTCAGCTTCAAAATATTCTGGAAAGATTTCTTCAACAATCTCCCCCTTTTTGATGGTGACAAAACTTTCCTGTAGATTTGAACCTCTTTGACCT
The DNA here is from genome assembly GCA_017140475.1 of Eucalyptus fibrosa. Lineage (NCBI taxonomy): Eukaryota > Viridiplantae > Streptophyta > Magnoliopsida > Myrtales > Myrtaceae > Eucalyptus > Eucalyptus fibrosa. The sequence continues at coordinate 21,099,274 of CM029507.1, forward strand.
GCAAAAACATTTCTCAAACAATATGGCTATCTCATAAAGATTAACAAAACAACCAGACTCTGCATCCACAGAAAATTGGTTAGTCTTTCATGAGTAATACCATATAACAACACTTGATATAAATGCAAACAGCCAAGCATCTAAATCCACAACCAATTCAGTCAAATTCAAGTTCACACCCAAGTTCACTCAAGTCATACTCAAAAAACAAACACATTTAACCACAAAAATAAATTTAAAGTCAAAGAAAGTTGGTTGGTTGGTTCAAATTGCTTCTCCCCCTTTTTGTCATCATTAAAAAGGTGAGAAAGGAGTCATGTCTGCTTGGGAATGCGCACAATCTGGAAATCTCCCATGGACTGGACTACACCTTCTAGCCTCTTCAAGTCCTCCCTTAGTTGAGCTACCTCCTCCCCTTTGGCATTGGCTTGAAGTTGTAGAACGAGGTCTTTCATTTTGTCCTCCAGGGTAACTGAAGATGCTTGTCCAGCATTTTTCATGGCTTGAATTTCACAGTCCAGAGCATAGATTTGGCCACGCATTTCCAGAAGAAGATTCATAATACGACGAAAATCTACAGAATTGTCCGTCTGAGTACTTGCATTTGCTTTCTCAAATGGAGACGATGGCGCTTCTGCATAGTCTGGCAGACTAGGTGCTGACATATCATGACCTTCTTCAGGCAATTGAGAAGCCTGAAATTCTTCTGGGTCTACTGGAGACTGTCTTAGATCTTCACGATTGGCATCATGAGGTGTGGACCTTTGCTCGCCAACTCCCCCTGTCTCTAGGACATCAAAATGGGAAGAGTGATGATCATGCTCTTCTGTGTCTTGATTCTCCTTCTCTCCAAATTCAGCTGTAGACTTTTCTTGCTCTGTTTCTCCTTCTTCTTCAGCTTCTTTCTCCTTCTCTCGCTGCTCTTCTTCTTCTTTGTTCTTAGCTTGCTCCTCTTCTTCTCTTTGTATCTTCTGTTGTTCTGTTGATTGGGGAACAGAACGTCTGGTCCTTATCAAGGCAGTGATTGTAAGATCTTCCTCCTCATCTTCATCCTCCAAGATGAGAGTTCTCTTCTTTTTGGATAGGGCACCAATGGCCTCCTTCCCTTTTCGCTTTGAAGCAGACGGAACTGGAGTCTTCACTCTGAATTTCTCCACTGCCATAGAAAGTTCTTGCAGACGCATTTTCATTAACATCTTCAAACCTACCACCATCTTATCGCACGGTCGAACACAAAGTGTGTGTGGAGGTTCAATATTCATGTGTCTGAAGATCTTGGTCACCAGACCTGGATAAGACAATTGTCCCTTGTCCTTCAACATTGCTCTGTACATGTGAAAGAGAATAGTGTGAGGAAGAGAGAACTTCATCCCTGAGTTGATTGCGTACATCAATTTTGCCTCTGAGTTTGACACATCAGTCTTTGATGTAGACTTGGGCCTGATGCAATTGATCACAATTTTGTGCAGCACAACATTGATGGCACGCATCCTTGAATAAATGATTCTTCCCTCTACATCTCTATCTTTGACAAGTTCCAAGAGGCACGAGCAACTGAGACTTTGATTGGTTGATAGCGTCCTCGTTCAACTCCAATTATGTCCGCCAACATATCTACGTCTAACACATAATCCTGGTCTCGAACACTGAATGATATTCTATTCGGATCTATAAAGCTGAGATTCGAGTAAAAATATGCAGTCAGTTGAGCATAACCGTCCGTGATATCAGTGCAAAAACGTTCTAGTTGAAGCAGACTGAACTTCTCCCTTAAGTTCACATTCACAACATCCAAGAAGTCGAAATCGACACTCCTAGGGTTTATTACCCCTCGTTTCAGCAGTCTGAAAAACAAATTCTCCTGTTCTTTCGATTTGAATAACTCCATCCTCTTTCCCTTCACCTTTGCAGCAATACCCATTCGAGGTTGAAAATCAGTGAACATTTTATCATCGTTGTTCCCATCAGTCAAATTTGGACTCGACATACGAGGGTCACTGGGAATATTCGCAAGCGCTTCCTCTGCTTTACCCTTGGGAGCAATTCCCAAATCCTCCATTTTCTTCAGAAAGATATACTCATTCCCATAATTCTTTTCTTTAAGAAAATCATCCACGTATTTCAACGGAGTCCCAGTACTTTTCAACGCACAGTAAAGTTTGTAAATAAACAAGGGTTTTTGGACTCTTATTGGGTCTACGTCCTCGATTATCTCTTCATCTAGATGTTGACCCGCATCAAGTGGTGTAGATGGTGTTGAGTGACGTGGTGGAGAATGAGTCGGGTTCTACCGCTGACTCGATAATTCTTCCTCTTCTGTGAGATCGAAGTGGGTAGGTCCCTCCTTCATCCTCTGTGGTCCCCTGTTCGCGATTCTTGAAGACTTCCTCGAAGAAGACATCCTTCTTGTCGTTGAAAGATTCCTTTGCTTGCTTTCCCAAGAAAAGATGACAACTTTCTCGAAGATGAACACGAAGTAGAAACCGGATTGGGAGGAGAATGCTTTTTTAGGGTTTTGAAGATTGAAAATGAAAACTGTTTATATATAACTCAGCTTTTGAAAAGGGAAGTTCAATCGGTACAAGGAAAGTGTACGAATACCTCTTTCTAAAATCGATAACTGCCAAAATTAATTATTTTGAAAAGACAATTTTTCGATTTTCACAAAGACTTCAAAATAACTGAACGAAAGATCATACATTTTCGAATAACAACTTACAGTCTATAGACATAAATGTCTGAGTTTGAGAGATTTAGAGTCTGAGGTATTAGAGTCTGACGATCATCAACTTTATGAGTCAGAAGGTTGGAGAGTCTCTAGACTTTAACTTCTTCGAGCTTCAAAATGTTGAGTCTAGAACGGATAAAATCGAATTGATTTTTCTCCAAAGGCTTTGTGAATATATCCGCTAGTTGACTTTTTGAATCAACAAATTGAATCAAAATTTCTCTATTTTGAATATGATCTCTGATGAAGTGATGTCGAATCTCTATATACTTTGCTATTGAATGAAGAATTGGATTTTTGGTGAGATTGATTGCGCTGGTGTTGTCACATTTGATTTATGTGCATGAGTCTTCAATCTCATAGTCTTGTAGCTGTTGTTTTATCCATAGAATTTGTAAACAGCAGCTTCCAAGGGCTACATACTCTGCTTCTGTTGTTGAGAGAGCTACAGTGCTTTGTTTCCTTGAGAACCAAGACACTGTCCTACTTCCAAGAAACTGGCAAGTTCTTGAAGTACTCTTTCTATCGACTCTACAGCCGGCCAAATTTGCGTCTGAATATCCCAGAAGATTAAAATCTCCCTTCTTAGAATACCAAAGACCCATGCTTGAAGATGAAGCAACGTATTTAATGATACGTTTTGCAGCACTGAGATGGGATTCTCTAGGATCTGATTGAAACCTAGCACAGATGCAAACACTCAACAAAATGTCGTCTAGAAGCGGAAGATAAAGAAGTGAACCGATGATGCTCCCGTACAACTTTTTATCAACTTTCTTCCCTTCTTCATCTTTGTTTATCTTCAAAGAGCTTGACATTGGTATTTCAGTCTTCTTGCAATTTTCCAATCCAAATCTTTTGACAAGATCATTAGCATATTTTTCTTGGTAAATGAAAGTTCCTTCCTTCAATTGCTTTATTTGAAGACTAAGAAAGAATGTTAATTCTTCCATCATACTCATTTCAAACTCATCCTGCATAGACTTAGAAAATTTCTTGCATAGACTTTCATTAGAGGATCCAAAAATAATATCATCCACATATATTTGAACAAGTAAAAGGCTTTTGTTTTCCTTTTTGATAAATAAAGTAGTGTCTACTTTACTTTTGACAAAACCATTCTGTAATAAAAACTTACTTAGTCTGTCGTACCAAGCTCGAGGTGCTTGTTTTAGACCATACAAGGCCTTTTTCAGTCTGAAGACTGAGTCTGGCTTCTTTGGGTCTTCAAACCCAGGCGGTTGTTCCACATAAACTTCTTCTTGGATAAATCCATTTAAGAAAGCACTTTTGACGTCCATTTGGAATAACCTGAAATTTTTGTAACAAGCAAACGCAAGTAATAGACGAATAGCTTCTAACCTTGCTACATGAGCGTAAGTCTCATCATAGTCTATTCCTTCTTCTTGCGTGTATCCTTTGGCCACGAGTCTTGCTTTATTTCGTACGACTTTTCCTTTTTCATTCATCTTGTTTTATTTCGTACAACTTTTCCTTTTTCATTCATTTTGTTTCTGAACACCCATTTGGCTCAAATAACAGTTTTACCTTTTAGTTTAGATGTCAATTCCCAGACATCGTTAATGTTGAACTGTCTGAGCTCCTCTTGCATAGCTTCGATCCAGCTTTCATCGATAAAGCTTCTTCTATGCTTTTTGGTTCGGTTTCGAGATGAGAGCCATAACACTAGACTCTTCACGTCTTTTGGATCTGGTACGAATTCCTTCATTAATTTCGCCGATAATGAGATCTTTAGGATGACTGGACTTATGCTTGTAGTTACTGGTTGATTTCTCTGGATGATGATCTTCATGAACATCTTGATGCTGGTCTTTCAGAGTTTGAGACATTTCTTGAGTTGCCAGCTTTGGAAAGTCTGGAGCAGATTCAGACTCTTCATACTGAGTCTGACTAGATTCATCTTGTGTAGAGTCTTGAAATTTGACATTCATTGACTCCTCCACCGATTGGCTCTTCTTGTTATAGACTCTATAGGCTTTGCTTGATGTGGAATATCCAAGGAAGATGCCTTCATCTGATCTTTCTTCAAACTTACCAACTCGATCTTTTGCATTTTTCAATATAAAGCATTTGCAACCGAACACATGAAAGTATGAAACAATGGGCTTCTTACCTTTGAATAATTCATAAGGGGCTTTCTCAAGAATAGGTCTTAGGAAGATTCTATTGATGATATAGCATGCTGTTGAAATAGCTTCAGCCTAAAATCGTGAAGAAATTTTGCTTTCAATTAAAAGAGTTCTAGCAATTTCTTGAAGAGATCTATTCTTTCTTTCCACAACTCCATTTTGCTGTGGAGTGTATGGAGAGGAGAACACATGCTTAAATCCAGATTCATCACACAAATTTGTAAAATCTTGATTTTCAAATTCTCCTCCATGATCTGTTCTTATACTTGAGATAACACATCATTTTTTATTTTGAACCTTTTTAGCAAATTTTTCAAAATACAAAAAGGTTTTTGACTTACTTGCAAGGAAATATACCCAAGTAAAGCGAGAGAAATCATCCACAATTACTAGGCGGTATTTCTTACCTCCAATACTCTGGGTTCTGGTTGGTCTGAAGAGATCCATATGCAGCAACTGTAGTACATGATTAGTGGAGACATGATTTATTGGCTTAAATGAATTCCTTACCTGTTTACCCAGAATACATGGTGTGCATGGATCGGACTTTTGATATGGTAATTTGGGTAGACCTCGAACAAGCTGCTTTGATGAGATTTTGGCTAGTTGCTTCATATTGACATGGCCAAGCTTTCTGTGCCATAAGCTCGCTTCATCTTGAATTGAGATTAAACATTGTGATTCATTTAATTTCATGTCTAAGAGGTAGATATTTCCATGTCTTCGACCCATGAAAGACTGAGTAGAGTCTTTACTAATTCCATAGCAAATTACTTCCTGAAAGGAGATCTTGAAACCAGTATCACACAATTGGCTAATGCTGAGGAGGTTATAGTTGAGTCCTTCCACTAGAGAGACATTGCTTATTGTGAGATTTCCAATTTTCATAGTTCCAAATCCCACAATGCTTCCTTTGCCGTTTCCTCCAAATGAAACATTTCCATCGTTTACTTGAACAAGCTTTATGAAGCACTTTGAGTCTCCTGTCATGTGTCTTGAACATTCGCTGTCAAGATACCACTTTACCTTTTTCTTGACGGAGACCTGCATTTAAAAAAGAGTCTCAAGCTTTCTTTGGTACCCAAATTTTCTTGGGTCCTTTGGTGTTAGAAGGATGAACATTATTAGGCCATACTTTCTTAACAGGCTTCCAAACCATAGGACACTCTTTTTCAAAGTGATCCTTACTGTTACACTTTGAACACCTTAAAGCATTTCGACCTACAGACTTTACAAAAACTTTCTTGAAATGATTTTTGTAAGTCTCTCTCAACGGCCTTTTCTTAATTCTTTCTTTTACTTTAGGAAAATCAATCAAGGGAATTGTTTCCGCTGTCATGCCTAGACCAGACTTATTGAAGTAAGGTCTTTGAACTGAAAGAACTTTTTCAAGCTTTTCGATCCTATCGAAAATTTCTTTGAAATATTTGATAAGTCCGTTTTTAAGAAAACATTTTCTTTCAAAAGATCATCTTCTTTTTCTTTAAGAGCAGAAACATTCAAATCTAAACTTTTAACTCTTTCTTCTAAAATATTTTCCTTTTGTTCTAGAGCTGAGTTTTCCTTTTTAAGTTCGAAAATTCTTTTGAGAGAAGTCTTAAGACTAAAACACAATTCATCAATGTATTTAGAAACTTTGACAGGAATTTTAAAATCACTTACTTCAAATTCACTCGTCCGAGTCCGATCCAGAATCTAAGTCCGAGTCCGAATGTGCCATTAGACATATGTTGGCATATTCATTATCACTTTCTTCACATTCTCAGTATCACTCCAGTGTTTCGGCTTTGAGAGCTTTTCGAAACTTCTCAGCTTTTCCTCTTTTCTTCTTCGAAGAGGACAAATTAGGTCCGATGTGTCTCGTTTTCTTACATTCGAAGCATTACATCTTTGTTTGGTTCCTCATCATCAACGACTTGGTCTCTCGTCTCTCGGAAACTTTGTTTCTTTGAGTTGAACCTTCTACCTTTTCTATTTAGTTTTCTGAATCTTCTTATCATGAGAGCAAGCTCCTCGTCGTCCATATCATCTCCCGAATCAGATCATCGAATCATCATTTGATTTTAATGCAATGGATTTCTTACCTCTTGGATCTTCGTCTTCATTAATTCGTTCCACTTCATAAGACCAAGAGTTCCGATCGCTCGTCGACGAGATAGAGGCATAATTCTTTGTGTCTCTCTTGTTGAAGTCTTTATATGATTCCAATCCTTGGAGAGTCCACGCAGAGCTTGTTCACCTTCATGGGATCAGAAATTTTTTGTCCTTGGTTCTCAAGACCATTGACAATATCTCGTAAAACGACTAAACATGTCGGTTATAGATTCTCCTGGCTTCATTTTGAAGGCTTCATATTGACCGAGGAGAATGTTGATTCTGGTCTCCTTCACTCGATCTGTTCCTTCATAGGTGATATGTAATCTGTCCCGTACTTCTTTTGCTGTAACACAAGAAGATATTCGGTTATATTCAATTGGAGATAAGGCACAATATAAAGAGTAAATTGCTTTTGCATCGAGTGCTTGTCTCTTGTTTATTTCTTCCTGAGTCATTCCGCTGGCATCAACAGTTTATTTCCCTCTTTCAGAGACTAATGCAGCAGTAGGAGTGATTCCTCTTTCCACAACGTCCCATTCCAGATGTTGTAATCATTTCCATCAAAGTAGGGTGGTCTGGTATTGCTTTGCCCTTCCACCAGCCCTGGTGCTAGCATACTAGCCATGGATCTTTTACTCTGAAGTAAAACACTTCAAATAAAGTAAGAACACGGGCTCTGATACCAATTGAAATAGCTAGTACGAGTACCTAGAGGGGGTGAATAGGTATATAAAAGATTTTTCTTGGTAATTGCGCAATACTTAGACAGTTGAAGGATTTGCGATAAGTAATAATCAATGTAAGACTAAGTAAAGGAAAGAGAAAAATGAACACTCGGTTTATAGTGGTTCGGCTTGATTCAAGCCTACGTCCACTCTTCTGCATTGACAGCCAATTGGCTGGATTCCACTATGAACAAAGAGATGTTACAGTGTTGATCTTCCTTGATTTCTAGGTGTAGATGATCTACCACACTCGCTCAAGGTATCACCAAGAATAGACACTCTCTGTGTATACAATTTTGCTCAGACTATATCGACTAATAATCAAGGTGCTTCAGACTCTGGAATTTCTCTATCAATCACGTACTTAAACAACTAGAACGTCTTCCTTTTTATACTCCTTTATGCCATCATACCCGTTGGCACTTTCCAAAGGAATTCCTCCAATCTACCCGTTGGACGGAATCAATCAAGAAGATCATTCAAGCTATTAAAGGAACTCCGACGATAGCCCATCAATCCCGTTCGCCCATACAATCAGGATCTTGGTTTTCAAGAATAGAACATTCCAAGAATACTTCGTCGACCATCGGATCTTCAATTGATCTAGATACGAACAAAAGAATCCGTTATATTTATCCAACCAAAAAAGATCTTCTCCAGACGATAGGATTAAACCCTCAATCATATACTTCAGCTCTGGATTTCCTTCGTCACTAGATTAGAAAGACTGTCAATGAGAATAGTCTTGAGTCTTGAGTCTTAAGTCTTGAATCTTGAGTCTTGAATCTTAAGTCTGGTAATCAGAAAGCCTTCAGATTTTAAACTAGACTATCTGTAGATATCCAGACTAGACTGAAAGAAACGTTTTGTCAGCTTCAAAATATTCTGGAAAGATTTCTTCAACACCATGGTGTTTGAGATTCGGGTATCTGAAGTTTACTCCTTAACTCGTTGACCACAACTGGTTTGACGAAATGCGTCCATGGCATTTTCATAAAAAAAGGTCCTCAAAGCGTTCGAACTGAATGGGTGTTGATATAGTTTATAGCTTGCTGATTTGTTCATTAATTATTAACCATGATTTCGAGTGTAATTGACGGTGGCGGGTCATGAGAAAAAATGACTCGGAGTTATTTATCAGTGATGATTCATGATGATTTGTCGAGTCACATCCCGCTTCCTTATTCATAAGATGTGAGTTTTTCCAAAGTTTGTGATAGTATGAAGATAGTGATTTCACTAGCTGTGAGTTAGATTCACCAATGACGGTCTAGAAGTGGTGGACTGACATAATTCGTGGTGATGTCTTGGTTATGCTTTGCTTGAAAGTGGAAAACATTATCTGTTGATTAAAAGCTTTAAATATTCTAAATTTAATGTTCACTTTTCAGAGTTTTTGGTTTGCAATGTGAAGAAAGGCGATAAAACTGAATAAGGAAAAATAAAAGTATGTGGAGAAAGAGGGGAGAGTGGAGACTCAAACCTTAGTTATTTTTTTCAAGAAGTTTGAGCTTAATTCTAGTTATAATTGTATGGATGTTTTTTGGGCTTTGATCTCCTTTGATGGAAACATTGGGTTGTTGATGAATTGGACTTAATTTGCTTTTAAATTGGGCTTGAACAGCAGATGGGCCGTATTTGGACCGAGCCCAAGGGCCCGCCCCATGTCTCCTTCTTCCAAAATATAAAATGTTTCCAAAAACTTAACGATAAAAGATGAAAATAAAGAAACAACAACAGCAACAACAATGAGGAAACGGGAAAAAAAAATAGCGAAATGGAGAGAAGTTGGGCGAGGTTCATTCCGACGGGCATTACATGTGCCAACGAAACAATCGCCATGGGTCACCCACGTAAACATCCATCAAGGAATGTTGGGAAAAAAGAAAATAATATTTGTGGAGAAGGCCTAGATAATTTTTCCTGCTACTATTTCTATGAAAATTAAATAGGATAAAATATTAGATAAAAGCAGTAAAGATGAATAGTAAATAACACCAGAATTTTAATCGTGGAAAACCCTCCAAGGTGAAGGGAAAACCACGGAACCGTAGTCCACTTCAAACTTCCACTATGATAAATAATGGGATACAACTTCATCCAAAGGGGGATCTCTCGCTGTCTTCAATTTGTGGATCTGAACCATTCACAAACTGGATAACTCACTCAAAGATAACTCTCTTTCTTGGAAGAAGAAAACTGTTTCTTCCCCTACGCTCCTCTGATATTCTTGCTTTTGTATATACTTCTCCGTTGAGGAGGACTCCTATTTATAGGAGTAAATGCAATCCCAATTAGAATTATACCATATGAAAATCACGTGGATTTATCTCCTAATTTTTTGTGATTTTGTAGATATGAGAATATCACTTTGATTTCTTTCCCAATCTCCCTTGATTTTCTAGATGTGGAAGATTTGCATTATCTCCCGATCTCTTTTGATATTTTTTTTTCTTTTATTTTACACACTCACTACTATACATATTCTACTACAGATATACATAATTGCATTGGCCTCTCCAATTTGGAGTGACCTATTCAACAAGGAACATGCAGTTTGCAACAAGGTGAGCACGAGCAGCATCGCAGTAGCAACCACGAAGAAGGCGGACCACGGGTTGTTGAAGTACTCTCGGTAGAGGATGACCCTGTTGGAAGATATGCATCAATCTGGAAGATATGCTCGGATTCTTGACCAATTTGGTCTGTAAATAAATTAGCTAGGAATCTTAGATTGAGAGTAGATTCTGATTTCTAAATATTTCTTTGCCTTTATTATTTCATCTTTGTACTATAATTACAGAAGCATTGTACATCAGAATATACAATTGAATACACAAATTTACAAATCTCTTTAGTCTTCTTCATCTTCTTTCATGGTATCAAAGCTTCCAGGCTGCTGATTCAACTTTGCTTCCGCTCTTGATCACCTAATCCAAGGGAACTCCGATCTGCAAACAGACAAATTTGCTTTATGGAAAACAGGGATTATTTTACTAAAGAAGAAGACTATTTTTTTCCTTACCAACCATGGCCAGCTCTCCTTCATAGGCTAGCTTCTCTGCTGACAATCAAACAAGGGCAGAAATCTCATCACAGCTTGCTGCGACGACCCAACCTCTTCAACCTCAGCTCGTGCAATGGCGGCCAACTCAGGCTCAGATTAATTTGGGGCAACCCATTGCGGGTCAACCAATCCAGTGGGTACCTTACCCGTGGTACATTGGGTCGAGCCCTATTCCATCATTACCTGGTAACATGGGCCACTAAAGCCACGTCCAACCCGAAGGGAGCCCACCATCCATGACTGGTGCAAGCCCAACCAATAGGTTAGAGCGGACGAGCGGGTCGAACGGGTCAAGAGACCCAGGCAATGGAACAAATCCCTACCCGGGGACTTATAATGCGAGTTACCAATTCGAGTCAGGCAAACCAGGTTTAAGGATAAATCCCCACCCGAATTCCGCGCCCGATTTTTTGCCGTTTCTCATCGGAGCCATCACCGAACGACCGAAGCTCGGAGATCCCCTATATGGCTCAATAGCCGATGGCCCAGAATTGCGGCTAATCAACCTGCAATTAACCGGGCCAGAGAACTATTCCATGTGGTCCTGAGATCTCAGACGAGCGCTAGTGACAAAAGACAAGGATGGGTTCCTAGATGGAACCATCCCGATTCCGACCGACGACCGATTGGCGCGACACTGAAGAAAATGCAACCATCTCGTTCGCTCATGGATCAGGAATTGCATCTCTCGAGACGTCGCGGCCGGTCTGCCACCGACAGAGGATTCCAAAAATATGTGGGAGAATATCAAGCAAATGTATGGCAAGCTAGATCAGGCAAGAATTTTTTCTTTAATGCAGGAACTTAGCGAATTAAAGCAAGGAAACATGACGATTTCCACATGCTACAACAAATTATCGTCTCTGTGGAATGACCTCAAAGCTGTAGAAGAGAAGCTTGAGGGACCAGAGGAGACACTTGCACAGTACCAGTCAATGAAAGAATGAGAAAAGGCGACCCAATTTTTGCTTATCTTGAATGACTCTTACCTGACGTTCCGATTGCAGATATTGGCTATGGAACCCGTGCCGCCTCTTGGGCAAATCTTTCATTTGGCCATCCATGAAGAAAGCCAGAGGCTCACTTCATTAGAACCGACGAAAGGAGGAGAGAGCTTTGCTCTGGCCAGTCGCGGCGAGCGGCAAAATTGGGGACCCAAAACCCTAGCACTTGAAAAAGGGGGGCAAGCTAGGGTTACGGGCATCCGGATTTGAGGATCCTCGTCTCCTTAAAAGCAGAGGAATGAGCGGCTTAGATTTTCTGCGCGGATCGAATGGCCCAAAAAGGGCCTATCTATTTGTCTAGATCCAACGGACGAGATGAGGGGACTTGGAAGACATCCGACAGTTGCGGCGTTTCCCTCGCATCCAACGGTGGGAGTTATTTCTTGAGATCTGACGGTGGAGGAATTTTCTCAGCATCTACCAAAAATTTTAACCCAAAAAAAGGGTAAATTATATTGTGATTTTTGCAGAAAGCCACACCATATAGTGGAAAATTGCTGGAAATTGCATGGTAAACCCGGAGAAAAAGGAAAAAAAAATTTATGCAGTTTATCAGGTTGGTATTTCTAATGCTGATCGGTCCATCACAAATGACCAATACTAGCAACCGATGCAAGCGATATAGAAATTAGACACCTCAAACAAAGGAGGAGATTTCTCAGTATTTCTCATTGCCCGATTAATATTATTTCCAGAAAATCTTGGATAATTGATTATGGGGCAAGTGATCATATTGTTTGTGAGAGGGCATTATTTTCAGATATTCATGAGGATTTGGAATTCCCTATTTCTGTTCAATTACCAAATGAAAATACTACTCATGTCAAAATCACTGGAACAGTCAAACTTAGCCCACAAATCACACTTCAAAATGTTCTTTTCATTCCAGAATTTCAATTCAATCTTATTTATGTGTCCAAAGTTTGCAGAGAAAATTCCTGTCGTGTATTGTTTGGTTCTGACACTTGCTTCTTTCAGGCCCTTTCGACTGGCAAAGTGATGGGCTTGGGTAGTCTTTCTGAAGGGTTATTTCTGTGGAAGAATTCTCCAAGTAATCTTAATTTGTCTTCATTTCCTTCAAATAAAATATCGTTGTGTAACACGACTACTAATGATAAAGATTATCTTTTACATTCACGATTGGGTCATAGTGCTTCCATTCCTTACTTTAAGTGTCAGATATGTCCCCTTGCAAAGCAATCATGCGTTCCTTTTTCTCTTAGTAACAATCGTGCCATGCGCATTTTTTCTTTAATTCACATGGATGCATAGGGTCCTTATCATACCCAACATCATGATGGGTCCTGATATTTCTTGATGATTGTGGACGATTATTCTTGTGCCACCTGGGTTTTTCTGATGCAATCCAAAGGACAAGTTTTCTCACACTTGAAAACTTTCATTGCTCTATCCAAGAATCAATTTGGGAAATCTATTCAACGAGTTAGGACAGACAATGGAAGGGAGTTTTTCAACAATGATTGCAGTTTACTCTTATCATCTCATGGGATTCTTCGTGAGAGTACTTGCATTTATACTCCACAACAGAATGGAGTAGTGGAGCGTAAGCATCGTCATCTATTAGAAGTTGCACGTGCATTAAAGTTTCAGGCATCTATTCTAGAAAATTATTGGGGCGAATGCATAATTACTACAACATATCTCATCAACCGTATTCCAACTCGAGTACTCAATGGAAAAACTCCATTTGAATTACTCTTCAAGAAGAAACCGGAATTGGGACATTTAAGGATATTTGGTTGCCAGTGCTTTGCTACTGTCTTGGGTCCTCGAGACAAAATGAGCCCTCAAGCACGACGCTGCATATTCATGGGTTATCCGAATTTACAGAAGGGGTATCGTGTCCTGGATCAGTCAACACTAGAGTTCTTCATTAGTAGGGATGTAATTTTTCACGAAGATGTTTTCCCTTTCAAGGAAGGGGATTCTTCAAGGGAGGCATCAAACACTTATGGTAAGTCATTTTCTATGGAAGAATTTCCGCATACTGAATACCTTGTGACAGGAACTCAAGCACCAATTACTCCAATGGCTCCTGAGGTTTCTGCACTAGAAATTACTGAAAATTCCAATGATGAAGTTCAAGAAAATTTCTCCATGATCGAAGAATCCTCCAATGAAGTTGGCAATACGGAAATATCTTCAACTCCGGTTCAAGTGAATCCTCCTCGACGATCTGGTTGGTCTACACGACCGCGAACTTGGACACAAGACTATGTTTGTGCATCCCTTAACTCACTAGGTATTCACTACCTAATATCATCTTATGTTTCGTTCCATAGACTTTCACCGGAACATAGATGCTGTGTGAGTTGAATATCAGAGGATATCGAGCCATCTACTTATGAAGAGGCAGCTAAAGACCTAAGATGGCAAGAAGCCATGGGGGCTGAATTGCAGGCACAAACTGCAAATGGGACCTGAGATTTGGTCACTCTACCACCAAATAGGAAACCCATCGGATGCAAATGGGTTTACAAGATTAAATACCGTGCTGATGGATCCATTGAACGTTACAAAACTCGGTTGGTGGCCAAAGGATTTACCCAACGGGAAGGGTTTGACTATCATGAGACCTTTTCCTTGGTCGCCAAAGACATAACCATAAGATCATTCTTATCTATTGCTGCTATTAATGATTGGCCATTACATCAAATGGATGTGTATAACGCCTTTCTGCATGGAGATCTAGAAGAGGAAATCTACATGGATATTCCTCAAGGATTACGGAGACAGGGGGAGAATAGAATATGTCGTCTCCGTAAATCTCTTTATGGTCTCAAGCAAGCTTCCAAGCAATGGTATGCCAAATTTGCCAATGCTCTCACTTCTACAGGTTTCAAGCAATCCAGATATGATTACGCCTTATTCACATGGAATCAAGGTACGTCATTTATTTATCTGATGATATATGTTGACGATATCCTCATTATGGAAAATGATAGAACTACGATAGAGATATTGAAAAAGTATCTACACCTTACTTTTCACATTAAAGATTTGGGAGCACCCAAATATTTCCTTAGAATATAAATTGCTAGATTTGATCGTGGGATTTCTCTTAGTCAACGGAAATTTGTGCTGGAGATTATATCAGAGGCAGGTTTGTCGAGATGCAAACCATCAGTCATTCCAATTGAGCAAAATGTGAAATTGACCACCAAGGATTATGATGCTGGGACATCTGAGAATCATGATCCCATCCTTAATGATCCTTCAGGTAATCAGAAACTCATTGGGAAACTTATATACTTGACTATGACCAGAACCAACATATCATATGCAGTGCAGACTCTCAGTGAGTTCATGCATTTGTCTCACTTAAATGCTGCTTTGAAGGTCGTGAAATATTTGAAGAAGTGTCCAGGACTAGGGATTCTTTTATCCAAAGATTGCAACATGGAAATGTTGGCATACTGTGATGCAGATTATGCGACCTGTCCTATGAGTCGATGATCCATTACAGGTTTTTGTATTAAACTTGAAAATTCTCTTCTTTCATGGAAAACCAAGAAGCAGGCTACCGTATCATTGTCTTCAGCTGAAGCAGAGTATCGAGCTATGGCAAAGACTACCTATGAGATCATGGATACGGGGACTACTTGGGGATCTTGGGATAAAATTGAAGGGTCCGACTAAGTTGTTCTGTGACAACGATGCCACACTCAAACTTGCAACGAATCCTATAGTACATGAAAGAACGAAGTATATAGAAGTGGATTGTCATTTCACTCGAGACAAAGATTCAAGAAGGAGTAATCGAGACCAGAGGAATTGGAACGGAAGAGCAACCAGCTGATATCTTCACCAAGCCTCTATGTCAAAGACGGCATGCATATCTACTAAGCAAGCTAGGTGTCTTGGATATCTACCAGCCACCAGCTTGAGGGGGAGTGTTGGAAGATATGCATCAATTTGGAAGATACGCTCGGATTCTTGACCAATTTGGTCCGTACATAAATTAGCTAGGAATCTTAGATTGAGAGTAGATTCTGATTTCTAAATATTTCTTTGCCTTTATTATTTCATCTCTATACTATAATTACAGAAGCATTGTACATCAGAATATACAATTGAATACATAAATTTACAAATCTCTTTAGTCGTCTTCATCTTCTTTCAGACCCTCCACTGGTATTAGGCGGCCTTCCACTGGTTCCACGGGTGCCTGCTGTACTCATTCAGGCTCTGACACAGGCTTGAGTAGAGGAACTCGCTGGAGTCCCTCATGGTCTCCTTGTACAAGCTGTTGAAGAGACTGACCACGTCTTCCTTGCTACCGAGCCGATTTTCCAAAATTCCGCAGCTAACTAGAATGTCGATGTCTTCGGGCGTGTCGATGAGGCTGTCCATGAGAATGGCGTAGCTGGTGATGTACTTTTCTGCGTGGTGGCACTGCTCGTACGCAATCATGTTCCTGAACCACGCCTCAGTCCACTCGTGCACAACCACGTGCCGCATCCTGAGGGTCCCAGCCTTGAAGTGGACCTCGGGCAGGGAGAAGGTTCCCTCGCCTGGTTTGAACTCAACACCGGGCTCTTGCAGCTCCTTTGCACTCCGAGTCATCTCGAATTTCTTGCCATCTCTGGACGTCGCACCGCACGGGAACGAGGGCAGTTGCAGGGCTCGCACGTAGTCCACCAGGTGCTTCATCTGAACTGTCGTGCTTGCAAGCTCGTGCCCCTGCAGGACGTCTTTGAAGTACTCGTAGCTAAGCTTGAAGAACGTGACAGTGGTACTCAATGCGGTGAGATTATAGAGAATCTCGAGGACAAAGAATGGGACTTGATTTTCCAGGAGCAGGAGGTCGTGGAATACGGCGTTGTTCATCCACTGCTTGCTGAATATTTTGTCGTCCTCGTCTCAGTGCTCGAGGTAATGGTTCCTTATGAACAGCTCAACTACAAAAACTGCGTCCACTAAGATTATTTCCACGAGCTCCTTGCTGGCTTGGGTGAGATTTTCTTGGTAGCATTGCCGAATGCAGTCTTCAAATTCGCTGATGATTCTGATACAAGCTGGGAGGTCGGCCTTGCTGCAGCCGAGGAAGCCTGTCAAGTACCTCAGTTTGATTGCCATCAACTGAATTGCTGTCTTATCACGGTGGAACGGCCCGATGGAGATGACTTGAGGTGTGTAGGCCTCTGCATTTGCTTTGCGCAACTTCTCAGGCACTCGATATATGCAGCTCTCGGTGGACCCGATAGTCAAGCTGTCGATTTTCCTCCCCATGGTAACCGCAACTTCCTTGACAATCTGACTCATTTCTAAACAAGTGAAAGAAAAAGATTAAGATTACAAGCCCATGAAACTAGAGAGTGAAAGGGTACATCTGACATTCTCGTTCATGTCGCAGTGATTTAGTGCCTAATGATGAGAATGAATTAAGTACATCTTTTTGCCATTAAACGGGACTGGAGACCTGTCAAAAAGAAAAACAAAGCCAAAAAACAACATGAAAATGATGTTTTTTCTAGTAGAACAGAAACCACGCCCCAGTTCGCGATGCATTCAATCTGTTCTAGAAATAGCAGAGGTCTACATTAACAGAATAACGTGATTGGATTTTGATTGTCATGAAGAAGCCCCTGCTCTCGAAAGATTTTACCTTGGGGACTTTGCCGTGTTTTTGCCATTGGGCGAATCGGAAAAGTCGTTCACTTTGAGGAGGCCTTGTGCCTAAACTAGTTGAGGAAATATCTAAAGAATCTGCAAAGCTTGAGAAACGAATAATAAAAGACCGCCAGCTCCCTTGATCTCCCAACATCGTGCAACGAAGACAATCTGCCGTTAAAATCAGGTGGTCGCAGATTATACAAGATCATAACTCCCATAAATTCTACTGGAACACGCATAAAATTAACCTTCTATTTCTCGGCTATTCTATAGGCAATTAGTAACGTCGAATGCACACATAGTTTTTGACTATTTGATTCGAAATGAAGTGCAGCATCCGGTCACTAAGTAATGCTCTATGTCTGCAAAAGAAGCACCGAGTTGAAAGATATTGAGAGAAAAACAAAGAAGGCTTACCTGAGATTCGAGATCAAGAATGCGTTCTCCCTTCTTGCTGTCACGGTAGAAATCCCGTTTACTTCCCAGAATATATAGTGAGAAAGCATGCAAACTGTCGCTAATGGGGGACAAAAGAAGGATCTGATATTCTTTAACCTTTTATGAAGCATTATAATGTTATGCACACAAAGGTTGTCTGACCATTACTATTAACCCTAATGAAAAAGGATAAGGGGAAAAAACACAAAAAAGAGTCATTTGGTTTCTTTGCCACTAAGCCGAAAAGATCTCCTCTTGGTCCAACTTTTTCTACAGTGTCAGAGAAGTTTGTGATGAGAAAAAGCGAATATATACTTTGGTCACAATTAAACTGCAACTACCAAGCATTCTTGTTATTCCCAATGAGACAACAGCAAAAGCAAAATTCTTCTTGGTGTAATGTTTCTTCTAAGAGTCTTTCTATGGTTACATTCACCCGTATCACTAATTTAGGGCTTATGACGGAGATTGGCTCCCCTGGGCTTATTTCATATCAATGAATACTCTTTAATTTATTTATAAAAAAGAATATTATGATAAGTTTCTTTAGTAATAAATGGTTTAAAGCTTGAATTATATACTTCATTAATTTGTTCAATCTAATTTTTGAACTATTTTTTTTTTTTTTTTGATCCAGTTAAATCCTTGAACTATAAATTCTTTTGTTTAAGTTAGTCCTTCCATCAAACATATGAATGGAAATGCTTATGTGGAACCGTGTGGCCACCCTCTTGTAAGTTTGTGGCAAGGGACGCTATTATGACTAAAACTATCATCCAGAGGGGGTGAATAGGTAATTGTGCGAAAATGAAAGAATTTAAACAAATATTCCAGCAAGACAACTTTTGATGAAGTTGTCAGATCTTATTGTTGTGCGATTCTATCACAAAAATAAAAAGGAATGAGGAATAGAGAATTGCATACTTAAGATTATAGTGGTTCGGCTTTTGCAAGCCTACGCCCACTGTCCCGTGCTATAACTTATTAACTGAAACCCACTAATAAGAACCGATCATAGGTTACAAGACCTGAGCTAAGAACACTTAAGTTTTTGTGAACAACTCCTTGCACTCTCAGACTCTAAAAGGTTATACAATTTCGCTCATAAAGAAGAATGTATAAGATCACAAAACACTTTTCAAACTTTGGAATTAAAAACTTCAATTCTCGTTAATACGAATTAATCCCTTCAGCTTTGAAACCTCCTCTTATACTCCTCATAGTCCAAGTTGACCATTGGATATATCTCCAGGAGGATTATCTAGCCAATCTACCCGTTGGCCTAGATATGGTCGAGAAGATATGATTGCTTCAAAATCGTTGAGGGTGAAACTTCCCAAATATTCTATTGCCCATACAATAATTCGAGTTTCCAAAAGTTGAGTGCTTAAGATTGAAAAGAATGTTTCACCTCTAATAAGATATTCCAGGAAAGTTGAATCTTCAATGCATATTAGGAAGACTTTCCTTTTGAAACTCCTTATAAATATGGCAGGGAATCCAACCAATCGCCATTAGCCATTGCATGAGTATTTGACTCCTTCCTAGTCATTTGACAAAATATATAGGGAATGAAAATAAGCCATGACTCTAATTCTAATTTATATCATTTGATTATATCCCATAAGATTTTCCACTGAAAATACTTTTTATTAGAAATAAAGTCTCTAAGTTTTGTTAATCATAAAAACCACTTAGAGAATATTTTCTCAACAATCTCCCCATTTTTTTAATGACAAAACTTGTACAAGCAGAACTTTTAAAGAAATAAAATATTGTGAAATTTAAATAGCTCTTGATCAAAACCAATTTTGAAAATGAAGTGCAATCAAACTATAAGAATATGAAAATTTTGGCAAGATTCTTATAGCTAAAGCTCTTAAATTAAAAGATAAGGGATAAGAAAAATTTATAACCAATCCCCTTAGCTTTCATGATGCTCAAAGTTTTAGACAACCTACAAAAATAATGTTAGTGCAATAAAGTTCACAACCTCAGTTTTGCTGGTCCACCTCCTCCCCCTTTTCGTTAATAATAAAAGGGATACTAGATAAAGCATAATATTATAAGCAAACCATAGTACAAAGGTTAGTCCAACAAGTTCAAAAACAGTCCACAACCATTACAAACAAACTGCAAAACAATCCAAACTTTGAGAAATAATGCAAACAAGGAAAGTTATTTGGAGAAGGACGGTTGAATTGGGTCAGGGTTTGGAATGGGAGAGGGATATGGAACTGGAGTAGGAGATGGAACTCTATGTTCTAGACGCAGTTGAACAAGGACATAGTATTGCATATTTTCTAGAGTATGCTCCATGTTTGTCATTTTGGTATCCAACGCTTCAACTTGAGTTCTAAGAAAGACATTTAAGTTCTTTAGCTCTTTCTCCAATTTGTCCTTATGTTCCTTCATGTTGAGCAGAGTCTGTGGGAACAATCTATCCTTAATACTGTCAATCTTAGGATTTTTTGAAGGGTCAACTTCTACCACAAGTTTCATCACCATAATGATATCCTCTTGCCTCTATTTATCAGCTTCAGACTCCCCCTCAACACTTGCAACTCATTTCCCTTTGTCTTGCACAACTGGGTCAAAAGAGTGAGTAAGATCAACAATTTGCTCACCAGTTATGCCAGCAATTCCAATAAAGATGGAAAGAAAGTTAGTAGCGGGAGCATCAGCAATATCATATTTTGGACTCATAGGAATGTCTTCACAAATTGCCTAAGTTTTTGGAAGACTAGGGAGAGGTCCAGCCATTACATCAGGTACTTCTTAACCTTCTTGAATAATGTCCGCAATATCAATGGCTCCTTTACCAACAGAATCTCCTTCGTCAGCATCATCATTGGAGTCCATGGGAATGTTTTCAAGTAGAAGTTCCATAGGATCTTCTGCATGATCAGGCTCTCCGTAAATAGATGCAACAACATGAGAGGAATTAGCTTGAGCAAGGCCCATATTCGAGACACAATCCTGTTCTTTAGCAATGATTTGATCCTAAGTAGGTTCCTAATGCTCAGTGACGTCCTGGTCCTTAGCAGGCTCCTGGTGCTTAAAAGCACTATCAGCACTCTCCGAGTCATTAGTTAGATCAACATCCACCATAATAACTTAATCATCAATTGGTCTGAGTCGATTTTCAGCATCCTCTTGCTGCTGTTCTTCAACAATGACTTCAGCTATTGTTCCTGTCTCTATTTCTCCTTCGGCTTCATTCTCTTCATCATCATCAAAATCAGACTAATACACATCAATAATGTCATCCAAATCAATTGTATCCTCTTCGGACTCACCTAGCAATTCTTCATTGAGCCTTCATTGAGCCTTTATGTAAGAAAGCTTGAGAGCTTTGTCTCTATTCAACAATTCGTCTTCTCTTGGTGGGGCGATCAACTGGATCTAGCACAACTTCTTTTGCATCTACTTTCAAAAGTTTACCCTTTGTATTTTTCCAACCTTCAATAGAGGGCTTGAAACTCATTTTCTTCAACAACTGCTCGTCTACCTTCAACAGAGGTAGTGTGACATCCCGGATTTTCACTTTTGTTTTCTATAGAATAAATCGGGCATTTCATCAACGCACCTATAGGGCTATTCTGTCGTGTCACAATTTATTTTGGGAACGTCGGCTCATCCTCCGAAATATTTTCGGAGATTCCGAGGTTTTACAGAAAATTGATTTAGACGTTGCGAAAAAATAATGGAAATTCGGATGGACTTATTTGAAGGAAATTTGAACTTCCAAGCCGGGCTATGTGCTGATGGGAACTTGTAGAAATTGTACGGATTTTTTCTTCGGCAAAATTGAACCTTGATTTGGAGATTTGAGTGAGGAGTTGAAGTTAATTGGGTGAAATTCGGAATAAGGCATGGGGCAGCAACTTTGGCTTCAAAACTTGGATAATTGGTGGTTTATTTTGTGGATTATAAAGCTGAAAAGTATTGGGGAACAAGTAGTTAATTGAATGGATAACTATTCTTGACTTTAAGCCCTCCAACTTGCCGTGCACGCCTTCGCCAATTTCATCTTCATCGGTCTCTGTTTTGTTTTTCATTTCCTCTCCCGGTTGCTGCTTCGCTTTCATTTGTTTCTCACGGCCTGCAGCACCCACCAAATCCATTTCCCCTGCTTCCCTCTCTCTGCCACTTGCCCATTCGTCCCTCACCCACTGATGAAGCCCACCTTGTTGACCCCAGCTTCCCTGCCGGCGAAGCCCTCTTGTTGACCGTCTCCACGCATCTTCATCTCTCCGTTTCGCTTCTTGGCTGCTGCGCGTCCTTCCCCCTGCTAGCCTTCCAACATCCCTCGTGTCTTCATCTCCCCGAAGACAACCCCAGCATCTCATACGGTCGGCCATCATCTCTAAGTTGGCGTCGCAAGAACCTCCCAGCAATGACCGAAATTTCGGTCTCCACCGAAGCCTATCTTCAGTCGCAAACTTCAGCCCAATTGAAGTCGTGGGCTTTAGCTGCAGCAACCCGGCAATTTGAGGCCTAAGAGACTAGTGAAGCCCATCTTCAGCAGCCCATTTTCGGTTGAATTGAAGCCCTGCAGTAGCCCAAGTTCTCAGCCCAGTTCAGTCATTAAAGCCAGCGAAGCAGGCCCAAACCACAGCTCAACTCAAGCCCAAACCAACCCAGTTTTGAAGCCCGCTTCAGGCCTAGTCCAATTCAGTAACAAATCTCAATTTGGGCTGAGATTTGTTGGGCCAAGTTTATGCCCAGTCCAAGTCCGCCGACACCACCGAAAATTTGGATTTCGACTGCCGTCGCATCGCCGTCGCGATGTTCTGGTCTTCGCTTAGCACAAGTGAGTTTTGCTCACTAAACCTTGCTTAGTATGCTAATGATGCTTAAGGGTTTATTAGATTTAATTAAGTGCAATTAGGTGGATACATTAAATTAGAGTAATTAAATTAGAGACTTATTAATGTATGTTAGGCAAATTGTTAGTGTAGTTAGCAGGGAAATAGGTCCTAGTTTTTATCAAACAAATCTCAGAAATTTTCTGGATCCATTTCGGCATCCAATTAGGCATTACGGGCCTAAATTGGATTTATTACATTTATTTAATAATTTTAGGAATTATTTATTTATTCATTTATTTTATAGAAATTAGGCTGGGATAGTCGACAACTGAAATTTTATGATGATTATCATGGTGCAGTCCATTTATTTATTTGAGTGCTAAATCGTGTTGAATTGATTTAATTTTGATTTTATGATTTTATTTCTAAATTAATCAACTTTGGTAATTGATTGGAAAATAACCGGGCGTCAGTTTATAGCGCCAAAAATATGTAATGGGCTATTGAAACTTGTGGGATATTCATAAAAGTGAAATTATTGTATTTGGCTAAGGCCGACCGTGTGCCCACACACAGCTATTTTTATCGGGTATGATAAAAATGAGAAGTTGACTATATGTCTAAATTGGAATACTATATTGGCCTGGGGGCCCTACCTATTAGCTTTGGACGAGCAATTTATTATCAGTTTTGGGCGAGCTATATTATCTATTTATTAGCTTAGCAATGAGCAGTCTTGATATGAACGGACTTTATAGATAGTATGAGATGAGCCGACCAAGAAAGGGTCAAGATGACATGTAATCGACTAGATTGATTAATCAATGATTTGATCTGATGTTATGAATTGATTGATTGATGTGACATAAGGCATTTGTAAATAACGTTGATTTGCAGGATGAAACTAAGGCCAATGTAAGTTCTCTAACTCCTGCTTTGTTTAGGTAGCCTTTAGGGCATATTGGCTTCCTAATCGGGTCTTAGGGAGTAGAAATTGCTGAGGCATTATCTCACTGGTTATTGTATAACCCTTTTCAGGCCCCTAGTTGAAAGTGGTGAGGAACCTGAGGCTCGAAGTTCAGAAGGTGAAGCCCGGAGAATCGACGAACATGTCTGACTAGCTAGTCCTAGGATGTTTCTCTTTTGTTGAAAACCAATTCCTTTTTGTAGGCTTCTATGTATGAACCTGTGTGTTTATAAAAAGGTCTTTTGTGAAAAATTAATCCTACTTTCCTTTCCCATTGTTTTATTGTCTAGGGATTTCATATGCTTTCGCATGTGTATATTAAATGAATGGGTCGACGGTGTGTCTTGAGACGTCGTTTTTAAATCGACCAAAGGTGAGGGATAGGCGCGTGCCCGAGAATTAGGGCGTGACATCCCCATTAAGTGGTATCAGAGCATGGTCATTAGGGATTTGAGTGATAAGGTGCGATAGACCATGGGATAGTGGTAGGAAAGTCATTTAAATTAATGTCTGGTGCATATCGATGGTAGTTGTTTAGTAAAGTTGTTTGCCGTGTGTGTGTCGCTCATCTTCTAATCTAGTGTGGATTTGGAAGATAGGTTTCAGTAAAAAGACTGAACCATGAGTGAGCCAAAATAGAGGACTCCAAATAAGAGAACCGTTAGGCCTTCAGTTTGGGTTAGATCGCCGACTAGAGTCAGTACCCAAGGAGGCAGAACTAGGGCACTGGCACAAGCTAGTGCCAGTGGTGCAGCACCACTTTTAGTGGAAGCTGGGGTAGCAACCTTGGGTGATCCTAGAATCAAAGGGATCATGCGGGTGTTTGAAGTTATGGGTATCAGAATGGATCAGCAGACACTGAACCAAGCCACCGCTATTGAAGCCGTCGCTCAAGCTGTTGCTACTGCTGCTATTGCCTCCATTGTTGCCGCACCTGTTGTTGCACCTATCACTACACCCGTTGGAGGTCCGCTAGGAATTGTGTTTGCTGAAAGACCAATTCACAAGTTGGTGGAACAATTCTTAAAATTGAACCCACCTCAGTTCACTAGAACAGGAGACCCTGAAGCTGCTGCTTCGTGGATTCAAAAGTTGAAGAAAGCTTTTGCACTACTGATGTGCAATGAAACCGAGAAAGTAGTCCTTGCAAATTACCAATTGGGGGGAGTTGCAAGTACTTGGTGGAGGACGACCTAAGGAGCAATATTTCCAAAAGATGTCATCCTGGAGTGGAACGCCTTCCTAGAGGCCTTTAATGACAAATACTTCTCTAAGATAGCTAGAGAGGTGAAGATGGTAGAATTTCAACGTCTTCGCCAAGGTTCCTTGATTGTCGACCAATATGAGGTGAAGTTCACTGAACTTTTGCAATATGCTCCTGAACTAATTGAGAATCCGGTAAATCAAGCGAGAAGGTTTAGGAATGGATTCAAACCGGACTTGAGAAGCATATTGGTCTCTCTGGATTTGAGAACTTACAATGACCTTTATGGGAGAGCCCAGAAGATCGAGAAAGATCAGAACGAAAAAGCCGCCTCATCTGGGCAGAGGTTTAACTTCCACAGAGAAGCAATCCGACAGGGAAAGAGGCCTATACCTAGAGGTAGATCTCATGTTCCACCCAACAGGAAGGGTGGAGTTGGAAAGTCTGGGCTGAGTTAGAATGGCCTGTGTCACTTCTGTGGAAGGCGACATGGTTCAACTCCGTGTCCCTGGAGGCCGGGTGTTTGCTTTGGATGTGACCAATAGGGCCACATGATAAGAGATTGTCCTAGCAGGCCAAGAGGACAACCGCAGTTACTGCTGCCACCACCGATGGGCCAGATTAGAGGGTATGCGCCTCAGAATGTGCCATAAGGAGGTCAGCTTAGACCACCAGTTTAGGGCACAGCGTATGCCATCCCACAAAGTCAGGCAGAAGCTGCACTTGACATGATCACATGTATGGTTTTGTTGAATGACCAACCTACTTACGCTTTATTCGACTCTGGAGCAACTCATTCCTTTATTACCGAGCAGCATGTTAAGTTTTTAGGATTAAGTCCTACATTGTTGGAATCAACAATTTGCATATCTACACTGTTGAAGGATAAAGTGATTGCTATTTTGGATTGTTCTGGTTGCAAGTTAGCGATTGGTGAGTGAGCGGGGAAAATAGACTTGTTAGTCCTAGCCATGTATGACTTTGATTTGATAATTGGCATGGACTGGCTCACCAAGCAACAAGCTAAGATGGACTGCTATTACAAAGCGATTCAGTTTGACCCGTTAGAGGGTAAGAGTTTTGAGTTTGTCAAGAATCGAGGAGGACCCTCGATTTCCTTAATCTCGTCGCCTGAGGCAACTCGTCTATTATACGAGGGTTGTCAAGGTTACTTGGCAACTGTCGTGAATACGACAATTGTGAAATTGAAAATGGAAGACATTGCTGTGGTACAAGAATTTCCAAATGTCTTTCCAAAAGAATTGCCAAGACTGCCACCAAAAAGAGAAATTGAGTTTGTGATCGAGCTATCACCTGGGACAGAGCCAATCTCTAAGGCTCCTTACCAGATGGTGTTATCTAAGTTGAACGAATTGAAGGTGCAAATGCAAGAGCTTTTGGATAAAGGATTTATTTATCCCAGTGCATCACCTTGGGGAGCACCAATTCTATTTGTAAATAAGAAAGATAGTTCGTTGCGTTTATGCATCAACTATCGGCAACTCAATCAACTAACGATCAAGAATAAGTATCCACTGCTGAGGATTGATGACTTGTTTGATCAGTTACAAGGAGTGTCGATTTTCTCAAAGATCGACTTGAGGACAGGATATCATCAACCGAGAATTAGGAAGGAGGATGTTCTTAAGTTAGCATTTCGTACTCCGTATGGTCACTATCAGTTCACAGTGATGCCATTCGGGTTGATGAATGCTCCCGTTACCTTCATGGATTTGATGAACCGAATATTCAAAGAATTTCTAGATCAATTCGTGATCGTGTTCATCGATAATATTTTGGTATATTCAACAAGTGATGAAGAGCATGAGAGTCATTTGAGAATAGTGCTGCATACACTGAGAGTCTATCAGTTGTACGCCAAGTTCAATAAGTGCGAGTTTTGGTTAACTCGTGTTGCTTTCTTAGGGCATGTGATCTCAGGAGAAGGAATCTCCATGGACCCAAGCAAGATAGAAGCTGTGATCGATTGGCCAAGACCAACTACAGTAATAGAGATTAGAAGTTTTCTGGAATTGGCAAATTATTATAGACGGTTTGTGGAAGGGTTCTTATCATTAGCTTCGTCTTTGACAAGACTCCTAAAGAAAGAAGAGAAATTTGTGTGGACAGACAAGTGCGAGCGTAGTTTTCAAGAGCTAAAGGAAAAGCTGACTACCGCACCTGTACTGACCATTCCATCTAGTCCTGGAGGATTCGAGATCTATAGTGATGCGTCATTCAGAGTACTAGGTTGTGTATTGATGCAACATGGTAGGGTTGTTGCATATGCCTCTCGTTAGTTGATGACTCATGAATAGAATTATCCGATGCATGACTTAGAACTCATTGCGATTATCTTTGCCTTGAACATTTGGAGACATTATGTGTGCGGAGAAAAATTTCAAATCTTTACAGACCATCAAAGTTTGAAGTACCTATTCTCTTAAGGAGTTGAACATGAGACAACGTCGATGGATGGAATTGCTGAAAGACTACGACTGTGATATCCTATATCACCTGGGTAAGGCGAACATAGTCGCCGATGCTTTGAGTTGGAAGTCTTTAGTTATTCATATATTGATTAAGGAGTGCAACTTAATTAAGAGAGGTCGAGATTCGGTATTCAAGTTTGAGGTAGGTCACCTTTCAAGTCTTATGGCCACCCTCATAATTGAACCAGATGTCCATATCAGAATCAAGCTAATCCAACTGACAGATCCAGATGTACAAAGGATCATGCAAGAGGATACTGAGAAAAGAAAGGCTAACTTTCAGATTTCCGATAAAGGAACACTAAGGTTCGGAGGACGTCTAGTTGTACCTAACGATGTAGAGCTTAGAGAAGATATTTTATCTGAAACACATCGTAACAGTTATAGCATTCATCCTAGTAGTACCAAGATGTATCAAAATTTGCATCAACATTAGTAGTGGTTAGGTATGAAGGCGGACATCGCCAAACGTGTCACCAAGTGTCTGACGTGTTAGCAAGTAAAAGCTTAGCATTGCAAGCCGGGAGGACTTCTACAACCTCTCAAGATCCTAGAATGAAAATGAGAGCATATCATGATGGA
This sequence comes from Eucalyptus fibrosa, assembly GCA_017140475.1. NCBI lineage: Eukaryota > Viridiplantae > Streptophyta > Magnoliopsida > Myrtales > Myrtaceae > Eucalyptus > Eucalyptus fibrosa. Next base: position 21,127,179 of record CM029507.1, read on the forward strand.
TTTCGTGACTGGACTACCAAAGAGTTAAAGAGGAAATGATTCAATTTGGGTAGTAGTCGACAGACTAACAAAATCGACTAACTTCATTGCAATTCGAAGGACCTCAGTTTGGATAGACATGCAGATATGTACATGCGTCAAGTGGTTCAAATGCATAGAGTACCGGTTACGATAACCTCATATAAAGACCCGAGGTTTACTACCGCTTTTTGGAAAAGCTTATAAAGTGCTTTAGGTATAAAGCTTTAGTATAATACAGCATATCATCTTCAGACGGATGGCCAGTTTGAGAAGACCATTCAGACCCTCGAGAACATGCTAAGAGCTTGTGTACTGGACTTTTAAAGGAAGTTGAGAAGATCAACTACATCTAGTGGAATTTGCCTACAACAACAGTTATCAGCAGAGCATCAAGATAGCTCCATTTGAAGCGTTGTATGGCAAAGTGTGTAGAACACCAGTGTGTTAATAAGAAGTTGGGGAAAGAAATATTACAGGCCCAGAGTCGGTCCAGCAGTCAGTAGAAGTCGTGGCATTAATCAGAGACAAATTAAAGACCGCTCAGAGCAGACAAAAGAGTTATATAGATAAGCGCCGAAGATCATTGGAATTCCAAGTTGGTGATCACATTTTTCTAAAGGTGTCACCAATGAGGGGAACTTTGCGCTTTGATAAGAAATGCAAACTGAGTTTGAGGTACGTAGGTTTGTTTGAGATTCTTGAGAGAATCAGGACCTTAGTGTATCGTCTTATGTTGCCACCAAAATTGGCGCAAGTGCATGACGTCTTTCACGTGTTGATGTTAAGGAAGTATGAGTCTGACCCGACCCACATACTCAATTTTGAAGAATTGGACGGGGATAACTGTGTGTCATACGTTGAAAGCCCGGTTCAGATAGTGGATCGAAAAGAACAAGTTCTGCATACAAAGACCATCCCATTGGTCCAAGTAGTCTGGCAACACTACGGTACTGAAGGAGCGACATGGTAGACTAAAGAGTCGATGAGACAATTGTACCCACACCTTTTTGATGAAGTTTTGTAATGGTTTAAATTTCAAGAACGAAATTTTTATAAAGGGGGAAGAGTTATGATATCCCATATTTTCAGTATTATTTTCTATGGAATAAATCGGGCATTTCATCGATGCACCTATAGGGTTGTTCTCATAGCTGATCACTCTCAAGATAACTAGACTATTTAGGAAAGCCATTAAGGAATTTTAATACAATAAACTTAAGAATTCGACCAAGAATCGACTTCTCGACCGTGCTCATCTTTAGAGGCCATTACGGCATAGTAAAAATTCGATTTGAGATCAGAGATAGGTCAGTTCAACTGAGATGTATGGCTAATCATGGGTGACACCATTAAATTGAAAAATTCTCATTGACCGGCACTAGACTAATTCTTCTATCATTTTGGTACCCTGTGTCCGTATTTGAATCATTGAGATTTTCATGATAACCGAGAATCGCCAATATGTCGAGTGGGTTCATTATGGCTCGAAGAAAATCGACCACGGGTCATTTGTACTAAAAGTTTCTGAAAACTACCCAATAGACTAAGTCACGCTAAAAATGTACCGGAGTGAAATTAACCGTGAATTTGAACTCGATTTCAGAAATTGAAAGTTCTATCACGTCACAATCTATTTTAGGAACGTCGACTCATCCTTTGAAAGTTTTTCGGAGATTCCAAGGTTTTACGGAAAATCGATTCAGACATTGCGGAAAAATAACGGAAATTCGGATGGACTTATTTGAAGGAAATTTGAACTTCCAAGCCGGGCTATATGCTGATGGGAACTTGTAGAAATTGTACGGATTTTTTCTTCGGCAAAATTGAGCCTTGATTTGGAGATTTGAGTGAGGAATTGAAGTTAATTGGGTAAAATTCGGAATGAGGCATGGGGCAGCAACTTTGGCTTCAAAAATTGAATAATTGGTGGTTTATTTTGTGGATTATAAAGCTGGAAAGTATTGGGGAACAAGTAGTTAATTGAATGGATAACTATTCTTGACTTTAAGCCCTCCAACTTGCCGTGCACACCGTTGCCAACTTCATCTTTATCGGCCTCTGTTTTGTTTTTCATTTCCTCTCCCGGTTGCTGCTTCACTTTCATTTGTTTCTCATGGCCTGCAGCACCCACCAAATCCATTTCCCTTGCTTCCCTCTCTCTGCCACTTGCCCATTTGTCCCTCACCCTCCAATGACGCCCACCTTGTTGACCCCAGCTTCCTTGCTGGCGAAGCCCTCTTGTTGACCATCTCCACGCATCTTCATCTCTCCGTTTCGCTTCTTGGCTGCCGCGCGTCCTTCCCCCTGCCAGCCTTCCACCATCCCTCGTGTCTTCATCTCCACGAAGACAACCCAAGCATCTCATACGGTCGGCCATCATCTCCAAGTCAGCGTCGCCAAGAACCTCCCAGCAATGACCGAAATTTCGATCTCCACCGAAGCCCATCTCCAGTCGCAAACTTCAGCTCAATTGAAGTTGTGGGCTTTAGCTGCAACAACCCAGCAATTTGAGGCCTAAGAGACCAGTGAAGCCCATCTTCAACAACCCACTTTCGGTTGAATTGAAGCCCTGCAGTAGCCCAAGTTCTCAGCCCAGTTCAATCCATTAAAGCTAGTGAAGCAGGCCCAAACCGCAACTCAACTCAAGCCCAGACCAGCCCAATTTTGAAGCCCGCTTCAAGCCCAATCCAATTCAGTAACAAATCTCAATTTGGGCTAAGATTTGTTTGGCCAACTTTAAGCTCGGTCCAAGTTCGCCGACGTCGCTGAAAATTTGGATTTCGACCGCTGTCACGTTGCCATCGCGGTGTTCCGGTCTTCGCTTTGCACAAGTGAGTTTTGCTCACTAAACCTTGCTTAGTATGCTAATGATGTTTATGGGTTAATTAGAATTAATTAAGTGCAATTATGTGGATATATTAAATTAGAATAATTAAATTAGAGACTTATTAATGCATGTTAGGCAAATGGTTATTGTAGTTAGCAAAGAAATAGGTCCTAGTATTTATCGAACGAATCTCAAAAAAATTTCAAATCCATTTCGGTGTCCAATTAGGCATTACGGGCATAAATTGGATTTATTGCATTTATTTAATAATTTTCAAAATTATTTAAATTATTTATTTATTTTCCGAAAATTAAGTTGGGATAGCCAACGACCGAAATTTTATGCTGATTATCGTGGTGCCGTCTGTTTATTTATTTGAGTGCTAAATCGTGTTGAATTGATTTAATTCTAATTTTAGGATTTTATTCCTAAATTAATCAACTTTGGTAATTGATTGGAAAATAACTGGGCATCGATTTACAGTGCCAAAAATATGTAATGGGTTGTTGAAACTGGTGAGATATTCGTAAAGATGAAATTATTATATTTTGGCTAAGGCCGACCGTGTACATATACACAGCTGTTTTTCTCAGATATAATAAAAATGAGAAGTTGACTATATGTCTGAATTGGTATACTATATTGGCCTGAGAGCCTTATCTATGAGCTTTAGGCAAGCAATTTATTATCAGCTTTGGACGAGCATATAAATAGTATACCATAGTATCAACTTTAGGCGAGCATATATATTATCAACTTTGAATGAGCATATATATTATCAACTTTAGGTGAGCATATATAGTATACTAGGATGGCCTGGGGGTCCTAATCAATTAGCTTTGGGCGGGCATATATACATTATACTATATTATCAGTTTTGGGCGAGCTATACTATCTATTTATCAACTTAACAGTGAGCAATCATAATATGAACAGACTTTATAGATAGTATGAGATGAGCCGACCAAGAAAGGGTCGAGATGACATGTAATCGACTAGGTCGATTGATCAATGATTTGATTTGATGTTATAAATTGATTGATTGATGTGATATAAGGCATTTGTAAATAACTTTGATTTGCAGGATGGAACTGAGGCTAAGGTAAGTCCTCTGACTTGTGTTGTGCTTAGGTAACCTTTAGGGCATATTGGCTTCCTAATCAAGTTTTAAGGAGTAGAACTTGCTGAAATGTTGTCTCACTTATTATTGTATAACCATTGTCAAGCCCCTAATTGAAAGCAGTGGGGAACCCGAGGCCCGAAGTTCTGAAGGTGAAGCCCAGAGAATCAACAAGCATGTCTGACTAGTTAGTCCTATGACATTTCTCTTTTGTTGAAAGCCGATTCCTTTTTGTAGGCTTCTGTGTATAAACCTGTGTGTTTATAAAAATGTCTTTTGTAAAAAATTGGTAATACTTTCCTATCCCATTATTTTATTGTATGGAGATTTCATATGCTTCCGCATGCGTATATTAAATAAATGGGTCGGCGATGCGTCATGAGACGTCACTTTTAAATCGGCCAAAGGTGAGGGATGGGCGCATGCCCAAGGATTGAGGCGTGACAGGTAGTTGAAACTTACTCAAATTTCTTGGAATCTCGATGTTCAGTTCACCAAAAATCTTCGTGATCAGAGAACCATAGGACAATTTCCCCTTTTTCTTCAAAACATTTCTATAGATGTGTAGTGGAACAAGATGAGCTATAGAAAAAGAGTGACCGTTCAAGATTGTCCACATCAATTTTGCTTTATAATGAGAAACGTCAATTGTGAAAGATCCATTTGGTCTCAAACTATTGATAATAATCTTGTGAAGAACAATTGCTCTCAAAGGAAACAATTTATGGGAAACATGGGACTTGTCATCTTTGATAAAATTAGAGATTCCCGAGAATTGTCTATAGGCAATATTAGGATCAACATCTATAGCTTTCGATTATGAATACTTAACCCCCAAAATTTTCATCAATTCCCATGCTTGGATTAGATATGATTTATCAAATACTGTGAACTCAATAGTTTATGTGGAGTAAAATGAAAGTGTTGATTAGAAATATGTAGCCAAGGCAGGGAATGTAAGATACTTAGAAACACAAAGATTAGTCATAAGTCAATCATCAAAAAAGTTGCTTAAGATAAATACCAGTAGACTCGAAAGAGTCAAAACCGACAGTCCTCTGTTTGACTACTCCTCTGTTTATCAAAGATCCGAAGTATTACTGATGATCTTTAGATTTAAACAGTTTGTATATACAATTTGAATCGATCATATATCCAATGATTTTCTTTCTGAAACTAGCATATAGTTTTTCAACGTTATCACCTCTTCGCACATCATCCCCAGTCCTTTTCTTGCTAATAAACATTTCGGCCACTTACTCCTTCCCTTTTCTAGATCTAGCAATACTCAAATCACCAGCACTAGTGGGAAGCATGCTTATGATGGGACTAACGAACATTAACTCTAATTTCTTTTCACCATCAAAACCATACTTAGCCAACAACTAAGAAATTACATCATCGCTATCTCTTAATGTGGCATCCCAAAATTTCATGGCAATTTCTAGAGGCATTACGACATATGGAAAAGTGAATGGTTGTGGCGTTGAAGTATGTTGTGGCCACTAGACCGAAGAATTGTAATAGATTAAAGCCGAACACTTTAATGGAAAGATATCTTATGTTCTTGGGTTATCAAAGTTGGTGCTATAGGATAATTTGATAATGAGAATTTTGTTCTTGGCTATGCACCTTATGGATTTGATTTTTATGGATTAATGTTGCAAGTTTTTGGCCATATTATTTTGTAATTAGGTATTTATTTAAGTGGAAAATAATAGTGGATTATTAAAGGAGGGAGTGGGCTGATTTTTGGACCAAACCAGCCCACAATCCCCCACCCTTCGACTGGCGAAGGCCCGGCCCAAAAGGCCTAATGGGCCGTCGACCAAGGCTGGCTCAAGCCCAACCGGATGAAGCCACCTTATTGCATGAAGAATGGCAAGTGGCGTGAGGGGTCTTCCAAGTGTCACATTGCATGCAAAGCTAATGATGGTTAATCATTGAGGGGAAGAAATTAGTGAAGGGAAGGGGCGGACTAGGAGGAGCAACTGAGAGAGAGAGAGTGACCATCCGAGAGAGGGAGAGCGAGCGTGCAAGAGAAGAAGGGGAAGAGGGAGGCCGTTCGCTACCGTTCGTCACCGTCGAGTCCTGCCTTGCCCCGCCGTCTTTGCATGTTGTGTTGTGCTCAGATTAGAGGCAAGTAAAGTCCATCAATCTACCATTTGCTTGCTGTGATGTGTGTGTAGAAAATGGTAAATTTCGGATGTGGATGAAGTGTGAAATCTCGAAGCTACAAGAGTTGTGTTCTAGCCTGGTGTTCTGTTTCTGGAAAAACAGTCCGACCTTTGATGATTTCGTGAGTTGCATGCGATGTTCTAGTGGGAATTTGACTTCGACTTCTTGAAAAAAGTTGTAAAGGAATTATTGAAGAGTAACATATCAAAATTTCAGAAGAAATGAACAAGTATAGACCAGTGAAACTATTTTTCTTTGAAGAAGTTAGATTTGGAAATCGTATTGCTGACCTAGTGTGATTCTGTGAATTTTATAAAATTTTGCGGTTGAAATTTGATCTTGTGTTCTGAATGAAAGTTGAAGATGACATGTTGAGAAGTAACATACTAAAATTTTAGAGGAAAAGGATGAGTTTAGGTTGGTGAAACGATTTTATCCGAAACGGTTAGATCTGGAATTTGATGTCGAGGGTTATGGATAGTTATGGTTATTATAGTTTTTAATATATCACAAATATGATTTTGAGTTCTTCATGAAATATTTAATTCTAAATTTTTTCTATAACATATAAAATTTCAGAATTTTTGGAGTTGATTTAGGATTTTTACAGAATTTGTGAATGAAACTGTGTATAGCAATATTTCGAAATTATAAAGACTGTGATGTGTGGACTGTACCGAATTGTATGATATTCTTTTGATGTGGTGCTCTTCGCAGAATATTTTCCTCTAGATCTTGTATATAACATGTCAAATTTTTAGAATTTATTAAGGCTCTTTACTAATTTTTCAAGAATTATGACCAAAGGAGTGCAATCTGTTTTTATCCGAAATTTTGCTGTATTTTCAAAAATAAATTAAATTGCTCCATGTGATATAATGTCTTAAGTGGTTGATTATGCTGCATAAGTGGTGACATATGGTATGTTATATGACATCAAAAGCTGGTTGAGACCTTTGATATTGTTGCATCAAATGCCATGTTGAAATAGAGATACATGTGTGAATATAAATTATGATAATGATGATACCGTCGGAGGTGTGAGCCGACGATGTCCCAGAAGTGTTAGGATGCCTGGAGGTGTGTGCCGGAAGCCCTAGAGGTGTGTGCCAGGGGGATACCTCATGATGCCAGTTGGGGTACAAGATGCCCGGAGGTGTGTGTCGAATGCCTGGAGGTGTGTGCCGGAGGCTCCTTGAGATGCCAGGTTGGATGCAAGTGATAAATTGTGGGATGAAAACATTGGTCCATGGGAAGAAAAATGATGTGATTTAATTGAAAGATAAAGATCGAGAATTGAATCATGCGCATGGATGTGTGCATTTGGCATGGGATGAACCTCACGAGAATGCAAGCATGGAGTGCATGGTGGTATATGCACATTGCATGGTGATATATGCTTGGCTGCTTGATGATACATGTATAAGTGCATGGTTGTATATGCACGTTGCATGGTGATATATGCATGGTTGCTTGATGATATAAGTACAAGTGCATGGTGATTTATGCATGTTGTATGGTGATATATGCATGGCTGTAAGGTGAGGTATGCTTGAATGCATGAATGATATGTGTTTTATTTATGATACATTGATTGTTCTGTTTGACGCATTGTGTAGTTTGGTGGATCTTTACTGTTGAGTGGTTATACTCACCCCTTTGGGGATTAATATTTCATATTAGAAAGATGCCTTTGTCACCAATCGTGCGTGGTACCTTCTATGGCATACCTATTGACGTTGATGTGGAGTGCATGGAGCATTCCTGTATTAGTGTACCTGGTCTGGTGTATGTCCGAGTCCATGCCTCGGTGATGTACGACATGGGTTTTGCTGATGGCCCTGTTATCCAAGAGTTTTTGTCTGTTCACATTCGACGCAATGGGGTGATGCTAGGGATGTTGCTACCGCCGCCGCCCGATGCACCGGGTTGGGTGTGATGGCACGTATGACTAGTGGGAGCTGACACTTTTTGGGATAGCCGACACTTGTTGATGGAGGGGTGTACATGTTTGATGTAGGGTCGAGTTCTCTTTTGAGTTATAGCCAAGTATAATTAAAAATCTTGGCATTTTGTTGTACCGACCCGAGATGTCCATTGTGAAAATGTAAATAAAAGTGACTCGGCTTTATCTTTTCATTCGGTGTGTAGTTGGTGTGCATTGCATTATTGTTATTGGAGTAAGGGATGGTGAGACTCGTTTATAGTTCCATTGATGAGCTGCGCCGGGACCTTTACAAAAAATAAAAAGGGGAGAAGAATTTTATTGATCAACCCCTATGAACTATGGTTCCACTTTAATTAAAAAGTTATTAGACTGGTATGTAGTAGGATAAGTGATAAGTACCTGTGGTGACCCTAACGAATCGAGGAGCGTGCCGAGGGGGTGCCACACTTAAGGCCTTAAGAGTAGTAATCGTCAATCTTAATTGAGACTAGTGTGAAGAAGTTTTCTTGTCAAATGTACCTTAAATGTTGTTAGAAGAATTAGACAGGTCGAAGAATTCAAGGCTTCCTTGAACTATGGACTATAATCCCGCAATGCGATTCAATCACTGTGAACCAAAAGGTCTATGCTTCGACTTTCGAGCAGTTTTTGGGGCCATGGTTTGGAAAAAGAAGAAAAGTTTTGAACTTTTGGCAAAAGAGAACTATGGGAAGGGTTTTTTTGCAGAGATGGTTCTCGGGTGTTCGAAGAAGAACGAAGAAGAAGAAAGAAATGTCTTTTTTTTTTAAGGGATATGAACCATCGTGACTGAAAGTGTTTAAAGATTATTCGATTTTTGAGGGAAAATAAAGAAAATTTGTTAAACGGTTTTGGAAAGAATAAATTAAATAATATTTAAGACAAAAGAATATATTATGCAATAAATTAAATAAGGAGAAGATAAATCATACCTGACGTGCTTCCAAAAATATTCTTACCGCCAAAATATTTGAAAATGCAAAGTTGATATGCTCATCATCATCTAATGTATCCGTCTTTAGACAATTGGAACAAATGGATTAATAATGCCAAGTCTATGTTGAATAAAATCAAACAGCCTCTTTGTCAAGAGATTTTTTAAAAATGTCAACCAACTAATTTTGAGAATCAACAAACTGAATGTTTAATTCATCGTTATTGACATGATCATGTATGAAATGGTGCTTGATTTCTATATGCTTGGCCCTGGAGTGTAAGATTGGAATCTTTGTTAGGTTGATGGACTAGTATTGTCACATTTGATGGTTGTATTCGAGTCCTTTACTCTATAGTCCTTTAGTTGTTGCTTCATCTAAAGGATTTGGATGCAGCAACTGCCAAATGCAACATACTCAACTTTAGTGGTTGATAGAGCAACCATTAATTGCTTTTTGGAGAACTAAGACATAAGCATGTTGCCCAACAACTGACAAGTTCCAGCTATATTTTTCTTGTCTATCTTATATCCTGCAAGATCAACATCGGAATACATAGACAACACAAACTATGATCCCTTAGGATACCAAAGTCCTAGAGAAAGGTAAATGTTAATATACTTGATAATCCTTTTTTTACTGTAAAAAGATAGGACTCCCTAGGGCCTGATTGAAATATAGCGCAGATGCATAAACTAAAAAGGATATTATGTCTTGATAAGGTGAGATAAAGTAGGGAGCCAATCATACTTATGTATAGCTTCTGATCAACTTTCTTGCCATTTTCATCTTTGTTGAGTTTTGAAGAGGAAGACATGAGAGTTTCCATTTTCTTCGAATTTTTCATGTGAAATTTCTTCACGAACTCTTTGTCATATTTTTCTTGGAAAACGAACGTTCATTCTTTTGTTTGCTTGATTTGCAATCCAAGGAAAAAATTTAATTCTCCCAACATGCTCATCTCAAACTCGTCCTGCATTAACTTAGCAAAATTCTTGTAGAGATTTTCATTGGGAGATCCAAATATAATATCTTCAACATAAATTTGCAATAATAAAATTTTCTTACCTTCTTTCCTAATAAATAAAGTAGTATTAACATTACATTTCTCAAAACCATTATGAATGAGGAAAGTTGTTAACCTTTCATACCAAGCACAAAGGGCTTGCTTTAGTCCATACTGGGCCTTCTTTAGCTTGTAGACGTGATCAAGTTTTTTTTATTCCTCAAAACCTAAAGGTTGTTCTACGAACACTTTTTTTTTTTCTTTTTATGTATCCATTCAAGAAGGCACTCTTCATGTCCATCTAGAAAAGTCCGAAACCATGAAAATACACATAAGCAAGTAAAAGTCTAATCACCTTTAACCTTACTACCAGCGCATTAGTTTCACCATAGTAAATTCATTTTTCTTGTGAATAGCCTTTGGCGACCAATCTTGCTTTGTTTCTCGCGACTTTTCCTTGATCATTGAGCTTGTTCGTGTACACCCATTTTGTTCCTATCACAAGATGGTCCTTTGGTCTAAGAACTAATTCCCACACTTCGTTTATTTGGAATTGTTGGAGTTCCTCCAGAATTACTTGAATTTAATTTTCATCTAATAGGGTTTCCTTAGTACTTCTTAGTTCAATCTCTAAAATGAGTGCCAAAGTAGTGATGGCATCTTTTAGTGTTGATCTCATTCTAATATTGTCATCAACGTTTTTAATAATTAGATTTGGATGGCTTGACTTGTGTTTCCAGTTTTTATTGAATCCGTTGTCAGATGTTGTATGCTTCTCACTATTATGCTTATCAGAACTTTCTTGTTGCTATGGCTGTTTATCTAATTTTGATTCCTTAATTTATTATTTTGCTTGAATTGCATCAGATGGCTACTCTACTTGATCGAGTCTTCATGAATTTGAGGATTTTCATCAAACTTCATGTTGATGGACTCCTCTATTGTGCTAGACTCTAAAAGGCTTGCTCATAGTTGAGTTTCCCAGAAATAACTTCATTTGATATTTCATCAAACTTACCACACCAGTCATTAGCTTTTCTTAAAATAAAGCTTCTACAGCCAAAAACTCATAAATATGAAATGATTGGTTTCCTATCTTGGAAAATCTCATAGGGGTGTTTTCAAAAGAGGGTTTAAGGAAAACTCGATTTATGATGTAACATACTATTGAAATGGCTTTAACCCAAAAATGCGATGCAATTTTACTTTTTATAAGAAGAGTCTTGCCATTTCTTGCAAGACCCTGTTTTTCCTCTCTACTACACCGTTCTGTTCAAGTGTATATGGAGTCGAAAAACTATTGCTCAAAATTGCTTTCTTCACAAAAGTTTTGAAAACTTTGATTTTTTAACTCACCCCCATGATCAGTTTTAATAGAAGAAATGGAATAACACTTTTCATTTTGAATCTTTTTGGCAAATTTTGAAAGATGAGAAAATGCTTCTTGCTTGTGCGCAAGGAAGAAAACCCACATGTACCTTGTATAATCATCAACTATTTCCAATTAGTACATTTTACCTCCTAAACTTTGTGTTCTTGCAGATCAAAAGATGTCCACATGAAGAAGCTTTGTAGCTCTGTTAGTACTGACATAATTGATAGGTTTGAAAGAACTTATTACGTATTTACCTAGGGCACAAATTGAGCAGACTTTAAGTCTATCAAACTTTAGATTTGGCAATCTCCATACCAATTTCTTTGGGGAAAGCTTTGAAATTTGCTTGGTGCTTATGTGTCCAAGCTTCTTATGCCAAATGTCTGATTTGTCCTTAATAGAGATTAGACACTAAATGTCCTCAGCTGTTATATCCAATAGGTGGATATTTTCGTGTGTTCTTCCGATAAACAACTACTTCAGATCTTTGCTTATGCTTGAGGATTTGTCTTATTCAAAGTGGATCTTGTACCCAGTGTCACATAATTGGCTAGTACTTATGAAATTGTAGTTTAGCCTTCGATAAGAGATACATCTCATATGGCAACCCTCGACACGGCCCCCAATCCGCTAGGGTCGCCACAGTTCGCTTACCTTTCACTTGTCCTAATAACATATCACTCTGATACCATTTGAATTGTAGTGGGTCCATAAATCCTAGGGATTTGTATTTATCTCAATCGGTCCCAGTATAGTTCATATAACGGAAGCATACTTGATATCTCCCTAACCTGTACTCATACTAAATAATACAATGCAATGCACACCAACTACACTTTTCATATATATAGAAGCTAATGCCGAACCACTTTTATTTACATACTTTGATGGACATCACAAGTTGGTACAACAAAAGGCCAAGGCTTTAACTAAGCTCAGCTATAACCCAAAAGAACCCGACTCTACATTAGACATGTACATCAATCCATCATCTAGTGTCGGCTATCCAAAAAGTGCCAACCTCTACTAGTCACGCGCTCTAATCACACCTAACTCGATGCATCGGCCGGTGGCAGCGGCAACATCCTCATCATCCTCCCATCATGACGAACATGGACGGACAAGAACTCCTGGACTACAGGGCCATCAGGTAGACCCACATCATACATCACCAAAACACAAACACGGATAAACACCAGACCATGAACACCAACACAAGGGTGCTCCGAGCACTCGACCTCAACATTAGACGGTAAGCCATAAAATGTACCATTCGTGACTGGTGACAGAAGCATCTCTCAATCTAAAATGTTAGTCCCTAAAAGGGGTGAGTACAACCACTCGGCAGTAAAGATCCATCAAACTACATAATGCAACAGGCAAGACAACCACAATTCCGTGTGAAATACACATATCATCCATATAATCATGCTTGTATTTTCATGCCATATACACATACATGTGCATGATTCATATCATCCATACAATCATGTCTATATCCCCATGAGAACCATTCAATATCTTCATGATCACATTCTAAATGCCACATAATATCAACTCAATTTCATAAGCAATTATATCCCATGCCATATGCACACACACATGCGCATGATTCAATTCCCATTTTAAATTTTCAAAAGGATCTCATTTTTCTTTTAGGGACTAGTGTTTGCATCCCTCATATATCGCTTGCACCCAACCTGGCATCGCGAGGAACCTCCGGCACACACCTCCGAGCATCCGGCACACACCTCCGGGCATCTAGCACACACACTCCAGGCATCCCGACACTCCTGGGGCATCATCGACTCACACCTCCGACGGTATTATTATCATCACGATGCATATTCACATATATATCTCATTTTCAATTAAGCATTTGATGCAATAATGTCAGAGGTTTAAACCAGCCTTTTTGATGTCATATGATATGCCAAATGTTACCATATATGCAGTACAAATAACACCCAAGATATCACATTTCATAAAGCAGTTCATTTGTTCTTGAAAATGAAGCAAATTTTTGGATAAAGCAAAATGCACTCCCTTAATTAAAATTCTGGAAAAATTAGTAAACGATCTCAATTGTTGACACCTAAATTTTGGTGACCCGTTTAGTCATTTATTGCATTAAAAAATTAGGAGTTAATTTTATCCCTAAAAATATAGTTAATTGCATAGCATATAGTTTTAGGTGCATTTATCTTTAATTTGCATTTACATTGGGCCGGTGACGAATGGGTTCGAATTGATGCTTCATAAACTTTAATTTGATAAGTTGGGCTTAGCCCACGAAAGGAGTAAATCGGCCTAAGCCCATATCCTCGGGGAGATTTTACGAATTTATCTAACAAATATTGTGTTCCAAAAACAAAATATTGCGTTTGGGAAAGTAAATATTGCGTTTGAAAAAAGAAATCCTCGTGGATATTGATTTGGAAAAATTAAAGCCCTAATCCATGACCTATAAATAGGTAAACGTGCCTAGGGTTTTGGGGGGGGCCACACAATTGATACATACGGCCACATTGGGGTCTCTCTCGAGGGTTTGGCTTTCAAATGAGAAAAAAAAAAGCTTTCGATGTGTTTCCTAGGAAAAAGGAAAAGACAAAAAAAAAAAGAATGAGAGAGTGACGTGAGAGAAGCATGTGCAGAAAAAGGAAAAAAGAAGAAAAAAGAAAAGGGAGAGTACTGTTCATCGTCTCCTTCATGCAACCACCACCGCGACCCGCCTGCTGCACCATGACTCTGTCCGACCTGTCCACCGACAGATTCAAGCGCCCCTACTCACCTTCGCCCGACGCCACTGGAGACCACACCGCCCCTGCTCCGCCTGTGAAGTCACCACTGCTGCCGAGCCGAGATCCAGATGCCAGAGCTCCTCACCGCAGTCGCCCGAGTCCTTCGCCCGGCCGGTGACACTAGTTCGTGCCGATCCACGACCCGGTCGCCCTCGCTCTGCCTCCACCATCGCTGATTTGCAGCCCCCCGGCTCCCCGAAGCTCACGCCACCTCTACCTCCTCGTTCGCTGCTCACAACCCTCGACGGTAGCCAATCCTGATCTGATTCCCTCGCTATGCCGTCCCGACGCCGTTACTCCAGATCTGCCCACCTCTGCGTAGATCTGCCTCACTGGAACGCGATGAAGCCCCAGCTCTGCCCGCAACACCTCTCGCTGGTTTCGCTGTACCACCCCAACACCGCCTCCGCTTCGCCTCTACCTCGAGCAAACCCGCGACGCCCCCTGCTGCTTCGCCGCCGTCGCACCGCTCCTGGTGCCCTCGCTTAAGCCCTAAACCAGCGGCCAAGATTTTTTTCTTTTTAAAAAAAAGAAAAAAAAAGTAAATTAGGTAGTTTTGCTTTACATTATTAGGCTAGTTTAGGTTTTTCTTTATTTTTTTGTTATTATCTCTTTATATGTTTTTTTTTCTTTGGTTGAAATATTTATCTATGCATAATGGGAAATCTCAATGTGTCACCAAATTCGCAACCACGCTGTGGTTTTTTTTATTTCATCTATAAGGCTTTAGATGAAATAATTAATCAAGTGAGAATAAAATTGATATTTTGATCTTTAAGGCTTAAAATCAATTTATCGCTTTTACTATCGAAATATTATCCCGATTGCTAATTTTCAAAAAATTAAAAAAATCAAAAATCAAATCAATTAATTTAGGTTGCTAGTTTTTTTTTTTTTTAAACTTGAATTGCATGTTAATTATTTGGCAATTATTAATTTCCAAAATTAATGAAAAAACAACAAAAAATCATCATGCATATGTCATGTAGAATTAGGGCATATTTTGTATGCCATTGCATATTAAGGTTAAATTGCACTTAGTTTAATTTTAGATAATATTTTTTTCTTAATTTATTATAAGTTTATGTATTTTTTTAAGATATATTGCATTTTAGGATTACTTAGGTTAAGATAATATTTTAGTTTAAATTAGTATATGGCTCAACCTAATTCCTAATATAAATTAAATAGGATCTTAATCTAGTTAGGTAATTTTCACATTTCACCAAATTTCGAATTTCATGAAGAGTACAGAAAATGTCATAGGTTAAATTAGTTTTATTATTTAGGATAAAATGCATTCTTTTAGGAAAAATAAAAATGTCATATGCACGTCATTAGCGTTAGATTCACTGAAATGCATGACATTTAGTATTTTTGCTAGGCTCATTTAATTAGAAATTACATGTCATTAAAATTAGGCCATTTAGTTAATATTGCATTGCATATTGCATGATTTTCATTACGTGAAAACAAAAAAAAAAAAAAAAAAGAAAATTACGTGTTAATTAGAAACCATATCTAGGGTTGTTGATGTGGATTTTAATTTAACATTGCAGATGCTTTTGTTGCTTTGAGGTAAGTTTTTGCAATTTATTTATTGTTTATCTAGGTGTTAAATTGGTGGATTGCCCACCCGCATGATCACCTCACATGTTAGGGAAATAAATTTAAAATTAATCCAAGCTGCTTGCCAAATATTTTTCAAAATAAAAAGAAAGGTACCGAAAGGGTATTAGAGGAATATAGTGTAACCAAGTCCCCGTACCCATAATCTTTGATTCGTAGGAGTAAAGTAAAACTCCCGTTACTTTACTTGGGTTTCTAATCGACCCACCAAAAATAGATTAGTGGCGACTCCTAGATAAAATCCATTTGCATGTTAAAAACTTGAACATTAAGTCGTGAATTGGTATGGGCTTGGGAGAGTTCAAGCTAAGTCAAGGCTTAGCAATCCATTAGCCAAACCCTAGGCAGTGCACCTAAAAATTTGGCCGTGACAGCTTGGCGACTCTGCTGGGGACTTGTGTTAAAACACTTAGTGGACTTAGGCCAATTTTCTTTTTTGAAAAAATGTTTTTGTTTGGTAGCGAGGATCCTAGGTACGTCCCTAACATTTAAGGTGTTAAATGTTTTTGCAGATGGAGATATAAGGGGAGTAATTTTTGCTAACCCTTGTCTTGCAGGTTGGAGTTGGGGATGAATGTTTTAAATTCAAGTTATTGAAGTGTTGCTTGATTTAAATTGTTGTGCATGCCTTGCATTTAACACTACATTATTGCACACACAACCTGCCACCGGACCTGGACCGCACTAAGATATTTAGGATGGTATTGAGTTGGATATGACTTCGACCGCGAGGTCGTGTAGTAGAGGTTGCCCAACTTAATCCCAGAAGTTTTTCTTGGTGTCAAGAATGTTTACCTTTGCTTGTGAGGCTGCGTCACATTGGGGTATCATTCTTGACTGAGCCGGAGTTAGGAGGACTTGGCTTAGTATGTGTGGCTGCAGCTAGTCATCCCACCCTCCTAACTTCACTTTGCTAAGCCTGTCTATAATAGAAATCGAGCCTCACATCCCATGTGCATGTCTATGTAATTGCTGTCAATTTTTCTTGGTGAAGTAAGTCTTCTTTCCCTATACCATGCAATTTATTTTGTCATGCTTTTGGTCCGTCCATGACAATCTAGAATAGTCATTTGATCTAATTCCTTTGTTAATCAGAAATGAAATGGGAAATTGCCATGCAATGAACCATTTGAAAAAAAAAAAAAACTTTTGAGAGTTTGTTTTCAGTTCATGTCTAGGAAATTTGATCTTACTATGGTGTTTATTTTTCTACCTCTCTTTAGGAAATTCCCTTCTTATAAGAACTTTTCATGAAAAATGAAAAAAAAAAAAAGTTGATAGATCATTGTCATGGATTGATTCGTTATTTGCACCTCATACTTATGCATTTTCATTCATTTAATTTAGGTGATAACGGATCCTCCACGCTCTCCCATCATTACGCGATCAAGGGCTAAAATGGCCGACCAAAACGAGATGCATGATCACATATCCTCCATGGAAGATCAACTCCAACAGTTAGCCACCTCTATGCAGCTTATAATTGCTCAATTTCAATCCCTTTTGGTGAATCCGAATCCTACACCCGCTCTCCCCGAGATAGTCCAAGTGGGTGATGACGACATGCTCGAGTTGGAAGATGATCGATTGTCAGTTATTGTTAACAAGGTCAAGCTTGATAACGTCCTAAGATGGAGCAAGATGAGCGCTTTGCAAAGCTGGAAGAGAAAGTGAAACAACTGTAGGAGTCACAAAAGTCACTCCTGTTCGACCTTTCAGTTTATGAGAAGGTCAAGATGCCGAAGAAGTTTAAAATACCAGACTTTGAGAAATACGATGGTACTTCCTGCCCAAAAAATCATTTGCAGATGTACCACGTACGCATGGCCCAATATGTCAAGATCGAGCTCCTCATGATTAATCATTCCATGCGAGTTTGACTGGGCTCGCGCTGAGTTGGTATGTCATGAAGAATGTGAACCTTCTCGACACCTAGAATGAAGTAGCCGACGCGTTTCTCAAGCAGTACAAGTTCAACATGGACATTGCACCTTCTCGAGAAGATCTTGAGAGAATGGAGAAGAAGAGGAGTGAATCATTTAAGGAGTACGCCGTGAGATGGCGAAATTTGGCAGCTCAAATCACTCCTGAGCTTACTGACAAGGAGTTGATGAAGTTGTTCATCAAGACTCTTCCGTCTGAGTTCCGTAACCGGATGGCTAGCACATATGTCGAAAACTTCAACCAACTTATTCTTGTGGGAGAGAGAACAAATTGAGATGGGGATAAGAGAAGGGTGGTTTACTGAGCCATCTAACAAGAGATTTTCTACTAAGAAGGAGAAGGACCTTGAAGCTGAGATTAATATGGCCTATGCTCAACCGAATTGTGATACATCCAATCGCACTCTGGTAATTAAGATTTCTACTAAGCAACAAGGTGGAGGACATTAGTTCTCGGGTTGACGACGTAATGGTAGGAGGCAGTTTACACCTCTTCCTGGACTCTTATCCAAAGTTTTGCTTGTCCTCCAAAAGAAGTGATTACTCTCTACTGAGCCGAAGTGACCAAATCTCGAGCATTATCCTGCATATAATCTCTTCAAAAAGTGTGACTATCACATGGGAGAGGTTGGTCACTTCACTGATGATTGCTATGTTTTGAAGCATAAGATCAAAGACCTCTTGGATACAAAGGCATTCTCTTTCAGCAGTAATCAGAAAAATCCTCCGCCCAACCATGATGGAGGCGCAGACGTTGTCGCAGAGTGAAGAAGTTCTTATCTTCTAGGACTTCAAGTTTTTTAGGATTTCCTGCTTTTTGAGATTTAAATTATTGCTTTTGTTTCTAGGGTTTGCTTGTTTGCATTTTCCATTCCAATAATGTAATTCATTTGATTATATTCAATGAAATTACAAATTTATTTCCAATTTTGAGGACATGATAGGGTACACCAAACCAGCCTAGTGACGATATCCAACAATGAAAAGAAAATGTAATCCAAGGAGAATTATGAGGATTGGGCTTCTTCATGCTTCCTCATAAAAAATCCTTAAAAAAAAATTCAAATTGTTTCCAAAAGCATGCATTAGGTTAGCCCTGTTTAATTTTCTAACTCATTTACTTTATGTTTCAGAGAATTATTTTCTTGGCCTGGGGAGAAAGAATATGAAAAAAGGCACATCAGGGGCAAAAGCAAGAATAGAGCGTCTATCAAATTGAAGATCGTATTTTTAGTTTTGATTAATCAAATAGTGTGTTTGTTCCCTTTCAATAGGGGCAATCCAAGAACACCCATTACTGAGATAGTCCCTTTTGTAGGGAAATTCTCTGAATGAATGTTTAAAACCATTTTATAGTGTAGAAAACTGTTTGACAATTTTTCATGCTTAAAGCTGTTGGGCTCTTTTAAAAAGGGTTTTTGCATGGTAACTCTTATATGTTTTGTCCACCAATTCCACTAAGGAACATCAGGATGGACTAATTTAATTAATGATGTGGAATGGATTAAGCATACTAAATGAGACGAGTTGTAATGATGAAAGGCAAACCCTATCCTATACACAGTCCCCTACTCATACACTTGTGAGATGAGTGTAGGAAGGTTTGTATCCATAAGGTGAAGAGTTCTCTTGCAAAAGATACGACAACCGAAATGATGAGAGGCAATTCATTTCTCTATCCCAAACACTACAGGTGATCCATTGATTAACTTCTTTGAGCCCCATACACTTGTGGAAATTCTTTCAAATTACCCCTGTCAAGAATCACCCCACATCAAGGCAAATCAGAGGTAAGGTGGCATCATGAAAAGAAACTTTCTTGCTTTCACTTCCATTAATCTTCAAGTCGTGCTATTACATTGAATTCATGTGCTAATTTAAGTGCCTTAAGATGACGGAGAGCATTTCTTTCTCTATCCTACATAACCCTTTGCGTAGCCCACTTGAGCTTGTAATTTTTCATTTCTTTAGACCCAGTTGGTGATCATCCCCCACATTGGGGCAAGGCAAAAGACAGATAAAGACCCTTGAAAGTTCGAGTGAAATTCAGAATGTAATTCCTTGATGCATGCACTGTGCGCAAGAATTGAAATCAAAATAGAACTAAGGGGTATGAAAAAGCAGTGTGCCTGGTAAAAGTAAGGCCAATGCCCATGAAAAAAAGTTAAGAAAAAATGCATGAAAACTAGGGGCATGAAAAAGCGGTGTGCTTGGTAAAAGCAAGGCCGATGCCCATAGATGAAAAAAGAGAGAGTCAATATAGGTGACTGTCAATTGCAAGAATTGAATCCTAATAGAACAATACTCAAAGAACTCAAATGCTGAGTTTTTATAATAAATGGGGCACTTCATGAAGACAATCCCCGATGGTGAAAAAGAAAACTGGTGCCAATGCCAAAATGATCATAAGCTCTCACCCTTTACACATATTATGAGTCTGCTGATCCTTTCATTTCTCAACCCATGAACCTAGCCTATGTTATGTCCCTTACAAAGTCTTTTTAGATTATGGCACTTGAATTAACATAGGAGTTCATATGTTTTTAAGCATCGCTCGAAAAAGTGCAAGCAAGATTATTTCTTTCTCATTTTGAAAGGTTCTTGACTTGTAAACCCGAAGATGATTACTGAATTGTTCTTTTAATTGCCTTGACTCAAAGAGTCTCTTTGTTAAGCCGTTGACCAAGCCCGCATATGTTAAAAACCTCTTAGATTGGTAAGGTTGTACAGCTTGCGAAAATACTTAGACACTTGTTGGTATGATAATAGTGAGATGGAGTGATTCTCATAAAATAGCATTCTAAATGAGAGTGAGTGAAAGTCCTTTCTAACTGAAAGTCTCTCATTTAGTATTCTTAAGAAATCCATGTCACGAGTGAAAATTGTCTTGAACAATAAATCTCTCTAGTGGAAATTTGAGTGATACAAAAGTCATTATGCATGAACCATGATTGAATTGATAAAAACTTCAGTGGATTTTGAAGAGTGCATTCCAGAATAACCTTAATTGCTTATTTCTTTGGCGAATGCATTTTTTCTTTAATCATGTCTGATAGGTAATGTTTTCTCAAAGACTTAAGAGCTCCTGACATTCAGGTTCCTTTCAGAATGTCTCATGATACTAGGAGATGAGAAATATTCACGAACATTCAAGGTGCATCATTGATGTTCCAAAAATTTATTTTCTACCAAGAGGTGAGAGGCCTCCACATGATATCTAAGTTCCAGAAGACATATCCTCAAGAATTAGAGATATCACTAGGTAAGTATATCTTTACCCATACTTTAAATACTTGTCATTGTGCAGGTATTCTCTCCCAAGTGCATCAACACTTGACTTGGTCAAGCTGTCCTTTATATTGGCATAGTGTGCTTTTGTAGCCTAGAGTCCCTTATATCGATCCGGCGTGCTTTCGTAGCTCGGTGTCCTTTATATTGACCTAGCATGTTTTCGTAGCCCAGAGTCTATTTCATCGACCCGGCGTGCTTTTGTAGCCCAGCGTTCTTTATATTGACCTAGCGTGCTTTTGTAGCCTAGAGTCCATTTCATCGAGCCGGCGTTCTTTCGTAGTCCAGTGTCCTTTATATTGAATTGGCGTGCTTTTGTAGCCCAGTGTCCTTTATATTGACCTGGCGTGCTTTCGTAGCCCAGAGTCCTTTATATTGATATGGCATGCTTTTGTAGCCTAGAGTCCCTTTTATTAAATCAGCGTGCTTCCGTAGCTCAAAGTTCCTCTTAATCGACACTCGATTGAGTTGTCCCCCAAAGATTTTTCTCCAGATTTAATTTGATTAAGGCGACCGAAGAATGGTTCAGGTCCTAGTTCGATGATCTATGTTGCAATGCTGGGCGACCGAAGAATGGTTCGGATCATAGCCAAGCAAAATCTCCGTTTACATGACTGTAGAATGGTACGGGTCCTGGAAAAGCAATTTCCCCATTCAGGCGACCGTAGAATGGTACGGGTCCTGAAAAAACCAATTTCCGTCAAGGTGACCGTAGAATGGTACGGGTCCTCGACAACATCTATTCCTTATTCAGGTGACCGTAGAATGGTACAGGTCCTGGAAAGTGAATCCCTGTTTAGGCAATCGTAGAATGGTACGGGTCTTAGACAACATCTATTTCCCTATTCAGGCGACCGAAGAATGGTACGAGTCCTAAAAAATGAACCCCCGTTTAGGCGACTGTAGGATGGCATGGGTCCTAGACACAATCAAACATTGTCATACTGGGTGACCATAGAATGGTACGGGTCTTGGGAAAGTAGTCTCTTTACGAAGTCATGTTACTATTCTAGGCGACCGTAGAATGGTACGGATCTTGGACATGTAACACCAACTATCTCGAATTACTTTATCCTCCTTGAAGGTAAGTTATTCTAGGTAGGTTCATTTATCAATAGCATTTCCTTGCATCATTCAATTGCATTTTAAAATGGAATTCATTTTCCAAAAAAAAAAAATCATTTGGTGCATGTGTGTTGTCAAAATTTAGGTCTCAATTTGTTTTTGAAGCCAACCTCTGCGAGCTCACCTTCAAAGATGGGTAGCTATTGACACATAAATTTTGGCGACCTCTTTGGTCATTTATCACATTAAAAATTATGGGTTAATTTTATCCCTGAAAAAATATTAATTGCATAACATATATATGTAGGTGCATTTATTTTTAATTTACATGTTTTGCATTTATTGGACCGGTGATGGGTGGATTTGAATTAGTGGTTCTAAGCTTTAAATTGACAGGCCGGAATAAGCCCATGAAGGGAGCAAATTGGCCCGAGCCCTTTTTTTAAGTAATCGAAAATTATCTCGTGAGAAAATAAGAATTTGAAATTTTCGAAGATATGATGAATTTTTCAAATAGGGAAAATGTGAAAAGTGAATATTGCATTTGGAAAAAAGAATCTTCGTAGATATCAATTTGGGAAAATTAAAACCCTAGTTTGACGCTTATAAATAGAATAGTTGTATAGGGTTTTGGGGGAGGCCACACATTGAATATACGGTCATTGACAGAAAAACATTGAGGGGGGCTTCTCTTCGTCGAAAAAAAACACAAAAAGTCAAGAAGTTAAAAAAAAAAAAGAAGAGTGAAAGGAGTGAAAAGGGTTTCGGTTCTTTAGGGAAAAAAGACCGGCCGATACGGTCTTTGTCCTTTCTGTTGATTTGTTGCAAAGAAAAAGAGAGCAGAGGGAGAAGACGTAAGAAGCGACCAACGGAGAGGGAGAGAGAGAAAAAGACAAAAGAAAAGGGAAAATCGCTACTGTTCATCTTCTCCAGCTCTGCCCCCAGCTCGAAGTTCCATCGCTGGTTTGCTGCCTAGCCGGACCCGCGTTGAGCCCTTGCTCCACCGATCTTTACTACCCGCTACTTCGCTCATCTGTCGGTCCACCCTCTCGGAGCTCTGTCGCCCTGCCAACAAGTCTCGAACAGAACGCTGGCCCCCCTGCGAAGACGCCTTCGCTTCGACGCCGTCGCCTTACCTAGTCTCCGCCGTTGCCGTTTCGACTCTCTATTTGCGTTCCTTGTCCCCGCGCCACCTTTGCCGACCATCGCCAATCTGCGCCTCGAAGTCGCCGATAGCCCGACGCCCTACCTGTGACGTTGCTGCTGCTTTGCTTCGCTCGCCTTTGCTTTGTCTCGCCGGAGTCGGACCCTAGTCTGATTTGCAGCTCTCTATCCACTCGATGCCACCGTCACTCCTGTTCTGGCTGCGATCTGCCCAGCCCAGCAAATGACGCCCTTGTCTGTGACTCTACCGCTGTTTTGCTCCTCCCTGCTCTGTCCGTGAGTTGAAACTCCACCCTACAGCTTCGTCTCTGCTTCGACCAGCGACTGACACCGCTCTTGCCCAGCACTGCTGGTCCATCCTCTAGGAGCCGGTCGCCGAGCCCCTCGCCGCCTCATTGAGCCCCCTTACTGCCAGGTTTCCTCTGCTGCACTGGGCTGCAACCCTTGATCGAGCACCCACCACAATGACTTGCCATGTTTGGAAACAAATTGAAAAAAAGAAAAAATTCCAATTTAGATAAATTTTTTAGGTAGAGATTTATTTTATTTTATTAGGTAGGTTTATTTTACTAGGTTGATTTATTTTATTAGGCACGCTTTTTTATTTTATTTTATTTCTTGTTACTTATTTGCAATATTTCCCTATGCATAATTAGAAATTATCACACACCACCTGATTCGCAACCACGCTTGGGTTTTTTATTTTATCTATAAGGCTTTAGATGAAATAAATAATCAAGCGGGATTAAAATTGATATTTTGATCTTTAAGGCCTATGATCAATTTATCGATTTTACTAGCGAAATATTATCTTTTGATCTGAACGATGTGCAATATCTTTGGTGATTTTGAATGGTCTGTCTTGACTTGATATGTTTGAGTTAGAATATTGCATGCATTAGGGTTATTTGCATATTTAGGTTAAGCGTTTTATTTATCATGAATTTTGAAATTAAAAAAAAAACATAAATTTAGGATATTAGATTTCCGTTTCATTAGCGTAAATTGCATGTTTAATTATTTGACATTCTTTTTAATTTTGAAATTAATAAAAAACAAAAAAAATCATCATGCATATGTCATGTAGAATTAGGGCATCTCTTATACGTCATCGAACGTTAGGATAAAATTGCATATTTTATTTTAAGTTTAGATTTTTTTAAATAGATTGCATTTTAGGATTATTTAGGTTAAGATAATGTTTTAGTTTAAATTAGGATTTGGCTCAACCTAATTCCTAATATAAATTAAATAGGATCTTAATCTAATTAGGTAATTTTCACATTTCACCAAATTTCGAATTTCATAAAAAAAAATGTCATAGGTTAAATTAGTTTTATTATTTAGGATAAAATGCATTCTTTTAGGAAAAAGAAAAAATGTCATATGCACGTCATTATGGTTAGATTCACTGAGATGCATGTCATTTAGTATTTTTGCTAGGCCCATTTAATTAGAAATTACATGTCGTTAGAATTAGGTCATTTAGTTGATATCGCATTGCATATTGCATGATTTTCATTAATTAAGTGAAAAAAAGAAAGCAATTGCATGTTAATTAGAAATCATATCTAGGGTTGTTCATGTGGATTTTAATTTAACATTGCAGATGCTTTCGTTGCTTTGAGGTAAGTTTTTGCAATTTATTTATTGTTTATCTGGGTGTTAAATTGGTGGATTGCGATGCTTTCGTTGTCTCGGTTCGTAGGAGTAAAGTAAAACTCCTGTTACTTTATTTGGGTTTCTAATTGACCCACCAAAAATAGATTAGTGGCGACTCCTAGATAAAATCCATTTGCATGTTAAAAACTTGAATATTAAGTCGCGAATTGGTATGAGCTTGGGAGAGTTCGAGCTAAGTCTAGATTTAGCAATCCATTAGCCAAACCCTAGGTGGTGCATCTGAAAATTTGGTCGTGACAAGCCTGCTAATAGACTTAAACCAACTAAGCAATTTTGTGGCCGGTGAGACCCAATAGCTACCGCATTTATAAAAATGTATATGGTGAAAAATCTAAGAGGATGTTCCAAGATTCAAGAAATGAAGCCCACATGACCGTCATACTTGTATCCACTAGGAATGAGTATGACCTGGCGGGGAATAAATGTGTGAGGGAGAAACCCTAAGGGATTTCTATTTGTCCTCCCTTGATTGCCAAAGGGCGAATTTAAATTTACTAAGTTTTTTTCTTATAAGTATTTCCCTATTCATAAGTTAACTTGGCGTAGTTGAATTTGTGTTTATTTAGGATGTTTTATGGATATCTTATGTCAATAGTTTCCTCCATGTTAATGTTGTTGTATCTTCTAATGTATTAGTTACATTATGTAAAAATGTTTTTTAATTAGTGGATGTTCTATGTCAATTACTTTTGTTATTATGAATTCTTGTGGGTAGTTCAAACAGGTTTTAGTAGCTTTAAAGAACTTATTTTTCATAAAAGATTATATTAATAACAATTTCAATTTAGGATTTTGGATGATGATTGGAAATAATTATCCTCTTTTGATTCTGAAACCTTATTTGAAATTATTTATTAATATGATAAGTTTATGCAAAATAGATATATAAATGATGGGCATTAATAATTTGTGCATGTGTATGATATGTTTATATCCAATGGCTTCGACAATTAAGAGTCTAGTTGTTGAATTGAGCAAATGAGAGATATTGAATGGAGATAATTATGTAATATCACATATGAAAATCCAATATGTGTAAAAAGAGGAAGAGGCATTGGAAACTTTTAACCTAATTCTTGAAGAGCCTAAAGATAAAACATTGCATAACACAAGAGATAAGGATATATTTGCTTCATGAAAAAGAAAGAACTCTTTTGCTCGTATCGCGTTGTCGAGTAGCATGGAGAATAATGTCATGTGAGAGTTTAGGTATTTTGAGAATGTCAAAGAGATGTGGGAAGCATTGGTGGTGAAATTTGATCATACATCGATGACCAAGTTGAGATAGCTCACTATAAGGTCTGACTTATACAAGAAGTCTTATGGTCAGATCACGAAACAACACTTGAGAAAGATGTCAAACATGATCAATGAGTTGAAAGATACTAGCCATGTTTTGATTGACGAGCAACAAATGCAAGTAGTGATGTATTTCTTACCTTAAAGTTAAGAGCATATGAAGGTCCATCTGACCCACAATGAGAACATCAAAATCATTGAGAATGTAGCATGTCACCTTGAGCTAGAAGGGATTGTCTCCTAGTGGCTAAGTCAGAAACTGATATTTGTTATACTGGTTCTAGCTCACAATTGGTTTCGAGTTTGAAGTGCAAGTGTCTTTATTCGTTAAAAAGGTGAAAAGGCAAGTGAGCGAGCTATTTAGGCACGAAACCAACAGTTAACCAATATGAGAGATGAAAGCATCCTTGTATAAAGAGAATATCAAGAGTGAAGTGTTACAATTGTGTTAAAAATAGTCACTATGCTTGTGATTGTGGCGAGCTAAAGAAGGAAAATACTCATTGTATTCTTGAGAGCTTTACTTATGTATCAAGTTATGTTTTTTTTAAAATTTTTTTTAATCTAATCCCTTGTGGATTGTAGATTCAGGAGCAATAGACCATGTGGCGAAGGATAGAGAAGCCTTTATGAAATTCTGACGAGTACTGATTGGAACGAAACGTATTTATGTAGGGAACAACTTAAAAGCTGAAGTTAAAGGGATTGACACTTGTCATTTAATTATGCGTGGTAGACGTACTTTGTTCCTATATAATATATTATATGCTTCGAAAATTTGTTAGAATTTAATATCTATTTTAGTGTTGGTTCAACTTGGTTTTAATTTGAATTTCCATAATAGTAGTGTGGATGTGTATTTAGGTACAAATTATTATGGTTGTGGTTATTTTCTAGATGGTTTTATTAGATTGGATGTTGACTATAGTAATGTCAATGTTTATTATTTCATCTTCATATCTATTAATTCATATGATAATAATGTTAATGTATGACATACTAGACTTGGTTATGTTGGCTAATAACAAATGAATAGATTAGCCAAATATAGCTTATTGGGCAATATTAAAAAAGTCGATTTGCCCATATGCAAGCATTGCCTAGTAGGGAAAACAACAAGGAAACCATTTGGAAAAGATACAAGAACTAAATTTTCTTTGTGTTTAATTTATTCTGACATCCGTGGTTTGATGAATGTGAGACAAGGCATGGGGCTGTATATTTCATTATGTTTATAGATTATTATACTTGATTTAGATATGTTTATCTCATTTATTATAAGTTTGAGGTATTAAGTTATTTCAAGAAGTATATGAGCTTGGTAGAAAATCAACTAGGTAATAAAATAAAAACATTAAGATCCGGTCGATGTCGAGAATATCTATATGATGGGTTCAGAAATTTATGTGATGCAAAAGGAATAAAAAAAAAATTATCTATTCCCTAACTCCTTAACAAGATGGTGTTGTGAAAAGGAGAAATAAAGCTCCATTAGAAATGATTAGGTTCATGATGATGCATGCTAACTTACCTATCACTTTTTGAGATGATGCTTTGTCAACTGTTACCTATATATTTGACCGTGTGTCTTCCAATTAATTGCTTCTACTTCATATGAGTTATGTACAAGTAAAAAACCCGACTTAAGTTTTCTTAAGCTGTTGGGTTGTGTTGCCTATACTTATGAATCCTCTCCCAAGTATGAGAAATTGGGTCCTAGAGACAAAAAGAGTATTTTCATAAGATACTTAAAGCATTCGAAAGAGTATGTGTTTATAGGTAAGCAAGAAAGTATGATTATAACTAAATTTGAGTCACAGTATGTTATTTTTAGAGAATAAATTTCCTAATAAAGGCGAGATAGGTAAGGACTACTCCTTATTTGAGACCTTAGATCAAGATAATGAACTTGATAGAGTTCATCTAAGTGGGAGTAATGTGAGAATTAATGAATTAATTTTAACTTAGTCTCAATTACAATTACATGATGAGACAATATCGTTATTGTCTAATCCGAGTGGGAGCATAATGGAGGATAATGTGTAAAATGTACAATCTCTTGTATGGCGAATATGTCACAAAAGTATTCATTAATGACGTTTTGACATTGAAATGGAAACTTTTATAACTGCTCCAAGATGAGGATGAGTCAAGGAATGTAAATGAGGCTTTAAATTGCTGTAATGAAGAAAAATGGATACATACAATGGAAGATAAAATAGAGATAATGAAGTCAAATTATGTTTGGAAACTAGTTGATTTTCCAAAATGACGCAAAGTCATTAGGAAAAAGTGAATTCTTATAATAAAGCGTAAAATTGATGGCTCAATAAAGAGATATAAGGCTCATCTTGTAGCAAAATGATATAATCAATAGGAAAGAATTGATTAGAAGAAAACATTTTCTCCTTTAATAAAATTTACCTCATTTCACCTGATTTTAGCAATAATGACTAGTATGGATTTTAAATTATATCAAATTGATGTAAAGATTGCTTTTTCTAAATGGAGAATTAAAAGAAGAAATTTACATGAAACAACTAGTTAGTTTCATTTCAAAAAGCAAATAACAAAAAATACGTTGATTTCTGAGATCAATATGTGATCTTAAGCAGTCATTGGGATGATACATATACATTTTCATAATATCATAATGTTATATGATTTTATAATGATTGATGATGATCATTTCATATATATTAAAATATCCAAAAATCAGTTTGTGATTATATCATTATATGTTGATGATATATTGATTGTCGGAAGTAATATGGAGTTTGTTAATACCGTGAAAAGTTAGTTATCTTTAATATGAAAGGCATGGGTGAGGCTGTATATATTCTTGGAGTTAAGATTTCAAGAGACTGTTCAAAGAGATCATTGTCTCTTTTGCAAGAGACTAATATAAACAAGGTTTGTGAATGATTTTGTATGTAAAACTGTAAATCCATAGATACTCCTATTGCAAAAGGTAAAAGATTGAGTCATAAACTATGTCCAAATATTCCACAAGAGAAAGAGTGCCATAATCCCATTGACCCTCTCTTGGTGGGGAGGAGAAGGTTGGGTTTAGGTGTATTCGACTATGAGAATTCTCTCACAGTTCAAGCCCCAAAAGATGTTATCACCTCGCCTTTCAAGATGAACCATTGTGAATTCTCTTGTTTACGGTCATGAGCTCTCTGAAACTCGTATCTCGCGTGACAGCAAAAGGTGTCATGATTCGTACTTACACGAGTGACACACCTTAAAAGAGGAGATCGGATGTGAATATCGAATTTAGGGATATTTTTACCATAGTAGTCCTCCCAATAGTACTCTCTTCTGTGGATCGCATCACTTCATCTGTACAGCTAGTATGCTAAACTATGGTGAATCTCATCAAGATCCATCCTCTCACGAAGGGTTTATTTATTATCTAATTGTTTAGAATAACCTATAAAAGATGGGAGCCACCACTAGCCTCATTTTGTAGGGTTGGCTAGAAAATCCAATCAAGGGTCGAGAGTGGTCTCTCAATTTCAATGCAACTAGAGATTCTAGATTCGGAGACTTGAGTTACGCTTATATTTTTATTAGTGCCTTTTCAGTTTTTAATAGTTTGTCGTGTTTCCCAAGGTGTATGTGCATCTCTTTTTACTTTTTAGGGTTGGTTACACTAACTAAATGATTATGCATGGATGGTTGATTTCATGCAATTCTATTTCTATAAAAGAAAAAAGAAGACAAATAATTGAAATCTAAAGATAAGGCGGTAAACATCCAAGTGAATGGTTTAGGGAAAGCGATAAATCTAACATGCAAGTAATGAATGAAAATGAAACTGAAAAAATAAGCCCACAACTTGTCGGGTGTTTATACAAAGTGAAACGACCAGAAACCTATATCGGGGGCAAATGAATACAAAACAAGGTCGGATTGGACATCGACCTTCTACCGTCTTCATGTCTTGAAGGACCTCCATCTCCAAGGACCTATTCTAATCCTAATCTAAAACTATGACTAGGTACATATAATAGGAAAGAAACAATTGTTCATAGCAAAAACTTTCACAAACACAAGTCAATAAAAAAACAATCAAGTAATTGAAACCCTATGCAAAATTGAACAAATTAGGCCTCGGCAGTTGCAATTTATGTGTTGATCCCTCTAGACACCTATCCCAATTCATTTTCATGGTTTACAACCATCGGTTGCCATTTGTGTTCTTGCATGGTAACCTATGCTTATAAGTACCTAGGATGTGTTCTAAGTGTATCCTAAGGTTATTCCATGGAATCATGCATCGGATCTTTGCATATATTAAAATAGTACATGCATCAAGGGAAATAGACATACAGGCAAGTCCTCAAGTCTTGGTTCTCAATCAATCAGGCAATTTTGTGAGCCAACGTTGGACCACTTATTTAGTCAACAAGCGCCAAATACAATCACATGCATTTAAGAAAGGTAAACAAGTCGAAGGATATAAAAGTTCAAATGATACTCAAAAGTCATTTGAAGAGAAATTATAATGAATTGTGGGAAAATATGCTAATGGTATGACAAAGATGTGTCACATCCATGGAAAGCATTTAGCCACCAAGGCTAACTCTAGTGCAATGATGGGCACTTTGATCGAGCTTCGCAGGCGCCCTAAATATGGTCCAAACTTTAGACAACATCAATAATAAACTAAGTGCATAGTTTGAAAATTTGGAACTCAAAGGACGACATGAAAAATGTGTGCATGAGCATCACTTGAACTAAAGTCAAGTTCAAAATAATAAGAACAAGAAAATTCAGACAAGTTCATAACATTTGAAAGATCTGAAAAGCATACTAGAGTTATTTCTATTTTTTGATAATTTTTATGTGTAAAGTTCAAAAGATGAGGATCAAAGTCCATGAAGACATGTGAAGTAATTTCAGCATGCAAGCTGATCTAAAAAAATTCTAGAAGAAAATCACAGCAGAGAATTGCAATAAAACATCACAAAATAGGATAAAAAAAATCGACGCAATTGAAAACAAACCCATGGATAATTTATACCAAGAAATTACACAACATCGAGAACATCATAGGGAACAACTTTCATGAAGAAAATTTTCTAAGTTGAGCTATGCATGAATTTATAAAAATTTAGGAATGCAAAGTCTCACATTAAAATACAACAAAACAATAGGGTATCATGGTACATTAACAGAGATTTGACCTAGTAAACAACGTCCAAAAATGTGAAAGTTTACCACAATGTAGACAAAAGAAAAACAAACAAACTTCGTTAGGGATCCAACCTCAGAATCCTTAACGAGAAAATCACACACACAAAAAAGCAAAAAAAAAAAAAAAAGAGATCAGACTCAATAGGGGTAAAACGGGATTACTGAATTTTACTTAGGACAGATTTCTGTCCTAACTTGACAAAAGTGGAAAATCGGCCAAACAATGTGCAAATCATGCAAAATCAGCGTCATTGGAAAGATTAAGGCAATTCCTAAGTCTTCCTAAGGGAGGTTGAGTCCAGTTGAGGTCAAATTCATAGTCAAAAAGCGATAATCGTGAAGGCATGCGAATGAGCTATGAGCAAATCAAAACAAAATGCATGCTTAATGGTTTATGAGATCAGCTAAACGATGCACAAAAAATGTGACACAACATAAGGTTGAATGTGACAAAAGTTTAGTTAATTCATTTAACCTTAAATCAAAGTGCAAAGAAATCACACAATTCATTAACATTGAAGGGTGACTTAGTGCCAAGAACAACATGCTTGACAAATTTCAGTTACAACTTGCTAAATTGATGTATGATTTCAATATAGTAAATGATGTTTAAATATAATGTGCGATTCATTGATGCGAAGCTTGTAACACATACTCGAAATGTTTAGAAGACATCAAGACCTGATTTGGTCCTTAAGGGACCCAAATAAAGATGTGTAAATGAGTTCATGATCAGTTTTTAATTCAACATGATTAGCATAGAACATAAGTGACTTTTGATGATTTAATGACATAAAAAAATAAAAGGAAAACTTCTATATGTAGAATGCGAACCATAAACATTTTTCACGAAGGCATCTAAACTAATTATCCACATGAGCCTACACGAAAATGACATAATAGAGCCATGTGATGAAATTCACAAGTTACAATAGCATCTAAGCATCTTCGTACATGCGATTAACATGGTAAACGATGTTCAATTTTCACACATCATATCTTATTAGAACACTTGCAACATATGCTACAACTCTGATGAGGATACAAACTCAAATGGACTCCTTTAGGGCCTTAATTTTAAGCAAACTCAGATTGGACTTAATGCATGGTGGACTGACCCAAGGATGATTTTTGGTGATTTTACCTAACACAATCAACTTCAAAAAATCTGAATGTATATATATATATATGACCTAATCAAGACAATTTCATGCAAGTTTCATGAAGGAAGTACTTCTAGAATCCAAGCACAAAAATTAGTATATGACAAAACAGTAATTTGCTATAAGTCAGAATAGCATTTCAAGCACAAAATCACCACAAAATCAACGAATTTTGGCGGCATTTTTCAGGTACCGAATGATGTCTGCTCGGGACATGCAACCTATCAAATCGAAGCTTAATGAGTTGAATTCTAGCCTCGGGACATGCAACCTATCAAACGAATTTTGCTATATTACATGTTTAGAAGGGCTTGAGGTCAGAAGACATCATTTATCACCTCACTTCAACCAAAAATGAACGTCACTCATGAGAACACTATTTCACAGATCAAGGCAAATCAAGCAAGTTCAAGTTCATCACTCATGATCATCAACTCATCGCGAATTATCTCATAACATCTTAAACTTTAGATCTAAGCAAAAATCATGATCCTAGAGTCGAATTCTAGCCTCGAGATTGGCTAAGCCAATTTCACTTCATTAGATTCGTGATAAAAGGATTGCCTTTTGTAATATTTGTCAAACTCAAGCGCAATCAGATGAAACTTGAATCGCCAGAATGTGATTTGAGCTTCGAGAAACTTTAGAGAGCTGGATCGGATCATCAAGGGATCAAATCGAAGGCTGATCGGACTGCCAATTCGCAGTTGAGAGAAACTGGTTCGGATAAGTTTAGGGGCGTCGACGAAGATCCAGTGGCAAACCAACCAATCCCCAACCATTGGATGGTGAGGCATACACTAGAGGGAGGATCGCAAGTGGTTAGGCCTTCCACGAACTGCCTCAAGCCATTGATTAAGGAGGAGGAGGCGCCAGTTTAATCACTAGCTTGATCACCGATGAACCTTGAGCCATGATAAAGCTTGGGCGGAGGGAAGTGAGGGTCACCGAAGGGAACACTAGCCTCCAGCACATTAGGAAGCAGTTGAGGAAGGCTGTCGAAAGGGGTGATCGACAACGACAAGCCGGTCGGCATGTAGTGGTGAATGGTGGAGGGCATAGCAAGAGGAGAGAAAGAGAGAGAATTTGGGCAATAAATCTAGGATGGAGAGAGAGAGAGAGAGAGAGAGAGAGAGAGAGAGGAGTTTTCATAATATTTGGTCTGCAAATTTTACAAAATGAGCCCCTCTAAGGTTTTTTTGGAGGAAATTCCTTATATATTTTTGATTAATCATCAAATCTCGACCATCGGCTCGATTCAACGGGCAAATTTAATCTAATGATCAATTAAGGTCATTAAGGACTAATCCTACTAAAAATGAGTTTTATGACCGATGGCTTTGATTCACAAAATAATGGGAGTTAAAATGAAAATTGTGATTAAGGCTTAACGAGGGG
Organism: Eucalyptus fibrosa; assembly: GCA_017140475.1. Taxonomy (NCBI): domain Eukaryota; kingdom Viridiplantae; phylum Streptophyta; class Magnoliopsida; order Myrtales; family Myrtaceae; genus Eucalyptus; species Eucalyptus fibrosa. Next base: position 21,161,245 of record CM029507.1, read on the forward strand.
TGATTTTGTAAATTGGTGAAATCCAAGGGTATTTTCGTAAAATTTTGAAAATCAAAATACGTGAAGATGACATACACGCGACAATGAGCCAATGGGTGGTTGTAAGCGATCAAGAGCTAGTCGGCAAGGGGTCAAACTGGCCTATCTCGCCGACGACTGGTTTAATTAGTTATAGCAAAGTAGTCCTTGGGGCTGAAAAATTTATGCAATTTGGTCCTTTTGAGGACCAAATTGAAAAGAAAACTTATCGAATTTGAAGAGAAATGGGCCAATTCTAATTGGATTAGGTCAATTACCATGTGCATGCGATCCATTGATTTTCTATTGACCCAATTACTTGATTATTGTGAAAAATAGTGGAGCTAGATTATGGGTAAACATAATTGAACATTATAGGCCAAAACAGACAATTTTGTAATTCCTCGCTCGAAATCACAAATTAATTGAAATTGAATTCAATTGATATTGCAATACACATATTCAACTAAGTGCTCATGCTTAGGATAACATATTGCATCCAAATTGACCTTGAATTGACGTCATGACTCTTATGCCAAAAATGAATCGAGGTCCAATATTGAAATTAGATCTTGATTAACGAAATTAAACGTTAGTCTTGAATGGGTCAACTCGAATTTCTTCAATTGAAGCTCAATAACTTCATTGTCCAATATTCAAAAAAGAGGAATTCTCCCAAATTGGAAAGTTCTCGAGTGAATTTCTCAAAACATACCCGATTTGGACTTATCTTAAGAAAATGAATAGAATAAAAGGTTTGTTCACAAATCATGAAGGATAAATTCGGACCCCTAAGTAGGGCAAAAAAATTTATTCTCAAAATTGAGTGAACGATAAATGAGAAATAGTCTCTAATTATGACTAGAATGAAAATAACTTTATTTTTTTTTGTCGATTTTGAACCTAAAACAAAAAAATTCGAAAAACAAGGTTCTTAATCAATTTTGAGAAAATTTTCAAAGCTAAAGTCAAATTGACATTAAAATGAAGTATTTTGTTGATTTTTATTTTTATTTTTATTTTTTTGGTCAAAGATTTGACCAAAAGTCAACCATTTAGTTAACTTTTCTTAAAAGATTGATTTTTGTGTCAAATCTTTAAAATTTTTTAAAATTAACTTGTTTAAAATGAAATTAAGATTATTTTACATCTTTCTATGCAAAAAATCAAATTTTTACTCGAGGTTGACTTGTGATCAAAATGTTGACAAAAAAATCAACCTAAAAGTTAACTATTTGAATTTTTTAGGTTTTTTCTTTAGATACATAGGAAATTAATCAAAAATGAAAAAGCAAAAAAAAAAAAAAATTGATAAACCATTTTTTTTTTTTTTTTTGCGTACAAACGAGCTTCATTGCAATTGAAAGCCCAAATATCGATTTTTACCTTTCAAAGACGCATCGGTTAAAAATCAAATGTCAACGAGGAGCAAACACAACTTTTTCCTTATGCTAATGCTGTTGGAAGTTTAATATACGCTATAATGAGTACAAGACCTGACATATGTTTTGTAATTTGAATGGTAAGTAGATAACAATCAAATCCAAATAAAGTACATTAGACAGCTAATAAATAAATACTAAGATATCTGAAGGGAACTATTAATTATTCATCGAGTTATCAAGGAAATGATTTGTAACTTGATGAATACTCAGATACTGATTAGGGATGAGATTTAAATGAAAGGAAATATATTTTTGGATTTGTTTTCTTACTGAATAATGTCGCCATATCTTGGAGCAGTAAGAAATAGACATGTATAGTCTTGTCCACAATGGAAACTGAGTTCATGGCATTATTAACAGCTATACAAGAGGGTGTTTCGCTTAAGAGATTTTTGGATCATTTAGGTATTGCCAAGAATGCTGCAAGCTCATTGTTAGTTAATTGCGATAGCTAAACAACGATAGTGTACACTAAGGATCCGAAATGTTATGGCAAGATTAAACATATAGATACCAAGTATAATTTTATCAAGGACATGGTTGCACGAAAAGATATGAACTTGAAGTATAAATGTATGCATAAAACGATAACAAATCTTATGATGAAGTCAATACCTAAATATGTTTTCTACGGTCATGTAAAATCTCTATGATTGCGTCAAGGGTGATATACTAAATATTGTAATTTCCTAAGTGTTCCCACTTAACGAAGTTATATTTCATCATTAATGCCTATGAGTTTTTTGTTGGACATTTATGCATCTTAATGTTTAGTGCATTATAAAACGAGAAAGTATGTTAGATAGATAAGAGATTAGCCTACTCACACATGTAATCTCTTCTATTTACTGTGTGATAAATAAATATGAAATAATTTTTAAACTAATTATCTAGGTGATAATTGAAAGCTCAAGTGTAAAATATAATTGTCGCCATAACTAAATGTTAAAATGATGACATAATATTTACTATGTCTGAAAGTAAAATAACCCACATATTTTACTTTATATGTTTTTTATACCAGATGTGATTTCTAATGGATTCTTTGAAAAAGTATATATGTGAACTCAAGTTAGACATCATATATGTCTGAGTTATTATCTGTACGGTATTGAAAGTGAAGACATATGCTCAATGGGAAATGAGTTAATATCATATATGTATTTCATACTATGTATGCATGAGACAACCAATAAGAGTAACAAAAGTTTTGATCTCAACTTTTATATCGTGTGAGACTAATGAGGAAAAAAGTTCCTCAATTATGTGCCTTTATGACTCTTAGTTGTTTTTCAAGATTTCTATTTAATATTTGTTATTTTAGAATGTTGGTAATGATCATAAATTGATTCAATTTAATGGAACATTTCTAAGAAAGTAAGTTGGACTGAAATTGAGAGTTTCAAGGAAAGAAAAAGTTCGAGTTTTTTACATCACATTCTACTTTTGTGTTCACTAGTCGACTAATTATAACTAGTTTGGGATAATCATAATTGTGAATACAATATATCATAATTAAAAAGAGATCGAGAGCGATATAAATGTGTTGATCGATCTAATATACTGCATATTATATTTACTCGAAAACGATATGCCTATTTTGAGTTGTTGTATATTTCTAATAGATGTATGATAATGAGCTCTCGAAATATGTTGGTTGCACTGATTATTTGCTAATATGAATGTTGCAGAGAGGAGAAGAGAGGGTTATGTTCAGCCCACCATGTGTGAGTGGAAGATGATTGGTTTTTCATAAAACATGTTGGGCCAAAACCCGGCCCGTCTGCCCGTGTTAGGCCACACCCAGGCCATAAGTGAAGGGCCCATAAGAGAGAGGGCAGTTACTTTTATGTAAAAGAAACAACTATGTAAAAAAGAATGTTGAAAGCAACAAATTAGTATGCATGTTCTTCTGATTTTTAAGGTCGATGAGCTCACTCTTAAGAAATGAACTCAAAGCCTTAAATTGATCCCTGTTGAGACTGCAACAGTATTTAATCAATGGCATATAAAATACGTCTGTTTTGATGATGTGTCTTTCAATTGGTGTTACATGTATATTTGGGCCCATTTCCATTTTTGTTTTTAGTATTCGACAGTTCTGAGTATCTGTTTGTTTTTAGGAATCCATTTCCATCACTTTCGAAAGTCCCCAAACGGACAAGTGCCGCATGCCAAGTCGTAAAAATCCCCCAAAAAGTTGCACGAATGTCTTGGCTCACGATATGTATAGACTGCATCTCAGTAAAAACCAACTGATCAACGTCCCCCACGACTACAGGGTGAGCACGTAAATCAAACTATGACTCAGGCCCTAGAACTTGTAAGTCCTAAACAAAGCTTGCCACTCCAACTACAAGGATTGCGTCCTTCCCCACAGACCTACGAGAGGGCGAGACCTTCAAATCTGAGGCCAGTGCAACTCTAGTGGCATGACATGGGTATTTATGTACTGAAGTGATATTGACGCAGTTCCAAGTCAGCAATTCCATCCATATATTTGACGGAAGGACTAACTTAAGCAAAAAAATATAGTTCAAGGATTCAAGTGGACAAAAAAAGAGTTTAAGATTGCAAAAGTATATAGTTAAAGTCATAAACCATTTATTACCAAAAAATTTGTCATAATGTTCTTTTTTCTAATAAATAATTCAGAGTATTTATTGATACCAAGTAAGCACGGGGGAGCTAATCCCCGTCAAAAGCCATACATTATTAATATGGGTATATGTAACCGTGGAAAAAGTCTTGGAACAAACATTTTCCAAGAAGAACTTTGCTTTTGCTATTGTGTCATTGAGAATAACTAGAATATAGGGAAAAGTACAAAAAGAAGAAGAAGAAGTCATAAACCTATTGTTCTTATGTTAATTCAATCATAACCCTTTCAATTGTAGTCCATTTGGCCGATTTTGGGTAGACAATATTTGACATGAATGCCAGCCATTTTAGATGGCACGATTGATGCTGACAAGAACAAATTTACAGCTTTTAAATATTATTTGTGAATTTTTTTTATTTTTTTTGTTTTGTTTTCTCTTCTCCTTTCTTATCTTTGTTTCTTTTTACAACTTTAGGCTAGTGGGGTTGCAACCAACTATCATTGGGCATAGGTGAGAACACCCTTGCCCAGATCCAAGAGAGGGCCGACACCCTCGCTTGTTAATCGACGAGGGCCACAACGCCCTCGCCGACCAACATGTGAGGGTTGCAACTATTGCTTGGATTTGGGCGAGAAGGTCGAGGCCCTCACCTAGATCTTGTTGGTCCATAGTTGGGAAAAAAAAGAAAGTAAAGAAAAAAATTAAATAAGAAAACGAAAATAAAAAACGTCTAAAAATTAGAAAAATTTAAAAAATTTAAAAATTGTCCACATCGGTGTTGACCATGTCATGTAGGATGATCGATCTCCATATATTAGCGATTTTTTGCCAAAATTGATTAGATGAAATAAATTGGGAAATCATAAAAAAAATTAGTTATCTATTGATATGATTGTATAAGAAAAGAAGAAATTGATACATTTAAAAGGCTTACGGTTTAATTAGCACAAAAGCAATAAGTGTAGAACTTTTTTGGTACTTTTCTCATGGAGCATTTCATAGGTGTAGTGCAATTGTGACTAAAGTATCATCGCTTTTTTCTGCATCAAAAGCTTGTCTAAGAGTCTAGATAAAGTTGGACCAAGAGGAGATCTTTCCGTCTTAATGGCTAGGAAACGAATTAAATCTGTTGCGTGTCCTTCTTTTCCCCTTCTCCTTTTTTTTTTTTTTTTGGGGGGGGGGGGGTTTACTAGTAACGGTCAGACCTTTTGCGTGCAAAGATAATAATGCTTCATGGAAGGTTAAAGAATATCAGATCTTTCTTTTCATGGTTTGCATGGTTCCTCACTGTATAGTCTGGGACACAAACCGGACTTCTCCAACAACGGCAAGAAGGAGGAACGAATTCTCGATCTCGAATCTTAGGTCAGCCTTCACAATTTTTATCTCTTTACATCTTTCAACTCGGTGCTTCTTGGGCAGACATAAAGAATCATGCTGCAATTATCTTCAAATCAAACAGTACAAGAACTATGTCTGATTGCCAGTATAATAGCTGAGAAATAGAAGGTTAGATTATGCGTGTTCCGGTAAGATTTTTGGGAGTTACGATCTCCTATTATTTGTGGCGACATAATTTTAACCGTAGATGATTTTGTTGCACGGCGGTGAGAGCTCTAGGTACTTGACAATTTTTCACTATTCCCTTCTCAAGCTTTGCAGATTCTTCAAATAATTTCTCAGCTGGCTGAGGCACAAGGCTTCTGGAAAGTGAACGACCTTTCCGATTCGCCCAGCGAAGCACCACAGGTTGAATATTTCAAGAGCAAGGGTTTCTTCACGACAATCAAAATCAGATCACGTTATTCTGTCAATGTAGCCCTTTGTGCCATTTCCAATACATATTGATGCATTGCGAGCTGCAACATGTTTTCTGCTCCATCAGAAAAAAAAAAAAAAACATAATTATCATGTTATTTTAAGATAATTGTTCAAAAAGTCCAAAACATATTATATGATAGTTAATTCAGTCATAAACATTTTCATTAAGCCAATTTAATTCTAAACATTTTTTTTTGTGTGAATTTGGTCCTAAATCTTTTGAAAATTCACCAATTTAATTCTAAACTTCATATTTGGATATTTGGCTAGAAAAATTATGTTGATAAATAGTCAAAAAGTTTAGGACTAAATTTGCAAATCATCAAAAGGTTTATAATTAAATTGATAAATTATCAAAATGCGAAGATTAAATTAGCACAATTAAAAAGATTTAGGATTGAATTGCCTTATTTACAATAAGTTTAGGACTTTTTGAACAATTTTATCTTAATTTTGGCTTTGTTATCCTTTTTCATGTGTCTCGAGCCCCATTAAATGGAAGAAAAGAATATATGCTTAATTCATTCTTAAATCACTGTGACATGTCATTCATGTCGATGGAATTATGCCCAAACGTACCTGTTCACTCTTTCTAGTTTCAGGGGTTGTAATCTTTTTCTCTCGCTTGTTTAGATATGAGTCAGACTGTCAAGGAAGTTGCGATTACCATAAAGAGGAAGATGAGCAACTTGCCTCGCGTGTCCACCGAGTGTTGCATCTATCGAGTGCCTGACAAGTTGCGCTGAGCAAAACGCAGAGGCCTACACCCCTCAAGTCATCTCCATTGGGCCGTTCCACCATGATAAAAAAGAGCTTCAGTTGACGGAGGAGATCAAGCTGAGGTACTTGACAGGCTTCCTCCACCGTAGCAAGGCCAACCTCCCAGCTTGCACCAGAGTGATCAGCGAATTGGAAGACCGCATTCGGCAATGCTACCAAGAAAAGCTCACCCAAGGCAGCTATGAGCTCGTGGAAATGATCTTAGTGGACGCAGTTTTTTTAGTTGAGCTGTTCATAAGGAACTATAACTGGAACCATGGCCCCGACGGCCGAGACCTGAACGATGAGATATTCAGCAAGCAGTGGATGAGCGACGCTGTATTCCACGATCTCCTGCTGCTGGCAAATCAAGTACCCTTATTTGTCCTTGAGAATCTCAATAATCTCACCGCATTGAGTACCACTATCACATTCTTCAAGCTTAGCTACGAGTACTTCAAAGACGTCCTGCACGGGCACGAGCTTGCAAGCACGGGAGTTCAAGTGAATCACCTGGTGGACCACGTGCGAGCCCTGCAACTGCCCATGTTCCTGCGGCGCGCGCCGTCCAAACAGGGCAAGAAAACTCGGAGGGTAAAGGAGCTGCAAGAGGCCGGCATCACGTTCAAACGGAACAAGGAAACCGCCATGCTTGATGTCATCTTCAATGACGGAACCCTCAAGATGCCGCACGTGGTTGTGCACGAGTGGACCGAGGTGTACCTCAGGAACATGATTGCTTACGAGCAGTGCCATCACGACCACAAGTACATCAGCAGCTTCGCCATCCTCATGGATAGCCTCATTGGCACGCTCGATGACGTCGACATTCTAAGCAGCTCCAGAATTTTGGAAAATCAGCTCTGCAGCGTGGACGGCGGGGCTAGGATCGCTAGTATCATCAACGGCATTCACAAGGAGACCCTGAGGGACTCCAGCGAGTTCTACTACTCAAGCCTGTGCGAGAGGCTGAATGCATACAGCCGGACCAGGTGGCACCAGTGGAAGGCTGTTGGAAATTGGTGATCCTTTTTCAACAAAATCTAGAAACTACTAACATTCACGTGGGAATTGGAAAAGATTCAAGTGGGAAACCTTGGATAAAAGTCAAGGATAGCGGCTGAAGGAGAACAAACTAGAGAAGTTTCGTGCATGGGAGATTTGTGCATGAGAAATCTTGAAACAAAAGTCAACAAAAGCTGCTGCTGAGATAAGAAAAATGGAGAAGCCACCAGAAGATCCGAAGAAGCCACATGAGCAGGAGATAAAAAAGCAAGTTTGTAATTTTATATTAATTTTTTGTACAAAGTCGGTTGTGTATGGTGGTGAATTCACGCCTATAAATAGGCTTGTAATTGATCATTTGAGGGTGCGTGAGAGGTTACCTCCACCTTGTGTGTGGGGGTGAACTCTCCACCGTGATAGGTCTTAGACCTCCATTGTACTTTTATCAAACTAGTTTGTTTAACTAATAAAACTATTTCCCCCATATCTCATGTACTTTATCCTTCAAATTATTCTACCTTGTCCCTTGTCCATCCTCCATAAATTATACCATACACTTGTACACATCACAAACCAAAAACTATAACTAATACCAAAACTATGCTTCTGCACACACACGCATCCAATATTTTTTAACATGGTATCAGAGCCAGGTTTGCCCAGGTTCGTAACTTAGCTAAGCGTAAGGGACCGTGAAGCCAGAGCTAGGCATACTTGGATGGTTATGGGCGTTTGTCCTCACCATCCTCAACAAAAAAAGCCAGAGCCCGAGTGAGAGTCAAGAGAGCCAGAGCTAGAGCCAAAGCCAAAACTAAAGCCGGAGCCAGAGCTAGAGCCAGAGCCTAGGAGAGCCAAAGCCAGAGCCTGAGCTAACAACTACAACTAAGAGCATTTTGATGGCCTAAGACGTATGGGACATCATTGAAGAAAAAACATGCACATTCGAGGCAAGTGCAAGTGTTTCGATAAGAGAATACAAGGGATTGTGGAACGAAGAAGAAATAAAAGACATGAGACAAATTACAAAAGGAATTTCAAGGTACGTCCGAGGTTTTATAACGCAAGTTCGGAGTATCCCGAAAATGGATCAAGGGGGAATGTTGGAAATTGGTGATCCATTTTCAATAAAATCTAGAAACTACTAACATTCACGTGGAAATTGGAGAAGATTCAAGTGGGAAACTTTAGATAAAAGTCAAGAATAGCGGCGGAAGGAGAACAAACTAGAGAAGTCTCGTGCATGGGAAATTTGTGCATGGGAATTCTTGAAAGAAAAGTCAACAAAAGCTGCTGAGATTGGAAAAATGAAGAAAAATGGAGAAGCCACCGGAATATCCGAAGAAGCCGCACGAGCAGGAGATAAAAGAAGCAAGTTTGTAATTTTATATTAATTTTTTGTACAAAGTCGGTTGTGTATGGCGGTGAATTCACGCCTATAAATAGGTTTGTAATTGATCATTTGAGGGTGCGTGAGAGGTTACCTCCACCTGGTGTGTGGGTGAACTCTCCACCATGAGAGGTCTTAGACCTCCATTGTATTTTCATCAAACTAGTTTGTTTAACTAATAAAACAATTTCTCTTGTATCTCATATACTTTATCCTTCAAATTATTCTATCCTGTCCCTTGTCCCTTGTCCATCCTCCATCCTCTATAAATTATACCATACACTTGCACACATCACAAACCAAAAACTATAACTAATACCAAAATTATGCTTCCGCACGCACACACATCCAATATTTTTTAACAAAGGCCAACTGGTACCGGTGGAGGGTCATCCTCAGCCAGGACTACTTCAGCAACCCGTGGTCTGGGATCTCCGTGGTCGCTACCATGGTGCTGCTCATTCTCACCTTCGTGCAAACTTCATATTCCATTTTGCAATTTTACGCGGGCGATGGCCAAAGATTGTTCCCTGGACACAAGTGATGATATAAAAGGCATTACTAGAACCAAGGAAGTAGAAAGTCCCAAACTAGACTTCCGTATCCTAAACACACTTGTCAATGGTCCCATCATTTATGAAATGACGTAAAGATGAAGCCCAATATAACGGTTGAGAAATAATAGGGTGTTGCGACCCAATCTTGCCGCCCCTCGAAATGTATCCAAGAAGGGGAAAGGTCGGGTTTAGGGGTACTTGATCTCGAGATCATGAGCTCTCCCAAGCTCATACCCCGCGTGATAGCAGATTTATTTATGCGATCTAGTTGTTTATCACAACCTAAAAATATACAGGAGTCGCCACTAACCTTATTTTTGGGGTTGGCTAGAAACCCAATCGAGGGTTGGGAGTGTTCCCTCCATTCCTACATAACCAGATATCTAGGTTCGGGGACTTGAGTTACGCTAATATTGCTATTAGCGCCATTTCGGTACCTAAACAGTATGTTGTGTTTTTCCTAACATGTCAATGCGTTTCTTTTTACATTTTCAGGATCGTCAATTCTATACTAAATGATCATGCGTGGTGGATTACTTTCATTCTATTATATTTCTAAAAATGAAAAGAAAACAATCAGTGAAATTGAAATTGCAAGACATGAAGTAAACAATCAAGAAAAGCAGTAAATCTATCATGCAAACCTAAAAGAAAGTATAAAAGAGAAATATATGGAAAAAGAGAGAAAAACCTGCAACTCGTCGGGTTTTATACAACAAATGGAGCCCGAGACATATGTCGGGAAAGTGGGTATTACATGAAAATGGTCAGAATGGACATCGACCTCCACCATCTTCGCACCTTCTCCATCTTCAAGGTCCTAATATAAACCTAATCTAAGAAATTTATGACTAGGTGCATACAAGTGAAAGAAATAATCATTACAACTAAGATGAAAGCAATTGGGTTAGAACCCATGTATGATTTGCTTTAAGAAAAAAACACAAAAATCAAACACTTTATAAAGAGCAACTTTCATGAATGGAATTTCCTGAGGCATATCAAGTTCAAGTAAAGTCAAATTCATGGCCAAAAAGCAACAATTGTTAAAGCATGCAAATCAATCATAAGCAAATCGGAGAATGATGCATGATAACTAATTTGTTAAGCCACCTAATCAATGCATGAAAATCATGAAATTTGAACATGACGTATGGTTAAATGTGAAGAAAAAATTTGATTTAGACATTTAACCCTAAATCCGTGTGCAAAATGCCACACAAATCCACTGACATTGATATGTGACTTGTCATTAGGAGCAAAATGCATGGCAATTTAAATTGTTGCATGTCAACTTGAATTCTAAAATTACTTGACCTTAAAAATTCTCAAATTTTAGCATGGGATGGATATGTATAATATGGCCAAATCGCACTTATTATATGTCTATGGAACGCTTGAAAAGTCTATTACAAATCTCTAGAAGACATTAAACCCTAATAACATCATCCACCAGTTCATATCAAGCGGTTTATACATAAGGTCATCCGAAACAGAGAAACAAATATTTGGCAGATTCTGGACCTAACTTTGGACAAGCAAAAACCATATTAATGAAGTCCGATTAGGGAATTTTATAGCTCATTGGAAAGATAATTGAACCATCTTCAACCTATATGAAGACTTCGAACACAGACAACCACAGCAACCCTCTCATCTCACGTCATTTTGTACAGAAGGTCAGATTAGAACACAGAACACAATAAACAACACAGGTTCAGTAACAATGGCACAATGAGTTGTATCGGATCTATATACTCGGTAAATCAACTTCTAAGAAATGTTTCATATCAACTTGTTTTCAGATCTAACATTATCATGATCTATTTCTCGCTCATGCTTTTGAGGTATTTCGTCAAACACTTCACGTACAACAAAACGATTAACTCAAGCTATGGAACGGGACTGAAGCTATGTTCTCATCTAACATTCTAAAATCAATATTAAAATCACAGAGTCATCACGAGTCATCTAGTTATAGCTCAGATCTTAAGTGAATCACACCTGAACTACGTGAACGTGATTCTTCTACAAATCTTTTTGCAACGGAGGAGGAGAGAGGGGAATGGTTTACCTGGTTTATCAGTGATACGGATACTAATCGAGCCAGAGACAGAGAGCTAAGCCGAGGCTTCCAACTCGGTGTGAACCCGAACCACTGTATCTCGAGCTCCGAAAGGGCACGATTCGCAACGAGGGCGTTAGATCCAACCGAGAGAGCGATTACCAGAGAAAACGAACGAGAGAGGGGAAGGTCAGATCAAAGACCTGAACGGATTGAGAGAGAGAACAGAAATCCAAACCCTAACAGATCGAGAGGGATAGAAAGAAAGCTCACCGATCGAGCGAGCTTGATCCAGAGAGAAAAATCGGTCAAGCGTTGTTGTCGTCGCAACTGTTGTCGATCCTTGTCCCAAACCGAGAGAGAAATTTGTTGAGGGAGAGATTCTCTGGTTTCCACCCCTTCGACAAGAGCTCAGGTGGTTGATGATGAACGGAAAAGGTCGAATCAATGGTGGAATCGAAAAATTAGGGCCCGCGGCCGAGGAGGGGCTCGAGTTGAGGGCACCTGCATGGCAGATCCGCTCCGCGACGGTGGCGATGACTTCTCGATCTCGCTGCTGGGTGATTCCCTCGGTCCTCTTTCTACCTCTAACTCCAGGGTCTTCTTCCGGTGGACGTCGAGCGAGAACGAGAGCCGACAATCAAGCGAGCGAGCGTTCAATTTCCGAGAACGAGCCGGAAAACATCCAATTGAGAACTTCTGGAGCTGGAAGCGATCGTTGAGGGAGAGAGCAGAGCCATGGCTGGCGCCGGAGGGTCCTTCGTCCGCCTCCGAGATCGGGAAGAAATCCAGAGAGAGAGGAGGTTGTTACGGCGGAAGTGCGGGAGTCTGCGAATCCGTTCTTGGCGTTTTGCCCAGAGAGTAGGAACCAGCCGAGAGAGAGGATCCGCGCGCCCCCAATTTTTTTTTTTTTTTTTTTCAGAGAGAGAGAGAAAGAGACCCCCCCCCCCTTTTATATTTTTTTTCCTTTTTCTCTCCTTTTTCTTTTTTCGTTTTCCTTTTATTTCAAATTTTTTTCTCTGTTCATTTCATTTCATTTTTTTCTTTTTGTTTTGTTTTGTTTTGTTTTCTCTTCTTCTTTATTTTTTATATTTTTGCCGAAAATCAAAATGATTAAAATGTCGACGAAAATTTCGAGTGTCAACAGCTGCCCCTCTTTGGGTGGGAGCTCAAAGAGGTTCCACTCAAAGACAAAATTGATACCTGAAATTTTTAGTCAACTCGACTTTGGAAAATAGAATTTGACAAAAGCAATGATGGTTGGTTAGGGACGTACCTGATACTTACCTTTGCTCATCATGGTATCTAAACTCTTGTAGGGGTTTATTCATTCTGTCTCTACTTCTCTCTCTCTCGTGGAATGGAATGAAGACAATGAAATCACTAAATGGAAAAGGAATGGTTTAAAGATAACCTACGAACTGTATGGTTTAGACTTGGAGAAAGGTCTTACCGTGTAAAAACGGGATTTGACTGGGAAAAATGGTCTTACCGTGTAATAATGTGCTTTGACCGAGAGAAGAGTCTTACTGTGTGGTTTAAGGATGGACCCACGAACCTAAAAGACAAGGTTTTAAGATAACCTAGAACTTAAGAGACAAGGTTTTAAGAGAACCTAGAATTTGGGGACAAGGTTTTAAGATGACCTAGAACTTGGGGACAAGGTTTTAAGTTGACCTAGTACTTGGGGACAAGGTTTTAAGTTGATCTAGAACTTTGGGAACAAGGTTTTAAGTTGACCTAGAACTTGGAGACAAGGTTTTAAGTTGACCTAGAACTTGGAGACAAGATTTTAAGTTGACCCAGAACTCGGAGACAAGCTTTTAAGTTGACCTAGAACTTTGGGAACAAGGTTTTAAGTTGACCTAGAACTTGGAGACAAGGTTTTAAGTTGACCTAGAACTCGGAGACAATGATATGGTTTAGGATGACCAAAAACCGGTTCACTAAGGAACAAATATTTTGAAAAAGAGTTTCAAGATTACTTGAGAGCCAATCTTGCGAAATAATGCCAATTGTCAAATCCTTTCAGAGGGGATTTTAACAAAATGAGATTTGATTAACCATCTAAGGGTTAAGTCAAATATGCCAAGTGCAAATATCCTAATCAAAAAAGGTCTTTCACACTAACTCTCAAAAAGGGTTTTTGTTCCCAACCATTGATATGGGAAAACTATTTAATTCTCACTGAAGAAGTCTCACTCAACATATGTCTAAGGTTTTAGGAAACGTTCACGGTGAATACAATCCATTGATCAAAAGGTCTTCTAAAGGGACCGTAATGATGGCTTGGTCATGGGCTTACACAAAGGATATGCACTTTGAGGCCAAAAAATGAATATTCAATCAATATCTTCGTCAGGTTTACAAGTCAAGAACCTTGAAGATAAGATAAGATATGATTTCTTCCACTCCTTCTAGCGGTAGCTCCTATGTGATATTCTCATTTCAACTCAAACCATCCCAATCGGAAGAGACTTCGGATAAGGGTTGTAATGTTGGTTCAGGTGAGACTTAGAAAGGCTTGAAAAACTTTCAGATATCAAAGGGTTAAAAAGTGAGTGATTATCTTGGCATCATTATCACCACATGACTTTTTGAAATTTTGACTCTTAAAATTTATCCTATCTCGAGAGTCCTTTTGGGAATTTGTCTTGAGACATGAGAGCTTCGCTGTTTGTTCTAAGGACATCGCTTGCAATATAGGTTTTCTTTTGTAATGCATTTCTTTTGTTTTTCAATGAATGATCTTTTGCATGATCATGGATTTCGCTCTTTGTTTTGCATTCTTGCTTTTCTTTGCATTTTTTTTCATGGACATTGGCCTTGCTTTTACCAGGCACACTGCTTTTTCATGCCCCCTAATTTTTATTCTCTTTTGAGCATCTAGGACTCTTGAGTGGCATTTACAAACATTACCAATATTCTCAATTTTGTTGGTAAATCAGGTGCCTTGCTCCAGTGTGGGGAGATAATCATCACCTGGGGTTATGAAAGAATTGCATAAGGCTCAAATTGGCTAAGCAAGGGATAATTGTGTTTGTGGTAGTGAACGGAATGCTCTTCGTCACTTTGGGATGCTTCGAGTTTCGACAAGAAATCACCTGAAGCTAGCACAAGGAGATTGATGCAAGTGAAAGTAATAAAATCTTTCTTAATCTTTTGCTCCATGATTTTCAACCAAGACCCCCTATTTTGCCCTAATGTGGGGTTGTTCTTCACAGGGTTATTTTGAAAATGCTCCCTATTTGGCTCAAAGTGGCTTGCAAGGGATATCAATAGTGTTTAGGGATTGAGAAATGAAATGCCTTTATCATTTCAAATCATGTATTCATCGTGAATGAATCTTATACCCTAAGACATGGTTCTTTCCACTCAATTCTCTCAAAGAGTGTATGAGGACGTGTTTGGTAAATGGGTTGCCTCTCATCATTTTAGGCATTACCACTTGGCATATTTAACAATCATTTTCAGGTTTTCCAAAACACACTTTGGTTAAATTCAACTCCTTGGGGAAATGAAAATATAGTGAAATTTTGTCTGAAAGGACATGTTTCCTTGACCCTACTAGGGAGATTTTTTGGAAGTAAGATTGGACAAAATTTGTAGATAAAACATGCTTTGCTTAGCACATGGGTTCATTTTTAGAGTTTTAACTATATTTCTAGAGCTCTAATCGACTCTAAAGTTTAAAATGACTTTTTTTGGCATTCTAAGGAACATGGTCACTTCTAAGTTCTAAAGAAGAATTGACACTTTTGAAAGTTTTGCACTCTTGAGATGAACCTCTTGCGGATAGGTAGAATCTTCATCAGAGATCCTGCAAAATGAACAAACATGTAGATGCAATATGTATGCATGAAATGCATGATGTAAACATCCTAAAATGGCTTGGATTCAATCCAAAAATGGCTCAAAGGCCTTTCACTTTATTCATGGATAATACTTCTTGATAGAATCAGCATTTACAGGTCTTGGCAATTCATGACCATCCATTTCTACAAGGATTAGTGCCCCACCAGGTAGCACTTTCTTTACAATATATGGACCTTCATAGTTTGGAGTAAACTTCCCACGAGAATCTGGAATGATAGGTAAAACCTTCCTCAAGACAAGATTATTAATCTCAAAATGTCTTGGTCTAACCTTGCGATTAAATGACCTAGCTACTCTCTTATGATAACTTTGCCCATGGCATAAGGCTTTTACCCTCTTTTCATCAATCAAATTAAGTTGTTCAAATCTTTGTTGAACCCATTCAGCTTCAGAGAGCTTGATTTGAGGAAGTATCCTCAGTGAAGAAATTTCCACTTTCACGGGTAATACAGCTTCCATCCCATAAACCAATGAGAATGGTGTTGCCCCAATCGAAGTACGAATTGAAGTTCGATAAGAAAACAAAGCATATGGTAATCGATCATGCCAATCACGATAATTCTCTGCCGTTTTGGCTAAAATCTTCTTGATGTTCTTATTTGTTGCTTCCACAGCTCCATTCATTTGTGGGTGGTAAGGAAAAGAATTCAAATGGCGAATGTGGAATTCTCCAAGTAAATCATCCACCACTTTATTGTTCAAGTTCGATCCATTATCTATGATGATCGCTTCAGGAACTCCATATCGGGCGATGATATCACGATGGATGAATTTTGCCACACTCTTTGTAGTAACATGGGCATAGGAATTGGCTTCAATCCATTTGGTGAAGTAATCAATGGCTACCAAGATAAATCGATGTCCATTCGACGCTTTAGGATTAATCGGTCCGATAATGTCGATGCCCCACATTGAAAAAGGCCAGGACCCAGACATTTGATGTAGCTCATTAGGAGAAGCATTGATTTTGTCCCCATAAACTTGGCATTGATAATAGCACCTCACATGTTGAATACAATCGGCTTCCATGGTCAACCAATAGTAACCGAGCCTCAATATTTTTCTAGCCAAGAGATGACCGTTCATATGAGTGCCACACTCTCCATATATTTCTTTTGGGAGCCCAATTAATCCATTGGCATCCACTTGAGAGAGACCTGCCCCAATCTTGGTTTCTTTGGGGTTATTTGAATCTCCTAAATTTAGAGTGACTAGCTATTTGGTGGTAAGAGGCTTGGACTTTTCATGTCTGAGTCATTCCTTTTTAAAATACCTTGAGGATCATCTTCAATCTTTGAGTCGAAATAATCGGGTTCGTCAAAATCTTTTGAATGCGAATCCGAGCCATGTAAATGACTATCGTGATGTGAAATGTCATGCCTAAGATGCAATCGAAAAAATGGTTAGTATATGTATATATGAATGAATACAATGAATGTAAATGTCATGAAAAACTTGTTTTCAAATTCAAGTCGTTTTTCTGAAAAATTTATTTGGAACTAGCCCCATGTCATTGGACGTCATCGTTCCATTAAAACATTTAGAAACTATAGATCGTGTGGAGACTTAGGCCTCAAAGCATCATCATAGGACTGATTTGGGCCTCACACGTCTATTAACAAAACATGAATTTTATTGATATGCGAAATTGCATTACAACGTATATCATCTTGGATCTAGAAAGTTTATGATCTAGATTATTACAAGCACAAACGAATGAATGGAATTCCCTCGCAGGGGAGAAATGAATAAAATTCTTTCATAGGGGAGAAATGAACGGAATTCCCTCGCGGGGGAGAAATGAATAAAATTCCCTCGCAGGGAAGAACTAAATAGAATACAACTAAAAATTGAATGCAAGAACTAGAAACATTCCTTACACAGTGGGAATTGTAGGTTCTTCATTTCCATCAACAGCGCCAACCATGTTGACATCTTCACAATGCTTTGGAAGGGGGTTTTGTTGGACATTCGGTGCCGAGTCTTTAAAAGTGAGCAGCTTTTTATCCAACAAATCCTGGATCTTAGAACGGAGCACGAGACAATTGTCCACATGATGGCCTTTTTCACCCATATGATACTCACATGTCTTATTAAGATCGTATCTGGCAAACTTTGGCAGATTATCCCTCGGGATCTCTTTTGCGACAAGATGATTTTCAATCAGCATTGGAAGTAGTTGGGACATGGGCTTGGGCAATGGAGTAAATTGCCTTTGAGAGGCCTTTCTTTTACGCTCAAAGTTTCTGGAAGATCCCCCTACTTCCATGGCAAGTTTATGAGCTTGAAGGATGTATGGCTTTTGAGAAGAGGAATTTTGTACATAGGTGATCTCCACAGTCGATTCCTTATCACTCTTCGGGGTATATCAACGATTTGTGTTCTCGAACAATTCCTTCCCGCATGATCCCCTCGATACGTTCTCCCAACTCTACAAATGTAACAAAGTTCATACAAGTATGGTTGTACATCTTTTCGAAAAAATCACGAGGCATAGCTTGAAGCAGCAACTTCATAGTCTCTTTCTCAAATAATGGCGGTTTTACTTGAGACGCAGTGACCCTCCATCTTTGAGCATAGGCCCTAAATGATTCAGTTCTTCTTTTTTCGACCTGAACCAATTCCTCTCGAGTTGGAGCGATTTTAGTATTAAACTTGTATTGCTGGAGGAATTCATCAACGAGATCTTCCCAAGTATGGATTTTCTCCATGTCCAACTCTATAAACTAGGTTAACGCAGATCCAACGCTGTCCTGAAATGAACTGATCAAGAGTGGGGGATTATCTGAATAACGGGCCATCTTGCCCAGGTAGTATTTCAAATGCGTCTTAGGACAGCCGATGCCATCGTATTTTCTTGTGAACTCTGGCTCCTTATAGAATTCAGGGACCGTAACTTTGGCAAAAGGCGACAGTTTATCAAGCCCCTGCAACTGGTAGCCTTGCAACATGCAAAGGCGTTCCTTAATCTTTGCGAGGCGCCTTGCATTTTCTTCATCAAAGTGTGAAGTTGGAATTTCTTTAGATTGAGGTTCTGGACCCATAACTATTGGAATTGCAGTGGGGATCTCTTCCATAAGCCCTTTTGCCATAGGCTCTACTACCGGCACTTTAGGGGGCGCGGTAGGAATATTCATGGTAGAAGAAGTAGATGTCAAGTTTTTGACTTGGCTAGAGAGATCGGCCAATAATGTCATTAGTTGCGCCATTTGATTTTCCATATTAATGACACGGGCTCGGGTATCTTCGTTTTCCATCTTTGTTTGGTGGCGAGTTCGTATAACAAATCTTTCTTCAGCCGTTTTTTTCAAAACCTCCTGTAAAAGAAAATGACTCGAATTAGTACCAATCAAAAGAAACCATTAAAGTACAAATCCTAGTCAATTTTATATTTTCTTGAGATGAAATAATGATAAGAAGTGTATATGATCCCAGTATCATATAACATCTTCTTATCAAAATTTCTTCAAAAGAAATTATACAATTGAAAAGGAACGGCGACAAATATTTAATCATAATGCCCCTTTTCTAAAAGTTACATCAAAATGTTCATGAATTTCATTCATTTCATCGAACAATTACAAGGGAAATATAATCTTGCTTTCTTGAAGCTTACAAAGTAGTTCGATTTTACAAGGTATATGAAAATGAATACAGGGAAACCTTCATAGAAAAGAGTGAAACACAAATAAATTCCTTTTACAAGAAAAGTGTATGAAATGAAAACCTAAGGACTAGATGAGATCGCACGGAGACACTTGTTATCATGGGCCAAGCGTTCCTCATTGATCAAGGCATCGTCTTCTTGTTCCTTAATATGAACTCGCCAAGAACCTTGAGGTTCAAGAATTTTTCCACGTTATCTTGATTTCTTGGGTCGAGATTCTCCCATAGAGTCTCGAGATTCCAGGCACAGGGATCACGTCCACTTCGGGTCTATCCATCTAAACCTAAACCTAAAGGGGCACTCATGATTACAACATATCGTCGTTGAAATATAAAACGCATAATTGAAATATGGAAAGTAAAAAGATAAGGATGATAAAAAAGGAACAATCACTTACCCACCAAACACATGGCAAACACAAGTCACATGTCTCATGAAACTGTGAGGTTTTGACGCCTAAGGTGATGGTGCTAAAGGCTCACGGTCCTCATCCCAAAGGATAAAAATAGTTTACCCACCGCTACTATCGTCGGTCAGTGCTATCTTTATTGGTTGGGATGAGTGGGTTTATGTAAGTAATGGATTACCACGAGCATCCACTCGCAGATTCTACCCATAAACCCTCCTAAGGTCCTAGATTTGGGCGATCGGTGTTTTAGACCGCGGTTGTGTGTGCGATGTCGTGCTAAAGCTGGTAAACATGCATTTAAATTTAAACATCCAGCACTTCAATATAAACACACATACATTCATACATCCTCACACCACCTGCAAAACAAGGGGATTACAAGCACGCCTCCCCTTATGACTCCCACCTACAAAACCATTTAACACAAGGTTAGCGACTAACCTGATTTTCCAAGCGACTTTGACATGCAGGCGATCCTACATAAGACATGTTAGTTAAAACACAACAACCATGTTTAAACAGATTCAAGTCCTCTTAATCTAGTAACTAGTCCCCAGCAGAGTCGCCAAGTCTGTCGCGACCCGATCTCGCCGCCCCTCGAAATGTATCCAAGGAGGGGAAAGGTCGGGTTTAGGGGTACTTGATCTCGAGATCATGAGCTCTCCCAAGCTCATACCTCGCGTGACAACAGATTTATTTATGCGATCTAGTTGTTTATCACAACCTAAAAATATACAGGAGTCGCCACTAACCTTATTTTGGGGGTCGGCTAGAAACCCAATCGAGGTCGAGAGTGTTCCCTCGATTCCTACGTAACCAGATATCTAGGTTCGGGGACTTGGGTTACGCTAATATTGCTATTAGCGCCCTTTCGGTACCTAAATAGTATGTTGTGTTTTTCCTAACATGTCAATGCGTTTCTTTTTACATTTTAAGGATCGTCAATTCTATACTAAATGATCATGCGTGGTGGATTACTTTCATTCTATTATATTTCTAAAAAATGAAAAGAAAACAATCAATGAAATTGAAATTGCAATACATGAAGTAAACAATCAAGAAAAGCAGTAAATCTATCATGCAAACCTAAAAGAAAGTATAAAAGAGAAATATATGGAAAAAGAGAGAAAAACCCGCAACTCGTCGGGTTTTATACAACAAATGGAGCCCGAGACATAGGTCGGGAAAATGGGTATTACATGAAAATGGTCGGAATGGACATCGACCTCCACCATCTTCACGCCTTCTCCATCTTCAAGGTCCTAATCTAAACCTAATCTAAGAAATTTATGACTAGGTGCATACAAGTGAAAGAAACAATCATCACAACTAAGATGAAAGCAATTGGGTTAGAACCCATGTATGATTTGCTTTAAGAAAAAAGCACAAAAATCAAGCACTTTATAAAGAGCAACTTTCATGAATGGAATTTCCTGAGGCATATCAAGTTCAAGTAAAGTCAAATTCATGGCCAAAAAGCAACAATTGTTAAAGCATGCAAATCAATCATAAGCAAATTGGAGAATGCTGCATGATAACTAATTTGTTAAGCGACCTAATCAATGCATGAAAATCATGAAATTTGAACATGACGTATGGTTAAATGTGAAGGAAAAAATTTGATTTAGACATTTAACCCTAAATCCATGTGCAAAATTCCACACAAATCCATTGACATTGATATGTGACTTGTCATCAGGAGCAAAATGCATGACAATTTAAATTGTTGCGTGTCAACTTGAATTCTAAAATTACTTGACCTTAAAAATTCTCAAATTTTAGCATGGGATGGATATGGATATTATGGACAGCTTTCATTGAGAATTTATCCTCAAGATCATTATGTATAAGATCACACAAAATTGGTAGACAGTCAGATTCATAGAGACAAGACATCGCTGCAGGTCAAGACAAATTCAGACTTCAAAACTTGATCTAAAGAAAAGAAAAAAAAAAACAGGGCAAATGATGGGAAAATTGGACAAACAAGGCATCTTTAGAAAGCTCAAGGTGTCCTTTACGAATTCCTATTAGGCGACAATTGCAATTTAGGCCTTTTTCTAGCTCAAGCAAAGCCATTTGTATAAGTGGTCAGATCATATCATAACAAGCAGAACACATCAGCAGATCAATGCTCTTTGCAAGAAGCATCAGGCAGGGCAAATCGTGGCCAAATCGCACGTATTATATGTCTATGGAACGCTTGAAAAGTCTGTTACAAATCTCTAGAAGACATTAAACCCTAATAACATCATCCACCAGTTCATATCAAGCGGTTTATACAGAAGGTCATCCGAAACAGAGAAACAAATATTTGGCAGATTCTGGACCTAACTTTGGACAGGCAAAAACCATATTAAATGAAGTACGATTAGGAAATTTTATAGCTCATTGGAAATATAATCGAACCATCTTCAACCTATATGAAGACTTCAAACACAGACAACCACAACAACCCGCTCATCTCACGTCATTTTGTACAGAAGGTCAGATCAGAACACATAACACAATAAACAACACGGAGTTCGGTAACAATGGCACAATGAGTGGTATCGATGTATATACTCGGTAAATCAACTTCTAAGAAATGTTTCATATCAACACGTTTTCAGATCTGACATTATCATGATCTATTTCTCGCTCATGCTTTTGAGGTATTTCGTCAAACACTTCACGTACAACAAAACGATTAACTCAAGCTATGGAATGGGAATGAAGCTATGTTCTCATCTAACATTCTAAAATCAATAATAAAATCACAGAGTCATCACAAGTCATCTAGTTACAGCTCAGATCTTAAGTGAATCACACCTGAACTACGTGAACGTGATTCTTCTACAAATCTTTTTGCAACAGAGCAGGAGAGAGGGGAATGAGTTTACTTGGTTTATCAGTGATACGGATACTGATCGAGCCAGAGACAGAGAGCTGAGCCGAGGCTTCCAACTCGGTGTGAACCCGAACCACTGTATCTCGAGCTCCGGAAGGGCACGATTCGCAACGAGGGCATTAGATCCAACCGAGAGAGCGATTACCAGAGAAAACGAATGAGAGAGGGGAAG
This sequence comes from Eucalyptus fibrosa, assembly GCA_017140475.1. NCBI lineage: Eukaryota > Viridiplantae > Streptophyta > Magnoliopsida > Myrtales > Myrtaceae > Eucalyptus > Eucalyptus fibrosa. The sequence goes on from CM029507.1 coordinate 21,183,919, forward strand.
GTCAGATCAAAGACCCGAACAGATTGAGAGAGAGAATAGAAATCCAAACCCTAACAAATCGAGAGGGATATAAAGAAAGCTCACCGGTCGAGTGAGCTCGATCCAGAGAGAAAAATCGGTCAAGCGTTGTTATCGTCGCAACTGTCGCCGATCCTTGTCCCAAACCAAAAGAGAAATTTGCTGAGGGAGAGATTCTCTGGTTTCCACCCCTTCGACAAGAGCTCGGGTGGTTGATGATGAACGGAAAATGTCGAATCAATGGTGGAATCGAAAAGTTAGGGCCCGCGGCCGAGGAGAGGCTCGAGTTGAGGGCACCCGCATGGCAGATCCACTCCGCGACGGTGGCGACGACTTCTCGACCTCGCTACTGGGTGATTCCCTCGCTCCTCTTTCTACCTCCGACTCCAAAGTCTTCTTCCGGTGGACGTCGAGCGAGAACGAGAGCCGACGATCAAGCGAGCGAGCGTTCAATTTCCGAGAACGAGCCAGAAAACATCTGATTGAGAACTTCTGGAGCTGGAAGCGATCGTTAAGGGAGAGAGCAGAGCCATGGCTGGCGCCGGAGGGTCCTTTGTCAGCCTTCGAGATCGGGAAGAAATCCAGAGAGAGAGAGAGGAGGTTGTTACGGCGGAAGAGCGGGAGTTTGCGAATCCGTTCTTGGCCTTTTGCCCAGAGAGCGGGAACCAGCCGAGAGAGAGGATCCGCACGCCCCCAATTTTTTTTTTTTTTTTTTTCAGAGAGAGAGAGAGACCCCCCTTTTATATATATTTTTTATTTTTTCCTTTTTTTATCCTTTTTCTTTTTCGTTTTCCTTTTATTTCTAATTTCTTTCTCATTTCATTTCATTTCATTTTTTCTTTTTGTTTTGTTTTGTTTTGTTTTCTCTTCTTCTTTATTTTTTTATATTTTTGCCGAAAAAAAGAATGATTAAATTGTCGACGAAAATTTCGGGTGTCAACATAAGGTGAAGAGAGAATTGTGGAATTTTTGTTTATTTGGATAGATATACAAAATAGTATATGGTGCCGATTTATAGCCTTTATTAAATAAATATTTATGATAATAAGGTGAACATAACATCAAATTTAATTCATCAAAGATATGTACTATCAAAAAAGATATATGTATAATTCTGAAAAATATGTAATATCATAATATCATTAACCTCCCTTCAAACTCAGGTTGCATAAAAAATGTTAAATTGAGTTTGAATACAAGACTAAATAACGTCCAGCAGCTGGGATGTGGAGCATTATGCAGCATTCGGCGGTTGTTCGTGGTAAAACTTCCACCTAAGATGTGGTGGATTACGCGGCGTTTGATGGTGTTCATGGTGAAACTTCCAAATTTAGATTTTTGTCTCATTTTGCTTCTCTTTAATTTTTTTAGAAAATTGGGGTCGGTATTTCTTTTGACCGGCGGAGTAGGTAGCCGGTAGTGGCATGTGGGGGTAGTTTCTTTTTCTATTCAAATCTCTACTTATAGGATCCAAGAAAAAAGCCACAAAAATCTTCAAACTATGCTCGTCCATAATTTTCTTTTTCTAGTGATACTAAAATTCCGAAAATTATATTTGTATGACATATTTACCCTCCATCAAAATTTAATTAATGATCATTATTAAAAAATCTACCTAAAAGGATGCTAGAAGACAAACGATATTGGACATGACGCTCACGTGACTTAAGTGAAATAAAAATAACGCTATGTTGAAAAATCATGTAAAAAAACCTTGATGCAGAGTAAATGTATCATATAGGTACAAGTTTAGGATTTTTATATCACCCGAAAAAGTTATGGATAAATGTGTAACAATGGGCATGGTTTTGGGTTTTTAGAGCCACAAAAAAATCTAGGGCAAATGTGTCATACCAAGTATAGTTTGGAATTTTTAGTTGCTTTTTCCCTAGGACTTATTGAGAATAAAGCATATGGTGATCTAATTATATACCTTTGAATAATGCTATACTAAACCAAACTTAGAAGTATTTCTTTTCACAGGGTATGGTGTAGCAAAACCTAATAACTTATCATACTTTTCAAAAGTTCAATTTGATTCATTAGGAATGCTCATCTCTTAAATTATTCTATTAAGACATGAAACTACTCGTTAATAGATCAAAAAGAAAGTGGTTGCGCCATAACTCCAAGATATGTAAATGTTAGAGGCTTGACGTTCAACAAGATTCTGTTGTTCTACTAGCATTTGTATAGCAAAGAGGGTTAAGACATAAAATATAGTGACGAGTGCACTGAAAATCCTAAAATATATCACAGAATGCAATTAAGTCCTAAAATTTATCACAAATGTGCAATCAAATCCTAAAACTTTTAAAAAGTGTAATCAAGTTTTAAAAGTTTTAAAAAGTGCAATTAAGTCATTAAACATTTTTGGAAAGTACAATTGAATTCTAAAATTTCAAAAAATGCAATCAACTAAATGACTTAATTGGACTAATTTGACAAGTTCTAGGATTTGATTTTACTTTTTGAAAAACTTAGAACTCAATTGCATTTGGTGACAAGTTTTAAGACTTAGTTGTATTTTTTTTTTAAGTTTGAGGACATGATTGTACTTTTACGACAAATTTTAAAAAATAAATGATTTTAAAAAATCTAATCAATTTGGTTGAGTTATGAATGTCCCATTTTAGTCCATTGAATTGCAAAGTCCTTCGAAAAATGCTCTTAGTTGGTTTTAATCTCGCGGTCGGGGCTGCATGTTTAGTCAACGAAAAGTTGCGCACCAATTAAGAACGATTTTGACTTTAAACAAGAAATAAAAAATTGACAAAAATCGTTTGGATGAGAAATCAACCGGAAAACAGAAGAACTCCGAACTTCCTTATAGAAGTGCAAAGAAAAAGTAGCAACTTCCTTTGTAGTAAAGCTTAGGGATGATTGCACGTGAGTCCTTGAACCTTTTCCGATTTTTGCAAATTTAGAAAATTAAGAAAAATATGTTGAGCTTTTTGAATGATGAAGATTGAAAATAAAAATAAATAGAAGACCATATTCAGCTTGCCCCTACGTATAAAGAATGCTTATAGTGTCGCTAGCCACTGGTGATGGTGGCCAGACCCTCCCATTGTCTATATGCTCGCTCTCGTCTTTTGTAAACATCGGAAGCAACGGAAAGAACCAGAGTGTGACACATGTAACGGAGTCGGATAGAGCGCGCACGTGAGAAAGAGAATCTGCGCCAGACAAGGCTGTGGCCCTAGTTAGTGTCTTTGACCCTTGGCAAACACTCACGAGGGCTGCTGCCTCACCACTCTGTGCTGAGGTTGATGTATGGGGCGACACCACCGCGGCTCGAGCCCAGCAAGGGTTTGGCCACCTCGCCGATGACTGTTAGAACAGTGACCCCTTCTATTTGTTGAAGCAAGCTAAAGATGGTTTTCCCTTTATCTTAATTTTCAATCGCCTTCTTCCAAAATCCTTAACTCAATTATTTTAATTCTTTAAATTTGTAAAGTAACGCGAGTGCTACAATGGCGTGTAGCTGCCGCGTAAGTACCTAACAGCTATTTAACTGTCACATCAATTTTTTTGTCCAAGACAGAAGGATTAATAATTTGGAAATTAGAAAAATTTAAGGATTAAATTGCAAAAGAAGAAGAAGAAGAAGAAGAAGAAGAAAGGTTCAAGGACGACGACGTTGTGCAAATCCAAAAAGTTGAAGGCCCCATGCCTTTATCCCTAAAACATATTGCAATCAAAGTTGAGACGTTGCTGGGTACTGACGGTAGCCTCCTCTTCATATAATTGCTGCCGGTGGGCTCAATTTTCGCTTTTTCAACAAAATCCTGGTCGAATAATCACTCTTGGCTGTCAACTATAAATTTATTTATAATAAACAAACTAGTAACTTCATAGATTTTGCAAAAATATTAACACCCAGAAAATTTCCCCAGCGCCATAAATAGAGTTACCGGAAAACGATGTTATTTTGTTTTTCCTTTGCCAATAGTGATGAATGAACAACGTAGTTCGATCTTATGAAGCCTTTGTCTCTTCATGCCTTTCACATAGAGAAATAGAACAACCTTTGGCAACAACAAGATAAATTTGACACGTTCAAGGAAAAAGAAGAAAGTTATGAGATGTCAATGTCTTTTTAACTTTGGAAAATTTTACTTTTACGATCCTGTCATAACAATTAATTGAGGATCATAAGATTCCAAACCTAGTTATAAGAGATCACTTATTTAATTCTTGCCATGGTGTACAAAGGTTTCAAATTTGGGCCTAAAATCATTGACATGGCAATTTTGTCAATGCCGACCATGGTCAGAGGCACGGCTGACGCTAACGTGGACAATTGTTTAAATTTTTTTTTTTTAATGCTTGCTATTCTTTTCATCTTTTCTTTGTTTCTTCCTTTTCCTCACCCAAGGCCCTATTTGCTTAGGCGAGGTGTGGGCCCTTGCACAAACCAAAAGTGGGTGTCATGGCCCTCGATGTCCTCGCTTTGGTGAGGGCATGGAGGCCCTTGCCCATGGCCGGTGAGGGCCGAGACTAGGGTCAACAAAAAAAGGAAAAAAAAAAAAGAAAATATGAAAACGGAAAAAAATAGAAATTATCCATATCAACATTAGTCATGCCATGTAGGATGGTCGATATTGGCTAAATTGCCATGTTAGTAATTTTGAGTCCAAATTGACCATAAAGATTAAATTGGCATATTGTTAAAATATTTAGAATTAAATTGACGTATCGGTTAAAAGTTTTAGCACTAAATTGGCACAATTAAAAAATTTAGAATAAAATTGTCAAATTGTCAAAAGGTTTAGGATTAAATTGGCCAAATTGAAAAATTTATTATTGAACTGACACAAGTACAATAAGTTTATGATTTTTTTTTTTGGGTAATTTTTCTCTTGCTTTGTGCTGAAAAAGTAGCCAAGTCTTTATACTGATTCCCCAAGATTATTGAAAGAAATTCGTACAAAATTTTTTCTAGTTCTAACTTTTGGATTTTTTCATTATTTACCAAGAGATGTCTAATAGCATGGTTTAGAATGAGAAAAAAAATTTATTATTATTATTATTATTATTATTATTATTGACTCAGTTGAACTACATATTTCATCCATGTTCTCACTTGAACTCATATGGGATAAAAGGGTCAGTAGGAAAAGTACATAATTTATTTTTATGTCTATTACATTGGTGTTAATTTAATCATAAGCTTTTGATTATGTCAATTTAGTTTTAAACATTTTTATAAGTTGCTAATTGAGTTATTTGTTCCAATTTTGATAGGAAATTATTGATATGAATACCGGCCGTCCTACATGCAATGGATAACGCTAATGTGGACAATTTTTGTAATTTTTTTAAATTGAAATTTTAATTAAATTTTATTATTAGTATTATTTTTCCTTTGATTTTGGCCAGTGACAGCAGTGAAGGCCCTACGTGAGGCGAATTTCACCTAGATTTGATGAAGGCTTGGGTGAGGTTTGCGACCTTTGCTAGCTGTTGATGAGGGCTTATGGTCGCTATTGACCAAAATGAAAGAAAGAAGTATAATAAAAGAAAAGAAAAGGAAAGGAAATTTTAAAAAATTAAAATACTATTAAAATATATACATGTCAACTCCGACCATGCTATGTGGGATGACCATGATTGGTGTCCACGTCAATGATTTCCCACTAAAATTGATTGAATGGATTCAATTGGAAAAATGTGAAAATATTTAGTATAAAATTGACCCAATTGAAAGGTTTGCGATTGAATTGATATCAATGTAATATATTTAGCACTTTTTTGGGTACTTTGCTAAGTGTGGGTTGTCCTTGAACTTTTTAATTTGTTCAATCAAATCTTTGATTTTTTTTCCCATTTAGGTTCCTGAATCTAAATAGCATCGACACACAACATATGACACGCCAACATGTCATTTTTCAAAAATAAATAATTCCGAACGTTGATACACGTTGTATGTTAAATACATATTATATTATATGCATAATAAATTATCATTTTTATGATTATTTCAATCAAAATAGTTTGATTCAAATTCACAAATAAATAAATAATAAAAAAGTTCAGAATGAATTTACACTAAAAACATTAATCCATCATTTATTAATATAATTTATTGTTTCAATTTAACAAATTCAACTCTATTCCAATATCTATAAAACTTGGAGAAAAAAAGAGCAATTCACATCCTGGACTCTAGTGTCAAACATATTGGAAGAGAAGAAAAAGGAAAAAATTGGGAATAAATTGTGTATCACGGGAAGTAAAAGTCAAAGAGAAGAGAAGATAGTGTTTTTCTTCTTTCCACATTTATTTTTTATTGTTTTTTATTTTTCAATATATACATTTTCACATTTCATTTATTGAAAATTTTTAAAATTGACATCGTGTGTCAAAATCACATGTTGGAAACTCCCATGTCAAAATTCTAACTCAAGTGTCGGGAAAATTGACCAGGTGTTAAATTTTCCAGAAAGTATCGATCGAGTGTTCGACATAACACAAAGGCTCATGAAGAGTGTCAGCGCTTCATAATCTTGAACTATATACCTTTTTATTCAATTTAATCCTCCCATTTGAAGATGGTAGTTTTGACCGGAAGGAAAGAGACAAGATGTCTTTAAACAATCTAGTTTACCTGAAGTGGTAAGAGTTCGATGCCATGATGAAAAGATTGGTGGCATATGCCCCAAAACCCGTCCAATCATGTTCTCATTCGCCCATCGTGCGCCTCACCCTCTCCTCATTGCCCTTTCCCACGCGCCCCCTCACCCGTCCAACTCTTGTTATTGTCTTCACCGTCTCTTAAGGCACCTCTCCGTTACCTTTCGTCGCAAAGTGGGATCTATTGCGGTGTCCGCTCACTCGCATTGACGAGTCCATTGTCGATGCTTACTTCGGCGCTAAGATATCCGATCTTTATCATTGATAATTAATGAATTTGCTAACTGAAATCGAGTTGCTAAAGGTTATTTTGTCCCCATAGTTTTTGGTTTGATAATTTTGAATTTGACTAGTTGATTCTGAGACATGTTGAGCTGGAGGCGAGTGCTGAAATTTGATGATTCATAGGCTCAAGATTTCTGATCCTTATCACTGATGATTGATGGATCTTGACTCGAATCTCGTTGCTTGGAGCTTGTTATACGGAGTCCAGTTTTTTTATTTGACTTGTTGATAATGAGATATGCTAATGGTAGAAACTGTTCGGCAGACTTTGAGATATAGTAATTGTTAATGAATTCTATTTGTTCTCGAGGCTTCGAGATATGAAATGGTTATTGCTGTCAGTTGATGGTCCACCGATTGAATCTCATATGCTTTATTCGTGGACTCAAGTTTTGAAATAGAACAGAGCAGTGTTACTGCTTGTTGAGTAGTCAGTCTAGCCATGGTGGCTCGTTGATCCTCGACCTTTCCACCTTGTTCATTGACGACCTTGCCGCCTTGTTGATCATGTTGGAACGACTGCATCGTTACATGCTTTGATTCCCCTTGTTATGGGTCATTATAATTTTTCCTTAACCATACAGCCTCAGGAAGCTCTTTCCAAAGTCAGCCTTACTCAAAACAGCACAAGCAATTCTAGAGAGAAGCTCTCAACTGGTGTTTATATGTCTTGGTAATCCAAATGAGGGGAAGGGGAGCCCTATTTATATAAGTATCCCTATAATTCCAATTGTTGATCTACGATACAATTTAATGGTGAAGATTGATGAAAAGTCTCTAATATACAAGTGCATATTTCCTATATTGTCCCCAAGATTACCCTAGAATACCATGTACGCATTTCCCTTATTAACCTCGGAACATTCTCGAGTCTCCCTAAAAACTCTAGATACAAAAAGATTCTAGGACACCGGGTGATTTATCGGTTATCCTGACCTACTTGCTAGGTGTATTGGGCTTGAAAACCTTTGGACCCTAACACTAGGATCCTTGTTACCATCCTCAGCATTAGAACTACTCCTCATACCCAAAGTCCCCAAATGCACTTGTGTATGCCAAGTTGCTGAAATCCCCCAAAATGTTGCCTTGGCGTATGATCTATGGACTGAATCTCAATAAAAGCCAACTAATCAATGTCCACCATAACTACACTGGCAAGCACATAAATCAGACCAACTCAGGCCCTAGAACTTGCAAGTTCTAAACAAAACTTGCCACTCCAACTACAAGGGTTGTGTCTATTGAGAAAACATTACCTAAGTAGTTTTGATGATTGACAAAACTTAGAGACTTTGTTTTTGATAAAAGGTATTTTCAAGTGGAAAGTTTGATGGGATATGATCAGATTACATCAATCAGAATCAGAGTCGTGGCTTATTTTCCTTCTTTACATATTTTGTCAAATGGCTAGGAAAGAGTCAAATACTTGTGCAACAGTTAGTGGTGATTGGTTGGATTCTTTTATAAGGAGTTTCAAAAAGAAAGTCTTCCTAATATCCATTGAAAATTCAAATTTCCTAGAATATCTTATTAAAGGCGAAACATTCTTTCTAATCTTAAACACTCAACTTTTGAAAACCCGAGATGATGTATGGGTAGCAAAACATATGGAAAGCTTCACCCTCGGTGATCTTGAAACTATCAGAACTTTTCAACCAAATTCAAGCCAATGGGTAGATTGGCTGGATGATCCTCCTAAAGATATGTCTAATAGTCAGCTTGGACTAGGAGGAGTATAAGAGGTGGTTTTGAAGCTAAGGGGATTAATTCGCATTCACAAGAATTGAAACTTTTAATTTTAAAGTCGGAAAAGTCTTTTGTGATCTTATACATTTGTCTATGTGAGCGAAATTGTGTAACCTTTTAGAGGCTAAGAGTGTGAGGAGTTATTCACACAAACATAAGTGTTCTTAGCTCAGGTCTTTTAACCTCTAATCGGTTCTTGTTAGTGGATTTCGGCAAATGGGCTGTAGCGCGGGAGAGCGGACATAGGCTTCCAAAAGCCAAACTACTATAATTTTTAGTGTGCAATTCTCTATCCCTTACCCATTTTTTACGTTCTTTCATTTCCGCACAATCATCTATTCATCACCTCCTCCGGTGATAGTTTTAGTCATAACAATTGGTGTCAGAGGATGATTGCTCTTTATTGAAGTGCTATATTACTTTTGAGTTAACGATCTATCTATGGTTAGTAATACTGCTAGAGGACTTATGCAAGGACAGAGTGATAGAAGGCCTTTGTACTTTGACGTAAAAGACTAGAACATTTGGAAGAACAAGATGAAAGCATTCATCGGATCCAAGGATCCCTTAGGGTGGGACATAGTTTTGAAAGGCATAAAACCTGTAGCTTCTTTGTATAAGGAAGAAGGCAAAAGGCCAAAAACCTTAGCCCTATTGGATGCAGACATTGCTAAAAGAGAAGCACTAGGTGCTAGAGTTATCTATTCATTATACTGTGCATTATCTCTATCTGAATATAATCAAATTTTCTCTTGTGAATTAGTGAAAGAAATTTGGGATAGGTTTCGGGTGACATACGAAGGGACTGATCATGTTAAGGAGATGGAGATCAACATTCTTCTTCAACAATACAAAGCTTTTAAGATGAAAGATGAATAATCCATAACTGACATGTTCAATAGATGCATTGACATTGTCAATGAATTGCCTGTATCAAGAGTAACCTGCTTTAGACCTAATGAAAGTGAACAAAATCCTTCGAGGACTGTCAAATGAGTGGAACAGCATTAAGACGTCCATTCGAGAAACTCAAAGGATATCGTATTTTTCTGTGGATGAACTCGTGGAAACACTCAAATTCTATGAAGAAGAATGTTTGAATGAGGAAGACACCGGATGTAAGAAAACAATCACTTTAAAATCTAACTTTGACTTTGATGATACAAATTTAGATGAAGATGACGAGGTTGACGAGGAGATTGCACTCATGGTGAAAAAGCTTCAGAGAGGCTAGAAAATAAAGGAAGTAAAAGGGAAACAAATCCTTCAAATCATTTGAGCAAATAACAAACTTCAATGATAAAGAGGAAAATACAGAGATTATCTACTTTGAGTGTAAGAAGTGAGGACACATCTAATTGAATTGCCCTCTTTTGAAGAAAAGAAAGAACAAGTATGAGAAGACAAAGAAAACACTAAAGGCCGAAATGTGGAGCTATATAGAGTGTGAAGAAAGTGATGAAGAATACATTAATATCTGTCTTATGGAAAAATCTGATTCATAAGAAGAATTTGAGGTAAATAATTTTGATATTTCAGTTGAAGTATATAATTATATAGAAGAATTACTTATTGAGTATAATACTATGCTTAGAAAATTCTTAGAATTGAAGAAGGAAAACTCAAGATTGAGACAATATGATTCTTTCCAAAAAGAAAAGATTGATTATGTTGAAAATATCTTCTTCAAACAAAAGAAGATCATGATTCTATTTTAAAAGAAAATGATTCTTTTAAAAAAGGAAATTTTGGATGTGACAAAAAATTTTTTGGTTGGTTCAAAAACCGTGGAACATATTTTGTCCATCCAAATCTAATATTACAACAAATCAGGACTTGGATGTAAAAACAAAATGCTTTTACAAAATGATTTTCCAACACATAAAGAGATAAAGAGGTAAAAGCCTCTGAGAGTTTTCTATGAAAATCACTTTAGAAAATGATTTGTAAACCTTGTTTGTTAAAACTTTCTTAAACGCTCAATCTACGGCAACTGTGATCATTATGAAAATGACCGTTCTAAATATTGGAAGCCAATTTGGAGAAACTTTCTAAGTATGGACGATCATTCTAACCAAAGTGGACCCAAACAAATATGGGTACCAAAGAAAACTTGAACTTGTTTTAATCTTTATAGGTATTAAAGAAAAAGAGAAACAATTGGTACCTCGATAGTGATTACTTAAGATACATGACCAGTGAGCCGAACAAGTTCACTAAACTCACAAGATTCAATGGTAGAAGCATTTCTTTTGGAGGGACCAATAAAGGAAAGATCATTGGTAAAGGAAAAGTTGAGATTGGTAACTTGAGATGTGGCATCCTAAAATTTCATGACAACCCCTAGATATACCATGAACCATGAATAGGTGATGGAAGCGCCATCGGATTATATTATAGCCACTAGACAAATGAATTACAATTAATCAAGGATGAGCATTTAATGGACAATTATTTCGTTGGAAATGTATTCTATGTCCATGAGTGATTAAGGATTGTATTAAAGGGATAAATTGATAAGGAAATTGTTCTTGGCCATGTACTTTATAAGTTGGATTTTAATGATTTATGTTACAAAGTTTTATGACCATATAAATTTGTAATTAGGTATTTATATAAGTGGGGATTAAATGGAAAAATAGGAGAATGAGTGGGCTGATTTTCTTAAGGCTGAACCAGCCCAAAAACCAACCCACAGCCCCCACTGTTTCTTCCCCATTCAGCCAACCAAGGCTGGCCCAAGCCTAGCCGAATAAAGCCCAACCCCTTTGCATGGAAATCTACAAGTGGCAAGAGGAACTTACCAAGTGTCCATTGCCATGCAAACCTCATGATTACTAGTTAATCATGAGGGTGAAAGGAAGAAAAAGAGAGAGAGAGGGGCTAATTGCTCGAGGGATTGAAACCGAGAGAAAGAGAGAAAGGAGAGAGAGGGTTGTTCGTGTGGGTGCTTCGGCGAAGGGAGAAGAGGACCGGCCCTGCTGTGCATGCACCAGCAGCCACCGTCGACACCGCCTAGTACCGCCGTAGATCGAGCCCGCCAAAGCCCCAAGTCGCCGTTGTTTGCTCATTTTCGTTGAACTTGAGGCAAGTAGAGTCCATTAGCCTACACTTTGCTTAATGTGGTTGTGCGTGAAGTGTAATGGGTGTTGGAGATGCTTGAGTTGTGATGTTAGATGCTGAAATTCGAGTGAATAGTGGTAGTCTTCCTAGAACAAGCAAGCTGTTGCATGTAGAAACAGTCCAACCCCTTGTGATTCCGTGAATTTTATAAAATTATCCAGTTAGAATTTTACTTTGTGTCCTTGATGAAAGTTGTATATGATATCTTGAGTAGTAACATACTAAAATTTGAGAATAAATGAACAATTATTGATGGGGGAAACGAATTTTCTTTGAAAGGGATTAATCTGGAAAACCGTACCGAGAGTAGGGAGAATTAATTCGACTATATTTTTTAATCCAGAATGAAATTGATTTTGATTTCTTCACAAAAATTTTACCTCTAGGTCTTAACTATGACATATCAAAATTTCAGAATTTTTTGAGTTTATTTAGGATTTATACCGAATTTATGAATAAAACTGTGCAATGGTGATGTTTCAAAACTTTAAGCTGGGATGCATGGACCGTAGCGACTTGTACAAAACTCTTTTGACATGGTATTATTTATGAAACCTTTTTCTCTCGATCTTTTTTATAACATGTTAAATTTTCAGAATTTATTGATGTCGTGACCAATTTTTCGGGTGTGATCCACCTAAGGTTTGACTAATAGATTGTTAATCCTAGACTTAACTCGGGGCTCTTCCAAGCCCATACTAATTCGCGACTTAGGTTCAAGTTTTTTTAACATGCGGATAGATTTTTTCTAGTAGTCACCACTAATCTATTTTTTGTGGGTCGATTAGAAACCCAAGTAAAGTAACGAGAGTTTTACTTTACTCATACGAACCAGAGATTATGGATACGGAGACTTGGTTACATCGGATTTCTCTAATGCACTTTCGGTACCATTCTTTTATTTTAAATATATTTCCCTAACATGTGAAATGATCATGCAGGTGCGCAATCCATTAATTTAACACCCAGATAAACAATAAATTGCAAAAACTTACTTCAAAGTAACGAAAGCATCTGTAATGTTAAATTAAAATCCACATCAATAACCTTAGATATGGTTTCTAATTAACACGTAATTTTTTTTTTTCATGTAAAGAAAATCATGTAATATGCAATGCAATATTAACTAAATGACCTAATTTTAATGACATGTAATTTCTAATTAAATGAGCCTAGCAAAAATACTAAATGACATGCATTTCAGTGAATCTAACGCTAATGACGTGCATATGACATTTTTTCTTTTTCCTAAAAGATTGCATTTTATCCTAAATAATAAAACTAATTTAACCTATGACATTGTTTGTATTTTTCATGAAATTCGAAATTTGGTGAAATGTGAAATTTACCTAACTAGATTAAGATCCTATTTAATTTATATTAGGAATTAGGTTGAGCCATATCCTAATTTAAACTAAAATATTATCTTAACCTAAATAATCCTAAAATGCAATATATCTATAAAAAAAATACCTAAACTTATAAAAAATTAAGAAAAAAATATATTCTAAAATTAAACTAAGTGCAATTTAACCCTAATATGCAATGATGTACAAAATATTCCCTCATTCTACATGACATATGCATGATGATTTTTTTTTTGTTTTTTCATTAATTTTCGAAATTAAGAATTGCCAAATTAAAAACAAAAAAAAAACTAGCAACCTAAATTAATTGATTTTTTTTAATTTTTTGAAAATTAGCAATCGGGGATAATATTTCGCTAGTAAAATCGATAAATTGATCTTAAGCCTTCAAGATCAAAATATCAAATTTATTTTCACTTGATTAATTATTTCATCTAAAGCCTTATAGATGAAATAAAAAAAACCCTGGCATGGTTGCAAATCAGGTGACGCATTGAAATTTCCCATTATGCATAGATAAGTATTTCACCAAAGAAAAAAAAAACATATAAAGAGATAATAATAAAAAAAATAAAACTACCGCCTGCGATGACCCAGTTAGATAAGTGCTCCCATGATCCTTTGCAATAGGAGATGAGTTCGAATCCCACTAGCCGTATAGGATTTTAAGTGAGACGTCGAGGTGGTGGGTCCTTAATTAGCGTCGCCCCAGGGTTTACCCCCGTTACCCTGGGCCTGTCAAGCTGTCCGTGTTGGTACGGTGCGCGGGTTCCCTGGGTCATAAAAAAAAAAAAAAAAAAAAAAACCTAAACTTGCCTAATAAAGTAAAGCAAAAATACCTAATTTACTTTTTTTCTTTTTTTTTTTTAAAAAAAAATCTTGGCTGCTGGTTCAGGGCTCTGGCGAGGGGGATCGTCGGCGGCGAAGTAGCAAGGAGCGTCACGGGTCTGCTCGGGCTAGAGGCGAAGCGGAGGCGGTGTTGGGGCGGTACAGCGAAACCTGCGGGCGGCGTCACGGGTAGAGCAGGGGCTTCATCGCAATCTGACGAGGCAGATCTGGGTAGAGGCGGGCAGATCTGGAGCAATGGTGTCGGGACGGCACGGCGAGGGGATCGGATCGGGATCGGCTACCGTCGTGGGTTGTGAGCAGTGAACGAGGAGGTAGAGGCAGCGCGAGCTTCGGGGAGCCGGGGGGCTACAAATCGGTGACGGCAGAGGCGGAGTGAGGGCAACTGGGTCGCAGATCAACACGGACTGGTGTCACGGGCCGGGCGGAGGACTCGAGCGACTGCGGTGAGGAGCTCCGGCTCGGCAGTGGTGGCGACTTCACGGGTGGAGCAGGGGCGATGTGGTCTCCAGTGGCGTCAGGCGAAGGCAAGCAGGGGTGCTCGGATATGCCGGTGGATAGGTCCGATAGAGTCGTGGTGCAGCATGCAGGTCGCAGTGGTGGCTACATGAAGGAGATGATGAACAGTGCTCTCCCTTTTTCTTTATTCTTCTTTTTTCCTTTTGCTGCACATGCTTCTCTCACGTCACTCTCTCATTCTTTCTTTTTGACTTTTTCTTTTTCCTAGAAAACACACCGAAAGCTTTTTTTTTCTCTTTTGAAAGCCAAACCCTCGAGAGAGACCCCAATGTGGCCGTATGTATCAATTGTGTGGCCCCTCCAAAACCCTAGGCACTTTTACCTATTTATAGGTCACGGATTAGGGTTTTAATTTTTCCAAATCAATATCCACGAAGATTTCTTTTTTCAAATGCAATATTTACTTTTCCAAACGCAATATTTTCTTTTCGGAACACAATATTTGTTAAATAAATCCGTAAAATCTCCCCGAGAATATGGGCTTGGGCCGATTTACTCCTTTCGTGGGCTTAGCCCAACTTATCAAATTAAAGTTTATGAAGCATCAATTCGAACCCATCCGTCACCGGCCCAATGTAAATGCAAATTAAAAATAAATGCACCTAAAACTATATGCTATGCAATTAAATATTTTTTTAGGGATAAAATTAACCCCTACTTTTTTAATGCAAAAAATGACTAAACGGGTTACCAAAATTTAGGTGTCAACAGCTGCCCCTCTTTGAAGGTGAGCTCGAAGAGGTTGCCTTCAAAGACAAATTGAGACCTAAATTTTGACTATGCACATGCACTAAATGATTTTTGTTGGAAAATGAATTCCATTTTTGAATGTAATTTATATGATGTATGGAAATGCAAATGATAAAAGAACCTACTTGGAATAACTCACCTTAAAGGAAGATAGAGTAATTCGAGATAGCTAGTGTTACATGTCCAGGACCCGTACTATTCTACAGTTGCCTAGAATAGTAACATGACTTTATGAAGAGACTTCTTTCCCAGAACCCGTACCATTCTACAGTCGCCCAGTACGGCAATGCTTGGTTGTGTCTAGGACCCGTACCATTTTACGGTTGCCTAAACGGGGATTCATTTTCCAAGACCCGTACCTTTCTACGGTCGCCTGAATGAGGATTGATTTTTCAGGACTCGTACCATTCTACGATCGCCTGAATGGGAAATTGATTTTCTAGGACCCTTACCATTCTACGGTCGCTTAAATGGGGATTCACATTCCAGAACCCGTATCATTCTATGGTCGCCTTGTAGCACCCCGAAACCTTCGGCGGTCGCTACAAGCACCGGTGTTACACCTTATTACCCTATTGTATTTATACTTATAACAAAAGCGTCATTATTCACAGGCATTTTTTTTAAAGCGGTCCCAGCGCGACTTATTAGCGGAAGCAAAATAAAGCATCATCATCTATCCCCCTACCAATCCATGATACCAATACACACCACTAATCACCAGGATTTTATAAACAAGCGAAAAGCTAGGACTCTACCATGTCCAGCCTAAAACCTCAAAAAGATCCTCGACCCTCTACAACGCATATGCACAATCTCCCACCATAAGTGTCGGCTAGCTAACCCCCAAAACACAGCCCCTACTCGTCGCACACAGGTCTCACACCCAGTCCGATGTGTCAGGCGGTGGTGGTGGCAGCATCCCTCTCATCACCCCATCGCGGTGAACGTGGACGGAGACAAACTCCTAGATGATTGGACCCCCAGTTAGGCCTATGTCGTACATGACAAGACAGTGCACACGTATGTAGGTGAGTCCAGGCACAGAAGGACAGCCGAACTCCTCACACTCTACCTCAACGTCGGACGGTAACCCATAAAATGTACCCCGCGCGATGGCAGGAAGCAGCATACTGGCTAATCTGAAATGTTATCCCCAAAATGGGTGAGTACAACCACTCAGCAGATAAGGAATTCAATAACAACTCAATGCATCATCCAAATCATACATGCATTGCAGGCGTTGCTTACCTTGAAACCATGCGCATACTATCATGCATCATTATCATAGTCATAACACGTACATGTGTATCATCATCTTAACATACACATCATCATCATTATGACATCATCACATCACTCACGTTATCATCATCATGGCATCATCATATCAAGTATGTATATCACCATACCATATCATCATCATCATCATCATCATCATCATCATCATGCATATCATCATGCATAGCATCATGCCTATCATCATGCGTATCATCATGCCACATCATCATCCTCATCATCATCATGCATATCATTATGTATATCATCATGCATATTCTTCATTATCATGCATATCATTATGCATATCTTAATTATCATGCATATCATCATGCATATCTTCATTATCATGCATATCATTATGCATATCATCATGCGTATCATCATGCATATCATCATGCGTATCTTCATTATCATGCATATCATTATGCATATCATCATGCATATCATCAGGCCACATCATCATCCTCATCATCAGGCATATCATTATGCATATCTTCATTATCATGTATATCATCATGCATATCATCATCAATTTTAGTCATCCCCTCAGGCAAAGACCTCCGAGGCTTCTAGCATTCAGCCTCCCAGGCCACCGGGCATCTGGCCCCCCATATTCCGAGCATCTCGTATTTCAACTAGCATCATGAGGCATTCCCTTCAAGGAGAAACCTCCGACAGGGCTTCCGGCATTTACACTCCCTGGTCGGGCATCCCGCACCCCAATCCTGGCATCGTGAAGCATTTCCTTCGGGCAAAAACCTCCGACAGGGCTTCCGGCCCCCCACATTCCGAGCATCCTGAATCTCCCAGGGAATTCCGGCAATGTATCTCTATACATTCCGCGCATCATCCGCCACCACAACTATCTCCTCATTTATCATCATCCATATTTACCAGTATTTTAATCTCATTTTAACGTGGCACATGGCGTGACATCAAACAAGTGATACTTGGCATGAAATTCACACATGCATCTCAGTTCAATGTCATGCATGCATCAAGACTTTATCACACATACATCTCGATTCAATGTCATACATATATCAAGACTTTGTCACACATGCATCTTTATTCAATGTCATACATATATCAAGACTTTATCACACATGCATCTTGATTCAATGTCACACATATACCAAGACTTTATAACACATACAACATAAATTAATTAAATGGAATCTATGGCCAAAATAATCTACTTTATTTATTTATTTATTTATTTTAAATATCTATAAATTCCCAAGATTATAAAAATTCAAGAAATCATTAAACAAACCAATAGGATGATAATTACATGCAAGATTCATGGCCAAATTAAATTGTACACAATCTCACAATTTTAACAAAACATCCTATGATTCTCGGATGAAACCAGAATGCACGTTTTCCGAATAAATTAAATTAAAATATCCATATGGCCTCCAAAAATTATTAAATTTTACTGAGTTCTAGCCAAGACATTTTCGTACAAATTTCATGAAGAACTCCCTGCTGGATTCTTTTTAGATTATTTTATACAGTTTCACGAAGCTTCTTGATTCAACACCGGATCGTCCAGTGTACACAACTCCGAAATATTGAGATTTCACCTACCTATTCTCTTTTGTTTCCTCTGAAATTTGGATATGTTATATATCAAGATATCCTTTACAAGTTTCATGCAGAGATCTAGGTCAAATAACCAGAATATAGTCATCATTTAGGTCCTTGAAGTCTCGGGTGTCTCAGAATACATCACCAAAATCACTATCTTCAAGATCTAATCGATTTACCAAGCTATACTTGTTCTTTTCACTTCACATTTGAGTATGTTGTAGTTTAAGATATTCCCTACAACTTTCATGAAGAAATCAAAGTGATATGCTCATCACAAACCAACATGCAATCACGAATCCAGCAAAAGGTCAGTAAACACTCTCCAGATCTAAGGTCTCCGTAGGATGAGATTTTAACCCCTCAAATCTCCATCGTTTCCCATGAAATTTTAGTATGTTTTATTTCAAGATGCTAGCTACAACTCTCATGAAGAAATCAAAGCCAAAATCGGACTCCAAACACACATGCAACCTCAAACAAGTTTCTGACTCACACGGTCCGAGCAAGAACCGTCATGCGATTTAAGAACAAGCCAACCATACCTCGGTTTTTCTCACTTAAACACCCAAAATCTAACATGCAAACAACATACAAGCATGCAAGAGAAGCTAGAGGACTCCCACTTGCCTCTAGACCGGACGGTCGACAACACACAGCGGCGATCAAGGCGGACGGACGGCGAGCGACAGCGACTTCCTCCTCGGCTTCTCCTCTCTCTGTCGGCCGCTCCTCCCTCTCGCACGATCTCTCTCTCTCTCTCTCTCTCTCTCTCTCTCACTCTCTCCCTCTCTCTCTCCTTGGGCGAGCAAATGACTGGCCACCCTTCTCTCTCTCCCCTTCTTATACCCCCAAACTCTCATGATTAGTAATGATTGCTTTGCCTTAACCTTGGCCAATGCATGGCCTTCTTTGTGCCACTTGTTACAACACTTGCATGCATCACGGGCCTTGGAGTTGGGCCATTCGGCCACTCTTGGGCCTCCCCTTGGGCTGGTCGACAGCCCCCTTTAGTGGGCCTAATTGGGCCGACTAACTTGGCCCATCAAGCTTAGGCCAAATGGGCTTAAGGCCCATCCTAAAAATTAACCTTTTCCTCCTTTTTTTTTTTTGAATTCCTTTCTATAATTATTTCCAAATTCCAATTTTTCATCTTGGCCAAAGTCTTGGGACATTTCGTTCATTGAAATTTAATTTATGAATCTTATGGCCAAGCATAGATTATAAATCTATCAAATTTAAATTCTCACAAGCACATACACAAATCATCTCAATAAAAAGACTAATGGCTAAAGCATAAGCCATGGGAATTTTTATCACCTAATTAGAGACTTTAACACACCTTATGGCTTGGCTTTGAATTTTTGGGATGCCACACGCCTAAATGGGGATTCACTTTCTAGGAACCGTACCATTCTACGGTCGCCTGAATAAGGAATAGGTGTTGTCGAGGACCCGTACCATTCTATGATCGCCTTGACGGAAAATTGATTTTTCAGGACTCATACCATTCTACAATCGCATGAATGGAGAAATTGCTTTTCCAGGACCTGTACCATTCTACAATTGCCTATTAGAGCAATAAATGTTGATTAGGATCCGTACCATTCGACGGTCGCCCAAACGGAGATTTTGCTTGACTAGGACCCGAACCATTCTTCAGTCGCCCAGCGTTGCAACACAGATCATTTGACTAGGACCTGAACCGTTCTTTGATCGCTTTAATCAGACTAAATCTGGAGAAAAATCTTTAGGGACAACTCAATCAAGTGTCAGTGTAAAGGACTCTGGGCTACGAAAACACGCCAGGTCAAGAACTTCGGGCTACGGAAACACGCCGGGTTGATAAAAGGACATCGGGCTACGAAATCACGCCGAGTCGGTGAAAAGGACTCTGGGCTATGAAAGCACGCCAGGTCAAATATAAATGGACACCGGGCTACAGAAGCACGCCGGGTCTATTAAAAGGGACTCTGGGCTACGAAAGCATGCCAGGTCAATATAAAGGACACCGAGCTACGGAAGCACGTTGGGTCTATTAAAAGGGACTCTGGGCTACAAAAGCATTCCAGGTCAATATAAAGGACACTGGGCTACGGAAGCATGCCGGGTCAATGAAATGGATGCTGGGCTACAAAAGCACACCAGGTCAATATAAAAGACACCTTGACTAAGTCAAGTGTCAATGCACTTGAGAGAAAATACCTACAAAATGACAAGTATTTAGAGTATAGGTAGAGATATACTTACTTGGTGATATCTTTGATTCTTGGGGATATATCTTCTGGAATTTAGATATCATGTGGAGGTCTTTCACTTCCTAGTAGAAATAAATTTTGGGAAAATCAAGGATGCACCTTGAATGTTCGGGAATGTTTCTCATCTCCTAATATCATGAGACATTTTGAAATGAACTTGAATGTCAGGAGCTCTTGAGTCTTTGAGAAAACATTACTTGTCAAACATGATTAGAGCAAAAGTGCATTCACCAAAGAAATAAGCAATTAAGGCTATTCTGGAATGCACACTTCAAAATCCACTGGAGAGAATTATCAATTCAATCGGGCTCATGCATAATGACCTTTGCATCACCCAAATTTCCACTGGAGAGAATTATCATTCAAGACAATTATGGATTTCTTAAGAATACCAAATGAGAGACCTTCAGTTAGAAAAGACTTTCACTCACTCTCAATTTAGAGGCTATTTTATGAGAATCACTCCATCTCAATATCATCATACCACCAGGGGTCCAAGTATTCTCGCAACCAGTACGACCTTACCAATCTGAGAGGTCTTTAATAGGGACCGTAATGTGGGCTTGGTCAATGACTTAAGAAAGGGACTCTTTGAGTCAAGACAATTGAAAAAATAATTCTATAATCATCTCTGGGTTTACAAGTCAAGAACCCTGCAAAATGAGAAAGAAATAATATTGTTCGCACTTCTTCGAGCGATGCTTATAAACATATGAACCTCTCTGTTAATTCAAGTGCCATAATCTAAAGAGACTTTGTAAGGGACGTGACATAGGCTGTGTTTATGGGTTGAGAAACGAAATGATTAGTAGGCTCGAAAATGTGTATAAGGGTCAAAGCTGATGATCATCTAGGCATTATCGCTGATTTTCTTTTCCATCATCAGGGATTGTTTTCATTAAACGCCCTCATTGATTGTAAAAGCTCAGTATTTGAGTTCTTTGAGTATTGCTCAATTGGAGATACAAGCTTTTTACAACCGATAATCCTTATCTTGACTCTTTTTTTCATCTATGGGCATTGGCCTTGCTTTTACTAGGCACACTGCTTTTTTCATGCCCCTTACTTCTATTTTGATTTCAATTTTTGCGTACAATGCATGCGTCAAGGAATTACACTTTGAATGACACTCGAACTTTCTAGGGTCTTCATCTGTCTTTTGCCTTGCCCTAGTGTGGGGGATGATAACCAACTAGGTTTAAAGAAATGAAAAATTGCAGGCTCAAGTGGGCTATGCAAAGGGTATAAGTATGTAGGATAGGGAAAGAAATGCTCTTCGTTATCCTAAGGCACTTAAATTACCACACGAATTCAATGTAAAAGCATGACTAAAAGATTGATGCAAGTGAGAGCAAAAAAATTTAAATCTATTTCCTTCACCTCATGGTGTTGTCTTACCTCCAACTTGCCCTAATGTAGGGTGGTTCTTGACAGGGGTAATATAAAAAAAATCGCCATAAGTGTATGAGGCTCAAAAGGGTTAAGCAATGGATCTCTTGTTGTGTTTAGGATAAAGAAATGAATTGCCCCTCATCATTTCGGTTATCATACCTTTCGCGAGAGAACCCTTTATAAAACTTTTCACTCATCTCACAAATGTATAAGTAGGGGACTGTGTATAGGATAAAGCTTGCCTTTCATCATCCTGACACGTCTCATTCAACATTCTTAATCCATTGAATTGTCCATCTTGACAAATCTTCACATGAAATTGGTGAGTTAAATAGGCAGAACCAATATCGAAATTCTCTTTTCAAAAAGAGTTTGACCATTTAAGCATGAAAAGTTTTTGTGATTTTAAAACAGACAATTTTCCACATTCAAAACATGGTTTTAAGCATTCATTTAGGGGATTGCCCTCACAAAGGGACTACCTCAACAATGGATGTCCTTGGATTGTCCCTATCGATCAAGATTGAAAATCCGCTTTTGCCCCTGCATAAGTGAATATGCATAAATAGGATACTATGCAACATCAAAGTAAACGCACATGGAATATCCATGTTGGTTTTGTGGAGATCTTGTTTCAGTCGGGTCATTACCAAAATCTGTCATGCCCCCAACTTGTCATTTGCAAGGAAAAGAACAGAGTGTCATTTGCAAGGAAAAGAACAGAGTGTCATTTCCCAAAATTAATTATGTTCAAGGATGAGACGTACCTCTTTCACCATAGAATGATGATCCTCTTTTACTTGCCCCTCATTTCATTAAATCGTTAGGAATGTGTTCTCAAACTTGTTGAGTGACAATTAAGTCAAGTGATCTATCATTGCAACCTAATGTGCCTTTTCAGATGCTTCCTCCTCAAGCCAAGAAAATCATGTGTGCTTGAGTTCTTCACCCTCATTGGTCCTTAGGAAAACAAGATGGTTCAAAAGTCTCTTGGCTCTTTTTTGAGTTGTAATTTATCACTTGTTTTCATCCGTCATTTTGGCTTTCGGTTGTGAACGGATGGGTGAGCGGGATCGCCCCATAATCATCTAATTCAAATGAATGGGAACATGTAAGCATGAGGGTAAATAGAAAGTCAATCCATGACAATGATCTAATCGATTTTTCCATTTTATTTATTTATTCATGAAAAGTTTGTACAAGAACGGCATTTTCTAAAAATGGACTAGGAAAATAAAAATAGATACCCTAGCAAGACTAAATTCCCTAAACATGAATTGAAAACAAATTCTCCAAAGTTTTTTTGCAAATGATTCATTACATGCAATTTCCTCATTTCATTTCTAATTGACAAATGAATTAGATCAAATGTGTAACCTAGATTGTCATGGATGGACCAAAAGTATGATAAAGTAAATTGGATGGTATAGGGATAGAAGACTTACTTCACCAAGACAAATCGACGGCAATCACATAGACATGCACATGGGATGTGAGGCTCGATTTCTATTCTAAATAGGCTTAGCAAAGTGAAGTTAGGAGGGTGGGATGGCTAGCTGTAGCCTCGCATACTAAGCCAAGTACTCCTAACTCCGGCTCAGTCCAAAATAATACCCCAATGCGATGCAGTCTCGTGGGCAGAGGTAAACATTTTTGACATCAAGAAAAAAACTTTTGGGATTGAGTTGGGCAACCTCTACTACGCGATCTCGCGGTCGAAGTCGTATCCAACTCAATACCATCCTAAGTATCCTAGTGCGGCCCAGGTTCGGCGACAGGTTGTGTGTGCAACAGTGTAGTGTAAGTGCAAGACATGCACAACAATTTAAATCAAGCAACACTTCGATAACTTGAATTTAAAACATTCATCCCTAACTCCAACCTGTAAGACAAGGGTTAGCAAAGACTACTCCCCTTATATCTCCTCATCTGCAAAAACATTTAACACTTTAAATGTTAGGGACATACTCGGGTTCCTCGCTGCCAAACAAAAATATTTTTTTTTTCAAAAAAGAAAATTGGCCTAACTGCACTAAGAGTTTCAACTCTAGTCCCTAGCAAAATTGCCAAGCTGTCGCGACCAATTTTTCGGGTGTGATTCACCTAAGGTTTGGCTAATGGATTGTTAAGCCTAGACTTAACTCGGGCTCTTCCAATCCCATACTAATTCGCGACTTAGGTTCAAGTTTTTTTAACATGCGGATATATTTTTCTAGGAGTCGCTACTAATCTATTTTTGGTGGGTCAATTAGAAACCCAAATAAAGTAACAGGAGTTTTACTTTACTCCTACGAACCAGAGATTATGGATATGGGGACTTGGTTACATCAGATTTCTCTAATGCCCTTTCGGTACCATTCTTTTATTTTCAAAAATGTTTTCTTTTTGCAGGCAACTTAAATTGATTTTAAATCTATTTTCCTAACATATGAGGTGATCGTACGGGTGCACAATCCACCAATTTAACACCCAGATAACCAATAAATTGCAAAAACTTATCTCAAAGCAACAAAAGCATATGTAATGTTAAATTAAAATCCACATCAACAACCCTAGATATGGTTTCTAATTAACACGCAATTTCTTTTTTTTTTCACTTAATTAATGAAAATCATGCAATATGCAATGCGATATCAACTAAATGACCTAATTCTAACGACATGTAATTTCTAACTAAATGGGCCTAGCAAAAATACTAAATGACATGCATCTCAGTGAATCTAACCATAATGACATGCATATGACCTTTTTTTCTTTTTCCTAAAAGAATGCATTTTATCCTAAATAATAAAACTAATTTAACCTATGACATTTTTTTATTTTTTATGAAATTCGAAATTGGTGAAATGTGAAAATTACCTAATTAGATTAAGATCCTATTTAATTTATATTAGGAATTAGGTTGAGCCAAATCCTAATTTAAACTAAAACATTAACTTAACCTAAATAATCGTAAAATGCAATCTATTTAAAAAAAAATCTAAACTTAAAATAAAATATGCAATTTTATTTTAACGTGCAATGACGTATAAAGGATGCCCTAATTCTAAATGACATATGCATGATGATTTTTTATTGTTTTTTATTAATTTCAAAATTAAAAAGAATGTCAAATAATTAAACATGCAATTTACGCTAATGAAACGGAAATCTAACATCCTAAATTTATGTTTTTTTTTTTAATTTCGACAATTCATGATAAATAAAACGCTTAACCTAAATATGCAAATAACCCTAATGCATGCAATATTCTAACTCAAACATATCAAGTCAAGACAGACCATTCAAAATCACCAAAGATATCGCACATCGTTCAAATCAAAAGATAATATTTTGCTAGTAAAATCGATAAATTGATCTTAGGCCTTAAAGATCAAAATATCAATTTTAATCCTGCTTGATTAATTATTTCATCTAAAGCCTTATAGATGAAATAAAAAACCAAGCGCGTTTCTGAATCAGGTGTTGTGTGATAATTTCTAATTATGCATAGGGAAATATTGCAAATAAGTAACAATAAATAAAATAAAAACAAGCGTGCCTAATAAAATAAATCAACCTAGTAAAATAAACCTACCTAATAAAATAAAATAAATCTCTACCTAAAAAAAAAAACTAATGAGACTAACTAAAGTGAATGATATTCTAATTTATTTTAGGAATCAATTTAACTTAAACTATATCTTATCTTAAAAGCTATATAAAAAATCAAGACATGCCAACATTATTTAAAATTAGCCCTAACAAAAATCACCCATTTAAAAGTATAATCTAAAAATTATAATCCTATAAATGAAATTCTAATTTACTAACCCTAAAAATACAGTCCTAATTTACTAAACCTAAATGCTCTAATGCAATATTTAGATTTTTATGTACTTTTTGATTTTTTTTTTTAATCTTTCCAAACAAGTAATTATTTGAAAAGAATGAAGATAAGAATTAAAATAACCGAAAAAATAATCCGTTGTCTCACGGATTAAATTAACAATTATTTTAACTCTATAATAATTTAAGAATTGAAATACTATCAAAATTCCTAAAAATTAAAGTAATTAAGAAAATGACCCGACGTCTTACGAGTCAAATTAATAATTACCATAATTTGGGATAAAACCCCTAATGTCTACAAGGTCTACAAATATTGACATACAATACCATAATTCAAATAATTAAACTTAAAAATAAGCTAACATAATATGAAATAAATAAAGAATAAAAATAAAAATAAACTACCTAAGGCTTGGAAAATGGGAGCGTGACGATGGTAAATGGCGTCGGTCAAAGGGTGTCCGGCGTCGGAACTCCGGCGAGGCGCGAGTGATAACCGGACCTGCAACAAAAACAGGGGAGGTAGCAGGTTGGTCATGGGCACGGCAGCAGGCTTGGATGAGGAGCGACGGCAGCAGGAGTCGCTCGATTGGGTCAGCGAGGAGGACTCGCGGGCTGGTGCGTCGGAGGCATCGGTTCAGCGTCTAGTAGGGCAGCAGCAAATCGGCTTAAGACTCGCTAACAAGGAGGGGCAGCAATGGTGTGACGTCGGACAGAGCGAGCTGTCGGGCGAATTGAGTGGCACTCCAGCGTGATGAGCAGAGCCGTCAAGGGCGAGTCCGGCGAGGTGGCGGTAGCTGCGCAGGCTGCTGGTACGTTCGTCGACGGTTGCAGGCGTTGAAGGTGTTGCTGGCATCTGATGGTCGCCGTGGACAGAGACGCGGGCAGGGGCGGCGTTCAAGCAACAATAGTCCGACTTGGGCGGAGACGGAGTAGGGGTGTCGGGCTCCAAACCGTGGTAAAGAGCGGAGTGGTGAGCGGTGATTGGCGAAGCGCTTTGCAAGGCTCCGGCGAATGGCAGCTGACGCGCAGGCTACTAGCACGGGATTCGGGGGTGGAGCAATGAGGCGTCCGGTGGCTGGCACAAGCGGTGCGGCGCGGTGAGCAGGTACTCGACTCCAACTACAGGGCGGCGAATGGCACAGGGGACGAGCAGGCGTGCTCATATGACAACTAGAGCAGCGAGCGTCGATGGGCTGTGGAGTTGCAGACGTTGCTGATGCGGAGGCGACTAGCGACTCGAGATCATGCAGGTCGCGGGTCGGCCGCAGTGGTGGTAGACGCGGGCGGAGCAGGGTGGCTCCGGTGTTCGCGGACGAGCGTCGCGGGCGTGAAATAGAAGCGAAAACAGCCGTCGCAGCTGGGCGGAGTAGAATTGAAGCCGACAGGAGGAAGGTAGAGGCGGAAACGGCAGAAGGAAGAAGGTGATGAACAGTAAATGTCCAATCACCTTTTTCCCTTTTGCTTTCTTTTTACTTTTCCCCATTTCTTTCCCTTTTTGTGTTTCTTCTCTCAAGGACTCCACGGACGACTCCCCTCTCTCTCTTTATGCCACTGTACCTTTTCTCTCTTTTCCCTACTCACGTCAACTTCTTCTCTCTCTCTCTCTTCAGTTTGCTATTTTTTCTTAGACAAACAATGAAGAGAAGCGCCCCCCCCTCACTCGGTTAAAAGCCTCACATTTTATAGTGAAAGCACTCAAAGTTGTTTTTGCAAGCGAGATATTCACTCAACGACTCCAACAATAAAAAGGCTCCAAAATCAAATAAAAAAACTGAATTTTTTTGAATTTTGAAATGAAGATATATTTTCAACAAAAAATTTCCAAAACCGAATTTTTATTTTTTATTTTTTTTAAATATTAGGTGTCAACAGCTGCCCCTCTTTGAAGGGAAGCTCATAGAGGTTTCCTTCAAAGATAAATGACACCTAAATTTAGATTATGCAGAATGAATGCAAAATGAATATGAAATGCATATGCAAATGTTAATTGTAATGACCTTTTAAAAAAAATGGACTCAAATAAATGCAAGGTCATGCAATAAAGAATGCCATGTAAATGCAATGATTTGGTCAAGAACATATATTTCTATGTGTCCATGCTTAATGAAATGCAAATGCAAAGAAGAACACGTACCTGTCATACTTATCTGGAGATTCAGAAAATTATTATTAGGTGTGAAATGATTCCTCTGAGACCTGACAAGCATCTGGAAATCTCTTCAAATAATTGAAAGGCTCAAAGTCTTTAGAGATCTGGAACTCTTATCGGATCCCAAGAACCTGGAAATTGCATCAAGTACTTAAAATTTCAAAAATCTGATTCTTATGTTGGACATTTGAAAACATTTACTAAACATCTGAAAAACACATCGGATGCTTGAAAAGACAAATACTGGAAGTCACATCAAGCATTTAAAGGTTCAAATATCTTGAATTCACACTAAATATTTGAAAACATTTATTAAACATCTGGAAATCACATCAGACGTTTGGAAAGACAGACACTTGGAAGTCACATCAAGCATTTAAATTCTCAAATATCCGAAATTCATACTAGACATTTGAAAACATGGGTACTTGGAATTCTCATCAAGTATTCAAAGATGACTGAACAAACTCGGGGATTCAAAGACAAATCCTTTGGTCTTTGAGGAAAAAATCATTTCATTTTTTTTTAAATTCAATGAAGGTCCATACATGATGGCTTTTTCAAACTTCCACCAAGAAAAATTATCAAGACGATTTTCACTAAGTTGTGAATCTCTTGAACATGTTAAACGAGACACTTTTGGTGTGAAAAAGGCTTTTTCACTCGCTCTCATTTAGGAGGAGTTATTTGTCCCGACCATTGATGCGGGAATATATTACTCAATCTTATTATCATCTTGTCGACAAGAGTTCGAATTTTCTTGCAATCAGTACGATTTTACCAATCTGAGAGGTCTTTAATAGGTACTGTAATGTGGGCTTGGTTAATGGCTTAACAAAAGGACTCTTTGAGTCAAAGTAATTGAAAGAATAATTATGTAATCATCTTCGGGTTTACAAGTCAAGAACCCTGCAAAATGAGAAAGAAATAATCTTGATCGCACTTCTTCGAGCAATGCTCAAAACATGTGAATTCCTATGTTAATTCAAGTGCCCTAATCTAAAGAGACTTTGTAAGAGACATAACATAGGCTTGATTCTTGGGTTTGAGAAACGAAAGGATCGTTAGGCTCAAAGATGTGTGTAATGGGTAAGAGTTGGTGATCATCTTGACATTACCACCAGTTTCCTTCGCCATGGATTGTCTTCTTGATAGATTTCTTTATTGGCTCAAGAGTTTATCACCAATGCCAATGATTATTCAACTGGAGATCTTTTCTCAACATTTTTTCTTTTAAAATTATTTTCTTTGATGATGGGCATCGATCAGGCACACCATTTTTTTTATGCCCCCCAATCCATCAGTCATTTCTCTCTTCTTTTCACAGGCATTGGCCTTGCTTTTACCAGGCACACTGCTTTTTCATGCCCCTTAGTTCTATTTTGATTTCAATCCTTGCGCACAATGCGTGTGTCAAGTATACTTTAAATGACACTCGAACCTTCAAAGGTCTTCATCTACCTCTTGCCTTGCCCCAGTGTGGGGGATGATCACCAACTAGGTTTAAAGAAATGAGATTGCAGGCTCAAGTGGGCTATGCAAATGGTATAAGTGTGTAGGATAGTGAAAGAAACGCTCTTCGTCATCCTAAGGCACTTAACTTAGCACATGAATTCAATGTAATAACATGACTTGAAGATTGATGCAAGTGAGAGCGAGAAAATTTCAATTCATTTCACTCTCCTTCAATGTCAACTTAACTCCATTTGTCCCGATGTGGGGTGGTTCTTGACAGGGGTAGTATGAAAGAAATTCTTTAAGTATTTGGGCTCAAAGAAGAGTTAAACAAGGGTTCACCAGTAGAGAAAAGAACTACCCCTCGTCATTTTAGTTGTCGTACTTCTTGCAAGAAAACTCTTTACCTTAAAACACAAAACATTTCCATACTCACCTCACAATGTATAGACAAGGGACTATGTATGGGATAAGGCTTGCCTTTCACACCTCATTTAGCATCATTTAGCATGTTCAAGTAACTCAACATCCTTCACTGAATTATCCATTTTGATAAATTTCAAGTGGAATTGGTGAATTGCACATCATGTGAAAACATTCTGAAATGATAAAAAGGCCATGCTCTATCAAATCATAAAGTCAAAGTTGTTAAGTGCCTATGTCTTGCCCCTCTTTGCAAGGGAGCTCTTAGAGGTTCCTTAAATGTGCGCAGGGCTGCACCTGAAACATAAAGCAAATAATTAAAAGAAACAAATAGGGTAAATTAGATGCATGCTGGAAGATTATTTTATTTTGAAAAAATTTTCAAAGGGAACATGAAGAAGCCCAGCCTTCAGAATTAGCTCCTTGTCGTTTTCTTTTGGTAGGATTTCATCACAGGGCTCGTTTGGTGTGCTTCAACATGCCTCAATGTATTTTATTGGATGAAAAGCAAATTACATTATTGAAATAAGGGAAATCCTATAATTGAAAATGCAAATATGCAAATATGGAAAGCAATAAAGACTCCTGCGCAGAGGAGTGTGCAAATAATTAAAATTTTCCTACTCTCGAGCTTTGTTGATGGCAAACACTAAATTCTCTTCGAATAATTCAGTCATTCCTTCGAGTGCATCATCAGAGCTCTCAATCTTTGGAGGCGCGGGATCATCTATGCCACCCCATCCATCTGGGATGATATCCCGTGGGTCGAAGTAGGAGCTAAGAGGAGCCGAATACATTACATAGTAATCGAATTTGCCACTTGGCTGCCCCAGGGTGTCAATCACTTCTACTTCCTCATATATCATCTGAAACATGGTCGGCTCAGCATCAAAACTGAAAATGGCATTCACAGCTTCTGGGTGGTCAAGGAGTGGGTTATTCTGGATGTTCGGCTGTGCATCGCAAAATGAGACCACCTTAGCATCCAAAAGATTTTGGATTTTATGTTGCAGCGTATAGCAATCGTCAACCCTACCTCCCCCATATGGTAAGCACATGTCTTGGAAGAATCATAGTTGGGGAAACGCTCGGGATTAGGTCGCTTAGGCTTCTTAGCGAGTAATCCTTTCTTCTGAAGGGTTGGCAAGATCTTTGACAATGGCTTAGGAAGAGGCGTAAATTGACGCCTAGAAGAGTTCTTCTGCTGGCTAAAGAATGGTCATGCTCCTCCCTGATAGGTTTTCGGGGTAGGGCGAGGTGGTTGCACATAAGCTGCATTAACCTCTGCTACAAGTTCCTTATCCTTCTTGATTGAGACTCTCCCATATGAGCTAGTTTGATCAGACGCCCATCCATCACGCAATGCTACTTCAATTTGCTCGCCAACAGGGATTAGCTGATTGAATGACTCGGCAGTCGATCCCAGCATTTGATTTCAATACTCAAGCGAGAGTGTCTTCATGAACAAATCCATCAGCTCCTTTTCTATTGACTTTGGAGTTATCTGAGCGGCTACAGTCCTCCATCTTGTGACATATGCCTTGAAAGATTATGTTCTCTTCTTCTCGGTGCGAAGTAAATCTTCTCGATCGGAGTGACATCAATATTATACTTATATTACTTGAAAAAGGCATCAGTCAAATCTTCCCAAGTCTCCAACAGATTAATCTTCTTCATAATGTACCATTGAAGCGCTGGTCCTATCAAGCTTGCTTGAAATTGTTGAATCATCAAAGGGATGTTATCAACATATTTGGTCATCCTGACCACATAAGTCTGCAGATAGATCTTCAGGCAAGAGGTGCCATCATATTTTTCAAAGTCCGGCATTTTGAACTTCTTTGGCATCTTGATCTTTGCATAATGAGACAGATCAGTTGGGTCTTTGGTAAATGAACCCTGCAACTGCTTAAGTTTCTCCTCGATTTTCGCCAAGCGTTTTTCTTGCTCAGTCTTCGGTACAGCCGACTATATCACTTGTATCTCCTCATCAACAACAATTTGAGGCGTGTCAGTAATTTTCTCCCTGGAGACATCCTTAGAGCTTGATGGGCCACTTGTGGATATATTCTTGCCTTTATCTCTTGGATCAGCTATGGGAACATGTTGTGGTAACACCACTTCATCTTGCGGAGCTGGTGGAGTAGTGTTTGCTTGGAGAGAATCGATATGCTTAGAGAGCTACTCAAGAACATTCAGGACTTGCTTCATCTCCGATTCGAGGGTAGCAATGCGAGCTTGTTCAGCAACATGCGTTTGTTTGGTGTTATCAACCATTGTTGCTCTAGAACGGGTACAAATTGGCGATCTTAGGTGAGTCGTGTTGTCACCTATCAATGTAAAATAATACAGTAAGTATCATAACAAATGAGATTGGTCCATGACAATGGTCAATCGCTTATTTTATTATGTGAAATCAAATTCCAAAGACATCAACTTAAAACATTAAAATAACTCCCTAGGAAATTAAACTCCTAAAACATCAATCTAAGAAATTGAAATAACATCATAAAGCCATAATTAAACTCCTAAATCTAA
Source organism: Eucalyptus fibrosa (assembly GCA_017140475.1). Taxonomy (NCBI): domain Eukaryota; kingdom Viridiplantae; phylum Streptophyta; class Magnoliopsida; order Myrtales; family Myrtaceae; genus Eucalyptus; species Eucalyptus fibrosa. The sequence continues at coordinate 21,216,135 of CM029507.1, forward strand.
CGACTCTTTTCTATATACAGTTGGGACATCACAGTCTTTCGAAGCTTCTTGTTCTGTCGAACCAACTTAGAAATACGAGCTTCTTTCCTTTCCACTGTTTCTTCAAGATTTTCAATTTGTGCTTTACGAGTGGGCTTCATGGTCACTTCAAGTATCACGGGAAGTAGAGCTTGAGGGATCTCGTGATGGTGGATATAATAATCCCAGGCATGAAAAATCCTCTCATTTCCTTTCAATCTTCAAGGCACCACTATCTTTTCCAGATGGCATTCCTTCCGTGCATTTTCAAGACGCTCGATCTCATCAAGGTATTTGTGATCCTTGCGCACAAAGCGGGCTTGAAACAGATCCACTCAGAGAGGGGGTGGGATATCTTGGAGCACTCGATACTGGCGGGCCACTCTATAAGGATAGTAAGATGTTGCACCAGTAATTCCCATCAGTGGAATTGGATTATTTGTTTTGTGAGAGAAACGAGCCACGCTAACATGGAACCATTTAGCATACCATAGGAAGCTCTTGAGATCTGGATCTTTAAGAAAAGTCACCCAATCGGAAAATGATTTTCCGGTGTACTTTTTCTCTAAGATTGAAAATCTCATTATTGGGTAACTAGAATTATCAATTTCACCTCGACACATGAAATGACCAAACTCCTTCATGTGAGAAAGAAACCAAATTTGTAAAAGTTTAGGAGAGGCATTCATGATTTTTTTTTTCATTTTGTTTAAAACGGTTGAGGGATAAAAATGTCTCAGCTAAGATCATGTTTATAAAGTTCATGCCAGCACATGCTTGTCTAACTACCCATGCAATCGAAGGATCAATAGCATTTCTTCGATGAGGAAATATTATAAGTCCAAAGAATGCTAAGATGAATATCCAACCCTTTTGGCACATTGAAGATTGATTTAAAAAATGATCAACCAAAAAGGAGAAAGGGCATGCATTACAATTAGCTTTCAAAACTTTGTTAACCTCATCAATTTTAACTCTTAGAAATCGAGATAAAATTGATGTGGGTTCCATACCAAGAGGTGGCCAAACAAGTTCAGTCTCAAGGGGCATTCCTATGATAACGCTATACTCTTCTAGTATTGGAGTTAGCTCATTCTTACCAAAAATAAATGTAGTCGTCTCGAGACACCAAAAGTGTGATATAGCTTGCAAAACACCACTATGGACTCCGATATCCAAAAGCGGGATGAGCCGTCCCAATATCGACTCCACATAAGCTTGACCTTCTTTACTTAATTTATTCCACCACCCTCTGAGCTCAATCTTCGGAGTTGGAATAAATTGAACATCGAATCTCCCCATTGCATATAAAATAAGACCGATGACGAAACCTAATGTCATGGACCAACGAAATTGCAAGTAAGTAAATTGTAGTAGTGAGAATTTAAAAAACTTACTTTCACTGGTAATGGATGACAATCACATAGACACACATATGAAATGTGAGGCTCGATTTCTATCTAGTTGGCTTAACAAAATGGAGCTAAGAGGATGATCTGACCGTTGCAGTCTCGCATTAATGTGTCAGGTCCTCCTAACCCCGGCTCAGTCGAATGGAATGCCTAATAATCACGCAGTCTCGCGGATATTGACAAACACATTCGACACCATAAAGAACTTTCGGGGAAGAGAAGGTCAACCTCTATATAGCAGTCTCGCTTGAGAGGAAGTATCCTTCTCAACACCATCCTAAGAATCCTATCACAGCCCAGGTCCGACAGCAGGTTGTGTGTGCAATAGTGTAGTGCTAAAAACAATAAAACATGCACAACAATTTAATTACAAACAACACTTCTATAGTTTTAAATTCACCATTCATCCTTAACTACAACCGGCAAAACAAGGGTGTTGACACCTAATTTTTGCCCAAAAATATTTCATTCCGGCATATAGATTATCTAGGTGTTTAATATCGTGTTTTAAATGAAAGATGTTTTTCCTATAAAAAAAATAATAATTTCAAAAAAAAAAAAAAAAAAAAGAGAGCAAGTTGGGGCCAACGATCTAAATGTGACTAGCCAAGCCTAGGAGGTCAGATTAGAATTCAAATGACAAGTTGGGGCCAAAATGCAATTTCCAAAAGTCGAGGGACCAATTCGCAAATTTTGCAAAATTTGCGCCCGAGCCCTTAAATCATCATCTTGGTCATCAATTAAGTTGAAATTGAATTTGGGCCAAGTAGAATCAATCAAATTGAGCCAAAAAGACCACATTTGTATTGAATTGGGTATTTTCGGATAAGAAAATGGCCAACTTTGAGGGACTTTTTTGCAAAATTGGGTGGGCACAATTGCGAAAAATGGTCAAGATCTTAAGCTACTATACATGAGGTTGCTAATTGATCAGAAACCGCGGCCAAATTGATGGATTAAAACACTCAAACCAGCTACCAAAACCCAGCCCACGGTTAGGTCTTAATTCGGAGCTGCTAAGTAAGCATATTGGTGACCCCACCATATCTCACTCAGCCGCCCATTTAGCTCGATATTTGCACGTGATGGAAGACCATATATAGTAGAGTAAGTGGACGGAAATTGGCCAGGGATAAGCCGCTGACAGCACGGGAAAATCGCAGCAAAGTTCGCACACTCAATAGCTGCAGAAGTTAAAAAATTTGGCTAAGTCAGAAGAGCAGGTGAAGTAGCCCTGTTGATAGGCTTGGTAGGTGGACAAAAGGCTGACCAAAAATCCCTTAATTCAGGGGATAAGATCACTGAAGCAAGGTCTTCCAAGGAATGAGAGAGAGGAGACGAGAGAGAGAGGGGAGAGCTCGGAATCGTTCCCCAAAGAGGCCCTCAGAAGCAACTCCAAAAAAGCAAACCCAGAAATTCCAGATCAACCTTTTGAGAGAAAAGGGAGATTTTCACAACCCTCAGGCCAAAATTAGCCAAAACCTTCAACTAGAGAGTGAAACTTCACTCAAATATCTTTCTATCCATAAGTCGCACGTCCCAAATGGAGTTTGGAAAGGTCTCCTAAAGCCCCCCAAAAAACACCCTCCTAGCGGGCCAAGAAACACTGAAAATTTTTGGAAGTGTTGAGCCCGGTTGGTCACGAGTGATGAAAATGCAGTGTTTTTGAGAAAGTTGATAAACAAATGAGGAAAATATTGACTTTTACCCAAAACTAGAATACATATAGTTTGGCTTGGAGTCAATTTTTTAACAAAAGACGTCTTGAAGTCTAATTTTAGAGGTCAACGAAAACCTTCGTTGTTAGCTCTTCTTTTCTGCAGATCTTATTTCCAGTTGAAGAAGCCAACTTCCACGTGCTTCTAGAGGACAATTTCTCGGTTTCCTTGGCCAATAACTACTTGAAAAGGAAACTAGGAAGTAAGGTAAGCATCCTAGATGTACGTATTTTTGAGTTTGAGCATGTTTTGATTATGAAAATCAAGAGGGAAACCAGCCCGAAAAACTGATTTCTGAGGTTGAAATTTTTCAAGTGTTTGAAATCTCTTCAAGAGTGTTACATGTGAGCTTCTTGGAGAGGTCGTTTTGATGTTGTTCGATGGGTCATTCTCTATGATGTTTATTGCATTTGAAAGCTCATGTTATCTACTTTCACGTGGATTAAGTAGCATTTCCCTTAGATCTCGTATGTGATGATTGTTGGGGCTTGAATATGGGCATGTAACCTATTTGTTTGACTTGGGTTCAAACCCAGATTTGCAAAATCAGCTCAAACCCGTGCATTTGAGCACGATTTTAACTTGGTTCTATTGTGTTTTTAGCTATGATTTCTATCTAATCTTGTTCTTTGCATGTGCTAGTATAATCTTGATACTTTAGTTCCACATGAGATTGCTTATGAGTGGAGATTGAAGGTTGCAAATATGGCTCGAGAAGGCTATTTGGGCTAGTTTAATGCACACCAAGTATTCGACAAAATGCCCAAACTAAGCTTCGATCTTGAAACGGTCGATTTGAGCTTGATTATTGTGATATTCATGTGTTGTGTTACTCCATGTTAGCATAGATCGGTTTAAAGAATTATTATTATTATTATTTTAAAAAAATAATTAAAAAAAAAAAGAGAAAAATTTCAAAATTTCAAAAATATCAAAAAATGTTAGATAGCATCAAATTAGAATATAAATGACATATATAAAATTTTCCTAATTTTAAAAGGTCATTTTCCTAATTTAATGCTATTTTTGTATTTTATAACCATTTTTATAAATAATCCATTTTGCGTAGATTAAAACTATTTAAAGTAATTTCATGCATATAGAGCAATTTCATGCATATTTGAATTCTCATTTTGCTCATGGGGTCTTGTCCAGGGGCATGATAACAAGGCCATGTAATATTATTTGCCCGACTTGTATTGGGTTTACATTTTCCGCATTTATTTTCAAGTCATTTCAATTTCTTGGATGTTTACTTAGGCGCTGTTTTTCATTAATTTGAGTGTAAATTTCTCTTCTAAATTATGTTAGGATTAGTCTAGACATTAAAAAAAAAAACTACAAAAACATTTGCATGGACATTTAGTGGTTTCATAAATATTATAATTGGTAATCAAGATTGTATGGCCATTTAGATAAATAACCTTCTAACTTAGTGGTACCGCAAGGGCGCTAATAGAAACATTGGCGTAAACAAGTCCCCGTTCCTAGAAATCTCTGGTTGCGTAGGAATCGAGACACTACTCCCGTGTCTCGATTGGTTTCTAGCCGACCCCAATAAGCTAGTGGTGACTCCTAGAAATATTTAGGTTGTTAAGAACTGAAAAACAAAATCCAACGTCGTGCGAGGTATGGGTTTGAGAGAGCTTGTGTCTAATCTTGAGCCATTGGTCCACCTCTTTAGGCAAATACCCCTAAACCTTCTTCTTTTTCCCCGGACGGAAAAAAAGAGGTCGTGATAGCTTGGCGACTCCGCTGGGGACCTGGTTGCAAACCTTAGAAGACTTAGGCCATAATAACTTGGTTGGTTGTTCACTAACATGGTCTTCATTTGATAGTGTGTGTCAAAGTCGCGTGGAAAATAAGGTTAGTCCGCTAACAATGTGTTAAATGTTTTTGTAGGTTTGGAGTAATAAAGGGTGGAGTGTTTGTTAACCCATTTCTTTTGCAGGGACGCGTAGGAATGTATGCCTATATGGATGAAATTGAAGTGTTGTTTGGATATCAATTGTTGTGCGTGCCTTCATACTTGCACTACACATTTACACACACAACCCGCGATCTAAAACCCCGATCGCATTAGGAAGCCCATAGGAGGTGCCAAAAGATGGAACCCGTGCGGGGAATGACCAGTGGTTATCCACTTTTGGTCCCGCTCATTATGATTAATGATAAAGAGAACTGTCCGACGTAAGTGCGGAGTGGGGAAAACTCTTTTGATCTAATCAAAATGGGGACTTTAAGCCTTTAGAATTTCACATTTATGTGTCAAACCTCACAAGTTTACATCCGCATGTCTATGTGATTGAAAAAAAAAAAAAATGTCTCTTCGCCCACTGTAAGTATGATTTCTCCATCTACTTGCTCACTTTAGATTGAAATTTTCATTTTTTGAGATTCGCGGAAATCAATGGAATGCCCTTGAAAATATAGGCTTGGCACTTTTAATAAATAATCATTTCAAATACCTTTGATCTATTGAACATATGTTTTTGTTTAAATTTTCAATTATGAACTTAAAGTCACATTTTGTATAGAAATTCTTCCAAATCAAGATTACATTTTGGGGCATAGAATTAAAATCAAATTTTCAATAAAACTCTTTATTGGTCACATTTCAAAATTAAAATTCAAATCACATTTTGTATATTGATTTTTCAAAATAAAAATCACCTCACCTTTGCATGAGTGAAACCACAAATTAATTTTTCAAAATCGATGCCCCATTTGTGTATGAAACTTTTGGAACAAAGTGGGCATTCAATTGATAGCCGTGGATTGATCTTTTAATGAAATCTCCTCTTACTAATAAAATCTTGACGAAATACCAAATTCTCGTAAGTGGATACTACGCAAAAGGTATCGTCGCCTTGATTTCATTGTAAGAGGCAGCTTTATTGAAAGATCAATTTTTCATTCATAGACTGACATTATCTTCCTTTCACAGGTCATGCGTGACAACCATTCCTTGAACTCCTCTTGCTTGGCCATGCCAAAAGTGGACTTTAAAGCTAGGACGAGAATTGTGCTTATTATACTCCTCTACGAAAGAGCTTCTTGTACTTTATCCTTGTCATTATTCCTATTAGGAACCGTGTTTTGCGTTTTGAATTTTGATTGTGACCCAATCAAATGCTTTTGTAAATCATACAACTCACATTTTTAATAATGAAATTAGAGTTCATAAAAGTTATATTCTTTAAAATACTTGAAGTGTTTCAAATGGACCTTCTAGGCTAAGTTTTATGCCTTAGCTTCAAAATGTTTGAAAATGAGTTTCAAGAAGAACTTATGTAATACTTTATCTCTTCACTTAATCGCTTTTGCAGGTTAATCCGTAGAACGATGCTTTGAGGGGTAAGGTTGTAATCGTTCCAATAGGGATTTCTTGTGCAACAACTAACTCAGTTATCCATTTTTGTCAAACGGGCAAAATGACGGTTTTGTTCAAGATTGACAAAAGTGCGGATTTCCCAATCGACTAGTCATGAAATGCACCAATTCATGCTCATTTATGGGCATATTTGGTTGAGCCACGAACTACTTGAATATTTTTCGCAACATATGAATTCAAACATTGTGATTAAGTGTGAAAAGAATCATCAAGGCCTTGAAGATAACAAATCTACTGGTCTAATGAAGTTCCACATGCTGGATGACCTCATATTAATTTGACATTCTTCGTGGAAGAAGAAATTTGTAGACATTCTTTGGCAACAAACTACTTCGTTGGTTGCGAACAAGAAGCATCTGCAATCCCTACACTTCCAATGGTTTCTTGGCATCCAATCCTGTATGGAGATGATTATTGGTGGTATGCAAGACAACACTTCAAGATGTAGATGTACACAAACAAGAATTGGTCATCAAAAGTTGCCTTCAAATAAAAGGTGGTAATCGTTTCAAGTTAAATTCGATTTATTTTAGGAATGACTTGTCCTTGCACTTTGTGCAAATTTTAGTGAGACAAATTACTGGCAAGCAACAAGATTACATGGGGAGGACAACCTGGTCCAAAATCACACGATCTCTAAAAGAAAAGGGTGTGTTCGTTCCAAAAGTCAAAACAACTCATTCATAAACTGACATAGCCACCCATGCTTACAGATTGTGAAATGGGAAATGCATTGATGTAGCAAAAATAGCGAAAAATCACCTAGCCTAAAAGGGGTATGCGGGAAATTGAGTAAAGCATGAAGGACTCAAATGAAACAGAGATTCATCAATCCAACATGATGGAGCTGCATATGGACAAGTTATCTAACCTAGTGTGGCATGCATTTGACCATAAGGACAATGTCTTGCCTTCTTCAACAAAGCTACAATGAGATGCTGAATTGCCCGACTTTGAAAAATGGTGTACTTTGTTCCTAAACTTAATGTACCTAAGAATAGAAATAATACATTGTTTCCATATGTGTAGGAAATTTTAATTGGGGCAAATGGCCACAAAATGAATCAAGGGCACGCAATGCCCGAGTCACTCGACTTCTAAAAAGGAAATTTCAAATGGAATACATTTGTCAAGTGAATTGCTGTCAGTCATGAGAGCAAATCCCTCTCCATAGCCAAGGAAACGGGATGGAACGCAGTCATCATATATGCCGTAAAAGGGAGTATACCGTTCCTAAAATGAATTATGTCAAAAATGAAAATAACATATTACGTCTCTTTTTACTTGCAATTGATAAATGGGGCAAGTCACTCGAAGTAGAGTAGCGCCCACCTGTGAAGCAAGATGAAACAAAGTCAATTGATTCAACACAAAAAGGGAGTATCGTCCCTAAATTAGTCCAATTCAATTTTGGAATATAAGTAACATGCCCCATCTCTTGTAGGAAAATGTGCACATTGACCGCTGGAGCAACACCTTATACCAAGAAGGCATGCTAAGGCCCAACCATCCATTTTGATGGAATAAATGGAGTAAAACATCCAAGGAGCAATGCCCTCACATGTCAAAACAAGGAGTACCCCGCTCCTTTCATCTTTGAAGCCCACTCAGAATAAGTGAATTCGATGACATCTAAATGGCCCATTTGAAAGCAAGATCTTCAAGGAAATGTTAACACCTGAGAAGCAAAAGCACATGAAGAGGAAACACAAGACATTTAAAGCCAGATGTAGGAGAAGGGTAATTCGGTATCGTTTCCAAAATGCCCCTCTCTAACTTCAATATTTGACGTAGTTCTCTTGTTTGACAGAAGCGTCGGTATTCGAGGAACAAACTCGAGAAATTGATTTAAGCATAATTCATATCGACCAAGCAAGCATGTGGAGCCAACACATGTCAAAGTCACCTAAGTTGGCTTAAAATATGTGTCGTTCTAGAGCCGGTTCAATTAAATAAAAAAGAAACACCCCATGGACACTACCAGCGCTTCGGCCTGGTGGTATGGGAATGAATGAAGTGTCCGAGAGGCGGGGTTCGATCCCTGGAAACGGCAATGAGTTTGCCATAAAATGTAAAAAAATAAATAAAAAAAATTTTGCATCTCTTATTTTTGCAAAAAGAGGAAAATGCTTGAACTAATGAGACCAAAGACCTGAGATTCTCTTCAAGCCTTAAAACAGTACATTCATTCCATTGTTTGCCGCCAAGTGGTGAAACTGACCAAGGGTAATGTTGTATCGTTTCCATTTTTACGATCCCTGAGGATTCATGTACTAACACATTCCCTTTTGTTCTTCATAGGGTGGCCTGACTACTAAGGCACAGGTAAGTACCCTTCTTCTCAAAATCAAATGGAAAACAAATGGAGAATTTCCATCACAAAAAAGAACATCTAGTGTTTTTCTAGAAACGAGCACAAGAAATGGAAATTGAAAAAAAAAAAGTTTTCCACAAATTTTGCAAAAATCTTCTTTATCTTTAAATTGTCCATCCACTCAATGGATCACTCATTTCGAATCAAAATTCTCTATGGAGGTTAATCCACCCACATGATCTCAACAAAAATTGAAAGGCGATGTTGCTTATGCCAAGCGAGAAACACTTAGGATGAGGAAAGCAACCCATTTCCAAACATGTCCTTTAAACACTCGGGATTTGAGTGAAAAAGAAAACCCGTGTCGTTTAAGGTCAATGAATTCATTCGCAAGCAGTACATAGATCAAGATGATAAGAGGCATTTCTTTCCTCTATCATACACACTACAGGTGACAATAGTTAACCTATTTGAGCCTTTTAATGTGAAGAACTTTCTACAAAATATCCCTGTCAAGAACCACCCCCATGATGGGGCAACTACGGAGGTTTGGGTTGACATTATTTGGAGAGGGAAGATGAGAAAAGTTTCTTTACTCTCACTTGCATAAATCTTTTTTGTGGTAACTTCAGGTGAATTCTTATGGAAGCTCGAAGCATCCCAAGGTGAAGAAGAGCATTCTTTTCTCTACCCAAACACCGATACCCTTTGCTTAAACCATATTGAGCCTAACTATTCATTTCTAAAACCCGAGTGGTGATTATCTCCCCACATTGGGGCAGGGCACATGATTTACCAATGCAATTGGTGTTTATATGAGAATATGAAAAGCATCTTGAAAGTCCCAAGAGCTCAAAAAGTTTGAAAGAACAAAAGTCAAATGAAAATTAAGGGGCATGAAAAAGCGATGCGCCTGGTAAAAGCAAGGCCAATGCCCACAAAAAAAAAGGGAGAGAGAGTGGAAGAAAAACAATTGCATCAAGAGGAATATCTCTGTGAAAGCAAAAATGGCAAAAAAAAAAAATGCCTTCATTGAAAAGAAAATCATTGCAAATGCAAAAGCCATTACGTTAAGATGATTAGTCAAAGGACTTTCGAGACAATTTGAATTCTAAACATTTAGTGCTTTAAAAAAATGGATGATATGGTAATGATGCCATGATAATCACCAACTCCCAAATCCCCATTTGACAAAAAGTTCTAAGCCTTTTGAGCTAAGCCTTTTGAACCTTTCCCCAAATCAACATTACAACCCACTTCCAAAGTCTCTTCAGATTGGGATGATTCAAAGTGGAAATAAGGACTTCCTAAAGAAGATGCCGCTCGAAGAAGTGAGAGTAAGGTTGTCTTATCTCATCTTAAGGTTTCTTGACTTGTAAACCTGGCGGAGATGTCGATCAGTGATTAATTCATTTCATAGCCAATGATGCTTATCCATTGCTAAAACCATGACCAAACCTGCACTACGGTCCTCCTAAAAGACCTTTTTGATTGGTCAATGTGTACTTCTTGCGAATGATTCAAAGCCTTGCACACTGGAAGAGTGAGGTTGAGTGATCATTTTTTTTTCCCACATGAGTAGATGGGATCAAACAGCCATTTTCTTGAGAATATGTGAGAAGCCCTTTCTAACTAAGGGTCCTTGCTTGGCATACTTAACAAACCTTTCTTATAAGTCAAGGTCATTTCGACAAGGACTTTTCTCCCAAGAGAATTTGACGATTAATGATATCATCCGAGCGTGATGACAGTTTTGTGAATTTGTCACGTGGTCGGAATTAGTTTGATTTGTTTATGCAATCATTGCTTTCTCATTACCGATACACTCTTGATATTGTTTCTCATGACCTATATTGAAATTGATCTCATCTAGTATGCTTTCGCTACTAGAATGAATTCTATTTGATGTGCAGTATCCACTTCAGAATATTCTCGAATGACAGGTTCCTCCAAAGAAACCACACAATTCATGGATTAGCAAACCATGCATTTTCAAAGGGTTAGCCTTAAACCATGCAATTTTTTATGAGTTATCCTTAAACCATGGTTCTTGGTTATCCTTAAACCTTGCAATTTCAAAGGGTTCATGGATTAGCTTTAAACCATGCAATTCTAAAGGGTTCTTGGATTAGCCTTAAATCATGTACTTTCAAGAGGTTCTTGGTTACCCTTAAACCATGCAATTCCAAAGGGTTCATAGGTTAGTCTTAAACCATGCACTTTCAAGAGGTTCTTGGTTATCCTTAAACCATTCTTGGTTATCAAACCATGTAATTCTAAAGGTTCATGGGTTAGCCTTTAACCATGCATTTTGGTTATCAAATCTTGCAATTCTAAAAGTTCATGGGTTAGCTTAAACCATGCACTTTCAAAGTTCTTGGTTATCCTTAAACCTTGCAATTTCAAATGGGATAGCCTTAAACCATGCAATTTTCAAAAGGTTCTTGGTTATCATTAAACCTTGCAATTCTAAAGGTTTATGGGTTAGCCTTAAACCATGCATTTTCAAAAGGTTCTTGGTTATCCTTAAACCTTGCAATTTCAAAGGGTTTATGAGTTATCCTTAAACTATGCATTTTCTAAAGGTTCTTGGTTATCCTTAAACCTTGCAATTTCAAAGGGTTTACGAGTTATCCTTAAACCATGCATTTTCAAGAGGTTCTTGGTTATCCTTAAAACCATGCAATTTTAAAGGGTTCTTGGATTAGCCTTAAATCATGTACTTTCAAGAGGTTCTTGGTTATCCTTAAACCATACAATTCCAAAAGGTTCATAGGTTAGCCTCAAACCATGCATTTTCAAGACATAATTTCAAAGGGTTCATGGGTTAGCCTTAAACCATGCATTTTCAAGAGGTTCTTGGTCATCCTAAAACCATACAATTTACACGGTTAGTGGGACTACCTTAAACTACACGGTTAGTAGGACCGCGGTTAGTGGGAGTGGGACCGGTTAGTGGGACCTTAAACCACACGGTTAGTGGGACGCCTTAAACCACAAGGTTAGTGGGATTAGTGGGACCGCCTTAAACCACAAGGTTAATGGGACTGCCTTAAACCACACCGTTAGTGGACTGCCTTAAACCACAAGGTTAGTGGGATGGGACTGCCCACACGGTTAAACCAAACCACAAGGTTAGTGGGATCGCGGTTAGTGGGTTTGCCTTAAACCACACGGTTAATGGGACTGCTTTAAACCACAGGGTTAGTGGGACTACCTTAAACCACACGGTTAGTGGGACTGCCTTAAACCACAAGGTTCGTGGGTATATCCTTAAACCACACTTTTCAAATTGTTCACAAGTACATCCCTAAATCACGCTCTTTACATTAAGCTTACTTGCATTTTCATTTAACAATTGCAAAAAAAAAAAAAAAACAAAACAAAACAAAAAAAAAACAAAAACAAACAAAAAAAAAAAACAAAAAAAAATTAGGCGTCACCTTATCTTTGAAAGAAACCTCTTTGAGCTTCCTTCCAAAGAGGGGCAGCTGTTGACGCCTAATTTTTGCCCAAAAATATTTCATTCCGGCATATAGATTATCTAGGTATTTAATATCGTGTTTTAAATTAAAGATGTTTTTCCTATAAAAAAAAATAATAATTTTAAAAAAAAAAAAAAAAAAAAGAAATCGAAAAAAGAGAGAGAGAGCAAGTTGGGGCCAACGATCTAAATGTGACTAGCCAAGCCTAGGAGGTCGAGTGGAATTCAAATGACAAGTTGGGGCCAAAATGCAATTTCCAAAAGTCAATGGACCAATTCGCAAATTTTGCAAAATTTGCGCCTGAGCCCTTAAATCATCATCTTGGTCATCAATTAAGTTGAAATTGAATTTGGGCCAAGTAGAATCAATCAAATTGAGCCAAAAAGACCACATTTGTATTGAATTGGGTTTTTTCGGATAAGAAAATGGCCAAATTTGAAGGACTTTCTTGCAAAATTGGATGGAGATAATTATGAAAAATGGTCAAGATCTTAAACTACTATAAATGACCTTTCTAATTGATCAAAAACCGCAGCCAAATTATGGATTAAAACACTCAAATCAGCTAGCCAAAACCCAGTCCACGGTTGGTCTTAATCCGGAGCTGCTAAGTAAGCAATTTGGTGGCCCCACAATATCCTCTCAGCTGCCCATTTAGCTCGATATTTGCATGTGATGGAAGACCATATATAGTAGAGCAAGTGGACCAAAATTGGCCAGGGATAAGCTTCTGACAGCACCGGAAAATCGCAGCAAAATCCGCACACTTAACAGCTACAGAAGTTGAAAATTTGGCCAAGTCAGAAAGTTGTTGAAGTAACCCTGTTGATAGGCTTGGTAGGTGGACAAAAGGCTGACCAAAAATCCCTTAATTCGGCTGATAAGATCACTGAAGCAAGGTCTTTGGAGGGATGAGAGAGAGGAGACAAGGGAGAGAGGAGAGAGCTCGGAATCGTCCCCCAAAGAAGCCCTCAGAAGCAACTCTAGAAAAGATAAACCCAGAAATTCCAGACCGACCTAGAGAGAGAAAAGTGAGATTTTCACATACCTGCAGCCAAAAATAGCCAAAACCTTCAACTAGAGAGTGAAACGTCATTCAAATATCTTTCCAACCATAGGTTGCACGTCCCAAATGGAGATCAGGAAGGCCACCTAAAGCCCCCCGAAAAACACCCTCCAGGCGGGCCAGGAAACACTGAAAATTTTTGTAAGTGTTGAGCCCAATTGGTCATGAGTGATGAAAATGCAGTGTTTTTGAGAAATTTGAGAAACAAATGAGGACAATATTGACTTCTACCCCAAACTAGAATACATATCGTTTGGCTTGGTGTCAATTTTTCCAACAAAAGACGTCTTGAAGTCTAATTTTAGAGGTCAACGAAAACCTTCGTTGTCAGCTCTTCTTTTCTGCATATCTCATTTCCAGTTGAAGAAGCCAACTTCCACGTGCTTCCAGAGGACAATTTCTCGTTTCCTTGGCCAATAACCACTTGAAACGGAAACTAGGAAGTAAGGTAAGCATCCTAGATGTACGTATTTTTGAGTTTGAGCATGTTTTGATCATGAAAATCAAGAGGGAAACCAGCCCGGAAAACTGATTTATGAGGTTGAAATTTTTCCAAGTGTTTGAAATCTCTTCAAGAGTGTTGCATGTGTGCTTCTTAGAGAAGTCGTTTTGATGTTGTTCAGTGGGTCATTCTCTGTGATGTTTATTGCATTTGAAAGCCCATTTTACCTACTTTCACGTGGATTAAGTAATGCATTTCCCTTAGATCTTCTATGTGATGAGTGTTGGGGCTTGAAAATGGGCATTCAACCTGTTTGCTTGACTTGGTTCAAACCCAGATTTGCAAAATCATATCAAACCCGTGCATTTGAAGACGATTTTAGCTTGGTTTCTAGTGTGTTTTTAGCTATGATTTCTATCTAATCTTACTTTTGCATGTGGTAGTTTAATCTTGATACTTTAGTTCCACATGATATTGCTTATTAGTGGAGATTGAAGGCTGCAAACATGGCTCGAGAAGGCTATTTGGGCTAGTTTAATGCACACCAAGTATTCGACAAAATGCCCAAACTAAGCTTCGATCTTGAAATGGTCGATTTGAGCTTGATTATTGTGATATTCATGTGCTGTGTTACTCCATGTTAGCATAGATCGGTTTAAAGAATTTATTATTTTAAAAAAATAATAATTTTAAAAAAGAGAAAAAAATATCAAATTTTCAAAAATATCAAAAAATGTTAGATAGCATCAAATTAGGATATAAATGACATATATAAAATTTTCCTAATTTTAAAAGGTCATTTTCCTAATTTAATGCTATTTTTGGTATTTTATAACCATTTTTGTAAATAATCCATTCTGCGTAGATTAAAACTATTTAAAGTAATTTCATGCATATAGAGCAATTTCATGCATATTTGAATTCTCATTTTGCTCATGGGGGTCTTGTCCAGGGGCGTGATAATAAGGCCATGTAATATTATTTGCCGACTTGTATCGGGTTTACCTTTTCTGCGTTTATTTTTAAGTCATTTCAATTTCTTGGATGTTTACTTACGCGCCGTTTTTCATTAATTTGAGTGTAAATTTCTCTTCTAAATTATGTTAGGATTAGTCTAGACATTAAAAAAAAACTACAAAAACATTTGCATGGTGGTTTCATAAAGATTATAATTGGTAATCAAGAATGTGTGGCCATTTAGATAAATAACTTTCTAAGTTAGTGGTACCGCAAGGGCGCTAATAGAAACATTGGTGTAAACAAGTCCCCATTCCTAGAAATCTTTGGTTGCGTAGGTATCGAGACACCACTCCCGTGTCTTGATTGGTTTCTCCTAGAAATATTTAGGTTGTTAATAATTGAAAAAAAAAATCCAACGTCGCACGAGGTATGGGCTTGGAGTGGGCTATTGGTTCGCCTCTTTAGGCAAATACCCCTAAACCTTCTTCTTTTTCCCCGGACGGAAAAAAGGAGGTCGTGACAAATGGTTAGCAAAGACTACTCCCATTGTACCTCCCATCTGCAAAAACATTTAACACTTAAATCAGGGACGTACCTGGTATCCTCGCTGCCAAACAAAAATATTTTTAAAAGAAAAATGGCCTAAGTCCACTAAGTGTTTTAATACACAGTCACCAGCGGAGTCGCCAAGCTGTCGCAAGAGCTTCCGAATTTTTTTGAATGTGAATTATTCGAAAGGGTAATGGTTTACTAAGTCCGAAGACTTGGCACGGACCCTCCAAGTCCTACCAATCGCGACTCGATGTTAAGAAATTAATCTATTCAAACATGCAATTATACTCAATTTGGAGCCGCCACTAACCAATTAGGGCTGGTTAGAAACCCAAATAAAGTATGGGAGAATACTTTACTATTGCAAACCAGAGATTCAGTAGGTCTGGAGACATGATTACCCTAGATTAGTCTAACGCATTTTCGGTACCTTTTTATTGTAATTTTAAAAATATTTTGCAGGCAATGTTGATTAATTTAAACTTAAGCTACTAACATGCAAATGGTGGTCATGCGAGTGCACAATCAATAAAATAACATTCAAATAAAAAAAATGCTAATAAAAATGCATGTCCTAAACATGATTTATAAATGACATGACACATAATTTTTCTTTTTCTTTTAAAAATGTTAATTATATGCAATCTTAAATTAACTTAATATGCATGAATTTATTTTAATGACATGCGAGATGCAATTCATATGGTATGACTTAAACTTATCACTATATATATGCAATCTAATTTATATAATCCTAAATATGCATATGCTACGTGATATGGGATGAATGACATGGTATTTCGACATGCATGCTCTTTTATGATTTTTTTTTTATGATGATTCATTCATTTTTTTTTAATGCATATATGCAACCTATGCTAAATAATGATGATATAAAATGAGATTAATTATGAACTAACCTATTAACTAATCAAGGAAATGATCTTTAGTTTTTTCTTTCTTTTTTAATGACATAATGTTTTTTTATTGAAAAGAAAGTAACTTAATGGTGCAATGATCATCTTTTAGCATTTTCCTTTTCATTAAAAAAACAATTAAACTATAACTCATATGGCATGCATAACATTTTTTGTTCCTCTTTTTGTTTTACTAAATGAAAATTGACTTAATCTAAAAATATCTAGGTGTGTTGCTTTAATATGAAATGTGTATGGACCTAAGTACCTAAGTTCTAGATATGAAAATATTTTACTAATAAACAAATTCTAATTAAACCTATTATGCAAATTAATTAATATGTACCTAATATTTTTTGGATTCTTTTTATTGAAATTCGGAACTAATAAAAAAACTAATTAGACTAACTAAAGTGAATGATATACTAATTTATTTTAGGAATCAATTTAACTTAAACTATATCTTATCTTAAAAGCTATATAAAAAATCAAGACATGCCAGCATGATTTAAAATTAGCCCTAACAAAAATCACCCATCTAAAAGTATAATCTAAAAATTATAATCCTATAAACGCAATTCTAATTTACTAACCTTAAAAATACAGTCCTAATTTACTAAACCTAAATGCTCTAATGCAATATTTAGATTTTTATGCACTTTTTGATTTTTTTTTTTTTTTTTAATCTTTCCAAACAAGTAATTATTTTAAAAGAATGAAGATAAGAATTAAAATAACCAAAAAAATAATCCGTTGTCTCACCGATTAAATTAACAATTATTTTAACTCTATAATAATTTAAGAATTGAAATACTATCAAAATTCCTAAAAATTAAAGTAATTAAGAAAATGACCAGACGTCTTACGAGTCAAATTAATAATTACCATAATTTGGGATAAAACCCCTAATGTCTACAAGGTCTACAAATATTGACATACAATAACACAATTCAAATAATTAAACTTAAAAATAAGCTAACATAATATGAAATAAATAAAGAATAAAAAATAAAAATAAACTACCTAAGGCTTGGAAAATGGGAGCAGTGACGGTGGTAAATGGCGTCGGTCAAAGGGTGTCCGGCGTCGAAACTCCGGCAAGGTGCGAGTGATAACTGGACCTGCAACAAAAACATGGGAGGCAGTAGGTTGGTCGTGGGCACGACAGTAGGCTCGGATCAGGAGCGGCGACAGCAAGTGTCGCTCGGTTGGGTCAGCGAGGAGGACTCACGGGCTGGTGTGTCAGAGGCGTCGATTCGGCATCCAGTAGGGTAGCAGCAACTCGGCTTAGGACTCGCTGGCATGGAGGGGCAGCAGTGGTGCAGCGTCGGATGGAGCGAGCTGCCGGGCGAATTGAGTGGCACTATGACGCAATGAGCAGAGGCGTCAGGGGCGAGTCCGGCGAGGTGGCGGTAGCTATGCAGGCTGTTGGTACGGGCGTCAACGGTTGCAATCGTCGAAGGTGTTGCTGGCATCTGATGGTCGCCATGGACAGAGACGCGGGCAGAGGCGGCATTCGAGCAACAGCAGTCCGACTTGGGCGGAGATGAAGCAGGGGCGTCGGGCTCCGAACCATGGTGGAGAGTGGAGTGGTGAGCGGTGACTGGCGAAGCGCTTTGCAGGGCTCCGACGAAAGGCGGCTGACACGCAGGCTACTAGCGCGGGAGTCGGGTGTGGAGCGGCGAGGCATCTGGCGGCTGGCACAGGCGATGCGACGCGGTGAGCAAGTACCTGGCTCCGACTACAGGGCGGCGAACAGCACAGGGGACAAGCAAGCATGCTCGTATGACGACTAGGGCAGCGAGCGTCGACGGGCTGTGGAGTTGCAAACGTTGTTGATGCAGAGGCGACCGGCGACTCAAGATCATGCAGGTCGTGAGTCGGCCGCAGTGGTGGCAGACGCGGGCGGAGTAGGGTGGCTCTAGTCTTCGCGGACGAGCGTCGCAGGTGTGAAACAGAAGCGAAAACGGTCGTCGTAGCTGGGCGGAGCAAAATCGAAGCCGGCAGGAGGAAGGTAGAGGCAAAAAGGGCAGAGGTAAGAAGGTGATGAACAGTAAATGTCCAATCACTTTTTTCCCTTTTGCTTTCTTTTTACTTTTCCCCATTTCTTTCCCTTTTTGTGTTTCTCTCCTTCTCTCAAGGACTCTGCGGATGGCTCCCCTCTCTCTCTTTCTGCCACTGTACTTTTTCTCTCTTTTCCCTGCTCACGTCAACTTCTTCTCTCTCTCTTCAATTTGCTATTTTTTCTTAGACTAACAGTGAAGAGAAGCCCCCCCTCACTCGGTTCTGAAGCCTCGCCTTTTATAGTGAAAGTGGTCAAAGTTGTTTTTGCAAGCGAGATATTCACTCAACGACTCCAACAATAAAAAGGCTCCAAAATCAATAAAAATTAAATTTTTTTTAATTTTGAAATGAAGATATATTTTCAACAAAAAATTTCCAAAACCAAAATTTTATTTTATTTATTATTTTTTAAAAATATTAGGTGTCAACAAGGCAGCGAGAGATCGATGGAGCAAGGGCTCGGCACGGCATCCGGTCAAGGCGATAGACCGACGATGGAACTTCGAGCTGGGGGCAGAGCTGGAGAAGACGAACAGTAGCTATTTTCCCTGTGACATCCCAATTTTCCAATTCTTGTTTCAATTGAATAAGTCGGGCATTTCATCTTCGCGTCTATAGCTTTCTTCTCTGAGTTGGCCACTCACGAGATAACCAGCCTATCGGGTGAAGCCGTTAAGGAATCTAAACGCAATAGACTTAAGAATTCGATCATGAAACGATTGCTCAAATGTACTAATCTACAAGGGTTATTACGGCACAAACCGATTAGAAACCAGAGATAGGTCGATTCAACAGAACCATGTAATTTAGTGTGGGTGATTCCACCTAATTGCACAATTTTTGTTGATCGGCACTAGACCAATTTCTCTGTTGTTTTGTTACCCTATGTTCATATTTGAAACCTTGAGATTTCTACGACAATCGAGAGTTGTCAATGTGTCGAAGATGCACTTTGTGGCCACAGGTCAATTGAACAGAAAATTCCTAAAAACCACCCGGTAGATTAGGACGCGCTAAAGTCGCGCCAGATTGAAATTAACCGTGAAATTGAACCCGATTATAGAAATTGGAAGTTCTGTCAAGTCACAATTCATTTGAGGAATGTCGACTCATTTCCAGAAGATTTTTCTACAAACCGAGATTTTTGGCAGAAAAGCAAAGTAAGGTCGTTTTTGTTCGAGATTGTCAGATGGCCATTTTTAATCGAATCTTTGGGATGCAAGTTGGATCACTTGATGGGGAAAATTCATAAGAAGGTTGAGGACACATGGGTTGATTTAATTGAGCTTCATTTGGATGGAATTGAGTGAGAATTGATTGAATTTGATGTACAAATACTCAAAATTTGTATGCCAAGAACCAAGGGACAAATTGCACCTATTAACAAGCTTGTAGAGGAAGCTTGAGGGAAGAGAATGGGCTGATTTCATGTGAGGTCATGTGGGGGCAAAACAAATGAAATTTTGACAAGTGTAGAAGGCTTAAAGACTCACCAAAGGGCCCCCTCTTCAACAGACCATCTTCTTCCTTCATTCATGGCTTTCTCCGTGGTTGAGGCTTAGGAGAAGCTCAAGAGAACTAGAGGAAACCAAGCTCACCAGCCCCTCCCTCGTCGCATGCCTGGAAGGCCATCGTTGGCCATTTTCCTCCCCTGTTTTCTCCTCGTTCCAGTTTCTGCTCCAGCTGACCCTTCGATGAAGAATCGAGTCGAAAGTGGTCTTCCTATGTAGATCATCTCACAAAATACCCACCATTCTCTTCAACACATCCAAACCGTCCAAATGGTCTTGGTTTCACGCCGAATGGAGCCGCTAGCCGGCCTGGGCGCCACTGGGAAGGAACCAGTCGCTGGGCTGTTGGTCCGCTTGCAGCCTACATTGTTTCATGTTTTCGGCCATTTTTCTCCCATTCCGGTCCTTCCTCCACCCATCCCAACCTCCAGCAAGACCCTCAAGACCCCCGGGAGCCACCAGTTGCCAGCCACCCACTTGCTAGAGCTCCGATCGGCCCGTTTCCTCGCCATTCAGCCCTTCTTCTTCTCTGGTTCGGTCCTTGGAACAAAAGCAGCAACCAGCAAGGTTTTGGAGACTTCGAGGCCCGTTCTAGGTGTCTTCCCAGCCTTGGCTGGTGTCGCCGCCTTAAGGTTTATCGCCCGCCGGAACGTTAATCCGGTGAGTTTATCCTCTAATCCTTTCTTAGTAAGTTAATGACGCTTAAGGGGTGTTTAGATTAGTCTAATTAGGTTTAGGTGGTTAGATTATATTATTTTAATGTAAATTAGATTAGTTGTATGATTAGTTTAATGGGTGTTTAATTAGGGCTAATTGTATGATTAAATTATTGTAATCTTGTTTAATCCCTAATTAATTATTTTAATTATTTATTTATTTCAAATTTATAAATATTATTTTATTAAATTATATTATTATAATATAATATTTAATTATTTAATTTTCGGAATTAAATTTAAATATTTAATAATTTCAAAAATTTTGCCAGGATGGCTGATCGTTAGAATTTCGCGCTAATCGCAGCAATGCGATCGGTTTGTGCTAATTGTATGTTAAATTGAGAGAGTGAAAATGAATATTTGTGGTTAATTATTCCTAGTGTGGAATTGAGTGATATTGATGAAGTGGTGGTATTTAACTTGAAAATACCCGATGTTGGCTTTTAGCACCGTAATTGGTTTGTATGACTAGTTTGAACTGTTGGTTATTATTGGATTGAATATCCAGTTCTATGGTTTATTATTGAATGATCAGCTTTAGCGAGCATTGGTTTATATATATGTATCCGCTTGGGCAAGCAATTATGATATACATATATATATGGCAGCTTTTGGTTAGCTATAGTATACTATATATATTGCGGTAGCTTCTGGTGAGCTATAGTATACTATATATATATATATATATATATATATATATATATATATATATATATATATATATATATATTTGCAGCGGCTTCTAGTGAGCTATTATATTATCTATCGATTCTGACTTCTAGCAAGCTATTATATTATCTATCAGTTACAACTTCTGGCGAGCTATTATATTATCTATCAGCTACAGCTTTAGCAAGCTATTATACTATCTATCTATACAGCTTGAGCGAGCTACCGTCTATATATTTTAGCTTTGGAGAGCATGTGTCATATTAACGACTGGTTTGATAGACGGTATTGAATGATAGATAGTAATGGTTGATAGATGGTACGGATTGAAATGGAAAGATAGATAGTATGATTGAATTGAATCATTATGACTGATTCGATTGGTTGAATTATGAAATGTACTGACGTGCAGGAAAGGACTAAGGCGAGGTAAGTCCTCTGTCCTCTTTATGTGGCTAGAATGCCCTGAGGCGTATTTTCTTCCTAACAGGTCTTAAAGGGTAGGACTCATTAAGACATTGTCTCATCCCAGTTGTGGGATAATACTTTCAGGTCCTTAGATGGCGGTAGTGGAGGACTCGAAGCCATGGACATTTATGGAGGTGGAGACCAAAGAATTGGCAAACGTGTCTGACAAGTTGGTCCTAGGACAATTTCCTAATTGTTGAGCCTGTCTATTTTGTAGACAATCCAGTATTGTATATAAACCTATGTGTTTATAAGAAAGCTTGTTTGGTTGTGATTAATTGCCTGCTTTTCTATCCTAAGTTAAATGTTGTCAAGGAATTTGTTTCGCTTCCACATGCGTAATAAAAATTGAATGGGTTGGCGACGTATCCTGGGAAGTCGCATTTCTATCGACCACAGTGGGAGTGCTCGTGCTCGAAGTTTAGGGCATGACATCCCCGTTTAAGTGGTATCAGAGCGGGTTTGTGAATGGAGTGATAAGGTGCGATGAGTTATGGGATATTTAGTAGGAATGGCTTTGTGGCATCCTAAAATCTCGTGACAACCTCTGGAGTACTATGAACCTTGATTAGGTAATGGAAGTGCCGTTTGATTTTGTATTGGCCATTGAATCAATGAATTTCAATTAATTTATGGCCGAGCATTGTAATGGATGATTGTTTTGTTGGAGATGTGTCTACAAGTGACCCAAGAATTTTATTAAAGTGCAAATTGATATAGAAATCTTATTCTTGGTGGTGCACTTTATGAGTAGAATTTTATTGATTTAAATTATAAAGTTTTGCGGGCTTATAAGTCGAAATTAGGTGTTAATTTAAATAAGGGTTAAATGGAATAGGAATAGGAGAGGATGGGCTGATTTTTAGGCCCAAAGACCATCCAACCAACCCACGCCAACCCCTTGGTCGACCGGCCCATGAAGGCCCAAGACCAGCCCAGCATTGAAGCCCATCAACTTTGCATGTGAGCTGCCAAGTGGCATGGAGGAGCCAAGTGTGGCTGCCCTCATTGGCTTCCTTGGGCGGCTACATGCAATCAAATGATTGCAAATGATTGTGAGGGAAGAAAGCTAAAGGGAGAGGGGCGGATGGATGAAGGGGAATCGATCGAGAGAGAGAGAGAGAGAGAGTGTGTGTGTCATCCAAGAGAGAGGAAGAGGGAAAGAGAGGAAGAAAGCGTGCGAGAGGAAGGAGGAGGATCGTCTGCCTAGCTCGCCGCCGTCCGTTCGCCTCTTTGCCACCGTTCTTGTTGCTGTTTGTGCTTGAGTTTAAGGCAAGTGAAGTCCTAAAACCTACCCTTTGCATTGTTGTGTGTATGTGTAGTAGATGGTAAGTCTTGGTTGTGGTAGATGAGATGAAATTTCGGAGCTATGGAGAGAGATTCGTTGGTCATGCATGCTATTTCTGGAAAGACCAGTTTGACCATCCTTGAGTTTGTGTGTTGCATGTGACTTTTTAGTCAGAATCGTGTTTCATTTTCTTCATGAAAGTTGTAGAGAACACCTTGAAGAAAAACATACTAAAATTTGAGGCAAAACGAACAAGAAATGGTTATTGAAATGATTTTTCTTTGGAGAGACTAGATCTGGAATTCGTTGTGCTAACCTTCAGTGATTTCATGGTCTGTAAAGTAACTTTCTTGTAAAAATATCACTTTGATCTCTTAATGAAAGTTGTAGTGTAATTCTTGAGGTAGAACATATCAAAAATTTAGAGGAAATGAACAAAAATAGGTCGGTGAAATTGTTGTTCTAGTATGATTTCGTAATTTTTATAAAATCATACAGTTAAAATTTGATCATGTGCACTTAATGAAAGTTGTAGGTAATATACTGAGGAATAACATACTAAAAATTTAGAAGAAATGAACATATGTAGGTTGGTGAAATGAGTTTATTTTGAAAGATGATAATCTGGGAAAAGATGACACCGAGAACTGGGGGAAATAATCGTCTATATCTATTAATCTAGAACGATTTGGGTTTTTATGTCTTCATGAGATATTTACCTCTAGGACTTTTCTATAACATGTTAAAATTTCAGAATTTTTGGAGTTCATTTGTGTATTTAATTTAAATTTTTTCCGAAACTGTGCAGGTTGAAATATTGAAGTTTTGTAAACTGTGATGCATGGACCGTGCTGTTTTGTGTGAGGTTCTTTTGGTATGATGTTATTCATGAGATACCTGCCTTTAGGTCTCGTCTATAATGTATCAAGTTTTCAAAATTTATTAATGTCATTTACTAATTTTTCTGGAGTTTTAATTAGAGGAATGCATTCTGATTTATTTGAAAAATTGATGTGTTTTGAAAAATAAATGAAATTATCCATGTGATGAAATACTTTGAGTGGTTGATTTTGCTGCATATGTGATGGCATATGGCGTGTTATATGGCATGAAAATTTGGTTGAGACCCTTGATATTGTTGCATCAAATGCCATGTTGAAATTGAGATACATGTATAAATGTAAATTGAGGTGCCAGTTGGGGTACGAGATGCCCAGAATGTGGGGGTGCCGGAAGCCTCGGAGGTGTGTGCTGAGGGGATACCTCGTGATGCCAATTGGGATACGAGATGCCCGGAATGTGGGGGTGCCGGATGCCCAGAGGTGTGTGCCGGAGGTTCCTCGTGATGCCAGGTTGGACACGAGCGATAAATTGTGGGATGCAAACATTGGTCCCTAGGAAGAAAATGATGTGATCTAATTAAAATATAAAGATCGAGGATGTGCACATATGGCATGGATATGCATGAATGCTTGATGATGAGTGCATGGTGGTATATGCACATATGGCATGGATATGCATGAATGCTTGATGATGAGTGCATGGTGGTATATGCACATATGGCATGGTGATATATGCATAGCTGCAAGGTAAGTTATGCTTGGATGTATGAATGATATGTGCTTTATTTATGATGCCTTGATTGTTCTATTTGATGCATTAAGTAGTTTGATGGATCTTTACTACTGAGTGGTTGTACTCGCCCCTTTTTGGGGATTAACATTTCAAATTAGAAAGATGCCTTTGCTACCGGTTGCACGCGGTACTTACTATGGCATACCTACTGATGTGGATGTGGAGTGTACTGAGCATGTCTGTGTCGATGCTCCTGGTTTAGTTTTTGTTCGAGTCTGTGTTCTGGTGATGTATGATGTGGGTTGAGCTAATGGCCCGGTTATTCAAGAGTTCTTAGCTGTCCATGTCCGACGTGATATAGCGATGTTAGGGATGTTACCACCGCCGCCACCCGATTCACTGGATTGGGTATGAGGGCGCGTATAGCTGTTGGGAGCTGACACTTTTTGGAGATAGCCGACGCTCGTTGATGGAGGGTGGTACATGTTTGATGTAGAATCGAGTCCTTTTTGGGGTGGTAGCTGAGTATTGTTGACACCCGAAATTTTTTGTCGACGTTTTAAACATTCAATTTGAAAACATATAAAAAAATAAAAAATGAAAAATGAAAATGAAAATGAAAAGAAAACAAAAAAATATATAAGAAAGAAAGAAAAAGAATGAAAACAAGAAAAAGAACAAAAAAAGAAGAAAACAAAAAGAAAAAGGGGGGTTCATTTTCCAGATCTAGTTTCTCGGACTAAAATTCTCTCTCTACATCTCTCTCTTGGATTTTTCCCTCGGCATTCGGTCGAACAGGGAAAAAGCGAAGGAATTCTTCGCCGATGGCTCTCTCTGGAGAGGGAGTCTCTCTCTCCTCAGACGCTCTCTCTCTCCGCTCGGACGCCGGAAGCTGAATTCTCTCGCTCAAGCTTCCGACTCAGCTCCAGTTCCACGTCCATTGCTCGCTTCCGGCGCCAGCGCAACTGAAATCGCTCCGGCTTTCTCCGTCTGCCCGGTCCTCGTGGTTTGGTATTCCTTTCGACCTCTGAGTACGGCGATTCTGGCGATTCGATCGCACGTCGACTCAGCAAAAACAATGGCGGTTACAGCGAGGAGGACGACACCAACAATTCTGGTTCCGTCGGATCTGATTCTCTCTCGGCAGACTTCCCTCTCTTGATTCTCTACTCTCCGGATTCGACTCGCCAGATCTGATCGGTAATATCTGCGACATCGACGGAGACTGTGTTGGTGGGAAGAGGTTCAGATCTGAAGCGGACTGGCGGTGACGACAGCGACTCTTGACCGATTTCTTCTCTCTGGATTTTTCACTCGATCGGTGAGCTCTCTTTCCATCCTCCTCGATCTGTTAAGGTTTTCGATTTCTGTTCTCTATTTGCATCCGTTTGGGTCGCAGATTCTGACCTCTCTATCCTTCCTTCGGACGCTCACTCGCTTAATCAATCTGACGCCTTCGTTGCGGATCACACCCTTCCGGAGCTCGAGATACAGGGGTTCAGGTTCGCGCCGAGTAGGAAGTCTCGGCATAGCTCCATAATTGATCAGCGACAACGGCTTTCTGTCCCTGGCTTGATCAGGTTTTTCTCTATCTCTCTCTCTTAATTGTTCTGTTTCATGCACGAACTGTCGCGCTCTCTCTCTTGAATTGTTCTTTGACTCGATTGTGCCTCTCTTTTTCTCGCTCGCCAATGGTATATTCGAAAGCTACTTTGTAATTAGAAAAATTGGCCTAGAAATATTGATTTCTGTCTAAGAGTCAAGACACTTGGGATGCTTTCATTCACTATCTGTTTCATCATAAAAATAAATAAATAAATAAAAATAATAAAAGAACCTGCTCAAAGGTGTGACAAGTATTACCCTTGCCCCTGCTCCTGATATGCCTATGGATCCATGCACCATAACTAAACACTGTTTGATCTACGGTGAGAACCATCTGGTGTTCTGTTAAGGGTAGCTTGGGTTTTTGCAATTTAATATTAGATTATGTTGGCTTTTCTCTGTTTTGTATGATGGCTTCATTTTATTTTTATAATTGTTTGCTTATCCATTGGATAAGGTCTTCTTGATTTAGGTTCTGCTATACCGTGCTGGGGATAAACTTTGAATATCATGAGCCTTTATTTTTCTGTCTTCTTATCCTTTTTGTTGTCTTGTTGTTTTTTCAGGTTAAAAGTTAATGTGAGTTTAGCCTTTTCCTGGTTTCATGTCTATTTTTGGGTCAAGGTTGTCCTTCACATAAAAACTGCAAAAAATGGTTGTATGTTTGCCTTGCTGCCCTATTCTACTTTTGATAGACCTTGATCTCTTCCAGGATTTTGTAAATTCACGTGCTTTTAGTTACAATATATAATGAAATGATGTCTTTGATTTTTGAAGTTGATTCGATTATAGAAATACTGCCTTTTCTGTGGATAGTTGCTCTTAATCTTAAGATGAGATAGTAGATTTGTCCAAATTGCTTTCAATATGTCGTAGAATGACGGTGTGACATGCTATTATGATCTATTCTTGATTGACTTGTTCATGTTCTTGAACTTTTAGAAATTCACGTGTTAAAAATTTTGAGAAGCTTCCTCGTGAAATTTGTTCCTATGATGCTGATTTCACATGATTTGCATGATAAAAATCTGTCATAAAAAATGAAATTCATGACCCCTATTTTTCCCTTGTCGAAGCTGACCTCGTCATTTTTCTATGATTTTCTTGTTAATGAATTCTAAGATTGGATCCTTAACAAAAGCTGTTTGTCTCTCTTTTGTTCGCGCTGTGGTAAAATTTCATATTCTTCAGATTTTCTTTTTAGATCAAATCACTATTAATGTGTCATGGCATCCTGATATTTTGCTGCAATTCCCACGTGATATTGTGCATTCTTGAATTTTCTTTAACTTCCATATAGCTCACGTTAAAAAAAACTTTTGCCATGAAAGTTGTTATCATGATTGGGTGTGCATTTGATTCTAACTTGAGGTTAGTTCAATTTCATGGCGATTTGTCATCAAACAATCACAATTTATAGTCTCATGTGCTCTGTTACAATTCTGATTGCATGCTGGAAGTTATGTATAAAGCATTGATTAGATGGATATACGTGTAGTATGAACATGTTCAATGATGCATATTGTTTGGTGAATGATCTTTTGTCAGCTAATTCATTTGTTTGATTGACTGAGGACCAAGGTTATATGGCTTGGATGCCTGTCATATTATATGCTTTGCATGTGATCATTTGACGAATGATTTTGGTGCGACACATATCAATGTTGAACTTTAGGATATCACTCGAAACTTGACTTTCGCACCTAGTTATGAAAATGAAAATGGTTGCTTGATGTGTTTGATTGTTTCTTTTATCTGTACGCACCTAGTTATTAGTGTTTTAGATTAGGTTTAGATTGGGACCTTGAAGATGGAGAAGGCATGAAGATGGTGGAGGTCGATGTCCATTCCGACCATTTTCATGTACTACCCATTTTCCCGACATATGTCTCGGGCTCTATTTGTTGTATAAAACCCGACGAGTTGCGGGTTTTTCTCTCTTTTTCCATATATTTCTCTTTTATACTTTCTTTTAGGTTTGCATGATAGATTTACTGTTTTTCTTGATTGTTTACTTCATGTCTTGCAATTTCAATTTCATTGATTGTTTTCTTTTCATTTTTTAGAAATATAATAGAATGAAAGTAATCCACCACGCATGATCATTTAGTATAGAATTGACGATCCTGAAAATGTAAAAAGAAACGCATTGACATGTTAGGAAAAACACAACATACTGTTTAGGTACTGAAATGGCGCTAATAGCAATATTAGCGTAACCCAAGTCCCCGAACCTAGATATCTGGTTACGTAGGAATCGAGGGAACACTCCCAACCCTCGATTGGGTTTCTAGCCGACCCCCAAAATAAGGTTAGTGGCGACTCTTGTATATTTTTAGGTTGTGATAAATAGCTAGATCGCATAAATAAATCTGTTGTCACGCGAGGTATGAGCTTGGGAGAGCTCATGATCTCAAGATCAAGTACCCCTAAACCTGACCTTTCCCCTCCTTAGATACATTTCGAGGGGCGGCGAGATCGGGTCGCAACAAGTATAGTTAAAATCTTGGCCTTTTTGTTGTATCAACCTTAATGTCCATCATGAAAATATAAATAAGAGTGAATCGGCATTATCTTTTATTATGGTGTGTAGTTGGTGTGTATTGCATTATGGTTATTGGAGGGAGAGATTGTGAGACTTGTTTATTCTTTTGCTAATAAGCTACGCTGGGACCGTTTTCAAAAAAAAAAAAATCTCTAGTCATAGTTATATGAGATTGAGTAGCTAAAGAGAGAGTGCCTGTGGCGACCTCAGGCGAGTCGAGGGTGCCACAGGCTTTTATTTCATACTGGTGCATGTGACTGATAGTTGTTTGGTAAATTGATTGGTGAGGATCACTCAAATTCTAATCTAGGATTAGAATTGAGAAGCAAGTTTTTGTAAAGATCCTGTAGATGAGTGATCAGGAGCAGAGGACTCCTAGAGAGAACCTTTAGACTAGTTACTCGAGGTGGTATGCTGACAGGGATCGGTACCCGAGGTGGTCGTGGCAAAGCGCCAGCTTAGACCAACGAGAGTGTGAGAGTACTACTATAGGTCGGTACTAGTGTAGCAGCACCGAGCGATCCTAGGTTTGATGGGATCATTCAAGCACTAGTGTTCCTTGGGAACTCGTTGAGCTAGTAAGCTCAGGATGAAGCTACTGTTATTGCCAAGCCTGTAGAGGCCTAGCCTAGAGTTGTGATATGGGAGCAAGCCGTTGCATCCGAGTCGAGGTTCAGAATCAGTAAAGATGGAAACCAATTTGGGAATGAGTCTATGATTGGAGAAAAGTATCCCATTTCCGTCCAACTGGAAATGTGGGATGGTTAGGTCAGCAATAAATCATATTAGAGTGTGTCGTGCTGACAGAAGCCAACATGGATCAACCCCGTGTCCTAGTAAGACGGGTGTTTATTCTGTGTGTGACCATCAGAGTTACCTAGCCAGAAACAGTCTTAGAAAGCTGATGGGATAGATCGAAAGGAGTGCACCATAGAACGCATCGTGAGGTTTTTGGAACAGGCCTTCAGTACAAGAAAGAGTGCATGCTATTACCTGACAGTAGGCAGGGGACTCACTAATTGTGTGTCAAGTTTGAGAAAAGAAGTGTGAATCGGCCCAATTACCAAGTACAATGAGAGCATGCTTTGAATGTGGCCAGCACGGTCATCGAGATAGGAACTATCCGCGTAAGTTCAAGAGAACTCAAGCATCGCTAATGTCGACATGACGCCCCTAGGATGGTGAAAGGAATGGGAATGGATTGATCATGCATTGAGCAATGACAGAATGTTTTTGAGATGTTTCTATCAAAGTAGCGCAGCTGGATTTTGAGTGAAAGTTGTGGAGTTTCCGTTGTTGTAATAAAGTGAAATGAAGATGAATCTCTGACTATAGTTGTACTGGAATGGTTTGCTTATATATGACTTGAGAGTCATTTATAAAATAAATAAATAAAAGTTTGGCTCGAGGAGCTTTCCACTGTTATGAATCATGATAACAATGTAATTCGAGTTTGTTCAGTTAGCGTACGAAAATTTTGAATTATTGAGAGTCAGAAAGGACCTTCAATCCCTGTTATTCGTCACTGAAGAAGACCTTGAGCTGGTTGTTGGTTGCCAAATCTCTATGGCAACTATAGTGGATGTGACAGTTGAGGAACCGAGTATGGAGAACTTAGCCGTGGTACAGATGTTTTCTAAGGTGTTTCCTGAAGAATTGCCAAGTCTGCAGTCAGAAAGAGAAATAGAGTTCGTGATTAAGTTAGCATCCGTAACAGAGCTAGTCTCTAAGGCTCCTTACCGGATTGCTTTGTCAGAGCTAAAAAAACTAAAGGTGGAGATGCAGGAATTGTTAGATAAGGGATTCTTATGTCCCAATGCATCACCTTGGAGAGCACCGTTCTCTTTGTGAAGAAGAAAGATGGTTTGCTGTATTTGTGCATCGATATTCTCCGAGATAGACTTGAGGACAGGGTATCATCAATTGAGAATAAGGAAGAAAGACATACCGAAGTTGGCATTTCACACTTGATACGGCAATTGTGAGTTTACTGTATTATCATCCGGTTTGACAAACCCTCTAGCTGTTTGTATGGGTCTGATGAACACAGTGTTCAAAAGGTACTTGGATCAGTTTGTGATCGTGTTCATCGATATTATCCTGGTGTGTTCGAAGAGTGCTGAAGAGCATGAGAGACACTAAAGGATGATACTTCAGACCTTGAGGACTCTTGGATTTGACAATAAGTTTAGCATATGCGAGTTTTGGATGACTCGAGTTGCGTTCTTAAGTCATGTGATTTCAGGAGAAGGAATCTTTGTGGACCCCATCCAAGATTGAAGCAGTGAACAGTTGGCCGAGATTGACTACTGTGAAAGAGATCATAAGTTTTCCAAGTTTAGCAGAGTATTACAGAAGGTTTGTGGAAGGGTTTTCAACCTTAGCTTCGCAGTTGACTCGACTATTGAAGAAGGAAGAGAAGTTCGTATGGACAGACAAGTGCAGGCGTAGTTTTCAAGAGCTTAAGAAGAGGCTATATACCGCACCTGTGCTGACCATTCCGTCTGGTCTTAGAAGGTACGAGATCTATAGTGATGCGTCGTTTAGAGGACTGGGTTGCGTGATGATGCAACATGATAGGGTTGTTGCACACGTGCCTAGTCAGATGGGACCTCATGAACTGAATTACCCGATTGATAACTTAGAACTTGCAGTAATTATTTTCGCTCTAAAGATTTAGAAATCTTGTTAGTGTGAAGAAAGACTCCGGATCTTCGCTGACCGTTAAAGTCTCAAAATATTTATTCTCTCATAAGGAATTGAGTATGAGATAGCACTGTGAACCAGATCTTTTGAAGGACTAGGATGGTGGTATCTGGTATCACCCTGGAAAGATGAAAGAAGTCATTGATGCATTGAGTCGAGAGTCTTCATTTGTACATAAGCTGGTTAAAGAATGGACCTTACATGAGAAAGTGGAGAATTTAGTTTTCAAATTTGAGGTAGGCCACCTTTTAAATCTTATGGCCATCCTCAGAATTGAGCCGGAAGTACAGATCGGAATTAGAATGCTTCAGCCGTCAGATACAAAGTTTCAAAAGGTCGTGCAAGCAGATGCAAAAGAGAGAAAGGTTGATTTTCAGATTTTTAAAGGCGGAACATTACGGTTAGGAGGACAATTACGTGTACCTGACGATGCAACGTTTAAAGAGGAGTTGGTCGGAAGCTCATTGTAGCAGTTATAACGTTCATACTATTAGTACGAAGATGTATTAGAACCTACGTGAACATTATTGATGGTTTGATATGAAGACAGACATCGCCAAGCATGTCGTCAAATGTTTGACGTGTTAGCAAGTGATGGCTCAGCATTGTAATCTGAGAGGATTCTTGTAACCTCTCGAAGTCCCTAATGCGGAAATTGGATCGTGTCAGAATGGATCTTGTGATAGGCATATCAAAGAATCAGAGGAGTAATGATTTCGATTGGAATAGTGGTGAATAGATAGATGAAGTCGGTTCACTTCATCGCAATAGAAAATGGCCTTGTTTTGGACAAGTACGCTGAGTTGTACGTGTGTTAGAGAGTTCGTCTATTTGGAGTGCTGGTGATGATTACTTTAGACCGAGACACGAGGTTCGTGGCTACCTTCTAGAAAAGTTTGCATAGTGCTTTGAGAACGAAGTTATAGTATAGTAATGTTTATCATCCTCAGACCGATTGTGGCATCCCAGAAATTCAAAGCCGAGCCATAAGGTGTGTTAAAGTCCTTAATTAGGTGATAGAATTTCCATGGCTTATGTTTTAGCCATTAGTCTTTTAATTTGATGATTTGTGCTTGTGATAGTGGAAATTTAAATTTAATAGATTAATAATCTATGCTTGGCCATATGATTTAAATTTCAATGAGCAAAAATATCCTAAGGCTTTGGCCAAGATTAAAAATTGAAATTTAGAAATATTTATAGAAGGAATTTAAAAAAGAAAAAAAGAAAGAAAGAGAAAAAGAGGCTTAAAATTCGAATGGGCCTTGGACCCATTGGCCTAAAGCTTGGTGGGCCAAGCTAGTCGGCCCATTAGAGCCCAAGAAGAGAATTCGACCAGCCCAAGGGGAGTGGCCGGATGGGCCTAAGCCCAAGCCCAAACCAAATTTAAAAAGAAAACCCAATAAGACAAGTGGCAAATGGCAAGAGCATGCATTGGTGGGTTTGTAGGCAATCTCATGATTGCTAATCATGGGATTAGGGGAGTATAAAAGGGATGAGGAGAGAGAGAGTGGCCGGTTCTTTGTTCATTCGGCCGAGAGAGAGGGTGAGAAAGAGAGAGTTCGAGAGAAAGGGAGAGACCGAGAGGAGAGGAGGCGGAGCCGAGGGGTGCTGCCGTTCGTTCGCCGTCCGATCGCCGTGTCCCGCCACAGTTTGTCATCGTTTGTCCATCTTAGAGGCAAGTGGAGTCCGTAACTTCTCTTGCATGTTTGTTTTGTTGGTTGCATGTTCGATTTTAGGTGTTATTTGTGCGAAAAACCGAGGTAAGGGTTGGTTATTTTCAAACCGTGTAACTGTTCTTGTTCGGTTTGTTGGAGTCAGTAGCTTGTGTGAGCTTGCATGGGTGTTTGGAGTCCGATTTTGGCTTCAATTTCTTCATGGAAGTTGTAGCTAACATCTTGTACTATAACATACTGACATTTGGTGGAAAATGATGGAGATATGAGGGGTTAAATTTCTATTATACGGAGACCCTAGATCTGTGAAGTTTTCACTGACCTCTTGCTAGATTCTTGTTTGCATGTTAATTTCTGTTGAAGATTTGACTTCGATGTCTTCATGAAAGTTGTAGGTAACACCTTAAGCTACAACATGCTCAAATTTGAAGCAAAAAGAACAATTATAACTTGGTGAATCGGCTAGATCTTGGAAACGATGGTTCTGGTGAAGTATTCCGAGACACCCGAGACTTCATGGTGACCATAATTTGGTTATTTGACCTAGATCTCTTCCTGAAACTTGTAAAGGACACCTTTTTACATAACATACTCAAATTTCAGAGGAAACGAAAGAGAATAAATGGGTGAAATCTAAAAATTTCGGAGAAGTGTATTCTGGATGACGCGGTAGTGGTTCCAGAAGTTTCGTGGGGTTGTATAAATTAATCTAAAAAGAATTTGGGTTAGAGTTATTCATGAAAAGTGCACGAAAATGTGTTGGCTATCACCCTGTAAATTTGCGTAATTTTTGAAGGCCATATGAGTATTTTAATCGAATTTATTTGGAAACTGTGCAATTCTGGTCATTATCCGAATATCATGTGCTATTTTGTGGAAATTGTGAAATTATGAGAAATTCAATTTGGCCATGAATTTTGTACGAAATTGTGACTCTATTGATTTTTTTAATGATTTTTTGAATATTGTGATTTTGGGAAAATCATAGATATTAAATTTAATATTTATTCATGAAAATAAATAAATATAATAATATAATAATAATAAAATAGTAAAATAAAAAGGGGATTATTTTACGGCCATGAATTCCATTGAATTTATTATGCATTGTTGTATGACATTGGTGTATGTATGATCATAAATTGTGATGCATGTGTGAATCATATGCCATGTAATAGTAAGATTAAAAAGGATGGTGAAAGTGGAAAACGATATGTGAGTAAGAGGTTGTGGTGGATGATGATGTCTGGTGGCCTAGTGGCGTAATTCCAGAGGTTCCCTGAGAGATTCAGGATGCCCGGAATGTGGGGGGCCGGAAGCCCTGTCGGAGGTTTCTGCCCAAAGGGAATGCCTCACGATGCCAGGATGTGGGTGCGGGATGCTTGGCTAAAAGGGTAAAGGCCAGAAGCCCTGTCGGAGGTTTCTACCCGAAGGGAATGCCTCGTGATGCTAGATGAGATGCGAGATGCCCGGAATGTGGGGGGCCGGAAGCCCGGTGGCCATGGGATGGCTGGAATGCTGGGAACCCTATCGGAGGTCTTTGCCCGAAGGGATGATGATATTGATAATATGAGAAGTGGGTGATGTGGTGATCAAACTTAAAGATAAAAGATGAAAAATGAACCGATGATATGATGATCACCTATGATATGATATATGATATGCATGATGATGTGCATGATGATGATGACATGTGCTGTGATATGATGATCACCCATGATATATAATATGCATGATGATATGCATGATGATGATGATGATGATGATGATGACATGTGATGTGATATGATGATCACCTATGAAATGATATATGATATGCATGATGATGATGATGATGATGATATATGATGTGATATGATGATCACTTATGATATGATATGATATGCTTGATGATATGCATGATGATGATGATGATGATAATGATGATATGTGATGTAATATGATGATGTATGATAGTGTGTGCCTGACTTCAAGGTAAGTAATGCTTGCAATGCATGTGAAATTGCATGATGCATTGAGTTGTTATTGGATTTCCCTATCTACTGAGTGGTTATACTCACCCCTTTTGGGGATAACATTTCAGATTAACAAGTATGCTGCTACCTGCCGTCTCGCGGGGGGTGTTTTATGGTCTACCGTCTGATGTAGAGGTCGAGTGTACGGAGATAAACTGTCCCTCTGTTCCTGAACTGACTTTTATCCGAGTACGTTGTCTAGTGATGTATGACGTGGGCCTGGCTGGGGGTCCTGTTATTCAGGAGTTCATTTCTGTGCACTTTCGTCGTGATGGAGCGATGCGAGGGATGTTGCCGCCGCCACCGCCTGATGCACTGGGTTGGGTGTGAGACCTGCACGCAATGAGTATGAGCTAGATCTCTTTTTGATGTAGATAATCGACACTTTTGATGGGGGTTCATATCTGTATGATGTCGAGGGTCGAGAGTTTCTTGTTGAGGTTTTAGGCTGGACGTGTCTGAGTCCTAGCTTTTCCTTTGATATACCGACCCGAAGGGAATCCCATCTTGCTAGATATATATATATATATATATATGTAAGCAAAGTCTCGAAGTTGTTTATAAAATCCTGATGTTTAGCTGGTGTGTATTTGTATCATGGTTAATAGGGGAGAGACGTGATGTTTAATTTGCTTCCGCTATGAGTCGCGCTGGGACCGATCGTTCAAAAAAAAATGCATGTGACTAACGACGCTTGTTTTAAGTACAAGATAGGAAAAGGAGAATAAAGTGTAACATCGGCGCTGGTGACGACCTGCGAAGGGTTCAGGGTGTCACACCGATGGCCAGTCTAAGAGGGCATTTCAGATCTTCAAGGACATGTTGAGAACATGTGGGTTGGTTTTCAAAGGAAGTGAAAAGGAACAACTTCTTCTCGTTGAGTTCACTTACAACAACAGTTGCCAGCAGAGTTTTCAAATGGTTCCCAGTTTCAGCAGAACAGTCAGATGGTTCCTTTTGAAGCAAAGCAGAGCAGAGTGTACAGGACTTCAGTTGATTGAGTTGAGGTCAAAGATCAGAAAATCGCAGGTCCAGAGTTGGTTCAGAAATCAGTGATTCAATTGCAATTATTAGAGACAGATTTGAGACCGCTCAAAATCACTAGTTTAGCTTTGCAAATTAGTATCGTAGACCTTGGAATTTCAAGTAGGGGAAATATATTTTTCCTTAAATGTCGCCTATGATAGGGACATGGCACTTGGTGAAGGAAAGGAAGATGAAGCAGCATTTAAATTGGAATCCATCAAAATTTGAGTTCAAATGAGGATTTTGGCTTCAAATTGAAAAAGAAAGTAGTTTGGAGCACTATCGGCACCTTTAGCCGAGTGGTACCCGGGATGAAGCCGCAGGTCCAAAATCGGGGCCGCTTAGTGAAAATGAAAAAAAAAAAAAAGAACCAAAATTTTTGTAGCTTTCATTTTTTGTAAAATTGGACATGTGCTTAGCCTTTTTGGGAATCAAGAATTGGTCTGGTCAATTTGGAAATGTTTCGACAACACCGAGGATCTTGGATAGCATTGCGAAGCAAAATGAAGGAGCAGAATTGATGAGACGACAATACCCCACCATTTTGAAGAAGAATTTTAATGGTTTAAATTTCGAGGACGAAATTTTTATAAGAGGGGAAGAGTTGTGACATCCCAATTTTCCAATTCTGGTTTCAATTGAATAAGTCAGGCATTTCATCTTCACGTCTATAGCTTTCTTCTCTGAGTTGGCCACTCACGATATAACTAGTCTATCAGGTGAAGCCGTTAAGGAATCTAAGCGCAATAGACTTGATAATTCAACCGAAAAGCTTATTTGGATCGTACTAATCCGCAAGGGTCATTACGGCATAGACCGATTAGAGAACAGAGATAGGTCGATTCAGTGTGGGTGATTCCACCTAATTGCACAATTCTTATTGATCAGCACTAGACCGATTTCTCTGTCGTTTTGGTACCTTGTGTTTGTATTTGAAACCTTGAGATTTTTACGACAACCGAGAGTTGTCAATGTGTCGAAGATGCACTTTGTGGCTTGAAAATAATCAACCACAGGTCAATTGCATAGAAAATTCCTAAAAGCCACCCAATAGATTAGGACGCGCTAAAGTCACGCCAAATTGAAATTAACTGTAAAATTGAACCCGATTACAGAAATTGGAAGTTTTGTCAAGTCACAATTCATTTTAAGAATGTCAACTCATCTCTAGAAGATTTTTCTACAAACCGAGATTTTTGGCAGAAAAGCAAAGTAAAGCCGTTTTTGTTTGAGATTGTCAGATGGCTGTTTTTAATTGAATCTTTGGGATGCAAGTTGGATCACTTGATGGGGAAAATTCATAAGAAGGTTGAGGACATATGGATTGATTTAATTGAGCTTCATTTGGATGGAATTGAGTGAGAATTGATTGAATTTGATGTACAAATACTCAAAATTCGTATGCCAAGAACCAAGGGACAAATTGCACCTATTAACAAGCTTGTAAAGGAAGCTTGAGGGAAGAGAATGGGCTGATGTCATGTGAGGTCATGTGGGGGCAAAACAAATGAAATTTTGACAAGTGTAGAAGGCTTGAAGACTCACCAAAGGGCCCCCTCTTCAGCAGACCATCTTCTTCCTTCATTCATGGCTTTCTCCGTGGTTGAGGCTTAGGAGAAGCTCAAGAGAACTAGAGGAAACCAAGCTCACCAGCCCCTCCATCGTTGCACGCCTGGAAGGCCATCATCGGCTGTTTTCCTCCCCTGTTTTCTAATCGTTCTAGTTTTTGCTCTAACTGCCCCTTCGATGAAGAATCGAGTCAAAAGTGGTCTTCCCATGCGAATCATCTCACGAAACACCCACCATTCTCTTCAGCACATCCAAACTGTCCAAATGGTCCTAGTTTCACATCGAACGGAGCCACCGGCCGGCCTCGGCACCGCCGGGAAGGAACCGGTCCGTCGGTCCGCCTGCAGCCTACACTGTTTCGCGTTTTCGGCCATTTTTCTCCCATTCCAATCCTTCCTCCGCCCATCCAACCTCCAGCAAGACCCCTAAGACCCCTGAGAGCCACCAGTTGCTAGCCACCTACTTGCCGAAGCTCCGATCGGCCCGTTTCCTCGTCATTCAGCCCTTCTTCTTCTCTAGTTCAGTCCTTGGAACAGAAGCAGCAACCATCAAGGTTTTGGAGACTTCGAGGCCCGTTTTAGGTGTCTTCCCGGCCTTGGCTAGTGTCGCTGCCTTGAGGTTTATCGCCCGCCTTGGCGTCGCCTTCGTCGTGGACTAGCCGGAACGTTAATCCGGTGAGCTTATCCTATAATCCTTGCTTAGTAAGTTAATGACGCTTAAGGGGTGTTTAGATTAGTCTAATTAGGTTTAGGTGGTTAGATTATATTATTTTAATGTAAAATAGATTAGTTGTATGATTAGTTTAATGGGTATTTAATTAGGGCTAATTGTATGATTAAATTAGTGTAATCTTGTTTAAGCCCTAATTAATTATTTATTTATTTATTTATTTCGAATTTATAAATATTATTTTATTAAATTATATTATTATAATATAATAATGAGTTATTTAATTTTCGGAATTAAATTTAATTATTTAATAATTTCGAAAATTTTGCTAGGATGGTTTGTTAGAATTTAAATTTATCGTAACGGTGAGATCGGTTTGTGCTAATTGTATGTTAAATTGTGAAATTGAGTGAAAATGAATATTTGTGGTTAATTATTCCAAGTGTGGAATTGAGTGATATTGATGAAGTGGTTGTATTTAACTTGAAAAAATACCCGATGTTGGCTTTTAGCACCGTAATTGGTTTGTATGACTAGTTTGAACCGTTGGTTATTATTAGATTGAATATCCAGTTCTATGGTTTATTATTGAATGATCAGCTTTGGCAAGCATTGGTTTATATATATGCATCCGCTTGGGCGAGCAATTATGATATACATACATACATATATATGAGGGTGTTTGGTTCAGCTTTCCCAAATGGCTTTCAGTCCCGAAAGCCCCTTGGGGAAAATATTTGGTGTTTGGTTTACACTTTTGAGCTTGCATTTCCCAAATGCCAGCATTCGGAATGCTGAAAGCCCAAAGCAGGTCCGGACCTGCTTTGGGCTTTCAGCATTTTCAGGATGCTAATTTAGGGTTTAATGAATTTTTTTCTTTCCAATATTGCCCTTACCGATAATTGTTTTTTTCCATTTTGCCCTCCAAAACACTGTTCATCTTCTTCCTTGGACTTCTGCTCGGTCAAGCTTCGCGGTGGTGGGCGGCGCTCTTCCTTGGACTTCCGTGGACTTGCTGCTCGGCCAAGCTTCGCAATGGGCGGCGCTCAGCCGCGAACGGCCAGATCTGGCCGCCAGGGGGCTAGATCTGACCGCCGGAAAGCCTCGCCTAAGGTCGCGCGACCTTAGGCGAGGTGGCCTGAGGTCGGGCGACCTCAGGCGTCGCCTAAGTCGAGCGACCCAGGCGACGCCGCCTGAGGCCACGCGCTTGAGGCCTCGCAATCTCAGGCAACACCCTGGGTCACTCGACCTCAGGCACGACCCAAGCGGCGTTGCCTGAGGCCGCGCGACCTCAGGCGGCATCGCTTGGGTTGTCGCCTAAGGCCAGGGTCGCCACCTGAGGTTGCGTGGCCTCACGCGGCTGGGTTGCGCAACACTTGAGGTCAACGCCTCCCTCCCTCCCGCCGTCGCCACCGCCGCCGCCGCCGCCAGCCACCTCCTCACCACCACCAGCTGCTCCCCCACAATTTTCCCCTCACCACGCGATCTCCTCCTCCCTTTTCTTTTCTTTTTTTCATTTTTCTTTTTACTTTAAAATAGCTTTGCAAAGCATGCACAAAAAATTGGTTTCCAAACACAACTCCCTTCCCAAAATGCTCATTCTCTCAAAGGTACTTGGGGAAATGCAAAGCCATTTTCCCAAAGTTGAACCAAACGGGGCCTATATATGGCAACTTCTGGTGAGCTATAGTATACTATATATATTGCAGTAGCTTCTAGTGAGCTATTATATATGGTATAGCTTCTGGTGAGCTATTATATTATCTATCAGCTATAGCTTTGGCGAGCTATTATACTATCTATCTATACAGCTTGAGCGAGCTACCGTCTATATATTTCAGCTTTGGAGAGCATGTGTCATATTAACAACTGATTTGATAAACGGTATTGAATGATAGATAGTAATGGTTGATAAATGGTACGGATTGAAATGGAAACATAGATAGTATGATTGAATTGAATCATTATGACTGATTCGATTGGTTGAATTATGAAATGTACTGACGTGTAGGAAAGGACTAAGGTGAGGTAAGTCGTCTGTCCTCTTTGTGTGGCTAGAACGCCCTAAGGCATATTTTCTTCTTAATCGGGTCTTAAAGGGTAAAACTCGCTGAGACATCGTCTCATCCCAGTTGTGGGGATAATATTTTTAGGTCCTTAGATAGCGGTCGTGGAGGACTCGAAGCCATGGACATTTGTGGAGGTGTAGACCAATGAATTGGCGAACGTGTCTAACAAGTTGGTCATAGGACAATTCCCTAGTTGTTGAGCCTGTCTATTTTGTAGACAATCCAATGTTGTATATAAACCTATGTGTTTATAAGAAAGCTTGTTTGGTTGTGATTAATTGACTACTTTTCTATCCAAATTTAAATGTTGTCAGGGAATTTGTTTCACTTTCGCATGCGTAATAAAAATTGAATGGGTCGGCGATGTGTCCTAGGAAGTCGCATTTCTATCGACCACAGTGGGATGTGCTCGTGCTCGAAGTTTGGGGCGTGACATGCCCTCTTTTTTTTTTGTCTTTTTCTCTCTCTCCCTGTCCGTTGGTTGGTCGCTTCTTACGTCTTCTCCCTCTCCTCTCTTTTTCTCTACAACAAATCAATAGAAAGGACAAAGACCCTACTGGTCGGTCCTTTTTCCCCAAAGAACCGAAACCCTTTTCACTCCTTTCTCTCTTCTTCTTCTTCTTCTTCTTTTTTTTTGACTTCTTGACTTTTTCTGTTTTTTTTTCGTCGAAGAGAAGCCCCCCTCAATGTTTTTCTCTCAATGGCCGTATATTCAATGTGTGGCCTCCCCCAAAACCCTATATGACTAATCATTTATAAGCGTCAAACTAGGGTTTTAATTTTCCCAAATTGATAACTACGAAGATTCTTTTTTCCAAATGCAATATTCACTTTTTACATTTGCCCTATTCGAAAAATTCATCATATCTCTGAAAATTTCAAATTCTTATTTTCTCACGAGATAATTTCTTATTACTTAAAAAAAAAGGGGCTCGGGCCAATTTGCTCGCTTCATGATCTTAGTCTGGCCTGTCAATTTAAAGCTTAGAACCACTAATTCAAATCCACCCATCATCGGTCCAATAAATGCAAAACATGTAAATTAAAAATAAATGCACCCACATCTATATGTTATGCAATTAATATTTTTTCAGGGATAAAATTAACCCATAATTTTAATGTGATAAATGACCAAACGGGTCACCAAAATTTAGGTGTCAACGAGGCTTGGAAGAAATTCTTCTGCATCTTCCCCCATTGCAAATTCCTTCCATAGGAAAAAGAATTTTGCAAACAGATGCCAACGACAAAATTAGGCTATTGTCCTTCTTAAAGAAATTGGTTGGAAGCGAAGAGTTTACGAGCACAAGAGTGGAAGATTCACGCAAGTGGAAATGCACTACTACTCTATGTTCAAATAAATCTTTGCAGTAAAATATGGCATCAAGAAATTTAAATTGCATCTTATAGGACATCATTTCCTCGTAGAGATGGACATGTCTTATTTTTCTCAAATGTTGAAGTTCAAGTAGAAGCAGATCCCACATCCTCAACTCCTTAAGTGGGTAGAATAGTTCTCAAAGTATTCTTTTGAAACCAAACATATTGCAAGGGAAAAGAATATACTTGTTGATTTTTTGTCTTGACCGAAAGAATTTGCAGCTACTACACCATAAATTTGTATGTGGTAAGAAATCCAATAGGAGGTTATAAAACTCAAGAAATAAAACTCAAATGGCCTTTATACTTGTATCCAACAGAAGTCCCTGAGCTTATTAAAGACAACACGCTCTTTGAAAATTTTGGAAGTCTTATGTGGCAATACCATTTCCATATGTTCAGTGATTATGGTGACTTATTCTTCGCCCAGATAGATTGCACCCAAAATATCCATTCAATCATCCTCCATCTTTCTCCCCATATGAGGAAGTTCCAAAAAAGCTCAAATTGTTTTATTGGTATTTATTTAATCGTTATACCATTGTCACCGAGTTTCTAATGGCCAAGATGCCTCTCATCATCAGCAGGATCATCCAAGGAGAAGCCAAGCACATATATTTTAGGCAAATGCTTAGTTGGTTTAAACCATTGAGTGCATGGAAAAATATTTTCCAAATACAGTT
Source organism: Eucalyptus fibrosa (assembly GCA_017140475.1). Taxonomy (NCBI): domain Eukaryota; kingdom Viridiplantae; phylum Streptophyta; class Magnoliopsida; order Myrtales; family Myrtaceae; genus Eucalyptus; species Eucalyptus fibrosa. Next base: position 21,258,650 of record CM029507.1, read on the forward strand.
GATGTGGCACCCCTCGACGGCCCCCGATCCGTTAGGGTCACCACAGTTCGCTCTACCTTTCACTTTCCCTATTAACATGTCACTCTGATACCATTTCAATTGCAGTGGGTCCATACAACCATGGGGGTTTACACATTTTTTTTTTTTAACTAAAGGTCCCTTGCGCAATTCATATACGGAAGCATGTCCAACAACTCCCTTCCCTATATTCAGAAAATGATGCACACCTACTAAATATTTATAAGTAAAAGCCGTACACTTTTTATTTACTTAAATCAGATGGACATAATTCATCGGTACATCAAAATGCAGTAGTCTTCTATATTCGGCTATACTCCAAAAGATGACTGACATTTCCTCCAACAGTCATACACTTTAAGTCCATCGATCAGTGTCGGCATCCAAAAACTCCTTCCCTTGCTATCCTCCTCCTCACGATCATATCCAATCGTTCAAACCATCTACTAATCTGAAATGTTAGTCCCCAAAAGGGGTGAGTACAACCACTCAGCAGGTAAATGAATCCAATAACCACTCAATGCATCATACAAGTCATACATGCATTGCAGGCATTACCTACCTTGAAGCCATGCACATACTATCATGCATCATCATATCAATTTATAACACATACATATGTATCATCATCGTATCATACATGTCATCATCATCATGACATCATCACATTACACATGTCATATTATATATCATCATCATTATCATCACCATGCATATCTTCATGCATATCATATCATGGGTGATCATCATTATTTCACATCACATATCATCATCATCATCATCATCATCATCATCATCATTATCATCATCATCATCATCATCATCACCATCATGCATATCATCATGCATATCATCATGCATATCATATCATGGGCGATCATCATTATTTCACATCACATATCATCATCATTACCATGCATCCATGCATGTAACATCATCACCATATCCTCACATCACATGTGCCATCATCATTACCATGCATCCATGCATGTAACATCATCATCACATCATGCATATATCCTCATGTATAATTTAATTTCAATTTCATTTTGAACTGCCGCATTTCTCTTTTCCCGGGATCAATGTTTGCATCCCACATTCATCACTCGCGCCCAATCTTGGCGTCGTGAGAAACCATCCGGGCATGTATCCAAGATACAACCGAGCATCCGGCACCCCCACATTCCGAGCATCTCATATCCCAACTAGCATCACGAGGAACCTCCGGAATTACGCCACTAGGCCACCGGGCATTCGGCCTTTACCCTTCTAGCCAGACATCTCGCATCCCATCTAGCATCGCGAGGTATCCCCCTAGGCATAAACCTCCAGGGCTTCCGGAATTATGTACCAACATACCACCAGGCCTCCCTTGGAATTACGCACCATATACCACCGGGCATCCCGACACTCCCGGGGAATCTTCGGGGCTCGCCATGAAAATGGTTTCCCCTGCCCTCCGGAATTACGTACCGATATACCACCAGGCCTCCCCTGGAATTACGTACCGTATACGACCGGGCATCCCGACACTCCCGGGGAATAATCATCCACCACAAACGGTTTCCTCATTCATCATTATCCATGGCCACCAATTTAGTTCTCAACTCATCATGGCACACAATATAATGACCAACAAGATCATATGCAGCATTCAATTCATACATGCATCTCAATTCATAGTCATGCATGCATCAATACATCATCATCCAATCCATACAAAATTCCACAAATACCACTTTCAGAAAATATTTAGATTAAATATTCATATGATTCTTAAAAATCATGAAATTAAGGCTAGTGGTAGACAAGTCAATAAGATAGCAATTTCATGAAAGATACATGCCCAATCGAATTCCACACAAGGAGGTACAATTCACACAAAACACCATGTAAATTCGGATAGAAGCAGAATGCACAGTCTCCGAAATAATTTGATTAAAATATCCATATAACCTCCGAAAATTATGAAATTTTACCGCGATATAACCAAGAAATTTTCGTACAACTTTCATGAAGAATTCCAAGCCAGATTCTTTTTATATTATTTTATACAACCTCACGAAGCTTCTGGATACGTTACCGCATCGTCCAGTGCATACATCTCCGAAATATTGAGTTTTAACCTACCTATTCTCTTTCGTTTTCTCTGAAATTTGTTTATGTTATACATCAAGACGTTATCTACAATTTTCATGAAGAAACCTAAGTCAAATAACCAGATTATAGTCGTCATTTAGGTCCATGAAGTCTCGGGTGTCTCGGAATACATCACCAGAATCACCGTCTTCAAGATCTAGTCGATTTACTAGGATATACTTGTTCATTTCACTTAAAATTTGAGTATGTTGTATTTTAAGATATCCCCTACAACTTTCATGAAGAAATCGAAGTCAGATTCTCATCACAAACCAACATGCAATCACGAATCCAGCAAGAGATCAGTAAAAACTCTCCAGATCTGAGGTCTCCGTAGGATAAGACTTTAACCCCTCAAATCTCCATCATTTTCCATGAAATTTTATTATGTTATAGTACAAGATGTTAGCTACAACTTTCATGAAGATATCACAGCCAAAATCGAACTCTAAATATGCATGCAAGCTCTCACAACATTCTGACTCAAACAGTTCATACGAAAATATTCCAGATCTAGCATCTCCGTAGGATGAGGGTATGACCTCCCAAATCTCCATCATGTTCCACGAAATTTCAGTATGTTATAGTTCAATATGTTAGCTACAACTTTCATGAAGAAATCAAAGCCAAAATCGGACTTTAAACACACATGAAAGCTCAAACAAGTTTCTGACTCCAAACAGTTCATGCGAAAACATTGGTGCAAGAGTAGAAAGTGGATTCCCAACTTGCCTCTAGACCTCACGAACAGCACGAGCGGACGGCACACGGCGGCGAACGGGCTCCTTTCTCTCCCTCTCGGCTTCCTCTCTCTCACACGATTCTCTCTCTCTCTCTCCCTCACTTGGCCGAATGGCTAACCGGCCATTCTCTCTCCTCTTCTCCCCTTTTATACCCCCAAATCCTCATGATTACTTGCCTACAAACCAGCCAATGCATGGCCTTCTTCCCTAAGCCAATGCATGAAGACCTCTTGCCACTTGTCACAACACATGCAAGATGGGCTTGGGCTTTTGGGCTTGGGCTTGGGCTGGCCACTCCTCCCCCTTTCTTGGTCGACGGCAGCCCACTTGTGGGCTTCAATGGGCCGGCCAACTTGGCCCATTAAAATCCACCTTTTGGGCTTAAGGCCCAAACCTAATTTAAATCCTAATTTCACCTTTCAATTATTCATCTTTAATTCTTTCTTTTAAGAATTTAATTACTAAATTCCACATGGCCAAAATCTTGAAATCATAATTTCATAAATCCCAATTTATAAAACACATGGCCAATGATAGGATTTTCTTTCCTATCACATAATTATCCCTTAAAAGCTTGGCCATAAATCTTATTACAAATTATGGATTAAATGGCCATAAAATAACTTGATGGTACTTCCATCACCTATTCATAGACTTTAATGTAACTAGAGGTTGCCATGAATTTTGGGATGCCACAAGTTTAGTGCATGCAGGCCTGACCTAAAGCTTCATACAGTTATTTTATTTTTTTAGGCCATGGTTATTTATCGAGATATGTGTAAAACTCCAAGAAATGTTGGTGTATCCACATGTAAACCCCAACTTGTTCCTAATGAAATATTTGCAACTCTTTCTTGTAAAATTTTAGTTCACCCTCAATCGTATCGAGAATTGAAAAGGATATTGTGCTATTAAATCAAGCCATTCCACCATAAGCATGTCCAATAGAAGTTGATATTGTTTCTTGGAATCATTATAACAATTATCGCATAACCCGACCAGCGATCGATGCTTGTTTAAGGAAATACTACGAAAGTGACATGTTGGACAATTCTGAGTCACAAACATCTTCACAAGATCTAGGTTCATCATCATAGGATCCATAGGGAGGACCATTGTCACAAGATCCTTTTGACCAAAGTGAAGTGCAAGTTGCACTTAATCAAGGCCTTGACAAGAAAAGTCCATCACTCCAACTTAGATATCTACCTCAACCTAGTATTCCATCAAGCTCCAGTGTTTCAAAAGCTCTCATCAGTCATCCAAAATACAAAGATCGTCTAAATTAAAAGCCGAAATTGCTCTCAAAATTGAAGAAGTGGAAAAGCTCCTTGAAGCACTCAAGCAGGTATGGAGATAATCATGAGAAAAACATTTTTTGCAATTCAACTAATATCTTGTCTAGTTCTTATCAACCCCTAGAGTCTACAAGTATTGACCATTTTGAAGTTCTAGAACTTAAAAGACTCATCAGGAAAACTAGAAAGCAAAAGGATGGATATGGCTTAAACAGCTCGAACGACAAAGAACCAATTCATAAGTACGACCTGTGAAGAAATCTGAAGCATCTTCACATGAAGAAGACTAAAGCAATAGGAAAGAAAAGTTTGAAGCCACACGTGAAGACCATAAAATTTTGGCCTAAGTACTATAGCAAAACTCTATTCATGTATTGTTTGGCACTATCATGACATTGTATGCACTATAGCTGTGACATCCCAATAGCGTCACGTACTAAGCGCAAGTAGAAATTATAAAGATTATTATCTTACAGGACTTATAAATTCCATTTGTTAGTCTATGGTGTTCACCTTTGAAGGTTAGCATGCATAACATGGATTATTTAAAATCTAAAATATATATTGTAAGGTTATCATGCAATAGCCCTACTAGTCCGTAACATTAGACAATCCATTCAAGTTTATAGATAAAGATCATGAGAAGCTTCATTTCCTTCCTTACCAGCATTCAGGCCTACAAAAAATCGACCTGGACTTCTTACAAGTTCTTCGCCTATTTACATCACATTTACATGTTCAAAAGTAAAGGCGCAAGTGAACAGCCAAGGATAAGGGTGAGGGGGTATCTAACTCCACTAATCCCACTCAAGCCCACGTCTATCAAAAAAGAAAAGACAATCCTCCAGCTTCTACACGATCATAGGCGTCTAGGTGCCATCTGTCCCAGCTCTAGGTCCATCAGCACCATAAGGAAGAGGGCCAAACATCTCTTCTTCGTGGTTGACAAACCACGTGACCAACCTCATCAGAATCATCTCAGCTCTACCATCATCCATCCATAGCGTAGCCTCATACTTAGAGAAAGTCATGTCAATGTTAGGGTCATACACATCGTGAAAAGAAACCTCAAGGCGTGCTACCACCCTGGAACGAGCTACTAGCGGCATGTCCATACTATCAATCTGAAAAATATAAAGAATGAGCAACAACTATGCCCAGTAAAGAAATGATAAGACTCTAACCTAGACAATCCATAGCTATCAAGAGTACAAGAGAATCATGACTAAATAGCTTAAGATACTAAGACGGGATTGTCACAAGTATAACTAGATGAATATTAATGCATCACATGAATAACCACTTTATATGAGACATACTAAATGCATTCATTTATACATCTATCATATTCTCAATCTATATCAAGATAAAATGCAACAATACTAGATGAACTCACTTGCCAAGTAGAATTATAATTTAGTGGGAATATCAAGTCCACCCTCAATCAGTTTACCCACCGGAACTCTGCCGGCCCAATCGAGTCACTTTCGGAATTCCCTATCCAAAATTCCACAATATTTCTATTATGGGCATCTCACTCTGAGGCATCCTAGTATCACACAACTGAGGTCATCTCAAGATCACTCAGCATGGGGCATCTCACTCCGAGGCATCCCAATATCACACAACTAGGGCATCCTTGATCACACACAAGGGCATCTCACTCCAAGGCATCTCAGTAACACGGGACCGAGGCATCCAAGATCACACAGCATGGGCATCCCAACTTCCGAGGGGCATCACCGGCATCTCAATACCGATGGAAATCTCTTACTCATTCAAGCACACACTTCACACCTCACACCTTTGATTAATGCAATCATCATATGCAAAAGACCTTGAAAGTACACAACTACCTCAAGTATAATCTATACTCTTAACTCTTGTGTACCTAGCACACGTGCGTGTCTAAATTATAAGATAAAACCCATTTCGACATGTCTCATACCATGCCTAACAGATTTTTACCCCATAATCAAGCACTATGCATCACACTCACTGCACACGCATGCTACTATTGGTACCTATACTTCAAATGATAGATGAGACTTACTCATGTACAGACTAACAACTATCATAAGGTCAGTAGACTCCATGTGTTTAATGCAATTCAAGTACAAGAGGCACAACAACTATTTCTCATTCTCTGGTCAAAACAGTTTTATGGACTAAAATGAGCAGTTTTGATCACAGACACGGAAAGTATATCTAATCTTATCAGAATGTTACAAAATTTTAGTATGTTAAATTAGAGACATAGCTTGACATTTTCTGTGAAGAAACCTAAGTCTATATCTCACTGTATTAAGAGCAGTAATTGCTATCTTCTTTCCTAACATTCTGTAACAACTTCCAGATTTAGTATCTACAGAGAAAAATCGTTTTACTAGCCAAAACTTGTTCATTTGTTCTCAAATTTTGATATGTTATGCCTAAGGATGTTTCCTACGACTTTCATTAAGGGTTCGAAGTCTAATTCTATCTAGATAATTACAGAAAATTCATAGTCATCGAAGGTCTTGCTGTTTTCTACAAGACAGCTTACTGTTTCAAAGAGAATTACTTCCACTTACATGTTTTTGCATTCATATAACTATAAGTAGAAGTCGAACTCAATCTAATGGATGTTCTCTTATGTAAACTTGTTCTTTTTCTTATCTTCATCATTAGAAATCAAGGCGGCGCAAAATAAAAAGATTTTCTATCTATATTTCTCTAGAACAGAAACATCTTATACCGCCTTCTTCGTTTCTAACTCAACCAAACCGTAAATTTCTCTACCAATCTCTTTTACAGCACCTTAAGATTCTTTCATAGCATCTAAGGATAATTACAATAGGTTCTTACTCTCATAGAGACCTTCCATAGTTCGGTACAAAGCAATGTTCACACCTCAGCTCACCTACCGCAACATACATCATTCTTATTCACTCGGCAACCATCACTTCACTTTGCTCGACCAACACAACCAACTTCCACTAAATTTTCGAGACATGCAAGACTCTAATGCAACATGCAATGACTTATAAATTCAATCTAGTACTCATCAAGCTCAAACCAACACAAAACAACAACATCACATCTAAACCTCCACCGTTTAGCTAGATCCGCAAGTTCCTTGACAAAATCAATGGATAACTTCCAGTTTAGAGACCTATCTTTCCTTACCTTAGTTCAACTACTTTGGAATCAAAGATCCTTCAAAAATCAGCACCTAAAACCATGCAAGAAGAAGGAAATTTGCTAGAGTTGCTACTGGTTTTCTTTGCTGCTTGACCGAGAGAGAGAGGGGAAGAAGATGAGTTTCGCTGGCTTTGGAGAGAGAGAGAGATAACAAGAGTTAAGAGGGGAAATGGGGCTAATAGAGCTAGTCTCTAGAATAGGCTAATCATTAGATTTTGCTAATGATGATGTTTCTTTGGTTGTTTCGGTTTTAGGGATGGAAAAACCGTGGGAGAAGAGAGAGCGCAAAGAGAAATGAGAGAGAGAAGTCGTGGCCTCCATGCACGGCTTCCTTCGCCATCTGTCATTCGCCATCAATTAACCTTTAATCCATGTCGTTAGTCAGTTCATTTGTTTCTAATGTTTTTCACTTAATTCCCTTTCGATTCCATTAGATTTCAATCCTATTGTAATTATACAAAGTTATGAAATTATATGACATGTTAACAATTTAGTGTTAGTCTATGAAGAATTTATCACAAGAAATGCTAAAGTTAGAGATTGACATTAGCATTGCAATCACTAATCCAATTATCATAACTATAATCTATAGACTTAATTGAAAATAAGATTAGTCGGGCCTAAATACCCGTCTCTAGCCCAACAAGCTCATTCTATAACAATCACAGTCCACTAAACTAAATTTACTATTCTAACATATCCAGATCTTGGCTTGCTCTAAACTAAGTCCAAGCCCATAATTTCTCATTCGGCTTATCGAGTCCAATTCGAAAACTCATGTGGCCCACTTACTTCTCAAGCCCACACATTCCTCACGGTCCATCGAGTTTGCTTTCTAGCCCGATCTAAAATAATCTGAGTCCTTAATGATCTGATTATACTAATAAAGGTCGGTGAAATTTGGGATGTCACAATAGCAGTATTGTTTGGTACTATAGCGTACTATAGCAAAAGTGAAAAATGTGGGATGATAAGAGTCTGTCAATATAAGGGTCAAATAATTGGCCATTGTCCGCCATAAAGAGCTTGTAAAATTGTCTTTAGTGTTTGTTTAATGCCTATAGAAGGCAATGTCGGTAAATGCTAAGGGCCAAAATAAACTCTCTCCAAAAAATGATATTGTGTGCTCTACTGCGAATCCCTAAATCTCTCTCCTCTCTTCATTCTTGCCCAGTATGATTCTTTAAACTAGGGATATTCTAATTAATCCTGGTAGTATACTCTACACTTGCCACAATGTGGAATCTATGCAAAATTCTACTACCTTAATATTTTCTATAATATAAGTCAAAAAATGAAAAGGAATATGGTGGCTAAGAGGCAGCCCCTATTCTAAGGCCGAAAGGGTTGTGCGTGTGGGATAGCATACTTGCTACAAATTTCATTTTTTGTTTTCCCTAGCTCATATCATAGTGCAATTTTCTAATAATTGCCTACATCAACATAGATAGCGATGACTAAATGCCATGTAAGCAATTTTTGGTGGCAATTGGCAAAAAAGACTACATTAAATATTGCCCAAAAGTTTAGGACTACATTGACAAACTAAAAGATAGGCTTGATTAAATGGAATAGTGTAATTGCATTATAAGACAATCCAATCGAACCATTGACAAATACATATTTTTATGCATCAGTATTTACTAAGAAATAAAATAAAAAAGGTAAAACAAACCAACATATCCCCTATATAGGGCTTTTATGGGGTGGAAATAATCTTAAATACGGGATCTACAAGAGATATCTAATCAATTTAAGGTAATAGAGGGCATTGGATATCAAAAAATGGATGAAAAAGAGCGCGAGCCTTTATGCATTTATCATTTTCACCTAATTGCTCATTCAAATGTTAAACCCAACTCATTTATTGATATTTTGAGTTGATGTGAGTAAAATAAGAAGAATGTATGATGGATTTATAGAATCAAGGGCCGCTCAAGGGTTGGGTAAAAGGAGAGGTGACAGAGGCAAACAATAACTATCACTAATTATGTATTAGTACATTAATAATTATTTTGATGATATTTCAATTTCGATCTTTGTTGAAAACTAAATTTAAAATATTTTGCATTTATATGGAACAGGTCTCATTCATGAAAAGTACCTTGTGTTATAGATATGGTACCCACTTCTATTAATATATACATTATAAAGAATTAATTAATACAAGGCATTTGTCTACGTGGGACCATTATAGTAAAGTCCAAAGGAAAAGCTACATTGATTGGCCCTCCCAAAATTTTTCACTTATAAATAAAAATGCTTGGGATAAGGACAATGGGAATGTCATAACTATCGTATGATGCTCATTTAAGTGCCATAAAAAAATTTCCACTCACTTGAGTACCACTTCGAAATAAAATCGATCATTTGAGTGTCATTCCCAATAGATTGTCCTATGTGGATTTTTTTTTTATCAATTTTTCATTTTAGTGTGGATTTTTTTATTTTTGAATTTTTTATTAATTGTCCATGTCAATGCCAACAATGCCACGTAGGATAATTGGCATCCATGTTGGAAAGAGTTTCTTAAGGCTATACAGATAAGGGAACGTTAGAATAGCTTGCCCATATCAAGTGAAATCAAAGCCAAGTCGATCCAAGGCACAATGTGAATTTCATTTCTAAAATGGTTTTTTCTATGTCTATTTCCTAAAATAGTTTATAAGTAAAAGAACGTGTTTTGTAATTACATAAAAAAAAATTCCCAGAATAAAGAAATATGTTTGGCACGATCCTCAAAATTTTTTATGGAATAGAATTTCTTTTAAATTTTCAATAATTTTTTGAGATTTTTCTTTTTTTATTTTCTCTCATCTTCTTCCTCCTCTAGCCAATCACTAGGCCTCAACGATGGCCAACAATCAACCAAAGACAAGAGCTAACGAGGTCACTAGGGTTGAGGGTGCCTCATCGGGGGCCGGCAAGGTCTAGCGATAAGTTAGAAAAGGAATAAGAAGAAAAGAAACAAAAAGAAAAATAAATGAAAGAAAATGACTTATTCCAGAAATTGTTCTCGAAAATAAGATATCATCACATATCTTGAAATTCAAGACCTAATAGAATTCATCAACAACTAGCAATAAGGACCATATAGCTCAACTACTGCCAAACAGATTCTAATATTAGCTTACCTCAAAATCAACAAGTCAAACAGAAAATCTGAACTCTACATAACAACAATGTTGTAAGCAACGAGATTCGAGTACAAGATCCATCAATCATCAGCAATAAGGATCAAACATATTGAGCATATGAATCATCAAATTCCAGCACTTGCCTTCAGGTCAACACATCTTTGAATCAAATAGCCAATCTTAAAAGTCACTCTCCACATTGAACATTTGACAAGCAACAACAAAGGTTCCACCCGATTACCAAACCAAAACTGCGAGGAAAAAAACTTCTAGCAACCTGATTTTAGTTAGCAAAATTGTTAATTACCAACAATGAGGATCGGACATCTAAATGTAGAAGTAATCATCAGCAATGGACTTGTCTCAGCGAGCGAGGGGCTACTGCAATGGCTTGTCTAGTGTAGAGACTAATCCCATCCTACAATGTGAGGCAACAGAAAGGTGCCTTAAGAGAAGGCAAAGGTGATAGCGAGAGCTGGACAAATCAAGATTAACAATTTGACTTCTGAGAAGGAACAAAGCAATATTTATAAGGAGACAATGGAGGCGGTGAAGAAAACTGAGAATTGAGTCGTTGAAGCATTATCAATGATATGTTGTACAATATAAAGATAGATATCACTACCTATAATTATGGTGAAAGTTTAAAATAAAATATAACAATTATATCTACATGGAAATTGTGGCATCTCAAAAAAAATTCAAAGCCAAGCCGCAAGGTGTGTTAAAGTCTCTAATTAGGTGATAAAATTTCCCTTGGCTTATGCTTTAGCCATTAGTCTTTTTATTGAAATGATTTGTGCATGTGATTGTGAAAATTTAAATTTGATAGATTAATAATCTATGCTTGGCCATAAGATTTATAAATTAAATTTCAATGAACGAAATGTCCCAAGACTTTGGCCAAGATGAAAATTAAAATTTAAAAATATTTATAAAAGAATTTCAAAAAAAAGGGAGGAAAAAGGTTAATTTTTAGGATGGGCCTTAAGCTCAAGAGTGGAACTCTAATGGGCCAAGTTGGCCGGCCCATTAAAGCCCACAAGTGGGCTGCAGTCGAGCAAGGGGGAGGGCCAAGAGTGGCCGGATGGCCCAAGCCCAAGAAGCCCAAATTTAATTCAAAAAAAATTCAATAAGACAAGTGGCAAAGGAGAAGGCCATGCATTGGTTGGTTTGTAGGCAAGTAATGATTGTTAATCATGAGGATTTGGGGGTATAAGAAGGGAAGAGAGAGAGAAGGTGGCCGGATTTCATTTGGCCAAGAAAGAGAGAGTGAGAGAGAGAGAGAGAGAGAGAGAGAGAGAGAGAGATCGTGCGAGAGGGAGGAGCGGCCGAGAGAGAGAGGAAGGAGGGAGTCGCCGTCGCTTGCCGTCCGTCCGCCGTGTTCGCCGCCCTACGCCGTCGTCCGTCCAGTCTAGAGGCAAGTGGGAGTCCTCTAACTTCTCTTGCATGCTTGTATGTTGTTTGCATGTTATATTTTGGGTGTTTAAGTGAGAAAAACCGAGGTATGGTTGGCTTGTTCTTAAATCGCATGACTGTTCTTGCTCGGATCATGTGAATCAGAAACTTGTTTGAGCTTGCATGTGTGTTTGGAGTCCGATTTTGGCTTCTATGTATTCATGAAAGTTGTAGCTAACATCTTGTACTACAACATACTAAAATTTCGTGGAAAATGATGAAAATTTGAGGGGTTAAAGTCTCATCTTACGGAGACCTCAGATCTGGAGAGTTTTTACTGACCTTTTGCTGGATTCATGGTTGCATGTTGGTTTTATTGAGAATCTCACTTCTATTTCTTCATGAAAGTTGTAGGGAATATCTTAAACTACAACATACTCAAGTTTGAAGCGAAAAGAACAATTATAGCTTGGTAAATCGACTAGATCTTGAAGATAGTGATTCTGGTGATGTATTCCGAGACACCCAAGACTTAATGGACTTAAATGAGGACTATACTCTGGTTATTTGACCTAGATCTCTTCATGAAACTTGTAAAGGAAATCTTGACACATAACATATACGAATTGCAGAGAAAACGAAAGAGAATAGGTAGGTGAAATCTCAATACTTCAGAGATGTGTACACTGGACGATCCGGTGTTGGATCCAGAAGCTTCGTGAGACTGTATAAAATAATCTATAAGGAATCTGGCTTGGAGTTCTTCATAAAAGTTGTACAAAAATGTCTTGGATATAACCCAGTAAAATTTTATAATTTTTGGAGGCCATATGGATATTTTAATTGAATTTATTCGGAAACCGTGCATTCTGATTTCATCTGAGAAGCATAGGATGTTTTGGGAAAATTGTGAGATTTAGTAAAAATTTCAATTTGGCCATGAATTTTGCAATTAATTATCATCCTATGGGTTTGTTTAATAATTTCTTGAATTTTGATAATTTTGGGAATTTATAGTTATAAAAAAATAATAAATAAATAAATAAATAAAATGGGTTATTTTATTGGCCATGAATTCCATTTAAGTAACTCATGTTGCATGGATATGGCATTGAATTGAGATGTATATGTGATAAAGTCTTGGTATGTGTATGGCATTGAATTGAGATGTATATGTGATAAAGTCTTGGCATGGGTATGGCATTGAATTGAGATGTATATGTGATAAAGTCTTGGTATATGTATGGCATTGAATCAAAATGCATGTGTGAATTTCATGCCAAGTATGATTTGTTTGATATCACGCCATGTGCCATGTTAAAATGAGATTAAAATACTGGAAAACATGGATGATGGTAAATGAGGAGATGGTTGTGGTGGCGGAGGATGATGCCCGGAATGTATAGAGATGCATTGACGGATGGCCCCGGGAGTGTCGGGATGCCCGGTGGTATACGATACGTAATTCCAGGGGAGGCCTGGTGGTATGTCGGTACATAATTCCGGAAGCCCTGTTGGAGGTTTCTACCTGAAGGGAATGCCTCGTGATGCCAGTTGGGATGCGAGATGCCCGGAATGTGGGAGGGCAGATGCCCGGTGGCCTGGGAGGCTAAATGCCGGAAGCCTCGAAGGTCTTTGCCCGAGGAGATAAATAAAATGATGATATGCATGATGATATGCATGATGATATGCATGATAATGAAGATATGCATAATGATATGCCTGATGATGAGGATGATGATGTGGCATGATGATATGCATGATAATGATGATATGCATAGTGATGATGATATGCATGATGATATGCGTGATGATATGCATGATGATGATGATAACGTGAGTGATGTGATGATGTCATAGTGATGATGACGTGTATGTCAAGACGATGATACACTTGTACGCGTTATGACTGATAATGATGCATGATAGTATGCGCATGATTACAAGGTAAGTAACGCCTGCAATGCATGTATGATTTGTATGATGCATTGAGTTGTTATTGGATCTCCTTATCTGCTAAATGGTTGTACTCAGCCCTTTTGGAGATAACATTTCAGATTAGCCAATATGCCGCTTCCTGCCGTCACGCGAGGTACATTTTACGGGTTACTGTCCGACGTTGAGGTAGAGTGTGAGGAGTTCGGCTGTCCTTCCGTGCTTGGACTCACCTACATACGCGTGCGCTATCTTGTCATGTACGACATAGGCCTGGCTGGGAGCCTAGTCATCCAGGAGTTTATCTCCGTCCATGTTCGCCACAATGGGGTGATGATGAGAGGGATGATGCCACCGCCATTGCCTGACGCACGCATCGAACTGGGTGTGAGACCTTAGCGTGACGAGTAGGGGCTGTGTTTGTTTTTTTGGGAGTTAGTAGCTGACACATATGATGGGAGGTCATACGCACGTGATGTAAAGGGTCGAGGATCTTTTTGAGGTTTTAGGCTGGACATGACAGAGTCCTAGCTTTTCCTTGTTATGTATCGACCCGAAAAGAAGTCCCATCCTGAAAGGATATGTAAATAAAGTGTCGTCGCTTGTTTATAAAATCCTGATGTTTAGTGGTGTGTATTGGTATCATGGATTGGTAGGGGGATAGATGATGATGCTTTATTTTGCTTCCGCTAATGAGTCGCACTGGGACCGCTTTAAAAAAATGCATGTGAATAACGACGCTTTTGTTATAAGTATAAGTACAAGAGGGTAATAAGGTGTAACACTGGTGTTTGTGGCGACCGCCGAAGGGTTCGGGGTGTCACAGAAATTGAATAAAAAATGAATAAAAAAAGATCTCCAAATAATCAACTCGTTGATACTTTGCTTGATGTGTTATCTTCTATCGAAGTAATTGATAGTAATGTACTATTCCCAACTATCACATTGTCATGGCCAAGGTAGGGAACTACATTCACAAGATTATAGTCATATGAGTATTAGCATCATTGTACAGCCACTCTTCATATTGCGAGTTTGAGATATGAATAGCAATTAGGCCTTAGGGTATATTAACATTTTGATTATTGTTGTCAAAACGATACCAATAATTCAATGCATCATGCCCTTTCTTCTTGCAAATCTGATTGATGAGATATGGCACTCCTATGTTTGAATTTGGTAGTACGCCAACGGTTTTGGTTTGGTGAGTATTATAGTAGTTTCCTAAAAAAAGGCAACCATTTTGGTTTGTCTGAGAAAAGCCACAACCCTTAGAATTAAATTTGGATTCTCTACCCCTTCCTCTCGGGTTGTTTTCGTAGTTACCTTTGCGTCACTACGAGACAAAGGCCGTTGAATTATTTGGGAGCATGGTTGAAGCACGCTTGCCTCGTAACTCATGACTTCGAAGTTGAGCAACCACTTTAGCTGAGATAAAAAGAGGAAGTCTGAGCATCGTCGTTTTGAACGACTCATAACTGTCATCAAGTCCTTGAAGTAATCTGAAGACTTTATTACCATCTGATACAAGTTTACCAACGGAATGCAATTGATCGCAAGTAGATTTAAAGTCACAAAGATGAACAGATAAAGGCTTTTTTTTTTACTTGATGTAGTGAAGTTGTCCAAGGAGATCAAGTTCACAAGTCATCGAGCTTTGCTTGAAATGATTGGTGAGAGCTTTCTATACTTTTGCTGATGTTTGAAGTCCCGCAACATGTCTGAGAACCACTTCAGAGGGTGTCCATGATCCAAGACTTTACAAGTTAGTCGTCACTACACACCCATTACGTAAATTCTAGACTATTTTCTTCCGTTGCATTTTCCAATGTCCGAGTCTGCGACGGTGCAACTATCTCTCCGATAAGGAAACCAAGTAGGTCCTAACTTTCAATAAGAGACAACACTTGTGTCTCCCAAAATAAAAAGTTGTTCATTGAGTTTCAAAGTAATAAAATTTGCCACATTGATGTTTGAAGGAAATTGAAATCTTGGGTTTGAAGAAGAAGACAACATGATTGTATCGATTTTTTTTTCCTCAAGAAAAGATTAGTGTGCCCTTGCGTGGCTCTAATACCATAAAAGAATTAGAGAATTGAATAGATGAAGTGTTGCTTTTAATTAATATTTTGTACAATATATAGAGAGATATCACCACCTATAATTATGATTTAAGTTCAAAATAAAAGATAACAATTTTATCTACATGGAAATTAAATAAAAGACAAATCATAGAAAAATCTTCAAATGATCAACTTGTTCATACTATGCTTAATATGTTATTTTCATGCTAATTTGTAGAAGATTATGCACTGCAACCAATCAGAATTTTTCCCTTTTGATTTGTTACTTCAATAGGTGGCGTACAAGAGGGCATGGGAAAAGGGTAGTAAGGAGAGGGTGGAGAGCACATGACGGGCGAACAAGAACATGATTAGACAGGTTTTGTGGCCAATTGCTTGCCTGAGAAGAACAATTGGGAACAACATCGCTCGAGGGCACAAGACACGGCTGTGAGGGCATTAGGGTTTTTAGCTAGACATTTTCCCTTCCAGTTACGCCTCTGATCTTTTCACTGTGGCATTGAACCCTGCCACTTCAAGTAAACTAGGCTATCCAAAGACATCTTGTCTCTTTCCTTCGAGTCAAATTACCTTTTTTTTCTTTTTACCGACGGATTAAATTGAACAAAAAGGTATATAATTCTAGAACCTAAATGGACAAAAAAAAAGTTTAGACATTAAATTGAACAAATTAAAAAAGTTCGAGAACTATTTATGCTTGGAAAAATACTAAAGAAATAATGAATTTATTGCATTGGTACCAATTCATTCTTAAATTTTTTAATTTGACCAATTTTGTGATAAACATTTTCACATTTTGCCAATTGAGTCCATCCGATTAATTTTTTGTCAAAAATCACTTACACGGATACCGGGTATCTTACACGGCATGGCAAGCGTTAACATAAATATTTTTAATAATATTGTAATAATTTTTTTTATCTTTTCTTTTATCATTATTTTCTTTTTCTTTTTCCTCTCATTTTGGCTAGCAACCTCAACAACCACTTGATGAGGGCTAGTAAGGCCACATCGACCGCTAGCAAAACCCAAGCCCTCATCCAAGGCCTTTATGGCCCTTGCTAGCCAAAATGAAAGGAAAAAAAAAGGAAAGACAAAATTATAAAATATAATTGAAAATTTGACTTTTAAAAAAATTGTTAAAATTGTCAACATTAGTGTTAAACATGCAAAAGATAGAACGCCCAACATTCACATTAGTGATTTTTAGCCAAAATTGATCAAAATGACTCAATTGATTGTGAAAGGTTTAGGACCATATCGACACAATTGAAATGTTTAGAACCAAATTAGTACCAATGTAATATGTTTAAGATTTTTCTGGTACTTTCACTATCAATGCTTTGATCCCATAGGAGTTTTAGTGAGATAGAATGTGGATGAAACATGTAGTTTGACTAAGAAAATAGAAAACTTGTTATCTTCTCTTCTCATTCTTAACCCTTCCATTAGCTACATCTCTTGGTAAAGAATGAAAAAACCAAAAGTTAAAACTATAATAAATGTGTACAATTTTCTTTCAATAATTATGGGGCACTAGTATAAAATCTTGGCTACTTTTTCAAACACAATGCAAGGGAAAAATTACTAAGAAAGTCCTAACCATATTGTATTTGTGCCAATTTAATATTGAACATTCTAAACCTTTCAATTGTGTCAATTTAATCCTAATTTTTTTTACAATTTTGCTAATTTAGTCATAAATTTTTTGACAATATGTCAATTTAGTCATTTGCACAATTTATGCCCTCCTACATGACATGATTAGTGTTGACATTGACAATTTTAATTTTTTTTATTTTCTTTCCTTTTATTTTCTTTTCTTTTTTTGTCCTAAAAAGCTAATTGACCCTCGCTTGGTCTGGGTGATGGCATCGCAGCCCTTGCTAACCACAGGTGAGGATGGCAAAGGCTATGACGTCCACTCTTGGTCTAGGGGGGCCCACACCTCAACCAAGTGAGAGGGCCTACGGTAGGAAAAAGAAAATAGGAAGAAGAAAATAATAGAAAATAAAAATTCAGAAATATTTATAAAAAAATCATTCACTTCAGCGCTGGTTGTGCCTCTTAGGATGACCAACACTGACAAGACTACCATGTTAGTGACTTCAAGTCAAAATTGGTCAAAAATACTAAATTAACAAATCGTCAAAAGTTTTATGACTAAATTAATGAATTTTCCAGAGCTTTAGGATTAAATTGACAAATTCATTTGACAAAAAAAATTGATAAATCATAACGAGTTTTAGAACTAAATTGACACAATTTAAAATTTAGAATTAAAATGGCAAATTATCAAAAAGTTTGGAATGGAATTAGCATACGTACTAGGTTGAGAATTTTTTTTTTTTTTTATGTAACTTTCCCTAGTGCAAGCTCTTGTGGGATTGCTACCAACAATTCTTACATTATAAACTATTAGATAATGACATGTTTTAAAATTTCTATATTTTAATAAAATCAAGGTCGTTGACCTAGGCCCAAATTCGGAACCTTTGTATTTTATTGGAAGAATCAAATAAGTGATCTCTAGTAACTAAGGAATCTTCTGACGCCTCAACTAGTTGTTCTGACAGGTTCATCTAAGTAAATTTTTTCATCCAAGTAAATTTTTCCAAAGTTGAAAGACATTGGTTGTAGCTGATGCCAAAGGTTTTTCCATATTTCTTTTTGAAAGCATGAAGAGACGAAGACTCTGTAAGATTGAACGACCTTGTTCAGTGAAAAATGATAATAAATAAAATAAGATTGAGCTACCTCTTAATATTATGAATAGCACTTCTTTCTAATTCCCTCTACTTCTCTCTTTTCAAACAAAAGCCTTTTTTTTTTTCTATCTCCTAACTTCCTTATACATCGAAAAAAGCTTCATTGAACATTGTCATAAAAAATTTGATAACTCTAGTTAAGGTACAGGGGAATTTTTCCGAGTTTAAATATTTTTGCAAAATTTATAAAGTAACTAATTTTTTTATTATAATTAAATTTATGGTTAATAACACAAAAAATCTCAAACCGAAACACATGTGATAAATTTACTTTTTGTTAATTTCCGTTAAATTTTACTGTCAAATTGCTGAAATAAATAACATGTGGTAGTTAACGGGTGTACTAATTTAGGGTTTTACCTTTCATTTGTCACAAGTGTAACAGCTTGCAGTTATTTGTGATATTAATCTAATTTAACTAAACTAAGAGAGAGTAAATTTAACACAAATATACCAGTTTGGATTTTTTGGTCAAAAAATTAATTTGAGGTAATTATATCATAAGTGTACTAGTTTAGAAATTTAATTATAAAAAAAATAGTTTGAGATATATTTATTGTAAGTATACCAATTTAGTGTTTTCATGAAATGAATCATTAAATTTATAGTTGACAACCAAGAGCGAAATCCACACTATTATTCCACTGGAATTTATGGTTGACAACCAAGAGCCCACCGACAGCAATAATATGAACAAGTAAAGGCTACCGGCAGCACCAAACAGTGTCTCGATATCGATTGCAATATGTTTTAGGGATAAAGGCATGGGACCTTCAGCTTTTTGGGTTGCACAACATCGTCCTTGAAATTTTTTTTCCTTGATTTAGTCCTTGAACTTTCTCAAATTTGCTCAATATTAATCCTTCCGTCTTAAATAAAAATGTTGATGTGACAGTAAAATAGCCGTTAAGTGCTTATGGCAGCTACGTGCCGTTAATGTGGCACCTACGTGAGTTTACGAACTTGAAGAATTTAAAGAATGGAGTTAAGGATTTCGAAAGAAGAGAATTGAAAATTAGGATAAGAGGAAAATCATCTTTAGCTTGCTCCAACAACTAGAAGTGGGGTCACTGTGCTAAGAGCTTTGGCGAGGTGGCCAAACCCTTGCTGGGCTCAAGCCATAGTGGTGTCGCCCCCCACACATAACTATGGAGAGAGAGGGGGGCCTTGCACTCATCGACCCCTTGGTACACAGTGGTGAGGGCGGCAGCCCTCCTGAGTGTTTGCCGAGGGCTTCTAACCCTTAACGGCCGGCAGAGACATTGACTAGGGCCGCAGCCTTGCTTGGCACGGTCCCTCTTTCTCGAGTGCATGCTCTACTGCTTGTGGTGTTTACAAGCGACGAGAGTGAGTGTATAGACGATGGAGAGGGCCTGGTCACCATCTTTAGCGACCAGTGGCTAGCAACACTGCGAACATTCTTTTATTTGTAGGGACAAGCTGAATATGGTTTTTTTCTCTTTATTTTTATTTTTATTTTCAATCTGCATCGTTTAGAAATCTCAGCATAATTTTTCTTAATTTTCGAAATTTGTATAAGCCACATAGACACCGCGTTGGGGATATATGGCTGCCACTTTAGCATCCTATCCGGCCAATTTACGGAGGGACTAGCATTGCCTAAATCGAAAAAGTCTAAATATCCAATTTTGCAAAAATCGGAAAAAGCTCAAGGACTCACATGACGACATTCCTAAGCTTAATTTCAAAGGCAGTTCCCACTTTTTTCTCTGCACTTTTATTGTAAGTTCGAAGTTCTTCTATTTTCGGGATGTTTCTTAGCCGATCGAATTTTGTCAATGTTTTATTTCTCAATTTAGGTCAAATCGTTCTTAATCAGCGTGCAGCTTTCCAGTGACAACATGCATCGCTGATGGTGACATTGTACCTTAACAGCATTTTTCAGAAAATTTACAATTCAATTGACTAAAATGGAACATTCATAACTCAACCTTAATGATTAGAGCTTTTAAGAATCCTCTATTGCTTAAAGAGCTTTTGGGCTCCAACTAGATCTTTGCCCGCTCATACCATTAGAGAAAGACATGGTATATATTTTATGTCTTAATACTCTTTGCTATACAAATGCTAGTCAAATGATGGAATCTCATTGAATATCAAGCCTTTAAAATTGATATTGTCTTGGAGTCACGGTGCGACCATTTTCTTTAAAAGTATGATCTATAAAAAATTGATGAGTAGTTTCATGTCTTAATAAATGAAATGACATCCTGGCTTTATCTTTTGAACAATTGAAGAACTAAGATGAGCATCCATGCTCCTAATGAATCAAATTGAACTTCTAAAAAATGCAATAAGTTATCAGGCTTCATTACATCGTACCTCATAAAAAGTAACACTAACACTTTTAAGTTTAGCTTAGTATAGCATTAGTCAGAGTATTCAGATCACCATACTTATGCTTTCTTATCCTACAAGTAAAGATATGGGTGTCTCATGAACATCCAACATACACAAAGACACGTCTTGATCCAAAAAAAAAAAAAAATAGAAGAAAAGAAGATAAAGTATCCTTTCATTGGCGAGTTTGGCATGTCTTGATTGTTTGGATAAACACTCGACTACTTCATGCAATCGAGTAATTTGTCATATCGAGTACGTTTGCCATTAGATGTACATTTTGAAGAGTTTGAATATAGAGAGAGACCCTGCTAAAAAATTGGAAAAAATGTCACTAAAGACCCTAAACTATACCCATTATAATACATTTATTTTAATTTTTTTTGACACAAAAAAATTCCAAACTTATATCCATGTGACAATCCAAACTGTGTTATACAAATACAAGTCTTAGATTTTTGGTGATAAATGTGTCACATTGGTATGAGTTTAGGATAAATATTTCACTCGGGGTAAATGTATCGCAAGGGGTATGATTTAGAATTGCTGGTATCTTTTTCCCTTGAAAAATTATAGGGTTTATACTTTGCAAGACCTCAAACTAGTATACACGTAATAAATTTATTTCAAATTAATTTTTAATTATTAAAAACCCTAAATTAGTACATCTTTGACGAATTTATTTTGTGAAAAATTTATCTTTCATTAGTTTCCATTAAATTTTACTATTAAATTTAAATTTGATAACACGTAACAACCGATTAATGTATCAATTTCGGATTTTACTTTTTGTATGTTACAATTGTAAGATTTTTGTAATTTTTATAGTATTAATCCAATTTAACGAAAAGAGTATTTGTCATAGAGGGTATATTAATTTGGAGTAAATTTGTTACAAGTGTAATAATATGGATTTACAGTAATTTGAGATATATTTATCACATGAATACCATTATGAGATTTTTCATAATTAAAAAATTAATTTAAGTAAATTCATTATATAAATTATTTTGGAATTTTTCAGAATATTAATCCAAAATTATACACAAAAGCACCACGAGCGCCGACCAACCCTTTATTTTCGGTGATGAAAAAAAAAACAGAAAAGCGAAACAAAACGAAAAACATAAGATGACGAAAATACAAAGCACTGAGTGAGAGCTGGAACTGAAGTGACTGACTGATGTTAGAGAGAGAGAGAAATGAGATAGAGATGGACTGACGAAGAAGCCTCCCCCTCCCTTCTTCACCAAGCGTTCGCTCTCTCTCCCTCTCGACACCTCCTTCGCTACTGCCCCCCCATTACGTGGCACCGTCGCCGCCGATCTCCTCTTCTCCGAGACCCGGAATCGCGAACCGCTTGTCGAGAACCGGGATCGCCCCCCGAGCGAGCGAGAGCGTGAGGGGACGACATGGAAGCGAATGCCGGGATGGTGGCCGGATCTTACAAGCGGAACGAGCTGGTCCGGATACGCCACGACTCCTACAGTGCGGTTCGTCTCTTTCCGTCCGCTGTTCCCCTCTGCTCTGTCTTCCTTTCTCGTGGGTGTCTTTTGTTCTCGTCGAAGTTAGCGGTGTAGATCCTGGTATTACCGTTGGGTTTTAGTTCCGAGGCGCCGTGGAATTGTTGGGAACTCTAGCGGTGGAGCCTACTTTTGGATGGTTGGTCGCTCCTTGCGAGCATTATTGGAAAGATCGAGTATTTCTTGTGATTACTGTTCTGGGTCAGAATCTGCATTCTCCGTTCCTGCCATTAGATCGTTAGTGGTCCTGCTTCCCTGGCCAAGGGCCCGACGTTTTCTTAGATTTGGCTTTGATTCTTCTCTTTCTGGTGATCGCTCGTCCCATTTGGACTGTTACTTTTGAGAGCGTTAATGGGTTCTAGCGTATAGTTTGTACTGGGCTTCGTTAAGATTTCCTTTGTTGTCTTTACTATTTATTTGGTAAATGATGCGGCCATTGATAAGTGCGCCAAGGATATGGAAATCTAGTTTTAGACTTTCTAATCCTTGGTTCGAGTAATGCCTTTTATATTCTCACACACGTGAGAATTGGTTGCCATCTTTCCGCGGTGGAGGCTGAATTGTTGATTTCCGTACATTATGCAGCCAAAGCCCCTGAAGCACTTGGATGGCAAGATATGTCAGATTTGTGGTGATACCGTTGGACTTTCGGCCAATGGTGATGTGTTCGTTGCGTGTAACAAGTGCGCATTCCCAGTGTGCCGTCCCTGTTATAAGTATGAGAGGAAAGATGGAAACCAGTGTTGTCCTCAGTGTAAGACTCGCTACAAAAACTTATTTGTAGATGCACCTATCCTGTTCCCCATCCTTCTTAACTCGGATCGAGTTAACAAGGCAAAGTCTTTCAGGGAGTCCTTGAGTGGAAGGAGATGATGAAGAAGATGGTGTCGATGATTTAGAGAATGAGTTCAACTACAACCAAGGAAATGCCAGGCAGCGCCAATGGCAGGGAGAAGATCCTGATCTCTCGTCTTCTTCTAGACATGAATCTCAACATCCAATCCCCCTTCTCACTAATGGGCTGCCAGTAAGCAATTAGACCACCTCAAGCTTCCTTCTCGAATTATATTGTTTGGTTGACCTTCAATTATTAAAGAAATTAGACTAGCTGATTACTTGAAGCATTCATTAATGTACTAAAGGACTTTGCACAAGGGATTAAAAGTAGATTCTTGAGACAGCTCCCTCATCCTAATCGCTAGACCAGCAGAGCAAATCTGTCCTTTTCTTCCTGCCATGTCAATACCTTATCAAGTGGTTACTCCTCCCCATCATGAAGAGCGAACCAGGCTATTGCCATCTTCTTCAGAGCTATCTCTACATACTTACTCTGTTGCAAAGTAACGGTGATAGGCATAAGCAATTCAATGGAAACAATAGTCATTTTTATTGCGAAAAGCGAAAGGAACATTAACAGCATTCATTTGGCTATTTATCGCAAAATGGGAAAAGAACGTCGGTCCATTATTTGAGTTCATGACCACATAACACATAGTTCATGAGAATAATGAGAATGCAACACATAATTCGTGGCTGCTTTCAAGTAATAATACTGATTGGGGCCATTGAAATGCAACTTCACAAATTCCACAACTGTCACTATAAATGTCTAATTTAAATATACTAATCTTTGAGATTACATATGTACCTGATCTTTAAACTTACTATGTACTGCCAAAACTTGCAAAAAGCATTTAACTTGCAGGGGAACAGGATGCACTGGAAACATAAATATGGGCAATCAATAGCCTTTCCATTACTTGGGCTTTTATATAGTGTGGGAACTTATCAAAATACCCCTTTTTCCAAGTAGCTAACAAATAATGTATAATAACATTTTCTTCTTCTTTTGTATTCCATTTTATCTTTTGCATGGTAGCTTTGTTGTTCCGGTGGAAAAGTCAAAATTTTATATTCAATGATAGATGCTTTGACATTGCTTTAGATGAAGCGTGAAAAGAATCCTTTCTTCTTTAGAGAATCAAGTTATGTCTGTCTTACAATTCAATCTTTCAGAACTAAAAAAAGTTTCTCAAGCTTTTTGTGAGTCATAAAACCTAGTGGCTTATCTTTAGTTACGTTGCAACCGAGACATTGTCCCAGAATATGATATGTTATTGAAGACCATCTAAAGCAGCTAAGCTGAAAAAATTTCCTTATCCTGATAAAATAAAATATTTCAGGTATCTGGTGAAATCCCCTGTGCTACACCTGACAATCAATCTGTTCAGACAACATCTGGACCATTGGGCCCTTCTGATAGGCATTCAGTTCATTCTGTTGATCCTAGACAGCCAGGTAAGTAGTAATTTGAATTTTAATTCAGCAGCTGTTCACTTGCATTGCATAAGCATGGATTATATTAGTTGACGATGCTTTCTGTTGTTATAGTTCCTGTGCGAATTGTGGACCCCTCCGGGGACTTGAACTCTTATGGCCTTGGAAATGTTGATTGGAAAGAAAGGGTTGAAAGTTGGAAACTCAAGCAGGAAAAGAACATCCCCCACATGACCAGTAGATACCCAGAAGGAAAAGGAGACATAGAAGGAACTGGCTCTAATGGAGAAGAACTTCAGATGTAAGAAATTTCATGTAGAATATATAAGGTTTCAGGAGGAATATGCCGGTTCATTTATCAATATACAGTTTGTATGCATTCACTTCTTGCATTCATAACCCCAAAGAGATAAAGAAACTGTGTTTGTGTCCCAATAATGGAGTAACAGTTATATTTTTGGGCGCGAATGTTATTGACTGTTCATCATAGCTTTCATTCATTGCAAAGCAAAGTTGACTTTCATTTGATCTCTTCAGGGCCGATGATGCTCGTCTACCTTTGAGCCGCGTAGTGCCTATATCATCATCACATCTCACCCCTTATCGTGTTGTGATTATTCTTCGTCTGATTATTTTGGGCTTCTTCTTGCAATATCGTGCCACACACCCTGTGAAAGATGCTTATCCACTGTGGCTAACATCAGTCATCTGTGAGATCTGGTTTGCCTTATCTTGGCTTTTGGATCAGTTCCCAAAATGGTTTCTGATAAACCGTGAGACTTACCTTGACAGGCTAGCATTGAGGTGAGCTAATTTTATCTTCGCTGTATTTTAAAATGAGTATATTTGCAAATATTTTCATCATCTTAATCATCATTTTCAATCACAGATATGACCGTGAGGGGGAACCTTCTCAATTGGCTCCTATTGATGTCTTTGTTAGTATGGTGGATCCACTCAAAGAGCCACCTAACTGCCAACACCATCTTGTCCATACTTGCCGTGGATTACCCTGTCGATAAAGTTTCATGCTATGTCTCTGATGATGAATCTGCAATGTTGACCTTCGAAGCACTTTCAGAGACTGCGGAATTTGCAAAGAAGTGGGTGCCCTTCTGCAAGAAGCACAACATCAAACCTAGGGCCCCTGAATTTTACTTTGCCCAAAAAATAGATTACTTGAAGGACAAGATACAGCCATCTTTTGTAAAGGAACGCAGGGCAATGGAGGTTAGTTTTGTGGCAGTACATCATTTGTTGGTTCTCTTTATGTCAATTTGTTTATCTAACTATTGCTTCTACATCACATCATCATGTTTTGTAAAGTTGAAGATTGTGGATGAATGCTCTGAAGTTCCCACTGGGAATTAAATTTAACAACGTGATGTCTACTGGCATTGCCAATGTGTTTTAGTTATCATGAGTTCATGAGGGACAACTAGATATCTGTTTTTACATGGAGAAAAGAAATTTCTGGTAACAATCATTGCTTTCAGAAAGGTAGAGCACCACTGTGGCTTTGGTTTTGAGCATGCACCCAACAAGCCCACCAAAACTGAGCCCTATGAAAAGCTAAAATACAAATGCTGGACTGAGCACTTCGTAGTTTCTCTTGTTGTGTTTAATTAAGTACTTTGACCCCTGAAGTGAGCTACCTAGGACTTTTGTGAAGGTGAAGGCATATTGTTATGTAAAGAGGCATTATAGAGCAGAACAAGGCATATTGTTATGTAAAGAAGCATTATAGAGCAGAACAACTTGAACTAGATGTCCATATGATAAGACAAAAAACTAAACAATTGAAAAATCAACCAATGCTCATGTGGTTTTTTTAAAATTCTCAAGGGAATTTTTTTTCTCGATTGTGGGGGTTTGTGCTTCCATATTTTTTAAATTAATTTGCAATTATTCTTGTTTTGTTTTAATACTTAAAATGTTGTGCAGAAATTTCCTGTTTCTCTTACCTACAGTGACAAACCTAAAAGTTTATGTTTTCCTGCAAATAATCTACAGAGAGAATATGAAGAGTTTAAGGTGCGGATCAATGCTTTAGTTGCCAAAGTGCAGAAGTTTCCAGAAGAAGGATGGACAATGCAAGATGGCACTCCATGGCCTGGAAATAACCCCAGGGATCATCCCGGAATGATTCAGGTACACTTAGATACTTAATATTAGATTCGAGCAGGATAGCTCCATTTTAGAAGGATTGAGGGATCATCCAGCATGTTCTTAAATTACTCAAAACGTTTGATTTTCACCCGTTATTTTTTGAAGTGAATTACTTAAATTGCTTCATTTTACAGCAGCAGGCTCAGTTTGATTTATTTTACTAAAGAAAAATTGGATATATTTACAATTATATGAATTGAGACTTCATTGTGACCAGAGTCAATTTAAGTCCATCCCTGAGACTTCTCTTAATCTTTTATTGGTGATGCAGGTTTTCTCGGGTCACAGTGGTGGGCTTGATACACATGGAAATGAGTTACCAAGACTTGTCTATGTTTCTCGAGAAAAGCGACCTGGTTTTCAGCATCACAAAAAGGCTGGGGCAATGAATGCCTTGGTATAATTTTCTTCTAGTTCTTCCTTACACAGCTTTCTAATATAGCCTGGAAAAGAAAAGATCAAGTGGATGGCTTTTAAAGTTGCAAAAGTCACATGTATTACTTGGGCATGGTCATCAAGCTTATTCTGAATGTTTTGAACTTCATTTTTATTGTTTACTACATCCATTATTCCCTTTTAGTTTTGATCATTTGTGTTGCCATGCTCCCAAACTCCCAGAAGAATTATAGCAAACAAAAAGTCTAAAATATTTTTTTATAATGATGCTTTGTTGGTGTGAGAGGTGTCACTCTGCAAATATTTGCAGCTGTAGATGGTATCACTCTTCTCATATGGTATAAGCAAAGAGTTGCAGATTTCTTTTTCTTGTATGCATTTGTAGCATTGTAATTCATTATTATCTTTGTTAAACAGATTCGTGTTTCAGCTGTCCTTACCAATGGAGCATATCTTTTGAATGTCGATTGTGATCACTACTTCAACAACAGCAAAGCTCTTAAAGAAGCGATGTGTTTTATGATGGATCCTGCTCTCGGAAAGAAGACATGCAATGTCCAATTTCCCGTGTTTTGACGGCATTGACTTGCATGATCGATATGCTAACCGGAATATTGTCTTCTTTGATGTAGGTTAACTTCATTTTCAAAGCAGGTTATCTCAGGTTCTGTTATCCTTGACTATATTGCTCTCTGACTTTCCATTTTATGTAGATTAACTTGAAAGGACTTGATGGAATCCAAGGGCCTGTCTATGTAGGAACTGGATGCTGTTTCAACAGACAGGCCCTATATGGGTATGACCCAGTATCGACTGAGGCAGATTTGGAACCAATTATTATTGTTAAAAGCTGTTGTGGTCCCAGAAAGAAAGGAAAGGGTGTTGACAAGAAATACATTGACAAGAAGAGAGCTGTCAAAAGAACTGAATCCAACATTCCAATATTCAACATGGAGGATATTGAGGAGGGGATGGAAGGTAGGAGCCCTAGTTAATTCAGTGCATCTTAGTTTTTAGACAGAGTTCCCCAGTTTGTTTAATTAAAGTAACAGAAAGAGAAGTCCAATATTTTTACCAGAAAAAAAAAAAAAAAAAGAGAAGTCCAATAGGTTTATTAGAGACAAGGTTTATATACTTTCAACCTTATAAATTTTCTCTAAGTAAGGCATCCTGAGTCTGGTATTCTGGTTCTTATTATGACTGATGTGCCAGGCCTGAGATGTGGTTTGCTTTTGCTGCTGGTTTTGGTCTATGCAGCTCATCGATAAGGTTTACACTTTTTGGTCTAGCTCACTTCCCATTCCCCCTTGAGGGTTTCTGGGATAGTTGCATTCGTCTCTTAATGATGGGAAGGTGAATAAATACAGCTTCCATGTTGACTTTGGCTAAATGTCTTGCTTCTGTTGTGCAGGTTATGATGATGAGAGATCACTGCTTATGTCCCAGAAAAGCTTAGAGAAGCACTTTGGTCAATCACCAGTCTTCATTGCAGCGACATTCATGGAACAGGGAGGGCTTCCACCATCTACTAATCCAGCAACTCTTTTGAAGGAAGCGATTCATGTTATCAGCTGTGGCTATGAGGACAAGACTGAGTGGGGCAAAGAGGTTGGTTACATAGCAATTTACTACGACATCTATATTATCATAACCACATTCTCAATGTCTTTCTTGTGGGCACTTACATTTTATTTGCTGGCAGATTGGATGGATATATGGTTCTGTCACAGAAGATATCTTAACAGGGTTTAAGATGCATGCTCGAGGTTGGATCTCGATTTACTGCATGCCTCCGCACCCAGCATTCGAGGGTTCCGCTCCCATAAATCTTTCAGATCGTCTGAACCAAGTTCTTTGATGGGCATTGGGGTCCATTGAGATTTTACTAAGCAGGCATTGTCCTATATGGTATGGTTACAATGGAAGACTGAAGTGGTTGGAGAGATTGGCATATATAAATACCATTGTGTATCCCCTCACTTCAATCCCTCTGATTGCTTATTGCATTCTGCCTGCATTTTGCCTTCTTACTGGAAAATTTATCATCCTAGAGGCAAGTGGCTCCCATCAATTACAATTGTTTTGGCTTTTCTACTGCTGTTTTAGGGTATGTCTTAATATAGGTTTTTTGCTTGGTCTAAATCTTACGATGGATTTACTTTTGACTTTTTTCTAGCAGGCAACTTCTGAAATTTTTACTATATATGAATATTAACACATAAGAGTCACATACTTTTTCCATAACTTTTTGCCAATGTTTTTAATTCTAGACCAGACTATAGCTGGTTGAACCAGGAGCCAGTCAGTCCGCTTCAGTTGAATCCCTAGACTTATTTTTGTCAAAACCCAGTCAAACCCAGAAGAACCGTATGACCTGGATTTGGACGGTTGGACCAGGATTTTAATGAAAAGATTGATTTTGGGACCCGATGATTCAAATACCAATCAAATCTTCAGCTCATTGTCGACCAAAACTGGAAAAAGTAAAAGCCATAGAAAAAACTAGGGTCACGTTGTCTTTTTCATGAGAAAAAACAAAAATGAATGACCTCTCTTCCATGAAGCCTTTCTTGGACTTTCTTGTGATGTAATGTCTTATTAGGCATTTTGCCACTCAAAGAAGCCCCTTTCAAGAAATTTTGTGTCCATTTAAGTTGTGACATTATATTTTCTTATATGAGAACATAATTGTGTTTTTAGAATGTTCTGTAATTATTATCATTAAGACATTAAGTTCATCTCATTAAGACATTAAGTTCATCATTTTGCTAAGTATTCAGGATGTTTTCCGGATTTTTTTTTCCTGAATCTTCCAGATTTTTATTTTTATTTTTTTGTAGTAATGATGTCACCAACTTGACTTGCCTGGTTAAACCAGATCAATCGGAAACCGGTTTGATGACCAGTTCAACCTCTGGGAGTTTGGAAAACATTGCTTTTTTACTTGAACTTATTTCAAAACAAACAAGCCCTTGATGTGGCAAGGACTTTAAGCAATAGTATGGGTGTACATGTACCTTAAATCACCAACCTCAATGCTGTTTCATTTTTATGCTGCTGTAACAAATATCTACTAATTTGTTAATGCAGATTAGCAACTTTGCTAGTATGTGGTTCATTCTCCTCTGTCTCCATTTTTGCTACCGGAATCCTTGAGCTCAGATGGAGTGGAGTGAGCATCGAGGACCAGTGGAGGAATGAACAGTTTTGGGTCATCGGGGGTACGTCAGCTTATCTATTTGCCGTGTTTCAAGGGCTCTTGAAAGTTCTCAGCAGAATCAACACCAACTTCACTGTCACTTCAAAGGCATCAGACGAAGATGGGGATTTTGCAGAGCTCTGTGTTCAAGTGGACATCACTTCTCATTCCCCCAACCACTGTCCTCATAGTGAACTTGGTGGGCATCGTAGCCGGAGTCTCATACGCCATCAACAGTGGCTATCAGTCATGGGGTCCACTCTTCGGAAAGGTCTTCTTTGCCATATGGGTTATTGCTCATCTTTATCCATTCTTGAAGGGTTTGGTAGGCCGGCAGAATCGTACACCCCCACCATCGTGATCGTGTGGTCAATACTGCTTGCTTCCATCTTCTCTCTGCTTTGGGTGTGCATTGATCCATTGACCTCTGACGCCGCGAAAGCTGCTGCAAAAGGTCAATGTGGCATCAATTGCTAGTCAGGAGTAGTAACCTTTGTTTATGGTGCTGGTAAGATCCCAACTACTTCGTGCTTCTTGTGATGTAAATAATAGATACCAAGCCACCAGTTGGGTTCATGCAATGAAGTAATCCATGTTGTATCTTGGAGGGGGAGCTGTGCTTTCCGCTACTTGTGGTTCCAGCTTGTACTACTACAGTGAGGGTTTCGGACTTGAAATTATAGTAAATATTAATCGTGGAGTTGTTAATAGTCCTTCAAGGAGATTGCTCTATATCCCTTGTCTCGTCAGTATTTCAGTTAAGAAAATTATGGTCTATTCACTGTTTCTCCGAGACTAGACAATGGTAAATGAATATTTCGTCGTGAAAATTGCTGGTTCTTACCTTTAAGTTTATTGTCATTTGCGAGCCCTTGAGGAGTTCAGGCTTCCGAAAGCCTGTTTGAATTTGATAAGCAAAAAAATTGAGGGCTCTTTGGTACGAGTTGTTTGAGGGCTCTTTAGTACGAGTTGTTTCCTTCGGACATGGATCAGTACATTCTTATGCTCATTCTTGCAGTGCATCCAGTGGCTGAAAAAATAATTTGGCCTTGCATCATCCCAGTGCGGTGGGCACCGCCTTGCACCATAGTGCGGTTCGTCCCTCCACCGGCCTGGCATGGGTACAGTCATCCCTACCTGGACCTGACCCGACATAGTGATAACCACAAAAGGCTGCAAGAGAAGGGGCAAAGAGTGGGGTAGGTGCGACATAGTGATGCTAATGATATATTGAAATATCTCACGTCGCTTGACTATGAAGTTTATATATTTATGAATAACCGATGCTTCCCTCTGACAACATGTCGTACGTCCCAATGCTCTCAAGGATGATGAGAAAATATTGGGTGCCCTAACAGTGCCACGCAATCGGTGCCCTGAATCATTCATTGCGCGACACCTGTCCGGCTGTCAGTCCACGTCGTCCACTCGTCGGTTTCGAACCAGCGCGCGGGAGCTTCTCTCTCTCCTCTCTCCCTGGCCCACCTCTCTGCACCTTCTGACGCTCTGCTCTCCTCTCTCTCCTCTTTCTCCTCTCTGTCTCTCTCCTCATTCTCTGTTCCGTTGCGGGGAGAACAAAATTGCGACGGTTCGAGGAAAACATAAAGTCCGCTCTGCTCTCTCTCTCTCTCCCCCCTTCGACGGCCCTCCACCTCCGCCTCCGCCTCCGCCGGTTGCCTCCGTCGCCCCCGACGCCTACTCCGACGCCGACGCAGCCTCCGCCTCCGCCTCCCTCTCGTGACCTCTGCCCCTCTCTTACGGCAAACCGCGACGCCGACGCCCCTCCACCTCCGCCTCCGCCTCCGCCTACGCGCCCGACGCCAACGCCGACGCCGACGCCCCTTCGCCTCCCTCTCGCGACCTGCGCTCCGCTCTCTCCCTCTTTTCTCTGCGGAGCGCCCTTTACTAGCCAACCCCGACGCCGACGAACCCCTGCTCTCGCGTTTTGGCCTCCCTCTCCGCGAGCGAAGGTCGCTCGCTCGCTCTTTCACTCTTTCCTCCGCGAAGCACCCCCTGCTCCTGAACGCGGACGCCGCCGACGCCGTCGCCTCCCGCCGTCGCCTTCCCAAGCCCCACCGATAGGCGCCCCATTGGCGACTCCCGTACGTTCGAAGGTTCGTTTTCTTTTTTTTGTCATACTTAGTTCTTCAAGATCATGCTGTTAGTATAATGCAGGCCATCGAGATTCCGTTCTCCCTCCCCCTCTCTCTCTCTCTCTCTTCCTCCTTCTGTGCTTTGTTTTTTCTCTTCTCATTTTCTATTTCGGGAGATTTTACGCCTTTTTTTTTTTTTTTTTTTTTTTTTTTTTTTTTGGTGTTTGATAGGAATTGGATGTGGCCATAGTCAAAGCGACGAACCACGTCGAGTGCCCGCCCAAGGAGAGGCACCTCCGCAGTGAGTGTTCCTCCTCCGATCAGATCGATATTAGAGTTTTTCTCTTCCTGCTGCTGCTGCTGCTGCTGTTTTTGATGCGCTTGTGGCGTGGATGGGATGTGAAATGATCGTGGATTGGCGGTTCTTGTCTTATTGCAGAGATTGCCTTCGCGACCTCGGCGGTTTGCCCGCTGGCCAACGTCGCCTACTGTATCCAGGCCCTCTCCAGGAGGCTCACATAGACGCTCAATTGGACGGTACGGATCGGTTCCTTAATTTGTAGTTGCTCAGATCGGATGCTGTCTAGTTCGATGTGGTTCGGCGTGGATCTATGCGTTGTTTGGATTGGAAAAACGACTGTTCTTTACGGTTGCTTAGCCTGATTGGTTTTGTATATAACTACTCATTGCGCAGCGCAGCACGTAGTCTATTCTACTGTAATGAACTTACGCTGACACTGATGCTAATGATGCCACTGCTGCACTTACTTACATGTAAACCTCGAATGTATTGGATTGTGGCTTCAGATTGATTTTAATTGAGAGAACAGAGTTTGAGAGCGTAGCTTTTTAGGTGGATCGTATTGCACTTTGAAGGTTTTGTTCTAGCTTGAAATGGTAGCCGTTTCTTCTTCGTAGGCTTTGTGATCTTAATGCAGCGATCAATATAAGGCTTGGATTTTTTTTTTTAATTAAATAGCAGCAACTTATGTTGTTCGACACTCACATTCACCTTGAGCGAATAATCCATCATGAGATCTTTGTGTTGCCTTCACAACTGAAGGATTGTACATAGTTGTTACTGCATTCTGAGCTTTCATGATGGAGGAGTGGGGAGAAAGATGTCGAACTGGTCTAGCTCGGGCTTGGTTTTGTATGGGATCTATTTGCAACATCTTTGTGCATCTAGACGTAACCTGAGCTTGGCTGGTTAACTTTTTTAACTCTTGTAATTGAGACCTCAGAAAAGTTAAGAATATATACCGTACTTCATTTGGCAAGAATAAAGCATTCTACAGAAATTTCGGTTGATATGACCCTGTGTTCTCTCAGTGACTCTTATCTTCCACAAGAGCTGCCTCAAATAGTCGTCACTTCTATGTTATTTTTGTGTTATTATGCCTAGTCTCTCTGTGCACCGTGCGAGGGCCTGATATGTTGAGAAGAGGCACTGATGCTGATAGAAAGAGATGCAAATGGTGTGGGTTAGTTGTTGAACATAAAGGAAATAACCCTTTGTGAGCACGCGTGAAGAAAGTGGATTACAGGTGTGAAGTTTTGAAGGAGAGGTGTGTAACCGGAGGTTAGTTGTGGTGTGAAGGTGGGTGGTATAGTATTTTTTTTGCATTGTTTCACCTTAAGGTAGGTTTTCATGTAGGGGCAGAAGCAGAAATTGAACTAACTAAAAGTGAGATCAAAGCAGTTTTTCTGGTTATATTAGTGGGTATTACAATGAGGAACTCATGTTATTTGTGATGAGCTAATCTTTAATTTACTGGTAGTCTCAGTAAAGGAAAACCTTCCTACTTATCTCTACTGATTTGCGTCTTTCACAAGTGCTGATTTTTTAACAGTCAGCATGTACTTTTGGAAGTTTGAATTCTATTACAGTCAGTGTTCACTTGTATATTATGAATGGCACAATGTCTTTATGAAGTCTTGAAGTTAGTTTGATGTGAATTTTCGTTTTGTATACAGTTTTTTGATGTTACATTTCATTAACCTGCTAATGTTCTTGAGTTCTTCATGCTCTAACAGGTGGCACTGAAAACACTGATAGTTATTCACAGACTCTTGAGAGAGGGAGATCCTACATTTCGGGAACAGCTTTTGGCTTTTTCACAGAGGGGACGAATTCTTCAGCTTTCTAATTTTAAGGATGACTCAAGTCCCATAGGTTTACCTCTCTCTCTCTCTCTCTCTCTCTCTCTCTCTGATGGCATTAGCTTTTAATTTTCTTGCACTAATCATTGTTCTTATCTTTAAAACATGGAATATGATGCTATCACTGTTTTTGGGATGGTTGCAGCTTGGGATTGTTCAGCCTGGGTGCGCACCTATGCACTGTTTATAGAGGAACGGCTTGAATGCTTTAGAATAATAAAATATGATATTGAAGCAGAGCGTCTTCCAAGACCTGCTCAAGGACAGGAGAAGGTATTACATTGTAGTGTATCTTCATTTTCTTTCCTTAGTGTAGTGAATAAATTCTCAATGAGGAGAACATGCTTGATTTGATTGATATTTGCAGTCAAGTTGACCAAGAAACTATGTGGAGGCTTGTGATGATGATTTCTGAGGTCTGTCGGTTTATTTATACCTATAGTTTTACAAGAATCATATAATTTGCATGAGTCATGTCATCATTGAAAGTAATTTTTCCCAAATCATCCTTACTTTTCGCTATCTTTAACCCGACCCGATCCTTACTTTGACATACAGAGGCTGACCAATTTGTGAAGATGACTAATTTCACGTTTCTCCCTGTCTTTTGATTGCTACATGAGGGTATTGTTCTTGGTGTATTGATGGACACGCAACCTCTACCCATTGTGCATCCTTTTAGGGAAGAAAATTTGGTACTTCCCATCAATTAAATGCGAATTGTGCAAATGGAGGAAGAGGCTTTAATTTTTACTGATAGGATAGCGTGCCTTTTGGATGTCTAGGGAAAAAGACATCTGATTTCTAATCAACTGGGGTATAGAGTTAACATATATATTTCCTTCTCGGACCTTGAATCCCTGGCCTGCCGTACAAATTAGGATGGAGTGTAAAATATGTTCTCTGCGATTATGTGTGTGTTCTTAGAGTGCTGTTTTCTCACACTATTGCTATTGGTGATTTGAAATTTTAGTTTGATGAAATAGTTCGTTTGTAATTCCATTTTCTAGTATGTTCACATTAATAAGAATAATTGATTTTGTAATTGTTGATTTTTCGGTTGGATGACTTGGGCAGAAAAATATTTAAAGGCTAAAAAAATTCGAGAAGTAGAAGAGGCAGCATGGCGCTCAAGAATAACAAAGGTGATTTAATATCTACTCTACCAGTGCCCCTTATGATTTTGTTTTTGATGCTCAATTTTTACGTGTAGCTTGTAATCTCGATATATAGCTTCTGTTCTATAGTTTAGAATCATGGATTGATGAAGTGTCTGGTGGCCCTTGTCTCTGTGTTCGTTTCTATTGGATATCAACAAAGATAATTATCTGTAGCCTATCTTGTTGAATTTTGATTAACCACAATCAATATTCTTTTATAGTCAAGTGTGCTCATGAAAGTTTAGGGCATGTTTGTTTGTACTTAAGTAAAAGCAAAAGCTATTTTTTTATTTTCCGCCAAAATTTAAAATATTTGTCAAATTTTGAACTATAATGAAAAATCTTATGTGAGTCTATGCGCCATCATTAAAGGGCTGTGAAAATTAAAGGAGTTTCAGATTGAAAGAATCAAAGTGCGTGAATTTTAGATTAAGCAATAAGTAAATGTCAATCCAAATTGGTCCTTAATATCTGACATTGTATATTTTATGCAGTTGCATGCTTTTGTGCAATATGAATCCATCAATGTAGCTGAGAAAACAGTGAGTACTCCCTCTATCAATAAGATGAATCATGATGTATAATGTTCTCATCATAATTAAAATGTACATGTCCTATTATTGCAGGTTGAAGAGCTAAATGATGAGGGGAACTAGAGAAGTGGCCTAAGGGTTCGTTTAATGCATAGACACAGGGTATGTGTTCCTCTTTTTCTTCTTTAGTTGCACGAAAGCATTAGTTTCCAAATTTATGTAAATCTATGGTAAAAAAATAGGTAGCCATCATTTTGAAAATCGTAAAAATGTCCACATTCAAAAGCTGCCTGTCCCTTTTTTGGCTGAATAAATGGCACTTACAAAGTTGACAATGTCTGTGATGTGAAAAGAAATGAAATCATGCAAATGAAATCATGCATAGAAAGTCACCGATAAGAACTGACATTTTCTACTTAGGAATATAGGGTCTGCTCATCCTGCTTTTGATGTGCCTGAATTAATGCTACTTGCATGTTCACCGTATGTGGTGCAAAAAAAATTTGAATGAATGTGACTGTAAAAAGATTAACATTTTTCTGTAGAATCAGTGTTACCTCGTGTAGTTGGGATGGCAGATTTCTTATAGTTAAAAATCTTTCTAGTTCAAAGCCTCGAATGTATGCTCGACTTCACTTCTCATTCTATGCATGGTAATTTCTACGTGGTCTTGCTTTGAAAGCTGGGTGACAAAGACTGAGGATCTTCACTTCATACTGTGTTATGTGCATGCATTTGAGATTTTAATAAAAATATTGATTGAAGATTTGTTTGGGTTTAATGCACTCGCTAAACTGGGATGATTCATCTTACCAGGTTTTTCCCGCTTCTAGGCAAAACCCTCTCAAGCACGGGGAAGAAGGGACATGATGGAGAAGAACCCGGGAAGCGAGAAGATGCTTCTATATCGAGCAACGACCAGAGCAACAACTTGAGGAGTCTTTTGAGCAATCGATGCTCACTTCCGGGGAATATGGTGAGTGTTGTCTCAATCTTAAAACTAAAATGATGCCAAATTAAATCGCAAATTTGGACCTTTGGTTAGACTTACGTATGGCGTGCTATTGGTTGAGCATTGGTTTGAAAACTTGGATTCCATGACAATGCGGGGAAGGGCGAGCCGAGGCTGAGTCCGGGGAAGAGGACGTAGAGGAGGCCAATACCATCGAATAATCGGGGAAATCATTTGGGGGCTCTTCTTTGAACAGTCTCACCGCAATGAGAATGCAATTGTGTGCACGAGACATGCATTTGACATTCTTACATTTGTTTTTGTTGCTACGGTGTGACCAGAAACTACTTTGACAACCTCGTGAGAGCATTGGAGAATGGGCTATCAGATGTGGATTCCCATGGTGGTTGCAGCGGGGCGGCGAGCTCTAAGAATGGAGGGAGCAGCAAAGCAAGCGAGAGGTGGTGGAAGGGGAAAAGGAACTGCCCGGCACTTAAGTTGGTTCCACCGAACCGATGACCCATCTCACCGGTCCCGCAATCATTGCACATATGCTAATGTTAAATCTGCAACCACTTGCCCGATTTACCAGCATTGCCGATGAGGGCGTGACGGGAAAATCTACAAAGAAGGATGGTTTTCACCGAAACACGACTTTCATGGACAAGGAACTAGTTCAAGCGCATGGGCGGTGTCCTATAAGGGGATTATTGGTATGAATCGTTCAAGTTCCCGGTGACAAATCAATTATTAGGAGGCTCAACTTGTTGGTGTGGTGTCTTGGTGATTAAAGCACGAGCAGCGCAGCTTTTGGCTGTGTTTATTGTTGTTGTGTGTTGATGGTGGCAGCCTATAATGTCGGCCCATGTATATAGGTCGTAGGGTTTCATCCTCGATGCCGTACTACTTCGGCAAAGAGAAAGAAATAGTGACATCACGAATCGTTTAATATTTCATGTATTTGCTTTCTTGGAAGAGGCAAATGTACTCCATTTGTCTTATATTTTGCATATTACTTTGTCTATTGGAGTTCATCTAACCCATTTTTTGAAAGGAATTACTTTAGAGTTCGTATTCTAGGCATGGCGACACAACCATGCCTTTAGAGTTTGCATATTCATGTATCGATGGATGGGCTCAAGTTGTTTAGTTTATTTGCAATATTCAAATTACGATTTAAAATTTTGGTCTATGAGTACATATATAATGGTTCATTTGGTCAGTATATTTGATATACACACCTAGATGATATCATCCAACGTATTTCATCGAATGACAGGTGCTACGATCTATGAAAGGGCTTAAGGGGTGAATTCACTTCATGAAATTGACGGACGTAGCTGAGTTTTACAATATATCATGTGTTATGTATTCAAACTTGCGGTGATTTCACTCGATATGTGCTAGGAGATCTAGTATCCTATGATATGAGATTTGCAAGTTAATATGCGACTTTACGATGACATTTCTTTGCATTTAACACGATAACCATATGCTAATGGAGATGGTCGAAGTTGCCGCAACATGAGGCTCCAAATTCCTTAAGTTGATTAGGATGGGCATTGCAAACCAACTCTGATTAGTAGTTTCAATTGATATTCCCTTTAATTAGGGAAAATAAAAACATAAAAATTAAATGCCAAGCGGTGTAGGAATCTGACTATTTATACCCAATTTCTTCAAAATTTTCACAGCACTTATGTCCCTACACTAGCAAATCAATGCAATGATTTTGTATAATGCCTCCTTCCCAATACCCTTAGACTTAAATTTTGTTTCTCCACGGTTCATTTGGATCAGATTAAGAAGCCATGGGTGGAACATCTTTTAGCATATGAGAGAAGAAGGTTTGTCTTTGAACATCTTCAGACTAAGCGCGTTCAGCATTGCTCTTGACTACTGGTGTGAAGCCATTTTCCAATCCATGCCCGTTTTCATCATGGCCTTGAATTCATCATAACTGATTCGACCGTCCTGGAATACATCCATCACTGAATGAGCACTCTATTTTGTATATGAACAAGATATACATAAATTCCAAATTGCAGGTTCCTCTTGTTATGTATTACCTTATTTAGATCAGCAACGAAAATGATGTCTTCAATAAATTTTTCGTTGTTCGGACGAAGATTGTCATCTATCAAAGCTTCTTTCAACTCATCGAATTCAATATATCCGCTTCAATTCTTGTCAAAGAATTCAGAAGCTCGCGTAAAGTGGTCATCGTTGCCAATCCTTCTCAAGTGGACTGACATACTGACAAACTCCTTTAAGTTTAACGTTCTGCTTCCATCTTCATCAGCCTGTTCTCCTATAAGATGAAGTTCTATTATTAGATGCTAACACAAGAAATCGTGACTCATCAAATTATGAGAAACGAACTTCATTTTGCAAGAAGTGCTAGCAATTATGTGAAATGGTGATACAACCTCATGATCAAATCTTTGACTAACTGATGAAAAACATATTTCCGTATTATGTAATCGGTCCATAATCTTCCAAATGCCTTGCAATTTAAGCAAAATCATGCACTTCACAGCATACAATGCGTCGACATGGAAGAAGAAAACATAAACCATGTCCAAAAAAAAATGTGCTAAGCTGTTGAATAGGTGATCTTACTACATCCATCAACATCTGCAAAAAAATGTGCTAATCTGTTGAATAGGATCAGCAACTTGCTGTCCATATTTGTGCAGGCCATGTTTCAACTCTTCAAATGTCAGATCTCCATTTTTATTGATGTCCATCACGTTGAACATCTCTTTGATATGATCCACTTGCTCATTAGGCAAATTGTTTGCTACTACCTACATTAACAATGCAGCAAACATGATACTTTTTTAACTTTGCACTAAGAACAGCAATGAAATCCAACAAGGCAATGTTCAAGGACTCACTCTGAGAACTTTCGTCTTGAACTTATTCATCAAAGCGAATTGCTTTATCCTCGTCCGGACATTTTGTCCAAGTGAAACGTTGGGAGCCCTGTCCACATTCTGTATCTAGTTATGCTTTGCGCAAATCAAATATAAATACAACCTTAAAACCATTTGTCGCAATGACCACCTTACCAGCACCTTCTGGCGTGGGTTAAAATATCTTTGCCTGATGATCTGTAGGCAAATTAGCATATATTGGCCATATAATGAGTTCGGCAATTTTGGAGCCACAAACCCTTACCTTGGAGGCAAAACCCCTTACCTATGCGTCAAAAACTCTTTTGCTGCTTCAATTTCCTCTTGAGCGGGTGATTGCTGTTTAGTGATGCAAGAGCAGACATCTTAAGCAAAAAACACTAATCATTTCCACTACATCAAAAGCTTTCTTCCTCAGCACAGCATTCGATGTACACATGATGACGCTCTCAATCCCCTAGATTTTGCACTTTAATGATAAGCAGAATATAGAAAATTAAATGGCATAAAATCAACATCTTTCATTATAATAGCTGCAACGCAACAAAATGGTTAGGAACAAATGATGAGAAATCTAGAGTTTCACTCTCACTCTCCTATGCTTCAAAAGCTCTTCCGCTGCTTCAATTTCCTCGGCCAAGTCATTGCTGTTTAGTGATGCAAGAGCAGACATCTTAAGTCAAAAACACTAACCCTTTCCAGTACATCAAAAGCTTTCTTCCTTAGCACAACATCCGATGTGCACATGATGACGTTTTCAATCCCCTAGATTTTGCACTTTAATGATAAGAAGAATATAAAAAATGAAATGGCATAAAATCAACATCTTTCACTAAAATAGCTGCAAGGCAGCAAAATGGCTAGGAACAAATGATGACAAATCTAGAGTTTCACTGTCACTCTCCTGCGATGAAAAATGATGGCAAAGGCGGCTGCTTGGTTCATTGGATGAAAAGATAGAAACCTTCCCAGAAAAGGGATGCTAAAGAATAGTTCAGAGGTAGAGGCGACTTTACGGTGGGGTCGTCCCATCCAAGAATTGTAAGTTACTTCGGCCAATCAGTATGTGTTTCTTCAGAATTGTTGAATTCATTCATCACAGGACACTCAATAGAGTTTGATGACCCCTATACAATAGAATAAACAATTTATTTACATTTTACTAAACAACATGTCAAGATAAATATGTCTCAAAAGAGCCAGGGGCAGCGAACAACGAAAATAAAAATGCTCTATTAAGACATCATGGTTGCTCTAATATGTAGTACGTCCATCACCAATTAGCTGTGAACATGTAACAATTAAGCATATGATTGTGTCACTACTCATCTTACTCTTCTCATTGTAATAGCATAACATAGTGCTCCCATCACTTTACATGAATAGGCTGGATGCATCTTTCCCATTTTAAATTCAACTCAGATCTCTACCTTCTTCCTTGACCAATACAATTATCCATTTCGAATCAGAAAAAATTCGTTTGCTCTTTGTAAATTGGCCATTGCATTGACATGACAAACATTAAAAAATACAGATTTAGTTACCTATATTCTGATCATGTAAGAAGTAAATATGCAAATCAAGAGAACTGCAATGCTGTAACATGATACTTTTTTATTTGAGCTTCACAAAAGTGCGTCTTACCTTATGGGGGGACTTCTAGATCTTCACAGCCAGCAAAGCTTGTTCTGTGTCTATACTACTGTGTGTCTTATCAGTTACACCTCGTGGGTTGCAGCTCTCGAGAAACCTTGATCCTTTCCTGTTTCCAGCCAAATGATAAATAAGCATCGGTCAAATTTAGCATCACTTGACAAGGCAAAAGTCAAAAGAGAAGAAGAAATGGCAAAGGATTATGATCCATGTTCATAGTATTGTTAGCAGGGTCGATGCCACACCTCAAGGAAGAAGCAATAAGCACTTCAGCCTTACAATACTAGCAGTCACAAAAATAAATGTAAGTATAGAATTGGATTACCAAGTTCGCGGTCACTCATTAAGGTCGCATATATATTTAATCTTAACACTTACTTGCAAATATAGAATCAAGGTTGGTAAAGGAAGAACACATGACAAGATAAGCAAAACAAATTATTCGATTGACATCGCCACAAACGTGCAGCTGTTGGTAGTTCATGTGAATGGGTCATCTTTCAGTATGCATTAGTATACCCAAGGCAGATTACCAAGAAGGACCTGTAAATGTGCTTCAGCTTTGAGGTGCTAAGAAAAAAGTGAACTGCACTCGGGGTAGTTTTGGATCACTTAGGCACACAGTAAAACTCAAATTTATTTCTTTAAAACAGCTTAAAGATGAGCCACTCTAAATAACACGAAGAAGCAACCCGTGGCAAGCATAAAGAAAAAGGAAGATACTACATTTGAGGTCAATAATAAGCATATAAACCTTTCCAGTGTCATATGAAAAATAAACTATTGCACCAGGAATGAAGCCGGCAGAGTAAAAGTCCTAAGACAAGTCTTTTATTTGCTTCTTGGGTGGAGTTGTATCTTAAACATGATCAGATATTTGCCTTATGCTTTAGCTTCCAAAAACTCATTCTCGAGACGTGAATATCGAAATCATCGAAATATTGCAAATTAGTTACATCACGTGAGCAAACGTACATATATAAAATGGCAGTTCAGCTTTAGCTACCACTTTCTCGAGGAGAACAATCAAACTCTCTATTTTCTTTGACGGATGAAATGTAGCCTCTAGCGTATGATTATCAAGAAACCGTACCCTTATAACAGTCTGCATCACAAAGCAGAGGAATTTTAGGTGTATGTTGCACATGAAACCAATAGAACAGAAGCTATATATCGAGATTACAAGCTACACGTAAAAATTGAGCATCAAAAACAAAATCATAAGGGGCACTGGTAGAGTAGATATTAAATCACCTTTGTTATTCTTGAGCGCCATGCTGCCTCTTCTACTTCTCGAATTTTTTTAGCCTTTAAATATTTTTCTGCCCAAGTCATCCAACCAAAAAATCAACAATTACAAAATCAATTATTCTTATTAATGTGAACATACTAGAAAATGGAATTACAAAGGAACTCTTTCATCAAACTAAAATTTCAAACCACCAATAGCAATAGTGTGAGAAAACAGCACTCTAAGAACGCACACATAATCGCAGAGAACATATTTTACACGCCATCCTAATTTGTACAGCAGGCCAGGGATTCAAGGTCCGAGAAGGAAATATATCTGTTAACTCTATACCCCAGTTGATTAGAAATCAGATGTCTTTTTCCCTAGACATCCAAAAGGCACGCTATCCTATCAGTAAAAATTAAAGCCTCTTCCTCCATTTGCACAATTTGCATTTTATTGATGGGAAGTACCAAATTTTCTTCCCTAAAAGGATGCACAATGGGTTGAGGTTGCGTGTCCATCAATACACCAAGAACAATACCCTCATGTAGCAATCAAAAGACAGGGAGAAACGTGAAATTAGTCATCTTCACAAATTGGTCAGCCTCTGTATGTCAAAGTAAGGATTGGGTCGGGTTCAAGATAGCGAAAAGTAAGGATGATTTGGGAAAAATTACTTTCAATGATG
Source organism: Eucalyptus fibrosa (assembly GCA_017140475.1). NCBI lineage: Eukaryota > Viridiplantae > Streptophyta > Magnoliopsida > Myrtales > Myrtaceae > Eucalyptus > Eucalyptus fibrosa. Next base: position 21,302,672 of record CM029507.1, read on the forward strand.
ACATGACTCATGCAAATTATATGATTCTTGTAAAACTATAGGTATAAATAAACCGACAGAACTCAGAAATCAGCATCACAAGCCTCCACATAGTTTCTTGGTCAACTTGACTGCAAATATCAATCAAATCAAGCATGTTCTCCTCATTGAGAATTTATTCACTACACTAAGGAAAGAAAATGAAGATACACTACAATGTAATACCTTCTCCTGTCCTTGAGCAGGTCTTGGAAGACGCTCTGCTTCAATGTCATATTTTATTATTCTAAAGCATTCAAGCCGTTCCTCTATAAACAGTGCATAGGTGCGCACCCAGGCTGAACAATCCCAAGCTGCAACCATCCCAAAAACAGTGATAGCATCATATTCCATGTTTTAAAGATAAGAACAATGATTAGTGCAAGAAAATTAAAAAGCTAATGCCATCAGAGAGAGAGAGAGAGGTAAACCTATGGGACTTGAGTCATCCTTAAAATTAGAAAGCTGAAGAATTCGTCCCCTCTGTGAAAAAGCCAAAAGCTGTTCCCGAAATGTAGGATCTCCCTCTCTCAAGAGTCTGTGAATAACTATCAGTGTTTTCAGTGCCACCTGTTAGAGCATGAAGAACTCAAGAACATTAGCAGGTTAATGAAATGTAACATCAAAAAACTGTATACAAAACGAAAATTCACATCAAACTAACTTCAAGACTTCATAAAGACATTGTGCCATTCATAATATACAAGTGAACACTGACTGTAATAGAATTCAAACTTCCAAAAGTACATGCTGACTGTTAAAAAATCAGCACTTGTGAAAGACGCAAATCAGTAGAGATAAGTAGGAAGGTTTTCCTTTACTGAGACTACCAGTAAATTAAAGATTAGCTCATCACAAATAACATGAGTTCCTCATTGTAATACCCACTAATATAACCAGAAAAACTGCTTTGATCTCACTTTTAGTTAGTTCAATTTCTGCTTCTGCCCCTACATGAAAACCTACCTTAAGGTGAAACAATGCAAAAAAAATACTATACCACCCACCTTCACACCACAACTAACCTCCGGTTACACACCTCTCCTTCAAAACTTCACACCTGTAATCCACTTTCTTCACGCATGCTCACAAAGGGTTATTTCCTTTATGTTCAACAACTAACCCACACCATTTGCATCTCTTTCTATCAGCATCAGTGCCTCTTCTCAACATATCAGGCCCTCGCATGGTGCACAGAGAGACTAGGCATAATAACACAAAAATAACATAGAAGTGACGACTATTTGAGGCAGCTCTTGTGGAAGATAAGAGTCACTGAGAGAACACAGGGTCATATCAACCGAAATTTCTGTAGAATGCTTTATTCTTGCCGAATGAAGTACGGTCTATATTCTTAACTTTTCTGAGGTCTCAATTACAAGAGTTAAAAAAGTTAACCAGCCAAGCTCAGATTACGTCTAGATGCACACAGATGTTGCAAATAGATCTCGTACAAAACCAAGCCCAAGCTAGACCAGTTCGACATCTTTCTCCCCACTCCTCCATCATGAAAGCTCAGAATGCAGTAACGACTATGTACAATCCTTCAGTTGTGAAGGCAACACAAAGATCTCATCATGGATTATTCGCTCAAGGTGAATGTGAGTGTCGGACAACATAAGTTGCTGCTATTTGATTAAAAAAAATCCAAGCCTTATATTGATCGCTGCATTAAGATCACAAAGCCTACGAAGAAGAAACGGCTACCATTTCAAGCTAGAACAAAACCTTCAAAGTGCAATACGATCCACCTAAAAAGCTACGCTCTCAAACTCTGTTCTCTCAATTAAAATCAATCTGAAGCCAAGATCCAATACATTCGAGGTTTACATGTAAGTAAGTGCAGCAGTGGCATCATTAGCATCAGTGTCAGCGTAAGTTCGTTACAGTAGAATAGACTACGTGCTGCGCTGCGCAATGAGTAGTTATATACAAAACCAATCAGGCTAAGCAACCGTAAAGAACAGTTGTTTTTCCAATCCAAACAACGCATAGATCCACGCCGAACCACATCGAACTAGAAAGCATCCGATCCGAGCAAATACAAATTAAGGAACCGATCCGTACCGTCCAATTGTGCGTCTTGGTTAGCCTCCTGGAGAGGGCCTGGATACAGTAGGCGATGTCGGCCCGCGGGCGAAACGCCGAGGTCGCGAAGGCAATCTCTGCAATAAGACAAGAACCGCCAATCCACAATCATTTCACATCCCATCCACGCCACAAGCGCATCAAAAACAGCAGCGGCAGCAGCAGCAGGAAGAGAAAAACTCTAATATCGATCTGATCGGAGAAGGAACACTCACTGCGGAGGTGCCTCTCCTTGGGCGGGCACTCGACGTGGTTCGTCGCTTTGACTATGGCCACATCCAATTCCTATCAAACACCAAAAAAAAAAAAAAAAAAAGGCGTAAAATCTCCCGAAATAGAAAATGAGAAGAGAAAAAACAAAGCGCAGAAGGAGGAAGAGAGAGAGAGAGAGGGGGGGAGGGCGAACGGAATCTCGATGGCCTGCATTATACTAACAGCATGATCTTGAAGAACTAAGTATGACAAAAAAAAGAAAACGAACCTTCGAACGTACGGGAGTCGCCAATGGGGCGCCTATCGGTGGGGCTTGGGAAGGCGACGGCGGGAGGCGACGGCGTCGGCGGCGTCCGCGTTCAGGAGCAGGAGGTGCTTCGCGGAGGAAAGAGTGAAAGAGCGAGCAGAGCGACCTTCGCTCGCGGAGAGGGAGGCCAAAACGCGAGAGCAGGGGTTCGTCGGCGTCGGGGTTGGCTAGTAAGGGCGCTCCGCAGAGAAAAGAGGGAGAGAGCGGAGCGCAGGTCGCGAGAGGGAGGCGAAGGGGCGTCGGCGTCGGCGTTGGCGTCGGGCGCGTAGGCGGAGGCGGAGGCGGAGGTGGAGGGGCGTCGGCGTCGCGGTTTGCCGTAAGAGAGGGGCAGAGGTCACGAGAGGGAGGCGGAGGCGGAGGCTGCGTCGGCGTCGGAGTAGGCGTCGGGGGCGACGGAGGCAACCGGCGGAGGCGGAGGCGGAGGTGGAGGGCCGTCGAAGGGGGGAGAGAGAGAGAGAGCAGAGCGGACTTTATGTTTTCCTCTGAACCGTCGCAATTTTGTTCTCCCTCCCCGCAACGGAACGGAGAACGGGGAGAGAGACAGAGAGGAGAGAGAGGAGAGCAGAGGAGAGCAGAGCGTCAGAAGGTGCAGAGAGGTGGGCCAGGGAGAGAGGAGAGAGAGAAGCTCCCGCGCGCTGGTTCGAAACCGACGAGTGGACGACGTGGACTGACAGCCGGACAGGTGTCGCGCAATGAATGGTTCAGGGCACCGATTGCGTGGCACTGTTAGGGCACCCAATATTTTCTCAAGGATGATACACAAAAACCATTTTTGAGACATTAAGTCAATTTTTCTCCTGTACTTTCGAGAGCCTCACTATGTAAATCTAATGCACCGTCACCGCTACTACGAAAGAGACTGAAAATCATAACTCACCCTGAAAAATCGTGACAATCACGTCAACCGCAACCTCCCCATACGAAAAAGATTCAAACCAAGAAAGTAGACGCAAAAAATACATGCCTGCGGTTAGTAAACTAAGAGGTGGCTCAAAACCAGCTCCTCTCTGCCAAAAAACCTAAAACCTAAAACTCCATGCTCCTCGCAAAATCTATTTCTAAGCGTCCTCATCATCCTCCACCAATATCCTTTTACATGCTTCGTAGCACATGAATGATATCCCAGCAGCAGGCACCAACTTCATGCAGCTCGGGCCCAAACCTCTATAAAAGCCTCCGATTCCTTCCTGCTCAAGGATACTGACGAAAGCATGGATCACGTCCCTATATACCTTTCTCCCGCTCAACGCCCCAACCTGCATGTGCTTATGCACCACCTCCAGTGGGAAAGTCGCACTGCTCGAAATAGCCCCTGCTGCGGAACCAATCAAGAGGGTCTCGATATTTCCAATATTCTCTTTGCTTGAAAACCTTCCTATACGCTTTTCTCAATGTGTCATAGGCAAAATAGTTGGTGGCAGCATAAGGGATGACCCCTATGACGCTAGGCCCGAGGCCTCTATAGAGCTCTGCTGGACCCTCCTCTCTTACTATTTTCACGAACGCATCAAAGAGACCATCATAAACCCCTCTCTGCAGTTTTAGTGGGAACATATAAATTGATGCAAGTATGCACACTTTAAATACCAAGCAAGCTTTTGACCAGTACCCGTATCGTCAGACGAGTTTTGACTAGCTCAAGAGGGTATGTGCATAACGTCGAACTGATACTAGCACAGGCCCCAGCAACTAATGACGCGAGGATTGGAAGTTTCGGCTGCTCCCCGGGTTTGGGTGACAGCTGCTTGTTGACCGTCTCATATGCAAATAGCTGCCTGCACCGGAAGAATAGAAACCTTCTAAGTACATGTAACCAAAGAACGTCCCTTAGGGGTACAAAAGGAATTCCCTGACTCAATTTATCTTAATGCATGAAGAGAAAAGGGAACCTTGGCTTATTAAATGAGAGGCTAGTCAAATTAATAAAGCTCTGCACTAATGATGGCCAGATAGGGAAGCAATGATATTAATTTTTTTTCAAGACTTGCCTCTGCTGTCAAAGATGATGTGCAACAGGTATTGGTGAGGATATGCCTAGTGAGGAAGTAGCTCTACCCCTGCCTTTGAAACGTTTGATTACATAGATAAAGGAAGAAACCTAGTCAACTTAAAAATAAGGAGCTCAGTGAATCGCGGTTAGTAACTCTTGAAGTTGTTTTTCCCCCTCTTCTTGGTCATTTTCCTCCTTATTTCCCCTCTTAGGGACAGAATGGGATAAGGAATGGATTTATAACAAGATTATCCACCAAATGATACACTTAAATAGCAAGCAGCTTCTCAACCATTCTATGTACCCATGACCAACACAAGTTTAAGAGACCTCAAGACATTTGGTAGCATTTGAACACTTGACACAAAAGACCAACCTAGGAGGTTATGTAATTAATCATAGAGCAACAAGTACTATTGCTCAGGTCTATCAAAGAGATATTCTGCTGTCAAATAGAATTTAGTGTGATATTTGACAATTGATCAACTATATCTGAAAGAAAACACTGGTTCCACTCTAAATGAACGAGAACAGAAAAACAGAAAGAAAAGCATTGGTTCCACCCTAATCTCTAATCAACATAATAGCACCATCAATTGTGCGAGCTGGCAAAATAGAGTGTTTTCCAAAGAGGAAACATTATCATCCTTGGCTTTCAAGAAACTAATCAATACCTGATTATGCTAGCAATACAATGCATCATCCCTCGAGTGGAAGATTAATTGCCAAGGAAATGAAGGATATCATATCTTTCATTTCGTAAGGAATAAAGATAATATGATTAATCCAGCTACATTTGCGTGATAAATGTGAAAACCAAAAACCAATCTAATTATGCAGAATAAATTTTCTAACTTAAATCTTAAGAAAAAAGTGATGCATTCATTAGTTCAAGAACCGAAACCAAATCAGTAAGGTTACAAGCCTTTACTGTCACCAGAGTATTTTCAGTGTAAAGGATACTAGGACCATCCCTCCTCACTATTCATGTGAGCGTGAAGAAATTTTATAAATTCCCAATTAAGACAAACATTTCAACTTGTCACCCACCCCGCTGTGGGCGAGTTGGTTTGGATCTTTCTCCCTCTAATTGCGGAAGGGGGGAGGTTCGAGTCACCACGTGCGCATTGCGCAACTTAAGTGTACCGTCGTGGGAGGTGGGTCCCTGTGCTAGCATCACCCCGGGTTTACGTCGCCGACTGTGCGGCGGTTCCCTGGTCATCAAAAAAAAAAAAAAAAAAAAGACAAACATTTCAACTTGTCTCACAAGGAACGCAATGCTTATATGCAAACAAAAGGTTGACAGAATATCCTATAAAGCACAAAGCTCGAAACTAATTGTGTTATTGGACATGTACTCAACCATGATGAGCAAAGCATGGGCCTAAATTGTCAATGCTACAGCCGTGTCACAAGCCCCAAATGATGCAAAGGTTATTTAACTGACCAACATAAGGATAAAAGCATCGTGAGTCATCAAGTAAGTGCAAAATGCAACTCAGTCAAAGTCTTTCCAATCGACCAATTAAGTCATAAAATTTTTCACAAACATGCAATTAACAATACATTAGATTCGTCTAGCTTAAGTTGACAGAATATCCTAAGCAAAGCATGTCTTATGGTTTACCATGTCCTGTTGGCCTGGTTAAACACAGATGGACAATTCTCAGCTCTACAAAGGCACAATATTCCATTTAAGAAACAGTGCTGTCAAATCGAGAGACTACAAAGAGACAGAGATTGCTGAGTGGCTTTGCAGGAATATCGACAATAGCAAAGCGGTCAATGCACGACCTCTACCAGAAATAAACAACCACACGAAGCAATAGCGCCATATATGGTACATGTATCTACCATGGCCAGAAAAGAGAGCAATGGACAAACTGGATGACAAACAAACGAACATCAGAAGATTTGCCCAAAGATCTCCTAAACAGAGAATATTGAGGGCACTAATGAACAAAGCAGGACAGCATGCATAATTTCAAACGATTAGACGCAAAAAAGTCCCAAGAAGTCAATTTAACTTTCAAAAAGTACATAAAACAACGTTACCTCTATGGCCTTGCTAGGGGCAACCCGAATCACATTAACCAAATTACCCCTAAACAATCCCTTCCACCCATCAGTCTTCACAATATTCTGGAACACCTCAGTAGTAGAATGCCCACTGTTTCCTACCATCAGATGTGTCCTTATCGTCTCCAAAGGTGCTACTGCGGTCCGTGAAACAGCCCCCGCCACTGCCCCACTAATTAACCTCCTCAACGAAGGGTTTTTCACCTTTAGTTTCAATTTAAGCCCACTCTTTTTATTGCACACAGTTTCTTCCTCCTCAGGGACACCGACAATCCAAATACCCTCTGGAGACGACACGTACTTAATCATAAAATCAGGGCAGGTCAGTTTTATGCTATTCACACCCCCAACATCACAGTTATTAGGTGAATTCGGCGATAAGCCGAAATTCATCCCCATTTGGCCTACACTGGCAAATAACCCACCTACAGGACACATCAGGATCGACAGAACTCCACTCATAGCCCAAGTTATTAATAAAGAAGAGCCCATCCTTCCTATCATCAAAAAGCTGCAAATCTTTCCTACCCATGATCAAAACCCTTTGTCCACAAGCACTTGCTTCCGACGTAAGATCAAATCCTTCTAAAAAAAAATTAAAGAACCCCTCTTAATTTCAGACAGTTGAGAACTCTCCCTGCGAACGGGAGAAAAGGGTATATCAGAAGCAAGCTTCTTGACAAGGTTCACTCAATCTCACAGCAAAAATTCAAGAGCTTGAGAGGCAGAGACTGGATTTTGACGAGATGGGTACTCCCAAAAAATGTTATATTGTGTCTCAAGTTTGAGCCCATTAAATTAATATGCATAAGTTTGGCCGACTAAACAAAGTTCAGGGGAGACTTTGTGATGTCTTCGAATTTTGTTCCGGCGTTAATCCCATGTCTCCGTGCGTATACGTAGAAGGAAGAAGCCAAAAGCTGCATAGGGTTTTATTTTTCAAGCATGCAAGCAAAGGAAGGGATCAACAATATTCTATATTAAATCAAGAACCCACCACCTGCTGCATGCACATGGCCATGCACGTAGAAAATTGGTCAACACTTGTAGGCGCCGAATTCCCTTCCTTTCACGGTTTCTCTTTGTGGGTTTCTCTTGTTATTTTATTGATAAAGAAAGGGGAATGGCAGAATAAAGAAAGAGAGAAGGCAGAAGCTATTCTAGGTGTGTCAGTGCACATGGTCATACGCTTGCTTCTCTCCATGAAGAAGAAATTCGAAGACGGCCGCCCACCTCAGCTCACGGTTATCTTCACGGATCAATGGCACACGTTTCTGACAATTATCCCTCATCTCTGCCGCCTCATTAAATGCTTGCCCATGCACATGCACGATCTGCATGCATGCCCGAAATATATGGTGGGCGTTCGGTGCCGATTGCGGCTTGTCTTGTGGGCGCCTGCGCTGCAGCATTTAACGAGGCCATTCATTTGTTTTGTCTTGTTTTTTTCTGCCCTTCTCCCTATATGAGGAGAAGACGTCCGAAGATGCAAAGAGAGCGAAAACAGAAGAGCTCGGTAGAGAGCAAACAGAAAGAGCTCGAGAGAGAGCGAGAAGAAAGTGCTCGAGAGAGTGAGAAACGAGAGAGAGCTCAGACAAGTTTTGTGCTGAGTTGAGTCCATTGAGTGAGTTGTTAAACACCGTGGGTATCGGGTATAAAGTAGGGCTGGGAAACACTTGAGTGTATGTGTGTGATTGTAATCCTGTAATTCTCCGATTTATAATGGATTGATTTGCTGGCTCTCCCCGTGGACGTAGGTTCCGACATTCGGACCGAACCACGTTAATTTCTGGTGTCCTGTCCTTTTATTGTTCCTCGTTTTATTTCGATCGATTTCTATAGCTCCCGACATAATTGCAAAATACACGATCTGCTTCCGCTGCGACGCCGATTTACATCAAAAAAATGAAAAGACTGGAGCTTTAACCGCAGAGACAAAGGAGGAAACCGAAATAAGAGTCGAGAGAAGAGAATACTGAAAGAAGATGGGAATCTGCAGATGACGAGAATTGAAGATGGAACAGTTTTCTTTCTATTCACTTCATTGATGAATCTGTACAATTCTTGTTGTAAATATAATACAAGCTGTATGATAAAAAAGAAAATAAATGATTCTACAAATCAATCTATAGCTAGATCTAATCTTAATTGATTATGTACATAATTCTAATCTTCAAATCAAATCAATAATCAATCCGGATCATTGATTGTGCAATTCGTGATTCTGCATATCTTCCAACACTCCCCCTCAAGCTGGTGGTCTGTATATGTCTAAGACACCTAGCTTGCTCAACAGATATGCGTGCTGTCTTTGACATAGAGGCTTGGTAAATATATCTGCTGGCTGCTCCATTGTTCCAATTCCTCTTGTCTCAATCACGCCTTCTTGTATCTTTTCTCGAGTGAAGTGACAGTCGACTTCAATGTGCTTGGTTCTCTCATGTACTATAGGATTTGCTGCAAGTTTTAGGGCTGCATCGTTATCACAATAAAGCCTGGTTGGTCCTTGCACTTCTATCCCAAGATCCTTAAGTAAACCTCGCATCCACACTATTTGACATGTGGTCTTAGCCATAGCTCGATACTCTGCCTCAGCTGAGGATAAAGAGACAGTGGGTTGCTTCTTGGTCTTCCATGAAAGAAGTGATTCCCCAAATTTAATGCAATATCATGTGACTGATCTTCGACTTATAGGACATGTTGCATAGTCTGCATCACAAAATGCCGTCATCTTCATATCACATTTCTTTGACAGAAGTATCCCAAGTCCTGGACATTTCTTTAAATATTTTACAATCTTCAAAGCTGCATGGAAATGAGACTGTTTTGGGCTATGCATGAACTGGCTCAATGTTTGTACTGCATAAGAGATGTCCGGCCTCGTCATTGTCAGATATATAAGTTTCCCAACAAGCCTTTGATATCTAGATGGATCTTTGAGTATGGGATCATCATCTTTGGATATACCTTCATCGTAAGCTGCAGAAGTCAATTTAGTGTTCTGCTCGATGGGAATTGCTGCTGGTTTACATCCTGATAGCCCTGCTTCTGATATAATCTCCAATATGAACTTTCGTTAACTGAGAGAGATTCCTAAGTCGGATCGAGCAATTTCGATTCCAAGGAAATATTTAGGTGCTCCTAAGTCCTTAATATGAAAGGTAGCATGCAAATATTCCTTGAATCTTTCTATGGCAGCCTTATCATTTCCCATAAGAAGAATATCATCGACATATATCATCAAAAAGATAGATGACATACCTCTGTTCCTTGTGAACAATGCATAGTCATGCTTTGATTGTTTGAACCCAGCTTTCGTAAGAGCATTTGCAAATTTGCATACCATTGTCTGGATGCTTGCTTCAACCCATAAAGGGATTTGCGGAGACGACACACTCTATTCTCCCCCTGTCTCCGTAAACCCTGAGGAACATCCATATATATCTCTTCATCTAAATCACCATGGAGAAAGGCATTATGCACGTCCATTTGATGCAGACTCCAATCATTGATAGCGGCGATGGTCAAAAAAGAGCGAACTGTGACATCTTTGGCAACTGGGGAAAAGGTCTCGTGGTAGTCAAAACCTTCTCGCTGAGTAAATCCCTTTGCTACCAAGCGTGCCTTGTATCATTCAATTGATCCATCTGCACGATATTTAATCTTGTATACCCATTTGCACCCAATTGGTTTCCGATTAGGTGGCAATGACAAGATCCCATGTGTGGTTGTCATTCAATGCCTTTAACTCTGCTGCCATGGCTTGCTGCCATCTAGGATCAACAGCTGCCTTATCATAACTAGATGGTTCCTGTTCTTCTGATAGGCGACTAATGCAGCATCTATGTTCCTCTGATAATCTATGAAAGGAAACATAGGAGGAGACAGGATATTGAATACCTGGAGAGTTGTGAGTGGCGCAGATATAGTCCTTGGTCCACGTTGGAGGTCGAGTGGCCCGACAAGAGCGTCTTGGATGATCTCCATCAGAATTGGGAATTGTTTCATTGGAGGTGGGTGGCGAGATATCATGGCCAACTTCTTCCGCAATATTGCTTGCATCTTCAACTTCCTCTTCTGTCAGGTTTGCTGATGATGATGGATTCTCCAGTATAGATGGTATCTCTTCTGGAATTATTGTAGGAGTATAAGATGGATTCCTTGATTGAACCAGTGGTATGTAACCATGGTTTGGAGATATTGCGTCGCCATGTGAGAGTCGATGAGAATTAGAATTGACATCGAGATTCTCATTTGGTTCCCCCATGTTGAAAAAGGGAAATATATCTTCATGGAAAGACACATCACGGCTTATAAGGAACTCCTTTGTTGATATATCAAGAACTCGATACCCCTTCTGCAGATTAGGATATCCCATGAAAATGCATTTCTGAGCACGTGGGCTCAATTTGTCTCGAGAGCCCAATGTTGTAGCATAGCAAAGACATCCGAAGATTTTGAGATGTTGTAAATCTGGTTTTCTTCCATAGAGTAGCTCGAATGGTGTTCGTCCATTGAGTATCTTGGTGGGCATACGGTTTATCAAATAAGCTGCTGTGATGACACAATTTCCCCAATAATCATCTGGTACTGAAGCTTGAAACTTTAAGGCACGTGCGACTTCCAAAAGGTGCCGATGCTTGCGCTCAACCACTCCATTCTGTTGTGGTGTATAAGTGCATGAACTCTCATGCTGGATGCCATGAGATGAGAAAAGCATGGAACAATTCTGACTAAAAAATTCTGCTCCATTATCAGTTCGAATTTTCTGGATTGACTTTCCAAATTGATTTTTGGATAAGGCAATAAATGTCTTTAAATAAGAGTAAGTCTGAGCCTTTGATTGCATCAAGAAAATCCATGTCGCACGAGAATGATCGTCCACTATTGTGAGGAAATAACGTGATCCATCATAATTGACCTTATGATAGGGTCCCCATATATCAACATGTATTAGTGAAAAAATTTGTCTAGCACGAGAATTACTAGATGGAAAAGGGGAACGAGACTATTTTGCTAGTGGACAAATAGGACATTTAGGATAAGGAAAGGTGGCACTATGGCCTAATCTCATATGCATAAGAGAACTTTTATCATTCAAGCTCAAATTACATAAGGAGGATTTATTTAATGGAAAGCTGGATAAATCAAAATTACTTAGGAGTCTTGACCAAAAAAATAGTCCTTCTGAAATATTACCCACCCATCGTGCGCGTCGAAAGGGCCTGAAATAAACAGGTATCAGCATTGAATATCACTCGACATGAATTCTCTTGGCAGACCTTTGATACGGAAATGAGATTGAACTGGAATTCTGGGACATAAAGGACATTTTTAAGAGTAATTTTAGGACTAAGATTAACCATTCCTGTCACATGAATATGACTAATATTCCCATTAGGCAATTGAATGGAAATGGGAAAATTCAATTCCTCATCTATTCTTGTGAAAAGACTCTTGTCACAAATAATATGATCAGTTGCCCCTGAGTCAATAATCCATGCTTTTCTTGATATAGAATTAATCAAGCCATGCGTGATACCTGAAAAACTGCCTCCTTTGTCAGAAACATCCAATTTCTGCAGAGCTTGCATCAGTTGCTGGTACTGTCCATAGGTAATGGTATGGTCAGAATTGAGGCCGGGAGATCCACTTAATTGGTATGCCGCCGAAATTCTTTTTCCCTTTTCCGTTGGTTTCCCGTGCAGCTTCCAACAACTGTCAATTGAGTGATTAGAACGCTTGCAATAATCACAAAAAAATCTACCTTTCCCTTTAAAATTTTGCCCGAAATTCCTGGATGATGTGGCAAAAATCTGTCCGTCGGTTCCTTTTATCGCGAGTTCATCTGGGCCGTCCGATCCCTTTAAAAGATCGGTCTCCTGTGAGCCGTCGGATGTACGCGCTCGATCAGAGCCGTTCATCCCTTCTGATTTATAGGCCCGCAACCCTTCTCCGCGAAACCCTAGTACCCCGCGTCTCTTCTCTGCTAGGGTTTTCTGAGTTCCATCTTTTCGCTCCTTGTGGACTGCAAGAGCGATACTCTCGCCACTCTTCGTGTTCTCTGGTGATGCGAATCGCTAGTTTTCCTCTTGCACTGCCAGTTGATAAATTCGCCCGATTGATGGCATGGGATCCATAGCCAAGATCTGCGAGCGAAAGGTAAGAAAGTTGTCGTTTAAAATGAGCAAAAAACGCGTCGCTTTCTCCCTGTCTTTGATGGATTTGTACTATCGAAGTGTGGATTCGGGACCCTCGAGTTTTTCTTCTGCTGCTTCGAGGCTGTTCCATAACGATGATAATTTGTTGAAGCAAGCTGTGACCGTCGAATTCCCTTGCTTTAAATCACTGAGTTCTTGCATGAGTGTGAATATTTTTGCTTGATCCAACCTCCCGTACATCTCCTTGATATTATCCCACATCCCTTTGGCGTCTTCTGTCAGTGGGAGTCCAGCCGAGACCTCTGTGGAGAGACAATTGCCGATCCAAGTCCGGATCAGGCGGTTGCTCTTCCTCCAAAGCCGTGCTAGGCGCTCGTCGGTAGGGATCGGGATGGTTCCATCGAGAAATCCATCCTTGTCCTTTGTCGCTAGGGCACGTCGGAACTCTTGCGACCACTTGGGGTAAGTCTCTGGCCCGGTCAGTTGTTGACTGATTAGTCGCAGCTCTGGTCCGTCGGCTGTGGAAACGAACAAGGGGTCGCCGGGTTCTGGCCGTCCGACGAAGGCCGCCGCTGGAAAGGGCAGAAACCCAGGCGTATGATTCGGGTAGGGATTCGTCCCTTGACCCGATTCATTCGACCCGAATGAAAAATCCGCATTCAAAAATCTCGGGTAGGGATTCGTACCCATACCCGGTTCACTCGACCCGTGTATCCGCTCCACTCCGTCAGTCGGGTTTGTCCCTTCTATGGCTGGCGAACCCCCGTCGGTTTGGACGTGGCTTTGGTGGCCCACGTACCCAGGCAATGAAGAATTTGGGCTTGACCCAACATAGATTGGATATGGAATCCATTGGAAAGGCTGGCCCGTCATGGGCTGCCCCATATTGAACTGAGCCGGGGTGGGTCGCCATTGCACGGGCTGAGTTGGAAACAACATTTGCGTTGTTGTTTGAGTTGTAACAGGTGAAATCGACGTCTGAGCAGTGCTTCCAGCGGCTGGAATAACTTCTCCAGCAGATTGGTTCCTGGTGATGGATGCTTCATCTTGCAGATTCGCCATGGTGAGTAAAATTTTCTGAGCGTGACACTATGCCTGAAAAAGAAACCCTTTTTTGCAGGTCAGAACTTCAGGATCAGAAGGTCACGGTAAGGAGAGAAAATTTTGAGCGGAAGCGGAAGCTAGGTTCAGAGAATCGGCTGCTCTGATACCATGAAAGAAGATGGGAATCTGCAGATGACGAGAATTGAAGACGGAACAATTTTCTTTCTATTCACTTCATTGATGAATCTGTACAATTCTTGTTGTAAATATAATACAAGCTGTATGATAAAAAAGAAAATAAATGATTCTACAAATCAATCTATAGCTAGATCTAATCTTAATTGATTATGTACATAATTCTAATCTTCAAATCAAATCAATAATCAATCCGGATCTTGATTGTGCAATCTGTGATTCTGCATATCTTCCAACAAATACGAACCCGACGTGGAGAGATTCTGATCGGGGTCGGACGTTACGAGAGAGAAGGCGACGGGGATCAAGGAATGTTCGCCGAGAGAGAAATTGGAGGACTCGGAATAGCACCTCTCTCTCTCTCTCTCTCTCTCTCTCTCTCTCGCCGAGAGAGAAATTGGTGAGAGTTGGATCAGGCGGTTGAACTGTCGGTTCGCCAACTGGACAGAAGACCGGTCTAGCTTGGATCGATTTTGTTTGTCGACGAAGGATCAGGCCACGAAAGCTATTTCAATGGCTATCCGGTTGGATTTCAACCACTGAGGACTCAGGGATAGGCAAAGGAAGAGATCAACGAAGGCAGAACTACCGATGAGGAACACCAGAACAGGGATCGGACAAGTCGAAGCTGCTAGTTCCAGGACAGGTTTGATCACCAGTCTTCGAGTAGCTTCCAAGAAGCATCCGAGCGAGAGCTACCGGTGATCAAAGGGGCCAGCAACAACATCAACGGCTGAGAGACGGCTTGTCGATCATTGGTGTGGGTGAGCGTCGTCGGCGGGGGCCTGGGTTAATGGCGGTTGGTACGATAGAGCAAGGAGGCGACATGCGGGTAGAGAGAGAGAGAGAGACTTTGGCCAAGAAAAGTGAGGGGGAGATAGTTTTTAGAGAGAAATCTATGTTTTTGATCTATAAATTGATCAAATGAGCCCCCTAAAATTTTGGAGGGAAAATCCTTACATAGTCTTAGTTAAAGCTCGAATCTCAATCCTCGGTTCAATCTGACAGTCAAAAATTGATCGAAGGTCTAATTAAGGTCATTAGGGGTTAATTCTAATAAAATATGTTCCACAATCGATCGAATGTCTTGATTCACAAAAAATGGGAGTTTAAAAGCAAATTGCAATTAGGGCCTAATTAGCGAAGATTCTGTAATTTCACAAAATCTAAGGAATTTTCGCAAAATATGGAAAATCAAGGAACTTGGGAATAAAGTACACATGACAAGGAGCTAGCAGCTGGTCGCCGACAATCAAGAACCAACTAGCAAAGGGCTGAACTAGCCTATCCCGCCGGTGGCCAGTTAGACCAATTTAAGCCGATTCGACCTGTTCTTGGTCAATTTTGACCAATCAATCCTTGGGGGACTAAATCTTATGCAATTTAGTCCCTAAAGAACCACATTGAAAGGAAAACTTACTCAACTTGAAGGAAAACGGTCCAATTCTAAAGGGATTAGGCCAAATAAACCACATAGATGTGATCTATTGATTTTCTGTTGACCTAATTGCTTGATTATCAGGAGAAATAATAGACCTACACCATGGGTACACATAATTGGATATTATATGGCAAATTGAACAATTTCGCAATTTCTTGATAAATTATTAATCGAAATCAAATTCAATTAATATTGCGAGACGCCTATTTGACTAATTGCCCATGCTTAAAATAATCTATTGCATCCAAATTGACCTTCAATTGACGTCATGACTCTTATGCTAGAATCGAGGTTTAATAATGAAATTAAACCTTGATTCGTGAAATTAAATCTTAATCTCAAATGAGTCAACTTGAATTTCCTTAAATGAAGCTTATTAGCTTGGTTTTCCATCCAAGAAGGCTGAATTCATTAAATTGGAAAGTTCTCGAGTATATCTCTCAAAATAGGCCCCGATTCAAACTTATCTCAAGAAATGAGTGGAATGAAAGTGTCCGTTGACAAATTATGAAGAATTTAATTTAGACCCCCTAATTAGAGTTAAAAGTGGCAATTTGAATTTCAACACAATTGTTCTCAAGACTGAATGAACGAGTGAATGAGAAATAGTCTCTACACCAAATGTCGTAAAAGGAACTAGACCTAATTATGACTAGAATGAAAATAATTTTATTTTTGGAAAATTTTGAACCTAAAACCGAAAAATTCAAAAAAGAAAGGTTTTTAATCGATTTTTGGAAAATTTTAGACTCCAAAGTCAAATTGATAGTGAAATAAAGTATATTGTGGAACTTTTAAATTTTTTTTTGTCAAACATTTGATCAAAAGTCAACTATTTAATTGACTTATTTTTGTGTCAAATCTTGGAAATTTTTTAAAATTACTTAGCCAAAGTGAAATTAAGACCATTTGACATCTTTTTGTGCAAAAAGATCCAAGGTTGATTTTTGGTCAAATGATTAATTAAAAAGTCAACTCAAAAATCAATCATTTCACTTTTCGGGTTTTCAATGAAAATAAATAGGAAATTGTCTAAAAATGACAAAGCAAAAGAAAGAAGCAAAAAACAACAACTTTCGATTAACAATGAGCTCCGTCACAATGGGACACTCTAATCTTGATTTTTTTACCTTTAAGGATGTATCAATTAAAAATCAAGTGTGAACACAATTTGACCAAGTCAACGGTCAAGGATGATGTGGCACCTATGTGACGGATGACGTCGGCAGATCAAAGGTGATGTGGCTATGATGTGGCTGATGACGTCAACCCAGCGGAGAGTGGTGGTGCGTGCAGGCACGTGTCACTAGAGAGGTGTGTGGATCTCACACACAGAAGCTTCTGTGGCACAAGGAGGTGCGTGCGGAAGTCTTTCTCTTTGGCATTGAAACTTCATGGGCAGCCTCACGGATGACAATGAGTCATGGGTTGGTGTTCACTTTTTGAAAAACCCGACGAAAGTGTCTAAGTCATGACGGAACACTGATGGGTTTCCTAGTCCAAGATGCGACGGCGCGTGGTGGCGCGTGTGCCAGTGTCTAGCATCATTTGGCGACAAAGTTTCAAAATTTCTCTCATCTTAGGGGGTGAGTCTAATGGTCATGACCTTTTTTCCGAAATGAACAGTGAAAGTGTGCCGAATAGTAATTCAAAGCTTCAGTCTTGAAGGAAAATTGATAGAGATGTGACTGGTATCGTGGCAGCCATCTTGTAGCATGCTCAATAAGCATACCTTAGGTAATAATAGCTCTGATACAAAGTTGAGATTTATTAATGAAGAGAAAAATAATATTTTGTTCATTAACTGATGAATAGTGCACGTGTTTATTTAAAGACCTTACGTAATGACTAGTTAAAGAAACAAACAAGAATGAATTAAGGAGTATATAAAAAATCACAGAATCATAGAATACCTTAAATATATCATTAACATAAATAAAATAAGATTGAAGTACGTTTAAAGTTGAAGAATAGCACTTCTATTGTTTTTCCTTTACTTTACTTCTCTATTTATAAGAAAAGAAATGTATTTTCTCTCTTGGCTTCCTTTTACACAAAAAAAAAAAAAAAAAAAAAAAATGCTCATAAAAGATTGGGTCAAGCCATGTCGATCGATTTTGGCCCAAAAAAATTCACTTCGTCAAGCTATGTCGGTAACATTGAGCCTAGCTTGGGGAATTTTCCTATATGTAAATATTTTTCCTGAGAAGGCACGTAGGAAACTACCACCCACGCATCCCGGATAAGTCGCCAAGTGTCTCCACCTGCCTTCCTGCAACTTGCATCGCAGGGGCTTCGAACTCCGGCCTCCGGCGTGGAAGTCCTAGAGCCTACCAGCGGAGCCACCTCACGGGTGGTATCGGTGACTTTTGTTGATACTTGATAGACCGCGGGGGGGGGGGGGGGGTAGGTAACAGCAAAAATTGGGCCCACCAATAGCAATTAGATTTAACAAGTAGACGCTATCGGCAGCGCCCAGCGACGACCCAATTTGATTGCAATGAGAACGACGCGGCTTTTCCGGTTTGTGCAATGCCGCATTTGAAATTTATTTTTTATGCAATTCAGCCCTTAAACCATTTTCTTTTTGTGCAATATTAATCCTTTCGCAAATGTTTGGAAGAGAATACTGAGGTCGAAATCAAATAGCAGTTGAGTGCTTACGTGGCAGCCATTTTTTGCTAACGTGGTGTCTACATAGCTTTACAAAACTATACGGCTAAAATGGGAAATGACATTAGCAGTATTATAACTTTTGTATAGCACTTACTTAGTGTCAAAACTTTTTGACAGGTTACTCAAGAGAAAAAATGATCATTTAAATGCCTTTAATGACAAATTTCGACCAAAAAGTCTTATGTGACTTTTTTAATTATTCCAACGTGGCTATTATAATTAATAATATATAATTTCAAGGCTTTTTTATTAAAAAGAAAAGCCAACTTGGAAATTCTAGCCATTCCCTCTCTTATAACCAAATGACGTCATTCCAATTGACCCAACCATCTTCTCCATCGCCACCATCTTCGTCACCTCCAGTTTCCCCTCGCTTGGCTTCATCTCCTTTCATGCATCATAGCCGTGACACACCTTCTCACTACTCAGCCCTCTTTCAGTTCTGACGCTACCTCCTGTGGGTCTCCAACACAGTCGACGACTGTTGTTATTGTCCATGAAAAGGCGCGACCGAGAGGCTCTAATTAATTCAGGACGGGTTGGCAACTATAAAGGTCTTAGGCAACAATAATGTAGATGTTGAAATGTTTCCTATATGGCTAACTCTCATTTGGGAATTATCATCTGTGTGAATAGTAGGGCATAAGCAATGAATGATTTTGACTAAGATAAATCAGAATTTGAAATCATATGATTGCAACAAGCTGAGTAAAAAAACCAAAAATTTATTTACATTAAGTGACAAAAATAAAAGAAGAAACAAGAAGCTAGAAATATCAAATTCTCAAAGAATGGCATGAAGATCCTCTAATTAGAGAGTGACAGACTATCTATTGAAAGAAGCCTTTATGTTAGCAATAGAATAGACTTGCATGTGGACCTCAGTTTTGAGGTCAATTGTCTGTCCCCGTAAGTTGCTTAAATCGTAGTCCATTGCAATCGGGCATTAAAACGTCTAATTTGTCCATAAGATGCACTTTACTAGTTTCAACACAGCTGGTGGACGATAAATGTGAAGAAACTACTACCTAAAGAGCAGGTTTGGAGAAAATAAGGCAAAAGATGGACTCAAAACTTCAAAATACCTTGGGAACTAATCTTAGATCGCCAAGAATCGGTCAAAAAGTTCTCAAACCGGTTAGAAAAGTGCCTCAGAACCAGTAAATTGGGTCTAACTGAACTGGTCATCACCGGTCCTATCAACAATCAACGGTCAGTGCTGATGTGGCGGATGACATCAGCACGCAGGAGGAGCTTTTGGCTCGTAGAGCTCTGATGATGCATGGATCTCACGTGCGACGGGTTATGGCAACAAAATTTGAGTGGCGGGCTCTGGTGACGATGGCGAGTCTAGTAGTGGTGTTAGCTTTTCGAAAGAACAACCAAAATGTGTCAAAATAGTGCTGAAATGTGGTAGGCTCAGTAGATTAGGATCTGGTTCGTCATAAGGCCGGTGAGTCTGGTGGTGTTGTATGTCTTCCCAGATGAGCAACGAAAAGAGTCACGAACAGCAGCTGAAGTTGAGGGCTTGGCAAAGAAATGAGAGTGACGTGGCCGATGTGGTTACCTTTGTGATGACCACCGTGGAGAAAAATATGGCCGATTCAGCTGGCATTATTATGATTCAGACTCGATGGACGCTCCCTCAAAACACAATGAGACTTTGATACCAGATGAAAATTGTGATGAGAAAAAAAAACGTAATATTTTATATATTATCGTATATGGAGTACTGAGTGGTTTATAAGTTTTACTAGATAACTATCTAATGTAGCACAATATCAATGACAATTACTATGTACCAATCAAGGAAAATATACAAAATCTCATAAATATACTAAAACGTGGTTGCTCTATCTGCATTTTTGTTTGTCTTTTGTTTGTTTCCAAGCTTCTTCTTTCGCTTCAATTTTGGTTTGGTCTGCTTTAAAATTTGAAGTTAGCAGTCTAGATCCCGGCATTGCTGTTGAATTAGTTCCGAGACTCCCATAAATTATTGGAAACTCTAGTGGTGGAGCATACTTTCCGAAGATCAGCAACTCCTTACAAGCATTATTGGAAAGACCGAGCATTTCTGGTAATTACTGTTCTGGATCTGAATCAGCATTCTCCATTCCTTCCATTAGATCGTCAGTGATCCTGCTTCTCTGGTCAATGACGTGACATTTTGATTGTTCTCTTTCTGGTGATTGCTCGTTCCATTCACCTGTTACTTTCATGAGCGTTATTGTGTTCTAGAGTATAGTCAACCTTTCTGGCAGCGAAGAAACTTAAGTCAATAGTTATGCCGGGCTTCATTAAGATCTCTTTCGTGGTCTTTACACTCTATTTAGTAAATGATGCGGCCATTGATAAGTGTGTTTAGGATATGCAAATCTAGTTTGAGACTTTCTATTCCATGGATCTAGTAATGGCTTTTGCGCCTACGGAACAATCTCCGGGCGTCACCCGCGTATATATCCAAAAAGGAACACGCAGTTTGAAACAAGGTCAGAACGAGCAGCACCACCGCAGCGACCACGGAGATCCCAGACCACGGGTTGCTGAAGTAGTCTCGGTGGAGGATGACCCTCCACCGGTACCAAGCAGCCTTCCACTGGTGCCAACGGTTCCTGCTGTACGCGTTCAGGCCCAGGCACTGGCTCGAGTAGACAAACTCGCTAGAGTCCCTCATGGTCTCCTTGTACATGCTGTTGAAGAGATGAGCCACATCATCCGCGCTTCCAAGCCGATTTTCCAAAATTCCACAGCTGATTAGAATGTCGACGTCTTCGGGCGTGTTAATGAGGCTGTCCATGAGAATGGCGTAGCTGCTGATGTACTTTTCATCATGGTGGCACTGCTCATACGCAATCATGTTCCTGAAGTACGGCTCGGTCCACTCGTGCACAACCACACGCCGCATCACAAGGATACCATCCTTGAAGTCAACATCGAGCACGGAGGAGGTTCCCTCGCCCTGTCTGAACGTGACCCCGGCCTCTTGCAGCTCCTTTGCACTCCGAGTCAGCTGGAATTTCTTGCCCTCTTTGAGCGTCATGCGCCGAGGGAATGCAGGCAGTTGCAGGGCTCGCACGTAGTCCACCAGGTGCTTCACCTGAACTCTCGTGCTTACAAGCTCATGCCCGTGCAGGACGTCTCTGAAGTACTCGTAGCTAAGCTTGAAGAATGTGACAGTGGCACTCAATGTCGTGAGGCTGTATAGATTCTCGAGGACAAAGAACGGGACTTGATTTTCCAGCAGCAGGAGGTCGTGGAATACAGCGTTGCTCATCCACTGCTTGCTGAATATCTCGTCGTTCAGGTCTCGGTGCTCAGGGTCGTGGTTCCAGTAGTGGTTCGTTATGAACAGCTCAACTAAAAAAACTGCGTCCACTAAGATAATTTCTACGAGCTCATAGCTGCCTTGGATGAGCTTTTCTTGGTAGCATTGCCGAATGCGGTCTTCCGATTCGCTGATCATTCTGGTACAAGCTGGGAGGTCGGCCTTGCAATGGCGAAGGAAGCCTGTCACGTACCTCAGTTTGATCTCCTCCGTCAACTGAAGCTCTTTCTTACCATAGTGGAACGGCCCGATAGAGACGACTTGAGGCGTGTAGGCCTCTGCGTTTGCTCTACGCAACTTCTCAGGCACTCGATAGATGCAACGCTCGGTGGACAATAGAGGCAAGTTGTCCATCTTCGTCTTCATGGTAACCACAACTTCCTTGACAATCTGACTCATTTCTAAACAAGTGAAAGAAAAAGGTTACAAGCCCATGAAACTAGAAAGAGTGAAAGGGTAAATCTGGGCATAATTCTATCGACATTCTCGTTTGTGTCACGGTGGTGCCCAATGGCGAGAATAAATTAAGCACATGTTCTTTTAATCCATTTAACAGGACTCGAGACCCGTCAAAAAGAAACACAAAAACCAAAAACAACATTAAAATGATGTTTTTTTTCTAGTAGAACAGAAAACATGCCCAGATCGCGATGATTCACTCTACTCTAGAAATGGCACAAAGGTCTATATTGACAGAATAATGTGATCTGATTTTGATTGTCATGAAGAAACGTCTTTGCTCTCGAAAGATTTTACCTGCGGCACTTTGCTGTGTTTTTGCCATTGGGCGAATCGGAAAAGTCGCTCAGTTTTTGGAGGCCTTGCTCCTCAACTAATTGAGGATATATCTGAAGAATCTGCGAAGCTTGATAAATGAATAATGGAAGACCGTCGGCTCCCCAGATCTCCCAAGGCCGTCCAGCAAAGTCAATTTGCCGTTAAAATCACGTGGCAGCAAATAATACAAAATCATAACTCCTATAAATTCTACTGGAACACGCATGATCTAACCTTTTATTTCTCTGTCAAATGCATACATAGTTTCTATACTATTTAATTTGAAAATAATTGCAGCATGTAGTTACTAAACAAGAAAATTGTCCAAAAAACCCTAAATTTATTATACGGCAACCGATTGTCCTAAATCTTTCAATTGTACTAATTTAGTCATAATTTTTTTTAATAATTTGTCAATTTAGTCATAAACATTTTCAAAATTCATCAATTTCATCATTCCGATCAATTTTGGCTGAAAATCGCTAACACGGCGGTCTAGTCAACGCTAGCTATTCTACATGATACGATTGGCACTAATATATTACAATATTTACAATTTTTGTATATTATGAGTTCTTTTTTCCTTTCCTTTTCTAATCATTTCTTTTACTTTTTTATCCCTTTTTCCCTCCACTAGCCTTAGGCAAGGGCTGCCCTCATTGTCCCTTGGTAAAGGTGGTGAGGGCGGCTGTCACAACCCAAGCGCAAAAGTCCCTTGCTCGAGGCCAACAGAGGGAAAAAGGGAATAATAAAAAAAAGAAGATATGAAAAAAAGAAAAAGTATAAAGATATAAAAAAAAAATCATAAGATAGAAAAATTGTCCATATTATCGACGGTCGGCACTGACTAGATTACCATTTCAATAATTTCTAGCCATTATTAATCAAAATAACCAAATTAACAAATCGTTAAAAGATTTGAGACTAAATTGATAAATAATCAAAATATTGAGTACTCATTGGGCACAATTGAAAGATTTAGAGCTAAATTGGCAAGTTATCAAAAGTTTTGTGACTAAATTGGCATAATTTAATGTTTGACTAATTTGGTCCTCGTACAATAAGTTTAGGACTTTTAAATAATGCTCTTGTCACTAAACATAATACTCTATCTGCACAAGAAGAACAGAGTTGAATGATGTTGAATGAAAAATTAAGAAGGCTTACCTGAGATTCAAGATTAAGAATGCACTCTTCCTTCTTGCTGTCACTGGAGGACTCCGGCTTGCTTCCCAGACTTATATAGTGAGAAACCACGCAATCCAAGAAACAATAGCTATGAGGGGACAAAAGAAAGGTACAATATTCTTTAACCTTCTATGAAGTATTATTAGCTTATGCACACAAAAGAAGGTCTGACAATTACCATTAACCCAAGGAAAAGACGGGGCAAAAAACACAGAACCGAGTTATTTGGTTTCTTTGCCATTAAGGCGAAAAGATTCCTATTGGGCCGACTTTTTCTAGACCGTTAGAGAAGTTTTTGATGCAGAAAATGGCATAATTCTTTTGTCACGATTACACTGCAACTATGAAGTACTTTAGTTATTCTCAGTGATACAACAGCAAAAGCGAAATTCTTCTTGTTGTAATGTTTTTTCTAACACTTTTCTCTGTAGTTACATTTACCCTTATAACTACTTGAAGGCTTATGACAGGGATTAGCTCCCCTGTGCTTGTTGTGTATAAGTAAATACTCTTACTTATTTATAAAAGAGAAAACTATGACAAGTCATTTTGTTAATAAATGATTTAAGGCTTGAATTATATACTTTTTCAATTTATTCAATTTGATCCTTGAACTATAAGTTTTTTGTTTAAGTTAGGACTGGAGGAAGTGGATGCCGAAGAAGCCGAGGAGGTGGATGGTGGCAGTGCCGAAGAAGCCGCGGAGGTGGATGGTGGCAGTGATCTTAAGGATGGAGACGACGTGGAGGGGGATGAACCTGCGGATCTTGTTGTGCCATCATTGGAGGAGATAGTATGGACGGAGAAGAAGAGCGTGAAGAAGACAGCGTTCATGAGGTACAACTGTCAACAGCAATGGGAGCGTGTCCGATGCCTTCAGTGATGAAGGCTTGCGACAATAGATGACGATATCGATAGTCGGAGATTCTTCCGGTTGTGGTGGTGGTGGCGATGGTGGGGACCGCCGCCCTGCAAGGCCGCGCACCCCACGGAGCTTTGTTTGCCACCGACGGACGTCCAACCAGCAGTGAGGTTGAGAGTGAAAGAGGAAGGAGATCAACCTTCCAAACCTTCTAATAAAAGAAAAAGAAAAGGAAAAAGAAAAAGAAAAAGCAAAAAGCAAAAAACAAAACAAAACAAAAGAAATTATTAAAAAGAGTTCACAAAGGGGAACAAGTTTGATCTAGGTGAAAAAAAAAAAAGGTAGGAAAATGATTTCCTCTTTTCAAAAAGAATAAATCATTTTCCCTATTTTTTAAGGTATTTTTTCTAGATGCAAAATGTCTCATTGACTTATTGATTTTCCGTGAATCGAATGCCTAAAAATTCGAAAAATATTATCTTTAGAAGTTGTTTTCCGCGAAAGGAATAAAACCTTAATCTGATATCTTCCTTCTTTTTTCCCGAACGAGTAAAATGTATGTTGCTGTTGCCGAAGGATTTTATTTATTTCTATTCTAAAGACATGAAGAGACAAAGACGTGATAAAATCGAACTGCTTGTATAGTTTTTCTATCCCTGTTACTTCTCTTTTCAAACAAAAGCAATATAATTTCTCTCCTGACTCCCTTATACTCTGGAAAAAGCTTCTTTTTCACACCCTGTTCATTCATTAATTTTGGCAAGAAAATAATAATATCGTCTAGATTTTTCGGAAACTCTAGTTCCTGCATTGGGGAAATAATAATATTTTTTACAAAACCTATAAGTAACTGGTTTGTTTATTATAATTAAATTTATAGTTGGCAGCCAAAAGCGAAATCCACGCTATTATTCCACCTGAAATTTGTTAAAAAGCGAAAATTGAGACCCCCAACGGTAATTATATGAACAAGTAGAGTCTACGGGCAGTACCCACCAACGTTTCAACTTTGACTGCAAAAGTTTTAGGGATAAAGGCATGGGACCTTCCAACTTTTTTGGGTTTGTGCAACCTAGTCTTTGAATTATTATTATTATTATTATTATTATTATTATTATTATTATTATTATTATTATTATTATTTACAATTCCGTCCTTGAACTTTTTTGAATTTGCCCATTAGTAATCCTTCCATTAGGTGTTAAGACGAAAATGTTGATGTGACAATTAATTGTGTGTGAAGCACTTACATGGTGGCTTCATGCTTTTAACACACTGCTTACTGGCTTTATGAATTTAAGGAATTTAAAGAATAAAGTCAAGGTTTTTGAAAAAGAGAATTGAAAATTAGATAGAGGAAAAACCATCTTCAGCTTGCTTCAACAAGAGAGTGTGATCACTATTTTACCAGCCATCGACGAGGATGGCCAAACCATTGCTGGCCTCAAGCCACGGTGGCATCGCCGTCCTAGATCACACGAAGTGGAGAGGGCGGCAGCCGTCAGGAATGTTTGCCAAGGGCTTGCCACCCTTACCGGCAACCGCCAATAGAGACGCCGATCAGGGCCATAGCCTTACCTAGCGCAACCTCTCTTTCTCGCGCACGCACTTCATCCGTCTCTACTATGTGCGTTGCCCTCCATTTCTGTTTGTTGCTTGTAGTGTTTACATGCGACGAGAGCAGGCCTCTAGATGCCAGCAAGGGTCTGGCCACCGTCGCCAGTGGCTGGCGACACCGCGAGCATTCTTTATTTGTGGGGGCAAGGTGAATACGGTTCTCTTTATTTTTATCTTCAATCTTCTTCATTCAGAAGCCTCAACGTAATTTATTTTTTAATTTTCTAAATTTGTAAAAAGCAATGTAGGCCCCGCGCTAGCCACATGGGATTGCCACATAAGCACTTAATGACCATTTGGCTACCACGTTAGTGTTTATCCAACCTTCTCACGGATGGACTAACATTGCACAAATCGGAAAAATCTGAAGTACTGAATTTTGCAAAACTCAGAAAAGCTCGAGAACTCACGTGACATCATCCCTAAGCTTTATTACAAAGGGGGTTACTATTTTTTGTCTTTGCACTTCCTATACGTTCGGAGTTCTTCTTTTTAGTTGATTTCTTATCCAATCCATCAGTAAATGTTTTATTTCTTGATCAAAGTACATATCGTCTTAATTAGTGTGCAACTTTTCGAACAAGAAGAACAGATGAAGAACAGCATAAGTACTATTACTTTCGTATGATTCTCACTTGAGTAGTATAACATTTTTTTTCACTCGCTTAAGTATCCCATCGAAATAAATCGATCATTTGAGTGTCATTTCTAATAAATCATCGTACATGGATATTTTTATTAATTTCCCATCTAACGTGAATTTTTTATTTAAAAAAAATTAAATTATCTATTTTTTTATTTTTGGTTTTCCTTGTTTTAGGGTCTGTCACTAATGATCCTCCCCCTCAACCACGGCCAATGAGGCCGCGATGCCCTCCTCATCCAAGGCCTTTGCGGCCACAATGGGCAAGGGCCGCCTCATCCAACAAAATATCTTTATTCTTAGAAGATTTAAGATGAGCATCCATGCTCCTAATGAATCAAATTGAACTTTTGAAAAAATATAATAAGTTATTAGGTTTCGCTATATTGTACCTCGCAATAAGCGACACTTTTTAAATTTAGCTTAGTATATAGCATCATGTAAGTGTATGCTTTCTCCTCGGTGAATCCTATAAGTAAAGATTTACGTGTCTCGTACATATTTAAGATGTATAATGACCCGCAAACTGTCATAATAGCATTTAACTGGGGTCGAATTATCATAAAAGAACAAACGAAAAAGTTGTCTTTCGTCGGCAGATGTGGCATCTCTTGACTTTTTGGATAAATCCTCGACTACTCATGCAATCGAGTAAATTTGTTATTAGACATAAATTCGTGGAATTGAATATTGAGAGAGAGACAATGTCAAGCGCCACTACGGGCTACCTTCTCCCATGGATAGGGTTGGAAGTAAAGCAGCTATGTCTAGATTAAGAGCGTCTTCCCTCTCTCTCCAGTTCTTGTCAATCACAAAATCATCAGAAACAATTTGTAAGGGAGCAAAATCCTTATCAAATCTACTATAATCATAGTTGTTAGTATTGCCACCACTATTCTCCCCTTGAATTTGATCCATGGGAGGAAAATACACCAGTTTCCTCAAACGCAACATCTTGAGAAAGAAGCATTATTTTCGATGAAGAGATCAAAACATTTATGAACCTTTTTAACACTAGAATATCCCAAAATATGCATTTTTGTGCACGAGAATCTAATTTACTCCCCAACGAAGTGTGAGTGTAGCACATACTACCGAATACATGAACATAGGAGAGATTAATCGACCAGCCAAGGAGCACTTCCATGGGAGATTTGTATTGCAACAATTTACTAGGAAGATGATTGGTCAAATAGCAGCTTGTTAGAACCGAATCCGACCAAAAATGTAGGTAAGTTTCCATGGAAGGGATCGTGTTACCTTAAGAAGATGACAATTTTGCCTCTTCGCAACCCTATTGTGTTGGACAGTTTTGACACAAGAAGTCTATATACAATACCTAGACTTTTGAGGAAAGACTCAAATGGGTGATTGGTGTCTTTAGTCTTATTGTCAGTGTGCAGTATTTTAATTTAAGCACCACACTATGTATTATCCAAGTAAATTTCTTGAAGAAAATCTATACTTCACTTTTAGAGGTAAGCAAATACAATGAAGTAGTTTGAGATTTATCATCTGTAAACATAATAAAGTACTTAAAACTATCTCGAGATTCAATTGGTGCATTACCTGAACATCATAATGAATCAACTCAAATAGTTCATATGCATAATTTGGCCTTTGATAAAAAGGCAATCTATGCTGTTTAGCAAAATGGCAAGTTTTATGAGAACTTGAATCTAGAGACAATATAAGATCAATAGACTATAACACCCGATTTGATAGATGCCTCATATGCCAATGCCATAGTTGAGATGTCGAGCCTTTAGTCTAACTAGCAACCAAAACAGTACTAAAAAAAATCAAAGAGTGCATAGCCCCTTTGGAAACCAGACTTCACCAATCTTCCTTCCTGTGGTTCTGTCCCGAAAGATAACCTTATCACGGGAAAAAATAATGTTGCAATTTAGATCCAGTAATTTTGCTAATAGATAATAAGTTAGACGATATTGAGGGCACAAAAAACATATTAGAAGAATTAGAAAACAAATCCAATTTCCTAAGCCCGTGAATAGGGACCTTTTCACCACTGACAACCATAATAGGACAGTAGAAACTAGTAGGAACCTCATGCAAGTAAGTTATCTAACCAGCACTACCAATTATCTAGTTAATGGCTCCCGAATCAATTATAAAACAGTCCATAAATGATGTAAATAAGACAAAGACTTGGACAAGTACAGTATGAGCACCATAGCTTTTGTACGACGCTTATTTGAGTACCATAATTTTTTTTTTATTCACTTAATTGGCACATCAAAGTAAAATCGATCATTCGAGTGTCATTTCGGACAAATTATTTTATGTGGAATTTTTTTGTTAATTTGCCATTCAGACATGGATTTATATTTTATTTTAGAATTTTTTTATTGATTTGCCACGTTAGTGGTGGCGATGCCATGTAAGACAATTAACATCCACATCGAATTTTTCAAAAAGGCAAATTGCTAATAGCACTTAAGTGATTGAATTTTTAAAATTGTGGCACTCAAGTGAATGTAGTACGAAAGTTATGGTACTCCCAATGTACTCATCCCAAAAACGCTTATACATGTGTCCATTGAAGGAGTGATTACTTGAATATTTGAGAAAATTCTCAATTTAGTCTTAAACCTAATTTAAGGATGTCGATTCAGTTTTAACTTTCTAATTTTATCAATATAGTGCTACACATTTGCGCAATATTTAAATGTAGTCTTTCTTGCCTATTCTCGTTCCAAATTGTGGCATGGAAATCAACCAATTGCCTATGTTAGCATGCCATTTAGGATGGCTGGCAATAACTAGACGCCATGTCAGTAACTTTCAATGGTAATTGGTGAAAAAGACTACATTGGAATATCACCCAAAAGTTCAGGACTACATTTACAAAACTTAAAAGTAGAGCTAATTAAGTGGAATAATTAGTTGTTGACAAGAAATTATGACAGTTGTAATTGCATTATAAGACCATCCAATCAATCTATTGGCAAATACAATATTTTTTTGTCAATTCTAAATGGATCAGAATTTCCAAAGAAAGAGAAGAAAAAGGTCCAAAAAAAATGTTAAATTTGGCACATGTAAGAGATATTAAAGTCAATTTGAGGTAATAGGGGCATCAAAAGTCAAAAAATGGATGGAAAAAAGCGCGAGCCTTTATGCATTTATCATTTTCACATAATTGCTCATTTAAATGTTAAACTTAATCTATTTATTTATATTCGAGTTAATGCGAGTAAAATAAGGAGAGAGTATGATAGATTTTCAGAGTCAAGGGGATATGGTGATTGGGAAAAAGGAGAGGCGAAGGAGGTAATTTATAATTAATACTACTTATGTATTAGTGCATAATAATTGTTTTGGTGATATTTAATTTCAATCTTTATTGAAAATTAAATTTAAAATATTTTTGGATTTTACATGTAAGGGGCCTAATTTACGAGAAGTGCCTAGTTTTATATATATGGCATCCACTTCTACTAATATGTCTTACAAAGAATTAATTAATGCAAGACATATGTCTACGTAAGACCCTTATGATAAAGTTTAGAGGGATAACTGCAATGATTGGCCCTCCCTAACATTCACTTGTAAATAAAAATGCTTGGGATGAAAATAGCAGAAATGCCATAACTTTCATACGGCATTCACTTGAATGTTATATATATTTTCGCTCACTTACGTGCCACATCGGAATAAAATTAATCATTTGAATGCCATTTCCAACAAATCATCCTATGTGGATTTTTTTTTATATTAATTTCCCATTTTGATGTGGATTTATTTTTTATTTTGATTTTTTTATTAATTGTCTTCGTCAACGCCAACAATGCCACAAAAGATGCTCGGCATCCACATTAGATTTTTTGGCGAGGCAAATTGTTGATGGCACTCAAGTGATTGATTTTTCAAATTTGTGGCATTAAACTAAGTGAAAAAAGAGAGAGGTTATATTACTCAAGTAAGTGCCATATAAAAGTTATGGCACTTGCACTGTTCTCGGCAAATACATTACCAGAAGTTTAAACCATGTTTCTTGAGTCAAAACTCAGCTGAGACACACCGCTGGAGGCCATTAGTCGCTGGAGGACATTAGTTTTTGGAGTTGCAAAGTTATTTATCCTAGAGATGTTTGCATATATGTAATAATGACCTAACTAACAACTCTAGGATCTGTAGCCCTGTCCTTATTAGGTCGCAAGTGAGTGTAAAAATCCCAACAACAGTCCTATATATGCCCATTTTTGCTACAATACGACATTGAAACTTGGTATTACGACCGCAGCCTTTCCCTTTTACACCATTAAAACGAGTGTTAATACTAGTTTGGTTGCCAAAATTAATTTTATCAGCCAAACTCTCTACCAGTCTATCCCTCGATTTGTGTTCAATATCCATCAACCATCGACAAGTGTCTTCTCGTTGAATAATTGCACAGACATTAGCAAGCGATGGAAGAGTAGCGCTCATAAGAATCCATCTCTTAACATCTTCATATTCAGGAGGAATACCAGCAAGCAACTGAAACATGTGATCTTGTTCTTCTCACTGAGTATACACATCAATAGATTAAACTAGGGGATGTTACTGTCCAAGTGCATCCCATTTTTGCTTAAAATCGCGAAGATGTTCAGTGAAGGATTGACTATAGACTTGCTCAGTATGAGCAATCTCCTACTGCAACTCAAAATCTGGAAAGCATTGTCTTTATGTCCATACATATCACGAAGAGAGTCCCACAAGGCTTTTGCAATCTTAGAATATGCAAAAATCTTCTAGGTCTGAGGTTCATGGAGTCAAAAATCCATTACATGACGAAATTGTAAATAGCTTGCCACTCGGCATATTTAGAATTAGAAATAGGAAGGGGTTCGATCAAGCCATTAACATGCCCCAACTTTGATCCGCCTCTAAAGCGATTTTAACCGCTCGAAGCCAAGGGAGGTAATTGCGACCAATAAAAATGATAAAGGCAAGTCAAGTGCCCATTTTGTCCGAGCCCAAACGACCCAAATCGATCGTAATAGAGATGCTGGACATTGTGCAAAACGAACGAAAATAAGATAATTTAACTGATTATAAGGGCAGGGTGCCTCGGCCATATAGTGCATTAATATAAAGAGGGAATAGACAAAGAAAAGAAAAGATAAACAAAGGTTTTATGCGGTTCAGTCTACCAAAAAAAAAAAAAAACCTTAGAAGCCTACCTCCACGGTAGAAATCCCCATATTTCTTAGCCTCTTGCTAGACATTCATTTTCCTCAAATAAAGAAGAGTAAAATGTAGTTGTTAAACATAGCCTACGATTTTTCTGGTAAATATAACTATTACATTTTGGACTTTAATCCTAAATCTTGTCTTGACTTGGCAAATTTATCTGGCCAACGGTTTGTGTGTTCTAGTGTTTAGTCAACCTTTCTGGCAGGAGAGAGACTCAAGTCAATAGTTATCCCGGGTCTCATTAGGATTTCCTTTGTGGTCTTTACGCTTTATTTCATAAATGAAGCGGCCATTGACAAGAGCGTTTAGGATTGGAAATTTAGTTTGGGACTTTCCATTCCTTGGTACCAGTAATGCCTTTTATATCACTACTTGCGCCTACGGAATAATCTCCAGGCGTCGCCCGTATAAACATCCAGAAAGGAACACGCAGTTTGAAACAAGGTCAGAACGAGCAGGACCACCGCGACGACCACGGAGATCCCAGACCAGGGGTTGCTGAAGTAGTCTCGGTGCAGGATGACCCTCCACCGGTACCAGGCAGCCTTCCACCGGTTCCACTGGGTCCTGCTGTACGTGTTCAGGCTCTGGCACTGGTTCGTGTAGAGGAACTCGCTGGACTCCCTCATGGTCTCCTTGTACATGTTGTTGAAGAGATGAGCCACGTTGTCCACACTCCCAAGCTGATTTTCCACAATTCCGCAGCTAATTAGAATGTCGATGTCTTCGGGCGTGTTGATGAGGCTTTCCATGAGGATGGCATAGCTGCTGATGCACTTGTTGTCGTGGTGGCACTGCTCGTACGCAATCATGTTCCTGAAGTATGCCTCAGTCCACTCGTGCACAACCACATGCCGCATCACGAGGGTCCCGTCCCTGAAGTCGACATCAAGCAGGGAGGAGGTTCCCTCCCCGCATCTGAACTTGACACCAGCCTCTCGCAGCTCCTTTGCACTCCGAGTCAGCTCGAATTTCTTGCCATTTTTGGACGTCACACCCCGTGGGAACGAGGGCAGTTGCAGGGCTCGCACGTAGTCCACGAGGTGCTTCATCTGAACTCTCGTGCTTGCGAGCTCGTGCCCGTGTAGGATGTCTTTGAAGTACTCGTAGCTAAGCTTGAAGAACGTGCCAGTGGTACTTAATGCGGTGAGATTATAGTGATTCTCGAGGACAAAGAACGGGACTTGATTTTCCAGCAGCAGGACGTCGTGGAATACAGCATTGCTCATCCACTGCTTGCTGAATACCTCGTCGTTCTGTTCTCGGTGCTTGGGGTCATGGTTCCAGTTACGGTTCCTTATGAACAGCTCAACTAAAAAAACTGCGTCCACTAAGATAATTTCTACAAGCTCACAGCTGCTTTGGGTAAGCTTTTCATGGTAGCATTGTCGAATGTGGTCTTCCGATTCGCTGATCATTCTGGTACAAGCTGGGAGGTCAGCCTTGCTGCGGCAGAGGAAGCCTGTCAAGTACCTCAGTTTGATCTCCTCCATCAACTGAAGCTCTTTCTTACCACGGTGGAATGGCCCGATGGATATGACTTGAGGTGTGTAGGCCTCTGCATTTGCTTTACGCAACTTCTCAGGCACTCGATAGATGCAACACTCGGTGGACACGGCAGGCAAGTTGTCCATCTTCGTCTTTATGGTAACCGCAACTTCCTTGACTATCTGACTCATTTCTGAACAAGTGAAAGAAAACGATTACAAGCCCATGAAACCAGAAAGAGTGAAACGGTACATTTTGGCATAATTCTGTCAACATTCTTGTTCGTGTCAAGTGTGATTTGATGCCTCACGACGAGAATGAATTAAGCATATGTTCTTTTTTCCATCTAACAAGTCTCGTAAAAAAGAGAAACAAAGCCAAAAGCAACATGAAAATGATGTTTTATTTCTAGTAGAACAGAAAACATGCCGCAGCTCGTGATGCATTCAATCTGTTCTAAAAATGGCACAACGGTCGACATTGACAGAATAACGTGATCTGATTTAAATTGTCATGAAGAAACACCTGCCCTCGAAAGATTTTACCTGCGGCACTTGGCTGTGCTTTTGCCATTGGGCGAATTGGAAAAGAAGTTCAGTTTCAGGAGGTCTTGCACCTCTGCTAGTTGAGAAAATATCTTAAGAATCTGCAAAAACCTTGAGAAACGAATAATGGAAGACCGTCAGCTACCTAGATCTCCTACGGCCGTGCAGCAAAGTCAATTTGCCGTTAAAATCAGGTGGTCACATGTGATACAAGATCATAACTCCCATAAATTCCATTGGAACACGAAGAATCTAATCTTTCATCTGTCGGCTAATCTACGAGTAATCAGTAAAGTCGAATGCATATGATATTTAGATAATATTTGATTTTAAAATAATTGCAGCATGCCGGCCTTGGCAAGGGTGGCCCTTGTCAATCCAAAAACTCGGATGTCCCTCACCCGAGGCTGGTTGGGGGGGGGGGGGGAGAGAGAATATGAAAAGGAAAGAAAAAGGGAAAAAAGAAAAAAATTGTAAAAGTTGTTCACATTAACGCCAAACATGCCACAGAGAACGGTCAACATTGACTAGACCTCCATGTCAGCAATTTTCCATTCAAAATTGATCGGAATGACTAAATTGACAAATCGTTAAAAGATCTAAGACAAAATTATCGTAAGATTGAGGACTAAATTGACATAATTGACAGGTTTATGACAAGCATAATTTAAAAGTTTATGACGAATTTGGCCACTGTAAAATAAATTTAAGACTTTTTGGATAATTTTCTCATCACTAAACATAATTCTCTTATGTCTGCAGAAGGAGCACTGAGTTGAAACATGTTGAGAGAATAACAAAGAAGGCTTACCTGAGATTGGAGATCAGTATGTTCTTCTTTCTTCTTGTCACTGGAGAAATCCCGTTTTCTTCCCCGACTATATACCGAGTAACCATGCAAACCATGAAAACAGCAGCTATGGAGGGACAGAAGAAAGATATGATATTCTTTAACCTTCTATGAAGCAATATTATCTTGTGCGCACAAAAGAATGTCTGCCCATTACTATTAACCCCAAAGAAAAAGGGGAAGGGGAAAAGAACACAGAACAGAGTTAATTGGTTACTTTGCCATTGAGCTGAAAAGATCTCTTGATCTAACTTTATCTAGACTGTTAGAGAAGTTTTTGATGCAGAAAAAGTGATAATACTTTGGTCACAATTACACTGCAACTGTGAAGTATTCAAGTTATTCTCAATATCGCAACAGCAAAAGCAAAATTCTTCTTGGCATATTGTTTGTCCTAAGACTTTCTCTATGGTTCCATATACCCATATCCCTAATTTAATAAGGCTTATGAAAGGGATTAGCTCCCCGTGCTTACTCCGTATCAATAAATACTCTTATTTATACTTTTAAAAAAAAGAACATTATGACAAGTTTCTTCGATAATAAACGGTTTAAGGCTTGAATTATATACATTTTTAATTTGTTCAATTTGATTCTTGAACTCTTTTTTTTTTTCTTTTTTTGGTCCAACTAAATCCTTGAACTATAACTTCTTTTGTTTAAGTTAGTCCTCCTGTCAAATATGTGAACAGAAATGCTGACATAGAATAGTGTCAATGCCACTTCGTTACATGGATATCCATGTGACAAGTGTGACGCGGCCCTTGTTGTTGGAATGGGAAGTTTCGTTTAGAACTTGCAAGTTCTATGGCCCGAATCACAGTCTGATTTACGTGCTCGTCGTGTAGTCCTGGCGGACGTTGATCAGATGTTTTCATTCATTGTATTCTCCCCTGGTGGTCTGGAGAATAACTTAGTGCGATTCAGTCTATATATTGTATTCTAAGGGCAACTTTTTGGGGGATTTTAGCGACTTAGCAAGCAGCACATGTGCGCTTTTGGGACTTCGGGAAGCTTCTGAATGAATGGTGAAACGAAGCTATCGTCCATTGTGTTTGAGATTTGGGCATTTGAAGCCTCCTCCTTAACTCGTTGACTATGACCTGTCTGACGAAATGCGTCCATGGCATTTTCATAAAACAGGTCCTCAAAGCGTTCGAACTGAATGAGTGTTGATATGGTTTAAACCTTGCTGATTTGTTCATTAATTATTAACCATGATTTCGAGTGTAATTTATCAGTGATGATTCATGATGATTTGTTGGGTCACATCTCGCTTCCTTATTCATAAGCTGTGAGTTTTTCAAAAGTTCGTGATACTATGGAGATGATGATTTCATTAGCTGTGAGTCAGATTCTCCAATGACGGTCCAGTGGTGGTGATTTGATATAACTCACGGTGATGTCTTGGCTGTGCTCTGCTTGAAAGTGGAAAGCATTATCTGTTGATTAAAAGCTTTAAATATTCTGAATTTAATGTCCAGTTTTGAGAGTTCTTGGTCTGCAATGTGAAGAAAGGAGATAAAACTGAATAAGGAAGAAGATAAGTATGTGGAGAAAGAGGGGAGAGTGGAGACACAGACCTTAGTTGTTTTTTTTATAGCAAATTTGGGCTTAATTCTAGTCATAATTGTATTGATGTTTTTTAGGCTTTGATATGCTTTGATGGAAGCATTGGATTGTTGATGAGTTGGTTTAATTTGCTTTTAAATTGGGCTTGAATAGCGCATGGGCTATATTCAGACCGAGCCCAAGGGCCTGCCCCACGTCTCCTTCTTCTAGGATATATAAAATGATTTTTTAAAAATAAAATAAAAAAATAAAAAAATTTCACAATTTAAAAGTGTTATGAAATACATGAATAAATATTCATTATATTTATCTTATCTAATGTACTTATTGTAGTACATCTGTATTATATATTCTAAGTACATCTCCCTAAACAATAAATGTTCATATCAATATATTGATATTAATGATAAGTGCATCATTGTTTTCTTATAAATATGAGCTTAGTTTTTGTCATAGATATAAGGTGACATGATGAAAATAAAATTTTCTCCTCTAATTTTCTCTACTCAATCTCTCTATTCTCTCTATTATATATTTGCAATGTAATTTTTTTTTTTTTATACCCAGGGAATTCCGTATAGCCGGCAACCGGCGGGTAAACCCTGGAGCGATGCTAGCAGAGGACCCACCACCTTGATGTCACACTTAAGATCCCGTGCGACCCGCGGGATTCGAACTCCTCCGTTCTAGGTAGACGTCATGGGAGAGCTTATCCAGCGGAGCCACCGTAGGCGGTGGTTGCAATGTAATATTTTACAACATGTTATCAGCACAAAGATCTACCAACTAAGTAAGTAGCAATGTAGGTATTCTTTTTATTAATCAACTTATACTTCATCTTCTCCTATCAATTCTTCATTTTTTATTTTTCTTGGCTTGAAGCCAATTTCAAATCTAAAAGTATCCTTATGCTCCTAAAGTATTTAAGGATTTATTTTTGCAACGATTATGACAAATATTAAAAAACCCAAATTCTACATCCTGGAAGTGAGTTAAAAGAATTATTTATCATGATGCCTTGACATGGAAATGCACCTCCAAGGACAAGGTCTCGCTAATGCAATTACAGAGAACGGAACCTCAAATGCAAAAGATAAAGCAAATGCACTGATTTTTATTCACCGTCATTTGTATGAGAGCCTACAGACTCAATATATATCTGTTCGAGACCCTAAGATCATGTGGAGGAGGTTGAAGGATAGGTATGATTATATCAAGACTATTATCCTCCCTCAAGCACAATATGACTGGCAAAATCTTAGACTACAAGATTTTAAATTAGTAACTTCACTTTATTTGATATTGTTTCGTGGCTTGAGTTATATGGTATCAAACTCACTAATGTGGAACTGTTAGAGAAAACTTTTTCCACCTTCCATGCTTCGAATATTGTATTGCAACAACAATACCGGCATTGTCAGTTTGCCACATATTCTGAATTGATTTCTGTGCTCCTCATTACCGAGCAAACTAATGAATTGCTGCTAAAAAATCATGATCTTAAACCTGCTAGCTTAAAAGCATTGCTTGAAGCACATGCTAACTCCGAGAAATATACTGGTCATTTTAAGGGCTATAAGCGCAGACAAGAACATAATCCTAGAAGGGATGGCAAGAAATTTAACCATTCCAGGAAATCTAACTGTGGCCCGAATCATGGCAAAGAAAAGAAGCCAAAGAAGGTGATTAATGAAAGTATTTGTTATTGCTGTGGTATGATTGGGCACTGGTCACGTATTTGTCATACGCCGAAGCATTTTGTTGATTTATACCAGACATCTTTAAAAAATATAGGTAAGCGTGGTGAATCTCATGCCATTAAAATCAATCCTACTGTCATAACCACCATTGAAGCCAACAATATCTCGGTTGGTGTCTCGGTTGGTGGGACTCCTCTTGCTCCCGAAGTAGCAAATGCATTCCTAGATGTCTCTGATTTCGTTGAGGACCTCTGATTACTTTGATGAGACATAAGACTGGTGGATGATAACTTGGATCTCGAATTTTATGATTCTAATAATTTCTTTTCTAGTTGTTTAAATGTATTACCTTTTATTGTTCTCTAATATAACTATGTAATATATATTTATTATTTTGAAATTTTATTTGACTATATAACTAATATGCAAATTTTATGATACTTGATACCTAAAGTTGTCAACATAAATGCAAATGGAAAATATCGAGAAAAATGAAAAAGTTTGTTTACTTAATAGTGCAACAACACATACCATATTCTGTAGTAGACACTTTTTCTCGAATATAACATTGCATAAGGTACAAATCCATACAGTATCAGGTCATGTTTTGATTATTGATGCTTTTGGGAATGCCATAATTGTTTTGCCAAATGGCACCATTCTGCATATCGATGATGTGTTTCTAAGCAGTAGATCAAAAAGGAATTTGCTCAGCTTCAAAGATGTATGCTATAATAAGTACCATATTAAGACTATTTATGAGCAAGATAAAGAATATATTGGCATTACCTCTTATAAGATAGGCCTGAAGACCATCCATGAGAAGTTAGAAGCTTCTTTTATAGGTTTGTATTATGTCATGATTAAGGCTGTTGAAACCTACGCCATCACATCCTGGAGATTAGTAAACCCTGATCAATTTAGATTGTGGCATGATCACATTGGTCACCTTAATGCTTCAATGATGTATAGAATAATTCAGAATACAAAATGACGCTCCTTAAATGATATAAATGTATTGTTGTCCAAAGATTATAATTGTGAGGCTTGTTCATAAGGAAAGCTCATTATCAAACATTCTATAACAAATGTTAATCTTGAATCTCATTTAGTTTTGCAAAGAATTCAGAGTGATATTTGTGAACCAATACAACCACCAAGTGGACTATTTCGATATTTTATAGTATTAGTGGATGCATCCTGTAGATAATACCATGTTTGCCTATTATCTACGTGCAATGTCACATTTGCACGTTTACTCACG
Organism: Eucalyptus fibrosa; assembly: GCA_017140475.1. Classification (NCBI taxonomy): domain Eukaryota; kingdom Viridiplantae; phylum Streptophyta; class Magnoliopsida; order Myrtales; family Myrtaceae; genus Eucalyptus; species Eucalyptus fibrosa. The sequence goes on from CM029507.1 coordinate 21,341,917, forward strand.
CAGATTATAAAGCTTCGGACACAATTCCCTGATTATCCAATTAAGAGCATAAGGATGGATAATGTTGATGAATTTACATCAAAGAGTTTTGATACCTATTATGCTTCACTCGGAATCGAGGTTGAGCACCCGGTTGCATATGTTCATATTCAAAATGAATTGGCAGAATCCTTGATTGAACATATCCAAATCATTGCCTGCACTCTATTATTGAGAATGAATCTCAACGATATAGCATGGGATCATGCAGTTTTGCATGCGGCGGCCCTAATAAGATTATGCCCCACTACTAGCTTTTACAATCTCCCATTCAAATGGTTCTTGGTTATGAATAAGATAGTTCACATTGACGCATTTTTGGTTGTGTAGTACATGTGCCTATAGCACTGCCAAAAAGAACGCCAATGGGTTCTCAATGTCGTTTGGGCATTTATATTGGGTTTAATTCATTGTCCATCATTAGGTTTTTGGAACTAACTATCGGTGATCTTTTTACTGCCAAATTTGCGAATTGTCATTTCGATGAGATTAGGTTTCCATTAATTGGGACACCTACAACTTCCCTGACTACAAAACCAAAACCAGTTAAATTTTTATCTCAATTAGACCCAATGACTCATGAGTGCAAAAACGAGGTGCAGCGCATACTATATTTACAGGCTATGGCCAATAGACTTTCTGATGCATTTAATGATTCTAATAAGGTAACGAAGTTTCATATTCTAGCTGCAAATGCACTAGCTAGGATAACTGTTCCCGAATGATATGCTAAAATGGATCAAAATCCCCCGCATTTGAAGCGTGGTAGATCGATAGGATCAAAAGATACTGTTCCTAAAAAACGAAAGGGAAAGAATCAAGAATCTGCTCCAATAGAGCTTGGCGTTGTGCTTGCTCCCAATGAGCTCATTGCCCCTGAAGAGGCAAAAACCCATGAAAGGAACATCAACCACGAGAATACTAAGAATTTCATTACATATTGTAATGAAATTTTGGATCGAAATGAAATCATCATTAATGATACTTTTTCATTCTTAATTGCTCATAAAATTATGGATGATGATTGTGAGCCGTAATCTATTATTGAATGCCATCAAAGACAAGATTGACCTAAGTGGGAGGAAACAATTATGACTGAATTAGCTTCCTTAGCTAAACGAGAGGTTTTTGGACTCGTAATTCGAATCCCCGATAATGTAAAGCCCGTTGGATATAAATAGATATTTATTTAGAAATGAAATGAGAAAAACAAGGTTGTCAGATATAAAGCCCGACTTGTTACCCAAGAATTCTCCTAAAGACTTGGGATTGATTATAATAAGACATATTCACCTGTTATAGATATGATTATATTTTGTTTTCTCATTAGCCTAGTACTCTTTGAAAGATTGGAAATGCGTCTTATGGACGTTGTGACAATATATCTATATGGCTCATTAGATTCTGATATTTATGTGAAAATTCCTAAGGGATTCAAAATGTCTTATGCATGCACTACCCGCAATTTATTCTCAATAAAATTGCAAAAATCCTTGTACGGGTTAAAGCAATCCGATCGCATGTGGTATCAATGCCTAAGTGAGTACCTAATTAAGGAAAAGTACAATAATGGTCATATCTGCCCATGCGTGTTTATTAAGAAACCTGATTTGCTATTATAGTAGTTTATGTCGACAATATAAATTTAATAGAACTCTAGAAGAGTTAGCCAAAACTGCTGAGTATTTGAAAATGGAGTTTGAAGTTAAAGATTTGGGTAAAACCAAACTTTGTCTTGATCTAGAACTTGAGCATAAAGCAAATGGAATAATTGTCCATCAATCAGCATACATTAAAAGATTACTTAAACACTTCAATATGAACAAAGTTCACCCATTGAGCACCTCTATGGTTGTAAGGTCTTTAGATCCCAAAAATGACCCATTTCTTCCTAAAGAATCCGATGAAGAAATATTTAGTCATGAAGTACCATATCTCAATGCAATTGGGGCTTTGATGTACTTGACACAATGTACGAGACTAGATATTGCTTCTGCGGTAAATTTATTGGCACGTTTTAGTTTCGAGCCAACTCGGAAACACTGGAATGGAGTTAAACATATTTTCCATTATCTCTGAGGAACCATAGATTTGAGATTATATTATTCTAAGAATTCCACTAACTTTGGTTTAGTTGGATATGCTGATGCTGGATATAGATCTGATCCACATAAGGCTCGTTCTCAAATCGGTTATTTATTTTGTTATAACGGCACCACTATTTCTTGGCATCTACGAAACAATCACTAGTAGCTACATCTTCTAACCACTCTGAGATTATTATTTTATAAGAAGCTAGAAGAGAGTGTATTTAGTAAAAATCCGTTATAACGCATATTCATAAATCTTGTTATTTAATACTAGTTACAAATTCTCCAACTATAATTTATGAAGATAATGCTGCTTGTGTTGCACAAGTTAGGGGAGGATATATCAAAGATGATAGGACCAAGCATATCTCGTCGAAATTTTTCTATACTCATGAACTCCAAGAAAGTCGACAAATTGATGTTAAATAAATTCGATCTATGAATAATCTTGCAAATCGTTTTACCGAATCATTGCCGACGTCAACTTTTGAGAAATTAATATATGTCATTGGTATGCGGACGAGTTCACAAGATGCAAGATTGACTAGCTCTAGTAGTGGCTATATGGCTCAATTGAGGGGAGATATTATGAACTATGCATTGCTCTCTTTTTTCTTTCTATTTGGTTTTTTTCCCACAGGGTTTTTTTCGGCTTAAAGTATTTAACGAGACAATTAATGCATCCACAAAAGGGTGCTATCATAAAATTTGTGCTCTATAGTTTTTTTCCCTTTTGTCCGGTTTTTGTCCCATTGGGTTTTTTCGGCTTAAGGTGTTTTATCATTCAATACACATTCGTAATATAATGAATATTCAAGGGGGAGTGTTATGAAATACATGAATGAATGAATATTCATTATATTTATCTTATCTAATGTACTTATTATGGTACATTTGTATTGTACATTCTAAGTACATCTCCCTATATAATGAATGTTCATCTCCCTATCCAATGTATGTATTATTCAATACATTGATATTAATGATAAGTGCATATTTGTTTTCTTATAAATAGGAACTTAGTATATGTCATAGATATAAGGTGATATAGTGAAAATAAAATTTTCTCCTCTGACCTTCTCTACTCAATCTATCTATTCTCTCTATTATATATTTGTAATGTCATATTTTACAACAAAAAGAAAAGAGAAAGAAATAAGGAAACCACAACAACAGCAACAATGAGGAAACGAGAAAAAAAAATGGAATTAGAGAAATGGAGAGTAGTTGGGCGAGGTTCATTCCGACGGGCATTACTTGTGCCAGCGGAACAATCGCCCTGGGTCGCCTGCATAAACATCCATCAAGGAACACGCAGTTTGCAACAAGGTGAGCACGAGCAGCACCGCAGCAGCAACCACGGAGATCGCGGACCACGGGTTGCTGAAGTACTCTCGGTAGAGGATGACCCTCCACCGGTAACAGGCGGCCTTCCACTGGTGCCACGGGTGCCTGCTGTACTCATTCAGTTTCTGACACAGGCTTGAGTAGAGGAACTCGCTGGAATCCCTCATGGTCTCCTTGTACAAGCTGTTGAAGAGACTGGCCACGTCTTCCTTGCTACCGAGCCGATTGTCCAAAATTCCGCAGCTGATTAGAATGTCGATGTCTTCGTGCGTGTCGATGAGGCTGTCCATGAGAATGGCGTAGCTGGTGATGTTCTTTTCCACGTGGTGGCACTGCTCGTACGCAATCATGTTCCTGAACCACGCCTCGGTCCACTCGTGCACAACCACGTGCCGCATCTCGAGGGTCCCAGCCTTGAAGTCGACATCGAGCAGCGAGGAGGTTCCCTCGCCGGGCTCGCGCCGTCTGAACTCAACACCGGCCTCTTTCAGCTCCTTTGCACTACGAGTCAGCTGGAATTTCTCGTCCTGTCTGGACGTCATGCGCCGTTGGAACGCAGGCCGTTGCATGGCTCGCACGTAGGCCACCAGGTGATTCATCTGAAATCTCGTGCTTCCAAGCTCTTGCCCCTGCAGGCCGTATTTGAAGTACTCGTCGCTAAGCTTGAAGAACGTGACAGTGGTACTCAATGCGGTGAGATTATAGAGATTCTCGAGGACAAAGAATGGGACTTGATTTTCCAGGAGCAGGACGTCGCGGAATACGGCGTTGCTCATCCACTGCTTGCTGAATATTTCGTCGTCCTCGTCTCGGTGCTCGAGGTAATGGTTCCTTATGAACAGCTCAACTACAAAAACTGCGTCCACTAAGATCATTTCCACGAGCTCCTTGCTGGCTTGGGTGAGATTTTCTTGGTAGCATTGCCGAATGCGGTCTTCCAATTCGCTGATGATTCTGATACAAGCTGGGAGGTCGGCCTTGCTGCGGCGGAGGAAGCCTGTCAAGTACCTCAGTTTGATCGCCATCAACTGAATTGCTGTCTTATCACGGTGGAACGGCCCAATGGAGATAACTTGAGGGGTGTAGGCCTCCGCATTTGCTCTGCGCAACTTCTCAGGCACTCGATATATGCAACACTCGATGGATCCGATAGTCAAGTTGTCCATCTTCCTCTCCATGGTAACCGCAACTTCCTTGGCTAATTTGAACACTCTCGGTCGAGGATGACACTCATTCAGGCTCTGACACAGGCTTGAGTAGAGGAACTCGCTGGAGTCCCTCATGGTCTCCTTGTACAAGCTGTTGAAGAGACTGGCCACGTCTTCCTTGCTACCGAGCCGATTTTCCAAAATTCCGCAGCTGATTAGAATGTCGATGTCTTCGGGCGTGTCGATGAGGCTGTCCATGAGAATGGCGTAGCTGGTGATGTTCTTTTCCACGTGGTGGCACTGCTCGTACGCAATCATGTTCCTGAACCACGCCTCGGTCCACTCGTGCACAACCACGTGCCGCATCACGAGGGTCCCAGCCTTGAAGTGGACATCGAGCAGGAAGGAGGTTCCCTCGCCGGGCTCGCCCCGTCTGAACTGAACACCGGCCTCTTTCAGCTCCTTTGCACTACGAGTCAGCAGGAATTTCTCGTCCTGTCTGGACGTCATGCGCCGTGGGAACGCAGGCAGTTGCAGGGCTCGCACGTAGTCCACCATGTGCTTTACCCGAACTCCCGTGCTTGCAAGCTCATGCCCGTGCAGGACGTCTTTGAAGTACTCGTAGCTAAGCTTGAAGAACGTGACAGCGGTACTCCATGTGGTGAGATCATAGAGATTCTCGAGGACAAAGAATGGGACTTGATTTTCCAGGAGCAGGAGGTCGTGGAATACGGCGTTGCTCAACCACTGCTTGCTGAATATTTCGTCGTCCTCGTCTGGGTGCTCGAGGTAATGGTTCCTTATGAACAGCTCAACTACAAAAACTGCGTCCACTAAGATCATTTCCACGAGCTCCCTTATGCTTTGGGTGAGTTTTTCTTGGTAGCATTGCCGAATGCGGTCTTCCGATTCGCTGATCATTCTGATACAAGCTGGGAGGTCGGCCTTGCAGTGGCGGAGGAAGCCTTTCAAGTACCTCAGTTTGATCGCCGTCATCTGAATCGCTGTCTTATCACGGTGGAACGGCCCAATGGAGATGACTTGAGGTGTGTAGGCCTCTGCATTTGCTCTGCGCAACTTCTCAGGCACTCGATAGATGCAACACTCGGTGGACACGGCAGGTAAGGTGTCCATGTTCGTCTGTAGGGTAACCGCAACTTCCTTGACTATCCGAGTCATTTCTAAACAAGTGAAAGAAAAAGATTACAAGCCCATGAAACCAGAAAGAGTGAAAAGGTACATTTGGGCATAATTCTGTCGACAATCTCGTTCGTTTTCAAGGTGATTTGGTGCCTCACGACGAGAACGAATTAAGCCTATGTTCTTTTTTCCATTTAACAGGACTCAAGTCTCGTCAAAAAGAAAAACAAAGCCAAAAGCAACATGAAAATGATGTTTTTTTTCTAGTAGAACAGAAAACACGCCGCGGCTCGTGATGCACTCAATCTGTTCTAGAAATGGCACAAAGGTCTACATTGACAGAATAACGTGATCTGATTTTGATTATTATGAAGAAACACCTGCTCTCGAAAGATTATACCTGTGGCACGTGCCTGTGTTTTTGCCATTGGATGAATCAGAAAAGAAGTTCAGTTTCGGGAGGCCTTGCGCCTCAGCTAGTTGAGAAAATATCTAAAGGATCTGCAAAGTCAATTTGCCGTGCAGCAAAATCAATTTGCCGTTAAAATCACGTGGCCACAAATAATACAAAATCATAAATCCCATAAATTCCCCTGGAACACGAAAAATCTAATCTTTTATCTCTCGGCTATACTACGAGCAATCAGTAAAGTCGAATGCATATGAAAATTTGATACTATTTTATTTTAAAATAATTGCAGCATGGCGGCCCTAGCAAGGGTGGCCCTCATCAATCCAAAAACTCGGACGTTCCTTGCCCAAGGCCGATGGAAGGAAAATAAAAGAATATGAAAAGAAAAGAAAAATGGAAAAAAAAATTGAAAAAGTTGTTCACCTTAACTACGAACATGCTACATAGAATGATCAACATTGACTAGAGTTTTGTGTTAGCAATTTTGCATCCAAACTTGATTGAAATGACTAAATTGACGAATCATCAAAAGGTTCGAGACTAAATTGATAAATCATCAAAATATTGAGTACTCATTGGGCACAATTGAAAGATTTAGAGCTAAATTGAGAAGTTATCGAAAGTTTTGTGACTAAATTGGCATAATTTAATGTTTATGATTAATTTGGCCCTCGTACAATAAGTTTAGGACTTTTAAATAATTCTCTTGTCACTAAACATAATACTCTATCTGCACAAGAAGAACAGAGTCGAATGATGTTGAATGAAAAATTAAGAAGGCTTACCTGAGTATCAAGATTAAGAATGCACTCTTCCTTCTTGCTGTCACTGGAGAACTCCGGCTTGCTTCCCAGACTTATATAGTGAGAAACCACGCAATCCATGAAACAGTCCCTATGAGGGGACAAAAGAAAGGCACAATATTCTTTAACCTTCTATGAAGTATTATTAGCTTATGCACACGAAAGAAGGTCTGACAATTACCGTTAACCACAAAGGAAAAGACGGGGCAAAACACACAGAACCGAGTTATTTGGTTTCTTTGCCATTAAGGCGAAAAGATTCCTATTAGGCCGACTTTATCTAGACCGTAAGAGAAGTTTTTGATGCAGAAAATGGCATAATCCTTTTGTCACGATTACACTGCAACTAAGAAGTGCTTTAGTTATTCTTAGTGATACAACAGCAAAAGCAAAATTCTTCTTGTTGTAATGTTTTTTCTAACACTTTTCTCTGTAGTTTACCCTTATGACTACTTTTAAGGCTTATGACAGGGATTAGCTCCCCTGTGCTTGTTGTGTATAAGTAAATACTCTTACTTATTTATAAAAGAGAAAAGTATGACAAGTTTTTTTGTTAATAAATGATTTAAGGCTTGAATTATATACTTTTTCAATTTATTCAATTTGATCCTTGAACTCCTTTTTATTGTCCCATTGAATCCTTGAACTATAAATTTTTTTGTTTAAGTTAGGACTGGACGAAGTGGATGCAGAAGAAGCCGAGGAGGTGGATGGTGGCAGTGATCTTAAGGATGGAGGATGAAGCTGCGGATCTTGTTGTGCCATCATTGGAGGAGATAGTATGGACGGAGAAGAAGAGCGTGAAGAAGACAGCGTTCATGAGGTACAACAGCAATGGGAGCGTGTCCGATGCCTTCAGTGATGAAGGCTTGCGACAATAGATGACGATATCGATAGTCGGAGATTCTTCCGGTTGTAGCGGTGGCGGCGATGGTGGGGACCGCCGCCCTGCAAGGCCGCGCACCCCACGAAGCTTTGTTTGCCACCGACGGACGTCCAACCAGCAGTGAGGTTGAGAGTGAAAGAGGAAGGAGATCAACCTTCCAAACCTTCTAATAAAAGAAAAAGAAAAGGAAAAAGAAAAAGCAAAAGCAAAAAATAAAATAAAATAAAATAAAATAATAATTATTAAAAAGAGTTCACAAAGGGAACAAGTTTGATCTAGGTGAAAAGAAAAAAGGAAGGAAAATGATTTCCTCTTTTCAAAAAGAATAAATCATTTTCCCTATTTTTGAAGGTATTTTTTCTAAATGGAAAATGTTTCATTGACTTATCGATTTTCTGTGAATCGAATGCCCAAAAATTTGAAAAATATTATCTTTAGAAGTTGTTTTCCGCAAAAGGAATAAAGCCTGAATCTCATATCTTCCTTCTTTTTTACCGGAACGTGTAAAATGTATGTAGCTGTTGCCGAAGGGTTTTATGTATTTCTATTCTAAAGACATGAAGAGACAAAGACGTGATAAAATCGAACTGCTTGTATTGTTTTTCTGTCCCTGTTACTTCTCTTTTCAAACAAAAGCAATATAATTTCTCTCCTGACTCCCTTATACTCTGGAAAAAGCTTCTTTTTTTACACCCTGTTCATTCTTTCATTTTGGCAAAAACATAATAATATCGTCTAGATTTTTCGAAAACTCGAGTTCCGGCATTGGGGAAGTAATAATATTTTTTTACAAAATCTATAAGTAACTGGTTTGTTTATTATAATTAAATTTAAAGTTGGCAGCCAAAAGCGAAATCCACGCTATTATTCCACCTGAAATTTGTTAAAAAGCGAAAATTGAGCCCCCCGACGGTAATTATATGAACAAGTAGAGTCTACGAGATAAGTACCCAACAACGTTTCAACTTTGACTGCAAAAGTTTTAGGGATAAAGGCACGGGACCTTCCAACTTTTTTTGGGTTTGTGCAACCTCGTCTTTGAATTATTATTATTATTATTATTATTATTATTATTATTATTATTATTATTATTATTATTATTATTTACAATTCCGCCCTTGAACTTCTTCGCATTTGCCCATTAGTTATCCTTCCGTTAGGTGCTAAGACAAAAATGCTGATGTGACAATTAATAACGTGTAAAGCACTTACATGGTGGCTTCATGCCACTAACACACTGCTTACGTGGCTTTTATGAATTTAAGGAATTTAAACAATAAAGTCAAGGATTTTGAAAAAAGAGAATTGAAAATTAGATAGAGGAAAAATCATCTTCAGCTCGCTTCAACAAGAGAGGGTTGATCACTATTTTACCAGCCATCGACGAGGGTGGCCAAACCATTGCTGGCCAAACCATTGCTGGCCACAAGCCATGGTGGCATCGCCGTCATAGATCACACGAAGTGGAGAGGGCGGCAGCCGTCATGAATGTTTGCCAAGGGCTTGCCACCCTTACCGGCAACCGCCAATAGAGACGCCGATCAGGGCCATAGCCTTACCTAGCGCAACCTCTCTTTCTCGCGCACGCACTTCATCCGTCTCTCCTATGTGCGTTGCCTTCCATTTCTGTTTGTTGGTTGTAGTGTTTACAGGCGACGAGAGCAGGCGTCTAGGTGCCGGCGAGGGTCTGGCCACCGTCGCCAGTGGCTGGCGACGCCGTGAGCATTCTTTATTTGTGGGGGCAAGGTGAATACGGTTCTCTTTATTTTTATCTTCAGTCTTCTTCATTCAGAAACCTCAACGTAATTTTTTTTCCTTTTTTTAAATTTTCGAAATTTGTAAAAATCAATGTAGGCCCCGCGCTAGCCACATGGGATTGCCATATAAGCACTTAATGACCATTTGGCTACCGCGTTAGTGTTTATCCAACCTTCTCACGGATGGACTAACATTGCACAAATCGAAAAATCTGAAGTACTCAATTTTGCAAAACTCAGAAAAGCTCGAGAACTCACGTGACATCATCCCTAAGCTTTATTACAAAAGAGGTTAATATTTTTTTCTTTGCACTTCCTATACGTTCGGAGTTCTTCCTTTTAGTTGATTTCTTATCCAATCCATCAGTAAGTGTTTTATTTCTTGATCAAAGTACATATCGTCTTAATTAGGGTGCAACTTTTTGGAGAAGAAGAACAGCACAGGTACTATTACTTCGTATGATTCTCACCTGAGTGGCATAACCTTTTTTTCACTTGCTTAAGTACCCCCATCGAAATAAATTAATCATTGGAGTATCATTTCTAATAAATCATCATACATGGATATTTTTATTAATTTCCCATCCGACGTGAATTTTTATTTAAAAAAAATTGAATTATCTTTTCTTTTCTTTTTTTTTGGTTTTCCTTGTTTTAGGGTCTGTCACTAACGACCCTCCCCCTCAACCACGGCCAATGAGGCCGCGATGCCCTCCTCATCCAAGGCCTTTGCAGCCACACTGGGCAAGGGCCGCCTCATCCAACAAAATATCAGATTTAAGATGAGCATCCATGCTCCTAATGAATCGAATTGAACTGTTGAAAAAATATAATAAGTTATTAGGTTTCGCTATATTGTACCTCGCAAAGCGACACTTTTTAAATTTAGCTTAGTATATAGCATCATGTAAGTGCATGCTTTCTCCTCGGTGAATCCTATAAGTAAAGATTTACGTGTCTCGTACATATTTAAGATGTATAATGACCCGCAAACTGTCATAATAGCATTTAACTGGGGTCGAATTATCATAAAAGAACAAACGAAAAAGTTATCTTTCGTCGGCAGATGTGGCATCTCTTGACTTTTTGGATAAATCCTCGACTACTCATGCAATCGAGTAAATTTGTTATTAGACATAAATTCGTAGAATTGAATATTGAGAGAGAGACAACGTCAAGCGCCACTACGGGCTACCTGCTCCCATGGTCAAAAGAAAAAAAAAAAACGACCCCTAATTTACTAAGAATTTAAAAGGAGCGGAAACAAAAATGATGACGAAAATACAAGCATTGAGTAATAGCTGGAACAGAAAGACTGATGCTAGAGAGATATAGAGAGAGGAGTGACGCATAAGCTTCTCCTCCTTCTTCAACAAGTGTTCGCTCTCTCTCTCTACACTTCTTGTTGGAGTTTATCCCATATCAGTTGTGAAATGAGCGAATAGTCAATTTATAAGTGTAAGGAAAAATCTTACTTTTTGAGCTAATTTTTGGAGAGAAACCCAAGACCACCTAACACTAGTATTGCAGTCTAGGTTACCAACGAGGCTGGACCTAAATGTCACACATGAGATACGAGTAGTTGCTGCTCCAACCTAGGGCCCAATATTAAGGTGGAGATTGTATTACTTATCAATAAGTATAGACCCAACAATCATATAGGAGATAAGAATTGTCAAACTTCAACCCAGGACCCAATATGTGAGGGAGAGATTGTTGGGTTATCCCACATTGATTATGGAATGGCTTGTGCTTGGTTTATAAGTGTGAGAGAAAATTTTACTCTTTGACCTAGCTTCTAAGATAAGAGAGGCCCAAGATTACCCAACACTAGTATTATGTCTTAGCTTACCAACAAATCTAGACCCATAGTTACTTGGGAGATACAAGTTGTTGATTGGTAGCCTACTCCCAATCTGTATAGATGTTTGATGAATATCTCAAGGAGAATTTAGTGACCAGCGCAGTTTCTAGGTAGGAAGGCATTGTAGTGTAGTAATACGGGCTCGATAGTCAAACTTCATGGTTTGATTTGGAGAAAAAGACTAGGGATGAAGTTGGGCATTGATATATATTCAAGTTGAGATAAGTTGAAGTAAATGATTCCTGAATTAAAGGGTAGCAAATCTAACACTGAGCTCATATGTGAGGTGAACAGTTTCTAGGTAGGTAGGCATTGTAGTGTAGTAATACGGGCTCGATAGTCAAACTTCATGGTTTGATTTGGAGAAAAAGACTAGGGATGAAGTTGGGCATTGATATATATTCAAGTTGAGATAAGTTGAAGTAAATGATTCCTGAATTAAAGGGTAGCAAATCTAACACTGAGTTCATATGTGAGGTGAAGATTGTTAGGATGCATGTATGAGTTGTATTGAAGTTATCCATATTAGAGAATTGGTATGGTATTTGAGCGGTTAATGTATACTAATTCTCTATGAAGAAATACGTTCTTAACATCCATTTGAAACAAAAACCAACCACGATTGACAACAATTGTCGTGAGAACTTTGATGGTTAATCTTTACTATAGTAGCAAATGTTTCTTTGTAGTTTATTCGGTGTGTTTCGATGTATCCCTTGACTACCAATCTAATTTTGTGCCTTTCAATTCAACCATCACTTTTGTACTTGTTCTTGTAAATCCATCGATAGCCTACAGGGACATTTCTAATTAGGTTATGGAATAATATCTCGAGTTTGATTTATGTCAAGGGCTTGGAATTCCTTATCCGTGATCTTTCTCCACACAGCTGATTGTTACCCCTTAAGAAAGTTTGTAGACTCAATGTTTGTAACTATAGCTGATAGAAAGGTACAAAAATCTGAAGAAATTTAATTATAACAAACGTAATCCTGTATGGGATGGATTGTCAACAAATGATATGTGACAAAATCCAAAGACAAGTCGAGGGTTGAGAAGCTCAAATTGATTGATAAACTGGAGCTATATCCTGGATAGGGTTGGAAGTAAAGCAGCTATGTCTAGATTAAGAGCGTCTTCCCTCTCTCTCCAGTTCTTGTCAATCACAAAATCATCAGAAACAATTTGTAAAGGGAGGAAAATCCCTATCAAATCTACTATAATCATAGTTGTTAGTATTGCCACCACTATTCTCCCCTTGAATTTGATCCATGGGAGGAAAATACACGAGTTTCATCAAACGTAACATCTTGAGAAAGAAGCATTATTTTCGATGAAGAGATCAAAACATTTATGAACCTTTTTAACACTAGAATATCCCGAAATATGCATTTGTGTGCACGAGAATCTAATTTACTCCCCAACGAAGTGTGAGTGTAGCACATACTACCGAATACACGAATATAGGAGAGATTAATCGACCAGCCAAGGAGCACTTCCATGGGAGATTTGTATTGCAACACTTTACTAGGAATATGATTGGTCAAATAGCAGCTTTTTAGAACCGAATCCGACCACAAATGTAGGTAAGTTTCCATGGAAGGGATCGTGTTACCTTAAGAAGATGACAATTTTGCCTCTTCGCAATCCTATTGTGTTGGACAGTTTTGACACAAGAAGTCTATATACAATACCTAGACTTTTGAGGAAAGACTCAAATGGGTGATTGGTATATTTAGTCTCATTGTCAGTGTGCAGTATTTTAATTTAAGCACCACACTATGTATTATCCAAGTAAATTTCTTGAAGAAAATCTATACTTCACTTTTAGAGGTAAGAAAATACAATGAATAGTTTGAGATTTATCATCTGTAAACATAATAAAGTACTTAAAACTATCTCGAGATTCAATTGGTGCATTAGCCGAACATCATAATGAATCAACTCAAATAGTGCATATGCATAATTTGGCCTTTGATAAAAAAAAGGCAATCTATGCTGTTTAGCAAAATGACAAGTTTTATGAGAACTTGAATCTAGAGAAAATATAAGATCAATAGACTATAACACCCGATTTGATGGATGCCTCATATGCCAATGCCATAGTTGAGATGTGGAGCCTTTATTCTAACTAGCAACTAAAACTGTACTAAAAAAATCAAAGAGTGCATAGCCCCTTTTGAAACCAGACTTCACCAATCTTCCTTCCTGTGGTTCTGTCCCGAAAGATAACCTTATCACAGGAAATGATAATGTTGCAATTTAGATCCAGTAATTTTGCTAATAGATAATAAGTTAGACGATATTGAGGGCACAAAAAACATATCAGAAGAATTAGAAAATAAATCCAATTTCCTAACCCTGTGAATAGGGACCTTTTCACCACTGACAACCATAATAGAAGAGTAGAAACTAGTAGGAATCTCATGCAAGTAAGTTATCTAACGAGCACTACCACACATCTAGTGAATAGCTCCCGAATCAATTATAAAACAGTCCATAAATGATGTAAATAAGACAAAGACTTGGACAAATACAATATGAGCACCATAGCTTTTGTACGGCGCTTATTTGAGTGTCATAACTTCTTTTTAATCACTTAATTGTCACATCAAAGTAAAATCAATCATTTGAGTGTCATTTCGGACAAATTATCCTATGTGGAATTTTTTTATTAATTTGCCATTCAGACATGGATTTATATTTTATTTTAGAATTTTTTATTGATTTGCCACGTTAGTGGTGTCGATGCCTTGTAAGACAACCAACATCCACATCAAATTTTTCAAAAAGGCAAATTGCTTATAGCTCTTAAGTAATTGAATTTTTAAAATTGTGGCCCTCAAGTGAACGTAGTACGAAAGTTATGGTACTCCCAGTGTACTCATCCCAAAAATGCTTATACATGTGTCCACTGAAGGAATGATTATTTGAATATTTGAGAAAATTCTCAATTTAGTCTTAATCCTAATTTAAATGTAGTCTTTCTTGCCTATTCTCGTTCCAAATTGTGACATGGAAATCAACCAATTGCCTATGTTAGCATGCCATTTAGGATGGCCAGCAATAACTAGATGTCATATCAGTGATTTTCAATGGTAATTGGTGAAAAAGACTACATTGAAATATTTCCTAAAAGTTTAGGACTACATTTACAAAACTTAAAAGTAGAGCTAATTAGGTGGAATAATTAGTTATTGACAAGAAATTATGACAGTCGTAATTGCATTATAAGACCATCCAATCAATCTATTGGCAAATACAATATTTTTTTGCCAATTCTAAATGCATCAGAATTTCCAAAGAAAGGGAAGAAAAAGGTAAAAAAAAAATCTTAAATTTGGCACATGTAAGAGATATTAAAGTCAATTTGAGGTAATAGGGGCATCAGAAGTCAAAAAAAATGGATGGAAAAAGCGCAAGCCTTTATGCATTTATCATTTTCACATAATTGCTCATTTAAATGTTAAACTTAATCTATTTATTTATATTCGAGTTAATGTGAGTAAAATAAGGAGAGAGTATGATAGATTTTCAGAGTCAAGGGCATATGGTGATTGGGAAAAAGGAGAGGCCAAGGAGGTAATTTATAATTAATATTACTTATGTATTAGTGCATAATAATTGTTTTGGTGATATTTAATTTCAATCTTTATTGAAAATTAAATTTAAAATATTTTTGGATTTTACATGTAAGGGGCCTAATTTATGAGAAGTGCCTAGTTTTATATATATGGCATCCACTTCTATTAATATGTCTTACAACGAATTAATTAATGCAAGACATATGTCTACGTAAGACCCTTATGATAAAGTTTCGAGGGATAACTACATTGATTGGCCCTCCCTAACCTTCACTTGTAAATAAAAATGTTTGGGATGAAAATAGCAGAAATGCCATAACTTTCGTACAGCATTCACTTGAGTGTTATATATATATATATATTGATTGTCTTCGTCAACGCCAACAATGCCACAAAAGATGCTCGGCATCCACATTAGACTTTTTGGTGAGGCAAATTGTTAATGGCACTCAAGTGATTGATTTTTCAAATTTGTGGCATTGAACTAAGTGAAAAAAAAAAGTTATATTACTCAAGTAAGCGCCATATAAAAGTTATGGCACTTGCACTGTTTTTATCTCAGCAAATACATTACCAGAAGTTTAAACCATGTTTCTTGAGTCAAAACTCTGCTGAGACACACCGCTGGAGGACATTAGTTTTTGGAGTTGGAAAGTTATTTATCCTAGAGATGTTTGCATATATGTAATAATGACGTCACTAACAACTCTAGGATCTGTAGCCCTGTCCCTATTAGGTCGCAAGTGAGGCTAAAAATCCCAACAACAGTCCTATATATGCCCATTTTTGCTACAATACGACAGTGAAACTTGGTATTACGACCGCAGCCTTTCCCTTTGACACCATTAAAACGAGTGTTAATACTAGTTTGGTTGCCAAAATTAATTTTATCAGCCAAACTCTCTACTAGTCTATCCCTCGATTTGGGTTCAATATCCATCAACCTTCGACAAGTGTCTTCTCGTTGAATAATGGCACAGACATTAGCAAGCGATGGTAGAGTAGCGCTCATAAGAATCCATCTCTTAACATCTTCATATCCAGGACGAATACCAGCAAGCAACTGAAATATGTGATCTTGTTCTTCTCACTGAGTATACACATCAATAGATTAAACTAGGGGATGTTACTGTCCAAGTGCATCCCATTTTTGCTTAAAATCGTAAAGATGTTCAGTGAAGGATTGACCATAGGCTTGCTCATTATGAGCAATCTCCTACTGCAACTCAAAATCTGGAAAGCATTGTCTTTATGTCCATACATATCACAAAGAGAGTCCCACAAGGCTTTTGCAATCTTAGAATATGCAAAAATCTTCTAGGTCTGAGGTTCATGGAGTCAAAATCCATTACATGACGAAATTGTAAATAGCTTGCCATTCGGCATATTTAGAATTAGAAATAGGAAGGGGTTCGATCAAGCCATTAACATGCCCCAACTTTGATCTGCCTCTAAAGCGATTTTAACCGCTCGAAGCCATGGGAGGTAATTGCGACCAATAAAAATGATAAAGGCAAGTCAAGTGCCCATTTTGTCCGAGCCCAAACGACCCAAATCGATGGTAATAGAGATGCTGGTCATTGTGCAAAACGAACGAAAATAAGAGAATTTAACTGATTATAAGGGCAGGGTGCCTCGGCCATATAGTGCATTAATATAAAGAGGGAATAGACAAAGAAAAGAAAAGATAAACCAAGGTTTTATGCGGTTCAGTCTACCAAAAAAAAAAAAAAAAAAAAATCCTTAGAAGCCTACCTCCACGGTAGAAATCCCCATATTTCTTAGCCTCTTGCGAGAGATTCATTTTCCTCAAATAAAGAAGAGTACGATGTAGTTGTTAAACATAGCCTATGATTTTTCTGGTAAATATAACTATTACATTTTGGACTTTAATCCTAAATCTTGTCTTGACTTGGCAAATTTATCTGGCCAACGGTTTGTGTGTTCTAGTGTTTAGTCAACCTTTCTGGCAGGAGAGAGACTCAAGTCAATAGGTATCCTGGGCCTCATTAAGATTTCCTTTGTGGTCTTTACGCTTTATTTCATAAATGAAGCGGCCATTGACAAGAGCGTTTAGGATTGGAAATTTAGTTTGAGACTTTCCATTCCTTGGTACCAGTAATGCCTTTGATATCACTACTTGCGCCTACGGAATAATCTCCAGGCGTCGCCCGCATAAATATCCAGAAAGGAACAAGCAGTTTGAAACAAGGTCAGAACGAGCAGGAACACCGCAACGACCAC
Organism: Eucalyptus fibrosa; assembly: GCA_017140475.1. Classification (NCBI taxonomy): domain Eukaryota; kingdom Viridiplantae; phylum Streptophyta; class Magnoliopsida; order Myrtales; family Myrtaceae; genus Eucalyptus; species Eucalyptus fibrosa. The sequence continues at coordinate 21,359,231 of CM029507.1, forward strand.
GGAGATCCCAGACCAGGGGTTGCTGAAGTAGTCTCGGTGCAGGATGACCCTCCACCGGTACCAGGCAGCCTTCCACCGGTTCCACTGGGTCCTGCTGTACGTGTTCAGGCTCTGGCACTGGTTCGTGTAGAGGAACTCGCTGGACTCCCTCATGGTCTCCTTGTACATGTTGTTGAAGAGACGAGCCACGTTGTCCACACTCCCAAGCTGATTTTCCACAATTCCACAGCTAATTAGAATGTCGATGTCTTCGGGCGTGTTGATGAGGCTGTCCATGAGGATGGCATAGCTGCTGATGCACTTGTTGTCGTGGTGGCACTGCTCGTACGCAATCATGTTCCTGAAGTATGCCTCAGTCCACTCGTGCACAACCACATGCCGCATCACGAGGGTCCCGTCCCTGAAGTCGACATCAAGCAGGGAGGAGGTTCCCTCCCCGCATCTGAACTTGACACCAGCCTCTTGCAGCTCCTTTGCACTCCGAGTCAGCTCGAATTTCTTGCCATTTTTGGACGTCACACCCCGTGGGAACGAGGGCAGTTGCAGGGCTCGTACGTAGTCCACGAGGTGCTTCATCTGAACTCTCGTGCTTGCGAGCTCGTGCCCGTGTAGGATGTCTTTGAAGTACTCGTAGCTAAGCTTGAAGAACGTGACAGTGGTCCTTAATGCGGTGAGATTATAGAGATTCTCGAGGACAAAGAACGGGACTTGATTTTCCAGCAGCAGGACGTCGTGGAATACAGCATTGCTCATCCACTGCTTGCTGAATACCTCGTCGTTCTGGTCTCGGTGCTTGGGGTCATGGTTCCAGTTTCGGTTCCTTATGAACAGCTCAACTAAAAAAACTGCGTCCACTAAGATAATTTCTACGAGCTCACAGCTGCTTTGGGTAAGCTTTTCATGGTAGCATTGTCGAATGTGGTCTTCCGATTCACTGATCATTCTGGTACAAGCTGGGAGGTCAGCCTTGCCACGGCAGAGGAAGCCTGTCAAGTACCTCAGTTTGATCTCCTCCATCAACTGAAGCTCTTTCTTACCACGGTGGAATGGCCCGATGGATATGACTTGAGGTGTGTAGGCCTCTGTATTTGCTTTACGCAAGTTCTTGGGCACTCGATAGATGCAACACTCGGTGGACACGGCAGGCAAGTTGTCCATCTTCGTCTTTATGGTAACTGCAACTTCCTTGACTATCTGACTCATTTCTGAACAAGTGAAAGAAAACGATTACAAGCCCATGAAACCAGAAAGAGTGAAAAGGTACATTTGGGCATAATTCTGTCAACATTCTTGTTCGTGTCAAGTGTGATTTGGTGCCTCACGACGAGAATGAATTAAGCATATGTTCTTTTTTCCATCTAACAGGAATCAAGTCTCGTCAAAAAGAGAAACAAAACCAAAAGCAACATGAAAATGATGTTTTATTTCTAGTAGAACAGAAAACATGCCGCAGCTCGTGATGCATTCAATCTGTTCTAAAAATGGCACAGCGTTTACAATGACAGAATAACGTAATCTGATATTGATTGTCATGAAGAAACACCTGCCCTCAAAAGATTTTACCTGTGGCACTTGGCTGTGCTTTTGCCATTGGGTGAATTGGAAAAGAAGTTCAGTTTCAGGAGGCCTTGCACCTCAGCTAGTTGAGAAAATATCTTAAGAATCTGCAAAAACCTTGAGAAACGAATAATGGAAGACCGTCAGCTCCCTAGATCTCCTACGGCCGTGCAGCAAAGTCAATTTGCCGTTAAAGGTGGTCACATGTGATACAAGATCATAACTCCCATAAATTCCATTGGAACACGAAGAATCTAATCTTTCATCTCTCGGCTATTCTACGAGTAATCACTAAAGTCAAATGCATATGAAATCTTGATACTATTTGATTTTAAAACAATTGCAGCATGCCAGCAAGGGTGGCCTCCGTCAATCCAAAAACTCGGATGTCCCTCGCCCGAGGCTGGGAGGGGGAGGGGGGAGAGAAGAATATGAAAAGAAAAGAAAAAACTTGTAAAAGTTGTGTTCACCTTAACGGCAAACATGCCACAAAGAATGGTCAACGTTGACTAAACCTCCATGTCAGCAATAACTGTCCAAAATTGACCAAAATGACTAAATTGACCAATAATCAAAAGATTTAAGACGAAATTATCATAAGATTGAGGAATAAATTGACACAATTGACAGGTTTATAACGGGCATAATTTAAAAGTTTATGACAAATTTGGCCACCGTAAAATAGAGTTAACACTTTTTGGATAATTTTCCCATCACTAAGCATAATTCTCTTATGTCTGCAGAAGGAGCACTGAGTTGAAGATGTTGAGAGAATAACAAAGAAGGCTTACCTGAGATTGGAGATCAGTATGTTCTTCTTTCTTGTTATCACTGGAGAAATCCTGTTTGCTTCCCAAACTATATACCGAGAAACCATGCAAACCATGAAAACAGCAGCTATGGAGGGACAGAAGAAGGATATGATATTCTTTAACCTTCTATGAAGCAATATTAACTTGTGCGCACAAAAGAATGTCTGCCCATTACTGTTAACCCCTAAGAAAAAGGGGAAGGGGAAAAGAACACAAAACAGAGTTAATTGGTTACTTTGCCATTGAGCTGAAAAGATCTCTTGATCTAACTTTATCTAGACTGTTAGAGAAGTTTTTGATGTAGAAAAAGTGATAATACTTTGGTCACAATTACACTCCAACTGTGAAGTATTCAAGTTATTCTCAATATCGCGATAGCGAAAGCAAAATTCTTCTTGGCATATTGTTTGTCCTAAAACTTTCTCTATGGTTCCATATACCCATATCCCTAATTTAATAAGGCTTATGAAAGGGATTAGCTCCCTGTGCATATTCCGTATCAATAAATACTCTTATTTATAATTTTTTTAAAAAAAGAACATTATGACAAGTTTCTTCGATAATAAACGGTTTAAGGCTTGAATTATATACATTTTCAATTTGTTCAATTTGATTCTTGAACTCTATTTTTTTTCTTTTTGTGATCCAACTAAATCCTTGAACTATAACTTCTTTTGTTTAAGTTAGTCCTCCTGTCAAATATGTGAACAGAAATGCTAACATAGAATCGTGTCAATGCCACTTCGTTACATGGATATCCATGTGACAAGTGTGACGCGGCCCTTGTAGTTGGAATGGCAAGTTTTGTTTAGAACTTGCAAGTTCTATGGCCCGAATCACAGTCTGATTTACGTGCTCATCGTGTAGTCCTGGCGGACGTTGATCGGATGTTTTCATTCATTGTATTCTCCCCTGGTGGTTTGGAGAATAATTTAGTGAGATTCAATCTATATATTGTATTCTAAGGGCAACTTTTTGGGGGATTTTAGCGACTTGGCATGCAGCACATGTGCGCTTTTGGGACTTCGAGAAGCTTCTGAATGAATGGTGAAATGAAGCTACCGTCCATGGTGTTTGAGATTTGGGTATTTGAAGCCTCCTCCTTAACTCGTTGACTATGACCTGTTTGACGAAATGCGTCCATGGCATTTTCATAAAATAGGTCTTCAAAGCGTTCGAACTGAATGAGTGTTGATATAGTTTATACCTTGCTAATTTGTTATTAATTATTAACCATGATTTCGAGTGTAATTGACGGTGGTGGCTGATGAGAAAAAATGACCCAGAGCTATTTATCAGTGATGATTCATGATGATTTGTTGGGTCACATCCGCTTCCTTATTCATAAGCCATGAGTCTTTCAAAAGTTGGTGATAATATGGAGATGGTGATTTCATTAGCTGTGAGTTAGATTCTCCAATGACGGTCCAGTGGTGGTGGATTGATATAACTCATGGTGATGTCTTGGCTGTGCTCTGCTTGAAAGTAGAAAACGTTATCTATTGATTAAAAGCTTTAACTATTCTGAATTTAGTGTTCAGTTTTGAGAGTTCTTGGTCTGCAATGTGAAGAAAGGCGATAAAACTAAATAAGGAAGAAGATAAGTATGTGGAGAAAGAGGGGAGAGTGGAGACACAAACCTTAGTTGTTTTTTTTAGGAAGTTTGGGCTTAATTCTAGTCATAACTGTATTAATTATTTTTGGGCTTTGATCTACTTTGATGGAAGCATTGGATTGTTGATGAGTTGGGCTTAATTTGCTTTTAAATTGGGCTTGAATAGCGCATGGGCCATATTCAGACCGAGCCCAAGGGCCCACCCCACATCTCCTTCTTCCAGAATATAAAATGATTTTTAAAATGTTAATTTAAAAAATAAAAATAAAAATTTCAAAATTTCAAAAATTTTAAAAGTGTTATAAAATACATGAATAAATGAAATACATGAATAAATATTCATTATATTCATCTTATCTAATCATACATTCTAAGTACATCTCATACAATGAATGTTCATCTTTCTATTCAATGTATGTATTATTCAATATATTGATATTAATGATAAGTCCATTATTGTTTTCTTATAAATAGAAACTTAGTTTTTGTCATAGATATAAGGTGACATAGTAAAAATAAAATTTTCTCCTCTTGCTTTCCCTATTCAATCTCTCTATTCTCTCTATTATATACTTGCAACGTAATATTTTACAACACATTATCAGCATAAAGACCTACCAACTGAGTAAGTAATTTTTGCTAAGTGGGTGTTTTTTCTATTAATCAACTTATACTTCATATTCTCCTATCAATTCTTCATTTTTATTTTTCTTGGCCTGAAGCCAATTTTAAATCCAAAAGTATCATTCTACTCCTAAAGTGGCAGTGTATATTTGGAAGTCCTTTTAATTAATTTAAGGATTTATTTTTGCAAGGATTATGGCAAATATTGAAAAGCCCAAATTCCACATCCTAGAAGTGAGTAGAAAGAATTATCTATCCTGGTGCCTTGACATGAAAATGCATCTCCAAGGGCAAGGTCTCATTAATGCAATTATAGAGGACAAAACCTAAAATGAAAAAGATAAAGTAAATGCATTGATTTTTATTTGCTGTCATTTGCTTAAGAGCCTGTAGACTCAAAATTTATCCGTTCGAAATCCTCATATCTTGTAAAGGAGGTTAAAAGATAAGTATGATCATACCAAAACTGTTATCCTCCCTCAAGCATACTATGACTAGTAAAATTTTAGACTGTAAAATTTTAAATCAGTAACTATAACTCTGCTTTATTTGATATTATTTCTCGGCTTGAATTATGCAATATTAAACTCACTAATGCAGAATTGTTAGAGAAAACTTTCTCCACCTTCCATGCTTCGAATTTTATATTACAACAACAATATCAACAATGTCAATTTGCTACATACTCTGAATTAATTTTTGTGCTCCTCATTACCGAGTAAACTAATGAATTGCTATTAAAAAATCATGATCTTAGACCTACTGGCTCAAAATTATTGCTTGAAACACATGCTAACTCTGAGAAAAATACTTGTCATTTTAAGGGCTATAAGCATAGGCAAGAACATAATATAGAAGGGATGGCAAGAAATTTAACTGCTCTAGGAAATCTAACTTTGGCCCGAATTATGGCCAAAAAAATAAGCCAAAGAATGTGATTAATAAAAGTATTTGTCATCGTTGTGGCATGACTAGGCACTGATCACATACTTGTCGTACTCCAAAGCACTTTGTTGATCTATATCAGACATCTTTAAAAAATAGGGCAAACGTGGTGAATCTCATGCCATTAAATCAATCCTATTGTCATAACCACTGTTGATGCCAACAATATCTCTATTGGTGGGACTCCTCTTGCTCCTAAAGTAGCAAATGCATCCCTGAATATCTCTGATTTCTTTGAGGATCTTTGATTACTTTGATGAGACATCAAACTGGTGGATGATAACTTGGATTTCGAATTTTATGATTCTAATAATTTCTTTTCTAGTTGTTTAAATGTATTACCTTTTATTGTTCTCTAATATGGTTATATAATATATATTTTGAAATTTTGAAATTTTATTTGACTATATAACTAATATAAAAATTTTATGATACTTGACACCTAAAGTTGTCAACATAAATGCAAATGAAAAATATCAAGAAAAATGAAGATGTTTGTTTTCTTTAATAGTGCCACAACACATACCATATTTTGTAGTAAACACTTCTTTTCGAGTATGACAATGTGTAAGGTGCAAATCCATACAATATCAAGTTATGTTCCGATTATTGATGGTTTTGAGAATGCCATAATTGTTTTACCAAATGGCACCATCTTACATATTAAGGATGCATTTCTAAGCAGTAAATCAAAAAGGAATCTACTAAGCTTCAAAGATGTACACTATAATAGGTACCATATTGAGACTATTTATGAGCAAGATAAGGAATATATTGGCATTACCTTTTATAAGATGGGCCTAAAGACCATCCATGAGACGCTAGAAGCTTCTTCTATGGGTTTGTATTGTGTCATAATTAAGGCTGTTGAAACCTACACCACCACAACCTAGAGATTAGTAAACCCTGATCAGTTTAGATTGTGGCATGATCGCGTTGGTCATCCTGACGCTTCAATGATATAAAAAATAATTTAGAATACAAAAGGACACCTTTTAAAGGATACAAATGTATTGTTGTCCAAAGATTATAATTGTGAGGTTTGTTTACAAGGAAAATTCATTATCAAACCTTCTATAACAAATGTTAATCTTAAATCCTCTTTATTCTTGCAAAGAATTCAAGGTGATATTTGTGAATCAATACAACCACCAAGTGGACTATTTCGATATTTTATAGTACTAGTGGACACATCCTGTAGATGGTCACATATTTGCCTATTATCTATGCGCAATGTCACATTTGCATGTTTACTTGTGCATATTATAAAGCTCTGGGCACAATTCCCTGATTATCCAATTAAGAACATAAGGAAGGATAATGTTGGTGAATTTATATCAAAGAGTTTTGACACTTATTATGCTTCACTCAAAATCAAGATTGAGAACTCGGTTGCATGAACAAATGGATAGGCAAAATCCTTGATTAAACATATCAAAATCATTGCTCGCACTCTATTATTGAGAACGAATCTCAACGATACAACATGGGGTTATGTAGTTTTGTATGCAGTAGCCTTAATAAGATTACGCCCCACTACTAGTCTTTTACAATCTTCCCTTCAAATGGTTCTTGATTATGAACCAGATATTTCACATTTATGCACCTTTGGTTGTGTAATACAAGTGTCTATAGCACCGCCAAAAAGAACGAAATGTGTCCCTAACACCGTTTGGGCATTTATGTTGATTTTAATTCATTGTCCATCAACTACCGATGATCTTTTTACTGCAGATTTGCATATTGTCATTTTGATGAGATTGGGTTTTCATCAATTAGGACACTTACAACTTCCATGATTGCAGAACAAAAATCAGTTAAGGTTTTCTCTTGGAATGAAAAAAATTTATCTCAATTAGACCCGAGGACTCCTAAGTGTGAAAACGAGGTGCAACGCATACCATTTACAGGCTATGGCCAATAGACTTCTTGACGCATTTAATGATGCTATTAACATATTCCAGTTACAAATGCTCCAGCTAGAATAGTTGTTCCTGAATGACAAGCTAAAATGGATTAAAATTCCCCGCACTTGAAGTATGGTAGACCGATAGGATCAAAAGATACCATTCCTCATAAACAAATGCGAAAGAATCAAGAATATGCGCTAGAAGAGCCTAGCATTGTGCTTGCTCCCAAAGAGCTTATTATCTTTGAAGAGACGAAAACCCATGAAAGGAACACCAACATCAAGAATATTGAGAATTCCATTACATATTATAATGAAATTTAGGATCGAATACTTTTGCATTCTCAATTACTCAAAAAATTATGAATGATGATTATGAACCGCAATTTATTATTGAAAGTCATCAAATGCAAGATTGGCCTATGTGGGAGGAAGTAATTAAGGTTAAATTAGCTTCCCTAGCTAAACGAGAGGTTTTTAGACCCGTAATTTGAATCCCCGATAATATAAAGCGTGTTGGATATAAATGGGTATTTGTCCGGAAATAAAAGGAGAAAAATGAGGTTGTTAAGTATAAAGCTTGACTCGTTGCTCAAAGGTTCTCCTAGAGACCTAGGATTGATTATAATGAAATATATTCATTTGTGATTGATATGATTACATTTTATTTTCTCATTAGCCTAGTACTCTCTGAAAGGTTGGAAATGCGTCTTATGGACATTGTGACGGCAAATCTATATGGCTCATTAGATCCTGATATTTATATGAAAATTCCTAAGAGATTCAAAATGTCTGATGCATGCACTTCTCACAATTTATTCTCAATAAAATTGCAAAGATCCTTATATGGGTTAAAGCAATCCGATCACATGTGGTATCAAACCTAAGTGAATGATCATATTTGCCTATACATGTTTATTAATAAATTAAGAATCAGATTTGCTATTATAGCAGTTTATGTCGACGATATAAATTTAATTGGAACTCCAAAAGAGTTAACTAAAACTGCTAAGTATTTAAAAATAGAGTTTAAAGTTAAAAATTTAAGTAAAACCAAACTTTGTCTTGGTCTAGAGCTTGAGCATAAAGCAAATGAAATAATTGTCCATCAATCAACATATATTGAAAGATTACTTAAACGCTTCAACATGGACAAAGCTCACCCATTGAGCATCTATATGGTTGTAAGATCTCTAGATCTCCTAAAGAACCCTTTTTTTTTTTTTTTGTAACCCACTAAAGAACCTATCACGTCCTAGAGAATCTGATGAAGAGATATTTGGTCCTGAAGTACAATATCTCAATACAATTGGGGCTTTGATGTACTTGGCACAATGTACGAGATTAGATATCGCTTTTTCGGTAAATTTATTGACACGTTTTAGTTCTGAGCCAACTTGGAGACACTATAATGGAGTTAAACATATTTTTCATTATCTCCAAGAAACCATAGATTTGAAATTATATTATTTCAAGGATTCTACTAACTCTAGTTTAATTGGATATGCTGATGCTGGATATGAATCCGATCCACATAAGGCTCGTTCTCAAATCGGTTGTTTATTTTATTATAATGGCATTGCTATTTCTTTGCATTCTACGAAGCAATCGCTATTAGCTACATCTTCTAACCACTCTAAGATTATTGCTTTATATGAAGCTGAAAGAGAGTGTGTTTGGTTAAGATCCGTTATAACGCACATTCATAAATCTTGTTGTTTAATACTGGTTACAAATTCTCCCACTATAATTTATGAAGATAATGTTGCTTGGGTTGCACAAGTTAGGGGAGGATATATCAAAGGTGATAGGACTAAGCATATCTCGCCAAAATTTTTCTAATACTCATAAACTCCAAGAAAGTCGACAAATTGATGTTAAACAGATTCAATTCATAAATAATCTTGCAGATCTTTTTACCAAATCATTGCTAACGTCAACTTTTGAGAAATTATTATATGGCATTGGTATGTGGTGAGTTCACAAGATGCAAGATTGATGAGCCCCAACAATGACTATATGGCTCAATTGAGAGGGAGATATTATGAACTATTCATTGCATTTTTTTTTCTGTTCGATTTTTTCCACAAGGTTTTTCTAGCTTAAAGTTTTTAACAAGGCAATTAATGCATCCATAAAAGGAAGAGATCATAAATTTTGTACTTTGCACTCTTTTTCTCTTTTGTCCGGTTTTTGTCCCACTGAGTTTTTCTGGCTAAATGTTTTTAATGAGGCAGTATTATTCGATACATATTCGTAATATAATGAATACAATAAATATTCAAGGGGAGTGTTATGAAATATATGAATGAATGAAATATATTAATGAATATTCATTATATTCATCTTATCTAATGTACTTATTATGGTACATTTGTATCATACATTCTAAGTAGAGCTCCCTATATAATGAATGTTCATCTCCATATACAATGTATATATTATTCAATACATTGATATTAATGATAAGTGCATCCTTATTTTCTTATAAATAGGAGTTTAGTTTTTATCATAGATATAAGGTGACATAGTGAAAATAAAATGTTCTCCTCTGATTTTCTCTACTCAATCTCTCTATTCTCTTTATTATATATTTGCAACGTAATATTTTATAACAAAAAAGAAAAAATAAGGAAATAAGGAAACAACAACAATGACATTGAGGAAACGGAAAAAAAAAAAGAATTAGCGAAATGGAGAGTAGTTGGGTGATGTTCATTCCGACGGGCATTACTTGTGCCAGCGGAACAATTGCCCTGGGTCGCCTGCGTAAACATCCATCAAAGAACACGCAGTTTGCAACAAGGTGAGCACGAGCAGCACCGCAGCGGCAACCACGGAGATCGCGGACCACGGGTTGCTGAAGTACTGTCGGTAGAGGATGACCCTCCACCGGTACCGGGCGGCCTTCCACTGGTTCCACGGGTTTCTGCTGTACTCATTCAGGTCCCGACACACGTTTGAGTAGAGGAACTCGCTGGAGTCCCTCATGGTCTCCTTGTACAAGCTGTTGAAGAGACTAACCACGTCTTCCTTGCTACCGAGCCGATTTTCCAAAATTCCGCAGCTGATTAGAATGTCGATGTCTTCGGGCGTGTCGATGAGGCTGTCCATGAGAATGGCGTAGCTGGTGATGTACTTTTCCTCGTGGTGGCACTGCTCGTACGCAATCATGTTCCTGAACCACGCCTCGGTCCACTCGTGCACAACCACGTGCCGCATCACGAGGGTCCCAGCCTTGAAGTGGACATCGAGCAGGAAGGAGGTTCCCTCACCGGGGTTGCCCCATCTGAACTCAACACCGGCCTCTTGCAGCTCCTTTGCACTACGAGTCAGCTGGAATTTCTTGTCCCGTTTGGACGTCATGCGCCGTTGGAACGCAGGCAGTTGCAGGCCTCGCACGTACTCCACCAGGTGCCTTATTCGAATTCCCGTGCTTGCAAGCTCATGCCCGTGCAGGACGTCTTTGAAGTACTCGTAGCTAAGCTTGAAGAACGTGTCAGTGGTACTCAATGTGGTGAGATCATAGAGATTCTCGAGGACAAAGAATGGGACTTGATTTTCCAGGAGCAGGAGGTCGTGGAATACGGCGTTGCTCATCAACTGCTTGCTGAATATTTCGTCGTCCTCGTCTCGGTGCTCGAGGTAATGGTTCCTTATGAACAGTTCAACTACAAAAACTGCGTCCACAAAGATCATTTCCACGAGCTCCCTGCTGCTTTGGGTTAGTTTTTCTTGGTAGCATTGCCGAATGCAGTCTTCCGATTCGCTGATCATTCTGATACAAGCTGGGAGGTCGGCCTTGCAGTGGCGGAGGAAGCCTGTCAAGTACCTCAGTTTGATCGCCGTCATCTGATTCGCTGTCTTATCACGGTGGAACGGCCCAATGGAGATGACTTGAGGTGTGTAGGCCTCTGCATTTGTTCTGCGCAACTTCTCAGGCACTCGATAGATGCAACACTCGGTGGACACGGCAGGCAAGGTGTCCATGTTCGTCTTTAGGGTAACCGCAACTTCCTCGACTATCTGACTCATTTCTAAACAAGTGAAAGAAAAAGATTACAAGCCCATGAAACCAGAAAGAGTGAAAAGGTACATCTGGGCATAATTCTGTCAACAATCTCGTTCGTTTTCAAGGTGATCTGGTGCCTCACGACGAGAATGAATTAAGCATATGTTCTTTTTTCCATTTAGCAGGACTCAAGTCCCGTAAAAAATAAAAACAAAGCCAAAAGCAACATGAAAATGATGTTTTTTTCTAGTGGAACAGAAAACACGCCGCGGCACGTGATGCATTCAATCTGTTCTAGAAATGGCACAAAGGTCTACATTGACACAATAACGTGATCTGATTTTGATTAGTATGAAGAAACACCTGCTCTCGAAAGATTATACCTGTGGCACGTGCCTGTGCTTTTGCCATTGGATGAATCAGAAAAGAAGTTCAATTTCGGGAGGCCTTGCACCTAAGCTAGTTGAGAAAATATCTAAAGAATCTGCAAAACCTTGAGAAACGAATAATGGAAGCCCGTCAGCTCCCTAGATCTCCCGAGGCCGTGCAGCAAAGTCAATTTGCCGTTAAAATCACGTGGCCACAAATAATACAAAATCATAAATCCCATAAATTCCCCTGGAACACGAATAATCTAATATTTTATCTCTTGGCTATACTACGAGCAATCAGTAAAGTCGAATGCATATGAAAATTTGAAACTATTTGATTTTAAAATAATTGCAGCATGGCGGCCCTAGCAAGGGTGGCCCTCATCAATCCAAAAACTCGGACGCTCCTTGCCCAAGGCCGATGGAAGGAAAATAAAAGAATATGAAAAGAAAAGAAAAAGGGAAAAAAGAAAAAAAAATGAAAAAAGTTGTTCATCTTAACTACGATCACGCCACATAGAATGATCAACATTGACTAGAGTTTCGCGTTAGCAATTTTGCATCCAAACTTGATTGAAATTAGGGATGTAAACAGTTCGGTTCGGTTCGGTTTTTTTGAAAAACCGAACCGAACCGAACCGATAGAAAAATCTTCCGAACCGAAATTTCGGTTCGGTTCGGGTTTTTTCGGTTTTTCGATTTTCGATTTTTAGCCTTTGGTTTTCGGTTTTTGGTTTTTTTTTTTTTTTCTATTAAACTTAGATTTCTCCACTTTTATTTCTCCATTTTTATTTGTTGGTTCGGTTCGGTTCGGTTAACCGATAAAAACCGAATCAACTGGAACCGAAAATTTTCGGTTTTTAATGAAAAACCGAACCAAAAAAACCGAATTTTTCGGTTCGGTTCGTTCGTTCGGTTTTCGGTTCGGGAATTGACACCCCTAATTGAAATGACTAAATTGACAAATCATTAAAATTTTTAAAACTAATTTAATAATTTATCATAAGATTGAGGACTAATTGGTATTTTTGCTTATCTTTGTATATTGAAACTTAGGGAAGTGCTTTCTAAATATATGTACAAAAAGAACACATTTCATTTAGCTCCTTAATCTTCATGCTTACTATAACTAGTTATTTCGGTTTTCTACTAGCAGCTTTAACTATAACCTCCACTTTCTTTATTGGTCTGACCAAGATACGATTTATTTGAAATTAATTGAATGAACACAATGCATAGGCACAATTAATAGGTTTTTGACAAGGCATAATTTAAAAGTTTATGACGAATTTGGTCACAGTAAAATAGGTTTAGGACTTTTTAGACAATTTTCCCGTTAGTAAACATAATTTTTTTATGTCTACAAGGAGCAATGAGCTGAAAGATGTTGAGAGAAAAACAAAGAAGGCTTACCTGATATTCGAGATTGATGTGCTCTTCTTTCTTGTCGTCACTGGAGAAATCCCGTTTGCTTCGCAGACTATATAGTGAGAAACCATGCAAACCATGAAAACAGCATCTATGGAGGGAGAAAAGAAAGATATTATATTCTTTAACCTTCTATGAAGCAATATTATCCTATGCGCACAAAAGGTCTGCCCGTTACTATTAACCCCAAAGAAAAAGGAGAAGGGGAAAAGAACACAGAACAGAGTTAATTGGTTTCTTTGCCATTGAGCCGAAAAGATCTCTTGATCTAACTTTATCTAGAATGTTAGAGAAGTTTTTGATGCAGAAAAAGTGATAATACTCTGGTCACAGTTACATTGCAACTTTCTGGGGGATTTTAGCGACTTGGCATGTAGCACATGTGCGTTTTTGGGACTTCGGGAAGCTTCTGAATGAATGGTGAAATGAAGCTATCAACCATGGTGTTTGAGATTTGGGTATTTGAAGCCTCCTCCTTAACTCGTTGACTATGACCTGTGTCGCGACCTCTTTTTTTTTTTTCGGCGCCCGCAATCGGGTACGAGCGCCTAAGGAGGCTAATGGCTCGGCTGAATTTATTTATGCCCGAACTCTCCCAAGTCCACCAATTCACGACTTTAATAGTCTAAATTTTTAACCTATAAATCAAATTTTAAATTGGAGTCGCCACTAATCGATTTGGGGTGGGTTGATTAGAAACCCAAGTGAAGTATCGGGAGAAATACTCACTCCCGCGCAACCGAGAAATTAGGATCGGGACTTGATTACACTAGTTAATCACTAATGCCCTTTCGGTACTTAATCTTGTTTAAACCCTGAGGTTTTTTTGGATGCTCAAGGGATTTTCCATGCATTTTTGGGAGGAAAAACATTTTTTTGAGTCATTTTCTAATTTTTTGGACAAAAAGGGATTTTTTGGTATTTTTTGGAAAAATACAAGTCTTTTTGGCTTTTTCTGAATTTTTTTGGCTTTTTTTTTGGCTTTTGGGCATTTTTTGGAAAATATGGAATTTTTTGATTTTCTTTGATTTTTTCGGAAAATAAAATATTTTTAATATTTTTAAATATTTTTGGAAAATAAAATATTTTTTTGATTTTTTTTAAATAAATTATTTATTTATTAATATAAAAACCGACCTGGGTTGGATCCGCGGGTTGGGTCCGACCCGGTTGGATCCGCGGTTGGGTCCGACCCGCCAACGATCCGAATGAGGACAAAGGCCGCGTTGCGGGCCCGACTCGATTTTTTTGCCTTTTTTCTTTTTTCTTTTAAGTGTAAAAGCCCAAACCTATTTTTTGGCGAAAGGGCCCCGGCCCACAACAAAATTGGGCCCTTCCCAGCCCGCGCGACTAAAACCCTAGGGGAACCGGGTCATGCGCTCGACCCGATTCCATTCGGTTCGCGGCTCTCTCTCTCTCCCATCTCTCTCTACTCGCGGCGCCCATGGAGGAACTGAGGCGGCGGCTTGCGTCGACGACGGCAGCGACGGTGGTCTTCCACGGCGACAATGACTAGGGCGACGACAAGCGGCTGCTGGCGACTCCACTTGGGGAAGCGACGTCACCCGGCGGTGTTTCGCGGCCGAGACACGACGACGGTGGCTAGGGTTTCGAGCGGAAAACGAACGACGAGCGGTGGTTGATACCTTCCTGCAGAGGTAGCACGGCGCAGGGGCGTTGCTGGTCGGTATCGGGGAGGGATCGCGGCATGGCGGTGGACAGATCCAGACAACAACAACAGCAAAAAAACTCAAGATCTAAGGTGCAGATCTCGGCCGAACCTTCCTCGGCCTTGATTCTCTCTCACTCGTGCTAGATCCGAGCCTCCACCGGCCGGATCGACATTCTCGGCCGCCGCCGCCGGCCTTCCCCGAAGTCTCTCGGTGGAGGGTGGGCGGAGCTCACAACTCGAGTTCTCTCTCACTCGCCGTCGATTCCTCCCCCGAAGTCTCTCGGTGGGAAGATCTCCAAGCTTGCGATGCCCTTCAACGGAAGTTGTGCCCTCCTATTTATAGGCGAGGAGGTCCGGTCGATGGAGGGACTCGGCCACCGGTCTTTGGCTTGCCGACCGAACTCCCGCGGCCCAACCGGCGTCTCATCTCAGCATTAAAGGCGCGCATTGAAGGCGCGCATTGAAGGCGCATGCGCGTTGTCCTCTCCTTCGGCGGCCTACCTCCGTGCCTCTTTGCTGTAGGCTGCCCTTGAGCGCGTCGCCGGCCACCGCGCGTGAGATGCATAAGCGAATGAAGAACAAGAAGAAGACAGGAGGAAGAGGAAGAGGGGGGGGGCAAGTCGTGCAAAGGGAAAAAGAAAGAATAAGGGGTTGGCTGTTTTTTTTTGCTTTTTGCTTTTTCTTGTTTTTATTGTTTTTTTCGATTTTTTGTTATTTGCTTATTATTTCGAAAAAGACAAAATAAATAAAAACTTAATTAATAAAATAAAATAAACCTAATTAAAATTGAGGTGTCAATAACGCCCCTCTTTGAAGGTGAGCTCGCAGAGGTTGCATTCAAAGACAAACCGATGTCTCAATTTTATCCATGCATGCGTAGCATATTATACTTTATTTGGGACCTATTATTCTATGCGGAAAAAAAGCAATATAACTTTACATATAGTAGAGACAGATAAGAAGATACCTGTAGTTACTTACCGGGAGTGAGTGAGATAGGGTGTGAACCCCGAGTTTCGGCAAGTATCAAGGCATCATCTTACCTGTTTGCATGAGGAGATTGCTTCTCCAGGACCCGAACCATTCTTCGGTCGCCTGTTGGAGCAATAAGTGGTTTGTCTAGGACCCGAACCTTTCTTCGGTCGCCTTGACGAGGAATTGCTTTTCCAGGACCCGAACCTTTCTTCGATCGCCTATTAGAGCAATAAGTTGGTTTGTCTAGGACCCGAACTTTCTTTGGTCGCCTTGACGAGGAATTGCTTTTCTAGGACCCGAACCTTTCTTCGATCGCTGTTAGAGCAATAAGTTGGTTTGTCTAGGACCAACCTTTCTTCTGGTCGCCTTGACAGGAATTACTTTTCCAGACCCGAACCTTTCTTCGGTCGCCGTTGGAGCAATAAGTTGGTTTGTCTAGGACCCGAACCTTTCTTCGGTCGCTTTGACGGGAATTGCCTTCCAGACTCGAACCTTTCTTCGATCGCCTGTTAGAGCAATAAGTTGGTTTGTCTAGGACCTGAACCTTTCTTCGGTCGCCTTGACAGGGAATTACTTTTCCAGGACCCGAACCTTTCTTCGGTCGCCTGTTGGAGCAATAAGTTGGTTTGTCTAGGACCCGAACCTTTCTTCGGTCGCCTTGACGGGGAATTGCCTTCCAGGACCCGAACCTTTCTTCGATCGCCTGTTAGAGCAATAAGTTGGTTTGTCTAGGACCAACCTTTCTTCGGTTGCCTTGACGAGAATTGCTTTTCCAGACCCGAACCTTTCTTCGGTCGCCTGTTAGAGCAATAAGTTGGTTTGTCTAGGACCCGAACCTTTCTTCGGTCGCCTTGACAGGGAATTGCTTTTCCAGGACCCGAACCTTTCTTCGGTCGCCTGTTGGAGCAATAAGTTGGTTTGTCTAGGACCTGAACCTTTCTTCGGTCGCCTTGACGGGGAATTGCCTTCTAGGACCCGAACCTTTCTTCGGTCGCCTTGACGGGAGATGCGCCGACCTTTCTCAGGGCATCTGCTTGTTGGGAGATAGTACTTGGATGATCACAAGTACAAACTCTTGGAGATACTTGGATGATCACAAGTATGGAAGAGGTACCTGGACGATCACAGGTACAAACTCTTGGGGATACTTGGATGATCACAAGTATCGAAGGGGTACCTGGACGATCATAGGTACAAACTCTTTGGGGATACTTGGATGATCACAAGTATCGAAGGGGTACTTGATAATTGAAAATACTGAGAACATACCTTGGATATTTGTGAAGGTGTCCCACCTCCTGGCAATTGGGAAATATCGAGGGCATACCTGGGATATTCGTGAAGGTCTCTCACCTCCTGGTAGTGGGAATATTGAGGATGGATCTCGCATATTCGTGAAGGCCACTCACCTCCTGGTAGTTGGAATATCAAGGACGTGCCTCATATATTTGTGAAGGTCTCTCACCTCCTGGTAAATGGGGAATATCGAGAGCGTACCTGGGATATTCATGAAGGTCTCTCACCTCCTGGTAATTGGAATATCGAGGACGTACCTGGGATATTCATGAAGGTCTCTCACCTCCTGGCAATTGGGAATATCGAGGACGTACCTGGGATATTCATGAAGGTCTCTCACCTCCTGGTAATTGGGAATATCGAGGGCGTACCTGGGATATTCATAAAGGTCTCTCACCTCCTGGTAATGGGAATATCGAGGACGTGCCTCGCATATTCGTGAAGGTCTCTCACCTCCTGGTAATGGGGAATATCGAGAGCGTACCTGGGATATTCATGAAGGTCTCTCACCTCCTGGTAATTGGGAATATCGAGGACGCACCTGGGATATTCATGAAGGTCTCTCACCTCCTGGTAATTGGGAATATCGAGGGCGTACCTGGGATATTCATGAAGGTCTCTCACCTCCTGGTAATTGGGAATATCGAGGACGTGCCTCGCATATTCGTGAAGGTCTCTCACCTCCTGGTAATGGGGAATATCGAGGGCGTACCTTGGATATTCATGAAGGTCTCTCACCTCCTGGTAATTGGGAATATCGAGGACGTACCTGGGATATTCATGAAGGTCTCTCACCTCCTGGTAATTGGGAATATCGAGGGCGTACTCGATATTCATGAAGGTCTCTCACCTCCTGGTAATTGGGAATATCGAGGACGTACCTGGATATTCATGAAGGTCTCTCACCTCCTGGTAATTGGGAATATCGAGGACGCACTGGATATTCCTGAAGGTCTCTCACCTCCTGGTAATTGGGAATATCGAGGGCGTACCTGAGATATTCGTGAAGGTCTCTCACCTCCTGGTAATTGGGAATATCGAGGGCATACCTGGGATATTCATGAAGGTCTCTCACCTCCTGGTAATTGCGAATATTGAGGACGTACCTCGCATATTCGTGAAGGTCTCTCACCTCCTGGTAATGAGGAATATCGAGAGCGTACCTGGGATATTCATGAAGGTCTCTCACCTCCTGGTAATTGGGAATATCGAGGACGTACCTGGGATATTCATGAAGGTCTCTCACCTCCTGGTAATTGGGAATATCGAGGGCGTACTGGATATTCAGGAAGGTCTCTCACCTCCTGGTAATTGGGAATATCGAGGACGTACCTGAGATATTCATGAAGGTCTCTCACCTCCTGGTAATTGGGAATATCGAGGACGTACCTGGGATATTCATGAAGGTCTCTCACCTCCTGGTAATTGGGAATATCGAGGACGTACCTGGGATATTCATGAAGGTCTCTCACCTCCTGGTAATTGGGAATATCGAGGGCGTACCTGAGATATTCGTGAAGGTCTCCCACCTCCTGGTAGTATAAACTTGAATGTAGCACAAGGCTTACCTGGATGGCCGCAGGCACTCAAAAGGGCTGGAACACCTGGGTAGCCGCAGGTGTACAAAGTACTGGAATACTTGAATGAACATAAGTATTTGATGATACGATCTGGGACCACTCTGGCTGGTCCAAGTGTAAGAAAACATACCTGGATAACCACAGGCGCACAACGCGATGGAATACTTGAATGGCTACTAGTATTCAATGATAAAATTTTGAGGACGACTTGAACATGTCGAGTGTCACGGAAATGGAGTACCTAGACAATGAAAGGCACTCAAAGGTAATGGGATACTTGGTCAATTGTAGGCATCCTAGCTATGAAGACAACTCAAACAAGTCGAGTGTCAAGAAAAAGGAGTATTCGAACGATGGCCGTTACTCAAAGACAATAGGGATACCTAGACAGCAGTAGGTATTCAACAATAAATGGATACTTGGTTAGTCACAAGTATCAATACTCTGGGGACAACTCGAACAGGTCGAGTGTCGTTAAGAGGGAGTACCTGGCAAGTGGTGAGTACTCAAAGACAATGGGATACTGAGACAATTGCAAGCACCTAAACTCAAGGGACAACTCGAATAGGTCGAGTGTCAAGAAGAGAGTACCTGGATAGTGGTAGGTACTTTAAGACAAATGGGGATAGAGATATGCTTACCTGGCAATATCTCTGATCTCTAAGAGTATGTCTGCTATTTGCACAATATGCACACATGATTGTATGTGTTGTAAATTCATGAGTTCAAATGAGATTCATGCATGACAACTTTGTCTGCTTTGTATCATTCGAATTCCACTGGGAAAGATTTTGAAAGAAAACCTTTATTCAGAATGTAGATGTCTTGAGCATGCCAGATGAGGGGCTTTCAGTCTGAAAGGACTTTTCGCTCACTCTCATGGAAAAAGCTATCCTGACCATTGATGCAGGATTTATAAGGACCACACTTCTCACTGTCATCATGTCAGCAGGGGTCTGACTATTCTCGCAAGTGGTACGACTTTACTAATGTGAGAGGTCTTTGTTGAAATTGTGATGAAGACTTGGTCAATAGCTCATCAAATGGGACCGTCGAGGTCAAGGCTCATGAACGAAGTGCCGCACGATCATCTCCAAGTTTGCAAGTCAAGAGTCCTGCGAAAAGAGATAGAATAGTCTTGCTCGTACTTCTTCGATCGATGCTTATAGACATATGAAATCCTACGTTAATTGAAGTGCCCCTAGTCTGAAGAGACTTTTACAATGGGATGCAATGTAGGCTTGATTCATGTGTAAAAGGGTGAGGGCTGGTGATTGCCTTGGCATTTGTCACCAATCTTTGTTCTCACTGTCAAATGGAGGTTCTATGGACCACAACAGCAACATTTTCTTGGCTGCATTTTTGACTGGGGGGCATTGGCCTTGCTTTACCAGGCACACTGCTTTTTCATGCCCCTATTTTTATTCCAGTTCTTCATTTATGGGCATTGACCTTGCTTTTACCAAGTACACTACTTTTTTATGCCCATGTTTTTATTCCTGTCGTTGGAGTAATTGGCCTAGGCAAGTTCAATCAAAGCACTGTTATTAGACTCTTGAGTCTTCATCTTCAGTAGGCACTCTGGGCTATGCTGCTTAAATGGTAGTAACTTATGTTTTGCCTCCATGTGAGGGTGAAATTACAGACTCAATTGGGTTGTACAATGAATACAAGTGCATAGAGAAAGAATTGCTCTTCGTCATTCTAGGGCACTTAAATTAACATGAGTGTTCATATGCAATAAGGACACCCAAAGATTGATGCAAGTGCGAACAAGAAAATTTCTATCTCTCTTCTCACCTTGTGATGCTTACTTGCTTTCGACTTGCCCCAGTGTGGGGTGGTTCTTCCACGGGAGCATAGCAGAAATTTGTCAGTGTATGGGCTCAATGGGTTGAGCGATGGAATGCCTCTCACTATTTTGGTTATCATACCATTCGCGAGAGAACTCTTTACCCTACAGTCATGGAATCTTCTGCACTCATCTCACAAGTGTATAGATGGGGGACTGTGTGTAGAATATGGCTTGCCTTTCATCATTCTGACGCACCTCATCCAGCATGCTCAATTTAATCTTGTATTCTTCACTTAGCTGTCTATTTTAATAATCCTCAGTGGAATCAGTGACTTAGACAGACAAAATCATCATGCAGAATTCATCTGGAAGTGACATGCAACATTTTGAATATGAAGGAGTTTGAACTCTTCAAAACAAGTGAATGGTTTCGACTCAAAAAAGACCCTATTGACAACTTTAAGAGTTAACATAATGGTGCTTCCAAATATGTTAAATTTTGAACAGCAAAAGGGTTATTCGCAAATGAGTGTCGATAGTTGTCCCTATTGATTAGGGATATGACACATGAATGATCAGTCGGGATTGGGAATCTGATCATGGATTTGATGGGCCTTTCTGCTTTTGCCCCTGCAGAAGAGAAGATGTACAAGTAGATCAATTAGTCTGGCCAAAATCAAATGTGAGTTGAGGCCTGAAGGATCTCTGTCATTTGCTTTGGCAATTACTCAGGACGCCATTTCGCTTAGGAGAGTTTGTCATGCCTCTCATTGATTTATTATCTTTGTTTTTGACAAACAGTAATCCCGCAACAAACAAGACATGCTTCTCATTGATTCGTTATCCTTGCTTTTGATAGTCGTGATCCCGCAACAAACAAGAGGGAATGTGTTAGTCATGAACTCTTTTAAGAGTCGAATAATTGGAAGCGATACAACTTTACCCTTCACCGGTTTGCGTTTATTGGGTGATCCCGAAGTGAGAGGGGGACACGAAGTCCTATGTCCCTTGCTTCGTTAGGCCGATTATTCTCTCGAATTGGCTCTCGGATGATGCGTCCTTTTACACGAAGCCGGTGAATTTGATGCGGGTCATTTCCACGAACCTCACTTGGCCAATATTGACCATCAAGTTTGGTTTTAGATTCCCAATGTTTTCTGTCAATAGGGAAAATATGTCAAAAGCGAGTTCAGATAGTGGGAGTAATGGAAATGATACCGAATTACCCTTCACTGGTTTGCAGATGATTGGATGGACTTGAAGTGCAAGTGGGACACGAAGTCCTATGTCTTTTGCTTCGTTAGGTCAATTATTCCCTGTATTGGCTCCTAGATGACACGTCCTTTTACACGAAGCCAGGTGAATTTGATGTGGGTCATTTCCATGTACTAGCGTGGCCAATATTGATTTGCCAAACCTAACCATCAAATTTGGCTCTTGAATCCTGATACTTCCTGCCAATAGGGGGAATATGTCAAAAGTGAATTCAAAGAGGGGGGGAGTATTGGAAACGATACCAAATTACTCTTCTTCAAAGTTTGTATTTGCTGACTCCTAGGGATATTTGAATATTAATGACAACCTTTTCGTCTCGGCACAGTTTGACATTTCTTTCGATTGGCCTTCCTCACCCATGGCCATGTATGCATGATTGATGGTTGTTGATTTATCTTCAATGTCTTCCTTCTGTGGAATTTTCTTATGTCTTTGACTATATGACCATTAACAGCATTGAGCAAAGTCATGTACTTCAAGCTTCTATGAAATCTGAGATGGACAATCAAAACCTCCAATTCTCTTATGGCAATTACTTCTTGCGAGAATATGCGTCTGGAGTGAAGCTTCTAAATTCCAAAGTCATTGTCCAGGTGTGGGGCTATAGATCGCCTTGACTCGTCTAGATTTTCTCCCCGATGACGTATCACTTAAAAGGAAGAGGAGGAACTCCTTCCTTATGTTGAAGTTGATACTGTAACATCTAGCCGTTTGGGCGCGTCGTGCGACAAGATAGTCCTTTGGCTTAGGATGGAGCTGGGCAGGAGTGAGGGATGTCATGGATGCTTCGATTTCAACTGTATGCCTGTACCTATTACGTCTCACCTTTTGTATCCTGTAAATAGAAAAGAGGGGTTGTCATTCTCAATATTATGTTAAGGGAATAAGACTTACCCCTTTTTTTGAAACGGGATGCTCTTTTCTATTTGCCCCTGTTTTCTTGGCAGGGTGTCTTTGAATTTGGCGAGTTCACCTGATGTGCTTGCTTCAAATGCCCTCTGTCACACTAAGTCAAAGGGGACGGAATGATCTTCTCGAGACATGAAGTGAATGAGTCAGAAAGACAAACATGATTAAATTTATCATCTTGTTTTAACAAAAACTTTCGGGTGATGAAATATTTTTTATTTTCAAAATAAGGAAGCCCAGCCCTCAGTATTCTCCTTGGACTATATTTTCTTTTCATGGTTGGATAACATCACTGGGCCGGTTTGGGATACCGCCTCATGCTTTCAAAACAAAATATTAGAACTGTACATTAGATTACTAAAATGGAAAATACAACAGTAGCACACTAGACGGGATAAGAAACATGAAATTATAAAAACAAGTAACACCCATGAAAACTCCTATGAAAAGGAGCACTTTGATAGTGCTGGTTTTGAAATCAAGCGCCTTTGAGTTCCTCGCCTCCAGTAGACTCGAAGTATTCGCATGAGAGGATCATTTCATTGAAGCTACGGAAATGCAACCCATGCAACAAACAGCGATGCTTGCGGGGTAAAGCTCCTATGAACAGCTTTGTCATTTCTTCTTCGGACAGCTGAGGGTAGGTTTGCATCATAAAAGCTTCCCACCTCCTTGCATATACTCGAAAATCCTCCATTGGTCTTCTTCTAAAGTGAACCAAGTTCTCGCAAGACAGTTCAGCTCCAATCTGGTGCTGGTACTGATGCAGGAATGTGGAAGACAACTCATTCCAATCCCTCATGAGCCTGATATCTGCTGTGACGAACCATTGCAATGCAGACCCTGTAAGACTTTTTTGGAAGGCCTGAGTTGTGAATGACATCGGGCCATAGTACCGACTTATTTCAGCATGGAGGTACTGCAAGTGGGCCACGGGGCAAGTCGTGCCGTTATACTTGCGGAGATTGGGTATCCACATTTCTATGGGGGTCATGATCCTATGAGGGCAAGACGAGCCTGGTATGTCTTGGTTAGGCCACTGGTTTTCCCACTGCATATTCGTTGTAGTGGTGAATTTTTCTGTTTCAGGGAAGTTGGTTTCTGCCGAAATTATCCCATTGCTTTCTTCTGGGTCAAAATTTCCTAATGAGGATAAAGTATTGAAGCTATCCTCATGGTCAGAGGACGAGCTTAGGAGTTTGTTAGGATCGTAGCGGATAAAGACGTACGTTTCCTCTTCTGACGGGCCTTCATCCCCGGGTGAGAGTATGGAACAGTTATACGATGAATCGTCAGTTTCATTGTCAAAATAATGCTGGAAGTCCTTGGGATTGTATTCTAGGGCCGGGAAGTCTTCAGGGTTGTATTTTAGGGGATGGTAACCTTCAAAGTTGTATTCTTGGGAATTCTCGAAGCTTTGGTGCGGTGGCTCATTGGCAGATGTTGCATTGATCTGCTTAGGCTTTCTTTTCTTGGCTTCTGGTCCAGACTTTTTGAGTAAGGCCCTTCGTTTTGCCAGCTTGATTCTGTCAAGGGAAGTGAGAGACATTAGAGTTTCATTGTCAGATTTACTTTCCAGATTGATAGGGGTTGGTATTCTTTGGACCCTAGCTCTTGGAGTAAGATTGGAGAGTTGTCCAGCCGTGCCCCGATCTTGAACAGGCTCTATGTCCTTGATCTCATACAAAGGCTCCTTGCCTTTCCTAGCGGGAAATTTTCCAGTAACAGGATGTTGCTCAGCTGCCCATTTATTATGCAATGCTTCATTGACACGTTTCTCTCCTATCTTAGCAACTAACGACTCCTCGTGCTCCGCGATCATCGGCTCTTCGTAGGGCAATGTGATGTTAGGGGTGATGTCAATATTGTACTCTTGGTGAAAAATATGAATTAGTTCCCTCCAGGTTTTAAGGGAACTAATCTTCCTGGCAATGTACCATCGCAAGGCAGGGCCAGTCAAATTCGATTGGTACAATTGAATCATCCTTCGAACCAGGTAGGCCTGCAAATAGGTCTCTGGGCGTGAGGTACCAGCATACCTTTCGCATTCAGGTGCTTTGAGCTCTTCAAGGATTTCAATGCCGGCATAATTGGAAAGGTCCATGGGATTCCGCCCCTGCAGCTGGTTTAACTTTTTCACGATCCTTTCAAACTGTCCATGGTACTGGCTATTTTCTAGCGAATTTGCGGGCGTCATGACGGTGTTTGAGGCAACTATAGAGTTGGGCTCAGCTTGAGTGGATTTCATTTGTCTCGAGAGTTGTTGAAGGATAATAGACATCTGTCCTACGCTGTCTTCAATATTAATGAGGCGATTTTGTACATCATTCTGATCGACCCCTATTGGATGAGGCCATTCACGAACGAGTGGTGGCCGACGATTCATAATTACCTGTCGTTGCGAAAACAATGAATGAGCACGAAAGTAAACAAAGATTGACCCATGGCAATGGTTTAACTGCTTTTTTTATTCATCAAAAGAGGATTTCATAGACCTCAAACTTCTGACATCTAGAACTTGAAATTGAAATGACAGAATAAAATACTAGATATTAAACAAAAGTCCCAAAACTTTCACACTATTAACACTAAGGGGCACACGATTGCCAATTTATATGCGACAGGGAGTCTTGCGCTTGCGCAGATGCTTGCTTTCTTGGACCGGCTCTGAGGTGTTTATCCAGTCCATTCCCAAATCTCTCTCCATGAGCTCTGCTTGCTCGTGCTGGCTGCTCTTGTTGATTGAGTGAGGGACTGATGGCTTCCATTTTGTCGGGATACGATGGTTGTGGATGTAGGACATGGAGGCGTGGCGGGCTTTTTCTTCTCCCTCAAGCCCTTCAGGTACCACGATCCTTTTGCGATGGCACTTGTTCCATGCTTCCTCAACAATGTCAACCATGAATTCAAAATTTTGATGAGTGAAGAGAAGTGGGGGGACCCTCTTCTTGAAAGATGGCGGGATCTCCCGAAGGGCTCCATACTGTCGTGCCACCCTTTGAGGGAAATAGGAAAAAGCATCGGTGAGGCCGAGCAACGGAATTGGATGGTGGCGCTTGAAAGCAAAGCGAGCTCTCTTTTCATAGAACCAACCAGCACACGATTGGAATGCCTCAGGAGCCGGGTCTCTTAGGAAATTTATCCAATTTAAACAACTTTGATTGGGAATGTATGGTCCTAAAACCATAAATTTTTGTAATGGATTTTCGAAATCATTCATTCCAGATGATCGCATGAAGCCTCGGAATTCACTTAGGTGGGAAAAGAACCAGACTTGTAAAATTTCCGGAGAGACCCGCATGATTTTTTCCGTGTTTTCTTTAAAACGATTAAAGGACAAAAATGTTTCAGTTAAAATCATGTTGACATAATTTTGCCCCCTCAAGATTTGATCAACTATCCATGCCATCTTAGGACTTATGACATTTCTTTGATGGGGGAAAATGATGAAACCAAAAAAGCCCAGGAGGAAAATCTCACTTTTTCGGGTCATAGGCTGATTTTGAAAACAGACATTCATGAATTCTAGCGGGCAGGTATTATGGTTGCCTTCAAGAATTTGTCTCATGACATGGATTTCAATTCCTAAAAGTCGCTAACCCTTGCCACGGAGAAAGCCTCGTCGATGGCCTAACAAGCTTTTTCTCGAGAGGCATTCCAAGATGATGCTTGTATTCTTCCGAGTTGGGGTCAGCTCAAACCCACCAAACATAAAAGTAGTTGTCTTCAAGCACCAAAAATGTGCCATGGCCTGTATGACTTCGGGATGAACAATGATTTGAATCAACGATAGGAGATGACCGATTTTGGCTTTCACACGCTCTTGGGCAAGCTGATCCAATTGACCCCACTATCTGAAGAGTTCCGCTTTGAGAGCAAGAATGAACTGGATATCGTCTTTCCCCATCGCACATAAACTGGAATTTGAAAAGCTTATCTTAAATTGCCATGGGCCAAATAAAAAGACTGAGTAAAAGTAAAGAAATCACTTTGCTTTTAAATAAAATGACAAGCACAAAGACATGCACATGAGATGTGTGGCTCGATTTCTAACTCAGAAGGCTTGATGAAATTAAAATGGTATCCGCCCGGCGCAGTCTCGCGTTAGCAGCATACCCCCTTAACCTCAGCTAAGAAATTCGGGGAAAAGAAAGGCAACCTCTACATCGCAGTCTCGCGTTCGAGGTCGTATCTTTCTTAACACCATCCTAGAAATCCTAGGGCGGCCCGGCAGTCCGGTGGTCACGGGTTATGTGTGCCATGTGTAGTGTTAAAACAGTAAAGCATGCACAACAAATTATAATCACAAGGATAATCTATTTTAAACAAAATTAAAACAAATTTCTAAACTATCGACCTGCATAAAGAAAAAATAAAAACAAGTCGTAAAGAATTTAAACAAGACAAAAATGACCTAAGTCCTCACAAATGTCCCCAGTGAAGTCACCAAGCTGTCGCGACCCCTTTTTTTTTTCGGCGCCCGCAATCGGTACGAGCGCCTAAGGAGGCTAATGGCTCGGCTGAATTTATTTATGCCCGAACTCTCCCAAGTCCACCAATTCACGACTTTAATAGTCTAAATTTTTAACCTATAAATCAAATTTTAAATTGGAGTCGCCACTAATCGATTTGGGGTGGGTTGATTAGAAACCCAAGTGAAGTATCGGAGAAATACTCACTCTGCGCAACCGAGAAATTAGGATCGGGACTTGATTACACTAGTTAATCACTAATGCCCTTTCGGTACCTAATCTTGTTTAAACCCTGAGGTTTTTTGGATAATCAAGAGATTTTCCATGCATTTTTGGGAGGAAAAACATTTTTTGAGTCATTTTCTAATTTTTTAGACACAAAAGGGATTTTTTGGTTTTTTTTTTTGGAAAAATACAAGCCTTTTTGGCTTTTTCTGATTTTTTTTGGCTTTTTTTGGATTTTTGGCATTTTTTGGAAAATATGGAATTTTTTGATTTTCTTTGATTTTTTCGGAAAATAAAATATTTTTTAATATTTTTTAATATTTTTGGAAAATAAAATATTTTTTGATTTTTTTTTAAAATAAATTATTTATTTATTAATATAAAAACCGACCCGGGTCGAATCCGCGGGTTGGGTCCGACCCGGGCCAGCGATCCGAATGAGGACGCGGGCCCGACTCGGATTTTTTTGCCTTTTTTCTTTTTTCTTTTAAGTGTAAAAGCCCAAACCTATTTTTTGGCGAAAGGGCCCCGGCCCACAACAAAATTGGGCCCTTCCCAGCCCGCGCGACTAAAACCCTAGGGGAACCGGGTCATGCGCCCGACCCAATTCCATCCGGTTCGCGGCTCTCTCTCTCTCCCGTCTCTCTCTACTCGCGGCGCCCATGGAGGAACTGAGGCGGCGGCTTGCGTCGACGACGGCAGCGACGGCGGTCTTCCACGGCGACGATGACTAGGGCGACGACAAGCGGCTGCTGGCGACTCCACTTGGGGAAGCGACGTCACCTGGCGGTGTTTCGGCGGCCGAGACACGGACGACGGTGGCTAGGGTTTCGAGCGGACAAACGAACGACGAGCGGTGGTTGATACCTTTCTGCAGAGGGAGCACGGCGCAGGGGCGTTGCTGGTCGGCATCGGGGAGGGATCGCGGCACGGCGGTGGACAGATCCAGACAACAACAGCAGCAAAAAAACTCAAGATCTAAGGTGCAGATCTCGGCCGAACCTTCCTCGGCCTTGATTCTCTCTCACTCAGGCTAGATCCGAGCCTCCACCGGCCGGATCTGACATTCTCGAAGCTGCTCGCCGCCGGCCTTCCCCGAAGTCTCTCGGTGGAGGGTGGGCGGAGCTCACAACTCGAGTTCTCTCTCACTCGCTCGTCGATTCCTCCCCCGAAGTCTCTCGGTGGGAAGATCTCCAAGCTTGCGATGCCCTTCAACGGAAGTTGTGCCCTCCTATTTATAGGCGAGGAGGTCCGGTCGACGGAGGGACTCGGCCACCGGTCTTTGGCTTGCCGACCGAACTCCCGCGGCCCAACCGGCGTCTCATCTCAGCATTAAAGGCGCGCATTGAAGGCGCATGCGCGTTGTCCTCTCCTTCGGCGGCCTACCTCCGTGCCTCTTTGCTGTAGGCTGCCCTTGAGCGCGTCGCCGGCCACCGCGCGTGAGATGCAAAAGCGAATGAAGAACAAGAAGAAGACAGGAGGAAGAGGAAGAGGGGGGGGCCAAGTCGTGCAAAGGGAAAAAGAAAGAATAAGGGGTTGGCTGCTTTTTTTTGCTTTTTGCTTTTTCTTGTTTTTATTGTTTTTTTCGATTTTTTGTTATTTGCTTATTATTTCGAAAAAGACAAAATAAATAAAAAATTAATTAATAAAATAAAATTAACCTAATTAAAATTAAGGTGTCAACAACCTGTTTGACGAAATGCGTCCATGGCATTTTCATAAAATAGGTCCTCAAAGCGTTCGAACTGAATGAGTGTTGATATAGTTTATACCTTGCTGATTTGTTCATTAATTATTAACCATGATTTTGAGTGTAATTGATGGTGGCGGGTGATGAGAAAAAATGACTCGGAGCTATTTGTCAGTGATGATTCATGATGATTTGTTGGGTCACATCTCGCTTCCTTATTCATAAGCCGTAAGTTTTTCCAAAGTTCATGATAGTATGAAGATAGTGATTTCACTAGCTGTGAGTTAGATTCTCCAATGACGGTCTAGTAGTAGTGATGGATTGACATAACTCGTGGTGATGTCTTGGTTGTGCTTTACTTGAAAGTGGAAAGCAATATCTGTTGATTAAAAGCTTTAAATATTCTGAATTTAATGTTGTACTTGGTCTGCAATGTGAAGAAAGGCGATAAAACTGAATAAGGAAGAAGAAAAGTGTGTGGAGAGAGGGGAGAGTGGAGACACAGACCTTAAGTCATTTTATTCAGGAAGTTTGGGCTTAATTCTAATTATAATTGTATTGATGTTTTTTGGGCTTTGATCTGCTTTGATGGAAACATTGGGTTGTTGATGAGTTGGGCTTAATTTGCTTTTAAATTGGGCTTGAATAGCCGTCTCCTTCTTCCAGAATATAAAATGATTTTTTAAAAAATTAATTCAAAAAATAAAAAATTCAAAAAATTTCAAAAAAAGTTTAAAAGAAAAAAGAAGGAAATAAAGAAACAGCAACAACAACAATGAGGAAACGAAGAAAAGAAGAAGAGAATTAGCGAAATGGAGAGTAGTTGGGCGAGGTTCATTCCGACGGGCATTACTTGTGCCAACGGAACAATCGCCCTGGGTCGCCCGCGTAAACATCCATCAAGGAACACGCAGTTTGCAACAAGGTGAGCACGAGCAGCACCGCAGCAGCAACCACGGAGAACGCGGACCACGGGTTGCTGAAGTACTCTCGGTAGAGGATGACCCTCCACCGGTACCAGGCGGCCTTCCACTGGTTCCACGGGTGCCTGCTGTACTCATTCATTCTCTGACACAGGTTTGAGTAGGGGAACTCATGGTCTCCTTGTACAAGCTGTTGAAGATACTAACCACGTCGTCCGTGCTCCCGAGCCGATTTTCCAAAAATCCGCAGCTGACTATAATGTCGATGTCTTCGGGCGTGTCGATGAGGCTGTCCATGAGAATGGCGTAGCTGGTGATGTACTTTTCCGCGTGGTGGGACTGCTCGTACGCAATCATTTTCCTGAAGTACGCCTCGGTCCACTCGTGCACAACCACTTGCCACATCACAAGGATACCATCCTTGAAGTCAATATCGAGTAGGGAGGACCTTCCCATGCCCAGTCTGAACTCAACACCGGCCTCTTGCAGCTCCTTTGCACTCCGAGTCAGCTGGAATTTCTTGCCCTCTTTGAGCGTCACGCGCCGAGGGATTGCAGGCAGTTGCAGGGCTCGCACGTAGTCCACCAGGTGCTTCACCTGAACTCTCGTGCTTGCAAGCTCACGCCCGTGCAGGAGGTCTCTGAAGTACTCGTAGCTAAGCTTGAAGAATGCGACAGTGGTACTCAATGTGGTGAGGTTATATAGATTCTCGAGGACAAAGAACGGGACTTGATTTTCCAGCAGCAGGAGGTCTTGGAATACAGCGTTGCTCATCCACTGCTCGCTGAATATCACGTCGTCCAGGTCTCGGTGCTCGGGTTCTTGGTTCCAGTAATGGTTCCTTATGAACAGCTCAACTAGAAAAATTGCGTCCACTAAGATAATTTCTACGAGCTCATAGCTGCCTTGGGTGAGCCTTTCTTGGTAGCATTGCCGAATGCGGTCTTCCGATTCGCTGATCATTCTGGTACAAGCTGGGAGGTAGGCCATGAAACGGCGGAGGAAGCCTTTCAAGTACCTCAGTTTGATCTCCTCCGTCAACTGAAGCTCTTTCTTACCATGGTGGAACGGCCCGATGGAGATGACTTGAGGCGTGTAGGCCTCTGCGTTTGCCCTACGCAACTTCTCAGGCACTCGATAGATGGAACGTTTGGTAGACTCGGGAGGCAAGTTGTCCAACTTCGTATTTATGGTAATCACAACTTCCTTGTCAGTCGGGCGCATTTCTAAACAAGTGAAAGAAAAGATTACAAGCCCATGAAACTAAAAAGAGTGAAAGGGTGCATCTGGGCATAATTTCTTTGACATGTCACGGTGATTTGGTGCCTAATGATAGAGAATGAATTAAGCCTCCATTCTTTCTTTTCTTTTTTTCCAATTAAGGGGACTTGAGTGCCCTCAAAAAGAAAAACAAAGCCAAAAATAACATGAAAATGATGTTTTCCTAGTGGAACAGAACACGTGGAACAGAACACGTCGTGCTCGCGATGCATTCAATCTGTTCTAGAAACAGCATAGAGGTCTATATTGACAGAATAACGTGATCGGATTTTGATTGTCATAAAGAAACCCCTACTCTCGAAAGATTTTACCTGGGGCACTTTGGCGTGTTTTTGCCATTGGGCGAATCGGAAAAGTCGTTCAATTTGAGGAGGCCTTGCGCCTCAACTAGTGGAGGAAATATCTAAAGAAACTGCAAAGCTTGAGAAACGAATAATAAGGGCACGAATGATAACCATTCTGGGCCGAAATTGATTTTTGGAAAAGAAATAGATTTTTTTATTTATATTTCTAGATGAGTTTCTAAGCAAAAATACTCATTTGATAACGACACAAAATTTATACTCTAAAAATAGAAATTCGTTTGATAATGATACAAAATTTCTTCATTTCAAACGGTAGTGGGCGGTGATCATGAATGGCGGCTACCAAGACCGGTGACGATGGCAAGTGGCGGCAAGCGATCGGCAACTGGCAATCGACAACCGCGGCAACGGATGGCAGCAACGGATGGCAACCGATGGCGGCCGGCGATCGGGGACCGGTGGAGGCAACGGGCGGCGTTCAGCGGATGATGGTCGGCGGCAACAAACGATGAGAAAAATTTTTATTTCTCATTTCTGTTCCAGAAATAGAAAAGTAAAAATTCTTACTTCTAATTTATATTCCAAACCTATTTCTAGAACCAAAATCTATTTCAAAAATGGAAAAATGAAATAATTTTATCACATGCATTTCTATTTTAGAAACAAGTCTCTAATAGAAAAATTGTTTCTGGAACAAAAATCAGAGGTTATCATGCACCCCCTAAAAGACCATCGGCTCCCTTGACCTCCCGACAATGTGCAACAAAGTCAATTTGTTGCTAATATCATGTGGTCGCAAATAATACAAGATCATAACTCCTATAAATTCTACTAGAACGCGCATAATCTAAACTTCTATTTCTGGGCTATTCTATGGGCAATCAATAACGTCGAATGCATACATAGTTTTTGCACTACTTGATTCGAAACTAAGTGCAGCATGTGGTCGCTAATCGTAACGCTCTATGTCTGCAAAAGAAGCACCTAGTTGAAAGATATTGAGAGAAAAACAAAGTAGGCTTACCTGAGAATCGAGATCAAGAATGCGTTCTTCCTTCTTGATCCCGTTTGCTTCTCAGGATATACAGTGAGAAAACATGCAAACAGTCGCTATTGGGGAACAAAAGAAAGATCTGATATTTTTTAACCTTTTATGAAGCATTATAATATTACGCACACAAAAGGTGGTCTGACCATTACTATTAACCCTAATGAAAAAGGAGAAGCGGAAAAAAACACAGAAAAGAGTCATTTGGTTTCTTTGCCACTAAGCCGAAAAGATCTCCTCTTGGTCCAACTTTTTCTGCAGTGTCAGGGAAGTTTGTTACGCAGAAAAAGCGAACGGATACTTTGGTCACAATTACACTTAACTACGAAGCATTCTAGCTATTCCCAATGAGGCAACAGCAAAAAGCAAAATTCTTCTTGGCATAATGTTTCTTCTAAGACTTTTCCTATGGTTACATTTACCCATATCACTAATTTAGGGCGTATGATGGGGATTAGCTCCACTGGGCTCATTTCATACCAATAAATGCTCTAACTTATTTATAGAAAAGAACATTATGACGAGTTTCTTTGGTAATAGATGATTTAAGGCTAGAATTATATACTTCATTAAATTGTTCATTCTAATTCTTAAACATTTTTTTTTTTTTTTTGGTCCAACTAAATCTTTGAACTGTAAATACATGAACGGAAATGCTGACATGGAACTACGTTGACACCACTTCGATACATAGATATCCATGTCATTTGCACTCACCACAGAATTGAGCGAAGGCTGCCCTCTTGCAAGTCTACAGCAGGGGACGCAGCCCTTGTAGTTGGAGTGGCGAGTTTTTTTGTAGAACTTGCAAGTTCTAGGGTGCGAGTCAATTAGATTCTCCATTGACGGTCTAGTGGTGGTGGACTAACATAACTCGTGGTGATGTCTTTGTTGTGCTCTACTAGAAAGTGGAAAGCGTTATCTATTGATTAAAGGCTTTAAATATTCTGAATTTAATGTACAGTTTTGAGAGTTTTTGGTCTGGAATGTGAAGAAAGGCGATAAAACTGAATAAGGAAAAAGAAAAGTATGTGGAGAAAGAGGGGAGAGTGGAGACACAGACCTTAGTTATTTTTTTCAGGAAATTTGGGCTTAATTCTAGTCATAATTGTATTGATGTTTTTTGGGCTTTGATCTGCTTTGATGGAAGCATTGGGTTGTTAATGAGTTGGGCTTAATTTGCTTTTAAATTGGGCTTGAATAGCCGTCTCCTTCTTCCAGAATATAAAATGATTTTTAAAAAATTAATTCAAAAAATAAAAAATTCAAAAAATTTAAAAGAAAAAAAGAAGGAAATAAAGAAACAGCAACAACAACAATGAGGAAACGAAAAAAAGAAGAAGAGAATTAGCGAAATGGAGAGTAGTTGGGCGAGGTTCATTCCGACGGGCATTACTTGTGCCAACGGAACAATCGCCCTGGGTCGCCCGCGTAAACATCCATCAAGGAACACGCAGTTTGCAACAAGGTGAGCACGAGCAGCACCGCGGCAGCAACCACGGAGAACGCGGACCGCGGGTTGCTGAAGTACTCTCGGTAGAGGATGACCCTCCACCGGTACCAGGCGGCCTTCCACTGGTTCCACGGGTGCCTGCTGTACTCATTCAGTTTCTGACACAGCCTTGAGTAGAGGAACTCGCTGGAGTCCCTCATGGTCTCCTTGTACAAGCTGTTGAAGAGATTGGCCACGTCTTCCTTGCTACCGAGCCGATTTTCCAAAATTCCGCAGCTGACTAGAATGTCGATGTCTTCGGGCGTGTCGATGAGGCTGTCCATGAGAATGGCGTAGCTGGTGATGTACTTTTCCACGTGGTGGCACTGCTCGTACGCAATCATGTTCCTGAACCACGCCTCGGTCCTCTCGTGCACAACCACGTGCCGCATCCTGAGGGTCTTAGCCTTGAAGTGGACATCGGGCAGGGAGAAGTTTGCCTTGCCTGGTTTGAACTCAACACCGGCCTCATGCAGCTCCTTTGCACTCCGAGTCAGCTCGAATTTCTTGCCATGTTTGGACGTCGCACCCCGTGGGAACGAGGGCAGTTGCAGGGCTCGCACGTAGTCCACCAGGTGCTTCATCTGAAAGCTCGTGCTTGCAAGCTCTTGCCCCTCCAGGACGTCTTTGAAGTACTCGTAGCTAAGCTTGAAGAACGTGACAGCGGTACTCAATGCGGTGAGATTATAGAGAATCTCGAGGACAAAGAATGGGACTTGATTTTCCAGGAGCAGGAGGTCGTGGAATACGGCGTTGCTCATCCACTGCTTGCTGAATATTTCGTCGTCCTCGTCTCGGTGCTCGAGGTAGCGGCTTCTTATGAATAGCTCAACTACAAAAACTGCGTCCACTAAGATCATTTCCACGAGCACCTTGCTGGCTTGGGTGATAACTTCTTGGTAGCATTGCCGAATGCGGTCTTCCAATTCGCTGATGATTCTGATACAAGCTGGGAGGTCAGCCTTGCTGCGGCGGAGGAAGCCTGTCAAGTACCTCAGTTTGATCGCCATCAACTGAATTGCTGTCTTATCACGGTGGAATGGCCCGATGGAGATAACTTGAGCGGTGTAGGCCTCCGCATTTGCTCTCCGCAACTTCTCAGGCACTCGATATATGCAACACTCGATGGATCCGGTAGTCAAGTTGCCCATCTTCCTCTCTATGGTTACCGCAACTTCCTTGACGATCTGACTCATTTCTAAACAAGTGAAAGAAAACGATTATAAGCCCATGAAACTAGAGAGTGAAAGGGTACATATGATATTCTCGTTCGTTTCACAGTAATTTAGTGACTAATGACGAGAATGAATTAAGCACATCTTTTTTTCCATTTGTTGGAAATTAGTGATCCATTTTCAACAAAATCTAGAAATTACTAACATTCACGTGAAGAAGCTTCAAGTTGATCAAGAAAAGATGGGCACACAATAAAATAATATTATAGTAGTTGCTGGAGTTTTCAAGAGAATAAGCTCTACGTGCATGGGAAATTTGTGCATGGGAAATCTTAAATGAAAGTCAACAATGGCTGCTTGCCCATGAAGAAAGGATGATCTAGAGTACGTGGGCAGCCGAGAGACTAGAAAAATGAAGAATAATTGAGAAGCCACCAGAAGATGCGGAAGAAGTCGCAACAAGAGAAGACAAGAAGCCAGCTGTAATTTTATATTATTTTTGTACTCAATGTCGGTGAATATGGCAGTGATTCACGCCTATAAATATGCTTGAATGTTGATCATGTGGGTGTGTGGGGGAAATACCTCCACCGTGTGAGAGGTTACTTCCACCTTGTATGTGGGGTTGAACTCTCCATCTTAAAAGGTCTTAGATTTTCATTGTACTTTCATCAAACTAGTTTGTTTAACTAATAAAACTATTTCTCCCATATCTCATGATATATATCCTTCAAATTATCCTATCTTATCCCTTGTTCATCCTCCACAAAATATACCATACACTTGCACACATCACAAACCAAAAACTATAACTAATTCCAAAATTATGCTTCCTTACGCGCAAATTCAAAAATATTTTTTAACACCATTAAACAGGACTCAAGACCTGTCAAAAAGAAAAACAAAGCCAAAAAGAAAAATAAAATGAATTTTTTTTTTCTAGTAGAACAGAAAACACGCCCTGTTTCGCGATGCATTCAATCTGTTCTAGAAATAGCAGAGGTCTGCATTGACAGAATAACGTGATTGGATTTTGATTGTCATGAAGAAACCCTACTCTCGAAAGATTTTACCTCGGGCACTTTGCCGTGTTTTTTGCCATTGGGCAAATCGGAAAAGTCGTTCACTTTGAGGAGGCCTTACGCCTAAACTAGTTGACGAAATATCTAAAGAATCTGCAAAGCTTGAGAAATGAATAATAAAAGACCGTCAGCTACCTTGATCTCCCAACAACGTGCAACGAAGACAATTTGCCGTTAAAATCAGGTGGTCGCAAATCATACAAGATCATAACTCCTATAAATTCTACTGGAACATGCATAATCCAACCTTCTATTCTCCGGCTATTCTATGGGCAATTAGTAATGTCGAATGCATACATAGTTTTTGACTATTTGATTCGAAACGAAGTGCAGCATGCGGTCACTAATCATAATGCCCTATGCCTGCAAAAGAAGCACCGTGTTGAAAGATATTGAGAGAAAAACAAAGAAGGCTTACCTGAGATTCGAGATCAAGAATTCGTTCTCCTTCTTGCCGTCACGGGAGAAATCCCGTTTGCTTCCCAGAATATATAGTGAGAAAGCATGCAAACTGTCGCTACTGGGGGCAAAAGAAAGATCTGATATTCTTTAACCTTTTATGAAGGATTATAATATTATGCACACAAAAGGTTGTCTGGCCATTACTATTAACCCCAGTGAATATATACTTTGGTCACAATTAAACTGCAACTACGAAGCATCCTTGTTATTCCCAATGAGACAACAGCAAAAGAAAAATTCTTCTTGGCGTAATGTTTCTTCTAAGATTCTTTCTATGGTTACATTAAACATATCACTAATTTAGGGCTTATGACGGGGATTAGCTCCCTAGGCTTATTTTGTACCAATAAATGCTCTAACTTATTTATAAAAAAGAACATTATGACAAGTTTCTTTGGTAATAAACTATTTAAGGCTAGAATTATATACTTCATTAATTTGTTCATTCTAATTCTTGAACTCTTTTTTTTTGGGTCCAGCTAAATCCATGAACTGTAAATTCCTTTGTTTAAGTTAGTCCTTTTGTCAAATACATGAACGGAAATGCTAACATGGAACTGCGTCGACACCACTTCGATACATAGATATCCATGTCATTTGCACTCACCACAGAATTGAGCAAAGGCTGCCCTCTTGCAAGTCTGTGGCAGGGGACCCAGCCCTTGTAGTTGGAGTGGCAAGTTTTGTTTAGAATTTGCAAGTTCTAGGGTGCAAATCAGTCTGATTTAAGTGCTCGCCAGTGTAGTTATGGCGGACAGTGATCAGTTGGCTTTCGCCGTGATTCAGTTTATAGGTCATATGCCAAGGTATTATCCGTGCAACATTTTGGGGGACTTTAGCGACTTGGCATGCACAAGTGCGTTTTGGGGACTTTAGGTTTGAGGAGCGGTTCTGCTGCTGAGGATGGTAACTAGGATCCTAGTGTTAGGGTCCAAAGGTTTTCAAGCCCAAAGACTTAGCAAGTGGATCGTGATAACCTATAAATCACCCAGTATTCTAGAATCTTTTTGTATCTAGAGTTTTTAGGGAGACACTAGAATGTTCCGAGGGTAATAAGGGAAATGTATACATGGTATTCTAGGGTAATCTTGGGGATAATTTAGGAAATATGCATTTGTATTTTAAAGATTTTTCATCAATCTTCAATGTTAAATTGTATTGTAGATTGGCAATTGCAATTATAGGGGTATTTATATAAATATGGCTCCCCTTCCCCTCATTTGGATTACCAAGAGATGTAAACACAAATTGAGATCTTCTCTCTAGAATTGCTTATGTTGTTTTGAGTAAGGCTGACTTTGGAAAGAGGTTCCTAAGGCTGTACGGATGAGGAAAAATTATAATAGCCCATAACAAGTGGAATCAGAACCCATAACAACGTGGTCGTTCCAATATGATCAACAAGGCGGTAAGGTCGTAGATGAACAAGGTAGAAAGGTCGAGGATCAACTAGCCACCAAGGTTATACTGACCATTCAACAAGCAGTAACACTGCTCTGCTCTATTTCAAAACTTGAATCCACAAATAAAACATATGAGATTCAATCGGTGGACCATCAATTGGCAGCAATAAGCATTTCATATCTCAAAGCCTCGACAACTAATAGAATTCATCAACAATTATGGTATATCTCAAAGTCTATCGAACAGTTTCTACCATTAGCATATCTCATTATCAACAAGTCAAATTAAAATACTGGACTCCACATAACAAGCTCAAAGCAACGAGATTCGAATCAAGATCCATCAATCATCAGCGATAAGGATCAGACATCTTGAGCCTATGAACGTCAAATTTCAGTCCTCGCCTTCAGCTCATCACATCTCAGAATCAACTAGTCAAATTCAAAATTACCAAACCAAAAACTATGGGGACAAAAAAAAAAGCCTCTAGCGACTCAATTTCAGTTAGCAAATTCATTAATTACCAATGATAAGGATCGGATATCTTAACGCTGAAGTAATCATCAACAATGGACTCGTCTCTATTATTGAGCAGATACCGTGATAGATCTCACTCTAGGACGAAAGGTAATGGCGAGGTGCCTTAAGAGACGGTGAAGACAATAACAAGAGTTGGATGGGTGAGAGGGTGCATGGGAAAGTAGAGGTAATTGGTTCTAGGGTGGGTAGATTCTAGACTTGGACCCTATATGCTACCGCGTTATAACCAATTCCCCATTTTTTGGATCATGTACCCTACCATATTTGTACTGAAACCTATTTTGGAACTTACCCTACTTTTTCTGGTCTAGTTCCAAGGTCTACCTTGTTTGTACTAGAAACTATTTTGCAACCACACAATATCCTATACGACTTCAAATTTTACATAAATATGTGAGAAAACAACAACATAATTCTCATAATTTGTATTGAAACATTAATTACATGTAATCAATCAATAAGTACATGAACTTTTTAACTAAACAAAGAACTAAGGACCTATAAGCCTAATTATCATAAACTCAAGACGCCTACATGTGGAAGCCAAGCACCATAATGTCTACTCCCATTCCATTTCTTTGAATTGAGAAGATAAAAGAGGAGTTGAAGACAAAGAATAGATGAGCAATCGGCATGGCCCACCCAAACACCAGAACGCCTATATTTGGATGCCGAATGCCGTCGTCAAAATCAAAGGGCCTGTTTGTTTGTGTTCATGGCCCATGTTTATGAAAACAATTCTTGTTTTTTTGTTCTTAGAAACAAAAAAAGAACAAAAATGCATTTGTTTGGGTTTTTGTTCAAAATCTATTTT
The DNA here is from genome assembly GCA_017140475.1 of Eucalyptus fibrosa. NCBI lineage: Eukaryota > Viridiplantae > Streptophyta > Magnoliopsida > Myrtales > Myrtaceae > Eucalyptus > Eucalyptus fibrosa. Next base: position 21,398,919 of record CM029507.1, read on the forward strand.
TTGTTCCCGGAAACAAATATGGAACAAAAACAAGGAATATAAAAAAACTTGTTTCTTGTTTCTAGAACACTTTCAAGAAACAATTTTTTCTCTCTCTTTGTTTTTTTTCTTCTCTTTCTTTTCTTCTTTTTTTCTTCTTTTTTTTCTTTGGCCGGTGGCCGGCGACCGGCCATCAAGGGTTGGCCACCTTTGCCGGAGCATCGCCCGCCCTAGGCGAGGCCCGTGACTGGCCAAAAGGAAGGAAAAATAAAAAGGAAAAATAAAATAAAAATATTAAAAAATTAAAAGAAACAAAAAAATTATACAAGTTTACCAAATGTGTTCTTGTTCTTTTTCTATTCCAAGAATAAGTTTACTAAACGCATTCTTCTATTAAAAAATTGTTCCTTGAAACAGAAATAATTTTTTTTTTTAATTTCTGTTCCCTAGAATAATTTTTGAATAGAAACGTTACCAAACGAACCCAAAGAGATTATAAAAACCCCATCCCCAAAAAATCGAAAACCCTACAAAAAAAAAAAAAACAATTGCAAACTCACCTTGCTTAAGTTTGTGCTGTTTGGGCAATAATGGCAAATCTCACGACAATGAGACAATAGGCAACAACGAGTTAGGTTGCGTTCCTTCAGGCTGCAATGTCGATGGTGGTGACAATGATGGTGGCTAGGCATATAGAGAGAGACTAAGAGAGAGAGGCGACTGAGAAGGAGGCAGATCGTGTGAAGAGAGACAGAGAGAAACAGAGAGACATAGAGAATAGGGGAGAAAGGGATGCAACAAGGGTTTTTTTTTTTTTTTTTTTAACATTAGTAAAAACCGGTTCCAAAACTAGTCCAATTAATCTAGTTTCTAGGAGGGCTTTTACTTGGAACCCATTTCAACTTATTCCCAAAAAATGGAACCGATTGCTAGACCAGTTCAAATAGGAACCCGTTCCTAGACCTGTTTTCCTAACAATTTGGTTTGGTTCCTAGGTAAACCCGGTTTGATTGTGCACCCCTATGGAAAAGGGTAATGAGGAGAGGGTGAGGCGCAAATGGGTGAATGAGCCTCATGTGTTGGGGGGGGCCTTGAAGGTGTTTGGGTGCTTTGACAAGATATTTTCATATTCCACCAATCTTTTCATTGTGGCATTGAACTCTACCACTTTAGGTAAACTAGACTGTTCAAAGACATCTTGTCTCTTTCCTTCCGGTCAAAATTAACACTTTTTAATGGAATGATTAAATCGAATAAAAAAGTATATAGTTCAAGAACCTAGATGGACAAAAAAAAGATTCAAAGATTAGATTGAGCAAATTTAAAAAGTTCAAGGTCAACCAACACTTGGCAAAAGTACCCAGCAAGTCTTAAATATATTGCATTGATGCCAATTTAATCTCAAACCTTTCAATTGAGTCAATTTTATCCTAAATTTTTTCATATTTTTTCCAATTGAGTTTATCTGACCAATTTTAGCAGGAAATCATTAGCGTGGACACTGACCATGGCCATCCCACATGGCATGGTCGACGTTGACATGTATATATTTAAATAATATTTTAAATTTTTAAATTTTATTTTATTTTTAATTAATTTTATTTTCTTTCATTTTGGTGAGCAAGGACTAACAAACCCTCATCAACAGCTAGCGAGGGTCGCAACCCTCACCTAAGCCCTCACCAGATCTAGATGAAGGTCTCCTCGCTTAGGGCCTTTGTTGATATCATCGGCCAAAATCAAAGGAAAAACAAGAAAAAAATAATAATAACATTTAATTAAAATTTTAATTTTAAAAAAAATTGAAAAATTGTTCACATTAGCATCATCCATATCACGTAGGATAGTCGACATCCATATCAATAATTTCTAAATTGGCCAAAATGACTCAACTGGCAAGTTGTAAATTTTTTTGATTAAATTGGCATAACTAATTTTTGTGATTAAATTAACACTCTATAATAGAATTAAGATTTTTTTTTTTATATATATACTTTTCCTACCGACCCTTTTATCCCATAGGCATTTAAGTGAGAACATGGATGAAACATGTAGTTTGACCAGGACGATAAAAAAAAAAAAAAAAAACTGGTTTTTCTCCTCATTCTAAACCTTGCTATTAGCTACATCTCATGGCAAATAATAAAATAAAAACCAAAAGTTAGAACTAGAAAAAAAAAAATTGTACGAATTTATTTCGATAATCTTGGGGAATCGTTATAAAGACTTGGCTTACTTTTTCAAACACAATGCAATAGAAAAATTATCAAAAAAAATAAATAAATTATAAACCTATTGTACTTATGCCCATTTAATCATAAATTTTTCAATTTGGCCAATTTAGTTCTAAATCTTTTAATTGTGCCGATTTAGTGCTAAGACTTTTAATTTATATGCCAATATAGTTCTAAATATTTTAACAATATGAAAATTTAATCTTTATGGTCAATTTGGGCCCAAAATCATTAACATGGTAGTTTAATTAGCACTGGCTATCCTACATAGCATGACTAATATTGATATAGATAATTCTTTTTTTTTTAATTTTTTTTCTTTTCTCTTTGTTTCTTCTTTTCTTTTTTCTTTTTTTCCTTTTTTCCTTTTTTTGTTGACCCTAGTCTCAACCCTCACCAGCCATGGGTGAGGGCCTCCACGCCCTCACCAACCATAAGCGAGGACAACGAGGGTTGTGACACCCACTTTTGGCCTATGCAAGGGTCCACACCTCACCTAAGCAAGTAGGGCCTAGGATAAGTGACAAAAAAAAGACAAATATATATATATATATATATATATATATATATATATATATATATATATATAATAAAAATTTAAATAATTGTCCATGTTAGTGTTAGCCATGCCTTGTAGGATGGCTAGAACTAACAATATTGCCATGTCAATGATTTTAGCCCAAATTCGAAACCTTTGTACACCATGGCGAAAATTAAATAAGTGATCTCGATAACTAAGTTTTGAATCTTTTGATACTTCAATTAATTGTTGCAACGGCTCGTAAAAGAAAAATTTTCCAAAGTTGAAAAGACATTTACATCTCATAACTTTCTTCTCTTTTTCTTGAACGTGTCAAATGTATCTATCTAGTTGTTGCCAAAGATTTTTCTATATTTCTATTTCAAAGGCATGAAGAGAAAAAGACTTCATAAGAGCAAACTCATTCAACGAAAAAAGATAGATAAATAAATAAATTAAGATTGATCTACCTCTTAACATTATGCATACTGAATAGCATATTTGTTATCTTTCTAATTCCTTATACTTCTCTCTTTTCAAACAAAAGCAGTATTTTTCTCTCCTGACTTCCTTATACACTAGAAAAAAGCTTCATTTTACACCCTGTTCATTCATCAATATTGGAAAAAAAAAAAAAAATAACATCGTCAAGATCTTCCAGTAACTCAAGTTATGGCACTGGGGAATTTTTCTGGCTGTAAATATTTTTGCAAAATATATGAAGTAACTAGTTTGTTTATTATAAATAAATTTATAGTTGACAGCCAAGAGTGAAATTTACACTATTATACCACCTGGATTTTGTTGAAAAAGAGAAAATTGAACCCACCGGCAGCAATTATATGAACAAGAAAAGGCTTCCTCAGTATCCAGCAACGTCTCAACTTTGACTGCAATATGTTTTAGGAATAAAGGCATGGGGCCTTCAACTTTTTGGATTTGCACAACGTCGTCGTTCAAGAACGTTTGCAATTTAAGGATTTTCAAATTTGCAAATTATTAATTTTTCTGTCTTTGACAAAAATATTGATGTGACAGTTAAATAGCTGTTAAGTGCTGACATGGCAGCTACACGCCAATGTGGCACTCACGTGACTTTACAAATTTAAAGAATTAAAAGAATTGAGTTTTATTCTGGAAGCAGGCAATTAAAAATTAAGATAAAGGTTAAACCATCTTTAGCTTGCTTCAACAAATAGAAGGGGTCACTGTTCTAACAGTCATCGGCGAGGTGGCCAAACCCTTGCTGGGCTCGAGCTGCGGTGGTGTCACCCCATACATCAACCAAGGTACATACCTTGAGAGAGAGAGGGTCTTGCCCTCGTCCTCAAGGAACCCCTCAGCACACAGTGGTGAGGGCAGCAGCCCTCGTGAGTGTTTGCCAAGGGTCCAAGACACTACCTAGGGCCACAGCCTTGTTTGGCACAGACTCTCTTTCTCACGTGCGTGCTCTATCCGACTCCATTACTGTTGGGAAAAATATGGATTGGAATTAAGTAGAACAATGAAGACGGATATTTAGACCACTTGGACCCACCCCATGCGGTGGCCGCGTTGGCTTGGGCTTCCATCCCCCTCACGAAGGGGATAAGTTCAAATCCCAGCGTGGTCGCTAATAGTCTTAAATGTGATGCCGTGGTAGTGGGTCATGTGCTAGGATCACCGGAGGGTTTACAGCGCGGTTATTGGCTGCAAGTTGATTCCTCCTGCAAAAAAAAAAAAAAAAGATATTTAGAGTACTCAAATCGAACTTTGAGACGTGATATCACTTTCTTTAATGATTTGTTTGCTCTACAACGTTGCTAATGGTCACGGGCAAAAATCCTCCACAATATAACAAAGTCTCAGATGAGAATACTAGATAGCAATTCTAGTATTTCTCCAAGGTCTCTCTAGGAAACAATTAAAAGAATGGCCATAGAAAATTGTAAAAAATGAACAAACGTGTTCTTTCGGAAATTGCCCAATTGAACAAATGTGTCCATTCAGAAGTTGAAAAAACGAACAATTGCAATCATTCGGGAAAAGTTGCAAACTAAAAAGTATATTTTCTAAAAGTTGTCTCAAAGAGACACAAACAAAATTTCGGAATAATAATAATTTTTATTTCCAAAAATTCTCAAATACAAAAGGCAATCTTTGAATTGATTAAAAAATTAATAACATAAAAAGATAAATAAATAACAAAGGGATTAGTGCTAATGAAACCGCGGGCGTACTAAATGCACCAAAATCGCGCATTCGCATGCGGGTATGGTGGGGTTTAGGCCCTCCCGATCATTTTTTTAGATATACAAAGGAAATCCCACACTTATTAATTGGCCAATTTCTTCCCACTTTTCCTATGTGGGACAAGGAAAACGTACTTATATTTTTACAAACAAACCTCCAATGGTTACATGTGTCACACACTGGTTCTCTCCGTTGCTTCCGATGTTTACAAAAGACGAGAGCGAGCATATAGACAATGGGGAGGGTCTGGCCACCATCACCAGTGGCAGGCGACACTATAAGCATTCTTTATACGTAGGGGCAAGCTGAATATGGTTTTCTCTTTATCTTTATTTTCAATCTTCATCATTCAAAGACCTCAACATTATTTTTCTTAATTTTCTAAATTTGCAAAAATCGGAAAAGGTTCAAGGACTCACGTGAAATCATCCCTAAGCTTTACTACAAAGGAAGTTGCTACTTTTTCTTTGCACTTCTATAAGTAAGTTCGGAGTTCTTCTGTTTTCCGGCTGATTGCTCATCCAGAGGATTTTTGTCAATTTTTTATTTCGTGTTTCAAGTGAAAATCGTTCGTAATTGGTGTGCAACTTTTCGTTGACTAAACATGCAGCGCCGACCGTGAGATTAAAACCAAATAAGAGCATTTTTCGAAGGACTTTGCAATTCAATGGACTAAAATGGGACATTCATAACTCAACCAAAAATGATTAGACCTTTTCATGACAAATCATTAAAAAATTTTAAGACTAAATTAGTAAATCATCATAAGATTGAGGACTAAATTAGCACAATTGATAGGTTTATGATTAAATTGGCATAATTTAAAGTTTATGACAAATTTGGCTGCCATAAAATATGTTTAGGACCTTTTGAACAATTTTCCCATCACTAAACATAATTCTCTATGGGGACATTTGGCAATGCTTTTCAGGAAAACTTTTGGGAATATACAAAGCACTTTAGATTAAAAGGTTTTTTTCCAAAATATAAGTAGTATCTAGTATAGTGTAATTTAAAAACACATTGTAAGCAATTTTGACTAAAATGCCGTTTGGAAAAAACTACACTTTATAAAGTACTTTTGTTAATTTTTTTTTTTAAAAGAAGTCTCTAACCTTTGTCGGTAGAATTTAGGTTGCCAGCTAGGCAAGTCTACCCAAGGTCGCGTGACCTCAACCATCGCCTAGGTCATACAACCTCAGGTGAGGTTGAGGCTTCCCGATGGTTCATCAATGGCTAAGTTCTTTGCTAGCAACATTGCGTAAGCCGAGGGCATTTTCATAATTATGAAAATTTAGTGAGGGTAAAGTTGGAAGGAAAAAAAATTAGGATTCCAAAAGTGCTCAAAGCCCAAAGAACCTTTGAACTTCCCTTGATTTAAAGACATTTAGAGGCCTTGTGAAATGCAATTGCATCTTGCCAAAACTCTCCACAAATTTGGCAAATGATACTTACGTATGCCTAAGGACCTTTAGAGCCCAAGGGCTTTGAGAAAGTAGTTGAAAGATGTTGTGAGAAAAAGAAAGAAGGCTTACCTGAGATTCAAGATCAATGTGTTCTTCCTTCTTGTTGTCATTGGAGAATTCCCGTTTGCTTCCTAGACTATACTGTGAGAAACCATGCAAACCATGAAAACGGTAGCTATGGGGGGACAAAAGAAAGATATGATATTCTTTAACCTTCTATGAAGCAATATTATCTTATGCGCACAAAAGAAGGTCTGCCCATTACTATTGACTCCAAAGAAAAAGGAGAAGAGGAAACGCACACGGAATAGAGTTATTTGGTTTCTTTGCCATTGAACCGAAAAGATATCTTGGTCTAACTTTATCTGGACTGTTAGAGAAGTTTTTGATGCAGAAAAAGTGATAATACTTTGGTCACAATTACACTGCAAGTGTGAAGAATTCAAGTTATTCTCAATGACGCGACAGCAAAAACAAAATTCTTCTTGGCATAATGTTTGTTCTAGGACTTTCTCCATGGTTACATATACCCATATCCCTGATTTAATAAGGCTTATCTGAGGGATTAGCTCCCTGTGCTTATTTCGTATCAATAAATACTCTAATTTATAAAAAAGAAAAAGAACATTATCACAAGTTTCTTTGGTAATAAATGGTTTATGGCTTGAATTATATACTTTTTCAATTTGTTCAATTTGATTTTTGAACTACTTTTTTTTTTTGTCCAACTAAATCCTTGAACTATAACTTCTCTTAAGTTAGTCCTCCCATCAAATAAATGAACGGAAATGCTGATGTGGAACCATGTCAATGCCACTTTGACACATGGATATCCATGTGTCAATTGTGACGCGGCCCTCATAGTTGGAATGGCAAGTTTTGTTTAGAACTTGCAAGTTCTAGGGGCAAGTTACAATCTGATTTACGTGCTCACTGTGTAGTCCTGGCGGACATTGATCAGATGTTTTCATTCATTATATTCTCCACTGCTGGTTTGGAGAATAATTTACAGAGATTCAGTCTATAGATTGTATTTTGCGCGCAACTTTTTGAGGGATTTTTGCGACTTGGCTTGCAGCACATGCGCGTTTTGTGGACTTTGGAGATCTTCTGAATGAATGGCGAAACAGAGCTATTGTCCATGGTGTTTGAGATTTGGGTATTTGAAGCCTACTCCTTAACTTGTTGACTATAACCTGTTCGACAAAATGCGTCTATGATATTTTCATAAAATAGCTCCTCAAAGCGTTCGAACTCAATGCATGACGATATAGTTTATACCTTGCTGATTGCTTCATTGGTCATTCGCCCTGATTTCGAGTGTGTTCATGATCATTAAGACTAAAACTACGCATCCGATTGTTCTTTTTCCTTTTTTGCATCTCATGTTGCGATTAGTGGTGGGGGGGCAATGAGAAAAATGACTGAGAGCTGTTTATTGGTGACGATTTGAGATGATTCGTTGCTTCATATCTCGCTTCCTTATTCATAGGCGTCAGTTTCTTCAAAGTTTATGATAGTATGACTTGGGTGGAGATGGTGAATCAGTGCCAGTCACTAGCTGTGAGTCGGATTCTCCGGTGACGGTCCAATGGTGGTGGACCGACTTGGCAAAGTAGGCTTAATTCTAGTTTTAATTGGATTGATGTTTTTTGGGCTTTGATCTGCTTTGTTATAAGCATTGGATTATTGATAAGTTGGGCTTAATTTGCTTTTAAATTGGGCTTGAATTTCTTTGAAAATGGGTTTGAGTTAAATGCCCAAGTGTGTCTCGGCTTGGGTCAATGAGACCAGCGTACAGGCCATCGGACGAGCCTGAGGGGCCCGGCCTAGCCCGGGTCCGCTGTCTTCCAGAACATAAATGACTTCTTTTAAAAAAATTAATTAAAAGATATTTTTAAAAATTTTCGGGGAAGAAAAAAAAGGAATTAGCGAATTCAAGAGTGGATGGGCGAAGTGCTCCTGACATGCATTATTTGTGACAACAAAAAAATCTCCCCGTGTCACCTCCATCAAGGAACACGCGGTTTGCACTGTGGTGAGAACGAGCAGCACCCCTGCGATCCTAAACCACAGCTTACTGGGGTAATTGTTATAAATGAAGCCAAATATTTATTTTTAGGAGTTTTTTTTTTTTTGTCTTTTCTATCAGATTTGCTTTTAGGTTAAAAGTGATACCTTTATATTAGCGATATTAAGACCCTAGCCGTCAAGACACTAAAAAAGGAAATAGAGAGGCAAGAAAAAGAGAGAATAAAAAAGTGAGTTTTTTCTTTACGATGGTTCTCAATCTCTTTGTACCCTGATCTTGAGAGAAGATCATCATTGTATTCCAACTTTTTTCGAAATCTAGTAGATTCACAAGTTTGGGTGAACTTTGATGACAAATTTTCTGGCGCATTCTTTTAATTTTGTTATTTTATTATTATATTCTGTTTGGTGAATTGTTTGCGAGCGTTATTTTTCTGGAATCGACGTGTGATTTCGTAACAACTAGTATCAGAGCCTGGGTTGGCTAATCGAGAACATTGAGAGTTTTTCGATGACGTTTGATTAAAAGCAAACAGTATGGTAAAAGACAAAATCAAAATCTGTAAGTTCGATGGGCAGGATTTCGGATGGTGGAAACTACAAGCTGAAGATTGTCTTTATCAAAAAGATCTCTATGCACCACTTGAGGGTTGAAAACCTGAGATAGCGGAAGTGGATCTGATAGCAGAAGCCGAATGGAAAATTCTTGATCGAAAGACATTAGGTGCAATTCGTCTAGGGTTGATGAAAAAGACATGGTACCATATTGCGAAAGCAAAAACTGCAAAAGAAGCCATGGATATTCTAACGAATATTTATAAGAAGCTATCCACATCAAATCAGGTATTTTTGCTGAAGAAACTGGTTAATATGAAGTTATCTGATAGAGTTTCTCTGGCAGAGCATATTAATAGTTTCACGCAGGTCACGTGCCAATTGGAATCCGCAAGCACACATTTAGATAAGAAGCTTCAAGCTTTATTATTTTTATGTTCTCTTCTAGAAAGCTATAATACCGCAGTGCAAGGAATTTCGAGCACCATGAAAGATGATTTAACTCTTAATGATGCTGTGAGTAGTATCATGGATGAAGAGATGCGAAGAAAAGTCTCAGGTGAAGATAATTTTTTGACATCTACATCTTCAACAGCACTCGCAGTGGAGAACCGTGGAAGAAGTAAAAGTAGAGGAAAATTCAGCAGGCGTGGCATATCACAATCAAGGGATAAAAGACAGGTTGTAAAAGATAAGTGTTGGCTTTCTCACAAAACCGGACACCGAAGGTTTCAATGTGAAGCCTACAAAAAGAAGCAACAATATGAGAATCAAGGAGCTAATGTGGTTAGCAATGAATCTTTGCTAGATAACTTGTGTTTGTCTGCAGGGTTTGACTTGACAACAGATAAATGGTTTATTGATTCTAGTGCTTCTTTTCATTGCACCTCGCAAAGAGATATATTTGATGATTATGCCAGTGAAGATTTCGGACAAGTAATTGTAGGAAATGGCCACATATGTCTCATTGTTAGGAAAGGAACTGTGATTGTGAACATCTCAGGTAGAAGACATCTAGTTTTGCATGAAACTAAGCATATTTTGGAATTAAAGAATAATTTGATTTCAACTAGTAAATTTGACCAATAAGATTTGGTAATAACCTTTGGATGCGAAGAGTAGAAAATAACCTCAGGGGCAAGAGTAGTAGCAAAGGGAAAGCGTACATGTACACTTTATCTTCTCCAAGGAGACAATATCAGTGATATGGTTGTAACTACAATGGCTACAGGTAATTTGTCTACTTTTTGACATTATTGTTTGGGACATATTGGTGAAAAATGTATAAAGCAGTTACACTCGAGGAAATTACTTCAAAGTTTGCAAAAAATTGAGTTAGATTTTTGTGAGAGTTGCATTTATGGAAAACAAAAAGTTGTTAGTTTTTAATTAAATAGGTAGCAAAATAAAGGTCAGAAGCTAGAGTTGGTTCATACTGATGTGTGAGGACCTGCTTAGGAACTCTTTTATAGCGGTAAGAGATATTTTGTCCCATTAATTGATGATGCAACAAGGAAAACTTGGGTCTATGCTCTTAAAGAAAAGTCCAAAGAATTCGGGATATTCAAAATGTGGAAGACCATGGTAGAAAAAGAGATAGGTTGTCAGATTAAAGCTCTAAAGTCTGATAATAGTGGTGAATACACGAGTAAAGAATTTACAAATTATTTGAGTCGAGAAGGCATACATGGGTTAAAGATTGGTCTTAGAACTCCTCAAGAAAACGGTGTAGCTGAAAGGATGAACATGACTATTCTAGAATGTGTAAGATGCATGAGGTTACACGCCGGTCTGCTGCTACACTTATGGGCTGCCACAGTTGATGCAGCTATTTATCTTATCAACAGAAGTCCATCTAGTGCGTTGGATGGAGAAATACCACAAGAACGGTGGTTAAGTAAAAAGATTAATTATTCACATTTAAAGGTATTTGGTTGTATTGCATATGCTTTGATTAATAAAGAGGATAGAAAAAAGTTTGATGCTAAGTCCCAGAAGTGCGTCTTTATCGAATATGGTGGTGACGAGTATGGCTATAAGCTTTAGGATTATGAGAATAACAAAGTCATCCACAGTCGCAATGTAGTATTCCACGAAGAAAAAATGTACAAAGATCGAAAGACAGAGCATGAGAAGGTAAAAGACCAGAATATGTTGAATTGGACACAATGCCCGTGAAGATGTTTCTAGTAGTTCAAAGTACACTTGAAAGAGAGGTTCAAGATGAGCCTATTATTAGTGAAGAGGTAGTTCAAGAGGAACGCAGTGATTCGAAGCAAACTAACGACCCTGAAGTACCTGTCTTGAGAAGGTCTACACGTGTGAGAAAGCCAAAGGTAATTTTTGATCCATCAGCTAATACTATTCTGAGCCATGTCTTATATACAGATTTAGGGGAACCGGAGGCAAAGGCAGACACGTCTCACTTGCAGTAGGAGTGTGCTATGAAAGACGAGATGAGCTCATTACTTCAGAACAAACCTGGAAGTTGACCAAGTTACCCACAGGTAAAAAAGCTTTATTAAACAAATTGGTGTACATAATTAAGAATGAAGCAGATGGTAGTATTAGATACAAGGCGAGGCTTGAAGTCAAGTGCTTTTCTCAAAAAGAAGGGATTGACTACTCCGAAATATTATCACTTGTAGTGAAAATGACATCAATTAGAGTTCTGCTGAGTACAGTTGCAATGAAGGATCTTCATCTTGAGCAGTTAGACGTAAAAATAGTGTTTTTACACAGTGACTTAGATGAAAAACTATACATGGCACAACCTAAAGGTTTTGAAATCAAAGGTAAGGAGCAAATGGTATGTCGCTTGAAGAAAAGCTTGTATGGTTTGAAACAAGCTCCGCGGCAATGGTACCTAAAATTTGATAGTTTCATGAAAGAAAAAGGATTTACACACTGTGAGGCTGATCATTGTGTTTATTTTCGCAAGTATGATAATGATGACATTATGTATCTCTCTTTATATATGGATGACATGATGTGGCTAGTTCTAATATGAAGAGAATCATAGAAGTGAAGAAGATGTTATTATCATAGTTTGCTATGAAAGACTTGGAAGAGACCAAGAATATTTTAGGCATGAAAATCATCAAAGACAAGAAAAATAATAAATTATGGTTGTCGCAGGAAGACTACATGAACAAGGTGTTAAAGAGATTTAACATGGACAAGGTAAAACCGATTGTAACTCATTTAGCGAATCACTTCAAACTTTTAAAGGATATGTGTCCGAGCACTCAGATTTTGAAAGATGAGATTACGGTAGTTCCATATGCATCAGCAATGAGGAGTTTGATGTATGCCATGGTGAGCATGAGACCAGACATTGCACATGCAGTGGGAGTTGTAAGTTGATATATGCAAAACCCAAGTAGAGAGCATTGTAATGCAATGAAATGGATATTGAGATATCTAGCAGGTACTTCCAATTGCTCACTTTGTTATGGTGACATATCTTTAGAGTTGTAGGGTTATGTAGATGTAGATCATTTGAGTGATCAAGATAGTGGTAAGAGCACCACTGGATATGTCTTTACAGTTGTAGGTACAACAGTGAGTTGGGTATCTCAATTACAAAAAGTAGTGGCTTTATCGATGATAGAGGCAAAATACATGGCGATTACAGAAGCCTCCAAGGAAATCATATGGTTACAAGATTACATGGAGGAGTTACATCGAAAATAACTAGTCAGTACAATAAGGAGTGATGGTTAAAGTGCAATGCACTTAGCAAAGAATGCAGCTTATCACTCAAGGACTAGACATATCAAAAAGCGTTATCACTTTATCAGGTCATCATTGAAAGATAATGAGTTAAAGTTACAGAAGATTGATGGCTCGAAGAATCCAGCTGACATGTTAACCAAGGTAGTAGACAAAGAGAAGAATATTTTTTGTACTACTACTATTGGTATTACTCCATGTTGATTGATGAGGAGTATCGCAGAGGCACAATGTTTTTCAACTACTATTTTTGAAGAAGATTGATGCAAAGTTGCTTGGTGCTTGGGTATATTTGTCTTCAAGTGGAAGATTGTTATAGATGAAGCCAAATATTTGTTTTTAGGGTTTTTTTTTTATCTTTTTTATCAGATTTGCTTTTAGATTAAAAGTGATACTTTTATATTAGCGATGGCAAGACCCTAGCCGTCAAGATGCTAAAAATGGAAATACAGAGGCAAGAAAAAGAGAGAAGAAAAAAAGTGAGTTTTTTTTTTTTTTTACGAAGGTTCTCAATCTCTTTGTGCCCTGATCTTGAGAGAAGATCATTGTTGTATTCCAAATTTTTTCGAAGTCTAGTGGATTCGCAAAGTGCCTTTATGTAGAGACATAGCCCAAGTTTGAGTGAATAATTCAATAACAAATTTTCTGGTGTGTTCTTCTGATTCTGTTATTTTATTATTATATTCTGCTTTGTGAATTGTTTGCGAGCGTTATTTTTCTGGAATCGACGTGCGGTTTCGTAACAGTAGTCCCGGTAAAGGATGGCCTTCCACTGGTGCCACCTAATCCAGTTGTACGCGTTCAGGCTCTGGCACTGGCTCGAGTAGACGAACTTGCTGGAGCCCCTCATGGTCTCCTTGTACATGCTGACGAGAGATGAGCCGCATTGTTCGTGCTCCCAAGTTGATTTTCCACAATTTCTCAGCTGATTAGAATGTCGATGTCTTCGGGTGTGTTGATGAGGCTGTCCATGAGGATGGCGTAGCTGCTGATGTACTTGTTGTCGTGGTGGCATTGCTCGCACGCCAATCATGTTCCTGAAGTATGCCTTGCTCCACTTGTACACAACCATGTGCGGCATCACGAGGGCCCCATCCTTGAAGTCGACATCGAGCATGGACGAGGTTCCCTCGCCTTGTCTAAACTTGACATTGGCCTCTTGCAGCTCCTTTGTACTCTGAGTCAGCTCGAATTTCTTGCCCTGTTTGAACGTCGTGCGATGCGGGAATGCTGGTAGTTGCAGGGCTTGTACGTAGTCCACCAGGCGCTTCACCCAAACTCCGTGCAGGATGTCTTTGAAGTACTCGTAACTAAGCTTGAAGAATGTGACAGTGGTACTCAATGTGTCTCATGTAGAAAATTTATTCACATTAATAACTAATTAATCAAGAACAATCGGATCCATATATGATTGTAAAATACCAATATCAATAAGCATAATAGAATTAAAATGTACCTGTTTGAGCCAGTGCTTCACTTGAAAAAAAATATATCACTCTAATACTAGAGATCTATTAGTATGCCAGATATTCATCTCTATGACCTATTTTAGTATAGCAGCTTTCAATGAGATTAAGCAACTGATAGATATAACCTACCCTTATATAGGCTAGAAAGAGGACCTAACAAATCTAATCAATAGCATATCAACTGGGACCTTCCCATTACATGCTTTAGTTAAACACAATTGCATACACTTTGCTGCTCAACTAGGCCTGTTATCTATGTAGCACGGACACGCAACACGACACGACACGTTGACACGTCATTTCTAAAAAATAGAGAATTCCGACACGTTGCGACACATTGAATATTAAATAAATATTTTTATTTTTAATTAATTTGATTCAAATTCATAAATAATTAAATAATTAAAAAATCCTATAATAAATTTACACTAATAATATTAATAAATCAATTCATTTGAAATTCGAAAGATATATTCATAATTAAGGCGAAACATGCTTTTAATTTTAACAAAAGTTATTGATAAAATTAATAATAAATTCATGATTTTTTAGAATAATCAAAATTTATCATTATTCAAAATTTAATACTTTTACTTTTCGAAATTATTTTTCAATTTCATTTATTTAATTTTTCTATAAAATAAAATTCCCAAATCCACCCTTTCTTTCCTTTGTCCATTTCCCTCCACCCCAAACTTATTTTACTTTTTTCCCTCTCAAAATCATTGACAGACAAGCTGTCAGCCTCACTTCCCCTCCCCCAAAACTCAAAAGACACGCCATCGTCTCCCTCTTTTTATTATTTTTTATTTCCTTATCACAAACCCTAGTGACCCTGTTTTTCCTCCTCCTTCTACTGCTCGCACAAAAAACACTGGACCAAGACAAACACGCAGACAGCGGACCTTGCTCCCCTCTTTCACACCTCGTATCGTTTCTCAGCTTCTGACGATGGAGCGGACGCGACGCCGAGGAGGAGGAGATGCCATCGCCGCCGCCGCCGCTCGGCGCCCCCTCGGGCCCCAATCCCTTCCTCTTCTCTTCCTCTCTCTGGCCGTCTCTCGCCGTCGCTCGCGGCCTCTGCTCCCTCCCACTCCCTCGCCTCCACCTGGAATCTTCCGGACACGCGTCGACACGCGTGTCGAGAAAAGTTGACTGCGTGTCGGAAAATCCGACACGCGTTGACCGCCTGTCCGACTGTGTCCAAGCGTGTCGACGTGTCCGACACGTGTCGGACACGACACGGAAGCACGGGCAACGTGTCCGTGCTTCATAGCCCGTTATTAATATATGCTAATACCCAATTCAATAAAATTACTCTAAGGCTTAACAAATATTGGAATATCCATTAACCCGATTACTTAAAATAGAAAATCAATTAATTAATGTAAATCCATAATATAGGAAATTTCCAACATCTCAAGGACAAAGTATGGGACTTGATTTCCTAGCAGCAGGACGTTGTGGAATACAGCATTGCTCATCCACTACTTCTAGGATATCTCGTCGTTCTGGTCTTGGTACTCGGGTTCATGTATCCAGTAATGGTTACTCATGAACAACTCAACTAAAGAAACTGCATCCGCTAAGATAATTTCTAAGAGGTCATAGCTGCATCGGGAGAGCTTTTCTTGGTAGCATTGTCGAATGCGGTCTTCCGATTCCCTGATCATTTTGCCGTGGCGGAGGAAGCCTGTCAAGTACCTCAGTTTGATCTCCTCCATCAACTGAAGCTCTCTATCACCATGGCGGAACAGCCCGATGGAGATGACTTGAGGTGTGTAGGCCTTTGCGTTTGCTCTGCGCAACTTCTCAGGCACTTGATAGAGGCAACACTCGGTGGACACGGGAGGCAAGTTAATCATCTTCGTCTTCATGGTAACCACAACTTCCTTGACAGTCTGACTCATTTATAAACAAGTGAAAGAAAAAGATTACAAGCCTATGAAACTAGAAAGAGTGAAAGGGTACATCTGGGCATGATTCTATCAACATTCTCGTTCTTATCACGGTGGTTTGGTGCCTAATGACGAGAATGAATTAAGCACATGTTCTTTTTTTCCATTAAAGTGGACTCGAGACCCGTCAAAAAGAAAAACATGCCCTAGCTCGCATGCATTCAATATGTTCTAAAAATGGCACAAAGGTCTATAGTAACAAAATAAAATGATTTGATTTTGATTGTCATGAAGAAACCCTAGAAAAGTACCAAAAAAGTTCTCAACATGTTATATTGGTACCAATTCAGTCCTAAACCTTTCGATTGAACCAATTTGTCCTAAATCTTTTTCGCATTGGTACTAATTCAGTCAATTCGGCCAATTTGGACCGAAATCACCGACGTAGACATCAGCCATCCTATTGGCACGGCCAGCGCTGATGTGGACATTTTAAAATATTTTTTCTATTTTTAAATTATTTTTTACAATTGTTTCCTTTTTTCTATTTTTTATTATTTTTAATTATTTTATTATACATTTTTTAAATTTTATTATATAATTTTAACATATTTTTAATATGCATGTCATATAGTTTGCATGTTAGGTTCATTTAATTTAAAATTGCATGTCATATAGATGATAAAAGAAAACCCCAAAAATAATTGATTGTTTTAGTGTTTTTAATTTATTTTCTTTCTAGTAATTTATTTATTACTTTATTTTCTTGAGTGTTACATTAATAGTTGTGTACCTGTATAATTACCTCACATGTCAATGGCTAGGTTAAAATCAATTCAAATTGTCTACAAAACGTTTTTTTTAAATAAAAGATAAAAGAGAAAATGTGTTGAAAAGGCATTAGATTAATCTAGCGTAATCAAATCCCCAAATCAATATTCTCTAATTCATAGGAGTAAAATAAATCTCGCAATACATTATCTAGGTTTCTAATCGATTTATCAAAAAATGTATTAGTGGCGATACCTAATTGAAATGATTTTGCATGTCAAATAACTTGAACCTTAAGTTGTGAATTGATATGGGCTCGAGAGAACCAAGCTAGGTGTGAGATTAGTAATCCATTAGCCAACCCCAAGGTGGTTCATCTTCGAAAGGGTCGCAACATAAGTTAGTTCTTCCGTCAAATATATGAAAGGAAATGCTGAGGTGGAACCATGTCAACGCCACAATGGTACATGGATATCCATGTCATGCCATGTCATTTGCACTTACCACGGAAATGAATGAAGGCCGCCCTCTTTCAGGTCTAGGGCGTGGGACGCAGCCCTTGTAGTTGGAGTGGCGAGTTTTGTTTAGAACTTGCCAGTTCAAGAGCCGGAGTCGCAGTCCGATTTATGTGCTCCCCGTGTAGTCATGCCAGAAGTTGATTAGTTGGCCCTTACTGATATTCAGTCTGTAGATTGTAAACCAGGGTATTCTACCCACAACTTTTTGGAGGATTTTTGCAACTTGGCATACAACCCATGTGCGTTTTGGGGACATTGGGAAGTTTCTGAATGAATAGTGAAATAGAGCTATCGTCCATGGTGTCAGTGATTTGGGTACGAGGAGTGGTTCTACTGCTGGGGGCTGCAACAAGGATCTTAGTATTACGGTCCAAAGGTTTTCAAGCCCAACAAACCGAGGAAGTACGTCAAAATAGCCCATGAATCGGCCTAGTGTTCTAGAATTTTCTTGCATCTAGGGCTTTCTATGAGACTTTAGAATGTTCCAAGGATAACTAAGGAAATGTACACATGCTATTCTATAGTATTAGGACAATATAGGAAATATGCACTTGTATTTAATATCAATCTCCTATGTTATATTGGATTTTAGATCTACAATTGCAATCATAGGGGTTCTTGTACAAATATGACTCTCCTCACCCTCATTTGGATTACTGCCATGACCTCCCTGAAGCGGGTTAGACCACCTAAGGGTTCGACTAATGGATTGATAAGCCTAGATTTAGCTCGAGCTCTCCCAAGCCTATACCAATTCGTAGCTTAGAGTCTAAGTTCTTAATATGCAAATGATTTTTATCATGGAGTTGCCACTAATCTATTTTTGATGGGTCAATTAGAAACCCAAGTAAAGTAATGAGAGAATTACTTCACTCCTACGAACCAGAGATTAAATGAGTTCGGGGACTTGATTACGTTAGATTTTTCTAACGCCATTTCGGTACCTTTTCTTTTTATTCTGAAAATTTTTTTTTTTGCAAACAACTTGAATTGATTTTAATTTACTTCCCTAACATGTGAGATGATCATACGGGTGCACAAACCACCAAATTAACACCCGTGATAAAGCAGTGAATAAATTGCAAAACTTACCTCATGGCAAGGAAAGCATCTACAATATTAAATTAGAATTCACATCAATAATTATAGATATGATTTCTAATTAACACGCAATTACTTAATTTTTTTTTCACTTATTTAATGAAAATCACGGTTTATGCAATGCATGCTATTAATCTAACATGAAATGACATGACCTAACAATATGACCTAAACTATATGACGTGAGCAAAGTAATTTTTTTTTTTTTTGTATTTTCTTAATGTACATGCAATCTCTCCTGGAGAAGAAAATTAATTCTAAGACAATTCTTTTTGGTATTTTTATGAAAATCGAAATGAAAATTGTCCAATATTAAATGTGCAATCTAAATTAACCAAATGACCTAATTATAATGATGAACAATTTCTAATGAACCTAGCAAGAATCACTAAATGACGTGCATTTCATGAACCTAATTCTACATGACATGTGCATGATTTTTTTATTGTTTATTTTATGAAAATTCGTAATTAAAATTGCTAAAAAATAAAAATCTAATTAAAGTGAGATATTATCTATTTTAAGTTACGAATGGACTAATCTAAATCCTATCTAAATTAGAAAATTATCTCATCTTGCAATTTAATTCAAAAGATACTATCTAACCTAAATACCATCTAAACATGCATTTTTACGTTAAAAAACTAACTATTCTATCATGCAATCAATTCTAATCTACATGGAATGCAAATGCAATTTTTTTTGTATTTTCGGGATAAATAGAACAATTAAAAGATAAACATCAAATCATCCATGGTTATCAAAAATGTTATCCATCATTCGAATTTAGATTCAAACTTGATTATTTCGCTAATAAAATCGATAAATCGATTTTAAGCCTTAAAAATCAAAATATCAATTTGACTCTGCATGATTAATTATTCCATCTAAAGCCTTATAGATATAATAAAAATTCGTGTGCGATTGCGAATTAAGGAGGTACATCAGGAATTTCAACTATGCATCGAGAAATATTTCAAATAAAGAAAATGAAATATTAAAAATAACATAAAATAAAATGAAATAAATCTACCTAATAAAATAAAGTAAACCTACCAAATTTAGATGATTCGTTTCCAAAACGGGATCGGCGACAAGGGTTTGCGAACACGATTTGCATCGGGTCGGCTTAGTGGCAGCAGGCTCGCAACCAAAGATCCTGCAATAAAGCTTGTGGAATCAACTCAGTTTAGACACGAGTGAGAATGGGGTCGGTAGGAACACAACAACAGCTCCTGGTCAATCTTGTCGTGGGCTTTGTAGAGGCAACTCAGGCGTAGCAACTCATGACGGAGAGTTGGTGGACTTGGTGGAGCAACGAGCAGGCCTATGTCGAGTCAGCGAGCTCAGGATAGCGGGGCCGTCGTGGCTGGTGGTGCTTGGTGAACTGAGAGGCAGCGGTGCGAGCAGCAACAGCGACGGCATTCAGGCGGGCTACTGCAACGGTTGCTGCGGTGGTGGCGACGAGCAGAGGTGGCTGCTGGTTGCAAATGTCTAGGACGAAGCTACTGGTGCTCGGGCGAAGAGCAGCGCAGGCGCGGGCTACTAGGCATCGGCTGGGTGTAACAGCAAGGGCAGAGGCGGTGGCATTGGGCAAAGGGCGCGTGAGAGAGAAGCAACAACAACAGTGTTGTAAGGGAGATAAGCAGTGGTCGGCATGAGCTCGCGGGTCACTGAAGGAGCGGCGGTGCGAGCTCGCAGGTGAAGGGAGCCCCGGCAGTGGCGTGGCAAGAGTGGCAAAGGCGTCGGGTCGTCGTGGGTTGGCGCAAGTTACAAGGAGAGGCTAGCGGGCGCGATGGAGGCGAGCGACGGTAGCAACGGAGGCAGAGGGGTCGTCAGGCACTGTAGGTGGAGGCAAGGCGAAGACGAGCAAGTTGTTGGTCGTTGGGTGGAGGCTGGCGACGAGTGAGTGGGGGCTATGGCGCGGTGACGAGCTGCAGAGGAACGGAGGATGCTAAAGGTGGAAGGCAGTAGTAGCAGTGGCGCGGACGTTGGCTTGGCTGAGGGCTACAATAGCGACGGCGTTCGGAACTCATGGGGAGGAGGAAGGCAGTAAAGGGTTGCTGCAGCGTCAGCGTTCGCAGATCGCAGGAAGGAGGGAGTTGACGGCGGGTTGCTGCGTGCAGGCGTCAAGCGGACGCTCGAAGCCCCCTAGGAAGAAGTGAAAGGAAATGCAGAGCAATGGTAAAATACTTTTCTGTGTATTTTCAGTATCACACAGTGTACAATGAGTGTCAGTATTTGTAGTATAAGAGAAAAGAATCAAAAGAAATATATGCATAATATTGTTTTTCCTAAAATATTCTATGTCTATTATATGCAATATCAATTTGTAATCTCAATGGATAGGAATAATTCTCCTTCCAACACTCCCCCTTAAGCTGGCGGTCTATAGATGTCAAAAGCGTCAAGCTTGCTCAACAAATATCCATGCTATCTTCAGCATAATGGCTTAGTGAAGATGTTTGCCGGCTGCTCTTCAGTTCGAATTCCTCGAGTTGTAACGATGCCCTCTTGAATTTTTTCTCGAGTAAAATGGCAATCGACTTCAATATGGTTTCTTTCCCAGTGGGAGAGGATTGCGCCAAGGGGATCCTTTATCTCCTTATTTATTTACGCTGGTTATGGAGGTGCTTTCTGGAATTCTTCGGAGATGCTCCAATCATTCTGACTTTAGATTCTATTGGAGGTGCAAGGCCACTAGACTCTCGCAACTTTTCTTTGCAGATGATGTGTTCTTGTTCTGTGAAGGTCACTTGCCTTCTATTTTGCTTCTCAAAGAAGGTTTGCAACAGTTCTCTTCTTGGAGTGGCCTTATCCCAAATCAGAGGAAAAGTGAGGTTTTCCTTTCTGGCGGTTCTTCGCTATTACGAGAACATATCCTACGGGATCTTGGCTTCCAGGAGGGATCCCTCCCAGTTCACTATTTGGGTGTGCCAATCATCACGTCAAGATTGGGGAAGGCGGATTGCGCGGCTCTCATTAGGCGCATCACCACCAGGGTTGAATCTTGGACTCATCGGTTCTTTTCTACTGCTAAACGTCTTCAATTGATAAGGTCAGTCCTTTAGGCCATTCAAGCCTACTGGGCTAGTGTCTTTATTCTGCCTGCAGAAGTGATGGATAAAATTGAACGGATCTTGAGACAATTCCTATGGAAGGGACCCAAGCTGGGTAAAGGAGGTGCCAAGGTTTCCTGGGAGGATGTCTGCCTACCCAAGGTGGAAGGGGGTCTTGGTATCCAAAGTTTACATGAGTGCAATAAGGCGGCTATGCTCAAACACATCTGGATTTTATTTTCAGATGAGGAAGCTCTTTGGTGCAGATGGATCCACTTTACCTTCTTAAAAAGAGAGAATTTTTGGGTGGCAAAGAAGCCGACCGTTTGTTCTTGGGCTTGGAAAAAACTCCTTTAGCTAAGGATAGAATTTCGGCTCCACTTCCACTGGAGAATAGGTGACAGACACTCCACGTCACTTTGGTTTGATAATTGGCACCCCAGGGGTCCTTTAAATCTCTTCTTCTTAGACTTTCTCATCTATAGATCTGGCTTATCTAGGCAGGCTAAGGTGGCGGATCTCTTCACTGATAACGGTCGGGCTATTAGATTGGTGATCAAAGCTTGGGATTCGCCACTCCCCTCTTTGACGAACACTCGGGATCGTTTTTGCTGGTTGGAGGCGTTGTCAGGTAAATTTTTGGTGGCCTTGGCTTGGGAGCTTATTAGGCGGAAAAAGAATCGAATCGAGTCGAGTGGGATGGATTCATCTGGAACAATGCTATCCTTGCTCGTTACCAATTCAACCTGTGGCTTATTACCAAGCGAAGGCTACCAACCCAGTCCCTTCTCATGTCCTATGGTAGGAGTGAAGCTACCTTCTATCCATTTTGTCATGAGGTGCCAGACTTGGTTAATCATTTATTTTTTGGATGCCATGTTACCTCGAGCGTTGCCTCGTTTTGGGCAACTCGGTGTGGTCTTCCCTAGAGGAACAAGACTTGGGAGGACAACCTTACTTGGGTTTCTATGTTGCTTTCGAGTAAGGACTTTCATAGTTGTATTGGCCGGTTCTCTTTTGGCGCTCTATGCCACATTGTGTGGAAGAATAGGAATGATATGCTCTTCAGGGGGGTGCAGAGCTCTACATCCGGCATGAAGAAGCATCTTATGAAGGTAGTCCAAGACAAGGCTTGTACCTTCAAGAATGTGGAGGATTCCCCAAAGAATAGGAGTTTGCAACATTCCTGGGAGTTAGACCCTTCTATTTTTGTCTAGGGTTGGTGCCGTGGGCGTTGCGTCTAGGCGTTGTTGCTTTAATCCACCTGCTTTTGTACGGCTTCCTTCCACTCTTTTGAGCCTGTTCATTAGATTGTAAGTCTTTGAAGCTGGTCCTTTGTACTTTTTGACCTCCCCTTATATTATTATTTCTTACCTTTTCACCAAAAAAAAAAAACTTCAATATGCTTTGTTCTCTCGTGGAACATTGGGTTTGCCGCTAGTTTTAGCGCAACACCATTATCACAAAACAATTCACTTACTCCATTGATTTGCACTCCAAGATCTGAAAGTAGTCCTCGTATCCAAATTATCTCGCAAACAGTCTTTGCCATGGCTCGATATTCAGATTTTGCTGATGATAATGAAACTGTTGATTGTTTCTTCGTTTTCCATGAAATCAAAGATTTTCCTAGCTTGATGCAAAAGCTAGTAATAGATCTTCTCGTCATAGGGCAAGTTGCATAATATGTGTCACAGTATGCTGTCATATTCATGTTGCAGTTATGAGATAGTAGAATTCCAAGTCCTGGACACCCCTTCAAGTACTTTACAACCTTCAGCGCTGCATTCATATGCGACTGCTTTGGATTGTGCATAAATTGACTGAGTATTTGTACTGCATAACATATATCAGGCCTAGTCATGGTGAGATAGATTAGTTTGCCAACTAGTCGTTGATATCCCGATGGATTCTTGAGTAGTGGATCTTCATTTTGAGAAGAGGAACTCACATCATATTCATATGTTGTCAACTTGATATTCTGCTCAATAGGTACATCAGCTGGTTTGCATCCTGATAATCCAATGTCTAATATGATTTCCAAGATGAATTTTCACTAACTGAGACAAATTCCCTCACTGGATCGAGCTATTTCGATACCAAGAAAATATTTTGGAGGACCCAAATCTTTAATATGGAAGGCCGAATGCAAGTATCTTTTGAACTTTTGGATTGCAAGATCATCATTTCCCATGATAAGTATATCGTCAACATAAATTAATAGGTAGATTGATGAAGTACCTTTGGTCCACGTGAACAGTGCATAATCATGCCTCGAGTGTTGAAAACCTGTGTTTGTAAGTGCTACAGTGAATTTCGCTTACC
This sequence comes from Eucalyptus fibrosa, assembly GCA_017140475.1. Lineage (NCBI taxonomy): Eukaryota > Viridiplantae > Streptophyta > Magnoliopsida > Myrtales > Myrtaceae > Eucalyptus > Eucalyptus fibrosa. The sequence goes on from CM029507.1 coordinate 21,422,812, forward strand.
ACTGTCGAGATGCTTGTTTAAGCTCATACAGGGATTTGTAGAGACGACACACTCGTGACTCCCCCTGTCTACGTAATCCCTGTGGAACCTCCATGTAAATTTCTTCATCAAGATCTCCATGAAGAAAAGCATTGTTGACATCCATTTGATGTAAGTCCCAATTGCGTAACGCAGCAATTGCCAGAAAAGAGCGAACAGTTACCTCTTTAGTAACTGGGGAAAAAGTCTCATGATAGTCAAATCCTTCACGCTGCGTGAATCCCTTTGCGACAAGCCATGCTTTGTATCGCTCAATTGAACCATCTGCTTTATACTTTATCTTATAAACTCATTTGCAGCCAATGGGCCTTCTGTGTGGAGGCAAAGGGATGACGTCCCAAGTGTTATTTTCTTGGAGAGTAGCAATCTCTTCTTTCATTGCCCTTTGCCAATGGGTATTACTTGATGCTTCCTCATAAGAAGACGGTTCTTGGTTTTCGGATATCCGACTGATGCAACACATGTGTTCCGATGATAATCGTTGAAAGAAACATAGGAGGATGTTGGATATTGTGTACCTGAAATTCTCAACATAGAGCATATATAGTCATTTGTCCATGCTGGAGGACGTACTAGTCGTCCTAAGCGTCTAGGCATGATAACTGCTGGAGATGATGATTCAATATGTTGTTACTTGTAACAAAGGAAGCTCGTTGCATGTTGCTAGAGATTCATTACTAGTCTAGTCTTGTGGGAGAATCAGAAGACCCAATAGCGAGGGTAGAAGATCCATGGCATGTCGTCGCAGAACATTGGTCGGAGAATGACTGATCTCGTCCAATCAAGATGTATTGTGGCTCCACAGAAATATCCTCCACCGATAAAAATTGTCGATGACTTGATTTTGTCATGGACGCCTCATTTGAAGATGCCACTTCTTGAAAGGGAAACACATCCTCATGAAATATAACATCACGACTAACAAAGAAATGACCTGTAGATATCTCCATAACTCGATAACCCTTTTGCAAAGTGGCATATCCCATAAAAACACATCGAAGAGCACGAGGGTCCAACTTATGTTGATACCGAACATTCGTCATATAGCAAAGACAGCCAAATACTCGGAGATGACTAATGTCTGGTTGCTTACCAAAGAGCATTTCAAAAGGAGTCTGACCCTTTAATATTCTAGTCGGCATGCGATTAATTAAATAGGCCGCCGTGATCACACAATCTCCCCAAAAAGATTCGGGAATGGAGGCTTGATATTTCAATGCATGAGCAACTTCTAAGAGATGTTGATGTTTACATTCGACAATTCCATTTTGTTGCGGAGTGTGAGCACAAGAACTCTCATGTAGAATTCGTTGTGATGATAGAAAATATTGATACTCATTTGAAAAGAATTCACTTCCATTGTCTGTACGAATCCTCGTAACATGCTTATCAAATTGATTTTTGACCATGGAGAAGAACTTTGACAGACATGAAAAAAGCCTGACTTTTTGATTGTATGAGAAATACCCAAGTGGCACGAGAGTAATCATCCATGGCAGTAAGAAAGAATTGGGATCCATCGCGATGTGGAGTGTGATAAGGACCCCAAATGTCCATATGTACTAATGAGAAAATACTAGTGGTTCGAGATACACTAGTTGGAAATGGATGTCTCGTTTGTTTTGCCAAGGGGCATACTTTACAATCAGGACAAGGAAAACAAGCACTATGACCTAGCCGTTTATGAGAAAGAGAAATTTTATTTCCAGTAACAGCATTACAAGAAATGCCTTTATTCAAAGAAGAAAGATCAAAATCTTTGGGGAAATTGATCCAAAAGTACAGTCCTTGTTCCATTCTACCCAAGCCCATCAGTTTTCTAGTCGAAAGATCTTGAAAGGAACAATTTTCGCAGTTGAAATTGGCTCGACAATTATTGTCCTCACAGACTTTGGAAACATATATGAGATTGAATTCAAATTCCAGGATAAAAAGAACATTTTTAAGGATAATGTTTGGGCTAAGTTGAACAGTACCAATCTTTCTTACATTAGTAATATTTCCATTTGGAAGTCGAACATATATGGAATCAAGCGTTGGAGAGATACTAGAAAACAAATATTCATGACAAATTATGTGATCACTGGCGCCTGAATCAATAATCTATGCATCAATTGAAATATTAGTAATCTTGTTTGATGAAGTACCTAAGAAATTGGCACTTTTGTCAATTGTCTACAACTGATTAAGCGCCTTCATGATGTTCTGATATTGATCCTAGGAAATAGGTTGATAAGCTTTGTCATATCCTTGTGCTAACACTTGGTAAGCAGAAAATTCTTTTCGTTTCTATTCTTTGTCAGTGGGCTTACCATGTAATTTCCAGTATGTCTCAATGGTATGGTGAGGATGCCGACAATATTCACAATATTTACCTTTAAATTTGTAATTTTGGCCTCCTCCCTTCTGTGATGACGTGGCATTATAATAGCCACCAGATTTGGCCCCTTGCGAGATGAAACCTGAGTTGTCAGATCCTCGGCCGCGCCTCTAATCTACGCCGTTTGATCGAACGACATTTGGACCATCAAATCCCTGCCCCTGCTTATCTCGTCCATCTATTCTACCGAAAGAATAGGAGCCGTCGGATCCAAGCTTTTGATCTTGGCCGTCCATTCGGTAAGCCCTAAAATTAGGGTTTTGAAATCGTTCCTCACTTTCGTTCTCCCCAAAGAAGCGAGGGTTTCCTCCCGAGGGTGTGGGTCGCTGCGTTGCACGGAGACTACCGTGAAAACGGCTGGAAAATCTCGCCGGCACAACGAGAGCCATGCTTTCTTCTTTCTTCTCAGTCCCGACAATGGCCATTCTCTAGTTCTCTTCCTAGACAGCGAGCTGGAAGATGCAGCCGAGTGGCGGGACGGTCTCCATGGTGCGGATTTGCGAACGGAAAGGTATGTAGCTCTCATTTAGGGCTAATAGGAACTAGGTCACCTTCTCACGGTCTTGGATTTCTTTGTACTGGTTGAGTGTGGACTCTGGTCCTTCAAGTTGCTCCTCGGCCCCCTCAAGCTCGTTCCAGAGTGCTGATAGCCGTTGAAACAGGCGATAACCGAGAGGTTCCCCTATTTCAATTCGGTGAGGGCTTGAGTGAGTGAGAAAACCTTCACCCAATCGAGCTTTCCGTACATCTCCTTTATGTTGTTCCACATTATTCTCGCATCCTTAGTCGGAGGAAGCCTAGCGACGACCTCCGGTGACACACAATTTCCAATCCATGTACGCACTAATTGATTGCATTTGTGCCAATGGCATTGCAAGCGTTCATCGATCGGGAAAGCACGAATCCGTCAAGAAATCTGTCCTTATCCTTGGTAACAAGAGCCCGCCGAAAATCCCTTGCCCAAACTGAATAGTGGTCCGGTCCGGTGAGTTGAAGGGTGATGAGTCGCAGCTCCGGGCCATCGGCCGACGACGTGTACAATGCATCCCCGGATTCCGGACAGCCGGCGAAGGGCAGAAAAACCAGCGGCACAAACCCAAGTGGGAAACTCGGGTAGGGATTCGTTCCCGACCACTTGGATTGAATTCAGGTCCATGACCGAAATTTGGAACAGGTACAAATTCTCCATTTGGAGAATTGGAGGCAATTGGAAAAAAAAAAAGAGAAGACAATTGGAGGCAACTCGAAAAAAAAATTACGGAAGGTGGATCAGAAAGCTCACTCTGATACCATGAAAGGAAACGCAGAGCAATGGTAAAATACTTTTCTGTGTATTTTTCAGTATCGCACAATGTACAAGGAGTGTCAGTATTTGTAGTACAAGAGAAAAGAATCAAAAGAAATATATGCACAATATTGTTCTATGTCTATTATATGCAATATCAATTTGTAATCTCAATTGATAGGAATAATTCTCCTTCCAACAAGAAGACAACCCATCTTTTATTTTTTATTTTTTTCTCCCTCGCGTTCTTTTTCTCTCTTTGTTGCCCTCTCGACTCACCTTCTTTTTGTTTTTCTCCTACAGACTTTCTATCTCTCTCAATTTATTCTTTTTTTAATCTCCTCCCCTTGACTTCATTTTTTCTTGTTTATCTCTGACGAGAGTCTCTCCTTTTTTACAAAACTCTATCTCTCTTAATCTCTTCCTTTTTTTCACTCGTTTGTATGTCTCTCAGCGGGCCTTTTTCATACATTTTTCTCTTGTGTTCTCTGGCCCTTTTTTTTTTTTTTTTTTTTTTTTTTTTTTTTTTTTGCGTTTGCACTCCGAAGCCTTATTTATAGGCTCAGAATTCACTACCTCACGTTGCCGACTTCAATGTGAAAAGATCCAGCCGCAACTTTTCCAAAATCCAAGTTGAACTTTGCTTTCTCTCTTCTCCAGACCTTTCTTTCGATCTCCTCTCCAGCAAGGAAAATATTATAAAAATGTTAGCCCATCTTCTTGCAGGTGTCTGTAGAATTTTCACGTCCCCCATTTCGTGCGTGCATGTGCATGCATTAATGAGGGGGAGAAAATGGACGTTCATGGATTCTTCTTTCTTCTTCATGCTTGGGGCTTCTTATGCGGCTACTTGTCCCTCCCTTCTATATGATTGCCGCAACTTTTGACTTTTCTTACTTGTTACTTGCTTATTTCTTCAGCAAATTTCTCGTTGCTTCACCAAAACTGACAACCCACACTTGATAGAGCATATTTTATAGGGATAATACCCTAAAAAACCCCAAACTGGTACACTTGTGACGAATTTACCCCAAACTATTTTTTTGACCACCAAAAACCCCAAACTGGTATATTTTTGACAAATTTATCCTAAACTGATACACTTGTGACAAATTTACCCTATGTTAGTATTCGTTAAATTTTATTCTCAAATTATTAAGTTAATTGACACGTGATAGTTAACCGATACCAATTTAGGATTTTACGTTCTGTTTGTCACAATTTACAATTTTTATGATTTTTTTGTGGTATTAATCCAATTTAGCATAGGGTATATTTGTCACAAATTTACCAGTTTATGGTTTTTTGCAGTCGAATAAATTAGTTTGGGGTAAATTTGACATAAATGTACCAGTTTAGGGTTTTTTTATAATCAATCGGGGTAAATTTGTCACAAATTTACCAGTTTTGGGTTTTTCATGGTCAAAAAAATAGTTTGGGGTAAATTTGTCACAAGTGTACCAGTTTAGGATTTTTCAAGGTATTAACCCTATTTTATAATATATTATGAGCTCTTTTTGCTTCTTTGAGGTTTTCTCATGAGTCCTCACGTCTGCCGAATTTGTGCATGCATGTGGATGCATTAATGAGGGAGAGATAATGGATGTGCAAGAACTTCTTTCCTCATTTTTTGACTTTCTCTCTTATGCGTGTTCAGACTAGCGAAAGAGAGACCATCCTTTTGTGCATGTAATCGACTGCGAGCCCCTGCTTCTTGTTGTCCTTTGGTACCGATGCAAATGCGACTACATGAAATGCAATTTTACTATTTTTTTTAGGGGTTGAAGATTAATCTCTAAATTTTTATGCAATTAATTACTAAATGATTTGTCAAAATTTAGGTGTCAACAATTACCAAGAAATATAAATACAAGTTTACAGCTTCTCTTTCTAGAATTGATTGTATTGTTGTGAGTAAGGCCAACTTGCGAAATAGTTTCTCTAAGGCCGCACGGAGAAAAGAACGTTAGAGTTGCTGGCCTATAAGGATTGGTATCAAAGCCAAGTCGAGTCAAGACGTAATGGCATCTCGTTCCAACATGACGTCCGTCAATGAGGATCAACGAGGCGGTAATGACAGGTGGAAAGGCCGAGGACCAACAAGGCGCGAAGGCGAAGAATGGCCCCAAGAGTTCAAGGGAAGTGGTCTCAGCACTGGAGACCCTCGTGGCAAAGGTGGAGTTTGCCATGGGGGGACATCCGAGACCCAGTCAAGGACACGCGCAAAAGCACCAAAGGGCTCGAGTCCGGGATGGAGAAGCTTCACGAGGAGATGCAGGGCACCTTGAACAGCACTCTCAATGAACTCCGATAGTGGAATGGTTCCTTAGAAGCCTTGGCGGAGGCCATGCTCGTAGAGATGAGCTCGAGGCAAAGCTCACTAAGATAAAGGTGGTACATGTGAGTGGAGTGATCATTGTACACCAAGCCAACATCTAGACATCCCAAGCCAAAGGAAATTAAAGGCACACGATGACCAAAGAAGAAGACAACTTCTTAGGGTACATGGAGTGGTACTTTCGAGAAATGGGGATCGTCGATGACATGCTTCAAAGTAAGCACAACATCCATGTACTTAAGCGATGGAGCCTTGTTGTGGTGGGGAAGTAGGTGAGATGAAAGGAATGGTGAAGCCATTAAAATGTGGGCGGGATTCGTTCAAGGAATTTCATCGACAATTTTATCCCGAATATATGGAGCAAAAAGCTCACGATGATCTTTGTTGCTAGCGGGCCGGACATCCAAGGGTCCAGCCCACTCCGGCACTTGTGAAGGATCTTTATTTTCTGGCCTCACCCATGCAACGATGTTGAAGCCTATGTAAAGACGTATCTTGTGTGCCAACAAAATTAGTGGGAACTACAATGGCCGGCAAGGCTTCTCATGTTGGAAAACATTCTTATGAAATTTTTGTGATTCTAAAATTGTCTTTGGTACTAATTTCTACTTTGATAAGTGCAAATAGTGAATTAGTTCTTGCAAATATCAACGATTCCTTATATGGCCAAAGATGAAAAGCTAGGCTTTGACCAATAAGTGAACAAGATGCCGATGCGAGTGGTATCACATGGTGACTTGGAAGGACCAAAATTCAAGCTAGTGATATTGGAGGTCATTGTCTACTAATAAAGGTGGAAAAATCATTGGTTCCATCATTGTGAGTCATTTCTTCGATATCGTCTCTGAAGATTGTTAACCAATTCACTTATAATTTGCCTGTGCTGATGGTGTGCCTCGGATCATGGTAATGATAAGTAGGCACAAATGTTGGTGACCTTTGTGTCTGAAGATGACCATTGACGGTACAAAAAAATAGCTGTTACAAGATGAGTTTCCGTAACTGAAAAACCGAGGAAGAAATTAGAAAAGCAACCGACGGGTTTTTGCCTTAGTGAAGCGACAGCTACAATAGATTCCATTTTGGAAATATGCTTATGTCAGAAGAAATGACTATATGGACAATCTTGATTCTGACAAAGGTCTTCGCCTACTCTCAAATGGCTAGTTGGACGTCCTTGAAGGGCTCCAACGAATAGATTGAAGACTTCATAAATAAGGATTAGCGAAGCTTCCAAGAGTTTAGACACAAGAAATACTACAATTGCACTTTAAGCTAGAAATCTTTAATGTTTCTCATTATGTTAACTCTTCGTAAAGATTCAGCATTGTAATAGCAAAATACTCAAGTATACAAGCGTAAGCTTTGTCATTGTGTTCTGATAATGTGATCTATCATATGAAAGGAACAACATGTGTTAAGTTTGTTATGTGGAGAGTGGATGTAGGATTAAAAATAAAGTCAAACCACTATAAATCATTGTGTGATTCAAATTTATTGTTCATCATCTCCTTGAACTTATAAACATCATCACACACGCTGATTAAAGGTCTTACGTCATTTGATTTGTTGATTGCACTTTTATAGTCCACGAAATTTTTCAATATTTTCAATCAACCTATTCAACTCCCTTATAGATTACATTGTTAGCCTCAACATCTCAAATCGCTTCCTATCCCTAAATGTCCATGGGAAAATGTTTCCATGGACTATATCATAAATCTGCCTAGGTCCGAAGGGTGTTGAACTCTCATGATTATGATCAATTGATTCTCCAAGTATGTAATGTTTGTGCTAGGCATGAAGAATTACAGTAGCCAAGGAGGTAGCAAGACTATTGAAGCACATAGTCAAATATTAGGGTGTACCACAAACGATTGTGAGCAATCACGATCCACGAGATGGGTTTGAACAAAGCTCTTCAAGCTATTGGGGTCTAATTTCAACTTCTCCACAAGTTTGCACGCTCGCAGTTGTACCTTCAACATTATGTGAGCACAACTTAAAGGGATTGCACCAAACTGATCAATGTAGCCCACTTCTCTTAGAACTAGCAATGGAGCGAGTCCATGAACCAAAGTCCCTTTGAGATCTTGACAAGGCAACAACCGCTCACACCAAGCATGGTTGCAACAGGTTATTGAAGGAGCAACCCATCGACCTCGAGCAAGCTGATTTGGCATAGCCTTGTCTACATAAGTCACGAAGCACATGAAGAAGTGGGCTAAAAAAACAAACACTAGCATTTAGTTTCCAATTTGAGGACCTTGCATTGGCCAAACTACACCTGATTCTTCAACATCGAGATGTGCACAAGGGGTTGAATCACCGTTATGAGGGCCTGTTTTTAGTCTTGAAAAGAGTGGAGAAGGTGAAATACAAGCTAAAGCTTCCGCCGAAGTTTAAGTTACATCTGGTGTTCCATGTGAAAATGTTAAAGTCGTTCCATGTAGACCCAAAAGTCCCAAACCAGGGAGAATCGTGGCGTACACCTCTCAAGGGAGAAAACCACTTATGACCATGATGTCAACTTCATCATGGCCGATAGCGTAAAGCTAGAATATTTTATCCAGTGGAAGGGTTTGCTTGAGAGTGAGGTCAATTGGGAACCTATAGAAGCACTATGGCAATTCAAGAAATGATGCCTTCCATGCCGATGATGCGGCAAAGGCGTCACCAGTTTGGATGGAGAATGTTACGGTTAAGAAGTTTTAAAGTGCAATAAACTGCAGAAGCAAGCCAAGATAGGCCAATGTTGTGACATCCTAATTTTTCAATTTTATTTTCAATTGAATAAGTTGGGCATTTCATCTTCGCGCCTATATCTCTCTTCTCTGAGTTGGCCACTCACGAGATAACTAGACTATTAGGTGAAGCCGTTAAGGAATCTAAATGCAATAGACTTGAGAATTTAACCAGGAATCGACTACTCGACCGTACTAATTTGCAAGAGTCATTACAGCACAGACCGATTAGAGATAGGAAATAGGTCAATTTGACAGAATCATATGATTAAGAGTGAGTGATTCCACTAATTGCAAAATTCTTATCCATCGGCAAATTCTTATCAATCGGCACTAGACCGATTTCTCTATCGTTTTGGTACCCCGTATCCGTATTCAAAACCTTGAGATTTCTATGACAACCAAGAGTTGCTAATGTATCGAAGATGCAATTCGTGGCTTGAAAATAATCAACCACAAGTCAATTGCACAAAAAATTCCTAAAAGCTATCCGGTAGGTTAGGACACCTCAAATCGCGCTAGATTGAGATTAATTGTGAATTTAAACTCGAATTCAGAAATTGAAAGTTCTGTCATGTCACAATTCATTTTAGGAACGTCGACTCATCCTCAGATGATTTTTCTGCAAACCGGGATTTTTGACGGAAAAGCAAAGTAAGGCTATTTTTGTTCGAAAAAGTCAGAGGGCTGATTTTGATCGCATCTTTGGGATGCAAGCTGGATCATATGACGGGGAAAATCATAAGAGGGACGAGGACACCTTGGCTGATTTATTTGGGATTCAATTGGATTAGTTTGGTTGAGAATTAAATGAATTTGAGTGAGATTGGAGAGGGAAATGTAACAAATTCGTATGCCATGGGGTGCATGACTGTTGGACCTATTGGCAAGTTTCTTGAGGAAGCTAAGGAGAAGGAAAATGGCTGAGGATGAGGGCCATAGCTGGTGGGGGCAAGAGAGAGGAGATCAAGGCAAGTGTAAAGGCCTTAGAAGCCCTTGGGGCCCCCTTGCTTCAGCAACTTTGGGCTTGTTTGGCAACTTGCCCAACAGTGCCAGATTCTAATTTTTTGTTCCCAGAATCAGTTTGGGACGAGAATCGCGTTTGGTAAATTTTTTGTTCCCGGGAACAATTTTGGACAAGATTTGAGAATAAAAAAAAAATTGATTCTCGTCCAAGAATCAGAAAAAGAATCAAAACGATAAAACCTTGTTCTTCTCTTTCAACATCTTGGTTGCCATTCGCCATCGCCCGCGCTGTCCGCCGCCGCGCCCCCGCCCGCCGCCGCCGGTGTCGCCCGGTCCGCCCACCGCCCGCCGCGCCGCCCGGTCGCCGGTCCGGCGAGCTCGCGGAGGCTCGCCGAGCCCGGGCGAGGTCCGGCGAGCTCGCGGAGGCAAGCCCGGCCACCGGCAAGGCTCGGCCTCGCCGGATCTAGCGAGGCCCGGCCTTGCCGGTGTGGCCGGCCTCGCCCGGCAAGACCGGTGAGGCCGACTGGCCACCGACGGGCCGGCGAGCCTTGCCGTAGGCCGGGTGAGGCTCGGCCTCGCCAGATCGGGCGAGGTCGAGCCTCGCCGGTGGCTGGGCGAGCCTCGCCCAGCTGCCGGTGAGGCTCGCCTGGCCATCGGCGAGGCTCGCCCAGCCCCGCCGGTGGCCAAGCTGGCCTCGCCGAGGCTGGGCGAGGCCAGCCTGGCCACCGGCGAGGCTCGGCCGACGAAGGCCGACCTCGCCGAGGGCGGGCGGCGCTCCGGTGAGCGTCGCCGGCCCTCGTCTTGCCGTCGCCGGTCCGGTGACCGGCCAAATGAAGAAGAAGAAGAAGAAGAATAGGAAAAAGGGGAAAAAGAAAAAAAAAAAAAAAAAAGGAAAAAAGAAAAGAAAAAAGTAAAAAAGTAAAGAAATTATTTAAAATTTATTTAAAAATCAAAATAAATTATTTAAAATTTATTTAAAAATAAAAAAAATTAATTTGGAACAGAATCAATTAATACGGTACCAAACGCAATTCTATTCCAGAATCAAAAATTTTGAACAGTTACCAAACACGCGTTTTTACTCAGAATCAGTTCCCGGGAACAGAATAAAAAATAATCATTTCTTGTTAGAATCAGTTCCCGGGAACAGAATCGTTACCAAATGCGCCCTTTATCTCCTCATCCAGCCCAACTTTCTCCATTGTTGGGCTATGGAAGGAGCTTGAGAAACTAGAGGAAGGTCAGCAACCAGCAGCCGCGCAGCCCTATAGCCATCTGAGCACCGCACGCCCGCCAGATCAGCCGGCTCGCCCGTCGCGCCCAGTCGCCAGCCCCGCGAGCTCCCTGCTCGTCTCGCACCTGTCTCGAGTCCAACTGCCTCCTCCTGCATCTAGCAGTGTCCATTGACGTCCTCAAGCCACTGTCAAAGTAGCTCCACCACCGTCCTATCCTCGGATTAGCCAGAGTCGTCGTCGTAAGCCATCTGAGCAACTGCGAGCCTCACTAGCGCCATCTCCCCTTCACCGCTCGACGTCTGCCTCCTCTGCTATCGTCTAGCCATGCCAAGCCGCGCCAAACCTCCTCTGCCTTCGTTTAGCCGTCCCCCGACATCATGTGGACCGTCGTCGCCCCCTAGCCATTCGTTCTCACCATTTCCAGCGCTTTTCTCTACCGATTCCAACTTGTTCGGACAACTTCAGAAGCAGAAGGCCATCAAGGTTTTGAAGACTTTGAGGCCCGTTTTAGGTGTCTTCCCAACCTCCGTTGGTGTCACCACTTCAAGGTTTATCGCCCGCCTTGGCGTCACCATCGCCGTAGACTCACCGGAAAGCAAAACCGGTGAGTTTATCATCTAAACCTTACTTAGAAAGTTAATTATGCTTAAGGGGTGTTTAGATTAGTCTAAGTAGGTTTAGATGGTTAGATTAGATTATTTAAATGTTAATTAGATTAGATGAATGATTAGTTTAGTGGTTGATTAATTAGTGCTAATTATATGTTTAAATTAGTGTAATCTTATCTAATTAAGTATTTTGAATTTATAAATATTATTTTATTAAATTATATTAATATATTATATTATTTAATTTTTAAATTTTTTGGAATTAAAATTTATTATTTAATATTTTCGAAAATTATGCCGAGATGGCCGGTTGTTAGAATTTTGCACTAATCACAGCGGTGCGATCAGTTTATGCTAATTATTTGTTAAATTAAGAAATTGAGTGAGATTGATCAAGTTTGGTATTTAACTTGAAAATACTCGGTGTCGGCTTTTGGTACCGTCAGTGGTTTGTAGGACCAGTTTGAATCGTTGGATTTTAATGGATTGAATGACCAGTTCTCTAGTTTAGTGTTGAATCGACGGCTTTGACGAGCAAGTGTATATATATATATATATATATATATATATATATATATATATATATATATATATATATATATATGTATGTATGTATGTATGTATATGTATATGTATATGTATCAGCTTTGGTGAGCAATTATTATATAGATATATATCAGCTTTGGCGAGCTACCGTCTATTTATATTGTAGCTTTGGTGAGCAGTTGTTGTTGATTAATGAATTTGTTAGACAGTAATGAAATGATAGATAGTATGGATGGGATTGAATGGTAGATAGCATCGATTGAATTGAGGAATCAACTGTTGGAATTATAAAATGTACTGACGTGCAGGAAGGAACTGAGACAAGGTAAGCCCTCTGAATTACATGGCTAGGCCACTCCTGAGTGTATTTTCTTTCTAATCGAGTCTTAGGGGTAGAACTCGCCGAGACATTGTCTCACCTCGTTGTGGGCTCATCACTTCCAGGTCCTTAAATGGTGGTTCCTCCGGAACAATTTGGTCGGCCAAAGAGTATTAAAGAGCAGGTCATCGATATCCCTACTCTCGAGGGCCAAGGAGCCTGGATCTATGAACTTGTGAGGACCACCGTCTGGGTCGATGTGAGTCTACCTCAAAGGGTACCCCATCGATTCAGGGCGTGGTATCATAGCAGGTACAATGGACCCAGGGAGGGTCCTCTTCACGATGTTGAGGTCCCTATGTTGGTGTTAGAGGTTGCTTATGGTGAGGGTACATCTAACTTTCCTAATGGCACAGTGGTGAACCCAAATCCAAGTCCCCAAGAGACTCTGAGGTCTTCAGTTAAGGGTCCGATTGTTTAGTGGACTATAGTCCTTCTACTTTTGTGGTTTTGTGAATATAGACTAGTATTGTAAATGATCTGGTATGATGTGTATAAAGGTATGTGGTTTGGTTTTAAAAAAATGCGATCCTGCTTTTCTATCCCATTTGAGTTTTGTCTGGGGATTATTTATCCACTTCCGCATGTGTAATAAAATGAATGGGTCAACGACATATCTTGGGAAGTCGCATTTCTATTGACCATGGTGGGATGTGGACGTGCTCGAGGTTCGGGGCGTGACAACTATTCTAGAATCTTCTTGTATCTAAGGTATTCTAAGAGACTCTAGATTGCTATGAGGGTAATATGGGAAATGTACACAAGGATAATCTAGAGTATTCCTAGGGACAATATAGAAAATATCCGCTTATATTCTAGAGACTTTCTATTAATCTCCATGGTTAGATTGGATTGTAAATCTACAATTGCAATTAGAAGACTTCTTATATAAATAAGGGGTGTCCCCTAATTTGGATCTTCCAGAAATATAAACACAAGTTCAAAGCTTCTCTATCCAAGTTTCTCTATCTAGAATTGTTTGTGTTGTTGTGAGGGAGGCTAAGTTGGGAAAGAGTTTTCTATGGCGGCACAGATAATACATGCTAGGTTGGCCAGCCCATGACACTAGCATGTGACTCCCTCAGCTTGCCCCGATAATGTACATACTTTGTATTCTTCTTCTTATTCCTTACTTGGTAATTGATTGGGTTAACTGTGTCACGCCCACATCGGTATTTGGAGTTCTTAGGCTTTGCTTTATTGATGAACTTAACGAGGAGATGTATGACAATGTTGTAGGGGCTCCGTTTTGCGAGACATCTTTGCTATTGTCTTTCACTGCCATTTCTTTTCCACCAAGAAAGCTGCATATTAGGTTGGATCGTCTTCGCCAAAAAGTGGCAATGGCAATGGCAGAGGTAACGGTGGCATTCAAACTCCTCGCCCTTGGGGAGTGGTGCTGCCACCGCAATAGCTTTCCATCCCTTCTTGTCCATTTTGTCTTTCATTTGTGTTTTTCCAGATATGTTTGTGTATTGAAGATTTAACAAATATTTGTCCAGTTTTATTTTTTAGCGTTTAATTGCTACATGATGCCACAATGACACTTAACGGCAACTCAACGGTCAAATTATCATATTCGTTATTTTTTCAACGGAATGATTAAATCAAACAAAAGAGCTTATAGTATAAGAACCTAAATGGACAGAAAAATAAATTAGAGAATAGATTGAATAAATTGAAAAAGTTCAGGACTATTGCCGCTTTAATCCCTTGGATTTTGAGTCAGATAGAGCAGGGATGGAACATGAAATTTGACTGAGAACATATATATTCTCGCTTCTCGTTCTTAGCCCTGCCATTAGCTCCATCTCTTGGTAAAGAAAGAAAATTCCAAAAGTTAGAACTAGCAAAAAGTGTGTAAGGATATATTCTTTCGATAATCTTGGGGCACCTATGCAAATACTTGGCTACTTCTTCAAACCCAATGCAAGCCCTCGTGACACTTACGTTTTTTATGCAGTGGTGAGAATCAAATAACTGATGTCCAGTAACTAAGGTAGAAATCTTCTCAGACCTCCAATAATTGTTCCAACGGTTTCTTACAAGTAATTTTTCCAAAGTTGAAAAGACATTGACGCCTCATAACTTTCTTCTTTTTTCATGAACGTGTAAAATGTATGCAGCTGTTGCCAAAGGATTTTCTATTTTCTATTTCGAAAGCATGAAGACACCCAGACTTCATAAAATCAAACTACCTCGTTCAGCAAAAAATGATAAATAAATAAATAAAGTAAGATTAAGCTACTTTCTAACGTTATGAAGAGCACTTCTATTGTTTTTCCATCCCTGTTACTTCTCTTTTTCGAACTAAAGCAATATAATGTTTCTCTCCTAATTCCCTTGTAGACTGGAAAAAGCTTCGTTTTACACTCTGTTCATTCATTAATTTTGGCAAAAAATAATAATATCGTCGAGATTTTTCAGTAACTTTAGTTCTGGCATTCTGGATGTAAACATTTTTGCAAAATCTATAAGTAATTTTTTTGTTTATTATAATTAATTTCGAAATCCACACTGTTATTTCACCTTGAATTTGTTAAATAGTAAAAATTGAGCCCACCAACAGCAATTATAGGAACAAGTAGAGGCTACTGGCAGTACCATGCAACATCTGAACTTTGATTGCAAAAGTTTTAGGAATAAAGACATGGGATCTTAAACTTTTTGGGTTTGTGCAATGTCACCTTTGAATTGCTTCTTCTTCTTTTTTTTTTTGACAATTCAAGAACTTTTTCGAATTTGCCCATTGTTAATCCTCCTGTTAGGTGCTAGGATGAAAATGCTGATGTGACAATTAAATGGCTGTTAAGCACTTACGTGGTGGCTTCATGTTGCTAACACGATGCTTACATGGCTTTACGAACTTAAAGAATTTTAAAAATAAAGTCAAAGGATTTTGATAGAAGAGAATTGAAAATTAAGATAAAGAAAAGTCATTTTCAGCTTGCTTTGACAAAGAGAGGGTGATCACTGTTCTACCAGTCGTCAACGAGGGCGGCCATCGGCCAGTGGACACCGACTAGGGCCACAGCCTCACCTAGCGCAGCCTCTCTTTCTCACGCGCACACTTTCTCTGTGACATCCAGATTTTTTGGGTTTTAATTTTGACTGGATAAATAAGGCCGTTTTATTCGGAATTTTGTAGAGGACCGTTTTTATTGTGAAATTGGGATGCAAGATGGGTTATTGGATGATGAGAATATTCAATTGAAGCGTTGAGGCATCACTTGGATTTATTGAGGCCTTACAAGGTTAAATTGAGAAGAAATGAGTGATCAATTGAAGGAGGTATCAAGCAATTTCGTGTGCCCCCATCCCACTAGCCATTTTGGACCAATTCACATGTCCAAGAAGGAGTTTGGGTGGTTCAATGGCAGCAAGGAATAAATACTTGGCCTAGAGTGAGTATGGGAGATTTTTGTGGAAAGATCAAGCTAAGAGGGACCCTCCATCCTCTCTCTCTCTCTCTAAACCGTGCGTGACCAGTGAAAGAAAGCAGAACCAGCGAAACTTCAGGTCCATTGAGTGCCCATCTTCTTTGCAATTCCACCAAAGACTCATCCCCACGACCCTTCTCTCTCCCTTCGCCATTTGCCCCCTCTCGCACGGCCAGCTCACCCTTGCTCCACCATCTTCTGCTTTCTTGGTCAACTTCAGTGAAATTCTTCAAGCGAAGTCCCCAGGTATTGACTGAAGCTGCTACGGTTCGTCCAGCTCCACTCGGTGAAGACAGCTCACGGCAGAAGCTGCTCCAACATCGACGCTTGCCTCCACGCGTCTTCAATCCAACGAGCTTGGGTCAATAAACGGTGAAGCTCTCCCAATTGTTGACTCCCCCTCTGCCGCACGTTCATCAGCCCACACCGCCTCAACATCAACGGCTTCGTTCTGCTCAGCGTCCACGCCCACACGATTCCACCGAAGCTGCATGCCATCGTCCACGTTTCTCTTCATTTTGTTGTTACCAGCGAAGCTCCCATCCAAATCGATCAACCTTCATCAATTTCTCTCCAGCAAAAGAACTAGTTTGTTGACTCTAGCCCCCTCCAGCAGCTTCGACCACGTCCGCATGCCGTCCGTGCACCCCACCGAAACTGCTCGTTGTCTTCAGCTGCACATGGAGTGGTTTTGCTCGGTCAACCACTCACCAAAGAAGCCCCTTTTGTTGACTCCTCACATCTGCCATCTCACTGAATTTAAGCCCACCGAGCAAACACTTGAAGCCCACGTGAAGATCGGCCCAAGTCCAGCTCAGTCAACGCATCTTCATTTCCAAGCCCACGCAATGCTAGCTCGCGTGATCAGCCCACAACCCATTGGAGTTCAGCCCATCTCGAGGCCCACTTGAAGTCAACTCATATTTCAGCCAAGATCAGCCCACAAATTTAAGTGCAGCAGCCCATCAATTGAGTTTTTGAGGCCCGTGACCTCAGCCCGTCTTCGTTTTCAGCAGTCCAGCCCGTGAAGCAAGCCGGCCCAAGTTCGGCCGCCATCGCGTCGCTGTCGCGGTTTTTTTGATCTTTGCGTTTACCAAGTGAGTTTTACTCACTAATGCCTTCTTAGTTTGCTAATTACACTTAAAGGTTGATTAGTGTTAGTTAAGTGTAATTAGGTTGTTAGATTAGAATGGATTAGCGATTATTAGTTAATTTCATTGCATATTAACTGTTTGATTAGTGTAATCAGATAGAGAATTGCCTATAGTATTTATTAGATGCTTCTTGGGATTTTTCCCGTCCCTTATCGAGTGTTAATTAAGCAAATTGGGCCTAGGTGGAACTTTTAGGAATTAAATATTAATTTTCGAAATTAATTATTTAATTGTTTATTTCCCGGAAATTCAACTGGGATGGTCAGTGACTAGGATTTTATGCTGATGATCGTGGCGCAGTCCGTTTATTTAATTGAGCTTTATATTGTGCTAAATTGAATTTATTGTATTTATTTATTTATTTTTTGAAATTAATTATTTAATTATTTATTTTCCGAAAATTCAACCGGGATGGCCGGTGATCAGAATTTCGTGCTGATTGTCGTGGAGTGGTCCGTTTATTTAATTGAGCTTTAATTCATGTCGAATTGATTTAATGGTGCATTTTTAAGTTATGTTTTTAAATAATGCGATGTTTAGTTATGTGATTGAGGATTGGTCGAGTTTCGGTTGTCAGTATTGAAAATGCATTGGTAAATCACCTAGAGAATGCCCTTGACCCGGTGAATTGGAGTGTCACCTGGGAAGGACACGTGGCTCGGTGATTGAATATGTCATCTTGGCGAAAAGGTAGCCTTAGAGAATGCACGTGGCTCGGTGACAGAGTATGGCATCGTAAAAAGGGTCGGGCGGGACCGTAAAGCCACTAAATCTTGAGAGGGTCGGGTGGGACCATAAAGCCACTAAATCTTGAAAGGGTCGGGTGGGACTGTAAAGCCACTAAATCTTGAAAGGGTCGGATGGGACCGTAAAGCCACTAGATCTTGAGAGGGTCGGGTGGGACCGTAAAGCCACTAAATCTAAGGAATTGCTTGGTGTTGAATGAATGACCTAGAAATGGTCCGACTGACTTGTAATCGACTAGGTCAATTGATCGATGATTCGATCTAAGTGTGACTTGATGTGATTCATTGCCTTGGTTTAATGTTGTGAATTGAATGATTGAATAGAGATGACCGTGAGTGGTCTTCTTGGTGTGTAATCGACTAGGTCAATTAGATTGATGCTTCGATCTATAATATGATTGCTTGGATGCCTATATGATCTGTGCTAATATGCAGGTGGAATCTGAGGCCAAGGTAAGTCATCTGACTCATGTTGTGCATAGGCAGCCTTAAGGTGTATTAGTTTACTAATCGGGTCTTAGGGGGTAGAACTTGCTGAGACGTTGTCTCAGTGGTTATTGAATAACCATTTCAGGACCTAGATGAGGAGCCTAAGGAGCATGAATCTAATGAGGAGATCCTTGTTGAGGAACCCGAAGAGGAGTATGTGAAGGAGGACCCCGAGGATAACCCCGAGTACAACCCGGATGAGGACTAAGATCCCATCCTGTCTTGTCAGACCTTGTTTGTATGTGAATAGACATTAGACCAGAGTCGCGTATATATAGTATTGTAGAATACTATGAGATGCATGTAAAAAAGGTGTAGTTATGAATTTTTAATAAGAAAAATATATGGCCTGTTTTTCTATCCCATTGTTTTATTGTCTGGGGATTTATAACCGTTTCCGCATGTACATATATAAATGAAAGGGTCGGCGATACATAGTCCTGGGATATCGCATTTTAAAATCGACCAAAGGTAAGAGATGTGTGCGTGCCTGAGGATCAGGGCGTGACATTATCCGTCTCTATTGTTATTGTTGCACTCCATTTCTGTTTGTTGCTTGTGGTGTTTACAAGCCACGAGAGCGAGCATCTAGACGCCGGCGAGGGTCTGGCCACCGTCGCTGGTGCCTGGCAACACCATGAGCATTCTTCATTCACGGGGGCAAGCTGAATACGGTTTTCTCTTTATTTTTATCTTCAATCTTCTTCACTCAGCTCAACGTTATTTTCTTAATTTTCTAAATTTATAAAAAGCCATGTAGGCACCGCGCTAGCGACATGGGATTGCCACATAGGCACTTAATGGCCATTTGGCTATCACGTTAGCATTCTATCCAACCCTCTTACGGAGGGACCATCATTGCACAAATAAAAAAAAGCTTTAAGTATTCAATTTTGCAAGAATCGAGAATGCTCGAGGACTCACGTGACATCATCCCTTTGCTTTATTACAAAGGTGGTTACTAATTTTTTCATTGCGCTTCCTGTAAGTACGGAGTTCTTTTCAGTTTATTTCTTATCCAATCCATTTGTCAATGTTTTATTTGTTGATTAAAGTAAAAATCGTTCTTCATTAGATTGCAACTTTCCGGGGACTAAACATGCACCGCCGACGGTGAGATTATAACCTAAGAGCCTTTTTCAAAAGACTTGCAATCCAATGGACTTAAATGAAACATTCATAACTCAACCAACAATTATTAGAACTTTTAAGAATCCTCTATTTGCTAAAAGAACTTTTAGAGGATAACACAGAATAGATTTTATGTATTAATACTCTTCTCTATACAAATGCTAGTAAAATGACAGAATCTCATCCAATTTTAAGCCTTTTACATTTATACAATCTTGGAGTTCTGGCGCAACCAATTTCTTTAAAAGTTTGATCTATCAAAAAGTGATAAGTAGTACCCATCGGTTGGCAGCGTAGTTGGTTTGGGCTTTACTACCTCATCAAGGGAACGAGATCGAATCTCTGCATTACTAACACATCTTAAATTGGGGGTACTGGTGGTGGGATCTTGGGCTAGCCTCCCCGAGGTTTACATCTAAATAATGGCTTACGACGATATCCGACAATGCCACCCGGCATCGGAGGGCGGTGTGACCCCGACTAGTGTAAGCGAAAGGGAGTCTCCGGCGGTTCCTCGGTCATAAAAATAAAAATAAAAAAATAAAATAAAATAAAACAAAGTGATGAGTAGTTTCATGACTTAATAGATAAACCAACAAAATGTCTTTATCTTTTGAACATTTGAAAATTTAAGATGAGCATACATGCTCCTAATGAATCAAATCAAACTTTCGAAAAATACAATAAGTTATTAAGTTTTGCAACATTGTACCTCGCAAAAAGCAACACTTTTAAATTTTGCTCGGTCAGATTTCCTTTGTGGTCTTTACAATTTTATTTCATAAATGATGCAGCCATGGACGAGTATGGAATCTAGTTTGAGACTTTCTATTCCCCTGTTCCAGTAATGCCTTTTATATCACCACCAGCGCCTACGGAACAGTCTCCGAGCGTCGCCCGTGTAAATATCCAAAAGGGAACACGCAGTTTGCACCAAGGTGAGAACGAGCAGCACCACGGCAGCGACCACAGAGATCCCGGACCACGGGTTGCTGAAGTAGTCTCGGTAGAGGATGACCCTCCACCGGTACCAGGCAGCCTTCCACTGGTTCCACTGGTTCCTGCTGTACGCATTCAGGCTTTGGCACTGTTTTGTGTAGAGGAACTCGATGGAGTCCCTCAGGGTCTCCTTGTACATGCTGTTGAAGAGACGAGCCACGTCGTCCGTGCTGCCGAGTTGATTTTCCACAATTCCGCAGCTGGTCAGAATGTTGACGTCTTCGGGCGTGTCGATGAGGCTGTCCATGAAGATGGCGTAGCTGCTGATGTACTTCTTGTCGTGGTGGCACTGCTCGTACGCAATCATGTTCCTGAAGTACACCTCGGTCCACTCATGCACAACCACGGGTTGCATCACGAGGGTCCCGTGCTTGAAGTGGACATCGAGCGGGGAGGAGGTTCCCTCGCCCCCTCTGAACTTGACGCCAGCCTCTTGCAGCTCCTTTGCACTCCGAGTCAGCTTGAATTTCTTGCCCTGTACGATCGTCCCGGGCCACGGGACCGAGGCCACTTGCAGGGCTCGCACGTAGTCCACCAGGTGCGTCACCTGAACTCTCGTGCTTGCAAGCTCATGCCCGTGCTGGACGTCTTTGAAGTACTCGCCGCTAAGCTTGAAGAATTTCACAGTGGCACTCAATGTGGTGAGCTCATAGAGATTCTCGAGGACAAAGAACGGGACTTGATTTTCCAGCAGCAGGAGGTCGTGGAATACGGCGTTGCTCATCCACTGCTTGCTGAATATCTCGTCGTTCTGGTTTCCGTGCCCAGGGTCAAGGTTCCGGTTATGGTTCTTTATGAACAGCTCAACTAAAAAAACCGCGTCCACTAAGACAATTTCCACGAGTTCCTTGCTGCCTTGGGTGAGATTTTCTTGGTAGAATTGCCGAATGCGGTCTTCAAATTCCGTGATCATTCTGCTACAAGCTGGGAGGTCGGCCTTACTGCGACCAAGGAACCCTTTCAAGTACTTCAGTTTGATCTCCTCCGACGACTGAAGCTCTTCCTTACCACGGTGGAGCGGCCCGATGGAGATGACTTGAGGTGTGTAGGCCTCTGCGTTTGCTCTGCGCAACTTCTCGGGCACTCGATAGATGCAACACTCGGTGGACTCGATAGGCAAGCTCTTCACCTTCTTCATTATGGTAACCGCAACTTCCTTGACAACCTGACTCATTTCTAAACAAGTGAAAGAAAAAGATTACAAGCCCAAGAAAATTAATTCCATTGACATTAATGACATACGGTGATTTGATGCCTGATGACAAGAATGAATAAAGCATATATGCTTTTTTCCCATTTAACAGGACTCGAGAGACACGTCAAAAAGAATAACATAGCCAAAATTAAGGAAAATTTGTCCAAAAAGTCCTAAATTTATTGTACACAAGTCAATTCAATCATAAACCTTTCGATTGTGTCAATTTAATTATAAGCCTTGTGACGATTTGCTAATTTAATCCTAAATATTTTGATAATTTGCTAATGTAATCCTTCTGACCAAATATCCAAATAGTAGATTTAGAACTAAATTAGTAAATATGTAAAAGGTTTAGAACCAAATTGACATAAAGAAAGGTTTATGTTTAAATTATCAAACTGTCAAAAGATTTAAGACTAAATTGATACTGACGGTAGCTATCATACAATAGGTTTAAGACTTTTTGGACAATTATTTTGGAAACAACATGACAATGATGTATTTTCTAGTAAACAAAAAAGATGCCGCAGCTCTCAATGCATTTTTCTATTCTAGAAATGGCACAAAGGGCTACATTGACAGAGTAACATGATTTGATTTTGATTGTCATGAAGAAGACCCCTGCTCTCGAAAATTTCAACTTGTGGTGCTCCATTATGCTTCTGCCCGTCGACTATGGGCGAATTGGAAAAGTCATTTAGTTTCAGGAAGTCATGTCCCTCGGCTAGTTGAGAAAGTATCTAGAAAGTATCTGAAGGGCGCATGACAACATTTCTATTTCTCGATTTATCTGTTTTTCTATTCCCTAGAACAGGTTTGTAATAGAAATCCGTTTGGTAACGTAATTTAAATTTTTTATTTTTGAAACAGAATTCTATTCCAGAAATAGATTTGGAGTAGAAATCAGAAGTTAAAATTTTTAGCTTTATTTATTTCTAAAACAGAAGTGAGAATTCAAAAATTTCTCATCATTCACTCTTGTCATTGCCCATCGCCCACCGGCCGCTCATGGGATGATGGATGCCCGCCACTTGCCAATCGCTCGCCATCGGCCACCTACCACTGACCGCCAACCACCGTACTCCAGCTGCCCATCATCGACCATCAGCCATCAGATGCCAGATGCCCATCAGTCGTTGGCCACTCGTCGCCAATCACTAGATGCCGGATGCCCATTACCAACCACTGGACGTTTGCCGCCAATTGCCCACCACTTGCCACTGACCGTTGGATTTCGGCCGCTCACCAGACTTTGACCAATGGCCATTGGCTGCCAGCCACCGACCACCAACCGCCGGACTCCAAACATTGGATGCCAGAATCCAAACGTCGGACGCCAGTCGCCGGCTAGTCGGACGCCAGATGCTGGCCATCGACCGCCGAACTCTAGATGTTGGACGCCGAACGTCGAAAGTCAGACTTCGAACTCCGAACGCTAGACATAGGACTCCGAACTCCAGCCGCTTGCTGGACGTCGGACTTCGGCCATCGGACACCGGTCATTGCTGCTCCTAGAAATAGAAATTTTATTCTTTTACCAAACGAATTTTTATTCTAGAAATATAAATTTTAAATCGTTATTAAACACGTTTCTTTGCTCAGAAACTCGTCCATAGAATAAAAATTGATTTCTATTCCAAAAATTTTGTCATATGTGCCCTAAGCTTGAGAAGGGAATAATGAAAATCCATCGAGTTCCTAGAGCTCTCTCCGCCGTGCAACAAAGTCAATTTTTTGTTAAAATTACGTGGCCACATATAATAGGTGATCGTAACTCCCAAAAATCTTACTGGAGTACGCATAATCTATTTCTAAGCTATTCTACGAGCAATCAAACATAGTTCTTGTACCATTTGATTTGAAAATAATAGCAGCATGTGGTCACTAAACATAATGCTCTATGTCTGCACGAGACGCACCGAGTTGAAAGATGTTAGAAAGAAAAATTATGAAGGCTTACCTGAGATTCAAGATCTAGAATTCGTTCTTCCTTCTTGCCGTTGTTGGAGAAGTTCGGTTTGAGTCCCAGACTATATACTGAGGAACCATGCAAACCGTGAAAAGAAAGATCTGATATTCTTTAACCTTCCATGAAGCATTACTATCTTGTGCATACAAAAGGTCTGACCATTACTATCAGACACAAAGAAATAGGAGAAGGGGAAAACAACACAGAACAGAGTTAAGTCGTTTCCTTGCCATTAAGACGGAAAGATCTCCTTTTGGTCCAACTTCATCTAGACTCTTGGAGAAGCTTTTGATGCAAAAAAGACGATAATACTTTAGTCACAATTGCACTGCACCTATGAAGTATTCTAAACGAAAAGTATGGTATTTGTGCCAATTCAGCCTTCTAACTGTACTAATTTCTTTTTTTATTCATACAATCATAAACATTTTTACAATTTGTCAATGTAGTTCATCCGATCAATTTTGGTAGGAAATCGCAAACATAGATACTGGTCATCCTACACGACACGGTCAACACTAATATGGATAATTTGTTATTTTATTTTTATTTTTATTTTATTTTTATTATTTATATTTATTTTTCTTTTCTTTTCTTTTTATTTTTTTCTTTTTTCCAATTGTGGGCTGACAAGGTCTAGGCAAGGGCCTCTGCCTCTTGACCAGATCCAAGAGAGGGTTGTAATGCCCTTACCGACCAACAAGTGAGGGTGTCGGCCGTTGGCTAGATCTGGGCAAGGGTGTCCTCACCTGTGCCTAGCAATACTTGACTGCAACTTCACTGGCCCAAAGTTGTAAAAGAAATGAAAAAAGATAAGAAAAGAGAAAAGAAAAGAAAAAGTAAATAAATAATTCATAAAAAAATATTTAGAAATTGTAAATTTTGTTCTCATTAGCGGCAGTCATATCACGTAGGACGACCAACATACTACAATTAAAAGATTTAGGACTAAATTGGCATAAGAACAATTGATTTATGACTTTTTTTGTATTTTTCCTGTATTATAGTTATTCTCAATGACGCGACAGCAACAGCAAAAGCAAAGTTCTTCTTTGATAATGCTTGTTCTGAGACTTTTTCCACGGTTACATATACCCATATTAATAATGTAAGGCTTATGACAGCGATTAGCTGCCCTGTCCTTATTTCGTATCAATAAATACTCTAAATTATTTATAAAGAAGAACATTATGACTATTTTTTCGGCAATAAATGGTTTAAGACTATAACTATATACTATTGCAATTCATTTAATCTAATCCTTAATCTCTCTTCTTCTTCTTTTTCCAATTGAATCCTTGAACTATTTTTTTTTTCCTTAAGTTTGTCGGGATAAGACTAGTAGGAGTGTCAAAACTTTTATATGACACTTAATTAAGAGCCAAAACTTTTCTTTTGCTCATTTAAGTGCCATATCAAAGTAAAATCACTCACTTAAGTGCGACTTTCTGCCAAACGTCCTACATGGATTTTTTTTTTGTTGAATTTTTTGAATTTTTTTCTTTTTTTCTTTAGGGCCAGCCAAGGTCACCGGCGACCCTCGGCCAAGGTTGGGGCCTCACCGGCTGTTGGTGAGGCTGCGAGGGGCCTTGCCGGCTTTGTGCGACCATGGTCAAGGGTCCTCGCGGCCTCACCCACTACCGGCAAGGCCCCACGCCATTGCCCAAGGCCTTCGCAGCAAGAGTGAGGCAGTGAAGGCCCTTGCCAACCACTGGCGAGGTCTCAACGGCCTCACCCAAGGCCTTTGCGACCGAGGGCAAGGCGACCCTCACCTAGATTGGTTGAGGATTTCGCGGCTGGCAAGGGTTGCTAATGACCCCTAAAGAAAAAAAAAAGCAAAAAGAAAAGCAAAAAAATAATAATAAAATATTCAAAAGATAATAATTATAATTATTAAAATAATATTTTCCAGCAGTTGCGTTAGACTACTAGTGTGGGAAATTGGAAGTGGCACTTAAGTGATCGATATTTCAAATTTGTGACACTCAAGTGAGCAAAAAAAAAAGTTTTGATACTCAAGTAAGCGCCGTACGAAAGTACTAGCATTTACACTATTCTTACCCCTAAATTAATCCTTCCGTCAAATATGTGGATAGAAATGCCGACATGGAACCACATCAACGTCCTTCACCACATGGATACCCATATCATGCCACTTCATTTGTACTCACCTTAGATTTGAAGGACGCCCTCTCACAGGTCTGTGGCGAGGGACGCAGTCCTTGTAGTTGGTGTGGCGAGTTTTGTTTAGAACTAACAAGTTTTAGGGCTCAATTCGCAATTTGATTTACATGCTCGCCAAGTAGAGATGGCGGACATTGATCAATTGGCTTTTACCTAGATTCAGTCTATATATCGTAAGCCAAGGCACTCGTGCAACTTTTGGAGAGATTTTTGGGACTTGGCATAAGGCACTTGTGCGTTTGGGTAGACCTATCAAATAGGTGGGTCAAGTTGAGTTTGGGTCAAGTCATAAATGTTTTAACACAAATCGACCCATTTGACCAATTTATGACCCATTTATCGTAATGTAAAATTCTTGACCTATATCCAACCTGACCTAACCCGACACATTCCCAATCCATACCCGATCTATTTAACTAAATCTAAAAAATATAACCCATAAATTGATCCAAAGTTCTATATTCTAACTGTATCTAGGATTTTCTTGCACCTAGGTCAAGATAACCCATAAATTGGCCTAATGTTTTGGAATCTTCTTGTTTCTACAGCCTTTTCGGAGACTCTTGTTCCAAGGGTAATCAAAGAAACGCTTCTAGAGTAATCTTGGGGACAATATAGGAATATATCCACTTGTATTTTAGAGACTTTTTATTAACCATTGATCGGATTGTAGATCTGCGTTTGCAATTATAGGGGTCATATAAATAGGGCTCTCCTTCTCTTGAAAGAAGTACGCCACAAATGTCAAAACTTAGTACGGGTGAACACATAAGTGCCAAAATTTCCAAAAGATACACTTAAATGCCACTTTTTTTTTTTCCTGAAATTGGACACTTAGTGCCAACTTCAACGAGAATTGCCGAAAATATGACATTGCGTTAATAAAACAGGTCTATGTGGCTTGCCATAATGTCCACCTAACATCCTTATCCCAAAACAATGTCCTTGTGCCCCTAAATTTTATTTTTAATATAAATATTAATTAAATTAATTTTTTTAAAAGGATCAGATTTTGAGCCATGGAGACCCTTGGCGGTGATGAGGGCCTCTACGGCCGCAAATCTGATCCTTTTTTATTTTTGTTTTCTAAATTTAATTTAATTAATATTTATATTAAAATAAATTTGGACAAAAAAAAGTCGTTTTAAACTTATCTAACGACATCATCACCATGTGGATAATTTTTTTAAAAGAATTGCCGCATCAGTTAAAAATCTCGTCGGAAAATGCCACGTCAATGATTTTGTCAAAAATTCTCGTCGTTAGCACTTAAGTGCTCCTTTTTTTCTCAGATTTTAATAGTTAAGTGTATTTTTTGAAAGTTTTGACATTTATGTATCCACTCAGCACTTGGGGTGTTTGGCACTCTCATCCTCTTATTTGGATTACAAAAGCGATATAAACACAAACTAAGAGCTTCTCTCTATAATTGCTTGTGTTGTTGTGAGTAAAGGGGTGTTTGGTTGGGCATTTCCAAAGCCCCTTTGACCCCCAAAGCCCATTTGGGAAAAATTTTAGTGTTTGGCAAAATTTTTAGAAGCCCCTTTGCCCAAGTATCAGCATTCGGAATGCTCAATGCCCAATGCTGGGGAGGGGCAGCATTGGGCATTCGGCATTTGGGAAATGCCAAGCTACTGTTCATCGTTTTTCTTCACCGGTCGTCTTCTTCTTCTTCCCGTCTTCTTCTTCTTCTTTCCAGCCACGGAGCTTCTCCGGCAGCCACCGCCGCTGCCGCGAGGGTCGCGCGTCACCGGCGACCACCGTCCGGGGGTGCCGCGACGCGCGACCCGGCCGCGCGGACCTCGGCGCGTCGGCCCGGTTCCGAGCGAACCAGCGACGCCGCTGAGGTCCGCGCGACCTCAGGTGACGCCGCCTGAGGTCCGCGTCGCCTGAGGTCGCCTGAGGTCGCGCGGACCGTCGCCTGGTTCCGCGCGACCTTAGGCCGCCAGATCTGGCCTCTACGACCTCAGGCGCCTGAGGTCGCGCCGCGCGCCGCCTGGGTCCGCGCGACCTCAGGTCGCCAGATCTGGCGATCCGAAGGCCAGATCAGGCCGCCGGACGGCCAGATCTGGCCTCTGCGCCTCAACGCGCCTAAGGTCGCAACCTCAGGCGGCCGAACGGCTAGATCTGGCCGTCCGGCATCGCCGGCCGCTGGATTTGATCTTCACATTTTTTAAAAAAAGAAAATTAAAAGCAAAAGCCCATTTGGAATAAATTTTGCCAAACGGTATTTTCGCACAAGCAACTTTTCAATGCGTAATTTGCCAAACGGCCGAGCATTCCCGAAAACCCCTTTATCCTAAAGATATTTGCATTTGGCCAAAGACATCCCCCAAAAGCTGAACCAAACGGGCCCTAAGGCTGATAGGGATTCCTAAGACTGCACATATAAGTGAACATCAAAATAGCTAGCCCGGAATCAAAGCCAAGTCAATACAAGGCGCAATGGTAGTTCATTCAAACATGACGTCCATCAATAAGGATCAACAAGGCGGTGGAAAGGTCAAGGACCAACAAGGCTCCATTTAGTAATATTCTTATTTTTCCCAATTTCTATTCTTTTGTTCTCCGAACCACGAAAAAAAAAAAAAACAAAAAACAAAAATTTGTTTGATAATGTTAACTAATTTTTTTATTCCCCGGAATGGAAAAGTAGTGAGGAAATAGATATGGAACAGAAATAAGAAGTAGAAAAAAATAGATTCTTGTTCCTAGAAATAATTTCTAAAAATAAGTCATTTTCTTTATTTTCTTCTTCTTCCTCCCCGCCCGCCGCTTGTCGCCAGTTGCTACAAGTCGCTAGTCGCCACCATTGCCGCCACCAATCACCGGATGTTGCCGCCACCACTGGCTAGAGGAGGAGCAAGAAGAAGAAGAAAGGGAAAAAAGAAAATTCTAAAAAATTTATTAAAAAATTAAAAGAAATTTTACGTTACAAAAAATTTGTGAGTTGTACGAAATATATATTCCTATTCTTTTTTTAGTTTAAGAATAGAAATTGTGTGTAATTACCAAATGCATTTTTTTACTCAAAAATTATTTTAGAGAATAAAAATATAAAAATATTATTTCTGAAAAGAAATTGGTCCCCGAACATACAAATCCTAAGCTGCCAAGACTATACTGATCATTCAACAAGCAGTAACACTGCTCTGTTCAATTTCAAAACTTGAAACCACCAACAAAACATATGAGATTCAATCAGAGCACCATCAATCGGCAGCGATAAGCATCACCCATGTCGAAGCCTCGAGACGTGATAGATTCATCAACAACTATCGATATGGACCATATATCTCAAAGTCTACCATACAAATTCTACCATTGGCATAGAACATTTGGACTTCGAATAACAACATTGCTCCAAGCAAGCAACAAGATTTGAGCATAGGATCCATCAATCATCAGTGATAAGAATTAGACATCTTGAGCCTATGAATCATTAAATTCCGGCACCAGCCTTCAAGTCAACATATCTCAGAATCAATTAGTTAAGTCAACATATCTCAGAATCAACTAGTTAAACTCAAAATTCAGTGTCCACATTGAACATTCGACGAGCAACAACAAGGGGCCCATTCGATTACCAAACTAAACACTGCGGGGACAAAAAGGAAACGTCTAGCGACTCGATTTCAGTTAGCGAATTCGTTAATTACCGGTGATAAGGATCAGATATATTAACGCCGTAAGTAATCATCAACAACGAACTCATCTCTGCGAGCGAGCGGATAATGCAATGGCTCGTCTAGTGCGGAGAGTGATCCCATCCTGCGGCGCGAAGCGACGGAGAGGTGCCTTAAGAGACGAAGAAGGCTATAGCAAGAGCTGGACAGGTCGAGATCGTGAATTTGATTTCTAAGAGGGAACATAGGGATAATTATAACGGGGCAATGGAAGCAGCGCATGAGAGGACACGTGGGAAATGGTGATGAGGAGAGGTGAGGCGTGCCTGATGGGCGACTGAGGACATGATTGGACAGGTTTTGTGGTCGCCTCAGAGGAACACTTAGGGCGGGCGTCGTGCGGGGGGCACGGCTGTGAGGGCATTCGGGTGTTTTGGCTAGATATTTTCCCTTCCAAATATGCCACTAATTTTTTCATTGTGGCATCGAACTCTGCCACTTCGAGCAAACCACACTGTTCAAAGACATCTTGTCTCTTTCCTTCGGATCAAAATTACCGATTTTTAACGGAAGGATTAAATCGAACAAATAAGTATATAATTCAAGAACCTAAATAAGCAAAGTTCAAAGATTAAAAAAAATTAAAGGACTGTTGACGATTGGAAAAAGCATCAAAAAAATCTTAAACCCATTGCACTTATACCAATTCAATCTTAAACTTTTCAATTGAACCAATTTTGACCTAAACATTTTCAAATTTTACCGATTCTATTCAATCAATTTTGGCTAGATATCGTCAGCGTGGACACCAGCCATCTTACGTGACATGATTAGCATATGAAAATTATATTAATAAATTTTTATATATTTTTATTTTCATTTTTATTTATTTTTATTTTTTTTCCTTTTATTTTGGCTAATGAGAGCTAGCAAGCCCTCGTTGGCCGTTGGGCAAGGTTGCAGCCCTCACTAGATTTGGGCCAACACTTCCCAAGGCCTTCATAACCCTTGCTACCTCGCCCAAGGCCTTCATAACCTTTGATAACCAAAATGAAAGGGAAAAAAATGACAAAAAAGAAACAATTAATAAAATAAAATTAAAAACTCAATATTTTTAAAAAATTAATAAAAATTGTCTACGCCTAACCGTGTCACGTAAAATGACTGGCGTCCATATTAACAATTTTTGGCCAACTCAATTGGCAAATTGTGAAAAGTTTAAGACTAAATTAGCGCAATTCAAAGACTTATGACTGAATTAATATCGATAAAATATGTTTAGGATTTTTTTGGTACTTTCCTTGATGATGCTTTTATCTCATACGAGTTTAACCAATAGAACATGGATGAACCATGTTGTTTGACTTAGACGATAAAAAACTTGTTATCTTCTCTTCTCGTTCTTAACCCTGCTTTTAGCTACATCTCTTGGTTAAGAATGAAAATCCCAAAAGCTAGAAGTAGAAAATGCATACTAATTTCTTTCGATAATCTTAGGGCACTTATATAAAGACTTGGCTACTTTTTCAAAAACAATATATGGGGAATATTCCCAAAAAAAGTCATAAAATTATTATACTTATGCTAATTCAGTCCTAAATCTTTTAATTTGGCTAATTTGGCCAATTTAGTCTTAAACCTTTTGAGAATTTGTCAGTTTAATCCTAAACCTTTTAATTGTGTAAACTTAATCCTAATAAGTAAGTTCTAAACATTTTGACAATATGCCAATTAAGCCTTTCCGATCAATCTGGGCCGAAAATCATTGACGTGACGATCTAATCAATACCGACCATCCTAGTGGCATTGTTGTTTTCTAAAAAAAATTATGATTTTTTTTCTTTTTCTTTCTTTTTTTCTAATTAAGGGTTGGTGAGGTTGCCAACTAACCCTCACCCGGTCTAGTTGAGGGTCGTGACACCCACTCTTGGTCTAGGCGAGGGCCTATGCCTTGACCAAGTGAGGGAAGGCCTAGGATGAGGAAAAACAAGAAAAGGAAAAAGAAAAATAGTAATAAATAAATAATTTTAAAAAATTTTAAAAATTGTTCACATCAGGCGTCAATCTTGTGCCTTGTAGGATGGCTGGTATTGACAAGACCATCATGTTAGTGACTTCGGGCTAGAATTGGCTAGAAGAACTAAATTTGCAAATCATCATAAGATTGAAGATAGAAATTACAAACCATTAAAATTTTTAGGACTAAATTTGCACAATTAAAATATTTATGATTGAATCGGCATAAATGCTAGATTTAGGGATTTTTTTTGTTATTATTTTCAAGCCCTTTGTGGGATTGCTACCAACAATTTTCACATTTTTAACTAGTATTAATACCCTGAAAAACTCAAAGTTGATACGCATGTGACTAATTATCCCAAATTAATTTTTTTACCACAAATAATCCCAAACTGGCACACCCATGGTAATTTATCAAAAACTAATTATTTGATCATCAAACACCCTAAACTAACGCATATATAATAAATTTACTCAAAACTAATTTTTTGACTACCAAAAATCTCAAAGTAGTATACTTGTGACAGATTTATCCTCCGGAAGCTTCCGTCAAATTTAAAAGTTAAATTTGTTGATCTAGATGACACATAGTGACATGGCAAGTCCATGTGAAAATTCATAGGGTGAATATTACGAAAAATCCCAAGCTAGTACACTTGTAACAATTTTAAATATACTTGTGTGATAAATTTAAGGTACTCCTGTGACAAATTTGGGATTTTTTGTGACATTGACCCTATAAATTTTCACGTTGGCCATAACATGTCACCATGTGTCATTCACATCAGCAAAGTTAACAGTAAAATTTGACCGAAGTTTATAGATGATAAATTTATTACAAGTATACCAGTTTGGATAATTTGAGGTAAATTTATCAATGGTATACCAATTTGGGGTTTTTAACAGTCAAAAAATTAGTTTAAGATTAATTTTCACAGGTGTACCAATTTGAGGTTTTTTGTGATAAAAAAATTAGTTTGAGGTGAATTAATCATAAATGTACCAGTTTAGAGATTTTCAAGGTATTAAACCTTTTAAATATTAGCTAATGATGAAATTTAATATTTATATGTTCTAGAAAAGTCAAGGCCATTGACCTAGGCCCAAATCCGGAACCTTTGTACATAATGGCGAGAATTAAATTAGGAATCTTCTAATACTTCAATTAATTGTTACGATGGATTTGTAAAAGCAAATTTTTTCAAAGTTAAAATGACATTCATATCTCACGACTTTCTTCTTCTTTTTTTCCTAAACATGTCAAATGTATGTATTTACTGCCAAAGGTATTTTTATATTTCTATTTTAAAGGCAGGAAGAAACAAAGACCTCGTAAGATTAAACTACCTCGTTCAGCAAAAAACGATAAATAAATAAAACTAACTAAGATTGAACTACCTCTTAACATTATGAATAGCACGTCTATTGTCTTTTGAATTCCTTCTACTTCTCTCTCTTCAGACAAAAGCAATATCTTTCTCTCCTGACTTCCTTAGGCACTGGTAAAAGCTTTATTTTACACCCCGTTCATTCATCAATTTTGGGGGGCGGTGGGAAAACATCCTCGAGATTTTTCGGTAACTCTGGTTATGGCATTAGGGAATTTTTTTCTGGGTGTAAATATTTTTGCAAAATTTCTTAAAGTAACTAGTTTGCTTATTATAATTAAATGTATAGTTGACAGCCAAGAGCGAAATCCACCCCATTATTTCACCTGGAATTTGTTTAAAAAGCGAAAAATATAACCCACTAGCAACGTGTCAACTTCGATTGCAACAAGTTTCAAGGACAAAAGGCCCGTTTGGTTCGATTTTGGGAAAGTGACTTTGGGAAAATATAAATACCTTTGGGGTAAAAAGGGTTCTTCGAAATGTTTTAGTGTTTGGCAAATTATAACTTTAAAGTGCATTAGAAAGTGACTTTGGCATAAATACCGTCTGGTAAACCCTACATTTGCAAATGCCTTTTATTAATTTTTTTTAAAAAAATTAAAATCAAATTCGATAAAGCTCCACCACCAACCAACTACCGATGGCCAAATCTGGCAGCCAGATCTGGCGTGAACCCAAGCGCCATCTCCTAAGGTCATGTGACACAAGCGACGCCGCTTGGGTCTCACGAACCCAGGCGATGCCACCTAAGGTTGCCTAGTGTTGGAGAAATCTTCTTGAAGTGTTTTGAAGTTGACAAAACGTTTCCATCAATCTAGTGTGAAGGTTTGCAGACTCTGCTATTTAAAATCTGAAGACCTCCGGACAGCCAGACTCAAGACTCAAAGTCTATCCTCGTTGATAGTCTCTAATCCGTTGAAGAAAGGTTATCCAGAACTGGATGTTTCATTAAGGATATGACCTTATCGACTGGAGAAGATCTCTTGGCTGGATATGACATAACAGAATCCTTTGATTGATCGAGATTGATTCGAAGATTAAGGATCCGATGATTGGCAAAATATTTTTGGAATGTTCTACTTATGGAAATTAAGATCCTGATTGTATGGGCAAACATGATTGATGAGCTATCGACATGTTCCTTTAATAGCTCGAATGATCTTCTTAATTGATTCCGTCCAATGGGTAGATTGGAAGAATTTCTTTGGTAAGTGCCAACGGGTATGATGGCATGAAGGAATATATAAGGAAGACGTTCTAAGTTGTTTGAGATGTGCACAAAAGAAGAATTCCAAAGTCTGAAGCTCCTTGTTGTTTTAGCAAATTACTTTGAGCGAAATCTTGTACACAAAAGAGAGTCCATATTTGTGAGAAACCTTGAGGAAGTGTAGTAGAACATCTACACTATGGAATCAAAGAAAAGCTGTGCTGTAACTTCTCTTTTGTTCATAGTGAAATCCAGCCGATGGGATGTCAGTGCGGAAGAGTGGACGTAGGTTTGGAATAAGCCGAACCACTATAAACCTTGTGTTCAATTTTCTCTTCCCTACTCTTTACTTTACTTTGATCGTACTTCATTTTGTTAATCAAAAGAGAACTCCCTTTCTATCGTTTGCCTAGAATCGCTTCCGTATCTCGATAAATTATTTGAGCACCTATTCACCTCCCTCTAGGTGCTTATACTAACTATCTCAATTGGTATCAAAGCTCGTGTACTCACTTTGTTTGAAGTGTTTTACTTTAGAGTTAAAGATCCATGGCTAGTATGTTGGCTCCAAGGCTGGTAGAAGGGCAAAACAATACCAGACTGCCTTACTTTGATGGAAAAGACTACAACATATGGAAAAACAAGATGAAGGCGTTCCTAAGATCAAAGAATCCTCTGGAATGGGACGTTGTAGAAAAATGAATCATTCCTAAAGCTGCACATGTCTCAGAAAGAGGAAAAGACACTGTTGAGTCTAGCGAAATGACTCAGGAAGAGATAATCAAGAGACAAGCTCTTGATGCAAAAGCAATTTATTTTTTTTATTGTGCTTTATCACCTACTGAATATAACAGAATATCTTCTTGTGATACAGCCAAAGAAGTCTGGGATAGATTACACATTACTTATGAAGGAACCGATCGAGTGAAAGAGACTAGAATCAACGTTCTCCTCGGTCAATACGAAACCTTCAAGATGAAATTGGGAGAATCTATAACTGACATGTTTAGTCGTTTTATAGAAATCGTGAATGGTCTTGAAAATCAAGGTCAACCAATTTCTGATCCCATGAAAGTAAACAAGCTACTGCATGGACTCTCTAAGGATTGGAATCACATAAAGACCTCAATCAGAGAGACCAAAAGAATCATGCCACTGTCTGTTGATGAGTTGGTTGGGACTCTTTAGTCTTATGAAGTGGAACGAATCAATGAAGATGAAGATCCTAAAGGTAAGAAATCCATTGCATTAAAATCTAATGATAATTATGATGTAACAGATTCTGAAGACGATATGGATGATGAAGAGCTTGCTCTCATGATAAGAAGATTCAGAAAACTGAACAGAAAAGGAAGAAGATTTAATTCAAAGAAACAAAGTTTTCAAAAGTAACAGACCAAGTCTGTTGAAGATGATGAATCAAACAAAAATGAGTCTGCTTTGAATGTAAGAAAAAGGGACACATCAGACCCAACTGTCCTCTTCTGAAGAAGAAGAAAGAAAAACTGAAAAGTATCGAAAGGCTCTCAAAGCATAAACTTCGAGTGATACAGAGTGCGAAGATAGTGATGATGATTATGCCAACATATGTCTAATGGCACAATCGGATTCAGAATCAAACTCCGAGACATTCAGATTCGAAAAGTGAATTCGAGGTAAGCAACTTCAAAACTCCTATTAAAGTTTCAAAATACATTGATGAATTGTGTTTTAGTCTTAAGACTTCTCTTAAAAGAATTTCCAAACTTAAAAAGGAAAATTTTGCTCTAAAACAACAAGAAAATGTTTTGGAAGGAAAAGTGAAATGCTTAGACAAGAATGTTTCTTCTTTTAAAGAAAGTAAAGATAATCTTTTAAAAGAAAATGCATTCTTGAAGAATGATATCTCAAATATTTCCAAAAGATTTTCTTTAGAATCTGAAAAACTGGAAAAAATGCTTTCGTTCAAAGACCTTATTTCAATAAATCTGGTTTGGGAATGATCAAGTTGAAATCATTCCTTTAATTGATTTTCCTAAAGTGAAAGAAAGAATCAAACAAAGACCTACAAGAGATGCTTACAAAAATCATTTTAAAATGACCTTTGTAAAACCAGTAGGTCGCAATGCTCTCAAATGTTTAAAGTGCAATAGTGCAGATCATTTTGAAAAAGAATGTCTTATGGTTTGGAAACCTGTCAATAAAATTTGGGCAAAAACCGCATATCATACTAAATCAAAAGGACCCAAGAAAATATGGGTACCAAAGAAAGTTTGAGTCTCTTTTTAAATGTAGGTCACTATCAAGAAAAAAGTAAAATGGTATCTGGATAGTGGATGCTCAAGACATATGATAGAAGATTCAAATTGCTTCATAAAGTTTGTTCAAGTGAATGGTGGAAAAGTCTCATTTGGAGGAAACAACAAAGGAAAAATTGTGGGATTTAGAACTGTAAAGATTTGGAACCTCACAATAAGCAATGTTTGTTTAGTTAAAGGGCTCAACTACAATCTGCT
Source organism: Eucalyptus fibrosa (assembly GCA_017140475.1). Classification (NCBI taxonomy): domain Eukaryota; kingdom Viridiplantae; phylum Streptophyta; class Magnoliopsida; order Myrtales; family Myrtaceae; genus Eucalyptus; species Eucalyptus fibrosa. Next base: position 21,459,380 of record CM029507.1, read on the forward strand.
CAATGTCAGTCAGCTATGTGATGCCGGTTTCAGAATCTACTTTCAAGAGAGTATTTGTTCAGGAACCAGTAAAGACTCTACTCAGTCATTTATGGGTCGAAGACATGGAAATATCTACCTCTTGGACGTGAAACCAGATGAATTGCAATGTCTAATCTCAATCCAAGACAAAGCGAGCTTATGGCACAAAAAGCTTGGGCATATTAACATGAAGCATATAGCCAAAATCTCAGCAAAAAAGCTTGTTCGTGGTCTACCCAATTTATCATACCAAAAGATTGATCTATGTACACCATGTATATTGGGAAAACAGGTAAGAAATTCCTTTAAACTAATAAATCAAGTTTCCACTAACCGTGTACTGCAACTCTTGCATATGGATCTATTTGGACCAACAAGAACGCAGAGCATTGGAGATAAGAAATATTGGTTAGTAATTGTGGATGATTATTCACGATTTACTTGGGTATATTTCTTGGCAAGTAAGTCTGAAACCTTCTCTTACTTTGAAAAATTTGCTAAGAATGTTCAAAATGAAAAGGGATATATTATTTCAAGTATAAAAATAGACCATGGAGGTGAATTTGAAAATCAAGATTTTACAAAATTTTGTGATGAATCTGGTTTTCAGCATTTGTTCTCGTCTCAAAATACTCCAGAGCAGAACGGAGTTGTGGAAAGGAAGAATAGATCTCTTCAAGAAATGGCTAGAACTCTTTTAATTGAAAGCAATATCTCTTTACGATTTTGGGCTGAAGCAGTTTCAACATCATGTTATATTATTAATAGAGTTTTTCTAAGGCCTATTCTTGAAAAAAACCCCTTATGAACTATTCAAAGATAAGAAGCCTATTGTTTCATATTTTCATGTATTCGGATGCAAATGTTTCATACTAAAAAATGCAAATGATCGAGTTGGTAAGTTTGAAGAAAAGTCAGATGAAGGCATCTTTCTTGGATATTCAACCACAAGCAAAACATACAGAGTTTACAACAAGAAGACTCAAACTGTGGATAATCAATGAATGTCAAATTCCAAGACTCTATACATAATCAATCTATTCAGACTCATCTTGAAGAGACTAAATCTGCTCCAAACTCTACAAAGTCTAAATCTCAAGAAGCAGCTCAGACTTTGAAGGATTAGTAACAAGTGACTATTGAAGATTTAAGTGAAAGAAGTGACCATCAATCTGACAAACTAACCAGCAACTGGAAACATAAGTCCAGTCATCCCAAAGATCTTATTATTGGCAACATCAATGAAGGAATTCACACAAGATCCAAAAGGCGAAAAGAGTCTAGTGCTGTGGCTCTTATTTCTGAAATAGAACCCAAAAGCATAGAAAAAGCTTTATCCGATGAGAGCTGGATTGAAGCTATGCAAGAAGAACTCAGACAATTCAGAATTAATGATGTCTAAGAGTTGACTCCAAAACCAAAAGGTAAATCAATTGTGGGAGCGAAATGGGTTTTCAGAAACAAAATGGACGAGAAAGGAAAAATCATAAGAAATAAGGCACGACTCGTGGCCAAAGGATACACGCAAGAAGAAGGGATTGACTATGACGAGACTTATGCACCGGTAGCAAGGTTAGAAGCAATTCGTTTATTACTTGCATTTGCTTGTCATGAGAATTTCAGGTTATTCCAAATGGATGTTAAAAGTGTCTTCCTAAATAGATTCATCCATGAGAAAGTTTATGTGGAACAACCACCTGGGTTTGAAAACCCAAGGAAACCAGACTCAGTATTCAGACTCAAAAAGGCATTATATGGCTTAAAACAAGCACCTCGAGCTTGGTACGACAGACTGAGTAAGTTTTTAATTCAAAATGGTTTTGTTAAAGGTAAAGTAGACACTACTCTTTTTATTAAAAGAGAAAGCAAAAGTTTTCTGCTTGTTCAAATATATGTCGATGATATTATCTTTGGATCCTCTAATGAAAGTCTGTGCAAGAAATTCTCTAAGACTATACATGATGAATTTGAAATGAGCATGATGGGTGAGTTAACCTTCTTTCTCGGTCTTCAAATAAAACAATTGAAGGAAGGAACTTTTATTCATCAAGGAAAGTATGCAAATGATCTTGTCAAAAAGTTTAGACTGGACAATTGCAAAAAGGTTGATATACCAATGTCAAGTTCATTGAAGATAGACAAAGATGAAGGAGGAAAGAAAGTCGACCAAAAGTTATACAGGAGTATCATCGGTTCACTTCTTTATCTTACTGCTTCTAGACCTAACATTTTATTTAGTGTTTGCATTTGTGCCAGATTTCAAGCAGACCCTAAAGAATCTCATTTAAATGCTGCAAAGCGTATTATCAAATATATTTCATCAACTTCAAGCTTTGGTCTCTGGTATCCAAAAGGGGGATACTTTACTCTTTTCGGATACTCAAACGCAGACCTTGCCGGATGCAGAGTTGATATAAAGAGCACCTCGGGTACCTGTCAACTATTTGGAGGTAGGACAGTGTCTTGGTTTTCAAGAAAGCAGAGTACAGTATCTCTCTCTACAGCAGAAGCAGAGTATGTAGCTCTTGGAAGTTGTTGTTCACAAATTCTGTGGATAAAACAATAGCTAAGATACTTTGCAATTGAAGACTCATGCACGGAGATTAATTGCGACAACACCAGTACAATCAATCTTACCAAAAATCCAATTCTTCACTCAAGAGCAAAGCATATAGAGATTCGACATCACTTCATTAGAGATCATGTTCAAAATGGAGAAGTTTCAATTTAATTTGTTGATTCAAAGAACCAACTGGCGGATATATTCACAAAGCCTTTGGAGACAAATCAATTTGAAACCATCCGTTCCAGACTTAACATTTTGAGGTATGAGGAAATCAAAGTCTAGAGACTCTCAGACTCAGACAAACAAGATTTTGACTGTAAGTTATTCTCTCTCTCGAACCTCATCTTGAAAAGGTACGATCGTCAACTGTGTTTGATTATTGCTATATTTAATTGACATGACTATTGCGACATTTCGTTTTCGAAAAGGAAGTTATTTTTTAAAATGACTATTTTCGTGGAAAAGGCAGTTATTTTGAAAAGACATCTTTTTTATTTTCCTTTGTAACGATCCATATACCTCTCTTTTTTTAACCGATCATGAACTGTTGATTCCTCTTCAGTTTACTCTCAAAAACCCTAGAAAGCATCGATCTTCCATTCTTGTTTTATTCCCTTGTTTAATCTTCGAAAAAGTTGTCATCTTTATTGGGAAAGTCAAGCAAGGAATCTTTCAAAGACTAAGAAAGATGTCGTCTTCAAGAAAGTCTTCGAGAATCACAAGCAGGGGACCACAACAGATGAGTGATGGGCCTACGCACTTCGATCTCACCGAAGAAGAAGTGTCTCCAAATCAGCAGCAGAGCCCACAATATTCTTAACAGCGTCATTCTCCTCCATCTAGTCCTCAACGCGTTGATCATCATCAAGAGGAAGAAATTATCGAAGACGCAGATCTTGTAAGAGTTCAAAAGCCCGCTTTTATTTATAAGCTGTATCGTGCTTTAAAAGGGACTCGTACTCCATTGAACTATGTCGATGATTTTCCTTTAAAATGAATATATCTTTTTGCGAAAAATGGAAAGTTTGGGAATTGCTCGTAAAGGGGTGGCAGAAGAAACCCTTGCGAATATCCCAAGTGATCCTCGTGATTGGGGAGTTAATCCGTAGATGGAAATGATGATGACAAATTGTACAGCCAATTTCAACCGAGAATGGGTGTTGCGGCTGAAAATCGAGGAAAAGGGGAGAGTTGTTCGATCGAAGGAACGAAGGATCTATACTCAAAATTGCTTGAAGCGTGGGGTGATAAACCCTAGGAGTGTGGATTTTGATTTTCTGGATGCTGTGAATGTGAACTTGAGGGAAAAGTTCGGATATCTTCAACTTGAAAAGTTCTGCTCTGACACCACAGAGGCCTATGCTGAATTAACTGCTTATTTCTATTGAAATCTTAGTTTCTTGGATGCAAATAGATTCTCTTTCAGCGTCAAAGATCAAGACTTTCTAGTGGATATGGATATGCTGGCAAATGTGTTAGGAATTGAGAGAGGAAGATATCAACCGATCAAAGTTTATATTGCTCGTGCTACAATGGAACTTGTTAAGGACAGGAGAACAGAGGAAAATATTTCCTACTTAAGGATGAGTGCGTTCAACATCTTGCTTCACAAGATTGTGATCAATTGCCTCAGACCGAAATCAACTTTCAAGACTGATGTTTCAAGTTCAGAGGCAAAGCTGATGTATGCCATCCTCACTGGGAAAAGGTTTTCTCTTCCTCACACTATTATGTTCCACATGTATAGAGCAATGATGAAGGACAGAGGTCAACTTCCTTATCCAAGTCTTGTGACGAAGTTATTCAGACATCTGAATATTCAGCCTCCGCAAATTTTTTGTGCTCGATCATGCGATCATATGGTGGTATGACTGAAAATGGTGACCAAAATGCGTCTGAAGGAACTAAACAAGGCATTGGAGAAATTTAAGGAGAAGACTCCAATCAAAACTCATCAAACCTCTTCTTCATCAAAAAGGAAAGGAAATGAGCCCTTGGTTGCTTCAAGGAAGAAAAGAAGAGCTCTCATAATTGAAGATGAAGATGATGATGAAAACATCACCATTTCTGCAATGGCTTTGAAGAATCTGAGTCGTTCTGTTCCAAAGAAAGAATTGGAACAAAGGACGAAAGAAGCAGAGGAGAAAGAAGCAAAGGAAAAGGGAGAAGAAGAAAGAGATGCTGAGAAGGAAAGAGTTGAGAAAGAAGAAGAAGAGAAAAGAGATCAAGAAGAAGGAGAACCTGAGGGACACTCTTCTCCACCTGAAGGCATAAAAATAGGGGGAGATCAAGAGAAAAGAGGAAAGTCCTCATATCCTGCTACAAGTGAGGGAATCAGTCGCTCTCCAGCAGATCCAGAAGACGTCTATGCCTCTCAATTTTCTGAGGAAGGTCATGATGTTTTATCGCCAAATCTGCATGATTATGCTAATCTACCATCGTCTGCATTTAATCCATTAGATCATGCCGAAGCAAGTACTCAAACTGATAATGCAGCAGATTTTCGCAGAATTATGGATATTCTCTTGGAGATGCGAGGTCAAATTTATGCTTTGGGATGCGAGGTTCAAAACTTGCAGAATGCAGGTTAAGTTTCTTCGGTTTCATTGAATGATCAGATCCAAGCCCTCTCTATTCAGATTCAGGCCAATGCCAAGGGTGAGGAGATTGCACAACTGAAAGAAGACTTGAAAAGGCTGGAAGGCATCGTTCAGTCTATGGGAGATTTCCAGCTTGTTCGCGTTCCCAAGCAATCTTGACTTTATTCCATTTTCATCTCAACCTTTTTAATGTTGACAAAAAGGGGGAGAGATACAAGATTTGAAACTTTACTTTGACTTTTAATCATGTGGTTTGTTGGACCGTGTGGTTTGTTGGATTGTTTTGATATTTAACTCTGTTTGACTTTATTTTTTGTATCTGGATGAGAACTGAACTTGACTTGGACTTAACTACTTATATTAATATCTTATGGATGGCTATATCGCATACTAGACTAGCCTATTTTCCGTGGTTGCAGATTCTAGTGTTATTCATTTAGCCATTTATCTCTATAAGATATGCATATGTGTTTGAAAAATGTTTTGCAGGTCAAAGTTGTCCAAATCTGCAGGAAAGTTTTGTCACCATCAAAAAGAGGGAGATTGTTGGAGAAATCTTCTTGAAGTGTTTTGAAGTTGACAAAACGTTTCCATCAATCTAGTCGAAGGTTTGCGACTGCGCTATTTAAAATCGAAGACCTCCGGACAGCCAGACTCAAGACTCAAAGTCTATCCTCGTTGATAGTCTCTAATCCGTTGAAGAAAGGTTATCCGAACTTGGATGTTTCATTAAGGATATGACCTTATCGACTGGAGAAGATCTCTTGGCTGGATATGACATAACAGAATCCTTTGATTGATCGAGATTGATTCGAAGATTAAGGATCCGATGATTGGCAAAATATTTTTGGAATGTTCTACTTATGGAAATTAAGATCCTGATTGTATGGGCAAACATGATTGATGAGCTATCGACATGTTCCTTTAATAGCTCGAATGATCTTCTTAATTGATTCCGTCCAATGGGTAGATTGGAAGAATTTCTTTGGTAAGTGCCAACGGGTATGATGGCATGAAGGAATATATAAGGAAGACGTTCTAAGTTGTTTGAGGTGTGCATGATAGAAGAATTCCAAAGTATGAACTGCTTCTTGTTGTTTTAGCAAATTACTTTAAGCGAAATCTTGTATACAAAATAGAGTCCATATTTGTGAGAAACCTTGAGGAAGTGTGGTAGAACATCTACACTATGGAATCAAAGAAAAGCTGTGCTGTAACTTCTCTTTTGTTCATAGTGAAATCCAGCCGATGGGATGTCAGTGCGGAAGAGTGGACGTAGGTTTGGAATAAGCCGAACCACTATAAACCTTGTGTTCAATTTTCTCTTCCTTACTCTTTACTTTACTTTGATCGTACTTCATTTTGTTAATCAAAAGAGAACTCCCTTTCTATCGTTTGCCTAGAATCGCTTCCGTATCTCGATAAATTATTTGAGCACCTATTCACCTCCCTCTAAGTGCTTATACTAGCTATCTCACCTAGGTCTCGCGAACCTAGGCAGCGATGGCTAGGGGTGTGCAACCAAACCAGGTATACTTGGGAATCGGACTGGCCCACCCAAAAAATAGGGTTGGGAACTAGTTCTCATTGAAACCAATCCGGGAACCGGTTCCCAAAATTCAGAATCGGTTTAAACCGGTCCGAGAATCAGGTCTGATTGATTACCCACCCAAGAATCGGTTCTCGAACTGGTTTTGGAACCGGTTTTGTAAGTATAGGTCCAAAACCCTATTTTTCCCCTTTATTTCTATTCTTACTCTAGCAATCACACGGGGTTTTTCCTCTTAGCTCTCTCAAACACACACGGCATTCCTCCTTCATCGTTCCTCTTCCTCACTTGCTTCCCTCCCTCATCGACTCCCTCTCACACCGTCCAACGAATGGACGATGTTCGTCGCTGGCAAATTCTTGTGTACCATGTAGATTGGCTTGCCTAATTTCTCTTTTATAGAGGAGTTATGCTTGCATAAATTAATAGCTTCATGTAGTAGTTGTAGTAATAAGACTAATATTAGACCCATGTTTGTTGCTAATTCTTTGCCTTATGATTTTATTTATTAGGGAAAAGCCACGAAAAACCCTGAACTTTACCCAAAGTGACACATTTACCACAAACTTTTTCTTGTGACGTGAAAAACCCCAAGCTTTTCAAACCGTGACACATTTACCCAATCAAGAGCATTTTTGTCTTTTTATTCTGTTTTTTCCTTCTTCTTTTTTTCTTCTTCTTCCCTCCATTGGCCATGGCGAAGCCGGCGGAGAGAAGCCGATGTCTAGCAAGGGTTGCCCTCGCCAACGTCGAGTGAGGGCAGCCCTCGCCAGCGTCAAGCAAGGGCCTCCCTCGCCGGATCTAGCGAGGGCATCCCTCGCCCGACGTCGGCGAGGGCAGGGACCCCCTCGCCTGACGCAAGCAAGGGCGGCCCTCGCCGGCGTTGGGCGAGGGTGGCCCTCGCTAGATCTAGCAAAGGTAGGGACATCCTCGCCCGACACAAGCAAGGGCACCCCTCGCCCGACGCAAGCGAGGGCGACCCTCGCTCGACGCCAGCAAGGGCGGCCCTCGCCCGACGCCAGTGAGGGCTGCTCTCACCCGACGCCGGCTTCCCTCGGCCGGCCAAGGAAAAAAGAAGAAAAAAATTTAAAAAAAATTAAAAAATGAAAAGACTAAAATGCCCTATAATTTTTGGGTAAATGTGTCACATAACAAAAGTTCAGGGTTTTTTGTGTCAAAAAAAAGTTTTGGGTAAATGTGTCACTTTGGGCAAAGTTAAGGGTTTTTCATGGCTTTTTCCCTATTTATTATAATTGGCCCTGTCGATCCTTAATTTTTCGTTTAGTCAAAAACTTCATGTATTTATATATTACAAGTGCTTAATGTTTTCATACAAATTAGTAGAGTTATGTTATTTTTTCGTATATTAATATAAAATTTGAAGTTGTATAGGATATCGGGAGAATACAAAATAGGTTCCAGTGGAAACAGAGTTGATCCTGGAACTGGATTGGAAAAACATGGTGGGTCAATACAGGGTCCAATACAAATAGAGTTTGATACATGGTCCTACATGGTCCAAAAAATAGGAACTGATTATAATAGAGTCGGATATCGGGTCCAGGTTTAAACCCTACCCACCTTGGACCTGATCACCCCTAGCGATGGCCGGGGACACGCCACCCATCAAGCAGCGATGGCCGGCCTCTGGCAGCTACTGGGGAAGAGGAAGATGAATGGTCAACCCAAAGAAAAAAAGTCAATGGGTGAACAGTATAAGTGGACTTACATTTCCCAAATACCAAAAGCTCACCTATTTTGAGCTTTCATCTTTCCCAATGTCGACATTTGGCCAATGGGCTTCCGAAAATGCTTGCCAAACACCTAATATTTTTCCCAATGGGCTTTAGGATTTCAAAGCCCCTTCAAAAAGCTGAACCAAACGAGGCCAAAGGCATGGAACCTTCAACTTTTTAAGGTCTTTATTTATTTATTTTTGACAATTCGATCCTTAAACTTTTTTGAATTTGCATATTATTAATCCTTCTAATAGGTGCTCGGACAAAATGCCAATGTGACAATTAATTAGATGTTAAGCACTTACATCGCAGCCATATGTTGCTAATACGGTGTTTACGTAGCTTTACAAATTTAAAGAATTAAAAAAATAAAGTCAAGCATCTGGACGGAAAGAATTGAAAATTTAGAGAGAGAAAAAAATCTTCTTCAGCTTGTCTCAACAAAGAGAGGGTGGTCACTCTTCTACCAGTCATCGGCAAGGGTGGCCAAACCCTTGCCAAGCTCAGGCCATAGTGGCGTCGCCCCTACACATCACACAAAGGTACATACCTATGGAGAGAGACAGAGGTCTTGCCCTCAACGATCGCTCGGGACACGATGGTGAAGGCAGCAAACCTCTTGAGTGTTTGCAAAGGGCTTGCCGCCCTTACTAGCTTAGCAGAGACGCCAATTAGGGCCCCAGCCTTGCATGGCGAAGCCTCTCTTTCTCACATTCACACTCTATCTGTCTCTATTGCATGCGTCGCACTCCGTTTCTCTTCGTTACTTATGTTGTTTACAAGCGACGAAAGGGAGCATCTAGACGCTAGCAAGGGGCTAGCCACCATCACCGGTGGTGAGGGACATCTTGAGCATTTTTTATTGGAAAAATTCCAATTAAGGACTTGAAGTGCCTTTATTTTTTTCAAATAAGAGTCTGAAGTGGATTTTGTTTTAAATAAGGATCTGAAGTAATATCATTTTTTCAAATAAGGACCTAAAGTGTATCTTATTTATAAAGAAGGGCCTGAAGTGATTATGTCTATTTTAAATAAAAAGCATGACTTTTCAGTTGGTCAAGGGCATTTTAGTCATTTACCTTTTTGTTAACTTTTTATTTTTTTCTTTCCTTTTAACCTTTTTTAGGTTTTTCTTTCTTCTTCATTAGTGGTCGGCCGGCCACCAGCAATGCTGAAAAGGGTTGGGTGAGGGCCACCCTAACTAGTGCTCGTGAGGAAACCCTAGCCTTGGGGAGGCTGCCCTCACGGCCATTGGCGAGGTTGGCCCTTGCCAAATTTGGGCGAGGGTCAACTCGCCAATGACTGGCGAGGGATGGCCTCACCTAGGAGAGGTGACCCTCGCCTTGGGTGAAGCCGCCCTTGCCAAGCCCTCGTCAACCTTAGGTGAGGCCAACCTTAGCCAGATTTGGCAAGGGTGGCCTTGCCCACGGCCGATAAAGGTGGCCAAGCCCTCGCCGACCCTTACTAGCAACCAGGGCCAGTGAGGGGTTGGTGAATCTCGCCGAAAAGAAAAAAAAAAAAAAAGGAGAAGAAAAGAATAAAATATAATTTATAATTATAATTATAATGAGACGAAAACACCCTTGATCGGTCTAAATATTTAGCCAATCGGCGATCGGCGAGGTCAAGCCCTTGTCTGAAACAACCATGACTATTTTATGCCCTTATTTGAAACAATTATGTTCACTTAGAGCTCTTATTTGAGAAAACGAGAGCACTTCAGCTATGGGCTCTAATTTGAGAAAACGAGAGCACTTCAAGCCTTTATTTTGAATTTTTCTTCTTTATTTGTAGGGGCAAGCTCAATATGATTTTCTCTTTTCTTTATTTTTATTATCATTTTTCTTCATTCAAAAACCTCAACGTTATAATTCTTAATTTTCTAAATTTGTAAAAGCCACGTAGGCACCACATTGGCGACATATGACTGCCACATCAGCACTTAACGGCCATTTGGCTATTATGTCAGTATTCTCTCCACCCAGCTTACAGAGGGATTAACATTGCCCAAATCGAAAAAGACCAAGTACTCAATCTTGCAAAAATCAATAAAAGCTCTGGGACTCGCTTGACATCATTCCTAACCTTTATTACAAAGGTAATTACTACTTTTTTTCTTTACACTTTTATAAGGGAGTTCTTCTGTTTTCCGGTTGATATCTTATCCAATGGATTTTTGTCAATGTTTTATTTCTTGATTAAAGTCAAAATCGTTCTTGATTAGGGTGCAACTTTCTGGTGACTAAACATGCACCGCCACGGTGAGATTATAACCAAAGAACATTTTTCAAGAGACTCGCAATTCAATGGACTAAAATGGAACATTCATAACTCAACGGACAATGATTAGAGCTTTTAAGAATCCTCTATTTGCTAAAAGAAATCTTTTAGGGCTCCTACCGAATCTTTCCGGGCTCGTACTGTTAGAGTAAGACGCAGAATATATTTAATGACTTTCCACTCTTCTCTATACAAATGCTAGTAGAACAACGGAATCTTGTCGACCGTCAAGCCTTTGACATATATACTATCTTGGATCTATCAAAAATTGACAAGTAGTTTCAAGTCTTACTCAAACAATTAAGAGATGAGTATCCATGCTTATAATGGATCAAATTGAACTTTCGAAAAAGTACGATGAATTACTAGGTTTTGCTACATCGTGCCTGGTAAAAAGCAGCACTTTTAAATTTAGCTTAGTACAACATCATTCAGAGTATATATTCAAATCACCGTATCTATGTTTTCTTCCCAGTGAATCCCAAAAGTAAAGATCTGTGTGTCTCGAAAATATTCAACATGTATAAAGACGCGCAAATCGTCATATTCGAAAAAATTAGTTGGGAGCCAAATAATCATGAAAGAGAAAAATAGAGAGCTTTCATTAGACTACTTCATGGCTTTCCTCTTTTAACTATTAACTAGGGGCTAGCCTTAGATCTTTGGTGTCTAGTTAAAGGTTCTTCTTGCCAAGACCAGGAGGTTTAATCTCTACCATGGCTTCCTGCGCCTATCTGTTTGATATACAAGATAGCGAGCTGTCCGAATGCCTTCCTTATTTTAATGTGTGGGTTCCCGCACGTGTCACAACCCTTATTATCTTCATGTCTGTCTTCCTTAAAGAGGGAGAATACTCTCTTGTTATTTTATGTCTTCCTTAAAGAGAGAGAATGCTCTCTTGTTATTTTACTTCTCAAGGATCCCGAAATATTTTTGGACAAAATATGAGATGAAACTTTTAGAGACTTGCTTAAATTCAAAATATCTCGTTAGATTTACGTTTATTGAGTTCAAATATAGAGAGAAACATTTAGCCCCAGCGCCACTACCGGCTACCTGCTCCCCAAGTCAAAAAAGAAAAACACCGACGCCTAAATTTTCTTAAGAAAATGAGAAAAGCAAAGCAAAGCGAAACAAAAACAAAAACTTAAGATGACGAAGAGACAAGCATTGATGAACAGTAGCTGGTACCGAAACGACTGGCTGATGCTAGAGTTTGGGAGAGATGGAGTGACGTAGAAGCCTCTCTTCCCTTCTTCAACAAGTATTCGCTCTCTCTCTCTCTCTCTCTCTGTGACACCTCTCGCTGCTGCACCCGTATTGCATCCCACTCGCCATTCACCACTCGCTGCTGATCTCCTTTCTCCGAGACCCAGAATCTTGAACCACGAGTCGAGGATCGAAATCGTCCCCGAGCGAGGGGAGGACATGGAAACGAATGCGGGGATGGTGGCCGGATCTTACAAGAGGAACGAGCTGGTCCGGATACGCCACGACTCCGACAGCGCGGTTCGTCTCTTTCAGTCCACTGTTCCCCTCTGTCTTCATTTCTGGTGGGTGTCTTTTGCTCGCGTCGGGAGGTTCGCCTGCTTTGGAATTCGAAGGTAAGCGGTCTCGATCCCGACATTGCTGTTGGAATTTAGTTCCAAGGCGCCGTGAAATTGTTGGGAACTCTAGAGGTGGAGCCTCCTTTCGGATGATCGATCGCTCCTTGCGAGCATTATTGGAAAGATCGGGTATTTCTTGTATTTACTGTTCTGGGTCAGAATCTGCATTCTCTGTTCCTTGCATTAGATCGTCAGTGATCCTGCTTCTCTGGTCAATGACCTGACATTTTCTTAGGTTTGCTTCTGATTCTTATGTCTTTGGTGATCGCTCGTCCCTTTCAGCCTGTTACTTTTGGGAGCGTTAACAAGTTCTAGTGTATAGTAAACCTTTCTGGCAGCGGAGAAACTCAAGTCAATAGTTATTGTTAGCGATATCAGAATATTTACTTTATTTTGCACTTCTCTCAAGATTATGCATATATTTTCTTTGATAGTGTATAACTTTGATTGATTATATTTGACTTTATATTTATCTTATTGCCTTAGAAAGTCATCTAATAAAATATATAAATAAGTCTCATGTACTCTTTTCTATAGATATCGAATTATACATAAATTCCCCAATCCTCTTTTCCCGCATATTTTTCTTAACTTGGTATTAGAGCCTCTTTTCCTAAGCCAACCCTAGTGTAGTACTTTGCACCCATACACCTGGAGCACCTTGGTGCATATCCAAATAAATCCATTCTCATCACTCAACAGAGTTCACTTTATATGCACAAGTCTTATATAAGGAAGCACTTAATTGAATTCACTCCACAATAGTCATGTTTCGACACTAACCGCACTAGTCGCATCGCCCAAACATGTCATTTTCATCAGAATGGCTTTCTTTCAATGTCAACCACATAGGCTGCATCACTCAATAACTATTTTCCAAACTAGCTATATGGGCCGCTTGATACTACAATGACAGTCATATAGGCTGCATTGCTCAATTACAACTTTGCAAGCCAGCCACATCGGCTGCTTACTGTTTCCCTCCGATGTTGGACGTTTCCCGAGTCATTTCAAGAAGCCAACATCACAATCAAACTTATTGATGCCAACTTCATAGGTCACATTGCTCAGTAACTATTTTCCCAAGTTAGCCGTACAAGCTACTTGATACTACAACGCCAGTTGTATAGGCTACATCGCCATTACTGTAACCAGCCACATCAACCACTTGTTATTTCCCCTCCGATTCTTGACCTTTCGCAAGTCATTTCGAGAAGCCAACACCACAACCAAACTTGTTACCCTCAAACCAACTAGATCTGGAAGTTTCACCATGAACGGCCATTGAACGCCGCATAATCCACCACATCTTAGCTGGAAGTTTTACCACGAACAACCGCCGAACGCTGCATAATCCACCACATCTCAGTTGTTTAGACTTGTATTCAAACTCAACTTGACATTTTCTATACAACTTGAGTTTAAGGGGATGTTAGCGATAATATGATATTGCATATTTTTCAGAATTATGCATATATCTCTTTTGATAGTACATATACTTGATGAATTAAATTTGATGTTATATTCATCTTATTACCATACATATTTATTTAATAAAAGGCTATAAATCAGCGCCATATACTATTTTGTATATCTATCGAAATAGACAAAAATTCCACAATTCTTTCTTCTGCCTTATTATTTCTCAACCGTTATATTGGGCTTCATCTTTACGTCATTTCATAAATGATAGGGCGATTGACAAGTATGTTTAGGATACGGAAGTCTAGGTTGGGACTTCCTACTTCCTTGGTTCTAGTAATGCCTTTTATGTCCTCACTTGCGCCCTGGGAACAATCTTTGGCCATCGCCCGCGTAAAATTGCAAAATGGAATACGCAGTTTGCACCGAGGCGAGAATAAGCAGCACCATGGCAGCGACCACGGAGATCCCCGACCACGGGTTGCTGAAGTAGTCCTGGTTGAGGATGACCCTCCACCGGTACCAGTTGGCCCTCCACTGGTGCCACTTGGTCCGGCTGTATGCATTCAGCCTCTCGCACAGGCTTGAGTAGTAGAACTCGCTGGAGTCCCTCAGGGTCTCCTTGTGAATGCCGTTGATGATACTAGCGATCCTAGCCACCCCGTCCGCACTGCAGAGCTGATTTTCCAAAATTCCGGCGCTGATTAGAATGTCGACGTCATCGGGCGTGCCAATGAGGCTATCCATGAGGATGGCGTAGCTGCTGATGTACTTGTGTTCGTGATGGCACTGCTCGTACGCAATCGTGTTCCTGAGGTACACCTCGGTCCACTCGTGCACAACCACGTGGGGCATCTTGAGGGTTCCGTCCTTGAAGATGACATCAAGCATGGAGGTTTCCTTTCCCCGTTTGAACGTGATGCCGGCCTCATGGAGCTCCTTTACCCTCCGAGTTTTCTTGCCCTGTTTGGACGGCGCGCGCCGCAGGAACATGGGCAGTTGCAGGGCTCGCACGTAGTCCACCAGATGATTCACGTGAACTCCCGTGCTTGCAAGCTCGTGCCCGTGCAGGACGTCTTTGAAGTACTCGTAGCTAAGCTTGAAGAATGTGATAGTAGTACTCAATGCGGTGAGATTATAGAGATTCTCAAGGACAAATAACGGTACTTGATTTTCCAGCAGCAGGAGATCGTGGAATACGGCGTCGCTCATCCACTGCTTGCTGAATATCTCATCGTTCAGGTCTCGGCCGTCGGGGCCATGGTTCCAGTTATAGTTCCTTATGAATAGCTCAACTAAAAAAACTGCGTCCACTAAGATCATTTCTACGAGCTCATAGCTGCCTTGGGTGAGCTTTTCTTGGTAGCATTGCCGAATGCGGTCTTCCAATTCGCTGATCATTCTGGTGCAAGCTGGGAGGTCGGCCTTGCTACGGTGGAGGAAGCCTGTCAGGTACCTCAGTTTGATCTCCTCCGTCAACTGAAGCTCTTTTTTATCATGGTGGAACGGCCCAATGGAGATGACTTGAGGGGTGTAGGCCTCTGCGTTTGCTCTGCGCAACTTGTCAGGCACTCGATAGATGCAACACTCGGTGGACACGCGAGGCAAGTTGTTCATCTTCCTCTTTATGGTAATCGCAACTTCCTTGACAGTCTGACTCATATCTAAACAAGCGAGAGAAAAAAGATTACAACCCATGAAACTAGAAAGAGTGAACAGGTACGTTTGGGCATAATTCCATGGACATGAATGACATGTCACAGTGATTTAAGAATGAATTAAGCATATATTCTTTTCTTCCATTTAATGGGACTCGAGGCACATGAAAAAGGATAACAAAGCCAAAATTAAGATAAAAATTGTTCAAAAAGTCCTAAACTTATTGTAAATAAGACAATTCAATTCTAAATATTTTTAATTGTGCTAATTTAATTTTAGCCTTTTGATAATTTATCAATTTAATTATAAACCTTTTGATGATTTGCAAATTTCGTCCTAAACATTTTGACTATTTGTCAACATAATTTTTCTAGGCAAATATCCAAATATGAAGTATAGAATTAAATTGGTGAAATTTCAAAAGATTTAGGACTAAATTCACACAAAAAAGGGTTTAGAATTAAATTGGCAATCAGACATAGTTCTTGTACTGTTTGATTTGAAGATAATTGCAGCATGATGCTTTATGTCTGTACAAGAAGCACCGAGTTGAAAGATGTAAAGAGATAAAAATTATGAAGGCTGACCTAAGATTCGAGATCGAGAATTCGTTCCTCCTTCTTGCCGTTGTTGGAGAAGTCCGGTTTGCGTCCCAGACTATACAGTGAGGAACCATGCAAACCATGAAAAGAAAGATCTGATATTCTTTAACCTTCCATGAAGCATTATTATCTTTGCACGCAAAAGGTCTGACCGTTACTAGTAACCACCCCATCAAGCCCACCCCCCCCCCCCCGGCCCAAAAAAAAAAAAAAAAAGGGAGAAGGGGAAAAGGACACGGAACAGAGTTAACTCGTTTCCATGCCATTAAGACGGAAAGATCTCCTTTTGGTCCAACTTTATCTAGACTCTTAGACAAGCTTTTGATGCAGAAAAAGCGATGATACTTTAGTCACAGTTGCACTACACCTATGAAGTGCTCCAAGGGAAAAGTACCAAAAAATTCTACACCTATTGCTTTTGTGCTAATTAAATTGTAAACCTTTTAAATGTATCGATTTCTTTTTTTTTTTATACAATCATATCAATAGATAACTAAATTTTTATGATGATTTCCCAATTCATTTCATCTAATCAATTTTGGCGGAAAATCGCTAATATGGAGATCGATCATCTTACATGACATGGTGAACACTGATGTGGACAATTTTAAAATTTTTTTAAATTTTCTGATTTTTTAGATGTTTTTTTATTTTCTTTTTCTTATTTAATTTTTTTCTTTACTTTCTTTTCTTTTTCCCCAACCATGGGCCAACAAGGTCTAGGTGGGGGCCTCCACCTTCTTGCCCAAATCCAAGCAATAGTTGCAATG
The DNA here is from genome assembly GCA_017140475.1 of Eucalyptus fibrosa. Taxonomy (NCBI): domain Eukaryota; kingdom Viridiplantae; phylum Streptophyta; class Magnoliopsida; order Myrtales; family Myrtaceae; genus Eucalyptus; species Eucalyptus fibrosa. Next base: position 21,476,195 of record CM029507.1, read on the forward strand.
CTCACATGTTGGTCGGCGAGGGCATTGTGGCCCTCGCTGATCAACAAGTGAGGGTGTCGGCCCTCTCTTGGATTTGGGCAAGGGTGTCCTCACCTATGCCCAATGATAGTTGGTTGCAACCCCACTGGCCCAAAGTTGTAAAAAGAAACATAATAAGAAAGGAGAAGAGAAAAAAAAAATTCACAAATAATATTTAAAAGTTGTAAAATTTGTTCTTGTCAGTATCAATCATACCATGTGAAACAACTAGCATTCATGTCAAATATTGTCTACCCAAAATCGGCCAAATGTACTGCAATTGAAAGGGTTATGATTGAATTAATACAAGAACAATAGGTTTATGACTTTTTTTTTTACTTTTCCCTATATTCTAGTTATTCTCAATGACACAATAGCAAAAGCAAAGTTCTTCTTGGAAAATGTTTGTTCCAAGACTTTTTCCACGGTTACATATACCCATATTAATAATGTACGGCTTATGACCTGGATTAGCTCCCTTGTGCTTATTTGGTATCAATAAATACTCTAAATTATTTATTAAAAAAAGAATATTATGACAATTTTTTTCGTAATATAAGATTTAAGGCTTTAACTATATACTTTTGCAATCTTAAACTCTTTTTTTGTCCAATTGAATCCTTGAACTATATTGTTTTGCTTAAGTTAGTCCTTCCGTCAAATATATGGATGGAATTGCTGACTTGGAACTGCGTCAAAATCACTTCAGTACATAAATACCCATGTCATGCTACTAGAGTTGCACTCGCCTCAGATTTGAAGGTCTTGCCCTCTCGTAGGTCTGTGGGGAAAGACGCAATCCTTGTAGTTGGAGTGGCAAGCTTCGTTTAGGACATTCAAGTTCTAGGGCCTGAGTCATAGTTTGATTTACGTGCTCACCCTGTAGTCGTGGCGGACGTTGAACAGGTAGTTTTTACTGAGATTCAGTCTATACATATCGTAAACAAAGACATTCGTGCAACTTTTTGGGGGATTTTTGCGACTTGGCATGCGGCACTTGTCCGTTTGGGGACTTTCGAAAGTGATGGAAATGGATTCCTAAAAACAAACAGATACTCGAACTGTCGAATACTAAAAACAAACATGGAAATGGGTCCAAGTATACATATAACACCAATCAAAAGGCACATCACCAAAAATGACGTATCTTATTTGCCACTGATTAAATATTGTTGCAGTCTCAACAGGGATCAATGTAAGCCTTTGAGTTCATTTCTTAAGAGAGAACTCATCGACCTTAAAAATCGGAAGAACATACATACTAATTTGTTGCTTTCAACGTTCTTTTTATACAATCGTTTATTTTACATAAAAATAACTGCCCTCTCTCTTATAGGCCCTTCACTTATGAGCTAGGTGTGGCCTAACATGGGCAAACAAGTCGGGTTTTGGCCCAACATGTTTTATAAAAAACCAATCATCACCCACTCACACATGGTGGGCTAAACATAATCCTCTCTTCTCCTCTCTGCAACGTTCATACAAGCAAATAATCCGTGCAACCAACATATTTTGAGAGCTCATTGCCATACATCTATTAGAAATATACAACAACTCAAAATAGGCATATCGTTTTCGAGTAAATATAATATGCAATACCTTAGATCGATCAACACATTTATATCTCTATCGATCTCTTTTTAATTATGAAATATTGTATTCACAATTCTGATTATCCCAAACTAGTTATAATTAGTCGACTAGTGAACACAAAAGTAGAATGTGATAAAACAAATTCGATCTTCTTCTTTCCTTGAAACTCTCAATTTTAGTCCAACTTACTTTTCAAGAAATGTTCCATTAGATTGAATCAATTTATGATCATTAGCAACATTCTAAAGTAACAAATATTAAATAGAAATCTTGAAAAACAACTAAGAGTCATGAAAGCACTTAATTGAGGAACTCTTTTCCTCATTAGTTTCACACGATATAAAAGTTGAGTTCAAAACTTTTGTCACTCTTATTGGTCGTCTCATGCATACGTAATATAAAATGCATATTACGGTATTAGCTCATTTTCCATTAAGCATATGTCTTCACTTTCAATACCGTACAAATACTCAGACATCTATAATGTCTAACTTGAGTTCACATATATACTCTTTCAAAGAATCCATTAGAACTCACATCTGGTATGAAAACAAATAAAGTAAAATACATGGGTTATTTTACTTTCGAATATAGTAAATATTATGCCATCATCTTAATATTCAGTTATGACAATATTTATATTTTACACTTGAGTTTTCGATTATCACCTAAATAATAAGCTTAAAATTGTTTTCGAGCCACATTGTACATCTTCGACACGTTGACGACTCTCGGTTGTCGTGAAAATCTCAAGATTTCAAATACGAATACAGGGTACCCAAACGACAGAAAAATTGGTCTAGTACCGATCGACAAAAATTTTGCAATTAGGTGGAATCACTCACACTAAATCACATGGCTCAGTCGAATCAAAATATATCCGGTCTCTAATCGATTTTTAACTATGCCGTAATGACCCTTGCTTATTAACACGGCCGAGCAATCGATTTCTGGTCGAATTATCAAATCTATTGCGTTAAAATCCCTTATCTACTTCACAAGATAGACTAGTTATCTCGTGAGTGATCAACTAAGAGAGTAGAATTATAGGCGCGTCGATGAAAAGTTCAACTCATTCAATTGAAAACAGAATTGGAAAAATCAGGATGTCACATCATCAATAGCTAGTGAAGGTTGCAACCCTCACCCAAGCCCTCATTAGATCTAGGTGAAAGTCACCTCGCCTGGGCCTTCGCTATTGTCACTAGCCAAAATCAAAGGAAAAATAATATTAATAATAACATTTAATTAAAATTTCAATTACAAAAATTACAAAAATTGTCCACATTAGCGCCATTCGTGCCATGTATGATGGCCTGCACTCATATCAGTAATTTCGAATCAAAATTGGACAAAATGACTCAATTAGCAACTTATGAAAATGTTTAGAACTATACTGACATAATTAAAAGTTTATGATTAAATTAACACAAATGTAATAGACTTAAGACTTTTTTTTTTTTTTTTTGTACTTTTCCTGCCAACCCTTTTATCCCATAGGAGTTCAAGTGAGAACATGGATGAAATATGTAGTTTGACCGAGACAATAAAAAAAAAAAAAAAAAAAAAAAAAAAAAATTGCTTTTCTCTTCTCATTATAAACCTTGCTATTATACATCTCTTAGTAAATAATGAAAAATCCAAAAGTTAGAACTAGAAAAAAATTGTAAGTATTTCTTTCGATAATCTTGGGGAATCGATACAAAGACTTGGCTACTTTTTTAAGCACAATGCAAGAGAAAAATTACCAAAAAAAAATAAAATCATAAATCTATTATACTTGTGCCAATTAAATTGTAAACTTTTCAATTTAGCTAATTTAATTCTAGATCTTTTGACAATTTGCCAATTTTGTTCTAAATTTTTTAATTGTGTCGATTTAGTGCTAAAACTTTTAACCATATGCCAATTTAATATTTATGGTCAATTTGGGCTCAAAATCACTAAAATGACAATTTATCCAGCATCGACCACCCTACGTGGCATGAGTGATGTTGATGTGAATAATATCTAATTTTTGAAAAAAACATATTTTTTCCTTTTTTCTTTCCTTTTTGTGTTGACCATAGTCTCGGCCTTCACCGACCATGGGCAAGGGCCTCCATGCCCTCATCGACCACAAGCAAGGATGTCGAGAGCCATGACACCCACTTTTGGTCTGTGCAAGGGCCCACACCTTGCCTAAGTGAGTAGGGCCTTGGGTGAGGAAAAAGAAGAAAATAAAAAAGAAAAAATCAGAAAAAATTCAAACAATTGTCCATGTTAGCGTCGGCCATGCCTCCTAGGATGGCATGGCCGGTGCTGACAAAACAGCCATGTCAATGATTTATGGCCTAGATTCGAAATCTTTGTACACGATGGCGAGAATTAAATAAGTTATCTCTAATAACTAGGTTTGAAATCTTATGATACCTCAGTTAATTGTTACTACAGGTTTGTAAAAGTAAATTTTTCGAAAGTTAAAAAGACATTGACACCTCATAACTTTCTTCTTGTTGGAGAAAAACTTCTTTATTATTTTGAAGTTGACTAAACCTTTCCACAGTCCAGTCTGAAGACTCCAAGACTTTAAGGTCAAAGTTTGAAGGACAGACTTTAGGATCAAAGTCTACTCATGCTGACATATTCCAAACTGAACGATACTGAAGAATGAAGACTTATTCAGATGCAAGATTATCTTTAAGGATTCGATTCCTACAGTTTATGGACGACCCTATGCCTGGATATAGCACTTATATGATTGGTTATCCTTATTAGAATCAATTCCGATAATCAAATATTTTGGAATGCAAACAAACTTGGAATGTTCTACTTATGGAAATCAAGATCCCGATTGTATGAGCGAAGAGAATTGATGAGCTTTTACCAAATCTTAAAATGACTCGAGATCTCCTTGATTGATTCTGTCCAATGGGTAGATTGGAATAACTCATTTGGAAAGTGCCAACAGTCGTGAAGGCATGAAGGAGTATTTAAGGCAGATTCTCTAGTTGTTCAATGAGTGTGCATAAAAGAAAATTTTCAAAGTCTGAAACTCCCTAGTTCTTTACATTTTCATTTGCTAAAGCTCAAATTGTACTCAAAAGAGAGAGCAAACACTTGTGAGACTTCGAAAGAGTGTACTAAAGTCTCTGCACTGTGAAGTCGAGATTACGTGAATGTAAAATCTCTTTTGATTCATAGTGGAATTTAGTCAGTAGGCTGTCAACACTGAAGAGTGGACGTAGGCTTGATTTAAGTCGAACCACTATAAATCTTGTGTTTTTATTATCTTCCCTAAACTCATTTACTTATTTATAATTTTGTTTATTCATTAGAAATTCAAGACTCACTCAAGTTCATTGGTTTTCAAACTCGTTTCAACATAAAAGTATTTTACAAATATTTTTGCAAAAATTTCTTTTAACACATATTCAGCCCTCTCTATGTATTCGTACTAGCCATATCAATTGGTATCAGAGCCTGTGTGCTCATTTTATTGAAGTGTTTTTACTTCTAAGTTAAAGATCTATGACTTGTATTTTGGCTCCAAGTTTGGTTGAAGGCCAAAGCAACACTAGACCTCCCTACTTTGATGGCAAGGAATACAACATATGGAAGAACAAGATGAAAGCATTTATAAGATCGAAAGATCCCCTGGAATGGGAAGTGGTAGAAAAAGGGATCAATCCCAAAGCTACATCAATCTCAGGAAAAGGAAAAGAAATTGCAGACACTAGTGAAATGATACAAAAAGAATTAACCAAGTGACAAGCTCTTGATGCTAAAGCTATCTACTCTTTATATTGTGCTTTAGCTTCTACTGAGTATAATTGAATTTCTTCCTATGAAACAGCGAAGGAAGTTTCGGACAGATTGCATGTCACCTATGAAAGAACTGATTGAGTAAAGGAAACGAAGATCAATATTCTTCTCGGACAGTATGAAGCCTTCAAGATGAAGCCTGGAGAATCCATCACTGATATGTTCAATTGTTTCATTGAGATTGTAAATGGATTAGCTTATCAAGGACAACCAATATCAGGACCAATGAAGGTCAATAAACTGTTGTGTGGACTCTCCAAAGACTGGAATCACGTGAAAACATCAATCAGAGAAACCTAGAGGATCATGCCTCTTTCAGTAGATGAACTAGTAGGCACACTTCAATCATATGAAGTGGAGCAAATCAATGAGTAAGAAGATTCCAAAGGTAAGAAGTCAATTACTTTAAAATCTAAAGATGATTCCGATGATACAAATTTAGAAGAAGACATGAACGATGAAGAACTAGCACTCATGATTAGGAAATTCAGAAAGTTGAATAGAAAGGGAAGAAGATTCAACTGGAAGAAGTAAGGCACTAAAAAATTCCAGAACAAATCAATTAAGGATGAAGAAGTTAACAAAGACGTGATTTGCTTTGAATGTAAGAAAAATGGGCACATCAAACCCAACTGCCCTCTGTTGAAGAAAAAGAAAGAAAGAACTAAGAAATACAAGAAGGCTCTCAAAGTAGAAACATGGAGCGATATTGAATGCGAGGAAAGTGATGAAGAATATGCCAACATATGTTTAATGGCCAAATCTAAATCAGACTCAGATCTTGAAACAGACTCTGATTCACACTCGACAAAGAAGTTGAGGTTAGTAAATCAAAAATCCCTGTTAAAGTCTCAAAATATATAGTTGAATTCTGTCTTAATCTCAAAACATCTCTTAAAAGGATTTTCGAACTAAAGAGGGAGAATTCCAAACCGAGGCAACAGAATCTTCTTGCAATGAGAAGTTTGAAAGTCTGAACAAAAATTTTGTTGATTTCAAAGAAAACTCGGATTCTCTTTCTAAAGAAAATCTCTTCTTAAAGGAAGATATTTCAAATATCACAAAAAGATTTTCAAAAGGATTTGAGAAATTAGAGAAAATTATTTCTATACAAAGACCTTATTTTAACAAATCTGGTTTGGAAATGACTCTAGAAACTATTTTTTTTTAATTGATTTTCCTAAAGTTAAATAAAGAATCAAACAAAGACCTACAAAGACATTCTACAAAAATCACTTTCAAAAAGTTTTTGTAAAACCTGTTGGCCAAATTGCTTTCAAATGTTCAAAGTGTAATAGTTCAGAACATTTCAAGAAGGAATATCCCAAGGTCTGGAGACCTGTTAAAAGGGATTGGGCAAATACGGTGTTTAATACTAACTCTCCTAGATCTAAGAAAATATGGGTACCAAAGAAATCTTGGGTTCTTTTCTTGATCATAGGTCACTATCAAAAGAAAGATCAAATGATATTTGGATAGTGGCTGTTCGAGACACATGACAAGAGACCCCAATTGCTCTATATAGTTTGTTCAAATAAATGGTGGAAAATTTTCATTTGGTGGGAACAACAAGGGAAGAATCGTTGGTTGTGGAACTGTGAAAATTGGAAGCTTGACCATCAACAATGTTTCCTTGGTGGAATGACTGAATTACAATCTACTTAGCATTAGTCAGCTTTGTCACACTAAATTCAAAATTAACCTCTAAAAAGGCATTTGTTCGGGAATAAGTAAAGATTTCTCTCAATCTTTTATTGGACGAATGCATGGGAACATTTACCTCATGGATATAAAACTAGAAAGTTCTCAGTATCTTATATCCATTCAAGATGAAGCAAATCTTGGCATCGAAAGCTTGGTCATGTCAACTTGAAGCAGATTGCCAAGATTTCATCCAAGAAGCTTGTTCGTGGTCTTCTCAACCTAACTTATCAAAAGTCTGAATTATGCACTCCTTGTGTTTTGGGAAAATAGGTTAGAAGTTCATTTAAACCTATAAATCAAATTTCTACTAATCTAGCTTTGCAGCTTCTGCATATGGATCTCTTTGGACCAACTAGGACTTAAAGTATTGGTGGAAAGAGATACTGCCTAATAATTGTGAATGATTACTCTCGATTTACTTGGATTTATTTTATAGCAAATACGTCTGAAGCATTTTCTCACTTCTCAAAGTTTGCAAAGAAAGTTCAGAATGAAAAAAGGATATGCTATTTCAAATATATGTACAAACCATGGAGGTGAGTTTGAAAATCAAGAATTTGCAAAATTCTATGATGATTTTGGTTTCCAGCATGTTTTCTTTTCTCCATACACTCCAGACCAGAATGGGGTTGTAGAAAGAAAGAACAGATCTTTGCAAGAAATTGCAAGAACCCTCTTAATTGAGAGTAAAATTTCCTCTTGATTTTAGGCTAAAGCAATTTCAATAGCCTACTATATTATCAACATAGTGTTTTTGAGACTTATATTAAAGAAAACTCCTTATGAAGTATATAAAGGGAAAAAACCAAATGTTTCTTACTTTTATGTGTTTGGTTGTAAGTGTTTTTTTTGAAAAATACAAATGATCGAATCGGGAAGTTTGAAGAAAAATCAGACGAAGGAATTTTCCTTGGATACATTACCTTAAGCAAAGCATATAGAGTTTTCAACAAGAAGACTCAATTTGTTGAAGAATCAATGAACGTCAAGTTTCAAGAATCTATGCAGAATCAACTGGATCAAACTCAAATTGAAGAATCTGAACCTCTTCCAGACTTTACAAAGTCTACTTTCCTCGAAATGGTTTAGACTTCTGAAGATCAGCAATGAGCATAATTAGAAAATTCAACAGAAGTAAAGGATCAACAAACTTTCAAATCAACTAATAACTGGAAGCATAAGTCTAGTCATCCCAAGAAACTCATCATTGGTAACATTGATGAAGGAATTCGCGCTAGATCCAAAAGGTGAGAAGAGTCTAGCACACTAGCACTTATTTTTGAAACAGAACCCGAAAGTATATAAGAAGCCATGTCTGATGAAAGCTGGATTGAAGCCATGCAAGAAGAGCTCAGACAATTCCGCATCAACAATGGGAGCTAATTCCAAACCAAAAGGTAAATATATTATTGGAACTAAATGGATTTTCAAGAACAAAGTGAACGAGAAAAGAAAAGTGGTCAGAAACAAAACAAGACTTATGGCCAAAGGATATACGCAAGAAGAAGTGATAGACTATGATGAGACCTATGCACCAGTGGCGAGGTTAGAAGCAATTAGACTATTACTTGCTTTTACTTGTTATAAAAATTTCAAGTTATTCCAAATTGACGTTAAAAGTGTATTTCTCAATGGATTTATCCAATAAGAAGTCTATGCGGAACAACCACCTAGTTTTGAAGACTCAAGAAAGCCAAACTCGATATAGATTGAAGAAGGCTCGTATGGATTAAAAGCAAGCACCTCGAGCTTGGTATGAAAGGTTAAGTAAATTTATAATCCAAAATAATTTTGAAAAGAGAAAGGCAAATACAACTTTATTCATAAAGAAAGAATGAAAAGACTTTTTATTAGTTCAAATTTTTGTCGATGATATTATTTTTTTGGATCTCCTAATGAAAATCTATGCAAGAAGTTTTCTAAGTCTATGTAGGATGAACTTGAGATAAACATGATGGGTGAATTGACTCTCTTTCTCGGATTACAAGTCAAACAATTAAAGAAATGAATTTTTATTCATAAAATAAAAATATGCAAAAGATCTCATCAAGAAGTTCAAATTGGAGAATTGTAAAAAGACCGAGATATCAACGTCAAGTTCTTCGAAGCTGGATAAATATGAAGGAAGAAAGAGAGTTGACAAGAAGCTTTACAGGAGTATTATCGATTCACTTCTTTATCTTACTGCTTCTAGACATGACATTTTGTTTAGTGTTTATATTTGTGCTAGATTTCAATCAGAACCCAAAGAATCTCATCTATGTGTTGCAAAACACATCATCAAATACTTTGCAACTACTCTAAAGTTAGGTATGTGGTATCCTAAAGAATGAGACTTTACTCTCCTTGGATATTCAAACGCAGATTTAGCAGGTTACAGAGTTGATAAAAAGAGTATTTCTGGTACTTGTCAACTGTTAGGCAACAAGCTAGTGTCTTGATTCTCAAAGAAGCAGAATAATGTAGCTCTTTCAATAGCAGAAGAAGAGTATGTGACTCTTGGAAGTTGTTGTTCTCAAATTTTATGGATAAGACAACAGCTAAGGGACCTTGGAATTGAAGAATCTTGTACCGAGATCAAATGCGACAACACCAATGTCGTTAAGCATATAGAGATTTGACATCATTTTATAAGAGATCATGTGCAGAATGGAGAAATCATAATTCAATTCATTGACTCGAAGAATCAATTGGCGGATATATTTACAAAACCACTAGAGAAAAGCCTATTTGAGTCTATTCACACCGACTGAATATTATATCTTCTATCGATTAAAGTCCGAAGGTGGTCGACTCAATATCCAAAATCTACATCTATAAGTTATTACTTCTTAAATAGAAGCAATTTAATTTTAGTATAAAGCTCTTGAAAAGTTACGTTGATTTTCAATTGTTGCTTACCTATTTTATTTTTGGAAGTTATATTTTTCAAATTTTCAAATTTTTGACAGTTTTCATTTTCGAAAAAGAAAATATTGGTGTGACGGTTCGTTTCGTTTAAATACGCTTAGGGATAACCCATCTCATTTACCTTTTATACTGTCGAGTCTTTCTTCTTTATTTATGTTGGAGAAATCTTCTTGAAGTGTTTTGAAGTTGACAAAACGTTTTCATCAGCCTAGTCTGAAGGTCTGCAGACTCTGCTATTTAAAGTCTGAAGACCTCCGGACAGCCAGACTCAAGACTCAAAGTCTATCCTCACTGACAGTCTCTAATCCGTTGAAGAAAGGTTATCCAGAACTGGATGTTTCATTAAGGATATGACATTATCAATTGGAGAAGATCTCTTGGCTGGAAAAGACATAACAGAATCCTTTGATTGATCGAGATTGACTCAAAGATTAAGGAACCGATGATCGCCTAAATATTCTTGGAATGTTCTACTTATGGAAACTGAGATCCTGATTGTATGGGCGAACAGGATTGATGAGCTATCGATACGTTCCTTTAATAGCTCGAATAATCTTCCCAATTGATTCCGTCCAACGGGTAGATTGGAGGAATTCCTTTGGTAAGTGCCAACGGGTATAATGGCATAGAGGAGTATATAAGGAAGACGTTCTAAGTTGTTCGAGGTGTGCGCAATAGAAGAATTCCAAAGTCTGAAACTCCTTGTTGTTTAGACAATTCCTTTGAGTGAAACCTTATATACAAAAGAGAGTCTATACTTGTGAGAAACCTTGAGGAAAGTGTGGTAGAACATCTACACTGTGGAATCAAGGAAAAGCTGTGCTGTAACATCTCTTTTGTTCATAGTGAAATCCAGCCGGTGGGCTATCAGTGCGGAAGAGTTGACGTAGGCTTGGAATAAGCCGAACCACTATAAACCTTGTGTTCAATTTTCTCTTCCTTACTCTCTTTACTTTGATCGTACTTCATTTTGTGAACTCCTTTCTATCGGTTGCCTAGAATCGCTTCCGTATCTCGATAAATTGTTTGTGCGCCTATTCACCCCCCTTAGGTGCTTATACTAGCTATCTCAATTGGTATCAGAGCTCGTGTATTCACTTTATTTGAAGTATTTTACTTTAGAGTTAAAGATCCATGGCTAGTATGTTGGCTCCAGGGCTGGTAGAAGGGCAAAGCAACACCAGACCGCCTTACTTTGATGGAAATGACTACAACATATGGAAAAATAAGATGAATGCGTTCTTAAGATCAAAGGATCCTCTGGAATGGGACGTTGTAGAAAAAGGAATCGTTCCTAAAGTTGTTTCTATCTCAGAAAGAGGAAAAGACACTGTTGAGTCTAGTGAAATGACTCAAGAAGAGATAATCAAGAGACAAGCTCTTGATGCAAAAGCTATTTATTCCTTATACTGTGCTTTATCACCTACTGAATATAACAGAATATTTGCTTGTGATACAGCCAAAGAAGTCTGGGATAGATTACACATTACCTATGAAGGAACCGATCGAGTGAAAGAGACTAGAATCAACATTCTTCTCTGGCCAATATGAAGCCTTCGAATGAAACCAGGAGAATCTATAACGACATGTTCGATCGTTTGTAAATCGTGAATGGTCTTGAAAATCAAGGTCAATCAATTTCTGATCCCATGAAAGTAAACAAGCTACTGCGTGAACTCACCAAGGATTGGAATCATATAAAGACCTCAATCAGAGAGACCCAAAGAATTATGCCACTGTCTGTTGATGAGTTGGTTGGGACCCTTCAATCTTATGAAGTGGAACAAATCAATGAAGACGAAGATCCTAAAGGTAAGAAATCTATTGCATTAAAATCTAATGATGATTCTGATGTAACAGATTCTAAAGACGACATGGATGATGAAGAACTTGCTCTCATGATAAGAAGATTCAGAAAGTTGAATAGAAAAGGAAGAAGATTCAATTCAAGGAAACAAAGTTTTCAAAAGCAACAAACCAAGTCTGCTGAAGATGATGAATCAAACAAAGATGTAGTCTGCTTTGAATGCAAGAAAAAGGGACACATCAGACCCAACTGTCCTCTTCTGAGGAAGAAGAAAGGAAAAACTAAAAAGTATCGAAAAACTCTCAAAGCTGAAACCTGGAGTGATACGGAGTGCGAAGATAGTGATGATGATTATGCCAACATATGTCTAATGGCACAATCAGACTCAGAATCAAACTCCGAGACTGATTCAGATTCAAAAAGTGAATTCGAGGTAAGTAACTTCAAAATCCCTATTAAAGTTTCAAAATACATTGATGAATTATGTTTTAGTCTTAAGACTTCTCTTAAAAGAATTTTCGAACTCAAAAAGAAAATTCTGCTTTAAAACAACAAGAGAATGTTTTGGAAGAAAAAGTGAAATGCTTAGACCAGAATGTTTCTTCTCTCGCAGAAAGAAAAGATAATCTTTTAAAAGAAAATGTATTCTTGAAAAATGATATTTCAAATATTTCCAAAAGATTTTCTTTAGGATCTGAAAAACTCGGAGAAAATACTTTCGTTCAAAGACCTTACTTCAATAAATGCGGTTTAGGAATGACTCGCAAAACCATTCATTTAATCGATTTTCCTAAAGTAAAAGAAAGAATTAAACAAAGACCCACAAGAAATTCTTACAAAAATCATTTTGAAATGACCTTTGTAAAACCAGTAGGTCGCAATGCTCTTAGATGTTCAAAATGCAATAGTGCAGATCATTTTGAGAAAGAATGTCCTATGGTTTAGAGACCTGTCAATAAAGTCTGGGCAAAAAACCATATATCAAACTAACTCAAAAGGACCAAAGAAAATATGGGTACCAAAGAAAGCTTGAGTTTCTTTTTAAATGCAGGTCACTATCAAGAAAAAGGTGAAATGGTATATGGATAGTGGATGCTCGAGACACATGACAGGAGATTCAAATTGTTTCATAAAGCATGTTCAAGTGAATGGTGGAAAAGTCTTATTTGGAGGAAACAAGAAAGGAAAAAATAGTGGGATTTGGAACTCAAAGATTGGGAACCTCACAATAAGCAATGTTTCTTTAGTTGAAGGGCTCAATTACAATATGCTTAGTGTCAGTTAGCTTTGTGATGCCGATTTTAAAATCAACTTTCAAGAGGGTATTTGTTCAGGAACCAGTAAAGACTCTACTCAGTCATTCATGGGTCAAAGACATGGGAATATCTACCTCTTAGACATGAAACCAGATGAATCACAATGTCTAATTTCAATCCAAGAAGAAGCGAGCTTATGGCACAAAAAGCTTGGGCATATTAACATGAAGCAGATAGCCTAAATCTCAGCAAAGAAGCTTGTTCGTGGTCTACCCAATTTATCATACCAAAAGTCTAATCTATGTACACCATGCATATTGGGAAAACAGGTAAGAAATTCCTTTAAGCCAATAAATCAAGTTTCCACTAACCGTGTACTGCAGCTCTTGCATATGGATCTCTTCGGACCAATAAGAACGCAGAGCATTGGAGGTAAGAAATATTGTCTAGTAATTGTGGATGACTACTCACGATTTACTTGGGTATATTTCTTGGCAAGTAAGTCTGAAACTTTCTCCTACTTTGAAAAATTTGCTAAGAAGGTTCAAAATGAAAAGGGGTATGTTATTTCAAGTATAAAAACAGACCATGGAGGTGAATTTGAAAATCAAGATTTTGCTAAATTTTGTGAAGAATCTGGTTTTCAGCATTTGTTCTCTTCTCCATATACTCCAGAACAAAATGGAGTTGTGGAAAGGAAGAATAGATCTTTTCAAGAAATGGCTAGAACTCTCTTAATTGAAAGCAATATCTCTTTACGATTTTAGGCTGAAGCAGTTTCAACATCATGCTATATTATCAATAGAGTGTTTCTAAGGTCTATTCTAGAAAAAAAAAAAAACCCTATGAACTATTCAAAGAAAAGAAGCCCATTGTTTCATATTTTCATGTATTCGGATGCAAATGTTTCATATTGAAAAATCCAAATGATCAAGTTGGTAAGTTTGAAGAAAAGTCATATGAAGGCATCTTCCTTGGATATTCAACCACAAGCAAAGCATACAAAGTCTACAACAAGAAGACTCAAACTGTGGAAGAATCAATGAATGTCAAATTCCAAGACTCTATTCATAATGAGTCTATTCAGACTCATCTTGAAGAGACTGAACCTGCTCCAGACTTTACAAAGTCTAAATCTCAAGAAGCAGTTCAGACTTTAAAGGACCAACAACAAGTGACTATTGAAGATTCAAGTGAAGGAAGTGACCATAAATCTGACAAATTAACAAGCAACTGGAAACATAAGTCCAGTCATCCCAAAGATCTTATTATTGGCGACATCAATGAAGGAATTCGAACAAGATCCAAAAGGCGAGAAGAGTCTAGTGCTGTGGCTTTTATTTCTGAAATAGAACCCAAGAGCATAGAAGAAGCTTTATCCGATGAGAGCTGGATTGAAGCTATGCAAGAAGAACTCAGACAATTCAAAATTAATGATGTTTGGGAGCTGACTCCTAAACCAAAAGGTAAATCAATTGTTGGAGCTAAATGGGTTTTCAAGAACAAGATGGACGAAAAAAGAAAAGTCATAAGAAACAAGGCTAGACTCGTGGCAAAGGGATACACACAAGAAGAAGGGATCAACTATGACGAGACTTATGCACCGGTAGCAAGGTTGGAAGCAATTCGTTTATTACTTGCATTTGCTTGTCATAAGAATTTCAGGTTATTCCAAATGGATGTCAAAAGTCCCTTCCTAAATGGATTAATCCATGAGGAAGTTTATGTGGAACAACCACCTGGGTTTGAAGACCCAAGGAAACCAGACTCAGTATTCAGACTCAAAAAGGCCTTGTATGGCTTAAAGCAAGTACCTCGAGCTTGGTATGACAGACTAAGTAAGTTTTTAATTCGAAATGGATTTGTTAAAGGTAAAGTAGACACTACTCTTTTTATTAAAAGAGAAAGCAAAAGTTTTATGCTTGTTCAAATATATGTCGATGATATTATCTTTGGATCTTCTAATGAAAGTCTGTGTAATAAATTTTCTAAGACTATGCAGGATGAATTTGAAATGAGCATGATGGGTGAGTTAACCTTCTTTCTTGGACTTCAAATAAAACAATTGGAGGAAGAAACTTTCATTCATCAAGAAAAGTATGCAAATGATCTTGTCAAAAAGTTTAAACTGGACAATTGCAAAAAGGCTGACATACCAATGTCAAGTTCCTTGAAGATAGACAAAGATGAAGAAGGGAAGAAAGTCGACCAAAAGCTGTATAGGAGTATCATCGGATCACTTCTTTATCTTACTGCTTCCAAACCTGACATTCTGTTTAGTGTTTGCATTTGTGCCAGATTTCAATCAGACCCAAAAGAATCTCATTTGAATGCTGCAAAGCGTATTATCAAATATGTTTCATCAACTTCAAGCTTTGGTCTCTGGTATCCAAAAAGGGGAGACTTTACTCTTCTTGGATATTCATACGCAGACCTTGCTGGATGCAGAGTAGATAGAAAGAGCACCTCGGGTACTTGTCAACTACTTGGAGGTAGGATAGTGTCTTAGTTTTCAAGAAAGCAAAGTACAGTAACTCTCTCTACAGCAGAAGCAGAGTATATAGCTCTCGGAAGTTGTTGTTCGCAATTTCTGTGGATAAAACAACAGCTAAGAGACGTTGGAATTGAAGATTCATGCACAGAGATTAATTGCGACAACACCAGCGTTATAAACCTCACCAAAAATCCAATTCTCCACTCAAGAGCAAAACATATAGAGATTCGACATCACTTTATTAGAGACCATGTTCAAAATGGAGATGTTTCAATTAAAATTTGTTGACTCAAAGAACCAACTGGCGGATATATTCACAAAACCTTTGGAGAAAAATCAATTTGAATCTATCCGTTCTAGACTCAACATTTTAAGGTATGAGGAAATCAAAGTCTAAAGACTCTCAGACTCAGACATACAAGACCGTGATTGTAAGTTAGTTTCTCTCTCTCAAATCTTATCTTGAAGAGGTACGACCGTCAGACTGTGTTTAAATTGCTATATTTAATCGGCGTAATTATTGCATCGTTTCCTTTTCAAAAAGGAAGTTATTTTTTAAATGATTATTTTCGCGGAAAAAGGACGGTTATTCTGAAAATGCATCTTTTATTTTCCTTTGTGTTGGTTCGTTTATCTCTCTTTTTAACCGATCGTGCACCGTTGATTTCTCTTCACTTTACTCTCAAAAACCCTAGAAAGCATCGATCCTCCATTCCCGTTTTCTTCCCTTGTTTAATCTTCAAAAAGTTGTCGTCTTTCTTGGGAAAGTCAAGCAAGGAATCTTCCAAAAACTGAGAAAAATGTCATCTTCAAGAAAGTCTTCAAGAATAGCAAGCAGGGGACCACGGCGAATGAGTGAGGGGCCTACACACTTCGATCTCACCGAAGAAGAAGTGTCTCCAGATCAGCGACAAAGCCCACAACATTCTCAACAGCGTCATTCTCCTCCATCTAGTCCTCAAGGCGTTGATCATCAACAAGAAGAAGAAATCATTGAAGATGCAGACCCTGTAAGAGTTCAAAAGCCCGTTTTTATTTATAAGCTATATCCTGCTTTAAAAGGAACTCGTACTCCCTTGAACTATGTCGATGATTTTCTTAAAGACAAAAGATATGGGAACAAATATATCTTTTTGCGAAAAATGGAAAGTTTGGAAATTGCTCGTAAAGGGGTGGCAGAAGAAACTCTTGCGAATATCGCAAGTGATCCTCGTGATTGGGGACCGAATCCTGTAGATGGGAATGATGATGACAAACTATACAGCCAATTTCAACCGAAAATGGGTGTTGCGGTTGAAAGTAGAGGAAAAATGGGAGACTTGTTCAGATCAAATGAACAAAAGAATTTGTACTCAAAATTGCTGAAGCGTGGGGTGATAAACTCTAGGAGTGTGGATTTTGATTTTCTGGATGTTGTGAATGTGAACTTAAAGGAGAAGTTCAGTCATCTTCAACTTGAAAAGTTATGCTCCGACACCACAGAGGCCTATGCTAAACTAACCGCATATTTCTATTCAAATCTTAGCTTTTTGGATGCGAATAGATTCTCTTTCAGTGTCAAAGATCAAGACTATGTTGTGGATATGGATATGCTGGCAGATGTGTTAAAAGCTGAGAGAGGAAGATATCAACCGATCAAAGTTTCAATTGCTCGGGCTACACTGGAACTGGTGAAGGACAGGAGAATAGAGGAGAAGATCACCTACTTAAGGATGAGTGCATTCAACATCTTGCTTCACAAGATTGTGATCAATTGCCTCCAACCAAAATCAACTTCCAAGACTGATGTTTCAAGTTCAGAGGCAAAGCTGATGTATGCCATCCTCACTGGGAAAATGTTTTCTCTTCCTCACACTATCATGTTCCACATGTATAGAGCCATGATGAAGGACAGAGGTCAACTTCCTTACCCCAGCCTTGTTACGAAGTTATTCAGACATTTGAATATTCAGCCTCCGCAAATCTTTTGTGTTCGATCGTACGATCATATGGTGGTAGGACTAAGAATGGTGACAAAGATGCGTCTAAAGGAGCTAAGCAAGGAATTGGAGAAATTTAAGGAGAAGACTCCAGTCAAAGCTCATCAACCCTCTTCTTCATCTAAAAGGAAAGGAAAGGAGCCCTTGGTTGCTTCAAGAACGAAAAGAAGAACTCTTATTGTTGAAGATGAAGATGATGATGATGAAAACCTTATCATTTCTACAATGGCTTTGGAGAATTTAAGTCGTTCTGTTCTAGAGAAAGAATCGGAACAAATGATGAAAGCACCAGAGGAGAAGGAAGCAGAGGAGAAGAGAGAAGAAGAAAGAGAAGCTGGGAAGGAAAGAGTTGAGAAAGAAGGAGAAGAAAGAAGAGAAGAAGGAGAACCTGAAGAACACTCTTCTCCACCTGTAGGCATGGAAACAGGGGGAGATCAAGAGAAAGGAGGGAAGTCCTCATATCCCGATGCTAGGCATTGTGCCTGAAGGTTTGGCAGATAGGACTTTTGCAAACTTTCCAAGAGATCATCAATTTGGCTCTTTTAATTAGCCTGAGATTAAGGATGATGATAAGAGGTTGTATGCAAACTTTCAGCCTAGGATGGGTGTTGCTGCAGAATTGCGTGGTGAGGGAATGAATTTATTTCGGTCCAAAGATCATCAAAGAACTTACTCCAAACTACTGAAGAGAGGGGTGATGAACCCTTGAAATGTGGATTTCGCTTTTTTAGACTCTATGAAGGTGAACCTGAGAGAGAGATTTGCTCTTCTTCAACTTGAAAGATTTTGTTCGAAGACCACTGTAGCTTACGCCGAATTAACTGCTTATTTCTATTCGAATCTATCTTTCCTATATGCAAATAGATTCTATTTTACTATAAGGGACAAAGAGTTTGTGGTGGATGTAGATACTCCGGCAGACATTATTGGTGTGGAAAGAGGGAGTTTCCGACTAATAAACGTGAATGTTGGTCATGCTACAAGTTTCCTTGTGAAGGATAAACTTTTTTAGGGTGGCATTATTTATCAAAGAATAACTGCCTCCAACATCTTGCTACACAAGGTCGTGATAAACTACATTCGACCCAAGTCTACCTCCAAGATTGATGTTTCTCGTTCAGAAGCTAAATTGATGTTTGCCATCAGTAATGGAATGAAGTTCTCGCTGCCCCCACACAATCTTGATACACATGTGTAGGACTGTTACGAAAGATAAGGGACAGCTTCCTTACTTTGCACTGGTCACCAAATTGTTTCGACACTTTTAAATTCAGCTTCCTACATCTCTCTGTGCTCGAACCATTTCTCCCATGGTGATAGGTTTGAAGATGGTGTGGAAAATGAGACTGAAGGAACTGAACAAGGCCCTAGAGCGCTTTAAGGAGAAGTCCCCGAGCAAAACGAAGCAAGACTCTGTTGCGAAGAAAAGAAAAAGGCAAGGAGCCCATGATTGAATCAACCAAGAAGAAAAGAGTTATTATCCTTCAAGATGAAGAGGATGAAGATGAGATTACTCTTTCTACTCTTACCTTGAAAATTTTTCATAGTTTTGTTAGTTTTGAGCAACAAGAGGATAGAGAGACACGAGAACGAGAAGAGACAGAGTAGAGAAGTGAAGAGAAAGAAGAGACAAGAGTGAAGAAAGAAGAACAAAGGAAAGAGAAAGAAGAGAAGAAAAAGAAGGAAGAGAAGAATAGTAAGAATGAAGAAAATCAGGAGAAGGAGAGGGTCAAGATGACTCTTTTGAGCCGACTTTAGTAGTATCCTTGTTAGATGATTCTAAAAAGACTAGGAGTGGAACTGCAGGAGATGACAAAGAGAAAGAACATCATCTGGGTGCTGATGCTGAGAAAGAGCAAGAAGAAGAATTATTTTCTCCACTCGTAGGCATGGAAACAGGGGGAGCCGCTAAAAAAAAGAGGTACTTCTTCACATGTTTTTACTAGTAATGATGTTAGTCATTCTCCTGCCGATCCAGAGGATGTATATGCCTCTCAATATCCTGAAGGTGGTGTTGAAGCATCTTCTCCAAGTCTCGGTGATCGAACTGCTGATGTTCCTTCACATCTCAATACTCTTGCAATTGATTTGGCTGGACCTAATGCTCCGACAGTAGCAGTAGCAAACTTTCAAAGGCTACTAGAAATCCTTTTGGATTTGAAGGCTCAGCAATATGGGATGGAGTTTGAGATTACGACCATCAAAACAGCTTTAACGTCTACTTCAAATTCTCTACATGAGCAGGTACAAGCCCTTAAACTTTAAGTTTAAGAAAATGCAAAGGGTAAGGATATTGAATAGCTGAAGAAGACTCTAAGAAAGATGGAGGAGACTGTTCAATCTATGGGGGATTTCAAACTCATTCACATCCCCAAAAAGCCCTAATTTCATTTCACTTTCATTTTGAGGTTCTCCACTTTTGCTATTGACAAAAAGGGGGAGAATGGTGCAGATTTAAGTTTTTAACTTTGGTTTGGATTTTGGATTTTTATTTGACTGTTTAAAGTCTAACTTTTGGATTTTTTTGGTTGATTGTTGAACTGTTTGATGTAACATTTGCTGTAACTTATTCTGTGATAATGATTGCCGTTGGATAGTTATTTGTTTTATCTTTTCAAGATTAACGTGTTTTCTGTGGTTGTAGAATCAATGCTATTCAAGTTGTAATCAACTTATTTTTTTAAGATATCACGTACTGCTTAAAAGTTGTTTTGTAAGTCACAAGTTCATAAATCTACAGGAAAGTTTTGTCACCATCAAAAAATGGGAGTTTGTTGGAGAAAAACTCATTTATTGTTTTATTCCACAATCTAGTTTGAAGACTCCAAGACTTTAAGGTCAAAGTCTGAAGAACTATAGACTTTAGGATTAAAGTCTACTCATGCTGACAGATTCCAGACTGAACGATACTGAAGAATGAAGACTTATTTAGATGCAAGATTATCTTCAAGGATTTAATTCATACAGTTTATGGACGACCCTATGGCTGGATATAGCACTTATATGATTGATTATCCTTATTAGAATCAATTCCGATAATCAAATCTTTTGGAAGGCAAACAAACTTGGAAGGTTCTACTTATGGAAATCGAGATCCTAATTGTATGAACGAACATGTGTGGCATCCCAAAATTCATGACAACCTCCATATACATTAAGGCCTATGAATAGGTGATGGAAGTACCATCAAGTTGTATTGTGGCCATTTGATCCATGATTTGCAATAAGATTTATGGCCAAGTTTTTAATGGATAATTATTTTATAGGAAAGAAAATTCTATTATTGGCCATGTGTTTTATAAGTTGGAATTTATTGATTTATGATTTCAAGTTTTATGGTCAAGTGAATAAGGGAAATTAAGTATTTATATAAATGAGAAATTAGGTGATGATTAAATGGGAAAAATTAGAGAAGAGTGGGCCAAAACTCTTAGGCTAAGACCAGCCCCCAAGACCCCACCATTCGGCCATTTAGGCCTGGCCCGCAAAGCCCAAAGAAGGAGGAGCTTCCGTTGACCAAGACTGGCTCAAGCCCAGCCAGATGAAGCCCCTCTTGCATGAAAATTGCCAAGTGGCACCGGCATGCAAGATCAATGATTGTTAATTATTGAAAGGAAGAAAATTAGAGAGGAAGAGGGGGGCGGATTAAGCGAGGAAAGGGAGAGAAAGAGAGGGGTGTCGCATGAAGAGAAAGGGAGAGAGAGAGAGAGAGTTACCGTCCGAGAGAGGGAGAGCGAGCATGCGAGAGAAGAAGAGGAAGAAGGAGGAGGAGTTCGCCGCCTAGTCACTGCCGTTCGTTCGCCGCCTTGCCCGCCGTTTGTCGCTGTGTTTGTGCTCGGATTTGAGGCAAGTGGAGTCCACAAACCTACCCTTTGCTGCTGTGATATGTGTTGTGAGAGATGATAAATTTTGGTTGTGGTAGAAGTGAAGAAATTCGAAGCTCTAAGAAGAAATATCGTAGCCTAGCATTCTGTTTTCTAGGAAGGCAGTCCAACCTTTGATGACATTGTGAGATGCATGCAACTTTTTAGTTGGAATCTTATTTCAACTCCTTGATGAAAGTTATAGAGAACTTTTTGGGGAGTAACATATCAAAATTTCAGAAGAAATGAACAAGTATAGACTGGTGAAACTATTTTTCTTTGGAGAAGTCAGATCTGGAATCGAAATGCTGATCTAGTATGATTCTATGAATTTTATAAAATTCTCTGGTTGAAATTTGATCGTGTTCTGAATGAAAGTTGAAGATGACATGTTAAGGAGTAACATAATAAAATTTTAGAGGAAATGGATGAGTTTAGGTTGGTGAAATAATTTTATTTGAAATGGTCAGATCTGGGAATTTTTGCCGAGGGTTAGAGAGGGCTATGGTGATTATATTTTTTAATCTATCACAAATATGATTTCAATTTCTACATAAAATATTTACTTCTGGACCTTTTCTATAACATATAAAAATTTCAGAATTTTTGGAGCTGATTTAGGATTTTTACCGAATTTGTGAATGAAGCTGTGTATGGCAATATTCCGAAATTTTAAGGACTGTGATGCATGGATTGTACTGATTTGTGTGATGTTCTTTTGATATGGTGTTCTTCACGGAATACTTTCCTCTAGATCTTGTATATAACATGTCAAATTTTTAGAATTTAATAAGGCTGTTTACTAATTTTTCAAGAATTATGACCAAAGGAACGCAATCTGTTTTTATCCGAAATTTTGTTATATTTTCAAAAATAAATGAAATTGCTCCATGTAATATGATGTTTTGAGTGGTTGATTATGCTGCATATGTGGTGACATATGGCATGTTATATGACATCAAAAGTTGGTTGAGACTCTTAATATTTATGCATCAAATGCCATGTTGAAATTGAAATACATGTGTGAATATAAATTGAGATAATAACGAGACTGTCAGAGGTGTGAGCCGACGATGCCCCGGGAGTGTTAAAATGCTCGGAGTGTGTGTGTTGGATGCCCCGGGAGTGTTGGGATGGCCGGAGGTATGTGCCGGAAGCCCTAGAAGTGTGTGCCGAGGGAATTCCTTGTGATGCTAGTTGGGCTACGAGATGTCCAGAGTGTATGTGCCGGATGCCCGAAGGTGTGTCCCGGAGGCCTCTCGGCGATGCTGAGTAGGGTGCGAGTTATAAATTATGGGATGCAAACACTAGTCCCTGGAAAGATAAAAAAAAATTAAGACTGTATCATGCACATGGACGTGTACATATGGCATGGGATGAACCTCATGGGAATGCAAGCATGAAGAGCATGGTGGTATATGCACGTTGCATGGTGATATATGCATGACTGCTTGATGATAAGTGCATTGTGGTTTATGCACGTTGCATGGTGATATATGCATGGCTGTTCGATGATATAAGTGCAAGTGCATGGTGATATATGCACGTTGTATGATGATATATGCATGACTGTAAGGTGAGGTATGCTTGAATGCATGAATGATATGTGTTTTATTCATGATAAATTGATTGTTCTGTTTGACGCATTGTGTAGCTTGGTGGATCTTCACTATTGAGTGGTTGTACTCATCCCTTTTGGGGATTAACATTTCAGATTAAAAAGATACAATTACTACCAGTTGCACTCGGTACCTATTATGGATTGCCATCTGATGTCGAGGTGGAGTGCACAGAGCATTCCTGTGTTAGTTTGCTTGGTCTGGTGTATGTTCGAGTCCGTGTCTTAATGATGTATGATGTGGGTCTTGCTGATGGCCCGGTTATCCAGGAGTTTTTGTCTGTTCATGTCCGACATAGTGGAGTGATGCTAGGGATGCTGCCGCCGCCGCCGCCGCCACCCGATGTACTGAGTTGGGTGTGATGGCATGTATAACTGGTGGGAGCTGACACTTTTTTAGGATAGCCGACTCTTGTTGATGGAGAGGTGTACATGTTGATGTAGGGTCGAGTTCTCTTTTGAGTTATAGCCAAGTATAATTAAAAATCTTGGCCTTTTTGCTATACCGACCCGAAATATTCATCGTGAAAATATAAATAAAAGTGACTCGGCTTTATCTTTTCATTTGAAGTATAGGTGGTGTGCATTGCATTATGGTTATTGAAGTGAGAAATGGTGAGATACGTTTATGCTTCCGATGATGAACTACGCTGGGACCTTTACAAAAAAAAAAAAAAAAATTATTCTATTGATCAACCCCTATGAACTATGGTTTCACTTTAATTAGAAAAGTTATCTTACTGGTATATGTTAGGATGAGTGACAAGTACCTGTGGTGACCCTGACGGATCGGGGGCCATCGAGGGGTGCCACAACATGATTGGTGGGCTTTTTACCATAATCTTAATATAACTCGAGATCTCCTTAATTGATTATGTCCAATAAGTAGATTGGAAGAACTCCTTTGAAAAGTGCCAATGGTCGTGAAGGCATGAAGGAGTATTTAAGGCAGATTCTCTAGTTGTTCAATGAGTGTGCGTAAAAGAGAAATTTCAAAAATCTGAAACTTCCTAGTTTTTTACGTGTTCAATAGCTGAAGCTCAAATTGTACTCAAAAGAGAGAGCAAACACTTGTGAGACTTCGGAAGAGTGTAGTAAAGTCTCTGCACTGTGAAGTCGAGATTATATGACTGTAAATCTCTGTTAATTCATAGTGGAATTTAGCTAGTAGGCTGTCAGCGCTAAAGAGTGGACGTAGGCTTAATCTAAGCCGAACCACTATAAACCTTGTGTTTTTATTCTCTTCCCTAAACTCATTTACTTATTCGTAATTTTGTTTATTCGTTAGAGATTCAAGGCTCACTCAAGTTCGTTGGTTTTCAAACTCTGTTTTAACATAAAAGTATTTTACAAACATTCTTGCAAAAATTTCTTTTCACACCTATTCACCCCATTTTAGGTGTTCGTATTAGCCCTTTCACTTCTTTTTTCTTGAATGTGTCAAATTTATCTAGTTGTTGGCAAAGGTCGTTCTATTTCCCTATTTGAAAGGCATGAAGAGACAAAGACTTCATAAGATCAAACTACGTTGTTCATTCATCACTATTGGCAAAATAAATAAATAGATAAATAAATAAATAAATAACATCATCAAGATTTTCAGGTAACTCCAGTTATGGCACTAGGTAAATTTTCTGGGTGTTAATATTTTTGCAAAATATATGAAGTTACTAGTTTGTTTATTATAAATAAATTTATAGTTGACAGCCAAGAGTGAAAACCCACACTATTATTCTACCCGGATTTTGTTGAAAAAGCGAAAATTGAGCCCACCGGCAGCAATTATATGAACAAGAAGGGGCTACCGTCAGTACCCAGCAACGTCTCAACTTTGATTGCAACATGTTTCAGGGATAAAGGATAGGGGCCTTCAATTTTTTGGATTTGCACAACGTCGTTGTCCTTGAACGTTTTCTATTCTTCTTCTTTTTTTCTGCAATTTAATCCTTAATTTTTTTTTCAAAATTCCTAATTATTAATCTTTCTGTCTTAGACAAAAATATTGATGTGACAGTTAAATAGCTGTTAAGTACTTACATGGCAGCTACACACCAATGTGGCGCTCACGTGACTTTACAAATTTAAAGAATTAAAAGATCGAGTTAGGGATTCTGGAAGAAGGCAATTGAAAATTAAGAAGAAGGGAAAACCATCTTTAGCTTGCTTCAACAAATAGAAGGGGTCACTGTTCTAACAGTCATCGGCGAGGTGGCCAAACCCTTGCTGGGCTCAAGCCACAGTGGTGTCGCCCCATACATCGACCAAGGTACATACCTATGTGGAGAGAGAGAGAGAGAGAGAGAGAGAGGGTCTTGCCCTCAAGGAACCCCTCAGTACACAGTGGTGAGGGCAGAAGCCCTCGTGAGTGTTTGCCAAGGGTCGGAGACACTACCTATGGCCACAGCCTAGTCTGGCGCAGACTCTCTTTCTCACGTGTGCGCTCTATCCGACTCCGTTACATGTGTCACACTCTGGTTCTCTCCGTTGCTTCCGATGTTTACAAAAGACGAGCGAGCATATAGACAATGGAGAGGGTCTGCCCACCGTCACTGGTGGCTGGCGACACTATAAGCATTCTTTATGCGTAGGGGCAAGCTGAATATGGTTTTCTCTTTATTTTTATTTTCTTTCTTCATCATTCAAAAACCTCAACATTTTTTTTTCTTAATTTTCTAAATTTGCAAAAATCGGAAAAGGTTCAAGGACTCACCTGAAATCATCCCTAAGCTTTACTACAAAGGAAGTTACTAATTTTTTCTTTGCACTTCTATAAGTAAGTTTCGGCGTTCTTCTGTTTTCCGGTTGATTTTTCATCCAATTAGAATTTAGGTTTCCATAAGTAAATACTTCCCAAAAAGAAACTTGTCTTCAAGATTGATTTCATCAATTTGCAATTGATTCCATCAATGTATTTAAAAAATGTAAGTGAGAATTTTCGCCAGAGAGCCAGATATTGAAGAATAAATTCCTATTACATTCATTTTGAATCTTTGTCGCAAGATCAATAAATCTGAATTTGATGTTATTTTCATTATGAACTCAATTTCAGTTTGGATTGCGTCAGAATGAGAAAGACTTCTAGAATGAATAGACTTTGGTAAGAGTCTGCGATATAACTTCATAAGTATACTATTATTCAAAATAAGAATAAGAACTATAAAGTTTTGTCAACTTCAAAACCTGATAGAAGTTTTCTCAACAATGGCAAGTTTTGTTTAGCAATTGCAAGTTATAGGGCTTGAGCCACAACCTGATTTGCATGCTCACCGTGTAGTCCTGGCAGACGTTGATCCGATGTCTTCTTTCATTGTATTCTCCACTGGTGGCTTGGAGAAAAATTTACTGAGATTCAGTCTATAGATTTTATACTAAGGGCACTTTCTGGGGCATTTTAGCGACTTGGCATGCAGCACATGTGCGATTTTGGTACTTTGGGATGCTTCTGAATGAACGGTGAAACGTAGCTATCGTCCATGGTGTTTGAGATTTGGGTATTTGAAGCCTGCTCCTTAACTCGTTGACTATGACCTGTTCGACGAAATGCGTCTATGGCATTTTCATAAAATAGCTCCTCAAAGCGTTCAAACTGAATGAGTGATGATATAGTTTATACCTTGCTGATTTCTTCATTAATTATTAACCATGATTTCAAGTGTAATTGATGGTGGCGGGTGATGAGAAAAATGACTGGGAGCTATTTATCAATGATGATTTGTGATGAGTCATTGGGTTGTTAGATATTCATATAATTCTTGATGTGGAAATTCAAAGTAAACAATGATCTTTTGATCTTAATGATTTTCACAATTAGATGAAGATATACATTTATTCATAGCGTTGCAATAGAGCTCGAATCAAATGAAGAAATCCGATTTCTCTCCATTAACCCATTATTCCTTAATGTATTCAATTGATGGAGGAGAGAATACCCAATTCCTTTATGTTGTTGTTGTTCATTGTGGGTGGAGAGAGGACCGAACTCTATTTATACGTTCGTTGAAAAGGTGCCTTCCATCAAAGCGATATACCCTTTCATTTTATTAGAGTCGTAACTTCTCGTAAATAATAATTATTTATTTTATAGCATTTCAATAAATATTAAACCATATAATAAATCATATCATGTGGGTCACCATAATTATTTATCAATGATGATTTGTGATGAGTCATTGGGTCACATCTCGCATCCTTATTCATAAGCCATGGAATTTTCCAAAATTCATGATGGTATAAAGATGGTGATTTCACCAACTATGAGTCAGATTCTCAGGTGACAGTCCAATGGTGGTGGTTGACGTAACTCGAGGTGATGTCTTGGTTGTACTCTGCTTGAGAGTGGAAAGTGGTATCCATTGATTAAAGCTTTGAATATTCTCAGTTTAATGTTCAGTTTTGACAGTTCTTGGTCTGCAATGTGAAGAAAGGCGATAAAAATGAACAAGGAAGAAGGCAAAGAAGGAGGACAGAGGGGAGAGTGGAGACATAGATATTAGTTGTTTTTTAAGGAAGTTTGGGTTTAATTCTAGTTAAAATTGAAATGATGGAAGCATTGGGTTATTGATGAGTTGGGCTCAATTTGCTCTTAAATCGGGCTTGAATACCTTTGAAATGGATTTGACTTGAAAGCCCAAGCGTGTCCTCGGCCTGGGTCACTGAGACCAGCGTACGGGCCATATTAGTACGAGCCAGAGGGGCCCGGCCCAGCCCGCGTCCCCCGTCTTCCAGAACATAAAATGACATCTTTAAAAAAAGTAATTAAAAGAAATTTTAAAAAATTGTAAAAAAACAAAAAATTAGCGAATTCAAGGGTAGTTGAGCGAAGTACTTCTGACTTGCATTACTTGTGCCAACGGAAAAATCTCCCTGCGTCGCCTGCATAAACATCCATCAAGGAGCACGCAGTTTGCACTATGGTGAGAACGAGCAGCACCCCAGCGGTCCTGAACCACGGCTTACTGAGGTAGTCCCGGTTGAGGATGGCCTTCCACTGGTTCCACGGGTGCCTGCTGTACTCATTCAGTTTCTGACACAGGTTTGAGTAGATGAACTCGCTGGAGTCCCTCATAATCTCCTTGTACAAGCTGTTGAAGAGACTGACCACTTCTTCCTTGCTACCGAGCCGATTTTCCAAAATTCCGCAGCTGCCTAGAATGTCGATGTCTTCGGGCGTGTCGATGAGGCTGTCCATGAGAATGGCGTAGCTGGTGATGTACTTTTCCTCGTGGTGGCACTGCTCGTACGCAATCATGTTCCTGAGCCACGCCTCGGTCCACTCGTGCACAACCACGTGCCGCATCACGAGGGTCCCAGCCTTGAAGCTGACATCGAGCAGGAAGGAGGTTCCCTCACCGGGGTTGCCCCGTCTGAACTCAACACCGGCCTCTTATAGCTCCTTTGCACTACGAGTCAGCTGGAATTTCTTAACCTGTTTGGACGTCATGCGCCATTGGTACGCAGGCAGTTGCAGGACTCGCACGTAGTCCACCAGGTGCTGTACCCGAACTCCCGTGCTTGTAAGCTCATGCCCGTGCAGGGCGTCTTTGAAGTACTCGTAGCTAAGCTTGAGAAACGTGACAGTGGTACTCAATGCGGTGAGATCATAGAGATTCTCGAGGACAAAGAATGGGACTTGATTTTCCAGGAGCAGGAGGTCGTAGAATACGGCGTTGCTCATCCACCACTTGCTGAATATTTCGTCGTCCTCGTCTCGGTGCTCGAGGTAATGGTTCCTTATGAACAGTTCAACTACAAAAACTGCGTCCACAAAGATCATTTCCACGAGCTCCCTGCTGCTTTGGGTGAGTTTTTCTTGGTAGCATTGCCGAATGCAGTCTTCCGATTCGCTGATCATTCTGATACAAGCTGGGAGGTCGGCCTTGCAGTGGCGGAGGAAGCCTGTCAAGTACCTCAGTTTGATCGCCGTCATCTGATTCGCTGTCTCATCACGGTGGAACGGCCCAATGGAGATGACTTGAGGTGTGTAGGCCTCTGCATTTGTTCTGCGCAACTTCTCAGGCACTCGATAGATGCAACACTCGGTGGACACGGCAGGCAAGGTGTCCATGTTCGTCTTTAGGGTAACCGCAACTTCCTCGACTATCTGACTCATTTCTAAACAAGTGAAAGAAAAAGATTACAAGCCCATGAAACCAGAAAGAGTGAAAAGGTACATCTGGGCATAATTCTGTCGATAATCTCATTCGTTTTCAAGGTGATCTGGTGCCTCACGACGAGAATGAATTAAGCATATGTTCTTTTTTCCATTTAACAGGACTCAAGTCTCGTCAAAAAGAGAAACAAAGCCAAAAGCAACATGAAAATGATGTTTTTTTCTAGTAGAAAAGAAAACACGCCGCGGCTCGTGATGCATTCAATCTGTTCTAGAAATGGCACAAAGGTCTACATTGACAGAATAACGTGATCTGATTTTGATTAGTATGAAGAAACACCTGCTCTCGAAAGATTATACCTGTGGCACGTGCCTGTGCTTTTGCCATTGGATGAATCAGAAAAGAAGTTCAATTTCGGGAGGCCTTGCACCTAAGCTAGTTGAGAAAATATCTAAAGAATCTGCAAAACCTTGAGAAACGAATAATGGAAGCCCGTCAGCTCCCTAGATCTCCCAAGGCCGTGCAGCAAAGTCAATTTGCCGTTAAAATCACGTGGCCACAAATAATACAAAATCATAAATCCCATAAATTCCCCTGGAACACGAGTAATCTAATATTTTATCTCTTGGCTATACTACGAGCAATCAGTAAAGTCGAATGCATATGAAAATTTGAAACTATTTGATTTTAAAATAATTGCAGCATGGCGGCCCTAGCAAGGGTGGCCCTCATCAATCCAAAAACTCGGATGTTCCTCGCCCAAGGCCGATGGAAGGAAAATAAGAATATGAAAAGAAAAGAAAAAGGGAAAAAAGAAAAAAAAATGAAAAAGTTGTTCATCTTAACTACGAACACGCCACATAGAATGATCAACATTGACTAGAGTTTCGCGTTAGCAATTTTGCATCCAAACTTGATTGAAATTAGGGGTGTAAACGGTTCGGTTCGGTTCGGTTTTTTTGAAAAACCGAACCGAACCAAACCGATAGAAAAATCTTCCGAACCGAAATTTCGGTTCGGTTCGGTTCGGTTCGGTTTTTCGGTTTTCAATTTTTAGCCTTTAGTTTTCCGTTTTTTTTTTCTATTAAACTTAGATTTCTCCACTTTTATTTCTCCATTTTTATTTGTTGGTTCGGTTCGGTTCGGTTAATCGATAAAAACGAACCGAACTGAACCGAAAATTTTCGGTTTTTAATGAAAAACCGAATTTTTTCTGTTCGGTTCGGTTCGGTTCGGTTTTTGTTCGGGAATTGACACCCCTAATTGAAATGACTAAATTGACAAATCATTAAAATGTTTAAAACTAATTTAATAATTTATCATAAGATTGAGGACTAATTGGTATTTTTGCTTATCTTTGTATATTGAAACTTAGGGAAGTGCTTTCTTAATATATGTATAAAAAGAACACATTTCATTTAGCTCCTTAATCTTCTTGCTTACTATAACTAGTTATTTCGGTTTTCTACTAGCAGCTTTAACTATAACCTCCACTTTCTTTATTGGTCTGACCAAGATACGATTTATTTGAAATTAATTGAATGAACACAATGCATAGGCACAATTAATAGGTTCTTGACAAGGCATAATTTAAAAGTTTATGACGAATTTGGTCACGGTAAAATAGGTTTAGGACTTTTTAGACAATTTCCCGTTAGTAAACATAATTTTCTTATGTCTACAAGGAGCAATGAGCTGAAAGATGTTTAGAGAAAAACAAAGAAGGCTTACCTGATATTCGAGATTGATGTGCTCTTCTTTCTTGTCGTCACTGGAGAAGTCCCGTTTGCTTCCCAGACTATATAGTGAGAAACCATGCAAACCATGAAAACAGCATCTATGGAGGGAGAAAAGAAAGATATTATATTCTTTAACCTTCTATGAAGCAATATTATCCTATGCGCACAAAAGGTCTGCCCATTACTATTAACCCCAAAGAAAAAGGAGAAGGGGAAAAGAACATAGAACAGAGTTAGTTGGTTTCTTTGCCATTGAGCCGAAAAGATCTCTTGATCTAACTTTATCTAGAATGTTAGAGAAGTTTTTGATGCAGAAAAAGTGATAATACTTTGGTCACAGTTACACTGCAACTGTGAAATATTCAAGTTATTCTCAATATCGCAACAGCGAAAGCAAAATTCTTCTTGGCATAACGTTTGTCCTAAGACTTTCTCTATGGTTCCATATACCCATATCCCTAATTTAATAAGGCTTATGAAAGGGATTAGCTCCCTGTGCTTATTCCGTATAAATAAATACTCTTATTTATAATTTTTTTTTAAAAGAACATTATGACAAGTTTCTTTGATAATAAACGGTTTAAGGCTTGAATTATATACATTTTCAAATTGTTCAATTTGATTCTTGAACTCTTTTTTTTTTTTGGTCCAACTAAATCCTCAAACTAAAACTTCTTTTGTTTAAGTTAGTCCTCCCATCAAATATGTGAACAGAAATGCTGACATAGAATCATGTCAATACCACTTCATTACATGGATATCCATGTGACAAGTGTGACGCGGCCCTTGTAGTTGGAATGACAAGTTTTGTTTAGAACTTGCAAGTTCTATGGCCCGAATCACAGTCTGATTTACGTGCTCATCGTGTAGTCCTGGCGGACGTTCATAAGATGTTTTCATTCATTGTATTCTCCCCCGGTGGTTTGGAGAATAATTTAGTGAGATTCAGTCTATATATTGTATTCTAAGCGCAACTTTTTGGGGGATTTTAGCGACTTGGCATGCAGCACATGTGCGCTTTTGGGACTTCGGGAAGCTTCTGAATGAATGGTGAAATGAAGCTATCGTCCATGGTGTTTGAGATTTGGGTATTTGAAGCCTACTCCTTAACTCGTTGACTATGACCTATTTGACGAAATGCGTCCATGGCATTTTCATAAAAATAGGTCCTCAAAGCGTTCGAACTGAATGAGTGTTGATATAGTTTACACCTCTTATTTGTTCATTAATTGTTAACCACGATTTTGAGTGTAATTGATGGTGGCGGGTGATGAGAAAAAATGATGTGGAGCTATTTATCAGTGATGATTCATGATGATTTGTTGGGTCACATCTCGCTTCCTTATTCATAAGCCGTGAGCTTTTTCAAAGTTCGTGATAGTATGAAGATAGTGATCTCACTAGCCGTGAGTTAGATTCTCCAATGACGGTCCAGTGATGGTGGACTGACATAACTCGCGGTGAGAATACTTGGTAGTGCTTTGCTTGAACGTGGAAAGCATTATCTGTTGATTAAAAGCTTTAAATATTCTGAATTTAATGTTCAGTTTAAGAAAGGCGATAAAACTGAGTAAGGAAGAAGAAAAGTATATGGAGAAAGAGGGGAGAGTGGAGGCACAGACCTTAGTTGTTATTTTTAGGAAGTTTGGGCTTAATTCTAGTTATAGTTGTATTGATGTTTTTTGGGCTTTGATCTGCTTTGATGGAGGCATTGGATTGTTGATGAGTTGGGCTTAATTTGCTTTTAAATTGGGCTTGGATAGCGCATGGGCCGTATTCGGACCGTGCTTAAGGGCCCGCCCCCACGTCTCCTTCTTCCAGAATATAAAATGATTTTTAAAAAATTAATTCAAAAAATTCAAAAAATTTAAAAGAAAAAAAAGAAGGAAATAATTTTAAAAAAACAACAACAACAACAACGAGGAAACGAAAAAAAAAAAATAGAAAAGAATTAGCGAAATGGAGAGAAGTTGGGCGAGGTTCATTCCGACGGGCATTACTTGTGCCAACGGAACAATCGCCCTGGGTCGCCCGCGTAAACATCCATCAAGGAACACGCAGTTTGCAACAAGGTGAGCACGAGCAGCACCGCAGCGGCAACCACGGAGAACACGGACCACGGGTTGCTGAAGTACTCTCGGTAGAGGATGACCTTCCACCGGTACCAGGTGGCCTTCCACTGGTTCCACGGGTGGCTGCTGTACTCATTCAGTTTCTGACACAGCTCTGCGTAGAGGAACTCGCTGGAGTCCCTTATGGTCTCCTTGTACAAGCTGTTGAAGAGACTGGCCACGTCTTCCTTGCTACCGAGCTGATTTTCCAAAATTCCGCAGCTGACTAGAATGTCGATGTCTTCGGGCGTGTCGATGAGGCTGTCCATGAGAATGGCGTAGCTGGTGATGTACTTTTCCACGTGGTGGCACTGCTCGTACGCAATCATGTTCCTGAACCACGCCTCGGTCCACTCGTGCACAACCACGTGCCGCATACTGAGGGTCTCAACCTTGAAGTGGACATCGGGCAGGGAGAAGTTTCCCTTGCCTGGTTTGAACTCAACACCGGCCTCATGCAGCTCCTTTGCACTCCGAGTCAGCTCGAATTTCTGGCCATGTTTGTACCTCCCACCCCGTGGGAACGAGGGCAGTTGCAGGGCTCGCACGTAGTCCACCAGGTGCATCATCAGCAAGCTCGTGCTTGGAAGCTCTTGCCCCTCCAGGACGTCTTTGAAGTACTCGTAGCTAAGCTTGAAGAACGTGACAGTGTTACTCAATGCGGTGAGATCATAGAGAATCTCGAGGACAAAGAATGGGACTTGATTTTCCAGGAGCAGGAGGTCGTGGAATACGGCTTTGCTTATATACGGCTTGCGGAATATTTCGTCGTCCTCGTCTCGGTGCTCGAGGTAGCGGCTTCTTATGAATAGCTCAACTACAAAAACTGCGTCCACTAAGATCATTTCCACGAGCTCCTTGCTGGCTTGGGTGAGATTTTCTTGGTAGCATTGCCGAATGCGGTCTTCCAATTTGCTGATGATTCTGATACAAGCTGGGAGGTCAGCCTTGTTGCGGTGGAGGAAGCCTTTCAAGTACCTCAGTTTGGTCGCCATCAACTGAATTGCTGTCTTTTCACGGTGGAATGGCCCGATGGAGATAACTTGAGGGGTGTAGGCCTCCGCATTTGCTCTGCGCAACTTCTCAGGCACTCGATATATGCAACACTCGATGGATCCGGTAGTCAAGTTGTCCATCTTCCTCTCTATGGTTACTGCAACTTCCTTGACGATCTGACTCATTTCTAAACAAGTGAAAGAAAAAGATTACAAGCCCATGAAACTAGAGAGTGAAAGGGTACATCTGATATTCTCGTTCGTGTCACAGTAATTTAGTGCCTAATGACGAGAATGAATTAAGCACATCTTTTTTTCCATTACACAGGACTCGAGACCTGTCAGGCTGTCATAAAGAAAAACAAAGCCAAAAAACAACATGAAAATGATTTTTTTTTTTCTAGTAGAACAGAAAACACGCCCCGTTTTGCGATGCATTCAATCTGTTCTAGAAATAGCAGAGGTCTACATTGACAGACTAACGTGATTGGATTTTGATTATCATGAAAAAACCCCTGCTCTCGAAAGATTTTAC
The DNA here is from genome assembly GCA_017140475.1 of Eucalyptus fibrosa. NCBI lineage: Eukaryota > Viridiplantae > Streptophyta > Magnoliopsida > Myrtales > Myrtaceae > Eucalyptus > Eucalyptus fibrosa. The sequence goes on from CM029507.1 coordinate 21,510,731, forward strand.
CTCGGGCACTTTGCCGTGTTTTTGCCATTGGGCAAATCGGAAAAGTCGTTCACTTTGAGGAGGCCTTACGCCTAAACTAGTTGAGGAGTAGACCTGTTAAACCGGTGGGTCGGGTCGGGTTTGGGTCAGGTCATAAATTGTCCTACCCAAATTGACCCATTTAACCCGTTTATTGCAATGCAAAAATTTTGACCCATACCTGACCCGACCCATACCCAACCAATACCCAACCCATTTAATTAAACTTAATTTATTATATATATAAATATATATATTTAAAAAATGGTATTGCTAAAATAATTTTATACAACACAAATTTAATGGATAATTTTTTTAATTTTTAAAATAATTATTTTAAAAAATGGAATTTTAATTATTTTTTTAAATAAAATTTTAATTTTTTTAATTTTTTAAATATAACTTTTCATTTTTCTTTCTTCTTCTTCTTCTTCTTTTTCTTTGGCCGGCCGCTTGCCACGACGACGGCTGGCGGCCGGCCACAGGCAAGCCTCGAGCTTGCCCGGCTCGCCGACATCGGCAAGCTCAAGGCTCGCCAGATTCGAAGAGCTCGAGCTCGCCTGACGTTGGCGAGCTCGAGTCTCACCAAATCTAGCGAGACTCGAGCTCGTCGGAAGCTCGCCCGACGCCAGCGAGCTCGAGTCTCCCTAGATCGGCGAGGCTCGAGCCTCGCCAGACGTCGGCGAGGCCTCCGCCTCCCCAGATCCAGCGAGCTCGAGGTTCGCCGACGTCGGGTGAGGCCTCCGCCTCTCCGATCCAAGGAGCTCAAGACTCGCTGGCGTCTAGCGAGGCTCAAGGCTCGCCGGCGTCGGGCGAGGCTCGAGCCTTGCTAAATCCGGCGAGCCTTGAGGTCGCCCGGCCGGTCGCCAACCATCGCCGTGCCGACAACCGGAGGAAGAGGAAAGAAAAAAGAAGAAAGAAAAATAAAAAAGAAAGAAAAATAAAAAATAAATGAAAAATAAATGAGTTGTACAACCCATCTTTAGACTTTAATGGGTTTGTAAATGGGTCTTAAATGGGTATCCATTTAAGACCCATTTATTTTAGTTCTTTTATTTTTAAAACTCATCAGGGTACCTTATTTCTCAAGGCCTCACCCATTAACGACCCATTTATGCTTAAATGGGTCTATAAATGGGTTGCACAACCCATTTAACACCTCTAGGAAATATCTAAAGAATCTGCAAAGCTTGAGAAATGAATAATAAAAGACCGTCAGCTACCTTGATCTCCCAACAACGTGCAACGAAGACAATTTGCCGTTAAAATCAGGTGGTCGCAAATCATACAAGATCATAACTCCTATAAATTCTACTGGAACACGCATAATCCAACCTTCTATTTCTCGGCTATTCTATGGGCAATCAGTAAGGTTGAATGCATACATAGTTTTTGACTATTTGATTCGAAATGAAGTGCAGCATGCGGTCACTAATCATAATGCTCTGTCTGCAAAAGAAGCACCGTGTTGAAAGATATTGAGAGAAAAACAAAGAAGGCTTACCTGAGATTCGAGATCAAGAATTCGTTCTCCCTTCTTGCCGTCGCGGGAGAAATCCCGTTTGCTTCCCAGAATATATAGTGAGAAAGCATGCAAACTGTCGTTACTGGGGGCAAAAGAAAGATCTGATATTCTTTAACCTTTTATGAAGCATTATAATATTAAGCACACAAAAGGTTGTCTGGCCATTACTATTAACCCCAGTGAAAAAGTATAAGGGGAAAAAAACACAAAAAATAGTCATTTGTTTTCTTTGCCACTAAGTCGAAAAGATCTCCTCTTGGCCCAACTTTTTATACAGTGTCAGAGAAGTTCGTGATGCAGAAAAAGCGAATATATACTTTGGTCAAAATTAAACTGCAACTACGAAGCATCCTTGTTATTCCCAATGAGACAACAGCAAAAGAAAAATTCTTCTTGGCGTAATGTTTCTTCTAAGTCTTTCTATGGTTACATTAAACATATCACTAATTTAGGGCTTATGACGGGGATTAGCTCCCCCGGGCTTATTTTGTACCAATAAATGCTCTAACTTATTTATAAAAAAGAACATTATGACAAGTTTCTTTGGTAATAAACTATTTAAGGCTAGAATTATATACTTCATTAATTTGTTCATTCTAATTCTTGAACTCTTGTTTTTTTTTTTTTTTTGGTCCAGCTAAATCCATGAATTGTAAATTCCTTTGTTTAAGTTAGTCCTTCTGTCAAATACATGAACAGAAATGCTGACATGGAACCCAACGTCGACACCACTTCGATACATAGATATCCATGTCATTTGCACTCACCACAGAATTGAGCAAAGGCTGCCCTCTTGCAAGTCTGTGGCAGGGGACGCAGCCCTTGTAGTTGGAGTGGCAAGTTTTGTTTAGAATTTGCAAATTCTAGGGTGCGAATCGGTCGATTTAAGTGCTCGCCAAAGTAGTTATGGTGGACAGTGATCAGTTGGCTTTCGCCGTGATTCAGTTTATAGGTCATATGCCAAGGTATTATCCGTGCAACATTTTGGGGGACTTTAGCGACTTGGCATGCACAGGTGCGTTTCGGGACTTTAGGTTTGAGGAGCGGTTCTGCTGCCGAGGATGGTAACTAGGATCCTAGTGTTAGGGTCCAAAGGTTTTCAAGCCCAAAGACTTAGCAAGTGGGTCGTGATAACCTATAAATCACCCAGTATTCTAGAATCTTTTTGTATCTAGAGTTTTTAGGGAGGCACTAGAATGTTCCGAGGGAAATAAGGAAATGTATACATGGTATTCTAGGGTAATCTTGGGGATAATTTAGGAAATATGCACTTGTATTTTAAAGACTTTTCATCAATCTTCACTGTTAAATTGTAATGTAGATTGGCAATTGCAATTATAGGGGTATTTATATAAATATGGCTCCCCTTCCCCTCATTTGGATTACCAAGAGATGTAAACACAAATTGAGATCTTCTCTCTAGAATTGCTTATGTTGTTTTGAGTAAGGCTGACTTTAGAAAGAGCTTCCTAAGGCTGTACGGATAAGGAAAAATTATAATAGCCCATAACAAGTGGAATCAGAACCCATAACAACGTGGTCGTTCCAATATGATCAACAAGGCGGTAAGGTCGTAGATGAACAAGGTAGAAAGGTCGAGGATCAACAAGCCACCAAGGTTATACTGACCATTCAACAAGCAGTAACACTGCTCTGCTCTATTTCAAAACTTGAATCCACAAATAAAACATATGAGATTCAATCGGTGGACCATCAATTGGCAGCAATAAGCATTTCATATCTCAAAGCCTCGACAACTAATAGAATTCATCAACAATTATGGTATATCTCAAAGTCTATCTAACAGTTTCTACCATTAGCATATCTCATTATCAACATGTCAAATTAAAATACTGGACTCCACATAACAAGCTCAAAGCAACGAGATTCGAGTCAAGATCCATCAATCATCACCGACAAGGATCAGACATCTTGAGCCTATGAACCGTCAAATTTCAGTACTCGCCTTTAGCTCATCACATCTCAGAATCAACTAGTCAAATTCAAAATTACCAAACCAAAAACTATGGGGACAAAAAAACCTCTAGCGACTCGATTTCAGTTAGCAAATTCATTAATTACCAATGATAAGGATCGGATATCTTAACGCTGAAGTAATCATCAACACTGGACTCGTCTCTATGATTGAGCGGATACTGTAATAGATCTCACTCTAGGACGAAAGGTAATGGAGAGGTGCCTTAAGAGACGGTGAAGACAATAACAAGAGCTGGATGGGTGAGGGGGCGCATGGGAAAGTAGAGGTAATCATTTCTAGGGTGGGTAGATTCCAGACCTGGATCCTATATGCTACCGCGTTATAATCGATTCCCCATTTTCTGGATCATGTATCCTACCATGTTTGTACTGAAACCTGTTTTCGAACTTACCCTACTTTTTCCTGTCTAGTTCCAAGGTCTACCTTGTTTGTACTGGAAACTGTTTTGCAACCACACAATATCCTATACGACTTCAAATTTTACATAAATACGTAAAAAAATAATAACATAATCCTCTTAATTTGTATTGAAACATTAATTACATGTAATCAATCAGTAAGTACACGGACTTTTTAACTAAACAAAGAACTAAGGACCTATAAGCCTAATTATCATAAACTCAAGATGCCTACATGTGGAAGCCCAAGCACCATAATGCCTACTCCCATTCCATTTCTTTGAATTTAGAAGATAAAAGAGGAGTTGAAGACAAAGAACAGATGAGCAATCGGCATGGCCCACCCAAGCACCAGAACGCCTATACTTGGATGCCCAATGCTGGCGTCAAAATCAAAGGGCCTGTTGTTTGTGTTCCTAGCCCGTGTTTATGAACACAATTCCTTTTTTTTTTTGTTCTCGGGAATAAAAAAAAAGAACAGAAACACGTTTGTTTGGGTTTTTGTTCAAAATATATTTTTTGTTCTCGGGAACAAATTTGGAATAGAAACAAGAAACACAAAAAAACTTGTTTCTTGTTTCTAGAACACTTTCAAGAAACAATTTTTCTCTCTCTTTGTTTTTTTCTTCTATTTCTTTTCTTCTTTTTTTCTTCTTCTTTTTTCTTTGGTCGATGGCCGGTCGGCCATGGCGCGAGGCCGCGACCGACCAAAAGGAAGGAAAAATAAAAAAGGAAAAGGGAAAAGAAAAAATAAAAAGGGAAAATAAAATAAAAATATTAAAAAAATTAAAAGAAACAAAAAAATTATACAAATTTACCAAACGTGTTCTTGTTCTTTTTCTATTCCAAGAATAAGTTTACCAAATATGTTATTCTATTAAAAAATTATTCCCCGAACATAAATAATTTTTTCTATTTTTGTTCCCTAGAACAATTTTTTAGCAGAAACGTTACCAAACCAACCCAAAGAGATTATAAAAACCCCATCCCCAAAAAATCGAAAAACCTACAAAAAAAAAAGAAAAAACAATTTCAAACTCACCTTGCTTAAGTTTGTGCTGTTTGGGCAATAATGGCAAATCTCACAACAATGAGACAAGAGGCAACAACAAGTTAGGTTGCGTTCCTTCAGGCTGCAATGCCAATGGTGGTGACAATGATGGTGGCTGGGCATATAGAGATAGACTAAGAGAGAGAGAGGCGACTGAGAAAGAGGCAGATCGTGTGAAGAGAGACAGAGAGAGAATAAGAGACAGAGAGAATAGGAGAGAAAGGGACACAACTAGGGTTTCTTTTTTTTTTTTTTAATAACATTAGTAAAAACCTGTTCCAAAACCAGTCCAATTAGTCTAGTTTCTAGGAGTGCTTTTACTTGGAACCGGTTCTCGAACCGGTTTCAACTTATTCCCAAAAAATGGAACCAATTGCTAGACCAGTTCAAATAGGAACCCATTCCTAGACCTATTTTCCTAAGAGTTTGGTCTAATTCCTAGGTAAACCCTATTCGATTGTGCACCCCTATGGGAAAGGGTAATGAGGAGAGGGTGAGGCGCAAATTGGTGAATGAGAACATGATTGGACAAGTTTTGTGGCTGACTGCTAGCCCAAGAGGAACAACTGGGGAAGGCCTCATGTGGGGCGGGGAGACCTTGAAGGTGTTTGGGTGCTTTGACAAGATATTTTCATATTCCACCAATCTTTTCATTGTGGCATTGAACTCTACCACTTTAGGTAAACTAGACTGTTCAAAGACATCTTGTCTCTTTCCTTCCGGTCAAAATTAACAATTTTTAATGGAATGATTAAATCGAATAAAAAGTATATAGTTCAAGAACCTAGATGGACAAAAAAAAAAGATTCAAAGATTAGATTGAGCAAATTAAAAAAGTTCAAGGACAACCAACGCTTGCCAAAAGTACCTAGCAAGTTCTAAATATATTGTAGTGATGCCAGTTTAATCTTAAACCTTTCAATTGAGTCAATTTTATCCTAAATTTTTTCATATTTTTTCCAATTGAGTCTATCTTACCAATTTTGGTAGGAAATCATTAGCGTGGACACCGATCATGGCCATCCCACATGGCATGGTCGACGTTGACATGTATATATTTAAATAATTTTTTAATTTTTTATATTTTCTTTTCTTTTTAATTAATTTTTTTTTTCTTTCATTTTGGTGAGCAAGGACTAACAAACCCTCATCAACAGCTAGCAAGGGTCGCAACCTCACCTAAGCCCTCACCGGATCCGGGTGAAGGTCTCTCGCCTAGGGCCTTTGTTGATATCATCAGCCAAATTCAAAGGAAAAAAGAAAATAATAATAATAACATTTAATTAACATTTTAGTTATTTAAAAAATTGTAAAATTGTCCACATTAGTGCCATCCATGTCATGTATGACGGTTGACATCCATATCGAAATTTCTAAATTGGCCAAAATGACTCAATTGGCAAGTTGTAAAAATATTTATGATTAAATTGGCATAACTAAAGTTTGTGATTAAATTAACACCCTATAATAGACTTAATATTTTCTTTTTTATACTTTTCCTACTGATCCTTTTATCCCATAGGCATTTAAGAAAGAACATGGATGAAACATGTAGTTTGACCAAGACGATTAAAAAAAAAAAAAAAAAAAAACTGGTTTTTCTCCTCATTCTAAACCTTGCTATTAGCTACATCTCATGGCAAATAATAAAATAAAAAATCCAAAAGTTAGAACTAGAAAAAATTTTGTACGAATTTATTTCGATAATCTTGGGGAATCTTTATAAAGACTTGGCTTACTTTTTCAAACACAATGCAAGAGAAAAATTAAAATATATATATATAAACCTATTGTACTTATGCCCATTTAATCATAAATTTTTCAATTTGGCCAATTTAGTCATAAACATTTTGATAATTTGCCAATTTAGTTCTAAATCTTTTAAATGTGCCGATTTAGTGCTAAGACTTTTAACCGATATGCCAATATAGTTCTAAATATTTTAACAATATGACAATTTAATCTTTATGGTCAATTTGGGCCCAAAATCATTAACATGATAGTTTAATTAGCATTGACTATCTTACATAGCATGACTGAAATCGATATGGATAATTCTTTTTTTTTAATTCTTTTTTTTTTCTTTTCTCTTTGTTTCTTCTTTTCTTTTTTCTTTCCTTTTTTTGTTGACCCTAGTCTCAACCCTCACCAGCCATAAGTGAGGACAACGAGGGCTGTGACACCCACTTTTGGCCTATATGCAAGTGTCCACACCTCACCTAAGCAAGTAGGGCCTAGGATAAGTGAAAAAAAAAAAAAGACAAAAAAAAGTATAATAAAAAATAAAATAAAAAACAGAAAAATTTTAAACAATTGTCCATGTTAGTGTTAGCCATGCCTTGTAGGATGGCTAGAACTAACAATATTGCCATGTCAATGATTTTAGGCCCTGATTCGAAACCTTTGTACACCATGGCAAAAATTAAATAAGTGATCTCTGATAACTAAGTTTGGAATCTTTTGATACTTCAATTAATTGTTGCAACGGCTCGTAAAAGTAAATTTTTCCAAAGTTGAAAAGACATTTACATCTCATAACTTTCTTCTTTTTTTCTTGAACGTGTCAAATGTATCTAGTTGTTGCCAAAGATTTTTCTATATTTCTATTTCAAAGGCATGAAGAGAAAAAGACTTCATAAGAGCAAACTCATTCAACGAAAAAAGATAGATAAATAAATAAATTAAGATTGAACTACCTCTTAACATTATGCATGCTGAATAGCATATCTGTTGTCTTTCTAATTCCTTCTACTTCTCTCTTTTCAAACAAAAGCAGTATTTTTCTCTCCTGACTTCCTTATACACTAGAAAAAAAGTTTCATTTTACACCCTGTTCATTCATCAATATTGGAAAAAAATAAAAATAAATAATGTCGTCAAGATCTTCCAATAACTCAAGTTATGGCAATCGGGAATTTTTCTTGGTGTAAATATTTTTGCAAAATATATGAAGTAACTAGTTTGTTTATTATAAATAAATTTATAGTTGACAGCCAAGAGTGAAATTTACACTATTATACCACCTGGATTTTGTTGAAAAAGAGAAAATTGAACCCACCGGCAGCAATTATATGAACAAGAAAAGGCTTCCGTCAGTATCCAGCAACGTCTCAACTTTGATTGCAATATGTTTTAGGAATAAAGGCATGGGGCCTTCAACTTTTTGGATTTGCACAACGTCGTCGTTCAAGAACGTTTGCAATTTAAGGATTTTCAAATTTGCACATTATTAATTTTTCTGTCTTAGACAAAATATTGATGTGACAGTTAAATAGCTGTTAAGTGCTGACATGGCAGCTACACGCCAATGTGGCACTCACGTGACTTTACAAATTTAAAGAATTAAAAGAATTGAGTTAAGGATTCTGGAAGCAGGCAATTAAAAATTAAGATAAAGATTAAACCATCTTTAGCTTGCTTCAACAAATAGAAGGGGTCACCGTTCTAACAGTCATCGGCGAGGTGGCCAAACCCTTGCTGGGCTCGAGCCGCAGTGGTGTCGCCCCATACATCAACCGAGGTACATACCTTTGTGGAGAGAGAGAGAGAGAGAGAGAGGGTCTTGCCCTCGCCCTCAAGGAACCCCTCAGCACACAATGGTGAGGGCAGCAGCCCTCGTGAGTGTTTGCCAAGGGTCCAAGACACTACCTAGGGCCACAGCCTTGTCTGGCGTAGACTCTCTTTCTCATGTGCGTGCTCTATCCGACTCTGTTACTGTTGGGAAAAATATGGATTGAAATTGAGTTGAACAATGAAGACGGATATTTAGACCACTAAGACCCACCCCATGTGGTGGCCGGGTTGGCTCGGGCTTCCATCCCCCTCACGAAGAGAATGAGTTCAAATCCCAGCATGATCGTAGTGGTCTTAAGAGTGATGCCATGGTGGTGGGTCCTGCGCTAACATCACCAGGGGGTTTATGGCGCGGTTGTCGGCTGCAAGCTAGTTCTTCTTGCCAAAAAAAAAAAGATATTTAGAGTACTCAAATCGGACTTTGAGATGTGATATCATTTTTTTTAAGGATTTATTTACCCTACAATGTTGCTAATGGTCACCGGAAAAAATCGTCCACGATACAACAAAATCTCAGATAAAAATACTAGATAGCAATTATAGTATTTCTCCAGAGTCTCTTTAGGAAAACAATTAAAAGAATGACTGTAGAAAATTGTAAAAAATGAACAAACGCGTTATTTCAGAAATTGCCCAATTGAACAAATGTGTCCATTCAAAAGTTGAAAAAATGAACAATTGCAATCATTCGAGAAAAGTTGTAAACTAAAAAGTATATTTTCCAAAGGTTGTCTCGAAAAGACACAAACAAAAATTCGGAATAATAATAATTTTTATTTCCGAAAATTCTCAAAAACAAAAGGCAATCTTTGAATTGATTAAAAAAATAATAACATAAATAAATAAATAAATAACAAAGGGATTAGTACTAATTAAATCGCAAGCGCGCTAGGTGCGCCAAAATCGCGCACCCGCACGCGGGTATGGTGGGGTCTAGCCCCTCCCGATCATTCCTTTAGATATACAAATGAAATCCCACACTTATTAATTGGCCCACTTCTTCCCACTTTTCCTATGTGAGAAGGAAAACGTACTTTTGTTTTTACAAACAAATCTCCAACGGTTACATGTGTCACACACGGGTTCTCTCCGTTGCTTCCGATGTTTACAAAAGACGAGAGCGAGCATATAGACAATGGGGAGGGTCTGGCCACCATCACCAGTGGCAGGCGACACTATAAGCACTCTTTATACGTAGGGGCAAGCTGAATATGGTTTTCTCTTTATCTTTATTTTCAATCTTCATCATTCAAAGACCTCAACATTATTTTTCTTAATTTTCTAAATTTGCAAAAATCGGAAAAGGTTCAAGGACTCACGTGAAATCATCCCTAAGCTTTACTCTAAAGGAAGTTGCTACTTTTTGTTTGCACTTCTATAAGTAAGTTCGTAGTTCTTCTGTTTTCCGGTTGATTCTCATCCAAACGATTTTTGCCAATTTTTTATTTCTTGTTTAAAGTCAAAATCGTTCTTAATTGGTGCGCAACTTTTCGTTGACTAAACATGCAGCGCCGACCGTGAGATTAAAACCAACTAAGAGCATTTTTCGAAGGACTTTGCAATTCAATGGACTAAAATGGGACATTCATAACTCAACCAAATTGATTAGATTTTTTTAAATCCTTTATTTTTTAAATTTTTTCGTAAAAGTACAATCATGTCCTCAAACATTTAAAAAAATACAATTGAGTTCTAAGTTTTTCAAAATGTAAAATCAAATCCTAGAACTTATGAAATTAGTCCAATTAATTCACTTAGTTGATTGCATTTTTTGAAATTTTAGAACTCGATTGTACTTTCCTAACATGTTTAATGACTTAATTGTACTTTTTAAAACTTTTAAAAATTGATTGCACTTTTTAAAAGTTCTAGGATTTGATTGCACTTTTGTGATAAATTTTAGGATTTAATTGCATTCTGTGATAAATTTTAGGATATTTAGTACACTCATCGCTATATTTTATGTCTTAACCCTCTTCTCTATGCAAATACTAGTAGAACAACAGAATCTTGTTGAACGTCAAGCCTCTAACATTTACATATCTTGGAGTTATGGTGCAACCACTTTCTTTTTGATCTATTAACGAGTAGTTTCATGTCTTAATAGAAGAATTTAAGAGATGAGCATTCCTAATGAATCAAATTGAACTTTTGAAAAGTATGATAAGTTATTAGGTTTTGCTACACCGTACCCTGTGAAAAGAAATACTTCTACGTTTGGTTTAGTATAGCATTATTCAAAAGTATATAATTAGATCACCATATGCTTTATTCTCAATAAGTCCTAGGAAAAAGCAACTAAAAATTCCAAACTATACTTGGTATGACACATTTGCCCTATATTTTTTTTGTGGCACTAAAAACCCAAAGCTATGCCCATCGTTACACATTTATCCATAACTTTTTCGGGTGATATAAAAATCCTAAACGTGTACCTATATGATACGTTTACTCTTCATCAAGGTTTTTTTACATGATTTTTCCAGCTAAAATAGCGTTATTTTTATTTCACTTAAGTCACGTGAGCGTTGTGTCAATATCGTTTGCCTTCTAGCATCCTTTTAGGCAGATTTTTAACAATGTTCATTAATTAAATTTTGATAGAGGGTAAATATGTCATATAAATATAATTTTCGGAATTTTAGTATCACTAGAAAAGAAATTATAGATGAGCATAGTTTGAAAATTTTTGTGGCTTTTGTCTTGGATCCTATAAGTAGAGATTTGAATAGAAAAAGAAACTACCCCCACATGCCACTACCGGCTACTACTCCGCCGGTCAAAAGAAATACCGACCCCTAATTTTCTAAAAAAATTAAAGAGAAGCAAAATGAGACAAAAATCTAAATTTGGAAGTTTCACCATGAACACCATCAAACGCCACGTAATCCACACCGCATCTTAGCTGGAAGTTTTACCACGAACAACCGCCGAATGCTGCATAATCCACCACATCCCAGCCGCTGGACGTTATTTAGTCTTGTATTCAAACTCAATTTAACATTTTTTTTTTTTTGCAACTTGAGTTTGAGGCGATGTTAATGATATTATGATATTACATATTTCTCAGAATTATACGTACATCTCTTTTGATAGTACATATCTTTGATGATTTAAATTTGATGTTATGTTCATCTTATTACCATATATATTTATTTAATAAAGGCTATAAATCAGCACCATATACTATTTTGTATATCTATCGAAATAGACAAAAATTCCACAATTCTCTCTTCTGCCTTATTATTTCTCAACCGTTATATTGGGCTTCATCTTTACGTCATTTCATAAAAGATAGGGCGATTGACAAGTGTGTTTAGGATACGGAAGTCTAGTTTGGGACTTCCTACTTCCTTGGTTCTAGTAATGCCTTTTATGTCCTCACTTGCGCCCTGGGAACAATCTTTGGCCATCGCCCGCGTAAAATTGCAAAATGGAATACGCAGTTTGCACCGAGGCGAGAATAAGCAGCACCATGGCAGCGACCACGAAGATCCCCGACCACGGGTTGCTGAAGTAGTCCTGGTTGAGGATGACCCTCCACCGGTACCAGTTGGCCCTCCACTGGTGCCACTTGGTCCGGCTGTATGCATTCAGCCTCTCGCACAGGCTTGAGTAGTAGAACTCGCTGGAGTCCCTCAGGGTCTCCTTGTGAATGCCGTTGATGATACTAGCGATCCTAGCCACCCCGTCCGCACTGCAGAGCTGATTTTCCAAAATTCCGGCGCTGATTAGAATGTCGACGTCATCGGGCGTGCCAATGAGGCTATCCATGAGGATGGCGTAGCTGCTGATGTACTTGTGTTCGTGATGGCACTGCTCGTACGCAATCATGTTCCTGAGGTACACCTCGGTCCACTCGTGCACAACCACGTGGGGCATCTTGAGGGCTCCGTCCTTGAAGATGACATCAAGCATGGAGGTTTCCTTTCCCCGTTTGAACGTGATGCCGGCCTCATGGAGCTCCTTTACCCTCCGAGTTTTCTTGCCCTGTTTGGACGGCGCGCGCCTCAGGAACATGGGCAGTTGCAGGGCTCGCACGTAGTCCACCAGGTGATTCACGTGAACTCCCGTGCTTGCAAGCTCGTGCCCGTGCAGGACGTCTTTGAAGTACTCGTAGCTAAGCTTGAAGAATGTGATAGTAGTACTCAATGCGGTGAGATTATAGAGATTCTCAAGGACAAATAACGGTACTTGATTTTCCAGCAGCAGGAGATCGTGGAATACGGCGTCGCTCATCCACTGCTTGCTGAATATCTCATCGTTCAGGTCTCGGCCGTCGGGGCCATGGTTCCAGTTATAGTTCCTTATGAATAGCTCAACTAAAAAAACTGCGTCCACTAAGATCATTTCTACGAGCTCATAGCTGCCTTGGGTGAGCTTTTCTTGGTAGCATTGCCGAATGCGGTCTTCCAATTCGCTGATCATTCTGGTGCAAGCTGGGAGGTCGGCCTTGCTACGGTGGAGGAAGCCTGTCAGGTACCTCAGTTTGATCTCCTCCGTCAACTGAAGCTCTTTTTTATCATGGTGGAACGGCCCAATGGAGATGACTTGAGGGGTGTAGTTCTCTGCGTTTGCTCTGCGCAACTTGTCAGGCACTCGATAGATGCAACACTCGGTGGACACGCGAGGCAAGTTGTTCATCTTCCTCTTTATGGTAATCGCAACTTCCTTGACAGTCTGACTCATATCTAGACAAGCGAGAGAAAAAGATTACAACCCATGAAACTAGAAACAGTGAACAGGTACGTTTGGGCATAATTCCATCGACATGAATGACATGTCACAGTGATTTAAGAATGAATTAAGCATATATTCTTTTCTTCCATTTAATGGGACTCAAGACACATGAAAAAGGATGACAAAGCCAAAATTAAGATAAAATTGTTCAAAAAGTCCTAAACTTATTGTAAATAAGACAATTCAATTCTAAATCTTTTTAATTGTGCTAATTTAATCTTAGCCTGTTGATAATCTATCAATTTAATTATAAACCTTTTGATGATTTGCGAATTTAGCCCTAAACCTTTTGACTATTTGTCAACATAATTTTTCTAGGCAAATACCCAAATATGAAGTATAGAATTAAATTGGTGAATTTTCAAAAGATTTAGGACCAAATTCACACAAAAAAAAAGGTTTAGAATTAAATTAGCATAATAAAAAGGTTTATGACTGAATTAACTATCATACAATATGTTTTGGACTTTCTGAACATTCTAAAATAACATGATAATGATTTTTTTTTTTTCTGATAGAGCAGAAAACATGTTGCAGCTCGCAATGCATCAGTATGTATTGGAAATGGCACAAAGGGCTACATTGACAGAATAACGTGATCTGATTTTGATTGTCATGAAGAAATCCTTGCTCTTGAAAGATTAAACCTGTGGCGCTCCGCTATGCTTCTGCCAGGCAACTTTGGGCGAATCAGAAAAGTCGTTCAGTTTGGAAGCCTTGTGCCTCAGCTAGCCGAGAAATTATTTGAAGAATCTGCAAAGCTTGAGAAGGGAATAATGAAAAATTGTCAAGTACCTAGAGCTCTCACCGCCGTGCAACAAAGTCATCTACAGTTAAAATTATGTCGCAATAGGAGATCGTAACTCCCAAAAATGTTACCAGAACACGCATAATCTAACCTTCTATTTCTCAGCTATTGTACTGGCAATCAGACATAGTTCTTGTACTGTTTGATTTGAAGATAATTGCAGCATGATGCTTTATGTCTGCACAAGAAGCACCGAGTTGAAAGATGTAAAGAGATAAAAATTATGAAGGCTGACCTAAGATTCGAGATCGAGAATTCGTTCCTCCTTCTTGCCGTTGTTGGAGAAGTCCGGTTTGCGTCCCAGACTATACAGTGAGGAACCATGCAAACCATGAAAAGAAAGATCTGATATTCTTTAACCTTCCATGAAGCATTATTATCTTTGCACGCAAAAGGTCTAACCGTTACTAGTAACCACCCCACCAAGCCCGCGCCCCCCCCCCCCCCCCCGGGCCCAAAAAAAAAAAAAAAAAAAGGGAGAAGGGGAAAAGGACACGGAACAGAGTTAACTCGTTTCCATGCCATTAAGACGGAAAGATCTCCTTTTCGTCCAACTTTATCTAGACTCTTAGACAAGCTTTTGATGCAGAAAAAGCGATGATACTTTAGTCACAGTTGCACTACACCTATGAAGTGCTCCAAGGGAAAAGTACCAAAAAATTCTACACCTATTGCTTTTGTGCTAATTAAATTGTAAACCTTTTAAATGTATCGATTTCTTTTTTTTTTTTTTTTATACAATCATATCAATAGATAACTAAATTTTTATGATGATTTCCCAATTCATTTCATGTAATCAATTTTGCGGAAAATCGCTAATATGGAGATCGATCATCTTACACAACATGGTGAACACCGATGTGACAATTTTAAATTTTTTAAAATTTTCTGATTTTTTAGATGTTTTTTTATTTTATTTTTCTTATTTAATTTTTTCTTTACTTTCTTTTCTTTTTCCCCAACCATGGGCCAACAAGGTCTAGGTGAGGGCCTCCACCTTCTTGCCCAAATCCAAGCAATAGTTGCAATGCTCACATGTTGGTCGGCGAGGGCGTTGTGGCCCTCGCCGATCAACAAGTGAGGGTGTCGGCCCTCTCTTGGATTTGGGCGAGGGTGTCCTCACCTATGCCTAATGATAGTTGGTTGCAACCCCACTGGCCCAAAGTTGTAAAAAGAAACAAAATAAGAAAGGAGAAGAGAAAAAAAAATTCACAAATAATATTTAAAAGTTGTAAAATTTGTTCTTGTCAGTATCAATCATACCATGTGAAACAACTGGCATTCATGTCAAATATTGTCTACCCAAAATCGGCCAAATGTACTGCAATTGAAAGGGTTATGATTGAATTAATACAAGAACAATAGGTTTATGACTTTTTTTTTTTTTACTTTTCCCTATATTCTAGTTATTCTCAATGACACAATAGCAAAAGCAAAGTTCTTCTTGGAAAATGTTTGTTCCAAGACTTTTTCCATGGTTACATATACCCATATCAATAATGTGAGGCTTATTACGGGGATTAGCTCCCTTGTGCTTATTTCCTATCAATTAATACTCTAAATTATTTATGAAAAAAACATCATGACAATTTTTTCGATAATAAATAATTTAAGGCTTTAACTATATACTTCTGCAATTTATTTAATTTGATCCTTAAACTCTTTTTTTTTTGTCCAATTAAGTCCTTGATGTATATATTTTTTTTCTTAAGTTAGTTCTTCCCTTAAATATATGGATAGAAATGCTGACGTGGAACTGCGTCAAAATCACTTCAGTACATAAATACCCATGTCATGCTACTAGAGTTGAACTCGCCTCAGATTTGAAGGTCTTGCCCTCTCGTAGGTCTGTGGGGAAAGACGCAATCCTTGTAGTTGGAGTGGCAAGCTTCGTTTAGGACTTTCAAGTTCTAGGGCCTGAGTCATAGTTTGATTTACGTGCTCACCCTGTAGTCGTGGCGGACGTTGAACAGGTAGTTTTTACTGAGATTCAGTCTATACATATCGTAAACAAAGACATTCGTGCAACTTTTTGGGGGATTTTTGCGACTTGGCATTCGGCACTTGTCCGTTTGGGGACTTTCGAAAGTGATGGAAATGGATTCCTAAAAACAAACAGATACTCGAACTGTCGAATACTAAAAACAAACATGGAAATGGGCCCAAGTATACATATAACACCAATCAAAAGGCACATCACCAAAAATGACGTATCTTATTTGCCACTGATTAAATAT
This sequence comes from Eucalyptus fibrosa, assembly GCA_017140475.1. NCBI lineage: Eukaryota > Viridiplantae > Streptophyta > Magnoliopsida > Myrtales > Myrtaceae > Eucalyptus > Eucalyptus fibrosa. Next base: position 21,527,080 of record CM029507.1, read on the forward strand.
TGTTGCAGTCTCAACAGGGATCAATGTAAGCCTTTGAGTTCATTTCTTAAGAGAGAACTCATCGACCTTAAAAATCGGAAGAACATACATACTAATTTGTTGCTTTCAACGTTCTTTTTTATACAATCGTTTGTTTTACATAAAAATAACTGCCCTCTCTCTTATAGGCCCTTCACTTATGAGCTGGGTGTGGCCTAACATGGGCAAACGGGTCGGGTTTTGGCCCAACATGTTTTATAAAAAACCAACCATCTCCCACTCACACATGGTGGGCTAAACATAATCCTCTCTTCTCCTCTCTGCAACGTTCATACAAGCAAATAATCCGTGCAACCAACATATTTTGAGAGCTCATTGCTATACATCTATTAGAAATATACAACAACTCAAAATGGGCATATCGTTTTTGAGTAAATATAATATGCAATACCTTAGATCGATCAACACATTTATATCTCTATCGATCTCTTTTTAATTATGAAATATTGTATTCACAATTCTGATTATCCCAAACTAATTATAATTAGTCGACTAATGAACACAAAAGTAGAATGTGATAAAACAAATTCAATCTTCTTCTTTCCTTGAAACTCTCAATTTTAGTCCAACTTACTTTTCTAGAAATGTTCCATTAGATTGAATCAATTTATGATCATTAACAACATTCTAAAGTAACAAATATTAGATAGAAATCTTGAAAAACGACTAAGAGTCATAAAAGCACTTAATTGAGGAACTCTTTTCCTCATTAGTTTCACACGATATAAAAGTTGAGATCAAAACTTTTGTCACTCTTATTGGTCGTCTCATGCATACATAATATAAAATGCATATTACGGTATTAGCTCATTTCCCATTAAGCATATGTCTTCACTTTCAATACCGTACAAATACTCAGACATATATAATGTCTAACTTGAGTTCACATATATACTCTTTCAAAGAATCCATTAGAACTCACATCTGGTATGAAAACAAATAAAGTAAAATACATGGTTATTTTACTTTCGAATATAGTAAATATTATGTCATCATCTTAATATTCAGTTATGACAATATTTATATTTTACACTTGAGTTTTCGATTATCACCTAAATAATAAGCTTAAAAATTGTTTTCGAGCCACATTGTACATCTTCGACACATTGACGACTCTCGGTTGTCGTGAAAATCTCGAGATTTCAAATACGGACACTAGGTACCAAAACGACAGAAAAATTGGTCTAGTACCAATCGACAAAAATTTTGCAATTAGGTGGAATCACTCACACTAAATCACATGGCTCAGTCGAATCAACATATCTCCGGTCTCTAATCGATTTTTAACTATGCCGTATTGACCCTTGCTTACTAACACGGCCGAGTAGTCGATTTCTGGTCGAATTATCAAATCTATTGCGTTAAAATCCCTTTTTAACTTCACAAGATAGACTAGTTATCTCGTGAGTGATCAGCTAAGAGAATAGAATTATAGGCGCGTCGATGAAAAGTTCAACTCATTCAATTGAAAACAGAATTGGAAAAATCAGGATATCACATCATCAATAGCTAGTGAAGGTTGCAACCCTCACCCAAGCCCTCATTAGATCTAGGTGAAAGTCACCTCGCCTGGGCCTTCGCTATTGTCACTAGCCAAAATCAAAGGAAAAATAGTATTAATAATAACATTTAATTAAAATTTCAATTAAAAAAATTACAAAAATTGTCCACATTAGCGCCATTCGTGCCATGTAGGATGGCCTGCACTCATATCAGTAATTTCATATCAAAATTGGACAAAATGACTCAATTAGCAACTTATGAAAATGTTTAGAACTATACTGACATAATTAAAAGTTTATGATTAAATTAACACAAATGTAATAGACTTAAGACTTTTTTTTTGTACTTTTCCTGCCAACCCTTTTATCCCATAGGACTTCAAGTGAGAACATGGATGAAATATGTAGTTTGACTGAGACAATAAAAAAAAAAAAATTGCTTTTCTCTTCTCATTATAAACCTTGCTATTATACATCTCTGATTAAATATTGAAAAATCCAAAAGTTAGAACTAGAAAAAAAATTGTACGTATTTCTTTCGATAATCTTGGGAATCGATACAAAGACTTGGCTACTTTTTTAAGCACAATGCAAGAGAAAAATTACCAAAAAAAAAAAAATCATAAATCAATTATACTTGTGCCAATTTCAATCGTAAACTTTTAACCGATATGCCAATTTAATCTTTATGGTCAATTTGGGCTCAAAATCACTAAAATGACAATTTATCCAGCATCGACCACCCTACGTGGCATGAGTGATGTTGATGTGAATAATTTCTAATTTTTGAAAAAACATATTTTTTCCTTTTTCTTTCCTTTTTTGTTGACCATAGTCTCGGCCTTCACCGACCATGGGCAAGGGCCTTCATGCCCTCATCGACCACAAGCAAGGATGTCAAGGGCCATGACACCCACTTTTGGTCTGTGCAAGGGCCCACACCTTGCCTAAGTGAGTAGGGCCTTGGGTGAGGAAAAAGAAGAAAATAAAAAAGAAAAAATCAGAAAAAATTCAAACAGTTGTCCATGTTAACGTCAGCCATGCCTCCTAGGATGGCATGGCCGGTGCTGACAAAACAGCCATGTCAATGATTTATGGCCTAGATTCGAAATCTTTGTGCACGATGGCAAGAATTAAATAAGTGATCTCTAATAACTAGGTTTGGAATCTTATGATACCTCAGTTAATTGTTACTACAGGTTTGTAAAAGTAAATTTTTCGAAAGTTAAAAAGACATTGACACCTCATAACTTTCTTCTTGTTGGAGAAAAACTTCTTTATTATTTTGAAGTTGACTAAACCTTTCCACAGTCTAGTCTGAAGACTCCAAGACTTTAAGGTCAAAGTTTGAAGGACAGACTTTAGGATCAAAGTCTACTCATGCTGACAAATTCCAAACTGAACGATACTGAAGAATGAAGACTTATTCAGATGCAAGATTATCTTTAAGGATTCGATTCCTACAGTTTATGGACGACCCTATGCCTGGATATAGCACTTATATGATTGATTATCCTTATTAGAATCAATTCCGATAATAAAATATTTTGGAATGCAAACAAACTTGGAATGTTCTACTTATGGAAATCAAGATCCCGATTGTATGAGTGAAGATAATTGATGAGCTTTTACCATAATCTTAAAATGACTCGAGATCTCCTTGATTGATTATGTCCAATGGGTAGATTGGAATAACTCATTTGGAAAGTGCCAACGGTCGTGAAGACATGAATGAGTATTTAAGGCAGATTCTCTAGTTGTTCAATGAGTGTGCATAAAAGAAAATTTTCAAAGTCTGAAACTCCCTAGTTCTTTACATTTTCATTTGCTAAAGCTCAAATTGTACTCAAAAGAGAGAGCAAACACTTGTGAGACTTCGAAAGAGTGTACTAAAGTCTCTGCACTGTGAAGTCAAGATTACGTGAATGTAAAATCTCTTTTGATTCATAGTGGAATTCAGTCAGTAGGCTGTCAGCATTGAAGAGTGGACGTAGGCTTGATCTAAGTCGAACCACTATAAATCTTGTGTTTTTATTATCTTCCCTAAACTCATTTACTTATTTATAATTTTGTTTATTCATTAGAAATTCAAGACTCACTCAAGTTCGTTGGTTTTCAAACTCTGTTTCAACATAAAAGTATTTTACAAATATTTTTGCAAAAATTTCTTTTAACACATATTCAGCCCTCTCTATGTATCCGTACTAGCCATTTCAATTGGTATTAGAGCCTGTGTGCTCATTTTATTGAAGTTTTTTTACTTCTAAGTTAAAGATCTATGACTTGTATTTTGGCTCCAAGTTTGGTTGAAGGCCAAAGCAACACTAGACCTCCCTACTTTGATGGGAAGGAATACAACATATGGAAGAACAAGATGAAGGCATTTATAAGATCGAAAGATCCCTTGGAATGGGAAGTGGTAGAAAAAGGGATCAATCCCAAAGCTACATCAATCTCGGAAGAGGAAAAGAAATTGCAGACGCTAGTGAAATGATACAAAAAGAATTAACCAAGTGACAAGCTCTTGATGATAAAGCTATCTACTCTTTATATTGTGCTTTAGCTTCTACTGAGTATAATTGAATTTCTTCCCCGTGAAACAGCGAAGGAAGTTTCTGGACAGATTGCATGTCACCTATGAAAGAACTGATCGAGTAAAGGAAACGAAGATCAATATTCTTCTCGACAAAGATGAAGCCTTCAAGATGAAGCCTGGAGAATCCATCACTGATATGTTCAATCGTTTCATTGAGATTGTAAATGGATTAGCTTATCAAGGACAACCAATATCAGGACCAATGAAGGTCAATAAACTGCTGCGTGGACTCTCCAAAGACTGGAATCACGTGAAAACATCAATCAGAGAAACCTAGAGGATCATGCCTCTTTCAGTAGATGAACTAGTAGGCACACTTCAATCATATGAAGTGGAGCAAATCAATGAGTAAGAAGATTCCAAAGGTAAGAAGTCAATTACTTTAAAATCTAAAGATGATTCCGATGATACAAATTTAGAAGAAGACATGAACGATGAAGAACTAGCACTCATGATTAGGAAATTCAGAAAGTTGAATAGAAAGGGAAGAAGATTCAACTGGAAGAAGTAAGGCACTAAAAAATTCCAGAACAAATCAATTAAGGATAAAGAAGTTAACAAAGACGTGATTTGCTTTGAATGTAAGAAAAATGGGCACATCTAACCCAACTGCCCTCTATTGAAGAAAAAAAAAAAGAAAGAACTAAGAAATACAAGAAGGCTCTCAAAGTAGAAACATGGAGCGATATTGAATGCGAGGAAAGTGATGAAGAATATGCCAACATATGTTTAATGGCCAAATCTGAATCAGACTCAGATCTTGAAACAGACTCTGATTCACACTCAAACAAAGAAGTTGAGGTTAGTAATTCAAAAATCCCTGTTAAAGTCTCAAAATATATAGATGAATTCTGTCTTAGTCTCAAAACATCTCTTAAAAGGATTTTCGAACTAAAGAGGGAGAATTCCAAACTGAGGCAACATGAATCTTCTTGCAAAGAGAAGTTTGAAAGTCTGAACAAAAATTTTGCTGATTTCAAAGAAAACTCGGATTCTCTTTCTAAAGAAAATCTCTTCTTAAAGGAAGATATTTCAAATATCACAAAAAGATTTTCAAAAGGATTTGAGAAATTAGAGAAAATTATTTCTATACAAAGACCTTATTTTAACAAATCTGGTTTGGAAATGACTCTAGAAACTGTTTTTTTTTTTAATTGATTTTCCTAAAGTTAAATAAAGAATCAAACAAAGACCTACAAAGACATTCTACAAAAATCACTTTCAAAAAGTTTTTTTGTAAAACCTGTTGGCCAAATTGCTTTCAAATGTTCAAAGTGTAATAGTTTAGAACATTTCAAGAAGGAATATCCCAAGGTTTGGAGACCTGTTAAAAGGGATTGGGCAAATACGGTGTTTAATACTAACTCCCCTAGATCTAAGAAAATATGAGTACCAAAGAAATCTTAGGTTCTTTTCTTGATCATAAGTCACTATCAAAAGAAAGATAAAATGATATTTGGATAGTGGCTGTTCGAGACACATGACAAGAGACCCCAATTGCTCTATATAGTTTGTTCAAATAAATGGTGGAAAAGTTTCATTTGGTGGGAACAACAAGGGAAGAATCGTTGGTTGTGGAACTCTGAAAATTGGAAGCTTGACCATCAACAATGTTTCCTTGGTGGAATGACTGAATTACAATCTACTTAGCATTAGTCAGCTTTGTCACACTAGATTCAAAATTAACCTCTAAAAAGGCATTTGTTCGGAAATAAGTAAAGATTTCTCTCAATCTTTTACTGGACGAATGCATGGGAACATTTACCTCATGGATATAAAACTAGAAAGTTCTCAGTATCTTATATCCATTCAAGATGAAGCAAATCTTAGCATCGAAAGCTTGGTCATGTCAACTTGAAGCAGATTGCCAAGATTTCATCCAAGAAGCTTGTTCGTGGTCTTCCCAACCTAACTTATCAAAAGTCTGAATTATGCACTCCTTGTGTTTTGGGAAAACAGGTTAGAAGTTCATTTAAACCTATAAATCAAATTTTTACTAATCGAGCTTTGCAGCTTCTGCATATGGATCTCTTTGGACCAACTAGGACTTAAAGTATTGGTGGAAAGAGATACTGCCTAATAATTGTGGATGATTACTCTCGATTTACTTGGATTTATTTTCTAGCAAATACGTCTGAAGCATTTTCTCACTTCTCAAAGTTTGCAAAGAAAGTTCAGAATGAAAAAAGGATATGCTATTTCAAATATATGTATAAACCATGGAGGTGAGTTTGAAAATCAAGAATTTGCAAAATTCTATGATGATTTTGGTTTCCAACATATTTTCTTTTCTTCATACACTCCAGACCAGAATGGGGTTGTAGAAAGAAATAACAGATCTTTGCAAGAAATGGCAAGAACCCTCTTAATTGAGAGTAAAATTTCCTCTTGATTTTAGGCTGAAGCAGTTTCAATAGCCTACTATATTATCAACATAGTGTTTTTGAGACTTATATTAAAGAAAACTCCTTATGAAGTATATAAAGGGAAAAAAACCAAATGTTTCTTACTTTTATGTGTTTGGTTGTAAGTGTTTTGTTTTGAAAAATACAAATGATCGAATCGGGAAGTTTGAAGAGAAATCAGACGAAGGAATTTTCCTTGGATACATTACCTTAAGCAAAGCATATGGAGTTTTCAACAAGAAGACTCAATTTGTTGAAGAATCAATGAACATCAAGTTTCAAGAATCTATGCGGGGAATCAACTGGATCAAACTCAAATTGAAGAATCTGAACCTCTTCCGACTTTACAAAGTCTACTTTCCTCGAAATGGTTTAGACTTCTCAAGATCAAAGAATGAGCATAATTAGAAAATTCAACGAAGTAGAGGATCGACAAACTTTCAAATCAACTAATAACTGGAAGCATAAGTCTAGTCATCCCAAGAAACTCATCATTGGTAACATTGATGAAGGAATTCGCGCTAGACCCAAAAGGTGAGAAGAGTCTAGCGTACTAGCACTTATTTTTGAGACAGAACCCAAAAGTATATAAGAAGCCATGTCTAATGAAAGCTGGATTGCAGCCATGCAAGAAGAGCTCAGACAATTCCGCATCAACGATGTTTGGGAGCTAATTCCAAACCAAAAGGTAAATATATTATTGGAACTAAATGGGTTTTCAAGAACAAAGTGAACGAGAAAAGAAAAGTGGTCAGAAACAAAACAAGACTTATGGCCAAAGGATATACGCAAGAAGAAGTGATAGACTATGATGAGACCTATGCACCAGTGGCGAGGTTAGAAGCAATTAGACTATTATTTGCTTTTACTTGTTATAAAAATTTCAAGTTATTCCAAATGGACGTTAAAAGTGTATTTCTCAATGGATTTATCCAATAAGAAGTCTATGCGGAACAACCACCTAGTTTTGAAGACTCAAGAAAGCCAAACTCAGTATATAGATTGAAGAAGGCTCTGTATGGATTAAAAGCAAGCACCTCGAGCTTGGTATGAAAGGTTAAGTAAATTTCTAATCCAAAATAATTTTGAAAAGAGAAAGGCAAATACAACTTTATTCATAAAGAAAGAATGAAAAGACTTTTTATTAGTTCAAATTTTTGTCGATGATATTATTTTTGGATCTCCTAATGAAAATCTATGCAAGAAGTTTTCTAAATCTATGTAGGATGAACTTGAGATAAACATGATGGGTGAATTGACTTTCTTTCTCGGATTACAAGTCAAACAATTAAAGAAATGATTTTTTATTCATAAAATAAAAATATGCAAAAGATCTCATCAAGAAGTTCAAATTGGAGAATTGTAAAAGATCGAGATATCAACGTCAAGTTCTTCGAAGCTGGATAAATATGAAGGAAGAAAGAGAGTTGACAAGAAGCTTTACGGGAGTATTATCGGTTCACTTCTTTATCTTACTGCTTCTAGACATGACATTTTGTTTAGTGTTTATATTTGTGCTAGATTTCAATCAGAACCCAAAGAATCTCATCTATGTGTTGCAAAACACATCATCAAATACTTTGCAACTACTCTAAAGTTAGGTATGTGGTATCCCAAAGAATGAGATTTTACTCTCCTTGGATATTCAAATGCAGATTTAGCAGGTTACAGAGTTGATAAAAAGAGTATTTTTGGTACTTGTCAACTGTTAGGCAACAAGTTAGTGTCTTGATTCTCAAAGAAGCAGAATACTGTAGCTCTTTCAACAGCAGAAGAAGAGTATGTGACTCTTGGAAGTTGTTGTTCTCAAATTTTATGGATAAGATAACAGCTAAGGGACTTTGGAATTGAAGAATCTTGTATCGAGATCAAATGCGACAACACCAGTGCCGTTAAGCATATAGAGATTTAACATCATTTTATAAGAGATCATGTGCAGAATGGAGAAATCATAATTCAATTCATTGACTCGAAGAATCAATCGGCGGATATATTTACAAAACCACTAGAGAAAAGCCTATTTGAGTCTATTCACACCAGACTGAATATTATATCTTCTATCGATTAAAGTCTGAAGGTAGTCAGACTCTGAATATCCAAAATCTACATCTATAAGTTATTACTTCTTAAATAGAAGCAATTTAATTTTAGTATGAAGCTCTTGAAAAGTTACGTTGATTTTCAATCTTTGCTTACCTATTTTATTTTTGGAAGTTATATTTTTCAAAATTTCAAATTTTTGACAGTTTTCATTTTCGAAAAAGGAAATATTGGTGTGATGATTCGTTTCCGTACGACAGTTGGGATAACCCATCTCATTTGCCTTTTATACCGTCGAGTCTTTCTTCTTCATTTATGTTGGAGAAATCTTCTTGAAGTGTTTTGAAGCTGACAAAACGTTTCCATCAGTCTAGTCTGAAGGCCTGCAGACTCTGCTATTTAAAGTCTGAAGACCTCCGGACAGCCAGACTCAAGACTCAAAGTCTATCCTCATTGATAGTCTCTAATCCGTTGAAGAAAGGTTATCCAGAACTGGATGTTTCATTAAGGATATGACCTTATCAACTGGAGAAGATCTCTTGGCTGGAAAAGACATAACAGAATCCTTTGATTGATCGAGATTGACTCGAAGATTAAGGAACCGATGATTGCCTAAATATTTTTGGAATGTTCTACTTATGGAAACCGAGATCCTAATTGTATGGGTAAACATGATTGATGGGCTATCGACACGTTCCTTTAATAGCTCAAATAATCTTCCTAATTGATTCCGTCCAACGGGTAGATTGGAGGAATTCCTTTGGTAAGTGCCAACGGGTATGATGGCATAGAGGAGTATATAAGGAAGACGTTCTAAGTTGTTCGAGGTGTGCGCGATAGAAGAATTCCAATGTCTGAAGCTCCTTGTTGTTTAGGCAATTCCTTTGAGTGAAACCTTATATACAAAAGAGAGTCTATACTTGTGAGAAACCTTGAGGAAAGTGTGGTAGAACATCTACACTGTGGAATCAAGGAAAAGCTATGCCGTAACATCTCTTTTATTCATAGTGAAATCCAGCCGGTGGGCTGTCAGTGCGGAAAAATGGATGTAGGCTGGGAATAAGCCGAACCACTATAAACCTTGTGTTCAATTTTCTCTTCCTTACTCTCTTTACTTTGATCGTACTTCATTTTGTGAACTCCTTTCTATCGGTTGCCTATAATCGCTTCCGTATCTCGATAAATTGTTTGTGCGCCTATTCACCCCCCTTCTAGGTGCTTATACTAGCTATCTCAATTGGTATCAGAGCTCGTGTACTCACTTTGTTTGAAGTGTTTTACTTCAGAGTTAAAGATCCATGGCTAGTATGTTGGCTCTAGGGCTGGTAGAAGGGCAAAGCAACACCAGACCGCCTTACTTTGATGGAAATGACTACAACATATGGAAAAATAAGATGAAGGCATTCTTAATATCAAAGAATCCTCTGGAATGGGACGTTGTAGAAAAAGGAATCGTTCCTAAAGCTGCTTCTGTCTCAGAAAGAGGAAAAGACACTGTTGAGTCTAGCGAAATGACTCAGGAAGAGATAATCAAGAGACAAGCTCTTGATGCAAAAGCTATTTATTCCTTATACTGTGCTTTATCACCTACTGAATATAGCAGAATATCTTCTTGTGATACAGCCAAAGAAGTCTAGGATAGATTACACATTACCTATGAAGGAACCGATCGAGTGAAAGAGACTAGAATCAACATTCTTCTCGGTCAATACGAAGCTTTCAGAATGAAACCAGAAGAATTTATAACTGACATGTTTAGTTGTTTTACAGAAATCGTGAATGGTCTTGAAAATCAAGGTCAACCAATTTCTGATCCCATGAAAGTAAACAAGCTATTGCGTGGACTCACCAAGGATTGGAATCATATAAAGACCTCAATCAGAGAGACCCAAAGAATTATGCCACTGTCTGTCGATGAGTTGGTTGGGACCCTTCAATCTTATGAAGTGGAACGAATCAATGAAGACGAAGATCCTAAAGGTAAGAAATCTATTGCATTAAAATCTAATGATGATTCTGATGTAACAGATTCTAAAGATGACATGGATGATGAAGAACTTGCTCTCATGATAAGAAAATTCAGAAAGCTGAATAGAAAATGAAGAAGATTCAATTCAAGGAAACAAAGTTTTCAAAAGCAACAGACCAAGTCTGCTGAAGATGATGAATCAAACAAAGATGTAGTCTCGCTTTGAATGCAAGAAAAAGGGACACATCGGACCCAACTATCCTCTTCTCGAGGAAGAAGAAAGGAAAACTGAAAAGTATCGAAAAACTCTCACAGCTGAAACCTGGAGTGATACGGAGTGCGAAGATAGTGATGATGATTATGCTAACATATGTCTAATGGCACAATCAGACTCAAAATCAAACTCCAAGACTGATTCAGATTCAAAAAGTGAATTCGAGGTAAGTGTCACGACCTCTTTTTTTCCGTCCGGGGAAAAAGAAGAAGGTTTAGGGGTATTTGCCTAAAGAAGCGGACCAACGGCCCTAAATTAGGCATGGGCTCTCCCAAGCCCATACCTCGCGCAACATTGGATTTTGAATTTTAATTCTTAACAACCTATGTAGTTCTAGGAGTTGCCACTAGCCTATTGAGGTCGGCTAGAAACCAACCGAGACACGGGAGTGTTGCCTCGATTTCTACGCAACCAGAGATTTCTAGGAACGGGGACTTGTTTACGCCAATGTTTCTATTAGCGCCCTTGCGGTACCACTAACTTGGAAGGTTGTTTATCTAAATGGCCACACCATCTTGATTACCAATTATAATATTTATGAAACCGCTAAGTGTCCATGCAAATGTTTTTGTAGGTTTTTTTTTTTTTTTGTCTAAACTAATCCTAACATAATTTAGAAAAGAAATTTACACTCAAATTATTGAAAAGCGATGCGGTAAATAAACATCCAAGAAATTGAAATAACTTGAAAGTAATGCGGAAAAGAAAGACCCGATACAAGTCGGGCAAATAATATTACATGGCCTTGTTATCACGCCCGGACAGGACCCCGTGGGCAAAATGAGAATTTAAATATGCATGATATTACCCTAAATACACGAAACTACTCTAAATAATTTGAATATATGGAAAATAGAGTATTTGCAAAAAAAAAAATGATTATAAAATATCAAAATGACATTAAATTAGGAAAAATGACCTTATAAAATTAATAAAATTTCATATATGTCATTTTTCCTTAATTTGATGCCATTTATCACTTATATATTTTTTGAATTTTTTTTGAATTTTTTTGGTTTTTTTTTATTTTTTTCAAAATAATAAATAATAATAATTTCCTAAACCGATAAACGTTAACATTGAACAACACAGCACATAAATATTACAATAATAGAGCTTAAATCGACCGTTTCAAGGTTGAAACTTGGTTCCAACATTTTATCGAATACTTGGCTTGCATCAAATCGCCTCAAAACGTCTTCATCGGGTCATGTTCGTGGCCTTCAATCTCGACACATAAGCAATCTCATGCGGAGATAAAGCATCAAGATTATACTACTACATGCAAGGAACAAGTTTAACTAGAAATCACAGCCTAGAACATGCAAAAACCGAACTGAAAACGACCTCCAACATGTGGGTTGGAGCTGTTTTGCAAAACTGGTAATGAACTCAAGTCAAACAGCCATGCCAAATGCTCATATTGAAGCTCCGACAACCATCACATGCCATATCTATATGAAATATTACTCCATCTAGATGAAAATAGGTAACACTTACTTTTAAATGTAACAAACATCACCGAAAACGATCAACCGAACGCATCAAAATGAACTCTTCAAGAAGCATTCATGCATGACTTATGCGGGCCAACCATGTCTCAATATGGTTTTTAGCTCATGTTATAGATGGTTTCATGGTTCACAAGGAGGTTTAAAGACTAAACCGGATTGTTCTATGCATCATTTGTACTCCCATGTAACATTCATCAAAGTCACAACGACGAAAAAAAAGCATGCAAAGGGGAGTAACAAGTCAAGCATGTAGGGGCATTGAAGAGGTTTTAAACACTTAAAAAAATTTTAGCTTCAGAAATTAGTTCTTCGGACTAGTTTCCTTCTCGATTTTCATGATCAAAACATGTTCAAACTCAAACAAAAATGCATCTAGGATGCTTACCTTGCTTCCTAATTTCTTTTTCAAGTGACTCTTGGCCAAGGAAACCACGAAATTGTCCTCTGGAAGCACGTGGAAGTTGGTTCCTTCAAGCTGAAAGTGAGATCTGCAGAAGAAAAAGTGACAACGAAGCTTTTCATTGACTTCCAAAATTAGACTTCCAAACCTTCCTTGTTGGCCAAGTTCAAATCAACCCAAACTATATGTATTATAGTTTGGCTTGTAAGTCATGGCTTTCCTCATTTGTCTCTCAAGTTTCTCAAAAGCACTCGCTTTTCCTCACTCGTGACCAAGCAGGCTCAACACTTAGAAAAATTTTCGGACTTTCTGGGCCAGCCAGGAGGGCACTGTTTCGGGGGGCTTTAGGAGGCCTTCCCGATCTCCATTTGGGGCATGCGACCTATGGTTGGAAAGATATTTGAATTACCTTTCACTCTCTAGTTGAAGGTTTTGGCTAATTTTGGCCACAGGTATGTGAAAATCTCACTTTTCTCTCTCTAGGTCGGTCTGAAATTTCTGGGTTTTCCTTTCCTGGAGTTGCTTCTGAGGGCCTCTTTGGGGGACGATTCCGAGCTCTCCCTTATCTCTCTCGTCTCTTTTTGTTTCATCCCTTCAAAGACCTTGCTTCAGTGATCTTATCCCATGAATTGAGGGATTTTTGGTCAGCTTTTTGGCCCCCTACCAAGCCTGCCAACTGAGCTAGTCCACCCACTCTCCTGACTTAGCTAAATATTTTAATTCTGTAGCTATTGAGTGTGCAGGTTTTGCTGCGATTTTCCGGTGCTGTCAGGAGCTTATCCTTGGCCAATTTCCGTCCACTTGTACTGCTATATATGGTCTTCCATCACGTGCAAATATCAAGCTATATGGGCAGCTGAGTGAGATATGGTGGGGCCACCAATATGCCTACTTATCAGCTCCGAATTAAGACCTAACCGTGGGCTGGGTTTTGGTAGCTAGTTTGTGTGCTTTAATCCATTAATTTGGCCGCGGTTTCTGATCAATTAGCAACCTCATGTATAGTAGTTTAAGATCTTGACCATTTTTCGTAATTGTCTCCACCCAATTTCGCAAGAGAGTCCCTCAAAGTTGGCCATTTTCTTGCCCGAAAATGTCAAATTCAATGCAATTAGGTCCTTTTTGCCCGATTCGATTAATTAGACCTGACCCAAGTTCAATTTCAACTTAATTGGGGGCTAAGATGATGATTTAAGGGCTCGGGTGAAATTTTACAAAAATTGCGAATTGGTCCCTCAACTTTTGGAAATTGCATTTTTGCCCCAATTTGCCATTTTAATTCCAATCTGACCTCCTGAGCTTGGCTAGTCACATTTAGATCATTGGCCACAACTTTTTTTTTTTTTTTTTATAACTTTTTTCTTTTTTAACTTTTTTTTTTCTTTTTTTTTTTTAAATTAATTAATCTATATGCAACAATTTGGGCAAAAAATTAGGTGTCAACAGTAAGTAACTTCAAAATCCCTATTAAAGTTTCAAAATACATTGATGAATTATGTTTTAGTCTTAAGACTTCTCTTAAAAGAATTTCCGAACTCAAAAAAGAAAATTCTGCTTTAAAACAACAAGAGAATGTTTTGGAAGAAAAAGTGAAATGCTTAGACCAGAATGTTTCTTCTCTCAGAGAAAGTAAAGATAATCTTTTAAAAGAAAATGCATTCTTGAAAAATGATATTTCAAATATTTCCAAAAGATTTTCTCTAGGATCTGAAAAACTGGAGAAAATACTTTCTGTTCAAAGACCTTATTTCAAAAAATCTGGTTTAGGAATGACTTGCTGAAACCATTCCCTTAATTGATTTTCCTAAAGTAAAAGAAAGAATTAAATAAAGACCCACAAGAAATGCTTACAAAAATCATTTTGAAATGACCTTTGTAAAACCAATAGGTCGCAATGCTCTTAGATGTTCAAAATGCAATAGTGCAGATCATTTTGAGAAAGAATGTCCTATGGTTTGGAGACCTGTTAATAAAGTCTGGGTAAAAAACCGTATATCAGACTAACTCAAAAGGACCCAAGAAAATATGGGTACCAAAGAAAGCTTGAGTTTCTTTTTAAATGCAGATCACTATCAAGAAAAATGTGAAATTGTATATGGATAGTGGATGCTCGAGACACATGACAGGAGATTCAAATTGTTTCATAAAACTTGTTCAAGTGAATTGTAGAAAAGTCTCATTTGGAGAAAACAGCAAAGGAAAAATAGTGGGATTTGAAACTGTAAAGATTGGGAACCTCACAATAAGCAATGTTTCTTTAGTTGAATGGCTCAATTACAATCTGCTCAGTGTCAGTCAGCTTTGTGATGCTGGTTTTAAAATCAACTTTCAATAGGGTATTTGTTCAGGAACCAGTAAAGACTCTACTCAGTCATTCATGGGTCGAAGACATGGGAATATCTACCTCTTGGACGTGAAACCAGATGAATCACACTGTCTAATTTCAATCCAAGACGAAGTGAGCTTATGGCACAAAAAGCTTGGGCATATTAACATGAAGCAGATAGCCTAAATCTCAACAAAAAAGCTTGTTCGTGGTCTACCCAATTTATCATACCAAAAGTCTGATCTATGTACACCATGCATATTGGGAAAACATGTAAGAAATTCCTTTAAGCCAATAAATCAAGTTTCCACTAACCATTGTACTATAGCTCTTGCATATGGATTTCTTCGGACCAACAAGAACGTAGAGCATTGGAGGTAAGAAATATTGCCTAGTAATTGTGGATGACTACTCACGATTTACTTGGGTATATTTCTTGGCAAGTAACTCTGAAACTTTCTCTTACTTTGAAAAATATGCTAAGAAGGTTCAAAATGAAAATGGGTATGTTATTTCAAGTATAAAAACAGACCATGGAGGTGAATTTGAAAATCAAGATTTTACTAAATTTTGTGAAGAATCTAGTTTTCAGCATTTGTTCTCTTCTCCATATACTCCAGAACAAAATGGAGTTGTGGAAAGGAAGAATAGTTCTCTTCAAGAAATGGCTAGAATCTCTTAATTGAAAGCAATATCTCTTTACGATTTTGGGCTGAAGCAATTTCAATATCATGTTATATTATCAATAGAGTGTTTCTAAGGTCTATTCTTAAAAAAAACCCCTATGAACTATTCAAAGAAAAGAAGCCCATTGTTTCATATTTTCATGTATTCGGATGCAAATGTTTCATATTGAAAAATCCAAATGATCGAGTTGGTAAGTTTGAAGAAAAGTCAGATGAAGGCATCTTCCTTGGATATTCAACCACAAGCAAAGCGTATAGAGTCTACAACAAGAAGACTCAAATTGTGGAAGAATCAATGAATGTCAAATTCCAAGACTCTATTCATAATGAGTCTATTCAGACTCATCTTGAAGAGACTGAGCCTCCTCCAAACTTTACAAAGTCTAAATCTGAAGAAGCAATTCAGACTTTGAAGGACCAGCAACAAGTGACTGTTGAAGATTCAAGTGAAGGAAGTGACCATCAATCTGACAAATTAACAAGCAACTGGAAACATAAGTCCAGTCATCCCAAAAATCTTATTATTGGCGACATCAATGAAGGAATTCGAACAAGATCCAAAAGGCGATAAGAGTCTAGTGCTGTGGCTCTTATTTCTGAAATAGAACCCAAGAGCATAGAATAAGCTTTATCCGATGAGAGCTAGATTGAAGCTATGCAAGAAGAACTCAAACAATTCAGAATTAATGATGTCTGGGAGCTGACTCCTAAACCAAAAGGTAAATCAATTGTTGGAGCTAAATGGGTTTTCAATAACAAGATGGACGAAAAAGGAAAAGTCATAAGAAACAAGGCTAGACTCGTGGCAAAGGGATACACACAAGAAGAAAGGATCGACTATGACGAGACTTATGCACCGGTAGCAAGGTTAGAAGCAATTCGTTTATTACTTGCATTTGCTTGTCATAAGAATTTCAGGTTATTCCAAATGGATGTCAAAAGTGCCTTCCTAAATGGATTCATCCATGAGGAAGTTTATGTGGAACAACCACCTGGATTTGAGGACCCAAGGAAACTAAACTCAATATTCAGACTCAAAAATGCCTTGTATGGCTTAAAGCAAGCACCTCAAGCTTGGTATGACAGACTAAGTAAGTTTTTAATTCGAAATGGATTTGTTAAAGGTAAAGTAGACACTACTTTTTTTATTAAAAGAGAAAGCAAAAGTTTTATGCTTGTTCAAATATATGTTGATGATATTATCTTTGGATCCTCTAATGAAAGTCTGTGCAAGAAATTTTCTAAGACTATGTAGGATGAATTTGAAATGAGCATGATGGGTGAGTTAACCTTCTTTCTTGGACTTCAAATAAAACAATTGGAGGAAGAAACTTTCATTCATCAAGAAAAGTATGCAAATGATCTTGTCAAAAAGTTTGGACTAGACAATTGCAAAAAGGCTGACATACCAATGTCAAGTTCCTTGAAGATAGACAAAGATGAAGAAGGGAAGAAAGTCGACCAAAAGCTGTATAGGAGTATCATCGGATCACTTCTTTATCTTACTGCTTCTAGACCTGACATTCTGTTTAGTGTTTGCATTTGTGCCAGATTTCAATCAGACCCAAAAGAATCTCATTTGAATGCTGCGAAGCATATTATCAAATATGTTTCATCAACTTCAAGCTTTGGTCTCTGGTATCCAAAAAGGGAAGACTTTACTCTTCTTGGATATTCAGACGCAAACCTTGCTGGATGCAGAGTAGATAGAAAGAGTACCTCAGGTACTTGTCAACTACTTGGAGGCAGGACAGTGTCTTGGTTTTCAAGAAAGCAAAGTACAGTAGCTCTCTCTACAGTAGAAGCAGAGTATATAGCTCTCGGAAGTTGTTGTTCGCAAATTCTGTGGATAAAATAACAGCTAAGAGACTTTAGAATTGAAGACTCATGCACAGAGATTAATTGTGACAACACCAGCGCTATAAACCTCATCAAAAATCCAATTCTCCACTCAAGAGCAAAGCATATAGAGATTCGACATCACTTTATTAGAGACCATGTTCAAAATGGAGATATTTCAATTCAATTTGTTGACTCAAAGAACCAACTGGTGGATATATTCACAAAGCCTTTGGAGAAAAATCAATTTGAATCTATCCGTTCTAGACTCAACATTTTAAGGTATGAGGAAATCAAAGTCTAAAGACTCTCAGACTCGGACATACAAGACCGTGACTGTAAGTTAGTTTCTCTCTCTCAAATCTTATCTTGAAGAGGTACGACCGTCAGACTGTGTTTAAATTGCTATATTTAATCGGTGTAATTATTGCATTGTTTCCTTTTCAAAAAGGAAGTTATTTTTAAAATGACTATTTTCGCGGAAAAAGGACGGTTATTCTAAAAAGGCATCTTTTATTTTCCTTTGTGACGGTTTGTTTATCTCTCTTTTTAACCGATCGTGTACTGTTGATTTCTCTTCACTTTACTCTCAAAAACCCTAGAAAGCATCGATCCTCCATTCCCGTTTTCTTCCCTTGTTTAATCTTCAAAAAGTTGTCGTCTTTCTTGGGAAAGTCAAGCAAGGAATCTTCCAAAAACTGAGAAAAATGTCATCTTCAAGAAAGTCTTCAAGAATAGCAAGCAGGGGACCACGGCAAATGAGTGAGGGGCCTACGCACTTCGATCTCACCGAAGAAGAAGTGTCTCCAAATTAGCGACAGAGCCCACAACATTCTCAACAGCGTCATTCTCCTCCATCTAGTCCTCAAGGCATTGATCATCAACAAGAAGAAGAAATCATTGAGAATGCAGACCCTGTAAGAGTTCAAAAGCCCGTTTTTATTTATAAGCTATATCGTGCTTTAAAAGGAACTCGTACTCCCTTGAACTATGTCGATGATTTTCTTAAAGACAAAGGATATGGGAACGAATATATCTTTTTGCGAAAAATGGAAAGTTTGGGAATTGCTCGTAAAGGGGTGGCAGAAGAAACTCTTGCGAATATCCTCGTGATTGGGGATCGAATCCTGTAGATGGGAATGATGATGACAAACTGTACAGCCAATTTCAACCGAGAATGGGTGTTGCGGTTGAAAGTAGAGGAAAAAGGGGAGACTTGTTCAGGTCGAAGGAACAAAAGGATTTGTACTCAAAATTGCTGAAGCGTGGGGTGATAAACCCTAGGAGTGTGGATTTTGATTTTCTGGATGCTGTGAATGTGAACTTAAGGGAGAAGTTCAGTCATCTTCAACTTGAAAAGTTCTGCTTCGACACCACAGAGGCCTATGCTGAACTAACCGCATATTTCTATTCAAATCTTAGCTTTTTGGATGCGAATAGATTCTCTTTCAGTGTCAAAGATCAAGACTATGTTGTGGATATGGATATGCTGGCAGATGTGTTAGAAGTTGAGAGAGGAAGATATCAACCGATCAAAGTTTCAATTGCTCGGGCTACACTGGAATTGGTGAAGGACAGGAGAACAGAGGAGAAGATCACCTACTTAAGGATGAGTGCATTCAACATCTTGCTTCACAAGATTGTGATCAATTGCCTCCGACCAAAATCAACTTCCAAGACTGATGTTTCAAGGTCAAAGGCAAAGCTTATGTATGCCATCCTCACTAGGAAAAGGTTTTCTCTTCCTCACACTATCATGTTCCACATGTATAGAGCCATGATAAAGGACAAAGGTCAACTTCCTTACCCCAGCCTTGTTACGAAGTTATTCAGACATCTAAATATTCAGCCTCTACAAATCTTTTGTGTTCGATCGTGTGATCATATGGTGGTAGGACTGAGAATGGTGACAAGGATGTGTCTGAAGGAGCTAAGCAAGGAATTGGAGAAATTTAAGGAGAAAACTCCAGTCAAAGCTCATCAACCCTCTTCTTCATCTAAAAGGAAAGGAAAGGAACCCTTGGTTGCTTCAAGAACGAAAAGAAGAACTCTTATTGTTGAAGATGAAGATGAAGATGAAGATGATAATGATGAAAACCTCACCATTTCTGCAACGGCTTTGAAGAATTTAAGTAGTTCTGTTCCAGAGAAAGAATCGGAACAAATGACGAAAGCAACAGAGGAGAAGGAAGCAGAGGAGAAGAGAGAAGAAGAAAGAGAAGCTGAGAAGGAAAGAGTTGAGAAAGAAGGAGAAGAAAGAAGAGAAGAAGGAGAACCTGAAGAACACTCTTCTTCACCTATAGGCATGGAAACAGGGGGAGATCAAGAGAAAGGAGGGAAGTCCTCATATCCTGATGCAAGTGAAGGAGTCAGTCGCTCACCTGCAGACCCAGAGGATGTTTATGCCTCTCAATTTCCAGAAGAAGGTCATGAAGTTTCATCGCCAAACCTGCGAGATTATGCTGATCTACTATCGTCTGCATTTACTCCATCAAATCTAGCCGAAGCAAGTACTCAGACTGATAATACAGCAGATTTTCGCAAAATCATGGATATTCTCTTGGAGATGCGAGGTCAAATTTATGCCTTGGGATGCGAGGTTCAAAACTTGCAAAATGCGGGTCAAGTTTCTTCATGTTCATTGAATGATAAAATCCAAGCTCTCACTGTTCAGATTCAGGCCAATGCCAAGGGTGAGGAGATTGCACAATTGAAGGAAGACTTGAAAAGGTTGGAAAGAATCGTTCAGTCTATGGGAGATTTCCAGCTTATCCGCGTTCTCAAGCAATCTTGACTTTATTCCATTTTCATCTCAACCTTTTTTTAATGCTGACAAAAAGGGGGAGAAATGCAAGATTTGAACAATTTGACTTTTAATCGTT
Organism: Eucalyptus fibrosa; assembly: GCA_017140475.1. Classification (NCBI taxonomy): domain Eukaryota; kingdom Viridiplantae; phylum Streptophyta; class Magnoliopsida; order Myrtales; family Myrtaceae; genus Eucalyptus; species Eucalyptus fibrosa. Next base: position 21,547,552 of record CM029507.1, read on the forward strand.
GGTTTGTTGGACAAACTGTTTGTTGGATTGTTTTGAACTGTTTGACTTTGTTTTTATGTCTGGATGAGAACTGAACTAGACTTGGACTTGACGGCTTCTATTAACTACTATTGATATCTTATGGATGGCTTTATCACATATTAGACTAACTTATTTTCTGTGGTTGCAGATTCTAGTGTTATTCATTTAGTCATTTATCTCTATAAGATATGCATATGCGTTTGAGAAATGTTTTGCAGGTCAAAGTTGTCTAAATCTGCAAGGAAGTTTTGTCACCATCAAAAAGGGAGAGATTGTTGGAGAAATCTTCTTGAAGTGTTTTGAAGCTGACAAAACGTTTCCATCAGTCTAGTCTGAAGGCCTGCAGACTCTGCTATTTAAAGTCTGAAGACCTCCGAACAGCCATACTCAAGACTCAAAGTCTATTCTCATTGACAGTCTCTAATCCGTTGAAGAAAGGTTATCCAGAACTGGATGTTTCATTAAGGATATGACCTTATCAACTGGAGAAGATCTCTTGGCTGGAAAAGACATAACGGAATCCTTTGATTGATCGAGATTGACTCGAAGATTAAGGAACCGACCGATGATTGCCTAAATATTCTTGGAATGTTCTACTTATGGAAACCGAGATCCTGATTGTATGGGTGAATATCATTGATGGGCTATCAACACGTTCCTTTAATAGCTCGAATAATCTTCCTAATTGATTCCGTCCAACGGGTAAATTGGAGGAATTCCTTTGGTAAGTGCCAACGGGTATGATGGCATAAAGGAGTATATAAAGAAGACGTTCTAAGTTGTTCGAGGTGTGCGCGATAGAAGAATTCCAAAGTCTGAAGCTCCTTGTTGTTTAGACAATTCCTTTGAGTGAAACCTTGTATACAAAAGAGATTCTATACTTGTGAGAAACCTTGAGGAAAGTGTGGTAGAACATCTACACTGTGGAATCAAGGAAAAGCTGTGCTGTAACATCTCTTTTATTCATAGTGAAATCCAACCGGTGGGCTGTCAGTGCGGAAGAGTGGGCGTAGGCTTGGAATAAGCCGAACCACTATAAACCTTGTGTTCAATTTTCTCTTCCTTACTCTCTTTACTTTGATCGTACTTCATTTTGTGAACTCCTTTCTATCGGTTGCCTAAAATCGCTTTCGTATCTCGATAAATTGTTTGTGCGCCTATTCACCCCCCCCTCTGGGTGCTTATACTAGCTATCTCAATTTACACTCTCACAAACCCTAGAATACAAAATCTCTACTTTCTCTGTTTTACTCTCAAGATCGTTCTCCAAGTTTTCACATTTCTTAAATGAATAAGTTAAAGAAATTCTCCTCAATTGCAATAATGTCATTCCAAAGAATGTCTTCCCGGATTGCGACCAGGGGACCACGAATCATGCCTGAGGGTCCTACCCACTTTGACTTGAGCAATGAAGAAGATTCTCCTCAACAATTGCAACAGCATCAACAATAACGTCCTACTCAAAATTCTCTGCACCAACCAGCAGAAGAAGAGATTGTGGAAAATGTTGAACTAGTAAGAACGCTAAAACCCAAGTTCCTCTTTAAACTCTACAACTAGTTAAAGCAGGGTGGTACTGCTATGACTTTCATTGATGAGTTTTTGAACGAGGGAGGTTACATAAATGAGACTCAGTTTTTTAGATCAATAGAAAGGCTAGGCATTATGCCTGAAGGTTTGGCAGATAGGACTTTTGCAAACTTTCCAAGAGATCATCAATTTGGCTCTTTTAATTAGCCTGAGATTAAGGATGACGATAAGAGGTTGTATGCGAACTTTCAGCCTAGGATAGGTGTTGCTGCAGAATTGCGTGGTGAGGAAACGAATTTATTTCGGTCCAAAGATCATCAAAGAACTTACTCCAAACTATTGAAGAGAGGGGTGATGAACCCTTGAAATGTGGATTTCGTTTTTTTAGACTCTATGAAGGTGAACCTAAGAGAGAGATTTGCTCTTCTTCAACTTGAAAGATTTTGTTCGAAGACCGCTGTAGCTTACGCCGAATTAACTGCTTATTTCTATTCGAATCTATCTTTCTTATATGCAAATAGATTCTATTTTACTGTAAGGGATAGAGAGTTTGTGGTGGATGTAGACACTCTGGCAGACATTATTGGTGTGGAAAGAGGGAGTTTCCGACTAATAAACGTGAATGTTGGTCATGCTACAAGTTTCCTTGTGAAGGATAAACTTTTTAGGGTGGCATTATTTATCAAAGAATAACGCCTCCAACATCTTGCTGCACAAGGTCGTGATAAACTACATTCGACCCAAGTCTACCTCCAAGATTGATGTTTCTCGTTCAGAAGCTAAATTGATGTATGCCATCAGTAATGGAATGAAGTTCTCACTGCCCCACACAATCTTGATACACATGTGTAGGACTGTTACGAAAGATAAGGGACAGCTTCCTTACTTTGCACTGGTCACCAAATTGTTTCGACACTTTTAAATTTAGCTTCCTACATCTCTCTATGCTCGAACCATTTCTCCCATGGTGATAGGTTTGAAGATGGTGTGGAAAATGAGACTGAAGGAACTGAACAAGGCCCTAGAGCGCTTTAAGGAGAAGTCCCTGAGCAAAACGAAGCAAGACTCTGTTGTGAAGAAAAGAAAAAGGCAAGGAGCCCATGATTGAATCAACCAAGAAGAAAAGAGTTATTATCCTTCAAGATGAAGAGGATGAAGATGAGCTTACTCTTTCTACTCTTACCTTGAAAATTTTTCATAGTTTTGTTAGTTTTGAGCAACAAGAGGATAGAGAGACACGAGAACGAGAAGAGACAGAGTAGAGAAGTGAAGAGAAAGAAGAGACAAGAGAAGGGAGTGAAGAAAGAAGAACAAAGGAAAGAGAAAGAAGAGAAGAAAAAGAAGGAAGGGAAGAATAGTAAGAATGAAGAAAATCAGGAGAAGGAGAGGGTCAAGATGACTCTTTTGAGCCGACTTTAGTAGTATCCTTGTTAGATGATTCTAAAAAGACTAGGAGTGGAACTGCAGGAGATGACAAAGAAAAAGAACATCATCTGGGTGCTGATGCTGAGAAAGAGCAAGAAGAAGAATTATTTTCTCCACCTGTAGGCATGGAAACAGGGGGAGCTGCTAAAAAAAGAGGTACTTCTTCACATGTTTTTACTAGTAATGATGTTAGTCATTCTCCTGCCGATCCAGAGGATGTATATGCCTCTTAATATCCTGAAGGTGGTGTTGAAGCATCTTCTCCAAGTCTCAGTGATCAAACTGCTGATGTTCCTTCACATCTCAATACTCTTGCAATTGATTTGGCTGGACCTAATGCTCCGACAGTAGCAGTAGCAGACTTTCAAAGGCTACTAGAAATCCTTTTGGATTTGAAGGCTCAGCAATATGGGATGGAGTTTGAGATTAGGACCATCAAAACAGCTTTAGCGTCTACCTCAAATTCTCTACATGAGTAGGTACAAGCCCTTAAACTTTAAGTTCAAGATAATGCAAAGGGTAAGGATATTGAATAGCTAAAGAAGACTCTAAGAAAGATGGAGGAGACTGTTCAATCTATGGGGGATTTCAAACTCATTCACATCCCCAAAAAGCCCTAATTTCATTTCACTTTCATTTTGAGGTTCTCCACTTTTGCTATTGACAAAAAGGGGGAGAATGGTGCAGATTTAAGTTTTTAACTTTGGTTTGGAGTTTGGATTTTTATTTGACTATTTAAAGTCTAACTTTTGGATTTGTTTGGTTGATTGTTGAACTGTTTGATGTAACATTTGCTGTAACTTATTCTGTGATAATGATTGCCGTTGGATAGTTATTTGTTTTATCTTTTCAAGATTAACGTGTTTTCTGTGGTTGTAGAATCAATGCTATCCAAGTTGTAATCAACTTATTTTTTTAAGATATCACGTACTGCTTAAAAGTTGTTTTGTAGGTCAAAAGTTCATAAATCTACAGGAAAGTTTTGTCACCATCAAAAAAGGGGAGATTGTTGGAGAAAAACTCATTTATTGTTTTAAAGTTAACAAAACATTTCCACAATCTAGTTTGAAGACTTCAAGACTATAAGGTCAAAGTATGAAGAACTATAGACTTTAGGATTAAAGTCTACTCATGCTGACAGATTCCAGACTGAACGATACTGAAGAATGAAGACATATTTAGATGCAAGATTATCTTTAAGGATTTAATTCATACAGTTTATGGACGACCCTATGGCTAGATATAGCACTTATATGATTGATTATCCTTATTAGAATCAATTTCGATAATCAAATATTTTGGAAGGCAAACAAACTTGGAAGGTTCTACTTATGGAAATCGAGATCCTAATTGTATGAACGAACATGTGTGGCATCCCAAAATTCATGACAACCTCCATATACATTAAGGCCTATGAATAGGTGATGGAAGTACCATCAAGTTGTATTGTGGCCATTTGATCCATGATTTGCAATAAGATTTATGGCCAAGTTTTTAATGGATAATTATTTGATAGGAAAGAAAATTCTATTATTGGCCATGTGTTTTATAAGTTGGAATTTATTGATTTATGATTTCAAGTTTTATGGTCAAGTGAATAAGGGAAATTATGTATTTATATAAATGAGAAATTAGGTGATGATTAAATGGGAAAAATTAGAGAAGAAGGGCCAAAACTCTTAGGCCAAGATCAGCCCCCAAGACCCCATCATTCGGCCATTTAGGCCTGGCTCGCAAAGCCCAAAGAAGGAGGAGCTTCCGTTGACCAAGACTGGCCCAAGCCCAGCCGGATGAAGCCCCTCTTGCATGAAAATTGCCAAGTGGCGCCGGCATGCAAGATCAATGATTGTTAATTATTGAAAGGAAGAAAATTAGAGAGGAAGAGGGGGGTGGATTAAGCGAGGAAAGGGAGAGAAAGAGAGGGGCGTCGCATGAAGAGAAAGGGAGAGAGAGAGAGAGAGAGAGAGAGAGAGTTACCGTCCGAGAGAGGGAGAGCGAGCATGCGAGAGAAGAAGAGGAAGAAGGAGGAGGAGTTCGCCACCTAGTCACTGCCGTTCGTTCGCCGCCTTGCCCGCCGTTTGTCGCTGTGTTTGTGCTCGGATTTGAGGCAAGTGGAGTCCACAAACCTACCCTTTGCTGCTGTGATATGTGTTGTGAGGGATGATAAATTTTGGTTGTGGTAGAAGTGAAGAAATTCGAAGCTCTAAGAAGAAATATCGTAGCCTAGCATTCTGTTTTCTAGGAAGGCAGTCCAACCTTTGATGACATTGTGAGATGCAGGCGACTTTTTAGTTGGAATATTATTTCAACTCCTTGATGAAAGTTATATAGAACTTCTTGGGGAGTAACATATCAAAATTTCAGAAGAAATGAACAAGTATAGACCGGTGAAACTATTTTTCTTTGGAGAAATCAGATCTGGAATCGAAATGCTGACCTAGTATGATTTTGTGAATTTTATAAAATTCTCCAGTTGAAATTAGATCTTGTGTTCTGAATAAAAGTTGAAGATGACATGTTAAGAAGTAACATAATAAAATTTTAGAGGAAATGGATGAGTTTAGGTTGGTGAAATGATTTTATTTGAAATGGTCAGATCTGGGAATTTTTGCCGAGGGTTAGAGACGGCTATGGTGATTATAGTTTTTAATCTATCACAAATATGATTTCTAGTTCTACATGAAATATTTACTTCTGGACCTTTTCTATAACATATAAAAATTTCAGAATTTTTGGAGCTGATTTAGGATTTTTACCGAATTTGTGAATGAAACTGTGTATGGCAATATTCCGAAATTTTAAGGACTGTGATGCGTGGATTGTACTGATTTGTGTGATGTTCTTTTGATATGGTGTTCTTCACGGAATACTTTCCTCTAGATCTTTTATATAACATGTCAAATTTTTAGAATTTAATAAGGCTGTTTACTAATTTTTCAAGAATTATGACCAAAGGAACGCAATCTGTTTTTATCCGAAATTTTTTTGTATTTTCAAAAATAAATGAAATTGCTCCATGTGATATGATGTTTTGAGTGGTTGATTATGCTGCATATGTGTTGACATATGGCATGTTATATGACATCAAAAGTTGGTTGAGACTCTTAATATTGATGCATCAAATGCCATGTTGAAATTGAAATACATGTGTGAATATAAATTGAGATAATAACGAGACTGTCAGAGGTGTGAGCCGACGATGCCTCGGGAGTGTTGGAATGCTCAGAGTGTGTGTGCCGGATGCCCCGGGAGTGTTGGGATGGCTGGAGGTGTGTGCCGGAAGCCCTAGAAGTGTGTGCCGAGGGAATTCCTTGTGATGCTAGTTGGACTACGAGATGCCCAGAATGTGTGTGCCAGATGCCCGAAGGTGTGTCCCGGAGGCCCCTCGGCGATGCTGAGTAGGGTGCGAGTTATAAATTATGGGATGCAAACACTGGTCCCTGAAAAGATAAAAAAAATTAAGACTGTATCATACACATGAACGTGTACATATGGCATGGGATGAACCTCGTGGGAATGCAAGCATGAAGAGCATGGTGGTATATGCACGTTGCATGGTGATATATGCATGACTGCTTGATGATAAGTGCATTGTGGTATATGCACGTTGCATGGTGATATATGCATGGCTGTTCGATGATATAAGTGCAAGTGCATGGTGATATATGCACGTTGTATGATGATATATGCATGGTTGTAAGGTGAGGTATGCTTGAATGCATGAATGATATATGTTTTATTCATGATAAATTGATAGTTCTGTTTGACGCATTGTGTAGTTTGGTGGATCTTCACTACTAAGTAGTTGTACTCACATCTTTTGGGGATTAACATTTCAGATTAAAAAGATGTCATTGCTACCAGTTGCACTCGGTACCTATTATGAATTGCCATCTAATGTCGAGGTGGAGTGCACAGAGCATTCCTGTGTTAGTTTGCTTGGTCTGGTGTATGTCCGAATCCGTGTCTTAGTGATGTATGATGTGGGTCTTGCTGATGGCCCGGTTATCCAGGAGTTTTTGTCTGTTCATGTCCGACATAGTGGAGTGATGCTAGGGATGCTACCGCCGCCGCCGCCACCCGATGTACTGAGTTGGGTGTGATGGCATGTATAGCTGGTGGGACCTGACACTTTTTTAGGATAGCCGACTCTTGTTGATGGAGAGGTGTACATGTTGATGTAGGGTCGAGTTCTCTTTTGAGTTATAGCCAAGTATAATTAAAAATCTTGGCCTTCTTGCTATACCGACCCGAAATATCCATCGTGAAAATATAAATAAAAGTAACTCGACTTGGTCTTTTCATTTGGCACGTAGGTGGTGTGCATTGCATTATGGTTATTGAAGTGAGAAATGGTGAGATACGTTTATGCTTCCACTAGTGAACTGCACTGGGACCTTTACAAAAAAAAAAAAAAAGGAAAAGTATTCTATGGATCAACCCTTATGAACTATGGTTTCACTTTAATTAAAAAGTTACCTTACTGGTATGCAATAGGATGAGTGACAAGTACCTGTGGTGACCCTGACGGATCGGGGGCCATCGAGGGGTGCCACAACATGATTGATGGGCTTTTTACCATAATCTTAATATAATTCGAGATCTCCTTAATTGATTATGTCCAACAAGTAGATTGGAAGAACTCTTTTGAAAAGTGCCAATGGTCGTGAAGGCATGAAGGAGTATTTAAGGCAGATTCTCTAGTTGTTCAATGAGTGTGCGTAAAAGAGAAATTTCAAAAGTCTGAAACTTCCTAGTTTTTTACGTGTTCAATTGTTGAAGCTCAAATTGTACTCAAAAGAGAGAGCAAACACTTGTGAGACTTCGGAAGAGTGTAGTAAAGTCTCTGCACTGTGAAGTCGAGATTATGTGACTGTAAAATCTCTTTTAATTCATAGTGGAATTTAGCTAGTAGGCTATCAACGCTAAAGAGTGGACGTAGGCTTAATCTAAGCCGAACCACTTTAAACCTTGTGTTTTTATTCTCTTCCCGAAACTCATTTACTTATTCGTAATTTTGTTTATTCGTTAGAGATTCAAGGCTCACTCAAGTTCGTTGGTTTTCAAACTCTGTTTTAACATAAAAGTATTTTACAAACATTCTTGCAAAAATTTCTTTTCACACCTATTCACCCCATTCTAGGTGTTCGTATTAGCCCTTTCACTTCTTTTTTCTTGAATGTGTCAAATTTATCTAGTTGTTGGCAAAGGTCATTCTATTTCCCTATTTGAAAGGCATGAAGAGACAAAGACTTCATAAGATCGAACTACGTTGTTCATTCATCACTATTGGCAAAATAAATAAATAAATAAATAAATAACATCATCAAGATTTTCAGGTAACTCCAGTTATGGCACTAGGTAAATTTTCTGGGTGTTAATATTTTTTGCAAAATATATGAAGTTACTAGTTTGTTTATTATAAATAAATTTATAGTTGACAGCCAAGAGTGAAAACCCACACTATTATTCCACCCGGATTTTGTTGAAAAAGCGAAAATTGAGCCCACCGGCAGCAATTATATGAACAAGAAGGGGCTACCGTCAGTACCCAGCAACGTCTCAACTTTGATTGCAATATGTTTCAGGGATAAAGGATAGGGGCCTTCAATTTTTTGGATTTGCACAACGTCGTTGTCCTTGAACGTTTTCTATTCTTCTTCTTTTTTTCCGCAATTTAATCCTTAATTTTTTTTTCAAAATTCCGAATTATTAATCTTTCTGTCTTAGACAAAAAAATTGATGTGACAGTTAAATAGCTGTTAAGTACTTACATGGCAGCTACACACCAATGTGGCACTCACGTGACTTTACAAATTTAAAGAATTAAAAGATCGAGTTAGGGATTCTGGAAGAAGGCAATTGAAAATTAAGAAGAAGGGAAAACCATATTTAGCTTGCTTCAACAAATAGAAGGGGTCACTGTTCTCACAGTCATCGGCGAGGTGGCCAATCCCTTGCTGGGCTCAAGCCACAGTGGTGTCGCCCCATACATCGACCAAGGTACATACCTTTGTGGAGAGAGAGAGAGAGAGAGAGAGAGAGAGGGTCTTGCCCTCAAGGAACCCCTCAGTACACAGTGGTGAGGGCAGAAGCCCTCGTGAGTGTTTGGCAAGGGTCGGAGACACTACCTAGGGCCACAGCCTAGTCTGGCGCAGACTCTCTTTCTCACGTGCGCGCTCTATCCGACTCCGTTACATGTGTCACACTCTGGTTCTCTCCGTTGCTTCCGATGTTTACAAAAGACAAGCGAGCATATAGACAATGGAGAGGGTCTGCCCACCGTCACTAGTGGCTGGCGACACTATAAGCATTCTTTATGCGTAGGGGCAAGCTGAATATGGTTTTCTCTTTATTTTTATTTTCTTTCTTCATCATTCAAAAACCTCAACATTTTTTTTTTTAATTTTCTAAATTTGCAAAAATCGGAAAAGGTTCAAGGACTCACCTGAAATCATCCCTAAGCTTTACTACAAAGGAAGTTACTACTTTTTTCTTTGCACTTCTATAAGTAAGTTTCGGCGTTCTTCTGTTTTCCGGTTGATTTTTCATCCAATTAGAATTTAGGTTTCCATAAGTAAATACTTCCCAAAAAGAAACTTGTCTTCAAGATTGATTTCATCAATTTGCAATTGATTCCATCAATGTATTTAAAAAATGTAAGTGAGAATTTTCGCCAGAGAGCCAGATATTGAAGAATAAATTCCTATTACATTCATTTTGAATCTTTATGGCAAGATCAATAAATCTGAATTTGATGTTATTTTCATTATGAACTCAATTTCAGTTTGGATTGCGTCAGAATGAGAAAGACTTCTAGAATGAATAGACTTTGGTAAGAGTCTGTAATATAACTTCATAAGTATACTATTATTCAAAATAAGAATAAGAACTATAAAGTATTGTCAACTTCAAAAACTGATAGAAGTTTTCTCAACAATGGCAAGTTTTGTTTAGCAATTGCAAGTTCTAGGGCCTGAGCCACAACCTGATTTGCATGCTCACCGTGTAGTCCTGGCAGACGTTGATCATATGTCTTCTTTCATTGTATTCCCCACTGGTGGCTTGGAGAAAAATTTACTGAGATTCGGTCTATAGATTTTATACTAAGGGCACTTTCTGGGGCATTTTAGCGACTTGGCATGCAGCACATGTGCGATTTTGGTACTTTGGGATGCTTCTGAATGAATGGTGAAACGTAGCTATCGTCCATGGTGTTTGAGATTTGGGTATTTGAAGCCTGCTCCTTAACTCATTGACTATGACCTGTTCAACGAAATGCGTCTATGGCATTTTCATAAAATAGCTCCCCCAAAGCGTTCAAACTAAATGAGTGATGATATAGTTTATACCTTGCTGATTTCTTCATTAATTATTAACCATGATTTCAAGTGTAATTGATGGTGGCAGGTGATGAGAAAAATGACCGGGAGCTATTTATCAATGATGATTCGTGATGAGTTATTGGGTCACATCTCGCATCCTTATTCATAAGCCATGGAATTTTCCGAAATTCATGATAGTACAAAGATGGTGATTTCACCAGCTGTGAGTCAGATTCTCAGGTGACGGTCCAATGGTGGTGGTTGACGTAACTCGAGGTGATGTCTTGGTTGTGCTCCGCTTGAGAGTGGAAAGCGGTATCCATTGATTAAAGCTTTGAATATTCTCAGTTTAATGTTCAGTTTTGAGTGTTCTTGGTCTGCAATGTGAAGAAAGGCGATAAAAATGAACAAGGAAGAAGGCAAAGAACGAGGACAGAGGGGAGAGTGGAGACAAAGATATTAGTTGTTTTTTAAGGAAGTTTGGATTTAATTCTAGTTAAAATTGAAATGACGGAAGCATTGGGTTATTGATGAGTTGGGCTCAATTTGCTCTTAAATTGGGCTTGAACACCTTTGAAATGGATTTGACTTGAAAGCCCAAGCGTGTCCTCGGCCTGGGTCACTGAGACCAGCGTACGGGCCATATTAGTACGAGCCAGAGGGGCCCGGCCCGGCCCGGGTCCCCCCCGTCTTCCAGAACATAAAATGACATCTTTAAAAAAAAGTAATTAAATTGCTCAAAAAAAAAAGTAATTAAAAGAAATTAAAAAAAAATTGTAAAAAAACAAAAAATTAGCGAATTCAAGAGTAGTTGGGCGAAGTACTTCTGACTTGCATTACTTGTGCCAACGGAAAAATCTCCCTGCGTCGCCTGCATAAACATCCATCAAGGAGCACGCGGTTTGCACTATGGTGAGAACGAGCAGCACCACAGCGGTCCTGAACCACGGCTTACTGAGGTAGTCCCGTTTGAGGATGGCCTTCCACTGGTTCCACGGGTACCTGCTGTACTCATTCAGTTTCTGACACAGCCTTGAGTAGAGGAACTCGCTGGAGTCCCTCATGGTCTCCTTGTACAAGCTGTTGAAGAGACTGACCACGTCTTCCTTGCTACCGAGCCGATTTTCCAAAATTCCGCAGCTGACTAGAATGTCGATGTCTTCGGGCGTGTCGATGAGTCTGCCCATGAGAATGGCGTAGCTGGTGATGTACTTTTCCACGTGGTGGCACTGCTCGTACGCAATCATGTTCCTGAACCACGCCTCGGTCCACTCGTGCACAACCACGTGCCGCATCCTGAGGGTCTCAGCCTTGAAGTGGACATCGGGCAGGGAGAAGTTTCCCTTGCCTGGTTTGAACTCAACACCGGCCTCTTGCAGCTCCTTTGCACTCCGAGTCAGCTCGAATTTCTTGCCATGTTTGGACGGCGCACCCCGTGGGAACGAGGGCAGTTGCAGGGCTCGCACGTAGTCCACCAGGTGCTTCATCTGAAAGCTCGTGCTTGCAAGCTCTTGCCCCTCCAGGACGTCTTTGAAGTACTCGTAGCTAAGCTTGAAGAACGTGACAGTGGTACTCAATGCGGTGAGATCATAGAGAATCTCGAGGACAAAGAATGGGACTTGATTTTCCAGGAGCAGGAGGTCGTGGAATACGGCGTTGCTCATCCACTGCTCGCTGAATATTTCGTCGTCCTCGTCTCGGTGCTCGAGGTATTGGCTTCTTATGAATAGCTCAACTACAAAAACTGCGTCCAGTAAGATCATTTCCACGAGCTCCTTGCTGGCTTGGGTGAGATTTTCTTGGTAGCATTGCCGAATGCGGTCTTCCAATTCGCTGATGATTTTGATACAAGCTGGGAGGTCAGCCTTGCTGCGGCGGAGGAAGCCTGTCAAGTACCTCAGTTTGATCGCCATCAACTGAATTGCTGTCTTATCACCGTGGAATGGCCCGATGGAGATAACTTGAGGGGTGTAGGCCTCCGCATTTGCTCTGCGCAACTTCTCAGGCACTCGATATATGCAACACTCGATGGATCCGGTAGTCAAGTTGTCCATCTTCCTCTCTATGGTTACCGCAACTTCCTTGACGATCTGACTCATTTCTAAACAAGTGAAAGAAAACGATTACAAGCCCATGAAACTAGAGAGTGAAAGGGTACATCTGATATTCTCGTTCGTTTCACAGTAATTTAGTGCCTAATGACGAGAATGAATTAAGCACATCTTTTTTTCCATTAAACAGGCTCGAGACCTGTCAAAAATAAAAACAAAGCCAAAAAAAATAAAATGAAAATGATCTTTTTTTTCTAGTAGAACAGAAAACACGCCCTGTTTCGCGATGCATTCAATCTGTTCTAGAAATAGCAGAGGTCTGCATTGACAGAATAACGTGATTGGATTTTGATTGTCATGAAGAAACCCCTACTCTCGAAAGATTTTACCTCGGGCACTTTGCCGTGTTTTTGCCATTGGGCAAATCGGAAAAGTCGTTCACTTTGAGGAGGCCTTACGCCTAAACTAGTTGAAGAAATATCTAAAGAATCTGCAAAGCTTGAGAAATGAATAAAAAAAGACCGTCAGCTACCTTGATCTCCCAACAACGTGCAACGAAGACAATTTGCCGTTAAAATCAGGTGGTCGCAAATCATACAAGATCATAACTCCTATAAATTCTACTGGAACATGCATAATCCAACCTTCTATTCTCCGGCTATTCTATGGGCAATTAGTAATGTCGAATGCATACATAGTTTTTGACTATTTGATTCGAAACGAAGTGCAGCATGCGGTCACTAATCATAATGCCCTATGCCTGCAAAAGAAGCACCGTGTTGAAAGATATTGAGAGAAAAACAAAGAAGGCTTACCTGAGATTCGAGATCAAGAATTCGTTCTCCCTTCTTGCCGTCACGGGAGAAATCCCGTTTGCTTCCCAGAATATATAGTGAGAAAGCATGCAAACTGTCGCTACTGGGGGCAAAAGAAAGATCTGATATTCTTTAACCTTTTATGAAGGATTATAATATTATGCACATAAAAGGTTGTCTGGCCATTACTATTAACCCCAGTGAATATATACTTTGGTCACAATTAAACTGCAACTACGAAGCATCCTTGTTATTCCCAATGAGACAACAGCAAAAGAAAAATTCTTCTTGGCGTAATGTTTCTTCTAAGATTCTTTCTATGGTTACATTAAACATATCACTAATTTAGGGCTTATGACGGGGATTAGCTCCCCTGGGCTTATTTTGTACCAATAAATGCTCTAACTTATTTATAAAAAAGAACATTATGACAAATTTCTTTGGTAATAAACTATTTAAGGCTAGAATTATATACTTCATTAATTTGTTCATTCTAATTCTTGAACTCTTTTTTTTTTTTTTTTTGGTCCAGCTAAATCCATGAACTGTAAATTCCTTTGTTTAAGTTAGTCCTTTTGTCAAATACATGAACGGAAATGCTGACATGGAACTTCGTCGACACCACTTCGATACATAGATATCCATGTCATTTGCACTTACCACATAATTGAGCAAAGGCTGCCCTCTTGCAAGTCTGTGGCAGGGGACGCAGCCCTTGTAGTTGGAGTGGCAAGTTTTGTTTAGAATTTGCAAGTTCTAGGGTGCGAATCAGTCTGATTTAAGTGCTCGCCAGTGTAGTTATGGCGGACAGTGATCAGTTGGCTTTCGCCGTGATTCAGTTTATAGGTCATATGCCAAGGTATTATCCGTGCAACATTTTGGGGGACTTTAGCGACTTGGCATGCACAAGTGCGTTTCGGGGACTTTAGGTTTGAGGAGCGGTTCTGCTGCTGAGGATGGTAACTAGGATCCTAGTGTTAGGGTCCAAAGGTTTTCAAGCCCAAAGACTTAGCAAGTGGGTCGTGATAACCTATAAATCACCCAGTATTCTAGAATCTTTTTGTATCTAGAGTTTTTAGGGAGACACTAGAATGTTCCGAGGGTAATAAGGGAAATGTATACATGGTATTCTAGGGTAATCTTGGGGATAATTTAGGAAATATGCACTTGTATTTTAAAGACTTTTCATCAATCTTCACTGTTAAATTGTATTGTAGATTGGCAATTGCAATTATAGGGGTATTTATATAAATAGGGCTCCCCTTCCCCTCATTTGGATTACCAGGAGATGTAAACACAAATTGAGATCTTCTCTCTAGAATTGCTTATGTTGTTTTGAGTAAGGCTGACTTTGGAAAGAGCTTCCTAAGGCTGTACGGATAAGGAAAAGTTATAATAGCCCATAACAAGTGGAATCATAACCCATAATAACGTGGTCGTTCCAATATGATCAACAAGGCGGTAAGGTCGTCGATGAACAAGGTAGAAAGGTCGAGGATCAACAAGCCACCAAGGTTATACTGACCATTCAACAAGCAGTAACACTGCTCTGCCCTATTTCAAAACTTGAATCCACAAATAAAACATATGAGGTTCAATTGGTGGACCATCAATTGGCAGCAATAAGTATTTCATATCTCAAAGCCTCGACAACTAATAGAATTCATCAACAATTATGGTATATCTCGAAGTCTATCTAACAGTTTCTACCATTAGCATATCTCATTATCAACATGTCAAATTAAAATACTGGACTCCACATAACAAGCTCAAAGCAACGATATTCGAGTCAAGATCCATCAATCATCACCGATAAGCATCAGACATCTTGAGCCTATGAACCGTCAAATTTCAGTACTCGCCTTCAGCTCATCACATCTCAGAATCAACTAGTCAAATTCAAAATTACCAAACCAAAAACTATGGGGACAAAAAAACCTCTAGCGACTCGATTTCAGTTAGCAAATTCATTAATTACCAATGATAAGGATCGGATATCTTAACGCTGAAGTAATCATCAACACTGGACTCGTCTCTATGATTGAGCGGATACTGTAATAGATCTCACTCTAGGACGAAAGGTAATGGAGAGGTGCCTTAAGAGACGGTGAAGACAATAATAAGAGCTGGATGGGTGAGGGGGCGCATGGGAAAGTAGAGGTAATTGGTTCTAGAGTGGGTAGATTCCAAACCTGGACCCTATATGCTACCGCGTTATAATCGGTTCCCCATTTTTTGGATAATGTATCCTACCATGTTTGTACTGAAACCTGTTTTCGAACTTACCCTACTTTTTCCAGTCTAGTTCCAAGGTCTACCTTGTTTGTACTGGAAACTGTTTTGCAACCACACAATATCCTATACGACTTCAAATTTTACATAAATACGTAAAATAATAATAACATAATCCTCCTAATTTGTATTGAAACATTAATTACATGTAATCAATCGGTAAGTACATGACTTTTTAACTAAACAAAGAACTAAGGACCTATAAGCCTAATTATCATAAACTCAAGATGCCTACATGTGGAAGCCCAAGCACCATAATGTCTACTCCCATTCCATTTCTTTGAATTTAGAAGATAAAAGAGGAGTTGAAGACAAAGAACAGATGAGCAATTGGCATGGCCCACCCAAACACCAGAACGCCTATACTTGGATGCCCAATGCTGGCGTCAAAATCAAAGGGCCTGTTTGTTTGTGTTCCTGGCCCATGTTTATTAAAACAATTCCTGTTTTTTTTGTTCTCGGGAATAAAAAAAAAAAAAAGAACAGAAACGCGTTTGTTTGGATTTTTGTTCAAAATATATTTTTTTTCTCGGGGAACAAATTTGGAATAGAAACAAGAAACACAAAAAAACTTGTTTCTTGTTTCTAGAACACTTTCAAGAAACAATTTTTCTCTCGTTTTTTTCTTCTCTTTCTTTTCTTCTTTTTTTCTTCTTCTTTTTTTCTTTGGTCGATGGCCAACGACCGCCTTTGCCGTCGCCCGCCCTAGGGAGGCTCGGCAAGCCTTGCCGTGGTTGGGCGAGGCCGCCCGGCCCTCATCGGCCGGTCCCGGCCATGGCGAGGCTAGTGACCGGCCAAAAGGAAGGAAAAATAAAAAATAAAAAAAGGAAAATAAAATAAAAAAATATTAAAAATATTAAAAGAAACAAAAAAATTATACAAGTTTACGAAACGTGTTCTTGTTCTTTTTCTATTCCAAGAATAAATTTACTAAATGTGTTATTCTATTAAAAAATTATTCCCGAAACAGAAATAATTTTTTTTTTTTATTTTGTTCCCTGGAACAATTTTTTAGCAGAAACGTTACCAAATGAACCCAAAGAGATTATAAAAACCCCATCCCCAAAAAATCGAAAAACCTACCAAAAAAAAAAAACAATTTCAAACTCACCTTGCTTAAGTTTGTGCTGTTTGGGCAATAATGGCAAATCTCACAACAATGAGACAAGAGGCAACAACAAGTTAGGTTGCGTTCCTTCAGGCTGCAATGCCAATGGTGGTGACAATGATGGTGGCTGGGCATATAGAGAGAGACTAAGAGAGAGAGAGGCGATTGAGAAAGAGGCAGATCGTGTGAAGAGAGACAAAGAGAGAATAAGAGACAGAGAGAATAGGAGAGAAAGGGACACAACTAGGGTTTCTTCTTTTTTTTTAACATTAGTAAAAACCTGTTCCAAAACCAGTCCAATTAGTCTAGTTTCTAGGAGTGCTTTTACTTGGAACCGGTTCTCAAACCGGTTTCAACTTATTCCCAAAAGATGGAACCAATTGCTAGACCAGTTCAAATAGGAACCCGTTCCTAGACCTGTTTTCCTAACGGTTTGGTCTGGTTCCTAGGTAAACCCGGTTTGATTGTGCACCCCTACGGAAAAGGGTAATGAGGAGAGGGTGAGGCGCAAATGGGTGAATGAGAACATGATTGGACGAGTTTTGTGGCTGATTGCTAGCCCAAGAGAAACAATTGGGGAAGAGGCCTTGAAGGTGTTTGGGTGCTTTGACAAGATATTTTCATATTCCACCAATCTTTTCATTGTGGCATTGAACTCTACCACTTTAGGTAAACTAGACTGTTCAAAGACATCTTGTCTCTTTCCTTCCAGTCAAAATTAACAATTTTTAATGGAATGATTAAATCGAATAAAAAAGTATATAGTTCAAGAACCTAGATGGACAAAAAAAAAAAAGATTCAAAGATTAGATTGAGCAAATTAAAAAAGTTCAAGGACAACCAACGCTTGCCAAAAGTACCCAGCAAGTTCTAAATATATTGTGGTGATGCCAGTTTAATCTTAAACCTTTCAATTAAGTCAATTTTATCCTAAATTTTTTCATATTTTTTCCAATTGAGTCTATCTGACCAATTTTGGTAGGAAATCATTAGTGTGGACACCGACCATGGCCATCTCACATGGCATGGTCGACGTTGACATGTATATATTTAAATAATTTTTTTAATTTTTTATATTCTCTTTTCTTTTTAATTAATTTTTTTTCTTTCATTTTGGTGAGCAAGGACTAACAAACCCTCATCAACAGCTAGCGAGGGTCGCAACCCTCACCTAAGCCCTCACCAGATCTGGGTGAAGGTCTCCTCGCCTAGGGCCTTTGTTGATATCATCAGCCAAATTCAAAGGAAAAAAAGAAAATAATAATAATAACATTTAATTAACATTTTAGTTATTTAAAAAATTGTAAAATTGTCCACATTAGTGTCATCCATGTCATGTATGACGTTTGACATCCATATCAATAATTTCTAAATTGGCCAAAATGACTTAATTGGCAAGTTGTAAAAATATTTATGATTAATTTGGCATAACTAAAGTTTGTGATTAAATTAACACTCAATAATAGACTTAAGATTTTTTTTTTTTTTTTTATACTTTTCCTACTGATCCTTTTATCCCATAGGCATTTAAGAAAGAACATGGATGAAACATGAAGTTTGACCAAGACGATTAAAAAAAAAAAAAACTGGTTTTTCTCCTCATTCTAAACCTTGCTACATCTCATGCTACATCTCATGGCAAATAATAAAATAAAAAATCCAAAAGTTAGAACTAGAAAAAAAAAAATTGTACGAATTTATTTCGATAATCTTGGGGAATCTTTATAAAGACTTGGCTTACTTTTTCAAACACAATGCAAGAGAAAAATTATAATATATATAAAAAATAAATTATGCCCATTTAATCATAATTTTTTCAATTTGACCAATTTAGTTATAAACATTTTGATAATTTGTCAATATAGTTCTAAATCTTTTAAATGTGCCGATTTAGTGCTAAGACTTTTAATTGATATGCCAATATAGTTCTAAATATTTTAACAATATGACAATTTAATCTTTATGGTCAATTTGGGCCCAAAATCATTAACATGATAGTTTAATTAGCACTGACTATCTTACATAGCATGACTGATATCGATATGGATAATTCTTTTTTTTTAATTCTTTTTTTTCTTTTCTCTTTGTTTCTTCTTTTCTTTCTTCTTTCCTTTTTTTGTTGACCCTAGTCTCAACCCTCACCAGCCATGGGTGAGGGCCTCCACGCCCGCACCAGCCATAAGCGAGGACAACGAGGGCTGTGACACCCACTTTTGGCCTATATGCAAGGGTCCACACCTCACCTAAGCAAGTAGGGCCTAGGATAAGTGAAAAAAAAAAACAAAAAAAAAAAAATATAATAAAAAATAAAATAAAAAACAGAAAAATTTTAAACAATTGTCCATGTTAGTGTTAGCCATGCCTTGTAGGATGGCTAGAACTAACAATATTGCCATGTCAATGATTTTAGCCCAAATTCGAAACCTTTGTACACCATGGCGAAAATTAAATAAGTGATCTTTGATAACTAAGTTTTGAATCTTTTGATACTTCAATTAATTGTTGCAACGGCTCATAAAAGTAAATTTTTCCAAAGTTGAAAAGACATTTACATCTCATAACTTTCTTCTTTTTTTCTTGAACGTGTCAAATGTATCTATCTAGTTGTTGCCAAAGATTTTTCTATATTTCTATTTCAAAGGCATGAAGAGAAAAAGACTTCATAAGAGCAAACTCATTCAACGAAAAAAGATAGATAAATAAATAAATTAAGATTGAACTACCTCTTAACATTATGCATGCTGAATAGCATATCTGTTGTCTTTCTAATTCCTTCTACTTCTCTCTTTTCAAACAAAAGCAGTATTTTTCTCTCCTGACTTCCTTATACACTAGAAAAAAGTTTCATTTTACACCCTGTTCATTCATCAATATTGGAAAAAAATAAAAATAAATAACGTCGTCAAGATCTTCCAATAACTCAAGTTATGGCACTGGGGAATTTTTCTTGGTGTAAATATTTTTGCAAAATATATGAAGTAACTAGTTTGTTTATTATAAATAAATTTATAGTTGACAGCCAAGAGTGAAATTTACACTATTATACCACCTGGATTTTGTTGAAAAAGAGAAAATTGAACCCACCGGCAGCAATTATATGAACAAGAAAAGGCTTCCGTCAGTATCCAGCAACGTCTCAACTTTGATTGCAATATGTTTTAGGAATAAAGGCATGGGGCCTTCAACTTTTTGGATTTGCACAACGTCGTCGTTCAAGAACGTTTGCAATTTAAGGATTTTCAAATTTGCAAATTATTAATTTTTCTGTCTTAGACAAAGATATTGATGTGACAGTTAAATAGCTGTTAAGTGCTGACATGGCAGCTACACGCCAATGCGGCACTCACGTGACTTTACAAATTTAAAGAATTAAAAGAATTGAGTTAAGGATTCTGGAAGCAGGCAATTACAAATTAAGATAAAGATTAAACCATCTTTAGCTTGCTTCAACAAATGGAAGGGGTCACCGTTCTAACAGTCATCGGCGAGGTGGCCAAACCCTTGCTGGGCTCGAGCCGCAGTGGTGTCGCCCCATACATCAACCGAGGTGGCCAAACCCTTGCTGGGCTCGAGCCGCGGTGGTGTCGCCCCATACATCAACCGAGGTACATACCTTTGTGGAGAGAGAGAGAGAGAGAGAGAGAGAGAGAGAGGGGGAGGGAGGGTCTTGCCCTCGCCCTCAAGGAACCCCTCAGCACACAGTGGTGAGGGCAGCAGCCCTCGTGAGTGTTTGCCAAGGGTTCAAGACACTACCTAGGGCCACAGCCTTGTCTGGCGTAGACTCTCTTTCTCATGTGTGCGCTCTATCCGACTCCATTATTGTTGGGAAAAATATGGATTGGAATTGAGTAGAACAATGAAGACAGATATTTAGACCACTTGGACGCACCCCATGTGGTGGCTGCTTGGCTTGGGCTTCCATCTCCCTCACAAAGGGGATGAGTTCAAATCCCAGCGTGGTCGCTAGTAGTCTTAAGCGTGATGCCATGGTAGTGGGTCATGCGCTAGTATCATCAGAGGGTTTACGGCGCAGTTGTCGGCTACAAGCTGATTCCTCCTACAAAAAAAAAAAAAACAAAAACAAATAACAAAGATATTTAAAGTACTCAAATCAAACTTTGAGACGTGATATAACTTTCTTTAAAGATTTATTTGCCCTACAACGTTGCTAATTATCACGAGCAAAAATCATCCACGATATAACAAAGTCTCAGATGAAAATATTATATAGCAATTCTAGTATTTTTCCAGGTTTCTTTAGGAAACAATTAAAAGAATGGCCATAGAAAATTGTAAAAAATGAACAAAGGCGTTATTTCAAATTGCCCAATTGAGCAAATGTGTCCATTCAAAAGTTGAAAAAACGAACAATTGCAATCATTCGAGAAAAGTTGTAAACAAAAAAGTATATTTTCCAAAAGTTGTCTCAAAAAGACACAAACAAAAATTTGGAATAATAATAATTTTTATTTCCAAAAAATTCTCAAAAACAAAAGGCAATCTTTGAATTGATTAAAAAATTAATAACATAAAAAAATAAATAAATAACAAAGGGATTAGTGCTAATTAAATCGCGGGCGCGCTAAATGCACCAAAATCGCGCACCCGCACGCGGGTATGATGGGGTCTAGCCCCTCCCGATCATTCCTTTAGATATACAAATGAAAATCCACACTTATTAATTGGCCCACTTCTTCTCACTTTTTCTATGTGAGACAAGGAAACGTACTTTTGTTTTTACAAACAAATCTCCAACGGTTACATGTGTCACACACTGGTTCTCTCCGTTGCTTCCGATGTTTACAAAAGACGAGAGCGAGCATATAGACAATGGGGAGGGTCTGGCCACCATCACCAGTGGCAGGCGACACTATAAGCACTCTTTATACGTAGGGGCAAGCTGAATATGGTTTTCTCTTTATCTTTATTTTCAATCTTCATCATTCAAAGACCTCAACATTATTTTTCTTAATTTTCTAAATTTGCAAAAATCGGAAAAGGTTCAAGGACTCACGTGAAATCATCCCTAAGCTTTACTCCAAAGGAAGTTGCTACTTTTTGTTTGCACTTCTATAAGTAAGTTCGGAGTTCTTCTGTTTTCCGGTTGATTCTCGTCCAAACGATTTTTGCCAATTTTTTATTTCTTGTTTAAAGTCAAAATCGTTCTTAATTGGTGCGCAACTTTTCATTGACTAAACATGCAGCGCCGACCGTGAGATTAAAACCAACTAAGAGCATTTTTCGAAGGACTTTGCAATTCAATGGACTAAAATGGGACATTCATAACTCAACCAAATTGATTAGATTTTTTAAAATCCTTTATTTTTTAAAATTTTTCGTAAAAGTACAATCATGTCCTCAAACTTTTAAAAAATACAATTAAATCCTAAAACTTGTCACCAAATGCAATTGAGTTATAAGTTTTTCAAAATGTAAAATCAAATCCTAGAACTTATCAAATTAGTCAAATTATTTTAGTTGATTTTTTTTTTTGAAATTTTAGAACTCGATTGTGCTTTTCTAACATGTTTAATGACTTAATTGCACTTTTTAAAATTTTTAAAACTTGATTGCACTTTTTAAAAGTTTTAGGATTTGATTGCACTTTTGTGATAAATTTTAGAACTTAATTACATTTTATGATAAATTTTAGGATATTCAGTGCACTTGCCACTATATTTTATGTCTTAACCCTCTTCTCTATACAAATACTAGTAGAACAACAGAATCTTGTTGAACGTCAAGCCTCTAACATTTACATATCTTGGAGTTATGGTGCAACCACTTTCTTTTTGATCTATTAACGAGTAGTTTCATGTCTTAATAGAAGAATTTAAGAGATAAGCATTCCTAATGAATCAAATTGAACTTTTGAATAAGTTATTAGGTTTTGCTACACCGTACCCTGTGAAAAGAAATACTTCTAAGTTTGGTTTAGTATATAGCATTATTCAAAAGTATATGATTAGATCACCATATGCTTTATTCTCAATAAGTCCTAGGGAAAAAGCAACTAAAAATTCCAAGCTATACTCATTATGACACATTTTGCCCTATATTTTTTTTGTGGCACTAAAAACCTAAAGCTATGCCCATTGTTACATATTTATCCATAACTTTTTCGGGTGATATAAAAATCCTAAACCTGTACCTATATGATACATTTACTCTTCATCAAGGTTTTTTTACATGATTTTTCAGCTAAAATAGCATTATTTTTATTTCACTTAAGTCACGTGAGCATTGTGTCATATCATTTGCCTTCTAGCGTCCTTTTAGGCAGATTTTTAACAATGTTCATTAATTAAATTTGGATTGAGGATAAATATGTCATACAAATATAATTTTCGGAATTTTAGTATCACTAGAAAAGAAATTATAGATGAGCATAGTTTGAACATTTTTGTGGCTTTTTTCTTGGATCCTATAATTAGAGATTTGAATAGAAAAAGAAACTACCCCCACATGCCACTACCGGCTACCTACTCCGCCGGTCAAAAGAAATACTGACCCCTAATTTTCTAAAAAAATTAAAGAGAAGCAAAATGAGACAAAAATCTAAATTTGGAAGTTTCAACTTTCACCATGAACACCATCAAACGCCGTGTAATCCACCACATCTTAGCTGGAAGTTTTACCACGAACAACCGCCGAATGCTGCATAATCCACCACATCCCAGCTGCTGGACGTTATTTAGTGTTGTATTCAAACTCAATTTAACATTTTTTTTGCAACTTGAGTTTGAGGCGATGTTAATGATATTATGATATTGCATATTTCTCAGAATTATACATATATCTCTTTTGATAGTACATATCTTTGATGATTTAAATTTGATGTTATGTTCATCTTATTACCATATATATTTATTTAATAAAAGCTATAAATCGGCACCATATACTATTTTGTATATCTATCGAAATATACAAAAATTCCACAATTCTCTCTTCTGCCTTATTATTTCTCAACCGTTATATTGGGCTTCATCTTTACGTCATTTCATAAATGATGGGGCGATTGACAAGTGTGTTTAGGATACGGAAGTCTAGTTTGGGACTTCCTACTTCCTTGGTTCTAGTAATGCCTTTTATGTCATCACTTGCGCGCTGGGAACAACCTTTGGTCATCGCCCGCGTAAAATTGCAAAATGGAATACGCAGTTTGCACCGAAGCGAGAATAAGCAGCACCATGGCAGCGACCACGGAAATCCCAGACCACGGGTTGCTGAAGTAGTCCTGGTTGAGGATGACCCTCCACTGGTGCCACTTGGTCCGGCTGTACGCATTCAGCTTCTCGCACAGGCTTGAGTAGTAGAACTCGCTGGAGTCCCTCAGGGTCTCCTTGTGAATGCCGTTGATGATACTAGCGATCCTAGCCACCCCGTCCGCACTGCAGAGCTGATTTTCCAAAATTCCGGCGTTGATTAGAATGTCGACGTCATCGGGCGTGCCAATGAGGCTATCCATGAGGATGGCGTAGCTGCTGATGTACTTGTGTTCGTGATGGCACTGCTCGTACGCAATCATGTTCCTGAGGTACACCTCGGTCCACTCGTGCACAACCACGTGGGGCATCTTGAGGGTTCCGTCCTTGAAGATGACATCAAGCATAGAGGTTTCCTTTCCCCGTTTGAACGTGATGCCGGCCTCATGGAGCTCCTTTACCCTCCGAGTTTTCTTGCCCTGTTTGGACGGCGCGCGCCGCAGGAACATGGGCAGTTGCAGGGCTCGCACGTAGTCCACCAGATGATTCACGTGAACTCCCGTGCTTGCAAGCTCGTGCCCGTTCAGGACGTCTTTGAAGTACTCGTAGCTAAGCTTGAAGAATGTGATAGTAGTACTCAATGCGGTGAGATTATAGAGATTCTCAAGGACAAATAACGGTACTTGATTTTCCAGCAGCAGGAGATCGTGGAATACGGCGTCGCTCATCCACTGCTTGCTGAATATCTCATCGTTCAGGTCTCGGCCGTCGGGGCCATGGTTCCAGTTATAGTTCCTTATGAATAGCTCAACTAAAAAAACTGCGTCCACTAAGATCATTTCTACGAGCTCATAGCTGCCTTGGGTGAGCTTTTCTTGGTAGCATTGCCGAATGCGATCTTCCAATTCGCTGATCATTCTGGTGCAAGCTGGGAGGTCGGCCTTGCTACGGTGGAGGTAGCCTGTCAGGTACCTCAGTTTGATCTCCTCCGTCAACTGAAGCTCTTTTTTATCATGGTGGAACGGCCCAATGGAGATGACTTGAGGGGTGTAGGCCTCTGCGTTTGCTCTGCGCAACTTGTCAGGCACTCGATAGATGCAACACTCGGTGGACACGCGAGGCAAGTTGTTCATCTTCCTCTTTATGGTAATCGCAACTTCCTTGACAGTCTGACTCATATCTAAACAAGCGAGAGAAAAAGATTACAGCCCATGAAACTAGAAACAGTGAACAGGTACGTTTGGGCATAATTCCATGTCACAGTGATTTAAGAATGAATTAAGCATATATTCTTTTCTTCCATTTAATGGGACTCAAGACACATGAAAAAGGATAACAAAGCCAAAATTAAGATAAAATTGTTCAAAAAGTCCTAAACTTATTGTAAATAAGACAATTCAATTCTAAATCTTTTTAATTGTGCTAATTTAATCTTAGCCTTTTGATAATCTATCAATTTAATTATAAACCTTTTGATGATTTGCGAATTTAGCCCTAAACGTTTTGACTATTTGTCAACATAATTTTTCTAGGCAAATATCCAAATATGAAGTATAGAATTAAATAGGTGAATTTTCAAAAGATTTGGGACCAAATTCACACAAAAAAAGGTTTAGAATTAAATTGGCATAATGAAAAGGTTTATGACTGAATTAACTATCATACAATATGTTTCGGACTTTTTGAACAGTTATTCTAAAATAACATGATAATGATTTTTTTTTCTGATAGAGCAGAAAACATGTTGCAGCTCGTAATGCATCAGTATGTATTGGAAATGGCACAAAGGGCTACATTGACAGAATAACGTGATCTAATTTTGATTGTCATGAAGAAACCCTTGCTCTTTAAAGATTAAACCTGTGGCGCTCCGCTATGCTTCTGCCAGGCAACTTTGGGCGAATCGGAAAAGTCGTTCAGTTTCAGGAAGCCTTGTGCCTCAGCTAGCCGAGAAATTATTTGAAGAATCTGCAAAGCTTGAGAAGGGAATAATGAAAAATTGTCAAGTACCTAGAGCTCTCACCGCCGTGCAACAAAGTCATCTACAGTTAAAATTATGTCGCAATAGGAGATCGTAACTCCCAAAAATGTTACCAGAACACGCATAATCTAACCTTCTATTTCTCAGCTATTATACTGGCAATCAGACATAGTTCTTGTACTGTTTGATTTGAAGATAATTGCAGCATGATGCTTTATGTCTCCACAAGAAGCACCGAGTTGACAGATGTAAAGAGATAAAAATTATGAAGGCTGACCTAAGATTCGAGATCGAGAATTCGTTCCTCCTTCTTGCCGTTGTTGGAGAAGTCCGGTTTGCGTCCCAGACTATACAGTGAGGAACCATGCAAACCATAAAAAGAAAGATCTGATATTCTTTAACCTTCCATGAAGCATTATTATCTTTGCACGCTAAAGGTCTGGCCGTTACTAGTAAACCCCCCCCCCCCCCCCCCAAAAAAAAAAAAAAAAAAAGGAAAAGGACACGGAACAGAGTTAATTCGTTTCCTTGCCATTAAGACGGAAAGATCTCCTTCTGGTCCAACTTTATCTAGACTCTTATACAAGCTTTTGACGCAGAAAAAGCGATGATACTTTAGTCACAATTGTACTACACCTATGAAGTACTCCAAGGGAAAAGTACCAAAAAAATTCTACACCTATTGCTTTTGTGCTAATTAAATCATAAACCTTTTAAATGTATCAATTTCTTTTTTTTTTATACAATCATACCAACAAATAACTAAATTTTTTTGATAATTTCAAAATTTATTTCATCTAATCAATTTTGGCGGAAAATCACTAATATGGAAACCAATCATCTTACATGACATGATCAACACTGATGTAGACAATTTTTAATTTTTTTTAATTTTTCTGATTTTTTAGATGTTTTTTATTTTCTTTTTCTTATTTAATTTTTGTCTTTACTTTTCTTTTTCCCCAACTATGGGCCAACAAGGTCTAGGTGAGGGCCTCCACCTTCTCGCCCAAATCCAAGCAATAGTTGCAACCCTCACATGTTGGTCAACGAGGGCAATGTCCTCGCTGATCAACAAGCGAGGGTGTCGGCCCTCTCTTGGATTTGGGCGAGGGTGTCCTCGCCCATGCCCAATGATAGTTGGTTGCAACCCCATTGGCTCGAAGTCGTAAAAAGAAGCAAAGTAAGGAAGGAAAAGAGAAAACAAAAAAAAAATTAAAAATTCACAAATAAATTTAAAAGTTGTAAAATTTGTTCTTGTTAGCATCAATCGTCCCATGTAAAATGGCTGGCATTTATGTCAAATATTGTCTGCCCAAAATCAGCCAAATGGACTATAATTAAAAGGGTTATGATTGAATTTAAAAAAAAAAAAGATTTATGACTTTTTTTGTACTTTTCCCTATGTTCTAGTTATTCTCAATGACACAATAGCAAAAGCAAAGTTCTTCTTGGAAAATGTTTGTTCCAAGACTTTTTCCACGGTTACATATACCCATATTAATAATGTACGGCTTATGACCGGGATTAGCTCCCTTGTGATTATTTGGTATCAAAAAATACTCTAAATTATTTATTAAAAAAAGAATATTATGACAATTTTTTTTGGTAATAAACGGTTTAAGGCTTTAACTATATACTTTTGCAATCTTAAACTCTTTTTTTGTCCAATTGAATCCTTGAACCATATCTTTTTGCTTAAGTTAGTCCTTCCATCAAATATATGGATGGAATTGCTGACTTGGGACTACATCAATATCACTTCAGTACATAAATACCCGTGTCATGCCACTAGAATTGCCCTCGCCTCAGATTTGAAGGCCGCCCTCTCGTAGGTCTGTGGGGAAGGACGCAATCCTTGTAGTTGGAGTGGCAAGCTTCGTTTAGGACTTACAAGTTCTAGGGCCTGAGTCATAGTTTAATTTACGTGCTCACCATGTAGTCGTGGCGGACGTTGATCAGTTGGTTTTTACTGAGATTCAGTCTATACATATCGTGAGCCAAGACATTCGTGCAACTTTTTGGGGGATTTTTGCGACTTGGCATGCGGCACTTGTCCGTTTGGGGACTTTCGAAAGTGATGGAAATGGATTCCTAAAAACAAACAGATACTTCGAACTGTCGAATACTAAAAACAAACATGGAAAAGGGCCCAAGTATACATGTAACATCAATCGAAAGGCACATCACCAAAAAGGACGTATCTTATTTGCCACTGATTAAATACTACTGTAGTCTCAACAGGGATCAATTTAAACCTTTGAGTCCATTTCTTAAGAGTGAACTCATTGACCTTAAAAATCAGAAGAACATATATACTAATTTGTTGCTTTCAACGTTCTTTTTTATATAGTCGTTTATTTTACATAAAAAATAACTGCCCTCTCTCTTGTAGGCCCTTCACTTATGGGCTAGGTGTGGCCTAACATGGGCGGACGTGTGGTATCCCCTGAATGGTCCCCGATCCGTTGGGGTCGCACAAATCACATTTGCTTTTGCTTTCTCTCTACCTGAAGGTCTATTACTCCGATACCATAGAAATTTGATAAGTCCATGAATCCTAGGGGTTAATATTCTTTCTATAGGTCCCTACGCAATTTATATAGCGGAAGCATATTCAACATCTCCCTATCCCATATTAAAAACAATGCACACCAACTAAACATTTTATAAGTTAAAACCAAACATTTTTATTTACATAACTAGATGGAGGTCACGGGTCGGTACATCAAAATGCCAAGATCTTTCTAAACTCGGCTATTTTCAAAAGGTACTCAACTCTATAACAACTGTGTACATAGGCCCATCAATTAGTGTCGGTGGTCCAAAAATGCTTCATCTGCTGATCATCACTCTTGGTCAAACCCAGTCCAGTCCATCAGCTGGCGACGGTGGCAACGACCCCAGCGTACTCCCATCGTGGCCAACGAACACAATCAGAAACTCCTGAATCACTAGGCCGGCGGAGAACCGATGTCATACATGATCAATATCCTCACTCAAACAAAAACCAACCCTCGTATCTCAAGACGATGGTGCTTCATACACTCACACTCAAGGTCGACGGTATACCATAGAATTTGTCGGGGGTGATTGGTAGCAGAGGCATATCTTCTAGTCTGAAATGTTAGTCCCTAAACGGGGTGAGTACAACCACTCAACAACAAAAGATCTATTAAACTATACTATGCAAGTCATCATGATCTAGTTTGATGCAAGATAGACAAGACAGGTCATCAAGGAATAAGTATGCATCTATACTAAATATCTTTTTTTTTTTTTATGCAATGACCAGTGTAGCCCCAACAAATAAGATGCATCATGCTCAGTCACACAAGTCCCGATCATAGGGCCAAGCTATTATGACACATCTCATTCCATGCCATACAATTTAGTCTCATAACCAAACCGCACTCACACTTAGCACAATCATTAGTTTTAACATTCAAAAGGTTTTATCCCCCAAAGGACCAATGTTTGCGTCCTTCTGGGATTTCGCATCCAACCTAGCGTCGCGAAAGCCTCCGACATCTGGCCACTAGGCCATCGGGCATCCAGAGCGTGTTGCATTACACCTCTAGGCATCTTGCACCCCACCTGGCATCATGAGGAATCTCTGGGTGCACCATGAAAAGGGTCACCCTACCCTCCGGATTTACGTACCGACCTACTACCGGGCATCCCAATGCTCCCAAGGAAAACCTCTGGGGCACTACGGACCCTAGGCATCCACAAGGCATCGACTCATTCGATCCTTTGGGCCTCCCGACTCCCAAAGCATTGTTGACCCAAGGGTCCAACGATAACAATTAACATCTTAATTTCCAAAAACACTTTTCATTGCAATGACAAGATGTCCCTTGAGTCTCATCAAATCTCAACATTGAATGATATGCTGAATGTCAATATCATCATGTCAAATAACAACTCAAGATTGTGAAAGCTAGTATGAGTACCTAGAGGGGGGTGAATAGGTGAAAATAAATTCCCCTAGGTAAAGTGTGCAATTTAAATCAGCAATAGATTATGAAAAGAAAATTATATTCTTGTAAACAAATCGAGTTACGATCAAAGTAAAAGAGCGTAAGGAAGAGAATATGAACACAGAGTTTATAGTGGTTCGGCTTAATCCAAGCTTACGTCCACTCTTCCGCACTAACAGCCCACCGACTGGATTTCACTATGAACAAAAGAGTTGTTACAGTAAAGCTCTTCCTTGATTCCACAGTATAGAGACTCTACTACACTTCCTCAAGGTCTCTCAAAGATATAAACTCTCTTTTGCGTACAAGATTTCGCTCAACAGTTTAATTGACTAAGAACAATAAGTTTCAAACTTTGGAATTCTTCTATCGCGCACCCACTCAAACAACTAGAACGTATTCCTTATATACTCCTTTATGCCATCACACCCGTTGGCACTTACCAAAGGAATTCTTCCAATCTGCCTGTTAGATAGAATCAATTAGGAAGATTTTTGAGCTATTTAAGGAACATGACGATAGTCCATCAATTCTGCTCGCCCATACAATCGGGATTTAGGTTTCCATAAGTAGAACCTTTCAAGTATACTTCGCCAATCAACGGATCCAAAATCCCTGAATCAATCTTGATTGAATAATGGATTTCAACATGCTATATCCAGCCAAGAGATCTTCTTTAGACGACAGAATCAAATCCTTAATGAAATACTTCATTTCGAATAAGCCTTCTTCGACGGTCTAGAAATTGTCAATGAGGATAGACTTTGAGTCTTGAGTTTGGCAGTTCGGAGATCTTTAGACTTTGATGGAAGAGTCTGCAAGTCTTCAGACTAGACTGATTGAAATATTTTGTCAACTTCAAAACACTCAAGGAAGTTTTCTCTAGCAATCTCCCCATTTTTTTATGGTGACAAAACTTTCCTGTAAATTTGGATAACTTTGACCTACAAAACATTACTCAAGCAAACATGGATATCTCACAAAAATAAATGGCTTAGTAAAGATAACATTTAGAATCTTCATCCACAGAAAGTAGGTTAGTTCTGTAAATGAGCAAAGCCATGAGATATCAATAGTACTTAAGATAAACAACCGTTCAAACAGTCAAATCCAAATCCAAATAGCCAAATACAAAAGTCAAGTCAATCAAACATAACCGACACAAAAGTTCAAAAAGTCAAGAGTTTAAAATCATCAAATCTACACAACATCTCTCCCCCTTTTTGTCATCATTAAAAAGGTAGAGATGAAAAGAGAATGGAATTAAGATTGCTTGGGAACACGAACAAGCTGGAAATCTCCCATTGACTGGACAATCCCTTCTAGGTTTTTCAAATCCTCCTTCAGTTGCGCCATATCTTCACCATTGGCATTTGCTTAAACTTGAAGAGCAAGGGTCTGAATTTGATCATGCAAAGAAACTGAAGAGGTTTGACCTGCATTTTGCAAGTTTTGTACTTCGCATCCCAGAGCATATATTTGACCGCGCATTTCCAAAAGAACATCAAGTATTCTGCGAAAGTTTGCTGAATTATCAATTTGAGTACTTACTTCTGCACGATCAGACGGTGTATAGGCAGATGATGGCAAATCAGCATGGTCACACAAATTGGGCGATGAAACATCATGTCCCTCTTCAAGAAATTGAGAGGCATAGATGTCCTCTGGATCTACTAGAAAACAACTTACTCCTTCACTTGTGGTAGGGAATGAGGACGTTCCTCTTTTCTCAGAATCTCCCTCTGTTTCCATGCCTTCAAGTGGAGAAAAGTGTTCCTCATGCTCTGCTTTTGCTTGATCTCCTCTCTCCTCTTCTTCTTCTTCCTCAATTCTTTCCTCCTCTGCATCTCTCTTTGCTGCTTCTTTCTCTGCTTCTCTCCCCAAATCTTCTCTCTCTCTCTCTCTCTCTCTAGTCCTCTATTCTATCTCATCCTTGTCTTTTCCTATCTCTCCATTGCTTCTAGTATAGAACGACTCAGGTTCTTCAATGCCATCGTAGAAATGGTGATGTCATCCTCATCCTCTTCATCCTCAATGATGAGAGCTCTTCTTTTATTGGATGGAGCAACTATGAGCTCCTTCCCTTTTCGCTTTGCCGCCGAAGATACTAAATGAGTCTTGACAGGGGTTTTCACTTTGAACTGCTCCAACGCCTTGTTGAGTTCCTTCAGTCACATCTTAGAGACCATTTTTAGTCCCACCACCATTTGATCGTATGATCGAATACAAAGAATCCAGGGAGGCTGAACATTCAGATGTCTGAATAACTTGGTCATAAGAGCTGCGTACGGAAGTTGATCCTTGTCCTTCACCATTGTTTTGTACATGTGGAACATAATAGTGTGTGGAAGAGAACTTTTTCCCAGCATTGATGGCATACATTAACTTTGCCTCCGAGTTTGAAACGTCAGTCTTTGAAGTAGATTTTGGTCTGAGGCAGTTAATCACAATCTTGTGAAGCAAAATGTTGGACGCATTCATCCTTAAATAGGAAATCTTTCCTTCCGTTGTTCTATCCTGAACAAGCTCAATCATTGTACAAGCAACAGACACACTGATAGGTTGATATCTCCCTCTGTCAACCCCAATCACATCAGCCAAAGTATGCATGTCAACCACATAGTCCTGATCTCGAACACTAAAAGAGAATCCATTCGCATCCAAAAAACTGAGATTCGAATAGAAATAAATAGTAAGTTCAGCATGAGCTTCTGTAGATTCGGAATAAAACTGTTCGAGTTGAAAAATATTGAATTTTTCCCGCAAATTGACATTCATAGGGTCAAGAAAATCAAAGTCCACATTTGTAGGGTTTATCACCCCACGCTTCAGCAACTTAAAGTATAGTTGCCTGTGTTCCTCCAATCAAAACAAGTCCATCCTTTTGCTTTAGATTTTTGCTGCAATACCCATTCTAGGTTTAAACTGACTGTACATCCTATCATCGTCATTCCCATCTGGTTGACTTATCCCTCCAACACGTGGATCACTTGGGATATTCACCAAAGCTTCTTCCGCCAACCCCGCATGGGCAATTCCCATTCGTTCCATCGTGCGTAAAAAGAAAGTTTCATTTCTATACCCTTTATCTTTAAGAAATTCATCAATATAGTTCAACGGAATACCACTCCTCTTTAAAGCACGATAAAGCTTATAGGTAAAAGTGGGCTTATGAGTTCTTACAGGTTCTGCATCTTCGATGATTTCTTCATCTTCTCGATGTGCAACTTCTTGAGGTCTAGATGGAAGAGATGGACGCTGCTGAGAATGTGGTGGGCTCTGCTGCTGTCTAGGAGATTCTTCTTCCTCGGTGAGATTAAAGTAAGTAAGCCCCTCACGCATTTGCCGTGGTCCCCTGTTCGCGACCCTTGAAGACTTTCTTTGAGACAACATCTTTCACAGTCTTTGAGAGATTCTAAACTTGTTTTCCCAAGAAAGATGAAAAATTTTCGAGCATTAAATAAGAGAAGAAGACAGAAGTGAAAGATCAATGCTCTCTTAGGGTTTTTGTGAGTAAAACGAAGAAGAACCAACAATATATAAGGTAGTCGAAGCGAGGCATATGGAATGCCGTAAAAAGGAAATATAAAAATGCCTTTTAAAAATAACTACCTTTTCAAAAATTAGATAACTGTCATTTCAAAAATATCTTCTTTTTCGAAAAGGAAGGATTGCACTAATCACGAAAATTGGGAAAATAATACCAAATAATTTTGGATAGATGATCGTACATTTTTAAGATTTGATCCAAGAGATAAGTTTCTAATGAAAATAACTTACGGTCGTAGATCTTGATTGTCTAAGTCTAAGTGCCTTTAGGCTTTTAGTTCTGAGTCTGAACTTTTTCAGACTTTAAGATATTGAGTTTGGAACAAATAACTTCAAATTGATTTTTCTCCAAAGGTTTTGTAAATATATCCGCCAGTTGATTCTTTGAATCAATAAACTGAATCGAAACTTCTTCATTTTGAACATGATCTCTAATGAAATGATGTTGAATCTCTATATGTTTTGCTCTTGTGTGAAGAATTGGATTCTTGGTAAGATTGATTGCGCTGGTACTATCACATTTGATTTCAGTGCATGAATCTTTAATTCCAAAGTCTCTTAACTATTGTTTTATCCACAGAATTTGTGAACAATTTCCAAGAGCTACATACTCTGCTTCTATTGTAGAAAGAGCTACTGTACTTTGCTTCCTTGAAAACCAAAATACTGTCCTGCTTCCAAGTAGTTGACAAGTGCCCGAGGTGCTCTTTCTATCAACTCTGCATCCGGTTAGGTCTGCATCTAAGTATCCAAGAAGAGTAAAGTCTCATTCTTTAGGATACCAGAGACCCAAATTTGAAATTGAAGCAATGTATTTGATAACATGCTTTGCAGCACTTAAATGAGATTCTTTAGGGTCTAATTAAAATCTGGCACAAATACAAACACAGAACAAAATGTCAGGTCTAGAAGCAGTTAGATAAATAAGTGAACCAATGACACTCCTGTATAACTTCTGATCAACTTTCTTTCTCCTTCATCTTTGTCTATCTTCAATGAACTTGACATTGGTATATCAGTCTTTTTGCAAT
The DNA here is from genome assembly GCA_017140475.1 of Eucalyptus fibrosa. Lineage (NCBI taxonomy): Eukaryota > Viridiplantae > Streptophyta > Magnoliopsida > Myrtales > Myrtaceae > Eucalyptus > Eucalyptus fibrosa. Next base: position 21,581,868 of record CM029507.1, read on the forward strand.
TTTCAAGACAAACTTTTTGACAAGTTCTTTGGCATACTTTTCTTGATGAATAAAGATTTCCTCATTCAGTTGTTTCACTTGAAGTCCGAGAAAGAAGGTTAGTTCACCCATCATGCTCATTTCAAACTCATCATGCATAGACTTAGAGAATTTATTGCACAGACTTTCATTAGTAGATCCAAAAATAATGTCATCAACATAAATTTGAACAAGTAGAAAACTTTTGTTTTATTTTTTAATAAACAATGTAGTATCTACTTTACCTTTGACAAAACCATTTTGAATTAAGAACTTACTTAGTCTATCGTACCAAGCTCGAGGTGCTTGCTTTAAACCATATAAGGTCTTTTTCAGTCTGAATACAGAGTCTGGTTTCCTTGGGTCTTCAAAACCAGGTGGTTGTTCCACATAGACTTCCTCTTGGATAAATCTATTTAGGAAAGCATTTTTCACGTCTATTTGGAATAATCTGAAATTCTTATGACAAGCAAAAGCAAGTAATAATCTAATTGCTTCTAATCTTGCTACTGGTGCGTAAGTCTCATCATAATATATCCCTTCTTCTTGCGTATATCCCTTGGCCACGAGTTTTGCTTTGTTTCTTACGACTTTTCCTTTCCAGTTCATCTTATTCCTAAAAACTCATTTAGCTCCAATGATGGATTTACCTTTCGGTTTAGGAGTCAATTCCCAAACATCATTGATGTTGAATTGTCTGAGTTCTTCTTGCATAGCTTCAATCCAGCTTTCATCAATTAATGCTTCTTCTATATTCTTGGGTTCTATTTTAGAACTAAGAGCCACAGCACTAAACTCTTCGCGCCTATTGGATCTTGTGCGAATTCCTTCATTAATGTCTCCGATGATGAGATCTTTGGGATGACTAGACTTGTGCTTCTAATTGCTATTTTATTTGTCAGACTATTGATCTTTTTCCTCATTTGAATCTTCGTTGATCATTTGTTGCTTGTCTTCTAAAGGTTGAATTGCTTATGGAGATTTAGACTTTATAGAGTCTGGAGCAGGTTTGGATTCTTCAAGAAGAGTATGAATCGATTGCTTTTGCATAAAGTCTTGAAATTTGACATTAATCGATTCCTCCACAGATTGAGTCTTCTTATTTTAAACTCTGTAAGCTTTGCTTGTGATAGAATATCCAAGGAAAATACCTTCATCTGATTTTTCTTCAAACTTACCAACTCGATCATTTGCATTTTTCAATATAAAACATTTACATTCAAACACATGAAAATATGAAACAATGGGCTTCTTTCCTTTGAATAACTCATAAGGAATTTTCTCCAAAATAGGCCTTAGAAAGACTATTAATAATATAACATGCTGTAGAAACTGCTTCAGCCCAAAATGAGAAGAGATGTTACTTTCTATTAAAAGAGTTCTAGTAATTTTTTGAAGCGATATTCTTTCTTTCCACGACTCCATTTTGCTCTGGAGTATACGGTGAAGAGAACACATGCTGAAAATCAGATTCATCACAAAATTTTGTAAAGTCTTGATTTTCAAATTCACCTCCCTATGGTCTATCCGTATACTTGAAATAATATACCCTTTTCTCATTTTGGACCTTTTTAGCAAACTTTGTAATATAAGAAAAGGTTTCAGACTCATTTGCCAGGAAATATACCCAAGTGAAACGTGAATAATCATCCACAATCATTAAACAATATTTCTTACCTCCAATGCTCTGAGTTATGCAAGAGCTGCAATACACGATTAATGGAAACTTGATTTATTAGTTTGAATGAGTTTCTTACTTATTTTTCCAACATGCATGGTGTGCATAGATCAGGCTTTTGGTATGACAGATTGGGTAGTCCACAAACAAGGTTCTTTGCTGAAATTTTGGCTATTTGCTTCATGTTGATGTGCACAAATTTTCTGTGTCATAAGCTTGCTTCTTAAATTGAGATTAAGCATTGATTTTCATCTAGTTTGACATCCAAGAGATAGATATTTCCATGTCTTTGACCCGTGAAAGACTGAGAGGAGTCTTTACTAGTTCCTGAACATATTCCCTTTTGAAAGTTGATTTTGAAACCGGTGTCACATAGCTGACTGATACTTAGCAAATTGTAGTTGAGTCCTTCTACTAAAGAAACATTACTGATCGTGAGGCTTCCAATCTTTACAATTCTGTATCCCATAATTCTTCCTTTACTATTTCCTTCAAACGAAACTTTTCCACCATTAACTTGAACAAGCTTTATGAATCAATTTGAATCTCCTATCATATGCCTTAAGCATCCACTATCAAGGTACCATTTAACCTCTTTTTTTTTTTTTGGTAACGGTAAGAATATATTGAAGAGCTTTGGACAAATTATAGAAAATGACACCAAAAACTTACACTCTAACTGTAGGAAACAGGAAGAGTGGAAGGGAACTGCACAAAAGCCACCAAGGGCAACACAAGGAATAAGGCTGACAACAAAGCACAAAGCCAATACAAAACACCAACAATCGAACCTCCAAGCACATTTAGAGAAGATCACTGAAGAGGAGGAAATGGAGAGAGAAGCTCACGACAGCCACACCACCGGAAGACTACGTGAAAATAGACGGGTCAAATCCCCATCCCCTTTGGAGTCGACGATTCCTTAGAGTAGAGGGAACATTCCTGTAGGTTATCACTTTATCTTTGACCACCTTCATCAAGTGATTTTTTTAGGGCAGGCACAGCTAGTGATTCACCTCGAAAGATTATGGCATTTCTTTTCTTCCAAATTAAGAAACATAAAGCTCCAAAAGAAAACCGAGCCATACTATGGAAGAAATCCTTACCCGTAAGAAATTTCAACGCCCAAGAGTGGTTGTCCATCCAAGTACCATTCTGCCATGGTAGATTACACCTAGACGCCCAAAAGTATACCAACATAGCATATGTGTTGCACTCAAAGAAAAGATGGTTAATTGAGTCTGGCTGAGCATTGCAAAAAACACACACCGAGTAATCAATCCTTCCATAGGCCTAGAGTAGCACTTGTGTTGGTAGGCAGTTCTTGGTGATAAGCCAAAATAAAAATTGGAAACAAGGTGCAAAAGCACCATCCCATATGAAAGGAGCCCACAGTACTCGATTTTGCTTGTGTCTGATGAGGTTCCAAGCAGAGGAAACCAAAAAAGATCCCGAAGAATCCCCTCTCCAACTAAATTGGTCCTTTGCGGAGGAGAGACTCGAAAAGGACAGCCCCCACTCCTCCAACCTTAACTTGATGGATCTCCCTGCATGAGAATAGAGGGAAGCTACAACCGCATGCAAAGGAAGGTCCAGGTCAATCAAAAAAGAAGCAGGAAGCAATGAATGAAGAGGACCGCAGGGCAACCAGCTGTCGAACCAAAAGGAAATTGAGCGTCCATTCCCAACTTCCCAACCAAAATATTGCCTGAAATAGCTCCGAAGTTGAAGGATCTTTTTCCATCCCCAAGAATAGATTGAAGGCCGAGGGGATACCCAAAAGTTATGCTTCTTTAAAAAATTAGAATGAACCCAACAGCGCCAAAAAACTCATTGTCTGTAAAGAGAAACCAAATATACTTCAACATTAATGCTGTATTACAGTCCTTGACCAATCGAATTCCCAAGCCCCTTCCAACCTTAGGCAAGCAAACATCCACCCAAGACACTTTAGCACCCCCCCCTCCCAAGGGACGTGCCTCTCTATAAGAATCGCTTAAGGATACTTTCAATACCTAAGATAATTGAGGAGGGCAAGGTGAAAACACTAGTCCAAAAGGCTTGAATAGAATGGAGAACTGACTTGATTAATTGAAGTCTCCTAGTAAAGGACAGAAATCTATGAGCCAAAGATTGGACTCTAGAAGTTAGACGATCAATAAGTTGATGACAATCAGCCTTCCCCAGCCTTGTTAATATAATCGGCACCCCCAGATAACGGACCAAGAGCTTGCCTTCTTGAAACCCGAAAGCCAAGAGGATGCTATTGCGAAGTGATGGAAGGCCACCCGAGAGGAAGATATCACTCTTGCTCTTGTTGGGAGTCAGGCCACTCCACAAGGAGAAAATGTCAAGGCTCCTTTTAAGAATCACTACCGAATTCCAATCCGCTTGGCAAAAAAGGAAAACATCATTGGCAAAAAACAAATGGGAAAGCTTAGACACTTTACACCTCCAATAATATTTGAACTCCTTAATAGAAGTCCTGTGATTTAAAATTCCAGAGAAAATTTCCATAACAAGTGTGAACAAATAAGGTGACATCGGGTCTCCCTGACGGAGGCCCCTACCACCAGAGAAAAAACCATGGAGCTCATCATTGATTGAGATAGAGAACCTAGGAGTTCGAACATAGACCATAACCAAATGGATAATCCATTGAGGAAACCGGTATGCTAAGAGAGTGAGTTCTAAGAAATCCCAATCAACTGTGTCATAGGCTTTACCAAAATCCACTTTAACCGCACACTTTGGGAGATATGGGTCTAGATGGAATCCAGCAAACAGCTCTTGTGCAAGCAAAATGTTATCTCTTATCCTCCTTCCCTTTACAAAGGCATTTTGGGATGGGCTGACTAGATCCTTAAGCAAGGGTGCAATACGGTTCGCTAGAATTTTCATGATAGTTTTATAAACAGTGTTGCAGCATGCAATCGGTCTCAAATCATTGACCTCACAGGCATTAGGCACTTTAGGGACAAGAGCCAAAGTAGTTAGATTCACCTCCTTGAGGAGACAACCCGAAGAAAAGAAGTCTTTAATAGCTTCAAGAACTAAAGAGTCAACTATGTCCCAATTATTTCTGAAAAATTCAACTGTGAACCTATCTGGGCCAGGTGCTTTTCCCTTAGCTAGCGAAAACAAGGTATTCTTAATTTCCATATCAGAGACCGGTGAAGCAAGGGAACTTACCTGGTCATCCGAGAGAGGCTTCCGAATGAGTGATGTCGGCTCGTGCAACGTAGGCTTTGTCAGCCCCGAATGTGGTGCAAGGAGATCGGAGAAGAAAGAAACAAACACTTGCGGCACCAAGCTAGGATCTAAAACTACTGAACCAGAACTATCCTTGATAGAGAGAATCCGATTATTGAGGTGTCTGGATTTGACATAGTTGTGGAAAAATTTAGTGTTGCGATCACTCTCTTTTAACCACCTAACTCTAGACTTTTGTTTATAAAAAGATTCCTCCTGGCCACGAAGATCTACAAAAGTCCGACATTGGCCTACCTCCAACTCAACCAAGGCGGTATTGTTGGGATCCGAATGGAGAAGCAGCTGGGTAGATCAAGGGCCTCCCTCGCTTCCAAGGTTCTTAAGGATATGTCCAAGTAGGCTTCCTGGTTTAGGGCTTTGAGGCGCTCTTCAGAATTTTAAGCTTTAAGACCAGCCTATACATGGGGACTCCCCAAACTTGGCTATTCCACGCTTGGTGAACAATCGCACGAAAGTTAGGGTGTTCCTCCCAAAAATCAAAGTATTTAAAGGGCTTTCTCCTCAAACAGGGTTCAACAACCCTATCAACCATAGGGGAATGATCCGAGATTCCCGCATTAAGAAAAGAAGCCTCCGAGAAGGAGAAATCCATCCTCCACTTAGAATTGACCAACACACGATCAATCTTCCGCATCTTCCTAGTTGCGCCCGAGGAGGTGGACCAGGTAAATCGCATTCCCGTGTATCTGAGATCCTCAAGTTCCGTTTGATCAAGAAAGAGCCTAAAATCATTGAAGCAAGGAATCCAAGAATTAGAGCCACCAAAGCAATCGAAAGGATCCTTAATAGCGTTGAAATCGCCCACAACGAGCCAAGCAGAGTCTTGGAATAGATCATCACAACGGGATAGGTCTGACCACAAAGGTCTTCGGTGCACAAAAGAATGTTCACCATACACAGCCGAGATGCAACAAGTGAAGTTAGAAGAAATCCCATTCAGACGCCCATGGATGGCTTGGTCATTTAAAGAAATCAACTCAAAATTAATAGAAGCCAGGTTCCATCCTATCCAGATTCTGCCACGTGGAGCATATTCATAATTTGCAAGCCAATTCCAGCCTCTAAGGAGGGTGGAAGAGATGGACTCAAAAAACGGCTCCGGCACTTTAGTCTCAATAAGGCCAATAAGGCTTAATTTATTAGAAGCAACAAACTTCCTGACTTCCGCCCTTCTAATAGGGTCCATAATCCCCTTGATATTCCAAAATCCAAAAAATATAGGCAGAGGAGGGGAGAGGAACTACCTCCGCTTAGAGGCCTTACAACTAGCCTTAGTTGCCTTCGAGGCAATTGGTCGTTCCAGTTCGGGTGGATCAGGGCAAAGCTGGATAAGTCGGTCTTGAATTGAACCCGGCCCAGTATCAACTATAGGAGCTTTGGGGGAGAGGGGTCTATTCGGGAGGCCTTTGTCTTCACTAGACGAAGCAAAACTCCTAATGTCATACTTCGAATTAACAACTGATGTGACAAAGGCCAAATTCGAATCCTCAGCAGCTTGGGAGGATTGAGCAGAGATACTCTTCACAGAGGACTTTAAAGGACCTTTGGGGGGCTTCTGTGCCTGGACAGACTCTAAGGCCCAGCATCCTTCAAATTGAGGAATTGCCCTCCAAAACCATGAGAGGTCAGTCGAACAAGGCCATGCCAACCGAAGTCTGCTCTTCTTTTTTTCTTTTTGAATTGCTTCCACCCTAAATCACTCAGACCAAGAGAAGGTTGAGAGGATGAGGAGGAAGGACCGACCAAGGGGGCCTCCACTATCACATCATCCTGGGACGAGGCAACAACATAGGAGACATCCTTAGTGGATGGCTCTGCAGAATCCTTAGGCTTCGATATAGTATGTTGTTTCACAGCAAGTTCCAGTTCTTGAGTAGTTTCCTTTCGGGGCACGGTCCTATTCTCCGAAGGAAGGCCAATTGGAGCAACCACCGAAGGGGCTGGATCCAACCTGTCTTGCTGAGAAGGGGCACCTTCATTGGCAAGAGCTTAGAGGTATAGCCTCTACATTTGGACTAATTGCAGCGACGGGCTCTTTGGGGGTTCTACCAGATGTAGCAGAACATTTATGGCCGAAAATTCCACACCCAGCACAAGCAATAGGCCTCCATTCAAATTCCACCCCTATCTCACATTTCTTGCCATTATGAACTGTCTCTATCACTTCGCAAGCTGGTTGGTTTGCCGTGATCTCAACACACACCCGAGCAAAAGATAAGCTCTTCAACTGTTCAGTACGCTGGTCTACGTACAAAGGTTTCCCAACTGCACTAGCTACCTTCCCAATGAATTAGGCAAACTAGCAGGAAAAGGGTAAGTTGGACAACCTAACCCACATCGAGACTGAGAAATGGTCCTCCTTGCTCAGCTCAAGACCCGGTGTCCATTGCTAGAGGATAAGTGGAACACTGGCGACTGAGATTCGTCCGCCCTCCAGAACATTCCTATGGAACTCCCTATCCGGGATATGGAACATGAATAAGCCTTTGCTGTTTGACGTAACTTCAAATAAATTTGGACCCCAGGCTTTCTTCAAAGCTTCCTCAACAACCTTGAAGGGCATCTGACGGCCAAGGAAGTAACCCATTAAGCATTCATGCATCTTTGGATCCGCCGCTTCTAGATCCCGGTCTATAATATCAATGACAGGTTTGTTGTTTACCATGGTCGGCGGTGTGTACATAAGGTCATAACCTTTTGCCACCGTTTTCACGACAGCCACCCACGTTTTTCCAGAGGGATTCTTTGAGTTGTCTCTGCCTTGTGGCCGCTTCGATCATGACCTTCACCTCCCACTAGAACGCGCACCAACTGACGCTCGGGGAAGTCGCGAGTCCTCCATTCCAAACGGAATAGTGCTCAAGTTATGATTGTTCAGCAACAAGGCCATTGACGAAGCTCCTTCATTCAAGATAGGAGATTTACCACGGGACCCAGTCCCCTCATCCACAAAATGGGTCCTATCCCCCACCCAATCCATCCCAATAGAAGAAACGCAACAACAACCCAGATGGGTAGAAACCCTAACCTAAAAGAGCCATGCGAATCTAGGGAAGGGCCGTACTAAGAGTAGCTTTAGGGGTTTTGAAAGGGGTGGGAGGTGCCACTTCACACCAAGAACCAGCCCCAATCGACAATCAATGGCTCCGAATCAATCGCACGAGAAACAGCAGAAACAGAGAAGCTATCACCCGAAGAGAGAGCCCAATGAATAGTAAACCGTGAATGTGCAAATGGCCAAAGCTTCCATTTAACATTTTTATTGATAGTGACCTACATTTAGAAAAGAGACTCAAGCTTTTTTAATACCCATATTTTCTTGAGTCCATTAGTGTTAATGTAATATATGGTTTTTACCCATACCTTCTTAATAAGTTTCCAAACCATAGGATATTTTTTCTCAAAATGATCTAAGCTATTACACTTAGAACATTTAAGAGCATTGTGACCTATTGGTTTTATAAAATCTTTTTGAAAATGATTTTTGTAAGCATCTCTTATAGGTCTTTACTTAATTCTTTCCTTTACTTTAAGAAAATCAATTAGATGAATGGTTTCAGCAATCATTCATAAACCTGATTTGTTGAAGTAAGGTTTTTGTGCTGAAAGAATATTTTTAAGTTTCTCAGATCCTATTGAAAATCTTTTAGAAATACTTGAGATGTCATTTTTTAAGAATGCATTTTCTTTTGAGAGATTGTCTGCATTTTCTTTCAAAGTAGTAACACTTTTGTCTAGAGTTTTGACATTTTCTTTCCAAACATTTTCCTGTTATTTTAGTGTAAAATTTTCTCTTTTAAGTTCAGAAATCCTTTTGAGAGAAGTTTTGAGATTAAGACACAATTCATCAATGTATGTAAAGACTCTAGTAGGGATATTCAAATTACTTATCTCGAATTCACTGTTTGAATATGAGTCTATCTCGGAGTTTGATTCTAAGTCTGATTTTGCCATGAGACAAATATTGGTATAATCATCATCACTTTCCTCACATTTTGTATCACCCCAAGTTTCTGCTTTAAGTGTCTTTCGATATTTCTCAGCTTTTCCTTTCTTTTTCCTCAGAAGGGGACAGTTGGGTCTTATGTGTCCATTTTTCTTACATTCAAAGCAAACTACATCTTTATTGGATTCATCATTCTCAGCTGACTTAGATTGTTGCTTTTGAAAGCTTTGTTTCTTTGAATTAAATCTTCTCCCCTTTCTGTTTAACTTTCTAAATCTTCTTATCATGAGAGCAAGATCTTCATCATCCATATCGTCTTCAGAATCTGTGACATTAGAATCATCATTATATTTTAATGCAATGGATTTATTACCTTTAGGATCTTCATCTTCGTTGATTCGCTCCACTTCATAAGACTGTAAGATCCTAACCAATTCATCAACAGAAAGTGGCATAATTCTTTGTGTCTCCCTTATTGAGGTCTTTATGTGATTCCAATTCTTAGAGAGTCCATGTAGTAGCTTGTTCACTTTCATGGGATCAAAAATTGGTTGACCTTGATTTTTGAAACCATTCACAATTTCTGTAAAACGACTAAATATGTCAATGATAGATTCTTCTAATTTCATTTTGAATGCTTTGTATTGACCGAGCAGAATATTGATTCTGGTTTCTTTCACTCGATCAGTTCCTTCATAGGTGATATGTAATCTATCCCAAACTTCTTTAGCTGTAACACAAGAAGATATTTAGTTATTTCAGTAGGAGATAATGCACAATATAAAGAATAAATTGCTTTTGCATCAAGAGCGTGTCTCTTGATTATCTCTTCTTGAGTCATTTCACTAGACTCAATGGCTTCTTTTCCTCTTTCTGAGACAGGTACAGCTTTAGGAATGATTCCTTTGTCTACCACATTCCATTCCAAATGATCATTTGATCTTAGGAATGCCTTCATCTTGTTTTTTCATATGTTGTATTCATTTCCATCAAAATAAGGCGGTCTGGTATTGCTTTGCCCTTCAACCAGTCCTGGAGCCAACATACTAGCCATGGATCTTTAACTCTAAAGTAAAATACTTCAACTTAAATGAGTACACATGCTTTGATACCAATTGTGAAAGCTAGTATGAGCACCTAAAGTGGGGTGAATAGGTGTAAAAATAAATTCCCCTAGGTAAAGTGTGCAATTTAAATCAGCAATAGATTATGAAAAGGAAATTAGACTCTTGTAAACAAATCGAGTTATGATCAAAGTAAAAGAGCGTAGGGAAGACAATATGAACACAGACTTTATAGTGGTTCGGCTTAATCCAAGCCTACGTCCACTCTTCCACACTGACAATCCATCGGCTGGATTTCACTATGAATAAAAGAGTTGTTAGAGTAAAACTCTTCCTTGATTCCATAGTGTAGAGACTCTACTACACTTTTTCAAGATCTTTCAAAGATATACTCTCTTTTACGTACAAGATTTCGCTCAACAATTTAATTGACTAAGAATAATGAGTTTTTAGACTTCGGAATTCTTCTATTGCGCACCCACTCAAACAACTGGAACGTCTTCCTTATATACTCCTTTATGCCATCACACCCGTTGGCACTTACTAAATGAATTCTTCCAATTTACCCATTTGACAGAATCAATTAGGAAAATTTTCGAGCTATTTAAGGAACATGACGATAGCCCATCATTCATGCTCACCCATACAATCAAGATCTACGTTTCCATAAGTATAACCTTTCAAGTATACTTCGCCAATCAACGAATCCAATATCCCTGAATCAATCTTGATTGAATAATAGATTTTGACATGCTATATCCAGCCAAAAGATCTTCTTTAGACAACATAATCAAATCATTAACGAAATACTTCATTTCGAATAAACTTTCTTTGACGGTCTAGAAACTGCCAATAAGGATAGACTTTGAGTCTTAAGTCTGGCAATCCGGAGGTCTTTAGACTTTGATGGAAGAGTCTGCAAGTCTTCAGACTAGACTGATAGAAACGTTTTATCAACTTTAAAACACTCAAGGAAGTTTTCTCCAATAAAGATGCATTCACCTTTGGGACAAATTGAGCAAATTCGAAATAAAATAGTTCAAACATCACAATGCAAAGTTTTAGTAACAATTTCATAATAACCCCTAAATGAACTCAGAAAATTCTAAAATTTTGATATGTTATAAATAATACCTAAAGAAAAAAGTTTCATGAAGAACACTAAGTCAAAATAGTTATGTATGAATTGCAATAAATCGCATAACTCAATCCCGAATTCATTCCAGAATCTACACTTCCATAGTAAAGTACCACACATTGAAATAGAGTTATACCACTATATATGAATTTCGAAAAATCTGGCTAAAATATATGTTATAGTTAAAACAATTCCTTACAGCTTTCATGGAGAAATCAAGACCAAAATCATGCTAGAGATTTCCACAGAAAATCGATAAGATCATTATGCTGCACATGAGCAACTCCGGACCACAGGAATTCAATAGAATCTGATGCCTATTCCTTGACAAATTTTACTTTCAAAAAGCCATCCAAAACTATATTTCATAATGTCATTCAAAGGAATTTAAAAGCACCTATAAAAACCAAAGCGTTTCCTCAATTTCTCAATCCATTCCTACTCTACTTATCCAAAATCCAGCATCCAACATCCACAACCCAAACATTTCCAAGTCTATTACACTACACTAGACAACAATAGCACAACATGATATAGATTAATGGACTTTCACTTGGCTCTAGTCCTATGGTTCAATAGCTAGGAGTTCGGTTCGGCGATGCGGCCCGATAGCGGCGAAAACTAGTGGCGTCGACAACGGCAGCTCGAGCACAGCAGAAGGTGGTCCTTTTCTTCCTTCTTCGCGGCTCACACTTGCGCACCCACTTCTCTCGCTCAAACTCTCTATTCGCGGTTCTGCTCACTCGAATTCTTTCTCTCACTCGCTCAAATTTATGCTCGGTTCTTCTCTCTCCTCCCCCAATTCCGAACCCTTTTGTTTCTTTGGTTTGTTGACTCATTAGTCAATTGCATGAGAGTTTTCGGTGGCAACAGAAACCAAAGACAGCTGTGGAGGGCGTGTCTTCAGCTTGCAACTCCTTGGATTTCCTTGCTGGCAACTGAATGGGAAGCAACATGGCTGTTGCTGGGCTTCTCTCGGTCAACAATCCCATGATTCATTGACTCCATGTTGTCGACAATTAAGGGAGGCTTGGGTTAATTAGGTCACCGATTTTTTTTGTGGCCATAAGCCCAATCCCTCCAAAGATTAAATCCTCAATTTCGGTACATGCAAGGGGCATTTCGGTTTCATGGTTTTCCATGGGAATCAACTAATCTCTTCTTATTCGGTCCACTTCATGTACAAGTACGTGATTGAAATTCTTACGTCGAGAAAGAAATCAACAAGGCTACATGGGGTCGCGATGATGTACATAGGAGGTTCGGTCCAAGAGATAAAATAACGTGGCCGTTGGTGCGATTGTCCATATGGCCATTCAAAGATGAATTTCCTTTTCTTTTTTTTTCTCCAAAAGTAAATATTTCGAATGTTGAGTGGCAATGAAAGTAGGCCAAATGTGGTACTGACGATACTCCCATTGATTACTCACGGCCGTTGCATATTTGAGGGTCGTCAAAATTTCCGGATGCCACGGGACGGCCATGGGACGGGACAGGTTTTGGCCCAACATGTTTTATAAAAAAACCAATCATTTCCCACTCACACATGGTGGGCTGAACGTAACCCTCTTTTCTCCTCTCTGCAATGTTCATACTAGTAAATAATCCTTGCAACCAACATATTTCGAGAGCTCATTAACATACATCTATTAGAAATATACAGCAACTCAAAATAGGCATATCTTTTTCAAGTAAATATAATATGCAATACCTTAGATCGATCAACACATTTATATTTCTATCGATCTCTTTTTAATTATGATATATTGTATTCACAATTATGATTATCCTAAACTAGTTATAATTAGGGATGTGTATGGTTTGGGTTGGTGGTTCTTGGCCTAGAACCGAGAACCACCTGCTAAGAACTAGTTCCAAAAAATTGGAACCAGGAACCACCCGTTGTTGCATGAATCCACTCGAGAACCGGACCGCTAGTCCGGTTCGGTTCCCGGGTGGATCCATGGAACTAGTCTCACCAATAATAATATCATTTTCCAAATCCCGCCGTGAGTACTTTTCATATTGAGTAATATTTTTCTTTAAACCGAACCGGCTTAATTAAGGGTACCAATTTTCTTTATTTTATTGGAAAACACTACCAAAGAAAGAGAAATAGGTTTTTTTTTTTTCCTTTTTTTGAATCATTTGAATTGAAATCTAAAATATTCTTTAAGTTGAAGATTTTGGATGATTGTCATATGTAGATTATCTTTTCATTTATCATCTAACAATGCTCAATCTCTTACAACATTTGCTTTACTGAATTTTTTTTTTTTGTAAAAACAACTCCACCGGTACTCCACATATTCTTGAACATAGTGTCATATGTGAGTCCCGAAAGTATCATTTGAATGAGCCATTTGTTGAGTTATTGAAAGGCAGCTTACACACTTTACTAAATTCTTATTAAAACATGGAAACCATGAGAGGAGATAGAGTCCTAAAATTTAGATTTACTAATTAGTAATTTCAAATTTTATTTTAATATTAAAAATCATATATTATTATAATATAATCGGTCCGATCTAGGTAGGTGGATCTGCCCATGGAACTAGGAATCGGACCAATACCCATCGGTTCTCATAAATTGGAACCAAGAACCAAACCGGTTCCCTCAAGAACCACCATTCTGGACGGTTTCGGTCCGGTTCCGAGTAGTCCGAGTGGGTTCTCGTTCTTTTGCACACCCCTAGTTATAATTAGTCAACTAGTGAACACAAAAGTAGAATGTGATATAACAAACTCGATCTTCTTCTTTCCTTAAAACTCTCAATTCCAATTCAACTTGCTTTTCTAGAAATGTTCTATTAGATTAAATCAATTTATGATCATTAGTAACATTCTAAAATAACAAATATTAAATAAGAATCTTGAAAAACAACTAAGGCTGCGCATGACAAAATTTTTGAAACAGAAATTGATTTCTAACCAGAAATCAATTTCTTAATTTCTATTCCTCGGACAAGTTTCTGAGTAAAGAAACCCGTTTGATAACGACTCAAAATTTCTATTTCTGAAACATAAATCCGTTTGATAACAGAACAAAATTTCTATTTCTAGGAATAGAAATTGATTAGATAACAACATAGGAAATCCTCAAATACAAAATAATAATCGAAATAATACTAAAACAAAATAGAAAATTCTCAAATACAAAATAATAGTCAAAATAATACTAATACATTACAAAAGTTGAAAATACAATTTCATGGAATTTCCGGCATATTATTTTCCCTTGCCATTTTATTAGCAATTGTTTTCCTAAGCGTATTTATTTGGTTTCCCTCCTCGGTCAATGTATCGTTTGCAAGCTCATCCTGGATAGGTTCATATAAGTACTGCGAAAGCATGAATATGGGTGTCATCAATGGCGCTTATACAGCCTTGTCATTTTATCAAAAACTAGTATTATACAAGATTATCAACAAAATAAAATTAATGGTGTAAAGGAATATATGAGAATTCTACCTTAAAGTAACGTTTATGGTTAGGAACCAATTGAGGAAAGGTCAGTTTATTTTGATTCTCGAATTGAATCAGTCTAGTTGCTCATCCCTAATTTCTTTATGGTTAGGAACCAATGAACCTTTAATGGCCCTTGCATAGCAAAGAGAGAGATTCTATTGAATTTCTTGCCTTCAAATTAAAATTCAAGATTGTGTAACAATCTAATTATTTTGATTTTACAAGAATTTTGAATCCGTAAAAAAATAAGGTTAAATTTCTAAGCACGTTTTTATTCATCTATTACGTAAAAACTTTTTCTTCAACTTGCCATGCACGTGCCTTTTCTAGGAGGAAAGAGCCCCACTATTTTTAAGTAAGCATTTAAGAACTTTGGTCGTTTTTTAAAATTGGGGACCCATTTGATTGCCTTTCATCATAAAGAGGAAATTATAAAAAAAAATGCAAAAAAAAAAAAAACACGAGCAAAATAAGAAAAAGAAAATTAGCAATAATTTGTGAAGTTGTGGTTATGAGTAAATTAAGTTAGCAAGAAAGTGCAATGTTCTTTTATATGGTTTGATTTCAGTTTCTGATTTCTATTTCAGAAACTGAGAAGTTAAAAATTTCATCTTCTGATTTCTTCAATTTCTCTATTTCTGAAATAGAAATCTATTTTAGAAATAGAGAAATCAAATTGCGTTACCAAACGGACTTCTGTTCCAAACCTGTTCCGGGGAACAGAGAAACAGAGAAATCGAGAAACAGAAATTTTGTCATGCGCGCCCTAAGAGTCATGAATGCACTTAATTGAGGAACTCTTTTCCTTATTAGTCTCACATGATATAAAAGTTGAGATCAAAACTTTTGTCACTCTTATCGATCGTCTCATATATACGTAATATGAAATACATATTACAGTATTAACTCATTTCTCATTGAGCATATGTCTTTACTTTCAATACCGTACAGATAATAACTCAGACATATATAATGTCTAAATTGAGTTCACATATATATTCTTTTAAAGAATCTATTAGAACTCACATCTAGTATAAAAAACAAATAAAGTAAAATATGTGGGTTATTTTACTTTCGAACATAATAAATATTTGTTTATCACATAGTAAATGGAAGTGATTACATGTATAAGTAGGCTAATCTCTTATCTATCTGACATACTTTCTCAAAAGTCACTTATGTTCTATGCTAGTCATGTTGAATTAAAAACTGTCATGAACTCATTTACACATCTTTATTTGGGTCCCTTAAGGGCCAAATCAGGTCTTGATGTCTTCTAAACATTTCGAGTATGTGTTACAAGCTTCGCATTGATGTATCACACGTTATATTTAAACATCATTTACTATATGGAAATCATACATCAATTTAGCAAGTTGTAATTGAAATTTGTCAAGCATGTTGTTCTTGGCACTAAGTCACCCTTCAATGTTAATGAATTGTGTGATTTCTTTGCACTTCATTTAAGGTTAAATGAATTAACTAAACCTTTGTCGCATTCAACCTTATGTCATGTCACATTTTTTTTGCATCGTTTGGGTGATCTCATAAAACATTTAACATGCATTCTGTTTTGATTTGCTCATAGCTCATTCGCATGCTTTCACAATTACCGCTTTTTGACTATGAATTTGACCTCAACTGGACTCAACCTCCCTTAGGAAAATTTAGGAATTGCCTTAATCTTTCCAATGGCATTGATTTTGCATGATTTGCACATTGTTTGGCCCATTTTCCACTTTTGTCAAGTTAGGATAGAAATCTATCCTAAGTAAAATTCAGTAATCCCGTTTTACCCCTATTGAGTCTGATCTCTCTTCTTCTTCTTCTTCTTCTTCTTCTTCTTCTTCTTCTTCTTTGTGTGATTTTCTCGTTAAGGATTCTGAGGTTGGATCCCTAATGAAGTTTGTTTGTTTTTCTTTTGTCTACATTGTGGTAAAATTTCACATTTTTGGACCTTGTTTACTAGGTCAAATCTCTGTTAATGTACCATGATACCCTACTATTTTGTTGTTAATGTGAGACTTTGCATTCCTAATTTTTTATAAATTCCTGCATAGCTCAACTTAGAAAAATTTCTTCATGAAAGTTGTTCCCTATGACATTCTCGATGTTGTGTAATTTCTTGGTATAAATTATCCATGGGTTCATTTTCAATTGCGTCAATTTTTTTTATCCTATTTTGTGATGTTTTATTGCAATTCTCTATTGTGATTTTCTTCTAGAATTTTTTTTAGATCAGCTTGCATGCTGAATTTATTTCACATGTCTTAACGGACTTTGATCCTCATCTTTTGAACTTTACACATAAAAATTCTCAAAAAATAGAAATAACTTTAGTATGCATTTCAGATCTTTCGAATGTTATGAACTTGTCTGAATTTTCTTTTTCTTATTATTTTGAACTTGACTTTAGTTCAAGTGATGCTCATGCACACATTTTTCATGTTGTCCTTTGAGTTCCAAATTTTCAAACTCTGCACTTAGTTTATTATTGATGTTGTCTAAAGTTTGGACTATATTTAGGGCGCCTGCAAAGCTCAATCATAGTGCCCATCATTGCACCGGAGTTAGCCTTGGTGGCTAAATGTTTTCCATGGCTGTGACACATCTTTGTTATACCATTAGCATATTTTCCCACAATTCATTATAATTGCTCTTCAAATGACTTTTGAGTATCATTTGAACTTTTATATCCTTCAACTTGTTTACCTTTCTTAAATGCACGTGATTGTATTTGGCGCTTGTTGACTAAATAAGTGATCCAATGTTGGCTCACTAAAATTGCCTGATTGATTGAGAACCAAGACTCAAGGACTTGCCTGCATGTTTATTTTCCATGATTTATGTACTTTTTTAATATATGCAAAGATACGATGCATGATTTCATGGAATAACCTTAGGATAAACTTAGAACACATCCTAGGTGCTTATAAGCATAGGTTACCATGCAAGAACACAAATGGCAGCCAATGGTTTTAAGCCATGAAAATAAATTAGGATAGGTGTCTAGAGGAATCAATGCATAAATTGCAACGGCTGACCCTGATATATGTTTCTGGTCGTTTCACTTTGTATAAACACCCGACGACTTGCAGGTTTATTTTTTCCATTTCATTTTCATTCATTACTCAGGTTGCATGTTAGATTTATCGCTTTCCCTAATCCATTCACTTGGATGTTTACCACTTATTTTTAGATTTCAATTGTTTGTCTTCTTTTTTCTTTTATAGAAATAGAATTGCATGAAATCAACCATCCATGCATAATCATTTAGTTAGTGTAACCAACCTAAAAAGTAAAATAGAGATGCACATACACCTTAGTAAACACGACAAACTATTAAAAATCGAAAAGGTGCCAATAGAAATATTAGTGTAACTCAAGTCTCCGAATCTAGAATCTCTAGTTGCATAGAAATTGAAGGACCACTCTTGACCCTTGATTGGATTTTCTAGCTGACCCTAAAAAATGAGGCTAGTGGTGACTCCTGTCTTTTATAGGTTATTTTAAACAATTAGTTAATAAATAAACCCTTCGTGAGATGATGGATCTTGATGAGATTCATCATAGTTTAGCACACTAGCTATACGGATGAAGTGATGAGATCCATGGAAGAGAGTACTATTGGGAGGACTACTATGGTAAAAATATCCCCAAATTCGATATTCACATCCGGTCTCCTCTTTCAAGGTGTGTCACCCATGTGAGTACGAATCATGACACCTTCTGCTATCATGCAAGATACAAGTTTGAGAGAGCTCACAACCATAAATGAGAGAATTCACAATAATTCATCTCGAAAGGCGAGGTGATAACATCTTTTAGGGCTTGAACCGTGAGAGAATTCTCATAGTCAAGTACCCCTAAAACCAGCCTTCTCCTCCCCACTGAGAGAGGGTCAATGGGATCCGATTGTAACAGTCTTTCTCTTGTGAAGTATTTGGACACAGTTTATGACTCAATCTTTTACCTTTTGCAATGGGAGTATCTATGGGTTTACAGTCTTACATATAAAATCATTCACAAACCTTGTTTATATTAGTCTCTTGCAAAAGAGACAATGATCTATTTGAACAATCTCTTAAAATCTTAACTCCAATAATATATACAGCCTCACCCATGCCTTTCATATTAAAATTGGAAGATAACTAACTATTCATGGTATTAACAAACTCCATATTTCTTCAAACAATTAGTATATCATCAACATATAATGATATAATCACAAACTAATCTTTGAATCTTTTAATAAATATGAAATGATCATCATCAATCATTATAAAATCATATGACATTATGACATTATGAAAATGTATATATAATCGTCTCAATGACTACTTAAGATCACATATTGATCTCAAAAATCAACGTACTTTTTGTTATTTACTTTTTGAAATAAAATTAACGAGTTGTTCCATGTAAATTTCTTCTTTTAATTCTCCATTAAGAAAAGCAATCTTTATATCCATTTGATATAGTTTAAAATCCATACTAGTTACTATTGCCAAAATAAGGTGAAAGGAGGTAAATTTCACTAAAGAAGAAAATGTTTTTTCATAATCAATTATTTCCTATTGATTATATTATTTTGCCATAAGACAAGCCTTATATCTCTATATTGAGCCATCAACTTTACATTTTATTATAAGAATTCACTTGTTCCTAATGACTTTGCTTTATTTTGGAAAATCAACTAGTTTCCAAACAAAATTTGACTTCATTATCTCCATTTTATCTTTCATTGTATGTATCCATTTTTCTTTATTATAGCAATTTAAAGCCTCATTACATTCCTTGACTCATCATCTTGTGAAACAGTTATAAAAGTTTCAATTTCAATGTCAAAATGTCAATAATGATTACTTTTGTGACCTATTCGCCTTACGGGAGATTGTACATTTTACACATTATCCTTTATTACGCTCCCGCTCAGATTAGATAATGACGATATCGTCTCATCATATAATTATAATTGAGACTAAGTCGAATTTAACTCCTCAATTCTCACATTACTCCCACTTAGATGAACTCTATCAAGTTCATTATCTTGATCTAAGGTCTCAAATAAGGAGTAGTCCTCACCTATTTCGCCTTTATTGGGAAATTTACTCTCTAAAAAATAACATCTCATGACTTAAATTCAGTTATAAGCATACTTTCTTGCTTACCTATAAACACATACTCTTTCGAGTACTTTGAGTATCTTATGAAAATGCTTTTCTTGTCTCTAGGACCTAATTTCTCATATTTATGAGAGGGTTCATAAGTATAGGTAACACAACCCAACAGCTTAGGAAAACTTAAGTCGAGTTTTCTACTTGTCCATAACTCATATGGAGTAGAAGTAATTAATTGGAAGACACACAGTTAAATATATAGGTAGCAGTTGATAAAGCATCATCCCAAAAAGTAATAGGTAAGTTAGCATGTGTCATTATGAACCTAACCATTTCTAATAGGGTTCTATTTCTCCTTTCCGTAACACCATTTTGTTAAAGAGTTGGGGAATAGATAACTATCTTTTTATTCATTTTTCATCACATAAATTTATGAACCCATCATATAGATATTTTCGACCTTGACCAGATCTTAATGTTTTTATTTTCTTATCTAGTTGATTTTCTACAAAGCTCATAAACTTCTTGAAATGACTTAATACCTTAGACTTAAAGATTAATTAATGCAAGGCATTTGTCTAGGTGGGACCATTATAGTAAAGTCCAAAGGAAAAGCTATATTGATTGGCCCTCCCAAAATTTTTCACTTAAAAATAAAAATGCTTGGGATAAGGACAACATGAATGTCATAACTATCATATGGTGCTCATTTAAGCACCATAAATTTTTTCACTCACTTGAGTACCACTTCAAAATAAAATCAATCATTTAAGTGTCATTCCCAACAGATTGTCCTATGTGGATTTTTTTATCAATTTTTCATTTTAGCATGGTTTTTTTTTTTTTGAATTTTTTATTAATTGTCCATGTCAATGCCAACAATGCCACATAGTTTAACCAACATCCATGTTGGAAAGAGTTTCTTAAGGCTATACAGATAAGGGTACGTTAGAATAGCTTGCCCATATCAAGTGGAATCAAAGCCAAGTCGATCCAAGGCACAATGTGAATTTGATTTATAAAGTGGTTTTTTCTATATCTATTTCCTAAAATAGTTTATAAGCAAAAGAACGCGTTTGATAATTGCATAACTTTTTTATTCCTAGAATAAATAAATGTGTTTGGTATGATCCTCAAATTTTTTATGAAATAGAATTTCTTTTAATTTTTCAATAATTTTTTGAGATTTTTCTTTTTTTATTTCCTCTCTTCTTCTTCCTCCTCTAGCTAATAACTAGGCCTCAACAATGGCTAACAATCGACCAAAGACAAGAGCTAATGAGGTCACTAGGGTTGAGGGTGCCTCGCCGAGGGCCAACAAGGTCCGGCCATAAGTTAGAAGAGGAATAAGAAGAAAAGATACAAAAAGAAAATGAAATGAAAGAAAATGACTTATTCCAGAAATTGTTCTAAAAAATAAGAAATAAATTTTTTCTACTTCTTATTTTTGCTCTAAATCTATTTCTTGCTCACTGTTTTAGTCTAGGAAATAGAAAAATTAGCTAGCATTACCAAATAAATTTCTATTCTTTTTTTTTTTTGTTCTGGGGAACATAAAAATAGAAATTTTGAGAAATAGAAACGTTAACAAATAAATCCTAAGTCACCAAGGCTATACTGACCATTCAACAAGCAGTTTCATTGGTCTATTCTATTTCAAAACTTGAAACCACTAACAAAACATCTGAGATTCAATTGGAGGACCATCAATTAGCATCGATAATCATCACATATCTTGAAATTCGAGACCTAATAGAATTCATCAACAACTAGCGATAAGGACCATATATCTCAAATACTGCCAAACAGATTCTACTATTAGCATACCTCAAAATCAACTAGTCAAACAGAAAATCTGAACTCTACATAACAACAATGTTGTAAGCAACGAGATTCGAATACAAGATCCATCAATCATCAGCAATAAGGATCAAACATATTGAGCATATGAATCATCAAATTCCAGCACGTGCCTTCAGGTCAACACATCTTTGAATCAAATAGCCAATCTTAAAATTCACTCTCCACGTTGAACATTTGACAAGAAACAACAAAGGTTCCACCCGATTACCAAACCAAAACTGCGGGGAAAAAAACTTCTAGCAACTTGATTTTAGTTAGCAAAATTGTTAATTACCAACAATGAGGATCGGACATCTAAATGTCGAAGTAATCATCAGCAATGGACTTGTCTCAGCGAGTGAGGGGATACTGCAATGGCTTGTCTAGTGCAGAGACTAATCCCATCCTACAATGCGAGGCAACAGAAAGGTGCCTTAAGAGAAGGCAAAGGTGATAGCGAGAGCTGGACAAATCAAGATTAACAGTTTGACTTCTGAGAAGGAACAAAACAATATTTATAAGGAAACAATGGAGGCGGTGGAGAAAACTGAGAATTGAGTCAATGAAGCGTTATCAATGATATTTTGTACAATATATAGATAGATATCACTACTTATAATTATGGTGAAAGTTTAAAATAAAAGATAACAATTTTATCTACATGAAAATTGAATAAAAAAAGAATAAAAAAGATCTCCAAATAATCAACTTGTTGATACTTTGCTTGATGTGTTATCTTCTATCGAAGTAATTGACAGTGATGTACTACTCCCAACTATCACATTGTCATGGCCAAGGTAAGGAACTACAATCACAAGATTATTTGGATTATCAGTCATATGAGTATTAGCATCATTGTACGGCCACTCTTCATCTTGTGAGTTTGAGATATGAAGAGCAATTAGGCCTTAGGGTATATTAACATTTTGATTATTGTTGTCAAAACAATACCAATAATTCAATGCATCATGCCCTTTCTTCTTGCAAATATGATAGATGAGATATGGCACTCCTATGTTTGAATTTGGCAGTGCGCCAACGGTTTTGGTTTGGTGAGTATTATAGTAGTTTCCTTAAAAAAGGCAACCATTTTGGTTTGTCTGAGAAAAGCCACAAACCTTAGAATTAAATTTGGATTCTCTACCCCTTCCTCTGGGGTTGTTTTTGTAGTTACCATTGCGTCACTACGAGACAAAGGCCGTTGAATTATTTGGGAGCATGGTTGAAGCACGCTTGCCTCGTAACTCATGACTTTGAAGTTGAGTAACCACTTTAGCTGAGATAAAAGAGGAAGTCTGAGCATCGTCGTTTTGAACGACTCATAACTGTCATCGAGTCCTTGAAGTAATCTGAAGACTTTATTAGCATCTGATACAAGTTTACCAATGGAATGCAATTGATCGTAAGTAGATTTAAAGTCA
Source organism: Eucalyptus fibrosa (assembly GCA_017140475.1). Taxonomy (NCBI): domain Eukaryota; kingdom Viridiplantae; phylum Streptophyta; class Magnoliopsida; order Myrtales; family Myrtaceae; genus Eucalyptus; species Eucalyptus fibrosa. The sequence goes on from CM029507.1 coordinate 21,604,836, forward strand.
CAAAGACGAACAGATAAAGGCTTTTTTTTTTCTTTTACTTGATGTAGTGAAGTTGTCCAAGAAGGTCAAGTTCACAAGTCATCGAAATGATTGGTGAGAGCTTTCTATACTTTTGCTGATGTTTGAAGTCCCGCAACATGTCTGAGAACCACTTCAGAGGGTATGTCCATGATCCAAGACTTTACAAGTTAGTCGTCACTACACATCTATTATGTAAATTCTAGATTATTTTCTTCTGTTGCATTTTGCAATTTCGGAGTCCACGACGGTGCAACCGTCTCTTCGATAAGGAAACCAAGTAGGTCCTAACTTTCAATAAGAGACAATACGTGTGTCTCCCAAAATAAAAAGTTGTTCCTTGAGTTTCAAAGTAATAAAATTTGCCACATTGATGTTTGAAGGAAATTGAAATCTTAGGTTTGAAGAAGAAGACAACATGATTGTATCGATTTATTTTTCCTCAAGAAAAGATTAGCGTGCCCTTGCGTGGCTCTGATACCATAAAAGAAACAGAGAATTCAAGATGAAGTGTTACTTTTAATTAATATTTTGTATAATATATAGAGAGATATTACCACCTATAATTATGATCAAAGTTTAAAATAAAAGATAACAATTTTATCTACATGGAAATTAAATAAAAGACAAATCATAAAAAAAATCTTCAAATGATCAACTTGTTCATACCCTGCTTGATATGTTATTTTCATGCTAATTTGTAGAAGATTATGCACTGCAACCAATCAGAATTTTTCCCTTTTGATTTGTTACTTCAATAGGTGGCGTACGAGAGCGCATGGCAAAAGGGTAGTAAGGAGAGGGTGAAGAGCACGTGATGGGCGAACAAGAACATGATTAGACAGGTTTTGTGGCCAATTGCTAGCCTGAGACGAACAGTTGGGAACAACATCGCTCGAGGGCACAAGACACGGCTGTGCGGGCATTAGGGTTTTTAACTAGACATTTTCCCTTCCAGATATGCCTATGATCTTTTCACTGTGGCATTGAACCCTGCCACTTCGAGTAAACTAGGCTATCCAAAGACATCTTGTCTCTTTCCTTCAAGTCACAATTACCTTTTTCTTTTTATTGAAGGATTAAATTGAACAAAAAGGTATAAAGTTGTAGAACCTAAATGGACAAAATAAAAGTTCAGACATTAAATTAAACAAATTAAAAAAGTTCGAGAACTAATTATGCTTGGAAAAATACTTAAGAAATTATGAATTTATTGCATTTGTGCCAATTCATTCTTAAACTTTTTAATTTAACCAATTTCACATTTTTTAGTTGAGTCCATCCGATCAATTTTCATCAGAAATCACTTACACAGATACTAAGTATCTTACACGGCATGGCCAGCATTGACATAAATATTTTTAATAATATTGTAATAAGTTGTTCATTTTATTTTTTCTTTTATCATTATTTTTTTATTTTTTCTTTCATTTTGGCTAGCAACCTCATAAACCACTTGGTGAGGGCTAGTAAGGCTATATCGACCGCTAGCAAGGGTCACCCCCTCACCCAAGCCCTTGCCCAAAGCCTTAATGGCCCTTGCTAGCCAAAGTGAAAGGAAAAAAAAAGGAAAGACAAAATTATAAAATATAATTGAAAATTTGACTTTAAAAAAAAATTGTTAAAATTGTCAACATCAGTATTAACCATGCAACATAAAATGGCTAACATTCACATTAGTGATTTCCTATAGTGAAAATTGATCGAAATGACTCAATTGGCAAATTGTGAAAGGTTTAAGACCATATCGACACAATTGAAATGTTTAGAACCAAATTAGTACCAATGTAATTGGTTTAAGATTTTTTTGGTACTTTCACTATCAATCCTTTGATCCCATAGGAGTTTTAGTGGGATAGAACGTGGATGAAACATGTGGTTTGACTAAGAAAATAAAAAAATTTTAAAAAAAAAAAAACTTGTTATCTTCTCTTCTCATTCTTAACCCTTCCATTAGCTACATCTCTTGGTAAAGAATGAAAAAACCAAAAGTTAAAACTAGAATAAATGTGTACAAATTTCTTTCAATAATTCTGAAGCATATTGTATATGTGCCAATTCAATATTGAACATTCTAAAGCTTTCAATTGTATCAATTTAATCCTAATTTTTTTTTTACAATTTTGTTAATTTAGTCATAATTTTTTTGACAATATCTCAATTTAGTCATTTGCGCAATTTAGGTCCATAATTGTCGACATGATGGTATAGTCAGCATCAACCCTCCTACATGACATGACTAGTGTTGATGTTGACAATTTTTTTAAAAATTTTAAAATTTTCTTTTCTTTTTTTTTTTCTGTCCTAAAAAAAGCTAGTTGACCCTCACCTGGTCTAGGCTATGGCATCGCAGCCCTTGCTAACCACAGGCGAGGATGGCAAAGGCCATGACATCCACTCTTGGTCTAGGGGGGCCCACGCCTCAACCAAGTGAGAGGGCCTAGGGTAGGAAAAAGGAAATAGGAAGAAGAAATTTAAAAAAAAAAATCATTCACTTTGGCGCTAGTTGTGCCTTTTAGGATGACCAATAGTGACAACTACCATGTTAGCGACTTCAAGTCAAAATTGGTCAAAAATACTAAATTGACAAATCATCAAAAGTTTTAGGACTAAATTGATGAATTTTCAAGAGTTTTAGGATTAAATTGACAAATTGATTTGACAAAAAAAATTTGATAAATCATAATAAGTTTTAGAATAAATTGACACAATTTAAAATGTAGGACTGAATCGGCAAATTATTAAAAAGTTTGGAACTAAATTAGCTAATGCCATGATTTAAAATTTCTATATTTTAATAAAATCAAGGTCACTAACCTAGGCCCAAATTCGGAACCTATTTTATTGGAAGAGTTAAATAAGTGATCTCTAGTAACTGATCTTCTGACGCCTCAACTAGTTGTTCTGACAGGTTCATCTAAGTAAATTTTTCATCCAAGTAAATTTTTCCAAAGTTGAAAAGACATTGGTTGTAGCTGATGCCAAAGGTTTTTCCATATTTCTTTTTCAAAGCATGAAGAGACGAAGACTTTGTAAGATTGAACGACCTTGTTCAGTGAAAAATGATAATAAATAAAATAAGATTGAGCTACCTCTTAATATTATGAATAGCACTTCTTTCTAATTCCCTCTACTTCTCTCTTTTCAAACAAAAGCCTTTTTTTTTTCTCTATCTCTTGACTTCCTTAGACATCGGAAAAAGCTTCATTTGAACATTGTTATAAAAAATTTGATAACTCTAGTTATGGTACAGGGGAATTTTTTTCCGAGTTTAAATATTTTTGCAAAATTTATAAAGTAACTAATTTGTTTATTATAATTAAATTTATGGTTAATAACATGAAAAATCTCAAACCGATACACATGTGATAAATTTATCTATTATTAATTTCAGTTAAATTTTACTGTCAAATTACTGAAATAAATAACATGTGGTAGTTAACGAGTGTACTAATTTAAGATTTTATCTTTCATTTGTCATAAGTGTACCAATTTGCAATTATTTGTGATATTAATCTAATTTAATGAAACCAACGGAGAATAAAATCATCACAAATATACCAATTTGGATTTTTTTGGTCAAAAAATCAATTTGAGGTAATTGTGTCATAAGTGTACTAATTTAGAATTTTAACTATTAAAAAATTAATTTGAGATATATTTATTGTAAGTATACCAATTTAGTGTTTTCATAAAATGAATCGTCAAATTTATAGTTGACAACCAAGAGCGAAATCCACACTATTATTCCACTGGAATTTGTTTTTAAAAAAAAAAAGCGAAAATTGAGCCCATCGACAGTAATTATATGAACAAGTAAATGCTACCGGTAGTACCCAACAGTCTCTCGATATTGATTGCAATATGTTTTAGGGATAAAGGCATGGGACCTTCAGCTTTTTGGGTTGTACAACATCGTCCTTGAAATTTTTTTTTCCTTGATTTAGTCCTTCAACTTTCTCAAATTTGCTCAATATTAATCTTTCCATCTTAAATAAAAATGTTTGATGTGACAGTAAAATAGCTGTTAAGTGCTTATGGCAGCTACGTGCCGTTAATGTGGCACCTACGTGAGTTTACGAACTTGAAGATTTAAAAGAATGGAGTTAAGGATTTCGAAAGAAGAGAATTGAAAATTAAGATAAGAGGAAAACAATCTTTAGCTTGCTTCAACAAATAGAAGGGGGGTCACTGTGCTAAGTCTTTGGCGAGGTGGCCAAACCCTTGCTGAGCTCAAGCCATAGTGGGGTCGCCCCCATACAACAACCACGGTACATAACTATGCGGAAAGAGAGAGAGGGTGGTCTTGCACTCAAGGACCCCTTGGCACACAGTTGTGAGGGCGGCAGACCTCATGAGTGTTTGCCGAGGACTTTTAACCCTTAACGGCCGGCAGGGACACTGACTAGCAGCCTTGTGACACGGCCTATGAACGAAGCATGTTCCAAGACCGTCCAGGCCATGTCACGCACAAGGTCCTGCCCATGTGAGTAGCCCACGAACGATCCATGATTAGATCACGACTGGCCCATGCACGGCCCATGGATGACTTGTGAGCAATATTCGGTCAACCCGCGTGCAGCCAGTGACCGTCTAGTTGCTCTCATGTCAAATGGCCCTACAACCCTGATCTTGCTTTTGATACACGCCCATGGGCTTCCCAAGGGCTATAGTCATTAAGTAGCCTGCTGAGTAGCTTGTAATGATGATACGGATTCAAAATCCACCGTTGGATCGGAAGGATGATCAATAGCCAGGAATAGACCCGATCTTGTATAAATAAGGATCCATTTCCCTCATTGTAATTAATTCACTCACAAGTGATTATATACTCTCTTTGCCCATCCGATTATTGTGTTTGTGCGTGTGTGCATTAGGCTGACTTGGGATCGATAATCCTAAGGCCACATGGTGTTCTAATTGATCATAATCGACTAACCCGTGACACTTGCCTGGCACAGCCCCTCTTTCTCGAGTGCACGCTCCACTGCTTGCGGTGTTTACAAGCGACGGGAGTGAGTGTATAGAAGATGGCGAGGGCCTGGCCACCATCTTTGGTGACCAGTGGCTAGCAACACTGGGAACATTCTTTTATTTGTAGGGGCAAGCTGAATATGGTTTTCTCTTTAATTTTATTTTCAATCTTCATCGTTTTGAAATCTCACCATTATTTTTCTTAATTTTCGAAATTTGTATAAGCCACATAGACACCGCGTTGGGGATATATGGCTGCCACGTTAGCATCCTAGGGACTAGCATTGCCCAGATCGAAAAAGCCTAAATATTCAATTTTACAAAATTTCAAAAAAGCTCATAGACTCACGTGACGACATTCCTAAGCTTAATTTCAAAGGCGGTTCCCACTTTTTTTCTCTGCACTTTTATTGTAAGTTCGAAGTTCTTCTGTTTTCGGGATGGTTTCTTAGCCGATCGATTTTTGTCAATGTTTAATTTCTCGATTTAGGTCAAAATCATTTTTAATTTTTTTTTTGATCAAGCAAACGTAATTGCATTACTATGAAACGTTTTTAGCAAATACAATACTAGCATCAACACACAATAGATCCAAAAAAGTTGACGGGGGTTATTAACCCAATTCCTAGTAAGAGAGACCATTTGATGGGCTTTAGCTAACTAGTCAGCCACTTTATTCGTGGTTCAACTACAATGGGCTAATGTAATACCTAACACCTATTCCATTTTTCACTTTACCGATCCACTAGTGGTTGTATCTCCCAACTAAAGGTCTCCGAAGAGAGGACCTCATTCACCATCGTAAGTCAGAGTGTATGAGTATCTCTTTTTCAGTTCTATTTGGGGCCAATTTCGAGGAAATAAAATCTAGGGTTTCAACGAAAGTCATTACCTCCGCTTGCTCAGCCGATCTCACCTCCATAGATTTAGTAAAGCCATCAATAATTCTTCCCAGATTGTCCCTGCAAATGCAAGCTACAGCTCCTTTAAGGGGGGAGGGGGGGGTCGCTGTTGAGATCCGATGAAGTAGTCGTGCTCCTCTCTGTGCTACTCTGAGCTTGAGCATTGTTCTTGGCCGCCTGTAAAATTTCCTCTTAGCTGATTTGTCTTCCCCTGTTACCATCGTTAGGCATGCAAGGCAGATGAGGTTGCTGAGCAGACTCAGAGGCGATTTTAGTTTGTTCACAATCAGCAACATCCGCTCCTTTTTCAAGAATGCTGACTAGATCTAGTAGATGTGATAACATGCATTGCCGACGGTGAGATTATACATTAACAGCATTTTTCAGAAGATTTACAATTCAATGGACTAAAATTGAACAGTCATAACTTAACCGGCATTGATTAGAGCTTTTAAGAATCCTCTATTGCTTAAAGAGCTTTTAGGGCTCCTACTAAATCTTTCCTGGCTCGTGCCATTAGAGAAATACACAGGAAAATATTTTTTGTCTTAGTACTCTTTTCTACACAAATGCTAGTCAAATGTCGGAATTTCATAGAACATCGACTCTTTAATATTGATACTGTCTTGGAGTCGCGGTGTAATCATTTTCTTTAAAAGTTTTATCTATAAAAAATTGATGAGTAGTCTCATGTCTTAATAAATGAAATAACCCATCTTTATCTTTTGAACAATCGAAGAACTAAGATGAGCATCCATGCTCCTAATGAATCAAATTGAACTTTTAAAAAAATGCATTAAGTTATCAGGTTTCATTACATCGTACCCCATAAAAAGAAACACTTAAGTTTAGCTTAGTGTAACATCATTCAGAGTATGTATTCAGATCACCATACTTATGCTTTCTTATCCTACAAGTAAAGATATGAGTGTCTCATGAACATCCATCATGCATAAAGACACGCAAATCATTGCATTCCAAAAAGATTAGATGCGCACTGCATTAAAATAGAAGAAAAGAAGATAAAGTATCCTTTCATTGATGAGTTTGGCATGTCTTGATTGTTTGGATAAACACTCGACTACCTCATGCAATCGAGTACATTTGCCATTAGATGTACATTTTGTAGAGTTTGAATATAGAGAGAGACCCTGCTAAAAAAATTCAAAAAAAAAAAAAAGTCACTAAAGACCCTAGACTATACCCATTATAATACATTTATTTCAAAGTTTTTTTTTTTTTGTGACACAAAAAAATTCCAAACTTATACCCATGTGACAATCCAAATTGTGTCATATAGATACAAGTCTTAGATTTTTGGTGATAAATGTGTCACATCGGTATGAGTTTATGATAAATATTTCACTTGGGCAAAGTAAATGTATCACAAAGGGTATAATTTAGAGTTGTTAGTGTCTTTTTCCCTTGAAAAATTATAGGTTTATACTTTGAAAAATCTCAAACTGAAATATATGTAATAAATTTATTTTGAATTAATTTTTTAATCATTAAAAATCTAAAATTAGTACATCTTTGACGAATTTATTTTGTGAAAAATTTACCTTCCATTAGTTTTCGTTAAATTTTACTATCAAATCTAAGTTTGATTACACGTGACAATTAATTAATGTATCAGTTTTGAATTTTACTTTTCATATGTCACAATTGTATGATTTTTGTGATTTTTATAGTATTAATGCAATTAATGGAATGTGTATTTGTCATATAAGAGTATATTAATTTGGAATAAATTTATCTTAAATGTATTATTAATTTAGGTTTTTTATGGTAATTTGGGTTGCATTTGTCACATGAATACTATTTTGAGATTTTTTATGATTAAAAAATTAATTTAAAAAATTATTATCTATATTATTTTGAGATTTTTTGAGTATTAATTTAAAATTATGTACAGAGAGCACCACGAGTGCCGACAAAACCCTTATTTTCTGTTAAAAAAAAAAACAGAAAAGCGAAACAAAACGAAAACATAAGATGACGAAAGGACAAAAGCACTGAGTGAGAGCTGGAACTGAAGTGACTGACTGATGTTAGAGAGAGAGAGAATTGAGATAGAGATGGAGTGACGAGGAAGCCTCCCCTCCCTTCTTCACCAAGCGTTCGCTCTCTCCCTCTCGACACCTCCTTCGCTGCTGCCACCCCATTGCGCAGCACCGTCGCCGCCGCTCGCCGCCGATCTCCTCTTCTCCGAGACCCGGAATCGCGAACCGCGAGTGGAGGACCGGGATCGCCCCCCGAGCGAGAGCGAGGGGACGACATGGAAGCGAATGCCGGGATGGTGGCCGGATCTTACAAGCGGAACGAGCTGGTCCGGATACGCCACGACTCCGACAGCGCGGTTCGTCTCTTTCAGTCCGCTGTTCCCCTCTCTGCTCTGTTTTCATTTCTCGTGGGTGTCCTTTGTTCGCGTCGAAGTTAGCGGTGTAGATCCTGGCATTGCTGTTGGGTTTTAGTTCCCAGGCGCCGTGGAATTTTCGGGAACTCTAGCGGTGGAGACTACTTTTGGGTGGTTGGTCGCTCCTTGCGAGCATTATTGGAAAGATCGAGTATTTCTTGTGATTACTGTTCTGGGTCAGAATCTGCGTTCTCCGTTCCTGCCATTAGATCGTTAGTGGCCCTGCTTCCCTGGCCAAGGGGTCGACGTTTTCTTAGATTTGGCTTTGATTCTTCTCTTTCTGCTGATTGCTCGTCTCATTTGGACTGTTACTTTTGAGAGCGTTAATGGGTTCTAGCGTATAGTTTGTACTGGGCTTCGTTAAGATTTCCTTTGTTGTCTTTACGATTTATTTAGTAAATGATGCGGCCATTGGTAATTGCGTCAAGGATATGGAAATCTAGTTTTAGACTTTCTAATCCTTGGTTCGAGTAATGCCTTTTATATTCTCACACGCGTGAGAATTGGTCGCCATCTTTCCGTGGTGGAGGCTGAATTGTTGATTGCCGTACATTATGCAGCCCAAGCCCCTGAAGCACTTGGATGGCCAGATGTGTCAGATTTGTGGTGATACTGTTGGACTTTCGGCCAGTGGTGATGTGTTTGTTGCGTGTAATGAGTGCGCATTCCCAGTGTGCCGTCCCTGTTATGAGTATGAGAGGAAAGATGGAAACCAGTGTTGTCCTCAGTGTAAGACTCGCTACAAAAGGCAAAAAGGTTAGCTCTTTCTATCTTATTTGTAAATGTACCTATCCTGTTCCTCATCCTTCTTAACTTGGATCGAGTTAACAAGGCAAATTCTTTCAGGGAGTCCTCGAGTGGAAGGAGATGATGATGAAGATGGTGTCGATGATTTAGAGAACGAGTTCAGCTACACCCGAGGAAATGCCAGGAGGTGCCAATGGCAGGGAGAAGATCCTGATCTCTCGTCTTCTTCTAGACGTGAATCTCAACATCCAGTCCCCCTTCTCACTAATGGGCTGCCAGTAAGCAATTAGACCACCTCAAGCTTCCTTCTCGAATTATATTGTTTGGTTGACCTTCAATGATTAAAGAAATTAGACCAGCTGATTACTTGAAGCATTCATTAATGTACTAAAGGACTTGCACAAGGGATTAAAAGTAGATATTTGAGACAGCTCCCTCATCCTAATTGCTAGACCAGCAGAGCAAATCTGTCTTTTTCTTCCTGTCAGTTAATACCCTATCAAGTGGTTACTCCTCTGCATCATGAAGAGCGAACCAGGCTATTGCCATCTTCTTCAGAGCTATCTCTCCATACTTACTCTGTTGCAAAGCAACGGTGATAGGCATAAGCATATCAATGGAAACAATAGTCTTTTTTATTGCGAAAAGTGAAAGGAACATTAACAGCATTCATTTGGCTATTTATCGCAAAATGGGAAAAGAACATTGGTCCATTATTTGAGTTCATGACCACATAACACATAGTTCATGAGAATAATGAGAATGCAACGCATAATTCGTGGCTGCTTCCAAGTAATAATACTGATTGGGGCCATTGAAATGCAACTTCACATATTCCACAATTGTCACTATAAATGTCTAATTTAAATATACTAATCTTTGAGATTACATATGTACCTGATCTTTAAACTTACTATGTACTGCCAAAACTCGCAAAAAGCATTTAACTTGCAGGGGACCAGGATGCACTGGAAACATAAATATGGGCAATCAATAGTCTTTCCATTACTTGGGCATATATATAGTGTGGGAACTTATCAAAAAACCCCTTTTTCCAAGTAGCTAACAAATACTGTGTAATAACATTTTCTTCTTCTTTTGTATTCCATGTTATCTTTTGCATGGTAGCTTTGTTGTTCCGGTGGAAAAGTCAAAAATTTATATTCAATGATAGATGCTTTGACATTGCTTTAGATGAAGTGTGAAAAGAATCCTTTCTTCTTTAGAGAATCAAGTTATGTCTGTCTTACCATTCAATCTTTCAGAACGAAGAAATGTTTCTCAAGCTTTTTGTGAGTCATAAAACCTAGTGACTTATCTTTAGTTACGTTGCAACCGAGACTTTGTCCCAGAATATTATATGTTATTGAAGACCATCTAAAGCAGCTAAGCTGCAAAAATTTCCTTATCCTGATAAAACAAAATATTTCAGATATCTGGTGAAAACCCCTGTGCTACACCTGACAACCAATCTGTTCGGACAACATCTGGACCTTTGGGCCCTTCTGATAGGCATTCAGTTCATTCTGTTGATCCTAGACAGCCAGGTAAATAGTAATTTGAATTTTAATTCAGCAGCTGTTCACTTGCATTGGATAAGCATGATTATATTGGTTGACGATGCTTTCTGTTGTTATAGTTCCTGTGCGAATTGTGGACCCCTCCAGGGACTTGAACTCTTATGGCCTTGGAAATGTTGATTGGAAAGAAAGGGTTGAAAGTTGGAAACTCAAGCAGGAAAAGAACATCCCCCACATGACCAGTAGATTCCCAGAAGGAAAAGGAGACATAGAAGGAACTGGCTCTAATGGAGAAGAACTTCAGATGTAAGAAATTTCATGTAGAATATATAAGGTTTCAGAAGGAATATGCCGGTTCATTTATCAATATACAGTTTGTATGCATTCACTTCTTGCATTCATAACCCCAAAGAGATAAAGAAACTGTGTTTGTGTCCCAATATGCCCATGGAGTAACAGTTCTATTTTTGGGCGCAAATGTTATTGACTGCTGATCATAGCTTTCATTCATTGCAAAGCAAAATTGACTTTCATTTGATCTCTTCAGGGCTGATGATGCTCGTCTACCTTTGAGCCGCGTAGTGCCTATATCATCATCACATCTCACCCCTTATCGTGTTGTGATTATTCTTCGTCTGATTATTTTGGGCTTCTTCTTGCAATATCGTGCCACACACCCTGTGAAAGATGCTTATCCACTGTGGCTAACATCAGTCATCTGTGAGATCTGGTTTGCCTTATCTTGGCTTTTGGATCAGTTCCCAAAATGGATTCCGATAAACCGTGAGACTTACCTTGACAGGCTAGCATTGAGGTGAGCTAATTTTACCTTCACTGTATTTTAAAATGAGTATATTTGCAAGTGTTTTCATCATCTTAATCATCATTTTCAATCACAGATATGACCGTGAGGGGGAACCTTCTCAATTGGCTCCTATTGATGTCTTTGTTAGTACGGTGGATCCACTCAAAGAGCCACCTCTTATAACTGCCAACACTGTCTTGTCCATACTTGCTGTGGATTACCCTGTAGATAAAGTTTCATGCTATGTCTCCGATGACGGATCTGCAATGTTGACCTTTGAAGCACTTTCAGAGACTGCGGAATTTGCAAAGAAGTGGGTGCCCTTCTGCAAGAAGCACAACATCGAACCTAGGGCCCCTGAATTTTACTTTGCCCAAAAAATAGATTACTTGAAGGACAAGATACAGCCATCTTTTGTAAAGGAACGCAGGGCAATGAAGGTTAGTTTTGTGGCAGTACACCATTTGTGGGTTCTCTTTATGTCAATTTGTTTATCTAACCATTGCTTCTACATCACATCATCATGTTTTGTAAAGTTGAAGATTGTGGATGAATGCTCTGAAGTTCCCACTGGGAATTAAATTTAACAACGTGATGTCTACTGGCATTGCCAATGTGTTTTAGTTATCATGAGTTCATGAGGGACAACTAGATGTCTGTTTTTACATGGAGAAAAGAAATTTCTGGTAACAATCATTGCTTTCAGAAAGGTAGAGCACTGCTGTGGCTTTGGTTTTGAGCGTCCTCCCAACAAGCCCACCAAAACCGAGCCCTATGAAAAACTAAAATACAAATGCTGGACTGAGCACTTCATAGTTTCTCATGTTGTGTTTAATTAAGTACTTTGACCCCTGAAGTGAGCTACCTAGGACTTTTGTGAAGGTGAAGGCATATTGTTATGTAAAGAAGCATTATAGAGCAGAACAACTTGAATTAGATGTCCATATGATAAGACATAAAACTAAACAATTGAAAAATCAACCAATGCTCATGTGGTTTTTCAAAATTCTTGGAGGGAATTTATTTCTCAATTGTGGGGGTTTGTGCTTCCATATTTTTGAAATTAACGTGCAATTATTCTTGTTTTGTTTTAATACTTAAAAATTTTGTGCAGAAATTTCCTGTTTGTCTCTTACCTAGAGTGACAAACCTAAAAGTTTATGTTTTCCTGCATATAATCTACAGAGAGAATATGAAGAGTTTAAGGTGCGGATCAATGCTTTAGTTGCCAAAGCGCAGAAGGTGCCAGAAGAAGGATGGACAATGCAAGATGGCACTCCCTGGCCTGGAAACAACCCCAGGGATCATCCAGGAATGATTCAGGTACACTTAGATACTTACTATTAGATTTGAGCGGGATAGCTCCATTTGAGATGGATTGAGGGATCATCCAGTGTGTTTTGAAATTACTCAAAACGTTTGATTTTCACCCATTATGTTTTGAAGTGAATTGCTTAAATTGCTTCATTTTACAGCAGCAGGCTCAGTTTGATTTTTTTACTAAAGAAAAATTGGATACATTTACAATTATATGAATTGAGACTTCATCATGACCAGAGTCAATTTAAGTCCGTCCCGGAGACTTCTCTTAATCTTTTATTGGTGATGCAGGTTTTCTTGGGTCACAGTGGTGGGCTTGATACAGATGGAAATGAGTTACCAAGACTTGTCTATGTTTCTCGAGAAAAGCGACCTGGTTTTCAGCATCACAAAAAGGCTGGGGCAATGAATGCCTTGGTATAATTTTCTTCTAGTTCCTCTTTACACAGCTTTCTAATAAAGCCTTGAAAAGAAAAGATCATGTTAATGGCTTTTAAAGTTGCAAAAGTCACATGTATTACTTGGGCATGGTCATCAAGCTTATTCTGAATGTTATGAACTTCATTTTTATTGTTTACTATATCCAATATTCCCTTTTAGTTTTGATCATTTGTGTTGCCATGCTCCCAAACTCCCAGAAGAATTATAGGAAATAAGGAGTCTAAAATATTTCTTTATAATGATGCTTTGTTGGTGTGAGAGGTGTCACTCTGCAAATATTTGCAGCTGTAGATGGTATCATTCTTCTCATATGATATAAGCAAAGAGTTGCAGATTTCTTTTTCTTGTATGCATTTGTAGCATTGTAATTCATTACTATCTTTGTTAAACAGATTCGTGTTTCAGCTGTCCTAACCAATGGAGCATATCTTTTGAATGTTGATTGTGATCACTACTTCAACAACAGCAAAGCTCTTAAAGAAGCGATGTGTTTTATGATGGATCCTGCTCTTGGAAAGAAGACATGCTATGTCCAATTTCCACAGCGTTTTGACGGCATTGACTTGCACGATCGATATGCTAACCGGAATATTGTCTTCTTTGATGTAGGTTAACTTCATTTTCAAAGTAGGTTATCTCAGGTTCTGTTATCCTCAACTATATTGCTCTGTGACTCTCCATTTTATGTAGATTAACTTGAAAGGACTTGATGGAATCCAAGGGCCTGTCTATGTGGGAACTGGATGCTGTTTCAACAGGCAGGCCCTATATGGGTATGACCCAGTATTGACTGAGGCAGATTTGGAACCAAATATTATTGTTAAAAGCTGCTGTGGTCCCAGAAAGAAGGGAAAGGGTGGTGACAAGAATTACATCGACAAGAAGAGAGCTGTCAAAAGAACTGAATCCAACATTCCAATATTCAACATGGAGGATATTGAGGAGGGGATGGAAGGTAGGAGCCCTAGTAAATTCAGTGTGTCTTAGTTTTTAGATACAGTTCCCCAGTTTGTTTAATTAAAGTAACAGAAAGAGAAGTCCAATAGGTTTATTAGAGACAAGGTTTATATACTTTCAACCTGGTAAATTTTCTCTAAGTAAGGCTATTATGACTGATGTGCCAAATTCTTTAGAGTTATCTCAGGCCCCTAGTATTCGCTACCTACCCATCTGTGCCAGGCCTGAGATGTGGTTTGCTTTTGCTGCTGTTTTTGGTCTATGCAGCTCATCAATAAGGTTTACACTTTTTGGTCTAGCTCACTTCCCATTCCCGAGGATTTCTGGGATAGTCGCATCCGTCACTTAATGATGGGAAGGTGAATAAATACAGCTTCCATGTTGACTTTGGCTAAATGTCTTGCTTCTGTCGTGCAGGTTATGATGAGGAGAGATCACTGCTTATGTCCCAGAAAAGCTTAGAGAAGCGCTTTGGTCAATCGCCAGTCTTCATTGCAGCAACATTCATGGAACAGGGAGGGCTTCCACCATCTACTAATCCAGCAACTCTTTTGAAGGAAGCGATTCATGTTATCAGCTGTGGCTATGAGGACAAGACTGAGTGGGGCAAAGAGGTTGGTTACATAGCAATTTACTACGGCGTCTATATTATCATAACCACATTCTCAATGTCTTTCTTGTGGGCACTTACATTTTATTTGCTGGCAGATTGGATGGATATACGGTTCTGTCACAGAAGATATCTTAACAGGGTTTAAGATGCATGCTCGAGGGTGGATCTCCATTTACTGTATGCCTCCCCGCCCAGCATTCAAGGGTTCTGCTCCCATAAATCTTTCAGATCGTCTGAACCAAGTTCTTCGATGGGCATTGGGGTCCATTGAGATTTTACTAAGCAGGCATTGTCCTATATGGTATGGTTACAATGGGAGACTGAAGTGGTTGGAGAGATTGGCATATATAAATACCATTGTGTATCCCCTCACTTCAATCCCTCTGATTGCTTATTGCATTCTGCCTGCATTTTGCCTTCTTACTGGAAAATTTATCATCCCAGAGGTAAGTGGCTCCCATCAATTACAATTGTTTCGGCTTTTTCTACTGCTGTTTTAGGGTATGTCTAAATATAGGCTTTTTGCTTGGTCTAAATCTTACAATGGATTTACTTTTGACCTTTTTCTGGCAGACAACTTCTGAAATTTTTACTATGTATGTATATTAACACATCAGAGTCACATACTTATTCCATAACTTTTTGCCAATGTTTTTAACTCTAGACCAGACTAGCTGGTTGAACCAGGAGCCAGTCAGTCCGCTTCAGTTGAATCCCTAGACTTATTTTTGTCAAAACCCGGTCAAACCCAGAAGAACCGTATGACCTGAATTTGGACGGTTGGACCAGGATTTTAGTGAAAAGCTTGATTTTGGGACCCGATGGTTCAAATCCCAATCAAATCTTCAGCACATTGTCGACCGAAACTGGAAAAAGTAAAAGCCACAAAGAAACTAGGGTCACGTTGTCTTTTTCATGAGAAAAAACAAAAATGAATGACTTCTCTTTCCATTATTTTCTTGTGATTAATGTCTTATTAGCATTTTGCCAAAGTTTTTTGTGTCCATTTAAGTTGTGACATTATATTTTCTTATTAAATAATTGTGTTTTTAGAATGTTCTGTCATTATTATCATTTTAAGTTCATCTCATTAAAGACATTCATTTTTGCTAAGTATTCAGGATGTTTTCCGGATTTTTTTTTTCCTAAATCTTCCAGATTTTTATTTTTATTTTTTTGTAGTAATGATGTCACCAACTTTACTTGCCCGGTTAAACCAGATGAACCAGAAACCGGTTTGATGACCAGTTCAACCTCTGGGAGTTTGGAAAACATTGCTTTTTTACTTGGAACTTATTTCAAAACAAACAAGCCCTTGATGTGGCAAGGACTTTAAGCAATAGTATGGGTGTATGTGTACCTTAAAACACCAACCTCAATGCTGTTTCATTTTTATGCTGCTGTAACAAATATCTACTAATTTGTTAATGCAGATTAGCAACTTTGCTAGTATGTGGTTCATTCTCCTCTTTGTCTCCATTTTTGCTACCGGAATCCTTGAGCTCAGATGGAGTGGAGTGAGTATCGAGGACTGGTGGAGGAATGAACAGTTTTGGGTCATCGGGGGTACGTCAGCTCATCTTTTTGCCGTGTTTCAAGGGCTCTTGAAAGTTCTCGCTGGAATCGACACCAACTTCACTGTCACTTCAAAGGCATCGGATGAAGATGGGGATTTCGCAGAGCTCTATGTGTTCAAGTGGACATCACTTCTCATTCCCCCAACCACTGTCCTCATAGTGAACTTGGTGGGCATCGTAGCCGGAGTCTCATATGCCATCAACAGTGGCTATCAGTCATGGGGTCCACTCTTCGGAAAGCTCTTCTTTGCCATATGGGTTATTGCTCATCTTTATCCATTCTTGAAGGGTTTGGTAGGCCGGCAGAATCGTACCCCCACCATCGTGATCGTGTGGTCGATACTGCTTGCTTCCATCTTCTCTCTGCTTTGGGTGCGCATTGATCCATTCACCTCCGACGCTATGAAAGCTACTGCAAAAGGTCAATGTGGCATCAATTGCTAGTCAGGAGTAGTAACGTTTGTTTATGGTGCTGGTAAGAGCCGACTACTTCGTGCTTGTTGTGATGTAAATAATAGATACCAAGCCACCAGTTGGGTTCATGTGATGAAGTAATTCATGTTGTATCTTGGAGGGGGAGCTGTGCTTTCCGCTACTCGTGCTTCCAGCTTGTACTACTACAGTGAGGGTTTCGGACTTGAAATTTTAGTGAACATTAGTCATGGAGTTGTCTATAGTCCTTCAAGGAGATTGCTCTAAATCCCTTGTCTCGTCAGTATTTCAGTTAAGAAAAACATGGTCTATTCACTGTTTCTCCGAGACTGGTCAATGGTAAATGAATATTTCGTCGTGAAAATTGCTGGCTCTTACCTGTAAGTTTATTGTCATTTGCGAGCCCTTGAGGAGTTCAGGCTTCCGAATGCCTGTTTGAATTTGATAAGCAAAAAAATTGAGGGCTCTTTGGTACGAGTTGTTTCCTTCGGACATGGATCAGTACATTCTTATGCTCATTCTTGCAATGCATCCAGTGGCTGAAAAAATAATTTGGCCTTGCATCATCCTAGTGCGGTGGGCACCGCCTTGCACCATAGGGCATTTAGTCCCTCCACCGGCCTGGCATGGGTAGTCATCCGTACCTAGATCTAGGGGTGTGCAACCAGATTGGCCCTGGTCTATCCGAAAAATAGGGTTGGGAACTGGTTCCCGTTGAAACCGGTCCAGGTACGGTTTGGGAACAAACCGGTTTGGGAACAGGTTCCGAGTGATCACCCACTTGAAAAACAATTCCCGGACCGGTTTTGAAATCGATTCTTGGACCGATTTTGTAAGTAGAGATTCAAAATCCTTTTTTTCCCTGATTTTTATTCTTATTCCCACAATTACACGGCATTTTTTCTCTGACTCTCTCAAACACGCACAATACTTCTTCCTTGTCATTCTTTCCTCACTTGCTTCCCTCCCTCACCGGTACAATACTCCTTCCTTGTAGTTCCTCTTCCTCACTTGCTTCCCTCCCTCACTAGCTCCCTCTCGCGACGAACATCGTCCATCGCTACCAAATTCTCGTGTACCACATGGATTGACTTGTTTAATTTATATTTTGTATGAGTTATGCTTAGTAGTAGTTGTGGAAATCAAATTAATATTAGACCCATGTTTGTTGCTAATTTTTTACCTTATGATTTTATTTATTATAATTAGCCTATGGATCCTTAATTTTTCGTTTAGTCAAAAAATTTATGTATTTATTTATTACAAGTGTTTAATGTTTTAATATAAATTATGAGGATTGCGTTATTTTCTTACATATTAATATAAAATTCGAAGTCATATAAGATATCGGGAAATTGCAAAATAAGTTTCAGT